>CM062815.1:1061396055-1062868230 GCA_031772625.1 Pinus tabuliformis
TTTTAAAAGAAATCTTATATTTTCACTTTTCAGTGTGAGATAAAATAAACAATTTATTCAATTTCCAATATGAAATTGAAACATGGCATTTAAATAGAAAAACCAAAAAATATTCAAATATAGATTAAATAAAATATTTTAGCATGTACGTTGAGTAAAATATTTCAACATTATATATATATATATATATAAAATATGAGAATTTTCATATTCCATTTATAGGTACTTTCTAATTTAAGAAATGAAAAAGAATTTATCATAAGTAGGACTTTCTTTTCAAATGTGGTTATGTACACTCACATAAATCACAATTTCAAAATATTTATTAAAATACCAATCTTCTTTAATGTTTAACTCATCAACTAAAATGATTTAAGAATATTTGTTTAAATTTTTTTGAAATTTAAGATAAAAATTTAAAGTAATCTAAAAATATCTTTACTATTTTTAAAGTTGGACAAACTAATTTAAATTTAAATAAATATTAAATATGATTATCATTATTACATTTTTATAAAAAATCTATTAAAATATTATATATATATATTCTCAAAGATGTGGTCAAAAATGTGGTTCAATGGTTAGGTGAGGAGGTTTGGTCTCCACAGGGCTTGTGGTCCAATCTAGGTAAGACTATGTATGCCTGAGGGTTGCTCTAGATATGATTTCTTCAGTTGAATATATATATATATATATATATGTGTGTGTGTGTGTGTGCGGGCGCTTTCGTAGTTGTTTGACATATGCTTTTTACTTCTCAAGACAAAAAGATATGTATTTAAAAATATACTAATAACAAAAAAACATTTTAGCGAAGACAAGGTGGGTTATAAATAAAACATTTCAATGACCAAGTTAAATAAAATATGTCCACACCAATTAAGTATAAAAAAATATGTAATTCTTTTCATGAAAAAAATATGTAGTTCTTTTCATGTTTAACATATATATAAAGTTAAAGAAAAAAAAATTCTAGATATAAACTTATTATCAAATTTTGAACTAAAAAATAAAACTTACACTTTTAAATATTGAATCTTTGTCAACTTTCAATAACTTTAAAATTAAAGTAAATCTATATTAATTATTTTATTATTAATAAATTATTATTTTATTTTTATTCCATAAAATTATTCTATATAAAATAATGGATGATTTTTTATTTTTTATTTTTTTAAATAATTGATAATTTTTTCCACATTATTTTTAATTAATTAAAAAAAACAAATTTTTTGTTGGGTGGAAAACCCATCAAAGAAGATGCTTAAATAATAAAATAAAGGAAAAGTTGTAAGACTACGAGATAACATGAACATGCTTTCACAAAAAGAGAATAAAATATTGTAATGAGTAGTAACCTAACAAAGCAAGGAAAATATTGCAAATCAGATGTACGAGGTGTTATGAGATTTCATTATTTGCCATGAGATTTCATTATTATCTGCATTGTCAAAACAATTTGACAAATTGCAGTATTGTTTAATGTTATATATATATTTCAAGAATTTCAAATTAATACTCAACTAGCACCTTTTTACTGGTCAACTTTCACACTAATGACATATTCTTAACACGGTGTGCGCGCTTTTCTTGATAATATGATTCACAAACTCTAACTAAAATGTGGCACAAATTTTTAATGACCAATACAATAAATATTGAAGATAATACAATAAATATTGATTTTGTCCTAATGCATGGGTGTTATTCATGTTAATAGGTCTTAGGGAAAGAGAGTCACAATAAATCTTTTATTAGTTTTTATATAATATATATTTTTTAATTGTGAAATTTAAAAATAGAAAGATATTGTTTATATTTCTCTCATTATAAAAGGTAAAAGGTAAAGTACATGACACAAAAAAATGAATGGTGTTTTAGAAATTTTTGCATAACTATAAAAGCCATAATGTATATTTGAGCCTAAAGGCCATATGCACTTTGTGGCACTTTGTCTCAAGGGTCCATTTTCTATAATACACAACAAGTTATGATATTGATGTGACAAGTTAAGGCCAATTTTACTATAGGTTGATATTGTAGTGTTCATGCATATTAATTTACTTACAAGGTATATAATGATATATTTAGTGTATAAATTTTTTTTAAACTTCAAGGATATATAAATTATAGTTATGCATGTTCAAAAACTTTATATATGAGTAAAATTATGATTATAAAGCAAAGGTGTATCTATGGTACATAGAATTTTTAGTGCTTTAAGGACATATAAACTATATTTATCTATGTATTTATAAACTATTTCGTATATAAGGGTTTAGTTTGTATTCATGTTTTAATCTCTAGTTTTTTAATATTTTGTCCCATGTTATTTATGTTAAACAAGGTCTTCAACAAAGTTTCAAAAGTTAACTCAAGTAGTTATGAGCCAGACATAGGATCTATTCTTCGAAGTTAGGGAGGACATAGGTTTGCCTCTTATTGGTCCCCTCAAAGTTAAACTTCATAATCAAATTTGATGGTTTACACCATTTACCATTTTTAAATCATGTGGGAGTACTCTTAAGGGTTTTCCATGAAATTTTCCTTCTTAAAAAATAATCTCTCCAATAAATAATTAGTATTTTTATGATTAATTAGGTAA
Organism: Pinus tabuliformis; assembly: GCA_031772625.1. Lineage (NCBI taxonomy): Eukaryota > Viridiplantae > Streptophyta > Pinopsida > Pinales > Pinaceae > Pinus > Pinus tabuliformis. The sequence continues at coordinate 1,061,398,661 of CM062815.1, forward strand.
ATAAAAGTCTAATTATCATATAAAATTTTTATCGGTTTATAAATTCCCTCTCCTATTTAGATATTATTCGTGAACAAGACCATAATATAGCCTCACCAATGCCAAATTATATATATATATATAAATATAAATATATAAATATATATATAATTATTTGAAATCTAAAACCAAATCAATAATTAATAATTGATTTATAAAAAAATAAACACATAAAAAATAATATTTAAATTATGTCAAAAAAAAATAACTTTCACTCTAACTACTTACATCATAATCATTATAACTTCTTATATACTCTTTTCAAATATCTAATTTTAAAGTAAGACCCTTATTCCATATCTATCGCATCAATAGTTACATACTTTCAAATAATGGAACATGATAACAATGGTGGAATCACTTTGCAAAATACAAATTACTTTCAAATAATAGAACATGATAACAATGGTGGAATCACTTTGCAAAATACAAATTTTATAATCAGTTAGATATGAATGTTTAAAATATTTAAATTTTTAATTTTTGATTAATATATTTATAAAAATAAGGTGTTTTGTTTTTTTGGTTGTTGTTGTTGTTGTTTTTTTTTTTAATTCTAGAAATTAGTTATGTTTATTGGATATTTATACTAAGTAGATTTATTCAAACTTTTCAATACTAAGTAGATTTGTTCAAACTTTATTAAGTAGATTTATTTAAAAGGATCACTTTAATTCAACTATTGAATTTGGTTCAAAGAATGTTGAGAGAATTGAACATATAACTTCTCATTAATAAAGATGTCGACAAAAACTCAACCGACTGAACTAACTCTCACTACTAAAAAGATGAAATTAAATCTATTACTAATAAAAATATATGAATTCACAATTTTAAATTAATAACATAATAATTAAATAATAAATATACAATAATTTATCTATTTATGAAAAATAAGTTAAAAGTTATCGTTATCTTATTAAAATTATTTGTCAATTAAATTAAAGTAGGTTAATTTTGGTGATTTTGAAGAGTCTTATTGTTAAATATATTTATTTTTTACAAATAAAATGTATTATATTATTGTTAAAATGATTCATTAATTAAATTAAATTTGAATTTAGTTTTTGAAAAACAATATTTTTTATTATATGATTAAAATAATTTATCTGTTAAATTTAATTTAGATTTTTTTTGGGATATAATTCAATTTTTACTAATAGTGTTTGTATATAAGTTAAATGATGGGTAAATGGAGATAGACATTAATCTATAATAAACATCAACGCACTTACTTTATGATACATTTCATGTAGCTAAAATTAAAAGATTATAAGAACATAAGATCATGTTATTATTTTTTTTCTCGATAACACTGATCTATTTATATTACAAAAAGTCAAAAATATTACAAAAATTACATCTGGGCCAAAGCCCTGTACCTTCAGAGAAGATATCAGTCATTGCTACCTTGCATAGAAGAGCGACACGTAGCATACAGTAATCGACACGGTGGATTCATTACATGACACAGTGAGTATCGAAACTGACACGATGGATGCATTACTGGACAAGGTGAACACAAATCGACACGCTGTGTATGGAAAACGACATGGTGAACATGTTGAACGACGCGTGGGCTGAGACTATGGTGATATGGACCGATATTACAGACATAAACTCCATAATAGATATACAAAATCATGAAAATGAAAAGGTCAGAGAAATTCATTCCTTGTTGCCCAGACTTGGCGACTGCTGAGTTAATCGTCATCCGTGGTGTGAGGTTCATCAGATGCTGGACCCTTGAGCTTTTCCGCTGCATCCTTACCCTGGCACGAGCTCCTTTGAGCAGGTTCCTTACCCTGGCACGAGCTTCTCTGAACAGGTTCGCTGGGGCCAGCTTCATCCGTCTGAACCGGACGCGTGAAGTCTACAGTGGGAGTCTCCATGTCGACCCGCGGGACAGTCACCATATCCAAGCGCCCACGAGCACTGCTACAATGCTCCACAGTAACCGACACTATCAGAGTGTTATTAGCAAAAGCACAGGGAATTCTATAACGAATGGCCGGATGTTCCGAGTGACCACACTCCGGAATGCCCCAATTGCCTCTAGCATTGCGGCCTGGAGGCCTGTTTTGCTCAGAGGTAATTTCAACTGAGGACGTTGGAGAAATCTCAGGCCTCTGAGAGGCAGAATGCCCTCTAGCCATTCCTCTGCGACTGCTCATCCTGAGCCTCTCCCTTGGCATTTGGCGATGGCTTCCCTCACCTACAATTCCTCCAGAAACCTTGTTCCAAGCAATAACCCACTCAAACGGCCTGGTATGCGGCAGAGAGGTCAGGGAGGCAACCTTAATAGCTCCCATGCTCCTCGGATATTGCAGCGCATTGAATGGCGCCTGCAACCTCCTGTACATTCCCCCGTCGTTCCCCTGCTCCAGACTAGACAGCCTAACTACATTCCTCTCCTCGCAAAACATTGCGAATTTGCTGATTGCATCGCCTTCCGGCGAATTTAAGGAGCCTGCTCCTTGGCTTGGCGTGGCTTGTCCGGGCTGACAGAGGCCCATGTGACAAGCCACATGCCTCATAACTGTTCTAACACGCGGCATGGACAGTGATGTCACCCGCATCCGGGAAAGATCATGTTATTATTATTATTATTATAAAAATAATTAATATTTAAATTATGTATATATAGAAATATGGAACAAGATTCTTAACTATGAAGATTTACTCTCACTTTACTATTTGTAAATGACATTTGTTACAATATCATGGGCCAATATCATGACTTATCAATACCACATGCCAAAAAAACCATAACTCACTTCATATGACACTTGTTCATATAACAATTTTTAATTAATCAAATTAATTAAAAGAGAAAAAATGCATAACTACTTTGGATAAAAATCACAACCTTTGATTTGTGTATACTACTAAGAATATTCTAGAATATTATATTGAGGTGAAATCATTTCCATCCACCTAATAATTATTGATAGTTAAATAGTCTCAACTATTACTTCAATTGGTAAATCCTCGTCGTTAAAGAATATTTGCTATTGAGAGGTCATGGGTTTGAGGTCATGCTCTATGGTTGTGCTGATGGAAAGTGATCCCTTCGGGTGGATATTATGTGGATAGAGCACATGGTGACAAGGTGTTCTATTAAGGCATTCCATGGTGTAAAGATCACTAGTTTGAAACCCCGTGGTAAAAAATCCAGACATGCTAAGGGCTGGTGTGGCCTAGGATGGGTGCGATCATAAGATGATTTTGACAACTTGGATGCCCTTGGTTCGTGGCTATTCAAGCCACAAGTTATGCGCCCCGGTCATCTCAGGACTCACATTACCTAGCAAACAAAAAAAATGAATTTTCAACCCCAAGGAGGGTGTCTGACCTCCCCCCACCTTGATATGACATCAGCTCACACTCCTAGTATACTTGAGGCATTGCACGTGCTCTCTTGAAGTTGACACAAGCTTAAACATCATTTGAATATTGTAGGTGACATAGGGAGGTATAGAGATTCTATCATATTGGGAAAGCTGGAGGAAAAAATTGACAATATAGACCGCATACTAACCATTATAGCTAGGAGATCAACCAACATCCCCTTCTCCTTGGATGAGGGTAGTGATCAACCAACACAGATACCAAAAGATTCTGCCCAATAATTGTTATGATTCACTGTTTTTTTGCTTGTAGCACTAATAGTCTTTTTTGTCTTCTCATGTTAATGCCCAATAACTATTATGAGTAGCTTGTGACACTAGTAATCTTTTTTGTCTTGTATTGTCAATATATATCATGGTCTGGTGCACTCAACATGTTTTTATAATTTTTTATTTACAAGATGTTCTAGTTAGAGGAAGTTTTAGTAGCCTCAAAACTCATAACTTACCAGTAACAAAATAAAAAATAAAAAATTCCATCCATATAATTCTCATTTGATTGAAAGCAAAATAGCTAACTTAAAACAAAATTGAATTTTCAAATAATATAATTTTAATCTTTTTATTAAAAAAAATTCAAATTAACAAAATATTGATGTAATTATTATATATATATATATATATATATATATATATATATATATATATATATATATATATATATATATATATATATATAAATAATACTTAAAAATAACTTATATTAACCAACTATTTCTCTATATATATAATCTCATTCTCTTTTTTTATATATATAACTTAAAACATTATATTATAAAAATATAAAACATTTAAAATTAACTAATAGAAAAAAACATCAGACTTTTACATTACATCACCGTCCTCTTCTGTCATACAAATTGTCCCAATTAAACTCAAGGAAAATTTTAAGGATGGAAAATTTTCTTGAAGTTTAAAACATTGGCGAATCTCACTAATCCCTAATATGCAAATTTTAAATGTTTTTTGATATATTTGTAAAATTATTCAAATTTATAATTATTTTATATATAGTCTCTATATAATGTTGGCGATTTTTAAGGTAAAATAATTTTATATTCTAAAATTTGGGCGAATCGTCTTTTATAAAATTGGAAATTGGCGAATCTTTTTTGTGGAAAAATCATGGAAAATTAGCCCACTGGGCGAACATTAGCCCCTAAAATTTTCCATGATTAAACTTATGCCTCACAAACAGGCACTCACATGCAATAACAGAATAAGCGTTTCTCCGGCATCAAGCATCAAATCCCCTAGTTTAAAAGTCACTTTCTACAATGCAAATAAAAAAAAAGAATAATAAAGATAAGCAGAATTCATGTGAGCAGTTTAGGTTCATTTTACATTTTACATTCTGCATATCCAATAGCTATGAAACAAAGTTAACTGTAAAATGTTCCAATAGCTATTATTGAAATTGACATTGTTACAGGAACTATAAAGCAAAATTCACAAGCGTTTGGAAATAGCAAAGTCAATTATTGACTTTGTTAGAGGAAGACACATATAACTGAAAGCAAGATAGATGGGTGTTTCATGTGGGCATTCACATGAAGAAAGTCAATTGTGCTGAATTTATAGATGTTCATGTACGCATTTTTATGTTTATTGCAAATTTTGCTTATTCAGTAAATATGAAACAAAGTTAACTGTTAACTTTGGTATAACTGTATAGGCTTCCCTTTTTTGCTTCTGATATGACGTCTTCGGATTATACGTAATGATTCTTTTTCAAAACATGGGGATTTCTTTATCTGCTGAATCTGCAGCTTTATGTATGGAGGATCTTTATATTTCCTTAATATAAATCTATGCTGATTTTTTTCTCTGGAAAAAAAACTTTGGTATAACTGTAAAAAGTTCCAATAGCTATTATTGAAATTGACATTGTTACAGGAACTACAAAGCAAAATTCACAAGCGTTTGGAAATAGCAAAGTCAATTATTGACTTTGTTAGAGGAAGACACATATAATTGAAAGCAAGATAGATGGGTGTTTCATGTGGGCATTCACATGAAGAAAGTCAATTGTGCTGAATTTATAGATGTTCATGTACGCATTCTTATGTTTATTGCAAATTTTGCTTATTTAGTAAATATGGAACAAAGTTAACTGTTAACTTTGTTATAGTTTATTATAATATAGAATAATTTATTTATTTATTTATTATTTTTTCTAAAGTTAAAATCAAAGTTGTTAAAAGTTAAGGAATAAGGTTTATTTTAAATAAGTCATAATTTTTCTCGGAAAATAACAAAATTTCTATTATGATTTTAAGAAATTTAGTGGATATTTTTGAAATTTCATATTATCAAGATATGGGATTTTGGGTGCCCTGGGGTTTTTGATGGTGTTGAATCTATTTCTTCCATAATAATGAAAACTTCAGTTTTCTTCATTGTCATTTATCCAATCCTTAATATAAAGTCACTTTTTACACTCCAAAGCATAATTTTATGGGTGCTTCAGTGGCCATTTTTATGGGCATTGAGAATTATGTGTATTTAGTGGAGATGGAACAAAGTTAATTGTGTAATTTTTATGGGCATTGAGAATTATGTGTATTTAATGGAGATGGAACAAAGTTAATTGTGTAAAGTTTATAGGTGCTTTATGTTGTTATTCTTATATTTGTTGTAAATTTTACTTATCCAATATATGGAAGAAAGTCAATTGTTGGCATCGTTAAAGGAAGATAATTGAAAGTAAGATTTATAAGTGATAATTGAAAGTAAGATTTGTAAGTGTTTAATATGGGTATAGCTTGTAGCCTAGTTGGTTGAATCCCTCCTTAGCCACATGAGGTGTGGGTTCAATTCTCTTTGGGTCCATCAAGGTCAGGTCACATAAAAAAAAAATCTTATCTATCATTAAAACCTTTAAATTAAAGTGTTCTTCTAACATTTAGATATATAAAGTAATTTTTATTTTTGAATATATAACTACCTGTGACTCACACCTCACTAACAATTTCTAAAAATTAGTTGCAAGCTAGGCAAGAAGCATTTACTTACCAATGTAAAAGACCATACAAGGATCCAAATCTCAATGGAGTTATAAGGATTTCACTAATTATCATCGCTAATTAATCCAAAGTGACTATAACAATGGAAATATTTTCATGAAGTTTTTAATATATTGAGACAACAAACTAGACTAGAAGATCAAAGTTGGGTAAACTCACTAGTGTTAAATCACTAGTAAAAGTAAGCACTTTTGCGATGAAAGATTTTAGAAATATGAAATTGTCATTAACATGTCTATGGAAAAAATACAATTCCCATTAACATATTTAGGAGAAAAAGTTAAAATTTATTATTAGATTGTTACAATTATTAAAAATCCAGAGAGTGTTGTATCCTATGTAGGTCGAAGGAGAATTGGGATGACTATCATAGCTAGGGTTTCAGACTATAAACCCTGACAACTGCTGCAACAATTGACCTTACCAAACACGCAATTGACTAGACAATTCCAAGAGCAAGTCGGTTGATAGCAGAATGAGTGTGGTAGCAGGGGGGGAGAGATCCCCTCCTATAAGGATGTGGCGGCGGGAGAAACGAGCAGTGACGAGACTACAACAACAGGGCACCAAGGAGGTAGTAGCAAAGGATTATCGGTTCTGGGCACTTAATGGCAGGCAAGGATGAGGGGAGATTGCCTACCTAGGGCCACGAAAAAGTCGAGATTCATCATCCTAAATAACAAACTAGAAGGGTACAGGAAGTACATGAAAGACCATGGCCTCATATGCAAGTTCATAGGGGCTTGGCCAACAGAAAAGGAGTTGGTTAGATGGATCCACTTCAAATGGCAGCCAAAAGGACACATTGAGCTAAAGCTGGGAGCTAAAGGCTTCTTTACAGTAATCTTTTCAATCCTGGAATATAAGGAGCGAGTCTTTGAAGAAGGGCCTTACTTCTTCAACAATGCAGGTCTCTTTATGAGGCATTGAGAGGAATGCTATAACCCAGACCAGGAAAAACTCTTAGCAGTGCCTGTCTAGGTGAGATTATTTTCTCTTCCAATGGAATTTTGGGACCCGGTTATCCTTGAAGGCATAGGTTACTCCATTGGGAATTTCCTCAAGGTCATAGACTCCACTAGAAAGGGAATATATACTTCTTATGCCATGATTTGTGTATACATGAACATAACTGAGCCACTGCCCGAATTCGTAGACCTGAAGTACCATGATGAGGTGCAGCAACAACCCTTAGATTATGAACACATACCATTTAGATGTCATAGATGCCTTGAATACAACCATCTATTTCATGCATTCCCTCTGAATAATCAAGAATTTCCAGAAGACCCTAAAACAATAGGAGAGAACAGAGCCAAGGAAAATGCTGAAGGATTCTAGGAAGTCCACAGAAGAAAACACAACCAGAAGGCTTCACAAAACTCTAGTCAGGGACAAAGTGGAAAGGGTAGCTATAATCATAACCGATATGAGATCCTACAAGAGGACAAGGAAAGCGTAGAAACCCCTATGGCAAAGATGGATCTGGAATCTCAAGCACAGACCCAAAGGGGAGGGAGTAACTCCAAATGCAAAGCGGAAGAGGAACCACAGGAAAAGGAAGTAACCATGCAGATAATAGACCAAGCCAACATGGATATCGACAACTAGAAGGATGAACTCAAATTAGAAAAACAAGTGATGAAGCGTCTACTGAGTGAATGGAGGCACATGGATGACATATTCATTCCAGAAGATCAAAAATAATTGTATAAAGAGACTTTTCAGCAATATTAGGCGAAGCAGGGTATGATAGTAGTGGATTAACCAGATCACTTGGGGTCCCAAGCCAACAAGGCGACTAAGCAAGGAGCCCAAGGAAAAGGGGAAAGAAATGAGGGAGAATAACTTGAGCGAATCCTTTCAAATGGTAGGGGAAAGGCTGGTAAAATTGAGAACGATGGTACCCTGGTTAGCGGTGTTTCACCAACTCAACAAACCCTTGAAATGATAATTACAACCTAGAATGTTAGAGGCCTCAACAACAGAGGCAAACAATGAGGCCTAAAGGAGTGACTGAGAAAAGAAAAACCAAGTATCATGATTCTTCAAGAGACAAAGATTACGGAAGGTAAGCTCAAAGAAATTTTGCAGAATTATAACCCATCTTATGAGGTAATGTCCCAGGACACTAGAGGTAGTGCTGGTGGCTTGACTATCCTGTAAAACCCTGCAGAGGTGACTTTTGAGTATTGGGTTAGCATCCCAAGGATATTATCAGGGAAATTTAGACATGTGGGCTCAAGAGACCGGGTCCTTCTGATGGGAGTTTATGGGCCTCACATTCCAGGCGAAAATGGGGTCTTCTTACAGAACCTCACCAAATTAAGGGAAGCATATACGAAAGACCTATTGATAGTTGGTGGAGATTTCAATATGATAACATCGCTGGAAGAAAATAGAGGAGTCACTCAACACGTTGAGACAAAGATGGAGGATTTCAGGGTGCTAATAGTAGATATACACTTAGTGGATCTTCAAACAAACATTAGAGTGTACACATGGAACAACCGCAGGAGAGGAACTCATCATATTTCATCCCGACTGGATCAATTTCTGGCCTCGGACCAAGTCACCAGCAGATATATTTACCTATAGGCCTCAATCCTCCCTTGCATGGGCTCGAATCATTGGCCCATCCAATTAGAAATCAATTTGAAAATTGGACCAAAGAATCACCCATTCAGATTCGAAGCATTCTAGCTATGAGACCCCAATCTGGTAAACAAAATTGAGGAATGGTGGAGGAATAGTGAGGAGGAAGGGAAAAACTTCATGCACACCTTCCAATTGAAGTTAAAGGAGATTAAACACAAGATCAAGAAATGGAATCAAGAAGAGTTTGGCCACATCATGAGGGACCAACACCAGTTGAACAAAAAAATCCAGGACATACAACAACATATCATCCATCATGGTAGATCTAATAGCCTTGTGGTGGAAGAAGGGAAGATAATCAATCAACTTGAGGAAAGGAGAAAGCAAGAGGAGATCTTATGGAAACATAAATCCAGAGTCAACTAGTTGAGGGAAGGAGAAAGGAATACCTGCTTTTTCCATAAAGCAATGATTCAACACCGACAACAGAACCAGATCTACTCCCTGAAGAACAAAGAGGGTAACAAGGTAGTACAACATGAAGAGATGGAGGGGATTCTGGTCCAGCATTTCAAATCCCTTCTAACAGAACTGTCCCAAAATCAATCCGAGGCTACACAAAGGATTTTGAGGAACATTCCACAACTGATCTCCAGGGACCAAAACCTGGCCCTCATACGAGTAGTAACGTGGAGGAAGTTGAGGAAGTGGTGAATGACATGGAGAAGAACAAAGAACCTAGACCAGATGGATTCATGACGAAATTTTATTAGGCAACCTGGAAGTTCATAGGGCCTGACATTCTGAATGTAGTGGAAGAATCTCGCTGAAACCAAAAGGTATGTCCTAACTTAAATGCGAATTTCATTGCTCTAATTCTGAAATCCTCCAAATCTGACGACCCTCAAGGATTTAGACCTATCGCCCTCTGTAATATCATTTATAAAATCATATCCATAGTGATTGTTAAATGGATAAAGCCTTTACTTCCTCTCCTCATTTCCCTTGAACAAACGAGTTTTGTTGAAGGCCGAAAAATCCTGGATGTTTTGTGGCTTCCCAAGAAATTATGCATTCCCTCAAATCCTAAAAAATCCCTGGCATGATGATTAAGTTTGACTTGTCAAAGGCCTTTGATCATCTCAGATGGGAGTACCTAAGCCAGGTCCTTGGGACCTTCAGGTTCGATCAAAGATGGATTAAATGGATCTAGGTCTTGGTGTCATCCCTTGTTTTCTCTATCCTGCTAAATGGCTCCCCCTCCCAAACTTTTAACCCATCGCGAGGCCTTCGTCAGGGTGACCCCTTTTCCCCTTTTCTCTTCATTATTGCGGCTAAAGTGTTGGGACGCTACCTCAAGATAGAAGCTAGAAATGCCCAAATGAAAGGCCTGAGGTTAAGGGGAAATGATCTCCCCATTACTCACCAACATTTTGTAGATGACATCATGCTCTTTTGTCATGTATTGCTTCGTAAGCCTGTTGCATCAAAGAAGCACTCCTAGTATTCATGGAAGCATCTGACACAATGATCAACAATGACAAATTCTGCATTTTCTTCTTCAATATCCCTGGAAACATGCAAGCCTACCTTGCTTGGGTCCTGGGTTTTGGTATTGGATCTCTACCTTCCAAGTATCTATGAATGCCCTTGATGGTAAACTCCCTCAAGACTTCCTATTAGCAACCCCTCCTGCAAAAAATCATGGGTAAACTCGATAGTTGGGATTTTTGATGGTTAAATCTGGCGGGACGGACAATCCTCCTCAAAGAAGATCTCCAATCCAAACTAATCTATCATATTTCTGGAATGGCAGCGCCAAAAACGCCATCTAAAAAAATGGTGGAAACGTTTAAGAAGTTCCCATGGGGAGGAGCTCAACAAATCTAAAAATGGACACTGGTATCATGGAAAACTTTAACAAAGCATAAGATGGAGGGAGGTCTGGGCTTGAGAGACCCTTACATCTGAAATTAAGTAATGGGGGCAAAATTATGGTGGCGCTAGATGAGTGGTGGGTCAAATCTATGGAAAGAAATATGGACAAGAAAATATAATATGCCTGTAAGAGCGGAAGACATCCTAAGGTACAAGAATCCCCCCAAACGGTCGACCATATGGAATTTGGTGACCCAAAATAGAGACCTTGTTCAACAACACTTTTTCTAGGAAATCAGGAATGGGAAAACAACCTTGTTTTGGCATGAATCATGGCAACAAAGAGAAAAACTACAAAAAATACAAGACCTAAGAGACCTCCTGTGATATACAACTAGAAGAAATTTTTATATAGTGGCATAATTTTGGAAACCAGATCAAGAGCGGGAAGGTTGGAGGAAATGGAGGAAGAGGACGGATTAGCCACAGGCCTTAGAATCAAATCAATGGACACAATTTGAGAAGGATCGTGACTCAAGGAAAATAACTATCATTAATGGACCAGACATCCTATGATGGGGATACACTACCAAAGGGTCATTTACAATAAAAGAAACATATGGAATAAGAGCAGGCCGAATTGGAGAAGGGAGAAACCTGATCTGGAAAAAGATATGGGGCGGGCAAAGGTGGCCTACTTCCTATGGCTCGTATGTAGAGGCCACATTTTTACCTTGGATCAAATCCAAAAAAGGGGATTCTATGGGCCATCAATATGCAAGTTGTGTAATACAAGCATCGAGGACCTTGAACATATGCTCAACACTTGTCCATATGCTGAACATAACTGGGTAAAGATGGAAGAACTCTTCGAAAGGATAGATTGGGATAGGGATAACGTTCGAGAAACCATACTCCTCTAGAGAATAGGAATTTTCTCCAGCCCAGTCATAAACAGAGCTTGGGGACTTACATTGGGATTCATTCTCTGGGCCATCTGGAAAGAAAGGAATCACCGAATCTTCAAGGACTAGCTTCTCCCTCAAGAGGCGGTGTGGGAAGGGATCATTCAAAACATCAGAGAAACAATACAGGAAGAGAAGTGATACCCAAAGGACTGGCAGATCCCACCGCACGAGGCTAGAATTATGAAAAAACTAAACATAGTGCCGACCATGGTAAACTCGGCCTCCTAGAAGGTAACAGTGAGAGGAGTTACCTCACTTAACTATTTTACAACACTTACGGAAGGATTTGTGAAGCTAAGCTTCGATGGAGCATCGAAAGGAAATCTAGGACCAGCTAGCCTTGGAGGACTTTTTCAAGACTCCATAAGCCACACCAAACTCATCTATGTTGAGCACTATGGGGTTGCTAGTAACAATGAAGTTGAATTAGCAGTTGCAAGGCAAGGAATTTAAATCGCAACCAAAAGGGGCTACAAGAGTATTGTAGTGGAAGGGGATTCAAGGCTTGTAATCAACACGGTAAAAAAATTAAACCAAGGAACTGAATGGGAAAAGATCAACCAAAGCTGGAGAACAACAAGGGTAATTCAAGAGATAGGAACCCTTATTAGCAACTTCAACTATATAATGACAAATCATGTTAGGAGGGATGGAAATAAAGCAACATAATTCCTAGCGAATTGGGGTTGCAATCATTAGGATGCACCCCTTGAGCAAGCTTGGATGTAACAACCAGAAGATGAGACGTTCCAGCCCTTAAAGGAGATCCTACAACAAGGCTAGAGAAAGAGTGGTCAAGGCACTCATACCCTTGATCGGGGTGATAGGTGGATGACATGCCCATTAAGGGGGTCATTATGACAAGTACGTACAAAGGCAATGCCAAGGCATAGTGGCGGTCTGCATGATTATGATAAGACAGAAGGAGGAAGGTGGTATTTGCATGCATAAGAGGTGGTGGACAACAAGAGGGTTAGGAGGGAGGAGGGAGTTAATGAAGAGGAGACTGCAACAAATATGGTGCAACATTTTCCAGAAGGCGAAGAGACATAATGATCCCGTGTGCTAGTTAACGGGTATGTTCTCTGCCTGCACTTCATTATGCTACCCAACGTTTGGGTTGTCGAATTGGGTTTGCATGGGGGCAAGGGGATGGAGAGAGAGAGAAATGGGGGTGGTGGGAATAACTTGGAGGTGAAGGGTGGCAGGAGTCATCGCAACTGCAGAAACTATACAGGGATATTAATCTGCTTAGAAAATGCATTCTTGAGCATGGAGTTTGTTAGGGTTTTCTTTGCTTTGGCATTCTCCTCTCGCACATGGGGATCATAGGGATGGGTAGGGAAGGCTGTTGGCTGAATGAACCTTGTCTACTCATCTTCTTGGAAAACCTAAGGGGAAAGGGTAAGGTAGTGAAAATTGATGTAGAGGTAATTCCAGTCTGTGTTTGGGACATGAGTCCTTCGGAACTACGGAATTGGTATGCTGGGAAAGCCGGCCAAACTGGCTTCGGCTAGTGGCAGGAGTGGGGGATGGATCATAAAATAGGGGAGGGATACTTGGTCGAGGAAGGGGCTCAGAAGACGGGAGGTTGGGGTGAGCAGAGGAAAGAATTGCAAAGATGTAGTCAGGGGGATAGGGGAGGAGGTTAGCCAATGAGGGGAACTAGGGAGAGGGAGTAGGGATCCTTTTGAGTGGGTTTCTGGGACTCTGGGCCTCTGGGTGGCCATGCAATTTGTGATCGAAATCGTGTCCATTATTGGCATAGGAAAGGGGGTATGTAGGGGGATCCGGGGCATCTCAGGTGGGGGTATTTCGTGCTTGGGGGATTTGAAAAAGCTGCATGGGGGGAATAAATGCTAGACGAATAGAACCAGTGGCTGTCAAAAATTATGAAAATAATGGTTTGGTATTCTTGGTTGCTTATTCCCAAAGAAGGTAATTCCCCGTGGAGGAAGAAAGCGCTGAAGCTAGTTTCGAGTCATCGTCAGCAACAGGCTCAAAGGCCACGAGACAATACAACAATGGCTCGGACATTGAAAGGCAAGGGTAGAGGCAAGAAACCGTGGGAGAGCGAGGCTAAGGCTGAGCTGGGCAATGCTGGAAAATGCCGCGGGAGGGAAATAGTGGACATACTGATCCAAGAAGCGGTGGCTGCATATGTGGGTGGCACCAGAGAGGAGTTTCAACGACTCATCATTGAGTGGGAGGAGGACATCAACATATATGTGAACGTAAGGGTAGTGGATGTGGAAGGTCTTGATTCCCGATCCGGGACACACTTGTGGCAGAGAAACACAATATAAACATAATCTACACCTGTACTGGGTGCTGAAATGCCTCATAGGGAAGGTGATGGAACAAATCTGGATGATCGCCGTTAAGGAATTTCTAGACTACAAGCAGGAATTTCAAATCCCAACCGTAGAAACATGATGGATGTCTGGGCCGAATCGATAAAAACTTCTTAAGCATGTTCTTGCCAACCGAGCTGCTCGGATATAGTGCGAAAGACCCAACCCCAGGTACCTCAGCTTCGACAGATCAAGAGAACTAGAAGGATGAAGTTATAGTATTTTTTCTTAAGTTTATGTGCAGATAGCATTTACTTTCTAGTTTCCATTAGTTTATATATATATATAGAAAGGCAACTCATGGTTGTGGACATGATAATCAGGTATATATAGCTTGGTGTTGAAGCCCCGAAAATCGGGTCGACAACAAGGGGATACCCACCCGGTCCGGACCTTGGTTGGCAGCTCCTTATCCGTTTGGTATAGCGGGTCCGACTGGGGATAATGGGACCAGTTTCCCAATTTAAGGGTGTGTGTGTGTGCAGAGTTGGATGATGCTGATCTAAGAGTACTTAAAGCTAATTTAATTCAAACTTTTAAACTAACTCTATGCTATTGTAATCTAATGAGAAACAACACATCTAATCTACGCTAACCCGGGGTGTATTTCTTCTATTATGCGATCTAAAGAGATTTCAAACAATAACTGGTAATAAAGATCATTCAGCTATCATAAGAATAGAAATCAATTAAGATAAACCACTTTCCATAAAAAGTTAGGCAAAACAGTTGTGAACAACATATCACATAATAAGTTATTCATATATCAAACATAAATAAATGACTCCACTGTACAAAAGTGCCAAATGGTAACTCACACATTCATGCAGTAACATATAAGCAACTAAAAACTGTATCACTTTAAGAATATAAACAGAAACGGTCAAGAGATAAAAGTACCATTTATGACTGGTTCCACTCATAAGCTTCAAGCAACAATGATTTATCTCTCCTTGCTCTAACATCTACTAAGAGTACAGAAGTGCAACATCAGTAGCAAATATCAAATGCAAACATTAATAAACCTTGATCCATCCATTCATCAAAACCCCCTCCGAGGGTGCAAAAGTGCATGTTCCGAGGACAAGTTTTTTGACAAATTTCTGGACCCTTCTCCAAATGCCTGAGAAGGGTTTAAATACTGCTAACTAATTAACTTAATTACATAAATTTAGGATACGGTTTTTAAATGACTGCCCTTCTGCTAAAGCAAAACTATTTCTAAAAATTGAATCTAATTCCTAACCATTTCTGTATTTGCTCCTTAGTGCTGCAAGCATGCAACATTCGCCCGGGAAGAGTTAGCTGGTCGCCTTCTGCTTTCGTTTGAGCTACGAAAATAGAAATAACACGCGCTGGCACCACTTTCTGGTAAACTAGAAGATATTTTCGAGAATCTTCCTCTGGCTGGGTGTATTCACTGTGTGTATACTTGGTAATAACCCAAATTTCTCTCAAACTGATTCTGCTTTTGCTATTTCGGTTTCCAGCCTTGCGAATGACTGAACAAGTTAGGGACTTTGCTCTCTGAACAATTTTCTTAGCGATGCTACCTCCGTTCTTTGTTCCGGGATTTTCTGGTGCGTTTTCCTTCTTTAGCGCCTTTTTTCCTTTACCGGGCATAAGCTTCAGGATCTTTTGTAAACATGCTGCTTTTGTGCGCTTTTGACTCTGAGTGTTGGATGGCCTATTGACATCAGCATTTGTTGAGTGATACTCTGGAATCTGTGGTCCTGTTGCATGCGGCATCCGTTTATGAAGGCATCTCTTCTCTGTTCTCCGAGCATTGACGCTTTCGCCTTTTCCTTAGGTGTTTCCTGCACATTGCTTCATGTTATTTCCTGTCTTACAGTTTACGCAAAGGAATAATAAATATTGACATGAAAGCTTTAAGCTCTTATGAATGTATGAAATCATGACACCCATAGCGAACTGACTCTTCGAAAAACACAAAACTGTCCTTCTTGAATACTTTGGCGTACATTCATTAATTTCTTTTAAGGCGCACGCCCAATTTTGGTTTACGGACAACTTTCCTTGAATACTGCGCCGAGGAAAAATTGCGATGGGTGATTTCTGCGACTCGCATCGCAGCATCGCGGATCGCGTCGTCAAGATGTGTCATCGCAGAAATTCATGATCGCATTTATCGCAGATCGCATTTATCGCATA
Organism: Pinus tabuliformis; assembly: GCA_031772625.1. Taxonomy (NCBI): domain Eukaryota; kingdom Viridiplantae; phylum Streptophyta; class Pinopsida; order Pinales; family Pinaceae; genus Pinus; species Pinus tabuliformis. Next base: position 1,061,415,106 of record CM062815.1, read on the forward strand.
TCGCAGCATTGCGGCATCGCAGATCACGCTTAGTCATTCAATCATTGTGTGCTGCTTACGCGATGTTGCGATATGCGACGTCGTATATCAGCCGTCAGAGATTTCTTAAGATTTTTCATTTAAGAGCGCTTCATAATGTATGCGATGTGTTGAATTTCGCGTCGCTTCTTTGCAGTTTATTATGCTCATAAGAAAATGTTTTATTCTCTTCTCGCGATGTGATACAATTTTAAGGAGTCGAATACAAAAATTTTCATAAAATGTTTTTTGGATTTTTTATTAAGGGTCCCCATTTGCTTGGTGTTATTGCTAATACCAAACAAAGAGAGGGGTTGTTGGTGGCCACAACACTTGGATAGATAGACTAACTATTTTTTGCTACTGGATGGCATATAATACGATTAGGTGGTCAACAAACCTAGTTTCCCAACGGGCAGGTTGAGACCACCTAACGAGGCTAAGTGGTTGTAACTTGCTTGCATATATTATAATGAAAACGAAGGATCTACCAAGCTTAACAAAAATAAATAAATAAAATCCAAAGAGTGTTGGAATTAATAATATATCTAATGTTACTATATATAATATTAGTTGTAATTCTACGTTATGAAATTTTATATATTTATATATAATTTCAAATTTTAAATTAATGATAAAATATCATCATTACAATTGAATTTTCTCTTTTATGGATAACAATGGAAGGAATATCATAAATCACTAGGACTTGGAACAGGATTTGGTGTTTTACTACAAATCCTTAATGTTTGAGATGCAACCCAAACATCTCCCTACAATAAGGAAGATAAATCGACACATCCCCTTGTTGTCAAAGATGAGAATAATGATACTTTAGCAAGAAAAACCTCCTTATCAAAGGTAGAAGAAGTTGTGATGAGCATGCCCAAAAATGAATCCGCATGTCTAGGTTGTTTTACAACAAATTTCTTCCAGGATTATTTGTTGTTTTGGGGTAGGTGATCTTGGAATTGATTGAGGAATCCAAACGATCTACATCAATTCTTTCCACTCTCAACGCCGCTTTCTTAACATTGGTGCCTAAATATGAAAAAGCGAATGAACCTAGTAGCTTCCATCCCAATCCATTGTATTATACAATGTCATCTACAAGATCACTTTGAAGATTATTACTAATCACCTCAAGTTTCTGCTTCCCTCTCTCACCTAAGTTTAACAAACAAGATGTATAGAAGAGTGCCAAATTATGGATGGGATTGTGGTGTCCTATGAAATAATCCATTCTCTAAATAAATATTGAAATGAAGGCATGATCATTAAATTGGAGCTGTGCAAATATTTTGATAAATTAAGTTGGTCCTATATTTTTCATATGTTGTAGGCTTTTGGATTTTCAAAGAATTAGTCTAATTGGGCGGGTTCACTTTTCTGTTCACCATTCTTCTCCATTCTTGTCAATGGATCTCCTTTCACCTTTAACCCCTCAATGGGTATAAGACAAGGGAACCCCCTCTCTCCAATCCTCTCAGATTCTAGCGATTGAAGGGTTAAGTAGAACTTTAAAAGTTGTTATATATTATTGACAAAATTAAGGCTCTTCACCTCTTTGGGGATGACCTTCCTATGTCACACCAAAAATTTGTTGATGACACTATGCTTATGGGTGCCCCATGATTCGAGAAGACTTGGCCTTCAACCAAGTGCTTGTTAACTTTACGACAACCTCTAAAACCTCAATTGACTTTTCCAATTCCCAAATATTCTTTTCAATACCCATATGGTGATCCAAAGGTATATCTCAATTTATTTTTTTTCCATTAAAGATGCTCCTTTCAATCTATATATCTTAGAGATCCCATGGTTGGAAACTCATTAAAACCCAAGTATTGGAAAGATCTCTTGCAAAAAAATGAATAGTAGACTGGACTATTAGACCTTTCGATCTCTCGACATCTCCAGACACCTAGTCCTTTTGAAAACTATTCTTTGATCTCTTCCAACCTACCTCTTTTTTACCTTAGTTTCCCCTAAAGGGATACCAATATCCATAAAAGGATTACAATTCTCTTTCTTATGCGAGGATCTTCTTAGCAAAGTATGATCCATGGGATCTCGTAACAATGTTGGTGTTTGGACGATGCCACTAAACAATTTTACAATAGGGATACCAACCATGCTTGCAACAAATATAATAATGAGCACAAATGATGATGAAAAAGTGAATTTTAAATAATTCACTCTCTTGAAAGACACCAACAAAGCCAAAATAATAACTATGGTAAGCACTAGGATTAGACCATGTTCATGCTATCATTGAAATCTAAACCATTCTTCAAGTATAGCAGCATGATGCACACCCTTTTATGATGTTCAAGATAACATGTCACCTATGATAATCATATAGACAATAAGAATGCCCAAATTATTAATAATAACACAAATATACAATGATATCTTCCCAATTTTCCCAAAGGTTTCTCCCATGACATCGCCATAGGAAGCTGCTGCCCAGGCTTTGCTAAATGTTAAGAGGATGTCAATTGAAATATCTATCAACATGAAAATTAAGGTAATGAGCCCGAGAATTTTATTAGCACCATTGTTTGCTCCAACGGAGGCAAGTCGTTCCCCAACTTCCTATAGTGTATTCCCATGCTTGTCACTCTGCTTCTATTACTGCTCTGGAGTTTAGCAAAAAAAAGCAACAACAACATCATCATTTTGGAGAACTCTACTTTCATTCTTGCAAGTTGATAGTATAATGCAAAGAAATTTTGTTGACAAGTGTTCTTGCTAGAAAATTTGACCCTTATATTCTCAAAAAATTTCGCAGGTGCTGGTGGTGTTCTTCTTGGGCCTCATCTATTTATGCTTCCACATTTCCCTTCCTTAAGGCACAACATCTCAACATCCAGAAGCCCCGCTGGACATGCACAATCCAAACTAGGCACTCGTGTTGGAGGAATCACCACACCTCTATGGAATTTGTAATTTCCGCCCTGGGGATCCTACTTACCAGTTTGGAATTTTACCAACACCGGTGGGTTTTGGTGTAATGACAAACCTCTTCATGGTATCAGAGCTACAGGGGTCTAGAGAAGGTGCATGAACAATATTTTGTAGGTTTGAAGATCAAGAATTGGAAATTGTTTAGAGATTTGATTTGCATATCAGAATATTGGATAACTATCACAATTGTTGCTACAACTACAAGGTGAAATAAAGGAGTTCCCATCTTCAACTATTATTACTTTGTATAACTACTTCCAATGGAAGCCAAACATTTTGATTCACCTTAGAGGAAAATTCTTGTATCAAATAGTTATGAATACAGAAGTTGGATCTAATTCCGCCATTGAAAAATCCAAATACTTCAACAAGATGGACGAGGATTTTGGTATTCTATTGTTGACCATATCTCCAGCATCACGTTTCGATGTGGACACATGCACCACTCCAAATGAAGTTTGGATAACCTTGGAGAATTGATTTAGAAAGTAGGATGAGATGCAGGCTCATATTCTAGAAAATGAGTTAAATTCCTTAGATCCAAACAACATTGAGAACATTCATGATTTCTTTACAAAATTAAAATCATAGCTTCTACAATTATAGGATTGTGGGATCCATGAATACAAACATGAAGGTCAATTGATCCTTTCTATTTTGTCTAAATTAGGTCCTGAATATGCTGTTTTTGTTTTTATATTTCATACAATTAGACTTGCAACTGGAGATAAATGGAAAATTCCCAAACTTGATGCATTTATTTAGTCTCTGATTCATGAACAGGATAACCTCATAAAGATGGGTTCATTAAAGTCTTCAAATTCACATTCACTTGCTATGCATGAAAAAGGAAATTCGAACTTGAAACAAAATCAACAATCCAAAGGCAAAGGAAAGGCAAGAGATCTAGATCCAAGAAAGGGAGGAAATCCAAAACCTCCAAATGACTCTTCCAACTCCAAGGGTAAGAAGGGAAAGAAAGGAAACTCCAAGTGTCCTTATTGTAATAGAGGCTATCATCCTGAATCCTCTTAAATATAGAAGACTATTGATCATATGGAAAAGAATCTTGAGCAAAATAATCTTGATCATCACATTCCAGAAAGTGACAAGAAGAAGACGAAGGAAAAACCATCAGAAACAAGAGTTAATGGTCATGCTTTGATTGCCCTTAATTCTACACTGCAAAAATGGATTATTGATTCAGGAGCTTCACATCATATGGCTTCTTCAAAGGAATCTTTTTCTTCTCTACATGCATACTCAGGTCCTCCCATTCTTGTGGGGGACAACTCTGTAGTTGAAGCAACTGGACAAGGAAGGGTGCAATTCGAAGATGGAATTTTTGAGAATGTCTTGAATATTCTGAGGCTTTCTGTGAATCTTCTTTCAGTGTATCATATGACACACACTGGCACCGAAATTAAAGTGGAATTCGCGCCAGATTCTGTGAGCAATTATGATATGAAAACCAACATGAATATTGCATCTTTCAAGGTAAACGATCAATCTCATCTGTATACATTTTCTTATTTTGTTTCTAAGTCATATTCTATTTTGCTACTTATGCATGCAAATGAAGAAAGTAGGATTTGACAGAAGATATTTGGGAACTTCAATTTCAAATATATGCAACAACTTAGAAAACAAGGGATGGTTAAAGGATTACCGACCATTTAATTTTCAAATGGTGTTTGTAATGGATGTGCTCTTGGAAATCATCCACAAGACAAGTTCGAGAAGGGGAATACATGGAGCGCCTCTTCATCTTTGGAGCTTGTACGTAGTGATCTCATGGGTCCATTTAAAGTACCTTCAATGAGAAAATTAAGATATGTGTTGTCATTTATAGATGATTACACGAGATTCACTTGGTTTTACTTCTTGAAACTCAAGTCTGAAGTTTTTCAACATCTAAAGATTTGCAAAGCACATGCAAAAAATCAGTTTGGAAAACACATCAAGATCCTTGAAAGAGATGGCCAATTGCATGTTGCATGTAAGATCTCTTCTATCAAAATTGTGGGTTGAAGTTATCAATTGTGCCTCATACATCCATAATAGATCTCCTCATAAATTTGTTACTATAAAAACACCTTTTAAGGTTAGGAATGGCATGCAACCTAAAGTCAGTTATTTCCGCGTTTTTGGATCTTGAACATGGGCCCACATTCCTACAGAGAAGAGAAAGGCTTTACAGCATTAGAGCAAGGCATGCATGTTTTTTGGATATTCTGATGAAGTCAAAGGGTACAAATTGCTTGATATCAACACTGAAGAGCTCTTGATTGAAAAGAGTGTAAAGTTTGAAGAAGATGCTTTGCATGCACCACCAGATGACCCTATTCCAAAGTTTCCCTCTCCACTAACTGATGATTATGCAGATGATACTTCAGATCAGAATTCTGATCTAGATGATCCTTTTCCTATGACACCTATTGGACCAATAGTTTTTTAACATCAAGATAATACTTCCTCATGCAGCTTGGAAGATTCACGACACCTTCAGCACAAAAATGGTGTGAGTGATCTCTTAGATGATCCTGCCACTATCACTCAATTTACGAAAGCTCCACAAGCAATCTTATCTATGAAGACATGCATGCTTATATGATGCATGCATATTATCCACATACTTATGTATAAGTAGCTGGGCATCCTAAATGGGAAGCAACTATGGATGAGGAATACAACTCTGTCATTGAGAACCAGAATTGGGACCTAGTTTCACTACCTTCCAATCATAAAATTGTTAGGTGAAAGTGGGTCTACCAGACCAAGAAAGCAACAGATGGTCAAGTTAGTCAATATAAGGCACGATTGGTGGAAACAGGTTTTCAGCAGATACATGGTGTTGACTATCATGATAATTTTGCTCCAGTGGAAAAAATGGATTCCATTCGGCGAAGAGGATGGGAGGTGCATCATATGGATGTTAATAATTACTTTCTTCATGGTGATATTGAGGAGGAAATCTAAATGGAGCAGCTGCAGGGATATGAGAAAAATTCATCTCTGGCATGCAAACTAAAGAAATCTCTTTATGGACTTAAGCATGCACCTATAGTGTGCAATGCAAAGATGGATTCCTATTTATTATCTCAAAATTTTGTACGCTGCAAGTCTGATTCCAATGTTTATTTGTTGAAGAAAATTGACTCCTTGTTGATCATAGTACTCTACGAAGATGATATTTTGATAACAAGTAATTCAACTTCTACCGCTGCTAAGGTTGAAACTGCATTGCATAAGCGATTTTCTATGATAGATATGGGCTTGCTAATTTTTTTCCTTGTGACTATAGATCAATCAGAGTGGTTTTGGGATTACCATTTCTCAACTAAAATATGCTAGAAATATTTTGGCATGATTTGACATGAGTGACTGCAAGCCAAAAACCACACCTTTCTTATCAGGGATAAAGCTTGAGAATGGTAAAGACACACAATTAGTTGATTGAAAATTGTATCGTCAGCTTGTGGGGAGTCTTCTTTATCTCACTCACTCCCATCCCGATCTCTCATATGCCATAGGAGAAATTTCCAGATACATGTAGGAGCCACATACGTTACACTAGAAATCCGCAGAGCGTATCCTTCAATATGTCTAAGGGACAATCACTTATGGGATTAATTATGCAACAAATTCTTCTTTGGATCTCATTGGGTTCACAGATTCAGATTGGGATGGTCACAACTTTGATCACAAGTCCTCGTCCGCTTATGTACTTAGTTTGGGATCCAACCCAATTTGTTGGTCAAGCAAGAAGCAAGCTACCATTTCTTTATCATCAGCATAGGTCGAGTACAAAGGAGCAATCAATGCTACTATTCAGGCCATTTGGCTACAACATTTTCTTTTTGAGCTTGGTATTAATGTCCATCGTCACTATTAACACTCTATATTTCCTAAGACCGTGAAAGAAATACAAGGGTAACCACCAAACCACTTTGGAAGCTGGGATCTAGCCCTGCCAACTTCAGAGAGAGATCTCTCTTTCAGATTTAGATTTGTGTATATTAAGATATTGGGCTAGTTATGAAATTTCAATGGTTTGGTTGTTTGGTTGATAATGTAACAGTACACCATTGGGTAATGGAGTCAATATACTTCGAATGGATTTATTTCAGCATTTACAAATAGATCTAACAGGGCAAGGTAGGCATATTTATTGGATCTTATATGTTTGATGAGATGGAAAAAGAAGAAATGATTAAGTGTCCATTAAGAAAAGAGAAATTAAGAATTCTGTTTCTTAACTTCAGTAGAAAAAATTAACATTGTTTTAAGCTAGAACATGGTGCTTTTGAAACAGATCCTAAACTTAATTTTCTTTAAAACAATAGAGAAAAGAAACACATATGAAAAATAGAGAAAACACAATAACGAAAGAGAATATCACTTCACCAAAAATTTAACACGGGAATCTTGAAAAAGCTTCTGTATTACTGAAATGTGTCCACTAGAACTCCGTGGAACAACTTTACATCCATGGTCCCTTCTTTACATAAACATCAACCTCTACTACTTCGAATTATGAAGTACTTATAGAAAAATAATTAGAAAATATCTTGATGTCAAAAGATCAAGACATAAATATCTAAAACTGATTACATAAATAGTACAAAATTCAGGAATTCAGAATTGCTGGAGCTGCTAGCACTATTGTCAAGGATGGTTGTTGATGATTGGTCTCAAAAAGGTGATTGTTTAGTCAATTTAATGTTCTTAATTTGTAAGCATAAATGATTGACTAGGGCAGGTAAACTGATGAAGTGAAAGTGCATTGTATGTGCTAGAAGTTGTTTATGTCATTAAGGTGATTATGTTATTGTTATCTAAATTAATGTCAAACTCTAGAATCAGTGTTGAGATGATGTTATTATCTATACTAGGATGTTATTTCTAAGATTTTATTGTTAATTGATTATCCTAAATGTTATATCTAGAATTAGTTCTGATTGAATTGAGTTTTTTTTAGAATGGTTGGATAATGATTTTAACACTTTTCAATGAATATGTTAAGTTAATTTTCTTTTCAACTTATCAATTGTTTTTAGATTTTTATGTTGTAGCTAAACAAAGCTAATTTATGAAAGCATGAAAATATATAAAGAAAATCCTAATTTATTAAATTGGAAATGAATTGTGCTTGAATTCAGAAGCTAAGAAAGACTATCACTCTTATCTACTATGTTATCACCCTAAAATTTTTGTTTCTAAACTTTGGAAAGTTTGCCTTGTTTCTAGTCATAGTCTTATAATAGGTTTTGAGTCATCTCATCTCAATAGTGTCATTCTCTTTTCCAAATAAAGTTTGACAGCCTCATTCCATGTCCTAGAAGCCTCACCATGTGTTTAGAAGTCATATCTCACATCATTTTGAAAATTTTTGAAATTAGCTACGAAATCGTGGATTCTGAACTAGGAGTTTTCATAGCACACTACAAAACCACTGAAACAACCTGTTTCAGCATAAAAGACTCTGTTTTCTGCTTTTCCTAGTCAACTTCCAGAAGGGTTCCTGAGCAGCTGAGAACTCAATTTTGAAAACTGAAAGAGGATTTTCTTCCTAACATACTGAACTACAAAAACCTCTTTTAGTTTCTTCAAATTCGTTATGAGGTGGGAGAAGCTTATGGTTAAACTTGCGCTACAAAACTGTTGAAAGCCAAGCTTTGTCTTCTGGTTTTAGCAATGTTTTTCAAGATCAGTTTCTGGTCATAGGAAAAGGTATTTTGGAATTCTGAAGGAGGTTTCTCTTAATAAACTCTCCAGATAAAATAAACTATCTCAATTTCTTCATAAGTATTATCAGTTGAGAGATAATAAGCTTTCTTTGAAACCCTAATTTTAGAGAACAAATTTTCCCTGTTTTACACGTGTTTTTCAAGGACAAATTATGGACAGTTGGAGAAGTGTTTTAAAAAACCAAGAGATATTTTTGTTCTATACAACATGGAATACAAAAAACTCCTTAATTTTTGTAACATATGTCATGGATGAGAAGATAATGGCTCTGTCCCACGTGCTAATTTTCAAAGATCCTAAACCTAAAAACAGGGAAACATGTTCCCTAATTCCTAGGGTTTATCATCAGCGATAAGGTGATAATGTGGGAGGCTTCATCAAATTCGACCTCATGAAATTGCAGCTGTCAAAGAATGCATTCAATGTTTAGTTAAGGTGGTTTAGTCATAACAAGGAGTTGTACTCCTAATTGTATTAGGACTCTAGGATTGTTAGTTAGTTGTCAAATGCATTTAAAGGTTTGTTTGATGGTTAGAATAGGTGTCACTCATAGCAAATTTGAATTCTCTTGATGAGTGATGATGGAATTCTTATTGTAAAAGCTATATATGAAGCAAAAGAGAAAATGAGAAAGGGTGGGAAAATGAGATAGAAAAAGACTACTTTTGTAAATGCTGTGCAGGGACTGATATATACAGAAGCAGTTTGACTTTTCTGAAGCTAAGATTCTTAGTGTACTCCAGTGAGCTTTATATTTTATCTTTGATATGTTTTACTTCCATAGTCTTAATGCTTATTACCCAGAATTCATGGAGGAACATGCTTTGACTTCCTTTAAGTGTTAAACTATGGTGAATTGAGTTCTTGGGTCCTATCTTTGGATGTTTTTCTTCAATGTTTTAATACTTATTACTCAGAATTCATGGTTACTCATGCTTTGACTTCCTTTGAGTATTAAAATTTGATGAATCACTTTAAATAATTTCCTTTTGAATACCTTGATGTGTCATTACTCAGAATTCATGCCCACATGCTCTGACTCCTATGAACTTCAAGCTATTGAAACTTTCCTGAATGTGTTACTCTTTCATTGAAGTATATACAAGCCTCAGTTTTATAAGAAGAGTTATTTGTTATCTTTATCTCTATCACTGACTCCATAGCCCAATGGTAGCAAGTCTCCATCTTTCAACCTATAAACATATAAAATCACAAACCATAGAGTTAGCCATCTATCTATATCTTTAATCAATATCATTAACCCTTTGAGAGAGCCCTCTCAGGCTGAGGAGGCTAAGCCTTAGCTAAAAGATTGGTTTGAAATAGTTACACTGAGATAGTCTGATCAACATCTTATCAGGGTCCTATTTTGGTGATAACATACTACAACATTATTTTAATGCAAAAGCAAGATAGAAACGAGATTATTGAGCTATGAAATAACTAAGCTATGAATGAAACAAAATTACCGAATTATGCTAGGTATCAAGAAAACGAAATGACTGAGTTTATGCTAGATATTAAGCAAACAGAATGAACAATACAGAGATCAATCAAGTGAACCTAGTCAATTACTTCATTGAACTGCATCTTAAAAATATGAAAACAGGGTATTCATGAATTAAATCTATGAAACAAAATAAAATCTAATTGCGGTGAATCAAAGACCTGATCTACACGTAGGGGCCCTCCACGAGGTAGTCAGTTGCCTTAAATCAATAACACATAAAATATATAAAACAAGATCTTTGCATTAAGTGAAAAAGAGTTCTACAGGATGCTCAAAATTACATATGGTGGAGCACACGTTACACAGAGCTACCATTGTTTTTATAGAGTCTTTTGTTAACAATACGAGAAATTTAAGCCTACAAGACTTTACTATAATCCTTATCAAAACTAAATCATATCGCTTATTTGTCGATTTTCTATTGAAAAGGAAAATAGTCGGAATTTATTAAAACTCAGACTCTGTTCCAACGCGCTGTTCAGCTGTTGACTGTCATGGTTGACTGTGTTGTAGTGCAGATATCTTGATGAATTAGTTCGAGTAAATAAGAAGCAATCCATGAGAGGATCATTCCCTATGTACCCATATACTCCTTTGCTGAGCTGGCGCACTTGAACCCTGTCAACAATGGAAGTAGATGCAGATATATGGATTAGCTACAAAATCAAGTCAATTATGTAGCTGCATGTAAACTTTAATAAAACAATAAGGCAGATTGAATAAATATGAAAAAGATGACATATGAATGTTTACCTTATCAAAACCTTATGTTTATTACATTTATTTGGATGATAGCGATAGGAAGAAGGAGGTCAATATGGACAAACAGGATGTCAAGATAAAGCAGTTCTTAGACTCTACATTCCCCCACACTGGAGGTTTTGTATGTCCTCATACAACAAAAAATTGTCATTTTCCTGCATGTCTTTAGATACCTTCACCAACACATCCAGGTTTCACTTTCTCCTTCTTCTTGGTAGTTACTTCCATCCTTTGTTTCCTCAAATATTTCTTGTTTCAAGACATTATACGCTATAGGTTCTTGTGGCTCATTAAACTGGTTGCTTCCTTTTTCTCAGCTCTAAATTGATCCTTTGGCTATTGCTTCCTTTCTCTCTAATGATTCTATGTAATCATAGATTTCTTGCTGAACAAGATCAATACTTGGGCTTTGTACTGGACTCCTTGGAGGTGAAATGAAGGGAGGTGGTGATACCCTTGGTGACAGTCTCAGTGATTCTCTTGGAGAGTTCTCAAGATCTTCAGATTTCTCTTTTGACTCAAGATCAATATGTTCTGCAACTTTTGAGGCTGCTTCTTTCACTGTGTTCAATCTGGTGCTTCTTCTCAAACCTGTGGTTGGAAACCCTTGAATTTTCTTTTCTTTAACTTTTGGATTTTCTTTCCAAGGAAGGATTTTTGTTTGGGGTAAAACCTCTATTTTCTTGCTGGCTTTCTTTCTTCTAAGACTTTCTCTATTCATTTTCTGTAAAATTTCTACAATTGGTAGATCATCCTCTGAAAATTCTTGTTGATGTTATGGTTCCTGTTCTATTACCGTCTCAATTTTTCTCTTTCTTCCCCTTAGGGTTTTGCTACCACTTGGTTGTTCAAGGGTTTTCTCTTTAGAGTGATTTCTCACTAGAAAATATTCCCAATTATCACATATGATTTGAAGATGAAACTCAATCAAAAATTTTACTAATCCATGATGGTACATTGTGTTGTCTATAAGCTAGATTTTCTTCTGAACATTTACTGACATTTTCTTAAGGCTATGCAATAGAAAGTATGGAAGATTCATTTAATGCTCTTCAAGGAAATTCATCAATACACTAATGTGATAGAAAAACATACACCCAAATTGGCCTTCACAAGTAACAAATTCTTGAAGGACAAGGAGCAAATTTCTCCATTTAATTTTGAGGGTGGAGCTAGGAATACCTTTTCTAAAGATAGTACTATCCATGTTTGGATTTTAAAGAAAATTTTCAAGTCTTCCCCTCCGATTCCTCTGTTCTTGAACCATTTTTCTCTAGTTCTAGGTAGTCTGGTGGCTTCCGCAATCAAGGACTCTATTACAGTGAACTTGACATCGCCTATTTCAACTTTTGTTCCATCAAAAGATCATGCAAAGGTTTTTGTCACCTCCCTGTGGAAACCATCAAACTTTTTTATGAAATCTAACCACTCAAATTTCATTTCAAAGAGTAGGTTTCCCCATCCTTTGACAATTGCCACATCTCTTAACATATTCCTTGGTATACTTGAAAATGGAAGGCCAATAAGATCCTAAGAGAAGGATCTTATAAGCAATTCTTTTATCGAAGAAATTCCCTCCACGTGGTTCATCATGGAATTCTTTAAGTGTTTTCGATATCTCGTCTTCTCGAACACATCTTTTGATGATGAGATTTGGTCCTGTTTTGTACAATTCTTCATTTATCCATGAGTAAGATGTGTTGTTGTGAATTATCCTCCTCTTTTCTCTAGAAGACAAATGAAATGGTAATTTCCTAGTAGCTATATAATTAGCAATATCTGCATAACAAGCTGATTTAATAGATACTGAAAAAAGATATTCATCAAGAAATTTATCCTCCACAAGTTTATCATTGTTATCATTCTAAATTCTAGATAAAAAGACAACAATTGTATTTTGTTTTCCAGGTCGATCTAGAATGGTGATGTTGAATTCTTGCAACAATAAGAGACATCTGGTTATTTTTCCATTAGTGATTGGTTTATTCAATAGATATCTAATGGCAGAATGGTCAGTGTGAATGAAATTTTCATAGCTAGTTATATAATGTCTGAATTTATTAATGGCATGAACTACAACTAAAAACTCCTTCTCAGTTACAATATAATTTAGGTATGTTGGAGTTAAATTTTTACTAGTATAATAGATTACATAAGTAAGGTATTTTTGTCCTAACGCAACTCCTAAGGTTATATCTGAAACATCGGTTGATATGTGGAAAGGAAATTTCCAATTAGGTCATTTTAAAATAGGTGTTTCAGAGATTTTCTTTTTCAAAGTTTCAAAGGCATTTTGACAATCAAGATCCCAACTGAATTCACAGTCTTTGGTAAGTAGTTTGAAGAGTGGAGACGCAATTTTTGTGAAGTTTTCTATGAATATTCTATAGTATCCAGTAAAACCAAGAAAACTCCTAACATCTCATTGACAATTTGGCACTGATAATTTAGAAATGACCTCTACTTTAAACGAGTCTACCTTAATTCCATCTCCTGAAATATGGTAACCTAAAACAATTTCTTCATTGAACATCATAAAAAATTTCTCATGACTTGACGAAAGATTTGTTTCTTTACATTGATCCACGTGGATATTGGTGGACACCTACCAATTCAACTTGGACCCCCACCATTGTTTCTTCAGTTTTTCAGCTTCCTTAATTGTAGCACAATTTACTATTTTTAGCAGTTTTTCAAGTCCTCAACTTCCGGAGCCGTTTTGAGGCCCTAAACAACGTTTTTTGGGAAAATTGGGAGCAATGTGAATCCATGAGTTAATTTTCCTCCTCCCAAAGTTGTAGTCCTCGGATAGATCTTTCTAATGAGGTATTGTGCACGTCAAATGAAGATCGGATGCCAAAGTTACGACTCTAGGAAGTTGATGTACCAATTTACCCAATTGAGGCCCACAGTTTGGCGCTTCGTCTCCTAGGGTTAGGTTTTTGGATGTTTATGGTTTTCCATTGTTTTTGAAAAATAAATAGGCCTTCGAGCCTCATTGTAAGACAATTCAGAGGCATGTAGCCGCCACATCTCCTCGGAGATAAGGTACCATCACCCGAGCTAGTTTATTTCCAATTCTGTTTGTAAGCATATTTCAATATTTTACATTATGAAATGAAGTATTATTTCTGTTGCATCTCTGTATTTATGGTTATCTTTGTAATTTGTTGCGTTCCTATTTAAATATGGATCAGTGGTATCAAAGAGGTCTGCTCTTTCTCTGTTTTTCTTTGCATGTCCCCAACGAGGTCGACATATAAGCAATTAGGGCTTGAACTGGTTGAACCTTTGCAAGACCAGCCTCGCAAATCCCGACGACCTCCCATGGTGGATGAAAAGAAAGACAAGGGGACAGGAGATCTTATCATAATCTTGCTCGAAGAGACCCTCGAGTGACAAATGAATGCGATGATGGAAAACATTGCCCAGATCCTTCAGCGGCTGCCCAAGGGCGACACATCTACTTCCAACAACTACTCTGGAAGCGCCACACCCTTTAAGGTACAAGTTAACTTTGACATTCCCTTATTTGAGGGTCAGATAGATGTAGACGCTGTAGATAAATGGTTAAATATACTAGAAGGGTATTTTTCTGTTCATGATTTTTCCAGCCGGGAAAAGATTACTTTCAATCTTCTCAAAGCCGCCCCCCATGTCAAGGACTGGTGGGAAACCTACTGCGGGCAGAAGGATGAAAGTACGATCCCACTGTCTTCAGCCACACCCACTTGGAATTCATTCCAGAATGCCATCAAGGAGAAGTACTACCCTGTCAGGAGCTATGAGAATAAATACATAAAGTGGACCACGTTGCGGCAGGGAAGGGACCAAGACATGCTGGAGTTTACCAATATTTTTCATACCCTTTACACAAAGTTGGGTATCAAGGATTCTGAGCTGCATTTGGTACTCAAATATTATGGATGTCTACACAGGTATATCCAGGACGAGATGGAGTTCCAAGACATCTCCTCGCTCGGCACGGCGTACCGATACGCGGTCAAGATCGAGCAGAAGTTTAAACAGAAGAAGCGAGACTTTGGATCTGCAAATCCAAAGCAAGGGAAAGGTGCCTCCAAATTGCTGAAAAAAGTACAATGCCAAGGCAGGGTGGCCCAGGACAACCCGCCAAAGCTGCAACCAAAGAAAAACACTGTGAAGCCGAATAAGGACACGGGAAAGTGGTGTGAGTTCCATAAGAGCTCCACTCACAACACAAGTGAGTGTTAGGCCAAACAGTGACTGTTGGCCGAGCTAAAGTCTTCAGAATCAGATGCATGTTACGACGCTGAGTTAGAACCTGATAAGGGGAATGACAAAGGGAAGAATATTATCAATGCGGAGCCCAACACCACCATTTCCACCATGAAGATCCAGAAGGAGGAACCCGAAGATCCAGAGGAGGATGAGCGCCTCTTCCACTACCAGATGTGGGTAAAGGGCTCCCCACTCTAGTCCATTGTCGACAGCGGGAGCCAAAAGAACCTCATTTTGGCAGAGGTCGTGAAGTGGTTGGGCTTACTAACCACATCACATACACAACCTACACCATTGGGTGGCTTCACCAAGGATGGGATCTTCGTGTGTGATCCAGGTGGTTCTAGAGACACACATAGGACAAAGAGGGCTTAAGGAAGCTCAAAAATCAAAGTGATCATAATGCTTTGAAACTAGGACGAGAGCTTAGATCTCGATGTCCTGATCGCAGTGGTGTGAACGTTTCATCAATCCAAGTCCGGATGAGGAAGTTAGAGCTAGTCAAAGTTCATGGTTGACTTGCTGACTGGGCAAGGTTAAGGAAGACACATTTTGGACAAAACTCGGCCACCGGATTCCGGCCAGCTTCGAGCAAATTTGTTGCCTCCCTAAAAGCACTCCTTCGACCTACTTTCAGATATTTTAAAAAATAAAATAAAAAAATATTTTGTTGGAGGCCAGGCCATGACCTCTGCCCTCCCCAACCACATAACCAATATGTTATTAATGGCAGGGTCAGGGACATGACCCCACCGACCTCAAGGTTTGACCACCCAACCTCCTCCCTATTAAACAGATTCATAACCAATCAACCTACAACCGTTTTGTTGCTTATTCCGCCCACCAGTTTATATAAAACACTCATTTTGTCAGTGCGGGGACAAATGGAGGAACCAGGAGCGGGCACGAATTTTGAGACAGATGAGGCTGAATCTTGGCATGCAGTTCAAGGCAACATTTTGCAGGAGGGGTGAAAATTCACTCTGTCAGATTTTGACAAATTTTATATGGTTTCAGCACTTCTCGACTCCACGAATGCAATGGTGCTATCCGTGTATCCATTAGAGTTCTGAATTTTCAGTCATTTTCAGTATGAGGGTGGAACCATGATTGCTGCAAAATAGGGAGCAAAACCATGATCCTTGCAATTTTCTTGAGGAGGTAATTTTTCTCCATGTCGGAATATAGTCAAGTTTGCAGTCATTTTTCATGGATTTCCGTAGGGATCACAATGGCGAGGTCAGATTCACCTTTGAATTTGTAGACTCCTAGTCCACCCATGGATCAGAGTCTTTGAGGAATCTAGGGGGAATCAAAAGATTCCTTGAGCCCCAGATTCTCCACTTTTCAGAATTCAAAAATTGGACAGTCGATTTTGCACTATTCGATGCCAAAAATATGATGGTACATTCAGATTTCTCATTTTCTCATTCTATTCTTCAACCACTTTTCTAAGTGGAATGCAGGTGTTAGAATTCACGTGCGAGCAACCATTTCCATGCGATTGATACCATGAGATCGATGGTCCAAGTAGCTTCAATAGTTTGACATCCACTTCTTTCGATGGCCCTTTGTCGTGAGGTATATGCAGTGTTCATGTACTTCTTTTGCTATGCATTGTGCTACACAGATCCTTGATTGATGTTTTATGTGGGGTCCTGTTTCTTACTCATTTTTATGATTCCTACTTGATGTGACGCAGAATCGCCTAAGTGATGTACTTGTTGTCATGACTCATCATGTTGTGATTTGAGATCCCTTTGTTGTATGTTGATGGGATACTCATGTGTCACCATGCATGTTTGTTTTGAGATCCCTTTTATGCCATGTTGGTGGGATGCTCATCATGCATGACTTTGTGTCATACTGATAAGAGTCTTTTGACTGAGAGTTCCTGTAGCAGAACATCTCTTAGAGCCACTCTTGCATGAGGGCATGTTCCTTGTATGATCGCGACATCATCTCTTGTTTACATCATCACTATTGACAATACTTAATGCAACAGCCTACACCATCTTGACACCGGGGCCCGGAGACGTAGTCCCTCCTAGACGAACTCGGTTATCAACACTTATGTTTTTATGTTTCTGATGATGGTCATGTTCCTCTTCTTTACAACATGCACATGTATTAATTTATGTTTCTTGTAAAAATGAAATTTAACACATCACTAATGTAAAAGGGCTTAGAAGGGTCGTTCATCACACTCGGACCTGGATCAAGTGGTATCAGAGTGGTCTTTGCGTTGATGTAAATTGCAGCGTGAACAATGGAACATGCAGCGATAGAGGATGAAAAAGTGATGTATGAGACCATGCTCAACATTTCCAAAAGAGTGGAAATCATGTATGAAAGTCTACAAAAAGAGACTGAGGAAAAGGAGTGATTGCAGCTTCAGTTGCAAGCCATGGAAGAGGCTGTGGAAAAACTGAAGCAAAACAGACATAATCTTCAAACAGAGAACGTTGAATTGAAGATGCATCTACATGAAGAGAAAGAGGAAAAACAGAGTTTGCTACGACAGCTACAAGTAAAGGATGAGGCCTTAGAAAAGCTACAGCATGATCCATGCAAGGTAAAAAGTAGTTCTCCATCTTCATGCATGTTTCCTGATGATGATTTCACTGTTTTCGAAAATCATACCACAGGAATTGGCTCCAAACTGTTGAAGAAAATGGGGTATGAAGGAAAAGGCTTAGGCGTTAATGGCCAAGGCATCGTTAACCCCATCAAAGTAGAATAATTACCCCGTCAGGTAAGACTTGGGTATGTTAGAAAGGAAGTTGGGGAATGCGCTGAGACAACTAGCGAACCACCAACAACAGATGATGAGAAGCCATCATCAGTTCTTTCCAAATCGACAGAGGAGGTAAAAGATGTTGATTTCCTTTCGGTTTCGTCTTCACATAGTATGAGTTCTGTTGGATATTTGGAGATCCCAATTACAAGGACAAACATGAGGCTCCTTACAAGGACGAGGCACGAGGAGGAAGAAGAACTTGGTGTTAATAACCAAGGCATAACTCAACCTTTGGAGGTTGTGCATGAACATTGATTTGCAGGCTCAAGATACACTAAAGGAGAATGCTCGAAGGTGTCAGATTCATCTGAGGCATCATCGAAATCATCAAGGAAAGAGAACGATTGGAAAACATCCCCATCATCCCATGGCAATTTCCATTGCAGGGAAAGAGTTGAGGCCAGCTCTCATCGCCATACTTATACCAGAGATGGGAAGGAAAGGTATAACCACTCTCGACATTCAAATGTTCATTTCGATTGTAATCATATTGTTAAATATGAATGTAAAACATGGCATCGAAAAACATGTACCTTTTGTGGATTACATAACCATACATTTTCTAAGTGTTGGAAACGAATGGCAGCACACAAAAGGATGAGGTGTGAAGGACCCTCACAATAGCAAGTAAAGAAACAAGTTAAACAGATCTGGAGAAAGAAAACCTATTGCAGTCATTGTGATAGAAATGGCCAAAAAAGAGCCACTTATTAGAGGCTCCATCCAGAGCAACACCTTAAAGACAAAGCGTCGGTGCATGAACCAGGTGAAATAATTGTTCGACAAGAAAAATCGCCACAAGGAGGTGACCCATTCACATTGATAAGTGAAAAATGGTTTCTAGACATGTTGTCATTTCATGGTCATGGTTTTGTAAATAATTTGTTGCATTTTAAAATGTAAAAGTGATGATGTGTTTTCCATCACTTGTTCAGCAACAATGATGTCTAGTATCATTTTGAGTTGCATGATAAACTATGAAAGTGATGTTGTGTTTCCATCACTTGTCAAAACAATAGTGTTTGGCCTTATCTTTGTAAATCATGTGTTGCAGTGATGATGCATTTTCCATCACTTATTGAAGCAACAATGATGTGTTGGCCTTATTGTCGTAGCTGGGGTCTTGCGTCCATCTTGATGTAAACTTGACCACCAAGTATGTGTTATAAACTCATGGCAAGTGTGGGACGTGTGGTCATGAAAGTCAAACATGTAATTTTCAAAACAATGTACTACAGGTTGTCGAGGTAGCAGGTGTCGACTCATCGCTTAAGGTTTCGAAGAACAAAAGTGAAGGAGATGGAAGCGAGACCTTTCAAGACGCTTGTGATGCAGACAAGGTACATATAAGTTGCAAATTATTTTTCATGCTTTTGGAGGACCAAAAGCTCCTCAATAGGGAGGATTGATCCAGGTGGTTCCTGAGACACACAAGAAAAAGAGGGCATATGGAAGATCAAAAATCAAAGTGATTAGAATTCTTTCGAACTAGGACCAGAGCGTAGATCTCGTCGTCCTGATCACAATGGTGCAAATGGTTTGTCAATCAGAGTCCGAATGAGGAAGTTAGAGCCAGTTAAAGTTCATGGTTGACTTGCTGACTGGGCAAGGTTAAGGAGGACACATTTTGGACAAAACCTGGCCACCTGATTCCGGCCAGCTCCAGCTGGATTCTGGGTGAATTTGTCGCCTCCTTAAAAGCACTCCTTCTGCCTATTTTCAGATATTTAAAATATATATATATATATATATATATATATATATATATATATATATATACTGTTGGAGGGCGGGCCATGACCTCCGCCCTCCCCAACCACATTGTTGGAGAGGTAAATCCCCTCTACGGATAGAGGCGATCCCTACTAGCCCAAAATGGGTCTAGCAACAATCAGTCAATGCTACTATGCAAGTTCCTAATTGCAAACAAAAAATAGGCAATGAACACCTACTTGGATTCCAACGCTATTGTTTGATGAAGAGATGTCGTTCTCGCTCCTTCGCTTTGGCCGGTCACAATCTTCCACGATCCCCGTAGATAGATACCTGCACACACGAAGAGAAACACAAACGCAAGCGTGAAATCTAATAAATGCAATTATACATCAGTCAGAAATGACGTAATTCACATTAACCATTGCAAATACAAATGAGAATGGAACCATAATAGTAGTCATCTATTATTAATCAATAACAGAGAAAGGTACAACCGAAGTTCTGACGTTGATTCCTTCTCAAGAGGGTCCAGCCAGCAAGTCTCTTAAGCATTCACCCTTGGAGGTAGATCTCCCAAGACAAAAAACTCTCTCTCACACAAGCAACACTTCACAACCTTCCTTAAACTCTCTAGCAATCCCACACTTGTCACACCAACTACCTACTAGCAGCAGCACTCTAAGCACTATCAACTTCACACTATCCAAACTAGCTGCTCATGGTAATGGTAGAGGCTTAAATAGGAGAAGGAGTCTCCATGAAAGGTGGGAGGATGAGCTTATCTCCAAGGAAGGTGGCCCAAATGACGAACAGACATGCCATAGAAGGGAGGGCGACATTTACAAGGCCAACAACCAGGTCTGGAGTCATCTAGAAGGCTGGCTGTTAGAACAAACTCGCCCAAACTGGATCAGCGCGGGTGTATAATCTGAATAACGTAAAGGGTTGTGCCAGTGCGACTAAATACAAACAGAAGATGCGCTGGATCATGAAATTCGACCAGCGCGGAAAACCCGTGTGCTTCCGCGCTGGCAGCGCATTCATTGCACTATGAGGCGCCAGTCAGCGCGGTTATTTTAATAACAGTCGCGATGATGGAAAAACTTTGGCAAAGTGGGTCATTTGGCCAGATTAGAGAGCATGAGCATGATCAATGTGAATTCATGACACAGTAGGGAGACTGACAGGGAGACAGTGACAAATTACTGTGTAACAGTTGCCCCCTAAAGCATGAAGCCCGAGAGAGTGGGAGGGGTGAAATGCTTTACAAAACTTGCTGAACTGGAACACCACCAGGAAGGACCTGCACGTACAACTGATATCTCGATTACATGTAGTCTAGGCATGGGCGCAGCCATCCAAAAGACATACGGAGAAGGTTTGTGGTATGGACGCAGCCACCCAGCTGAAGAGACCATGATGATAAAAGGTATGGTCGCAGCCATCCCAAAAGACTCAGGTATGGGCGCAGCAATCCATCAATGAGTCATGTAATAGTAATCCACAAAATCGCAACCTGGTTTGCAACAGACGAAAACCAGGGTCTTGCGCTCCATCCCGACCCGAACAAAGTACAAGTCCAAGCATGCGAATACATGAGCTGAAGTCGAACATGCATGAACATCGTCTGATTACCAGCCAATAATGAAAACTGTTAACAGACGCGAGAGGTACCACCAATAATGACAATGGTCCTCAAGGTGCTTATAGGTACAATCCGCGGCGTGTGAATCAATGAGCTGGTGTCGAACACCCGCAGAATCATTCGATCGGAGGCCAATGATGAAAACCTCGCGTCGAACACGAAGAACTTGCCATTAAGGCATGCAGGCTCTATGGCACCTGAAGGGAGTCTCTAGGTCACTTTCCTGGATAATGAGCTGAAGTCGACAGGAAGTAACCTTGATCGAAGGTGGGCCATAATGTTTCCCACATCATCGACACGAGACAGAGGAGGATAGAATATTTTGTGTGAGACATCAGAGGGAGGTGGTAAGTTTGCAGAGGTCAACTTCTCTCGAACATATCGGCGGCACGACAGCGGATTTGGCAGTATCTGACGTCAAATGAGCAGAGGTCATGGTGACGGGGCAATGAGCAGATGAGAGGCCAAATTGGATAACCCAAACCCACGGAGGCTAGTGTAAAACAAGATGAGAAATCCCCACCCAGACACGAATGCAAACTAGTGCCATGTTCAAGAGCGACATACTGCCGACACGACGATTATTACAGTTCCATTTTCCCCACCATTTCTGGCAGGTACCCCGGTTATTTTTAACAAGCTTGATGGGGATAACATATGCTTGTGAGCATCATTTCGACGAAATCCGATGTCATTAAGTTTTAACAAGTCTGAAAAAGGAAGAACTCGGCATCTTTTCCTGTTTAGAGAGTCTGAAAAAACGGCAGAAAAGAAAACTCCAGGGGGGTCCTTTTTCGTAAAATTGTGTCTCTCGAGCCCGAAAAAGTATAAAACAATGCTCGAAAGAACCGCCCGACCAGTATGATCGAGGAGTACTTTTCGTAAGTAGTGACTTCGACCCGAAAAAGTAGAAAAGTGGTCAGAAGCACGTCGTTTTGGAGCCAATAACGAGTTCGAAATGACAAGAACCCGACAATCTTTTTAGTTTAAACGGTCGAAAAAAGAGCTTAAAGGCGACTGCCTCTCGCTTTTTTAACGAGTTGAGAGGGAGACTCGGCTATCTTTTCGTCTTTAAACGGTCGGAAAAGAGCTGAAAGCAGACCTCCATTTTTATTCCCTTTAACGAGTCAAAAGGGAAAAATACTCGGCAATCTTTTCATATTTTACAAGTCAGAAAATAGCTTAAAGGCGACTCGTCCTAGAGGAACGAGTGGTATAAAGGGTAGCAATTGGTTCCGGCAATGGTGGAATTGCTCAAAACATGTAATGGTCAAAAGGCTGGCTAACAAAACCACTCATAAATGCGGTCCCTCAGGAAAGGTAAAACAACCAAGTGAAAGCATATGACCGGCCAAAGAGATGGTGGCGATGGAATGAAAACAACCAAGGCTCATCTAGCAGAATTTAGCAGATAAATATGGCAATCAGGTATGGATTCATTTTGACACAAGCTTGAACCATGGAGAACTTTGCTTGGATTCTGTTTCATGTTTACACAAGCTTGAAACGAAAAACTATGCTTGTTATAAGTTCGCATGCCCCCAGCATAATGACGCAAAACGAGGTACATGCCCCCCAAGCTTCATTGCATTCAACAAAGTGGATGGACTGAAGGTTCACTCTCGAGATCGATGAAAGACTCGACTTGTAGTTTACGAGATCTTAATCAAAAGACTCGACTTAGAAAGGGATTTGTTTCATTTTTTAATGAGGTTGACACAGTAAAAGAACTATCCTCATAACCCTTGTTTCATTTTTTAACGAGGTCGCCACAAGATCAAAACTATCCTCGGACTAAGCCTAGTTTCATTTTTTAAGGAGCTTGACATCGGAAAGGAACTATGCTCCAACCAGACCCAATTTTATTTTTTAAGGAGCTTGACATAGGAAAGTGAACTATGCTCCGACCAGACCCAATTTCATTTTTTAAGGAGCTTGACATAGGAAAGTGAACTATGCTCCGCCAAACCTAGTTTCATTTTTTAAGGAGCTTGACATAGGAAAGTGAACTATGCTCCACCAAACCTAGTTTCATTTTTTAAGGAGCTTGACACTGGAAAGGAACTATGCTCCGACCAGATCCAGTTTCATTTTTTAAGGAGCTTGACATAGGAAAGTGAACTATGCTCCACCAAACCTTCATCATAATGAATAGAAAGTTGGGGCTTCCAAGAGTGTTACTCCCGGTGAAAGGACCACATCTTGGAAGTCAGGACCTAATGCCCCCAGGACACTATGCACGACGGTGTCATCACTGGATACAGGCACGGGGTAGGTGGCCACGTAGTTGATCTGCGGTGGGGCAGATACAACTGGTGGATAAAAACTAGGAGGGGATGACAACTGCGCAGGAGGCATTGGGGGACTAACGAACGACAATTGATCGATAGTCACAATTCTTCCATCGTGTGGAAAGCAAACCACACGGAAAAGCGAAGAAACGAGGGCCCCCATGGCGTAAACATAGTCGCGACCAAGGAGAAGACTAAAGTCTAAAACACCTTGGGTAACCAAGACGTCTATATAGACGGTTTTGCCTCCCAAAGTAATAGGGAACTTCGGGAGAACTCCTAGAGATGGACAGGCTCCTCCGTCGAAGGCCAACAGATTCTGAGTGACTGGCCCAAGCTGCGGGGAACCTAAAGCTTGCAAAGTAGTGTATGGCATAAGACTGATAGACGCCCCTTCATCCAAAACAGTGCCAGGTACTGCCTTAGCACCGGCATGTACTGTGATCTGGAAAGGCATATGGGATGGAAGGCGACCGACAATCAGGCGATTCCAATCAAAGGAAGCGACCAGACTACTTGGTGGGGGAATCGTATGATTGCCCCCATGTGCTAAAGGAACCGAAGGAGAACCTTCGGGAGCAGCTGGGTTAAGAGAGTCATTTCGGGACTCAGGAGAATCTGAAGAGACGAGAAGAACATAGGCGTGATTCTCTTCCGGAACAAAGTGAGCGAGCGGCGGACTCGAGTCGACTCTCTCTCCGACTAATGGTTGGTCTGGAACAGGCTGGACACAGCCGGGTTCAGGAAGAGGGGCCTGGACAAGAGAAGAATGTGAACCAATCTCATTGTCGGGAGGGAGATGATCTGCAGCTGCAGAAAGATGTTGATATCCATAGGGGAGTTGGGGTGAGGGAGGTGGGAGACTTTCCAAGACACTGGAGGCTTTATCCATGAGTGGACAAAAGTGAAGGGGATGATTGCCTTCACAAAGTCTACAGGGGATTCAAATCTTCCCTTTTCCCTTACCATTCCCAACTGATAAGGTAGCATCGCCGTGAGCTTTAGAGGACGATGAGGGGTGGGTCGGATCGCGAGACCATACTTCTAGTACCCTGGGAATGCCAGGACAATCGCGAAGAAGATGGTCCTCCTTGCATAATCGACAAGGAAACTTAACCTTCCGCGGAGGAGCGGAAGGGGGCCCGACTTCAGGTGTACTCGAGGGAGTAACAGTTATACTTGTAGCCTCTCCCTTAGGAGACTTCTTCTTCTTGGTCTTCTTCTTCTTCTTCTTAGCCACCTGGTTATTCGAATCGAGACTTTCACCAGGCGAAGTACAAGAGGAAGACGTAGAAGTAGGCGTCGAAGGGGAGAGATCCACCTTAGGATCAACATGATGTTGTTCAGGTGGAGGGACTGATGGACTAGCAGCCGATACGGCAGGGACCAAAGAGGTTGAAAACAACCAAACAGGCAACCCGACAGTTAACCCCGGAAGGGATAACGTTGCCATATAAGGAGCACCAACATTCCCGAGAGGAGGGAAATGACCAAGATTCCCGTCAGGAGGGGAACTTGGGTTGGTGAACCCTGGAAAAGTTTCCATGGCAAACAAAAAGAAGCCTACTCAAGCTAACGCACACAAGATCTAACCAGGTGATGTTAACGTGGCCGAATAAATTTTTAAGACACAGGAACTAAACTTGACCTTTTCATGTTTTAAGAGTCGAGAAAAGGAAAAAGATGACTCTAGTCTCCTTCGAATGTTTAATGAGCACGAAGTGACAAGACGCTCACTGGCACCTTTTCTTTTAAGGAGTCCGAAAAGGATCAAAAGTGACTACTCTGGGGACTCTAGGCAGAGGGTTTACCAAGCAATCCGTAAAACTGCTTATACACCTTGGCAATCGTATGAGAACCAAGGACTTTCCGTACTGCAGTCAATCTTCCCGAATGCTGTGTTCGGTGCGTTACGGTTCGCAAGGCGGCAGACTCGGCTTCCTATGGATCAAGGATAAAAGCCTAGTGGGGTCTCCCTATATACGCGACGGTACGTGGGAGCACAATCCGTGTTAGACCACTATCGAGTCACAGAAGGAGGAATCACCCAACCGTAATGTGAAACAATAGTGACTATGTTTAAAGACGTCGGAACACGTCTCTAGCCTAGACCTCTATATGTTAAGTTCCAATGCATTTTTAGGTTTATTCAGTTTATTTTATGGTTGATCTTGAATTAAGTTTCGGTTTTCAGGTCCTACCGTGTGATCTCTCACAATTGCCTAGATGCAAACTACATGCCAAAGAAAACCATTTCGTTCGATGAATTCTAACTATGAGAGGGTTAAGAGTTTTCAATGAAACAAAATGAACTCAATCAATCAAACAATCTAATGCAGCTAATGGCAAAGAAATGAGACTTTTCTTTTGAGAACACAAATCAATGAAATGCTCTTTTCCTCATTAACTATTGAATGCAAAAGATATTAGTTCGATTTCTTTTTCCAATGGCACAAAGCACTTAAAATGAATTTTGAGAGACAACAACACTGAGTAAAGAGAAATAAAATCACTCAATGAAAAACAAAACAAGCGTGAAAAGAGCCAGTTGAACCCAAGCAATTGTAATCCGTGTCTGGGTAGTGAGAAGTAATCGAAACAATCCGAGGACTAGTTCAATGATAATCACCTAAACAACCAAGCAAAGAAAGCAAAAGAGGAAGGTTTTCGCAAAAGCAAAGGCAAGTAGTAACGAATCTTTGTGGACGAGTGATAAAACAAAGTCAATCCAGCGAAAACGAGATGATAACACTAGGTCACAGGACACAAAACAAGATTCGCCCGACAAGACTTCGCAAGCGAGTGCTTCACAGTTCAAACAATAAAAATCAAGTCATAAACCAGGTGGAAAGAGTAGGGGATAGTCAAACCAACAGGCTTAGGAGGCAAAATTGAAACAAATTCAATTCTACAGGATCAGCGCGGGTAACACTCTGCAACAATGCGCTGACTAGAAGTCACGCGTAGCAACAAAGCGCTATCAGCGCGGAAGTACACGGCTTAGCCGCGCTGGTTCGTTTTTCAAAATCGTCGCGACTATTAAGTGTACAAGCGCGATGACCACGAAGTCAAAGACACAGCTATGCGATGTCAGCGCAACTGTTTTGATATAAACCGCGCTGAGGCTAAAAAACAGGCACAATCAGGCCAAAAGCTCCCAAACCAAGGCAGTAACTCTTTAAACAATTAAGGCACCTCCCAGATTCAACCAGGAAGTCTAAAAGCAGAGAAAATAGCCCCGATCTTTGAAAAGAGAGTAACAATCAAACTCAAAACAAGAATGAACAAAAAGAGACAAAGGCCAGCTCCCCAGCGGAGTCGCCTAATTGTTGGAGAGGTAAATCCCCTCTACGGATAGAGGCGATCCCTACTAGCCCAGAATGGGTCTAGCAACAATCAGTCAATGCTACTATGCAAGTTCCTAATTGCAAACAAAAGATAGGCAATGAACACCTACTTGGATTCCAACGCTATTGTTTTATGAAGAGATGTCGTTCTCGCTCCTTCGCTTTGGCCGGTCACAATCTTCCACGATCCCCGTAGATAGATACCTGCACACACGAAGAGAAACACAAACGCAAGCGTGAAATCTAATAAATGCAATTATACATCAGTCAAAAAGGACGTAATTCACATTAACCATTGCAAAGACAAATGAGAATGGAACCATAATAGTAGTCATCTATTATTAATCAATAACAGAGAAAGGTACAACCGAAGTTCTGACGTTGAGTCCTTCTCAAGAGGGTCCAGCCAGCAAGTCTCTTAAGCATTCACCCTTGGAGGTAGATCTCCCAAGACAAAAAACTCTCTCTCACACAAGCAACACTTCACAACCTTTCTTAAACTCTCTAGCAATCCCACACTTGTCACACCAACTACCTACTAGCAGCAGCACTCTAAGCACTATCAACTTCACACTATCCAAACTAGCTGCTCATGGTAATGGTAGAGGCTTAAATAGGAGAAGTAGTCTCCATGAAAGGTGGGAGGATGAGCTTATCTCCAAGGAAGGTGGCCCAAATGACGAACAGACATGCCATAGAAGGGAGGGCGACATTTACAAGGCCAACAACCAGGTCTGGAGTCATCTGGAAGGCTGGCTGTTAGAACAAACTCGCCCAAACTGGATCAGCGCGAGTGTATAACTGCACTGGAGCGCTAACAGCGCATCTGAATAACATAAAAGGTTGTGCCAGCGCGACTAAATACAAACAGAAGATGCGCTGGATCATGAAATTCGACCAGCGCGGAAAACCCGTGTGCTTCCACGTTGGCAGCGCATTCGTTGCTCTATGAGGCGCCAGTCAGAGCAGTTATTTTAATAATAGTCGCGATGATGGAAAAACTTTGGCAAAGTGGGTCATTTGGCCAGATTAGAGAGCATGAGCATGATCAATGTGAATTCATGACACAGTAGGGAGACTGACAGGGAGACAATGACAAATTACTGTGTAACACACATAACCAACATGTTATTAATGGCAGGGTCGGGGACATGACCCCACTGACCCACCCACTCCCATCGAAACCAATAATATATATATATATATATATATATATATATATGGGTTTGTTTAAACAAAACAAAAAATTATGTATTAAAAAAGGAGGAGGCGGGGTTTGACCACCCGACCTCCTCCCTATTAAACGAATTCATAACCATTCAACCTACAGCCATTTTGTTATTTATTCCGCCCACCAATTTATACAAAACACTCATTTCTTCAGTGCGGGGACAGATGGAGGAAACAAGAGTGGACACGAATTTCGAGATAGAGGAGACAGAAACTTGGCACACAGTTCGAGGCAACATTTTGTAGGAGGGCTGAAAATTCACTTTGTCAGATTTTGACAAATTTTATATGGTTTCAGCACTTCTCAACGCTACGAATGCAATGGCGTTGTCTGTGTCTCCATCAGAGTTCTGCATTTTTCCGTCATTTTCAGTATGAGGGTGGAACCATGATTGCTGCAAAATGTGGAGCATAACCATGATCCTTGCAATTTTCCTAAGAAGGTAATTTTTCTCCATGTCGGAATATAGTCAAGTTTACAGTCATTTTTCATGGTTTCCGCAGGGATTGCAATGGCAAGGTCATATTCGCCTTTGGAGTTGAACATTTCCAATCCATCCATGTAGCAGAATCTTTGCGGAATTTAGGGGAAATCTAAAAGATTCCTTGAGCCCCAGATTCTCAACTTCTCAGAATTCAAAAATTGGACAGTCGATTTTACACTATTCAATGCCACAAATCTGATGGTGCATTCATATTTCTCATTTTCTCATTCTATTCTTCAGCCACTTTTCTAAGTGGAATACAGGTGTCAGCATTCATGTGCGAGCAACCATTTCCATGTGATTGATGCTGTGAGATCAATGGTCTGAGCAGCTTCAGCAGTTCGACATCCACTTCTTCAGATGTCCCTTGGTCGTGAGGTATATGCAGTGTTCATGTACTTCTTTTGCTATGTGTTGCGATGCACGGGTCCTTGATTGATGTTTGATGTGGGATCCTGTTTCTTACTCATTTTTATGATTCCTGCTTGATGTGACGTGGAATTGCCTATGTGATGTACTTGTTGTCATGACTCATCATGTTGTGTTTTGAGATTCCTTTTTTGTATGTTGATGGGATACTCATGTGTCGTCATGCATGTTTGTTTTGAGATCTCTTTTATGCCATGTTGGTGGGATGCTCATCATGCATGAGTTTGTGTCATACTGATAGGAGTCTTTTGACTAAGAGTTCCTATAGCAGAACATCTCTTAGAGCCACTCCTACGTGAGGGGATGTTCCTTGTATGATCGTGACATCATCTCTTGTGTACATCATCACTATTGATAGTACTTAATGTAGTGACCTACACCATCTTGACACCGAGATCTGGAGACGTAGTCCCTCCTGGAAGAACTTTGTTATCAACGCTTATGTTTTTATGTTGCTAATGATGGTCATGTTCCTCTTCTTTATAACATACACGCGTATTCATTTATGTTTCTTTTAAAATTGCAATTTAACACATCACGAAAGTAAAAGGTCTTGGAAGGGTCCTTCGTCACACCCGGACCTGGATCAGCATGAGCCAATAGTGTCACCTTACATACAACATCAAGCCCTTCACAGATGAGGTATTATGTGACGTTGCTCCCCTTGATGTTTGTGATGTATTATTAGGCCAAGCATACTTGTGGAAGTGACATGCGGTGTATGAGTCAAGGCCTCGTGCTGCTATTGTTACTTTGGGAAATAAGTTGTATAGGATACCAAGGGTAGCACCGCCTACCACCATCTCTTTGGTTACTGCAAAAAAATGCAGTAAGCTCATTTCCAAAACCGGGAAATTTGTTTTCCCGATGATACACCCTCAAGGAAAGAAGAAGACGGTGGCCACTACCTCTATACAGGGCCCCTCCACACGACAACTACAGATGGAAAAGGTCGTGGACGAGTACGAGGACATCTTCACCTCCCCCGCAGGGGTTCCTCTACACTATCAGGTCAAGCACCTCATCAATCTAACCCCAGGTGCACTACTGCCCAATGGACCAATCTATCAGCGCTCCGTTCTGGAGAACGATGAAATGAAGAGGCAGATTCAGGAGCTGCTACAGAAAGGTCACATCCGACCAATTTCATCGGCCTGTGGGAGCCCGATCGTGTTGGTACAAAAGAAGGATGGGAATTGGAGACTCTATATTGACTATCGGGCACTGAACAAGATCACTATATGGAATATGTACCTGATCCCATGGATTGATGACCTTCTGGACCAACTGAAGGGGGGAAAATATTTCAGTAAGATAGATTTGAAGTCATGATATCACTAAGTACCAATTGAACCCTCCAATGTGTGGAATACTGCCTTCAAAGCTAAGGAGGGCCTTTTCGAATGGTTGGTTATGCCTTTCGGGTTAATGAATGCTCATGAAACCTTCATGACGCTAATGGGTGACATCTTGCGGCAATTCACCAACTCATTTTTAGTGGTATACTTGGAAGACGTCCTGATCTTTAGCCACAGTTGGGAAGAGCACCTCTACCACATCCGACAGGTTCTCCAAGCACTGCGGCAACACAAGTTATGTGCCAATTTGGAGAAATGAACTTTTAGCATGACCCAAGTTCAATATTTGAGATACATTATTGATGAACAGGGGGTGCATGTGGATCCAACCAGGATCCAAGTCATTCACGATTGACCATTTCTAACCACTTTGACAGAACTCCGCAGATTTCTGGGTCTTGCCAACTTCTACTGCAAGTTCATGTTGGGACTTTCTCATATCACTTGGACCTTGAGTCAAGTCACCAAGGGAGGAGTGAAAGAAAAATTCTTTTGGTCTGAATCTTAATAGAAGGCTTTCACAGAGTTGAAACATCGCCTCTTCTCGGCACCAGTGCTTGCATTACCAAACTTGCAACAAACATTTGAGATTGAGACAGATGCCTCTAACTATGCTATTGGGGCAGTCCTTACTCAACACGGGCATCCAGTGGCATATCACAGTGAGACACTTTCAGACACAGTCTGGAAGTATCCCACTTATGAAAAAGAGATGTATTCCATTGTGCAGGCTTGCCGACAATGGAAGCATTACATTTTGGGGAAGGAAACGGTCATCCACACAGACCACCGCCCCTGCAGTTCATACAGACCTAAGGGAAGTTGCAAAATGATTGCCATCATAAGTGGTCCACATACCTATAACAATTCCATTTTAATATCAATTATAAGAAGGGAAACACCAATACTGTTACAGATTTCCTCAGTTGACCACCGATCATGGCGTTAACCACCGTGCTCAACTCTTATGGGCACTTGACTTCTGATTGGCCGCTTCTCTACAAAAGCGACCCAAAATTCAGCCACACATACCAAACACTCTTGGAGGGTCAGCATGTTCCAGGTTTTCACCTCCAGGATGCCCTGTTATGCCACCTGGGTCACCTTTGTGTTCCTTCAAGCGAGCATGCCAAGATGATTTGGGAAGCACACTACAACTGAGCTGCTAGGCATTTCAGGGTCAAGAAAATAGTGGTAGTACTACAAACGTATTTATATTGGCCTAATCTTTGACAGAATGTCGGGAAGTACATCAGATCCTACACTGCCTGCACCATTGCCAAACCGACCATCAAGAAGCAAGGCCTCTATACTCCGCTGCCAACCCCTAGTTGACCTTGGAATCCATCTCCATGGATTACATGTCGGGCCTTCCTTCTACTAAGCATGGAGACGAGTATGTTTTTGTGGTCGTCGATAGATTCTTAAAGATGGCCATTATGGCGGCCTACAAGAAGAATGTCACAACAAAAGCCACTGCTAAACTCTTCTTTGAACGAGTGTGGGTACACTTTGGGATCCCACAGTCTATCATCTCAAATCGGGATAGTAGGTTCCTTAGTACATTTTGGTCTAGTCTCTGGTTGATGCTAGACACCAAACTCACTAAGTCCACGCCTTTCATCCCCAAACTGATGGCTAGACAGAGGTTGTCAACAGGATGATCGTACACATTTTGCGCATGTACAACTCAAAGCATCCACACACATGGGATGAGAGCCTCCCCTATGTTCAGAGCAATTTTAACTAGTCTCTCCATAACTTGACTGGCCACAACCCTTTTCAAGTGGGCTTGGGATTCCAGTCACTATGTCCCATTAATATGGCCATGCCATTTGCAGCTACTCAGGAAGATTCGGCTCATGTCCAATCTGAAACAGATAAGGAAAAAAATTCATTGAACATATCCAACATATCCGCTAGTAGTTCCACGACATTCTAGAGAAATCAAATGCCAAGTATAAGCAGTGACATGATCAACATCAGGTGCCACACAAGTTTCAGGTGGGCGAAAAATTTTGGTTTCATTTGCAAAAGGAACGCCTTATCGGAGCCTATCAGAGACTCAGACCACTCTGATACCGTCCTTACACCATTATCAAGGCTGTGGGGGACAATGCATTTGAGCTCAACATTCCTCCATTCCTTGGCCTGCACCCAGTGTTCAATGTGGACCGCCTTCGGCCATACTTTCCACCATTACTAAAGACATTCGACATTGCAAAACAACTCACACCAACAAATTTAAATCCAAATTGCATGGAACAAGCTACAACTAATCAGATCATGGACACGCAAATCAAGCACACTTTCCAGTAGAAGATCCAACTGTATCGATTTGTCAAAGTAGGCCAACTCCTTCATCAAGGCAAGTGGCTCACCAGGGAACAGGTTCAACAAAAGTTTCCTCATCTCATGGAAGAACTCAATGCAATGGGGACTATTGCTTCCTAACGGGGGAGGAATGATCTAGGTGGATATTGGTGGCCACCTACCAATTCCACTTGGACCCCCACTATTGTTTCTTTAGTTTTTCAGTTTCATTAATTGTAGCACAATTTACTATTTTTAGTAGTTTTTCGGGTCTTGAACTCCCGGAGCCGTTTTGAGGCCCTAAACGACGGTTTTTGGGAAAATTAGGAGAAACATGGGTCCATTGATTGATTTTTATCCTCCCAAAGTTGTAGTCCTTAGATAGATATTTCTAATGAGGTATTGTGCACGTCAAACGGAGATCGGATGCCAAAGTTACGACTCCGGGAAGTTGATGTACCAATTTACCCAAACAAGGCCAATAGTTTGGTGCTTCATCTCCTAGGGTTAGGTTTTTAGATTTTTAGGGTTTTCCATTGTTTCTCAACAATAAATAGGCCTTTGAGCCTCATTGTAAGACAGTTCAGAGGCATGTAGCTGCCACATCTCTCCTCAGAGATAAGCTACCATCGCCCGAGCTAGTTTATTTCCAATTCTGTTTGTAAGCATACTTCCATATTTTACATTAATGAAATGAAGTATTATTTCTACTACATCTCTGTATTTACGGTTATCTCTGTAATTTTTTGCATTCCTGTTTAAGTCCGGACCATACATCTTATTGGAAATTTTTCTAAATTTTCAAGTGTTTCTTCAAAAGAATTTTATAAACTGTGAAATCATCCATATATTCTTCCACACAATCATGAATAAGATCAGAGAAAATTCCAAGGATTTCTCTTTGGAATGTTGTCGAAGCATTGCATAATCCAAAAGGAAGTACTCGGTAATCATAAGTTCCGCATGGACAGGTAAATGTGGTTTTATCTTGATCCTCAGGTGCTACCTGAATCTGATTATATCCACTAAAACCGTCCAAAAATGAAAAATAACTTTTCCCTGCTAATGTGTCTAAGACTTGATCTATGAAAAGGAGTGGAAAGTGGTCTTTTAAAGTTGCTTTATTCAATTCCCTATAATCGATACATACTCTCCATTTCACATTTTTCTTATGAACGATTGCTAGGGATGAAACCCACTCACTCTCTGATATTGGATAGATGAAGTTTACATTTAACAGTTTTTGTAATTCCTCCTTAACAATTTCTTTCAAGTTTGGATTCATTCTTCTTTGTGGTTGTCTAACTGGTCTCGCACGCTGTTCAATGTAGATGTGATGCATGCAAGTTATAGGATTAATTCCTTTCATATCAGTGCATTCCCATTTATAAACAGAAGAGTTTTTTTGTAAAATTTCTACCAGTTGATTTTTCTATAATTCTTCCAGGTTTTCATTAATGTTCAAAGTTTTGCCTGGAAAAATTTCTATTGAATAATTTCCAAATTTTTCCATAGAGTGTAAAGACACTTGTCTAGATGATAGATATTCAATTTGACTACGGTCATAATGTGAGGAGGGTTCATTATTTTCCATTAGATTTAAAATTTGGTCCTCCTCACTTACTTGTTCAGTAGTGAAAACATGTTGTATATCATCATCATCATCATCTATCCATTCCTCACTCTCTATTTCTATTGTTGTTTTTGCAGGTGGATACAATGTAAATTTCTTTGTAGAACTTCCATCTGAGATAAACATGTCACCTGATCTACAACCGATGAAAGCATCAGTCGTAGCTAACCAAGGTCTTCCTAGGATTAATGGATGTCCTCCTAAATTATTCTTGGGTGTTAAAACCATGAAGTCGACAGGATATTCCCAAGAATCTAAGGATACACAAACATATTCTAACACACCATCAGGTTTAATTACAGACCTATCTGCTAATTGCAACAATGTTGGTGTGTATTGAAGATTAGGAAGCCTTAGTGAATCCATGATTTGTTTACTCATTATGTTTATGGCTGCTCCTAGATCAATCAGTGTGTTTGGTATTTCAATTCCATTGATGTGAATTTTCACAATGGGGCTCCTTGGATCTAGATATTTTTGTATTGTTGTTTTCCCCATCATGATGTCTGCAATTTTCCCAACTAATTGAATTCTTTTTATGTCTTTTATTTTCCTTCCTGATCTTTGAGTACTCAATTCCTTGTTTTTTTTTTCAAAAATTGGTATTTCTTTTATAGCTTGCAATAAAGGAATTTTTATATAAACATTTCTTAATTCATCCAGCATATTGTAATCAGGCAATGTGATTTGTTTTTCTTCTCCTCCATCAATTTTCAACCATTCAGGAAAAGGTGATCTAATGGATACTGACGATTGTTCTATAATAAGAGTATTATCATAAATTATAGGAACATTTTCTGTTTGATTATTTTATTTATGAGGAAGAGAGATTTCTCCTTCTTCAGATTGATTTTTATCTTTTTGAAGATTTGTCCTTGCTTCCTGAATAACAACAGGGGGTTTTCTTTGCAATACTCTACCAGACCTTAATTGAACATTATTTAGATCTAGTGGAGTTATTACATAGGTTTGAGGATTTTTCCCTTCCATATTGTAAACAGGTTGTGACATTTTATTATTTGGATTCGGAAGTGGTTGAGTAGGTAATTGATTTGGTTTTTTGTGCAAATGGTAGGGAGAGCTGTGGATTTTGATTTTGGATTTGGACTTGAGGTAATTGATTAGCTTGAGGAATTTGATTAGATTGAGGAATTTGACTAGATTGGGGTAAGAATTGTGGTGGAAAATTAGGATAGGATGGTGAATATTGTTGATATTGAGCATAAGCCCCATAAGGATTTTTCCATCCCTGATTCCAAGATTGTGATTGTGGTTGAGCCCAAGGCTGCCAAGATGGATTCCAATTATTTTGTGAAGATTGAGCAAATTGTTGTGATTTAAAGCCTTGTGGTTGATTTTCTTGAGAGTTCTACCATGGTCTTTTAGCAATAAAATAAAGAGGGTCTACTTATTCTGGTATCCCTTCATCATTAAATACAACCTTAAGACTTGGTAGAGAAGGAAATTCTTTATTATCATGGTTATTTGCACATATGGCACAAGTTTCTATGCTTTTTAGATCTAAAGGACATTCTCTTAGAGCATGCTTCTTTCTACACTTCGGACAAAAGAAGGATAATGCAACATTTTCATAATTTTGCTTGTTTTGTATTTTAAGGGTGTCAATTTGTTCACTCAGACTCCTTAAAATATATGTCTTAAAAGTGTCAAGAAAACTTTCTAACTCTGCCCTACTGACTAAGCCAGCTGCAGATTTATTGATTCTTGATAAGAGAGGATCCCTAGGACTTTTTACACTCGTGCTTTACCCCTTGAGATATGTACACATAGATCACAAATATCTGCAAATGGTAATTGAGAAATATCTCCTTTTCCTATCAAGTTAAGGAGATCAATCCACTCATCTCTGATAGATTTGAGTAGGAGGGATTTCAAAGTTTCCTCATCCAAACTATCCATTTTTTCCCTTTTAAGATTATAAACAAATCTCTTGACCAAGTCTTCAATATTCTCATCTTCTTTTTGTGTCATTTTGAAGACTTCGTCCCTAATGTTGTGAGGCATATAGTAGTCCCTATATTTCTCTAAGAATGCTTCTTTCATTTGTGCCCATGTCCTTATAGAATTCGTTCCTAGACTCATGAACCATTTCAATGTTGAATCCTTTAAGGTAGCAGGGAATAATTTTAATTTCTGAGCATCATGTAGATAATCATATGATATGCATAATACTTCAAATTCAAAGAGAAATGTCTCTGGGTCTTCACTTCTTTTTCCATGGAAATTAGGAAGAATAGAAGGTGAAATATTCTTCATTGTGAGGGTTGTATCTTCATTGAAGATAGGAAATCCAAAAGGGTCTTGATCTCCCCTACCTCTACCTCCTCCTCTACCTCTATCTCCACCTCCTCCTCTACCTCTACCTCCTCCAATCCTATTTTTCTCACCATTGACATTGTGTACCTCTCCTTCTCCTTCTTCAGCCATGATAGATTCTTCAGAACTAATATAAGGATCTTCTAATTCTTCTAGTTCCTCTATCAATGGATAATCAAGATGAGTTTCTTGTTCCTCTTCTTCACTGGGAATTTCTAATTATTCTCCTAGAATTTGTTCACCAGTGGAAGATAGAAAAACTACTCCTGTAGTTGGGGATGTAGGATCTTCTTCGATTATAGCCTTAGTAGATGAAGTAGGTGAAGTTCTGGATTGGATTTCAAATCTTAATATTTCAGGAAGTCTTTGTTGACCTACGAATGGAATTCGAGTTTGAGTGGGTGGTGTGGAACTTCAAAGTCATGGTGGAGTGAGTGGATTTGTGGGAATTAAGCTTCTTCCTCGTCCTACAAATCTACCTCTAGAGTCTCTTTCCCTATGCATATCATGTTTTTATTTGATTTATTTTTTTTAACTTCTATTTGCACTTCCCCGGCAACGACGCCAAAATGTTTAGTCAATTTAATGTTCTTAAATTGTAAGCATAAATTATCGACCAGGGTAGGTAAACTGATGAAGTGCAAGTGCACTGTATGTGCTAGAAGTCGTTTATGTCATTAAGGTGATTATGTTATTGTTATCTAAATTAATGTCAAACTCTAGAATCAGTGTTGAGATGATGTTATTATCTATACTAGGATGTTATTTCTAATATTTTATTGTTAATTGATTATCCTAAATGTTATCTCTAGAATTAGTTCTGAATGAATTGAGTGTTTTTAGAATGGTTGGATAATGATTTTAAGTCTTTTAAATGAATATGTTAATTTAATCTTCTTTTCAACTTATCAATTGTTTTAGATTTTTATGCTGCAGCTAAACAAACCTAATATATGAAAGCATGAAAAGATATAAAGAAAATCCTAATTTATCAAATTGGAAATGAATTGTGCTTGAAGTCAGAAGCTGAGAAAGACTATCACTCTTTTCTACTGCAACTTTATTTCAATGCAAAAGAAAAACATAAATGAGATTACTGAGCTATGAAATAACTAAGCTATGAATGAAACAAAATTAGTGATTTATGCTAGGTATCAAGCAAACGAAATGACTGAGTTTATGCTAGATATTAAGCAAACGAAATTAACGATACAGAGATCAATCAAGTGAACCTAGTCGCAAACTTCATTGAACTGCATCTTAAAAATATGAAAATAGGGCATCCATGAATTAAATCTATGAAACAAAAGAAAATCTAATTGTAGTGAATCAAAGACCTGATCTACACACAGGGGCCCTCCACAAGGTAGTCAATCAACTTAAATAAACAACACATAAAATGTATGAAACAATATCTTTGCATTAAGCGAAAAAGAGTTCTACAAGATGCTCAAAATTACATACAGTAGCACACACATTACACAAAGTTGCATTTGTTTTTATAGAGTCTTTTGTTAACAATACAAGAAATTTAAGCCCACGGGACTTTACGATAATCCTTATTAAAACTAAATAATATCGCTTATTTGTCGATTTTCTATTGAAAAAGAAAATCAATGAAATCTTTTAAAACTCAGACTCTGTTCCGGTGTGTTGTACTACTGTTGACTGTCATGGTTGTGTTAACACCCAGGTTGTTCCCTTTGACTCTAAGGGAATACGGCCGGGGTAACCACTAACCAGTCTTTGGATTGCAGTTTCTAGCCAAACTGTAATCAGAGAGGGCTCTCTCTTTATGATTTGTCTCTGTTTTGAAAGGATTTTAGGCTAGCTATGAGTTCAGGTTTGTTTAAGGTCTTTGTTGGATGATAATTTTAGTCAAGATACTTATGCATTTTCCAGGGTGTTCTAGTCCATTGGGCAATGGAGTCAGTGGTCCTTTAGTTCTTTGATATGCTGCTTTGATACAGTGGTAATGCTGCAGAGCCAGTTTAGTGTCTGAGAAATAATGATGTGATACTGTAATTAGATGAGATGTGTTTCATGAAAGGAAAGGCAATTAAGAATCTTTCACTTAAATGATCATGGAGAAAACAGTGAGAATGTTGATCTAGAAGCAGTAAAGAATTTCTAAATGACATTCATATTTATGGAATCAGCGAAACATGAGCGATTAAGAATTCATGCTCATGGCTAATTCTGAAGAAAACATATACAACAGTAAAGATTGAGCACTAGGTGTCATCAAAACATGTCCAGCACTATTCTTTTACTATACTGCTAGTTCAGTAAAACATGAGTGTGTATTGATAAACATAAGAAGACAAAACAGAGTTTGAAGAAAGACTTATTATTCCATCAGACAGCAAAGGAATTCTGCACCAGTACGCATGGCATCAACATGACATCAGATGTTTCAGGAAATCACTGAGCTCTTCCAGCCCTTTGTATTAGATAATTTTGAAGGTGTCAAATACATTTGTCTCATAGAGAAAATTACCAACCCCTTATGAGTTACTCAGGGGAGTTTATATACAAAATTTACATCAAAAATATCAACGAATGAGTTAATATCTCATTTATGATATGCTAATCTCCGGAATGCAGTAGCTGAAGGAGTGAATGCTGCAGTAATTCCTTAATGCTTCAGCTGTCAAAATAGTCAGAAGATATTTCGGGCTTTATGGCTGTTAGAGTCGGTTGGAGATGCGCTGTTCAAAACTT
Organism: Pinus tabuliformis; assembly: GCA_031772625.1. Lineage (NCBI taxonomy): Eukaryota > Viridiplantae > Streptophyta > Pinopsida > Pinales > Pinaceae > Pinus > Pinus tabuliformis. The sequence goes on from CM062815.1 coordinate 1,061,454,685, forward strand.
GGCTAGCTGTCATCGTCTATGTGATGAGTCACTTTTTAGCTGCTTTTAAATGCTAACCCTTTTCTGCCGTTTGTCTTCTAGTGACCTGGAGCTGGCAGTGGCCGAATGACTGAAGCTACCGTGGCAAAATTTGGAGCATTGCCTGCCACCAATCCTCCTTAGGCATTTGATGTCTCCGAATTTTTATTAAGGTCTCATCGGCCTCTGTATACCGCCAAAATTTAGGAGGAGTTTCAAACAGATGGTTTGCCTCATTTTCAATGAAGAATAGGCCTTCAAGTTTAGTGTACAAGCTCTGTCCTGTTGGAGGCCTTGTTTGCTCAGGAGTACTGCCAGATGCAGCGATTTGATTTTCCATATAAGTAGCCATCCTGTTGGTAAATTGATCTCTGGTGATCAATCTCCCTGTGCTGCTTAGTAGGCTGGGCAGTCCCTTTGCTTGTAGCATCCCCATTTTGAGTTTATACTCCTCCACCTCAGCCTATATTTCATAGCATTTTCTCTCCACAGTTTGCACATAATTTCTGAGAGTTAGCACCTTTTTAGCTGTGAGGATGGCCTCTGTTCTGTTGTTGATGCCAATGGCTGCCAGCTCCTCTTTGTCTTGCCCATTCAAAAAATCTATCAGTCTATTTGCCTGCTCAGGTCTGTTTCCCAGCACTGTTTTGGCCCTCTGGATTTCTGTCTGTGCTTGGCCAATCAAATCCATTTGCTCATGGATTGTTTTGATGGATTTCCATTATTTGGTGATAGTTTGGCCAATCTTACCCCATAAAATTCTTTTTATGTCGGCCATGGCACTTTCCAGATTTAGCTCCTTCTCCAGGGCCTTTATTTTGTCCTTTAGGGCCTTTATTTCTCTGCCCTGTTCTGCTACAGTTACCTTTGATTTGTCATACTTGGCATCCAGTTCTGCCAATTTTTCCTTGGCTTTCTTTATCTCATTTGCCTGGAGCTCCATTTCCTTGATGGCATTAGTTAATTCTTCTATGCTTGCACTGGCATCTGGGGCCGTTGTTGTTCCTGCTGCTTCTGATGTGGGGGCCACTGCTGCCCCTGTAGTTGTTGCTGTTGTTGAAGTTGTTGGAGGAGCTTGGGATGTGGATTCTCCCTGTTTATCTTGTAGTGCTCCTTCTAGCTCTTTCTCCAGATCGAGGACCTTCTGATTCAGCTGCATGATGAGGTCCAGTTGTTCATCAACCTGCTTTTCCTTTTGTAGCTCTGCTGTCTGAGGGTGTTCTGTGGGCAGCAGCTTTAACCTCTTCTTTAGTGCATTGAGGTCATCCTCCTTTTTCTTCATAAGGGCCCTTACACCCTTTGGATCCTTAGGATCATGTCCTAGGTCTATGATAATGTCCTCCAAAGATTTTATTCTGTTATCTTTGGCCAGGGAGGACATTCTCTCAAAATCCAACTGAGTGTTGGTATTTTTGAGTGACTCCTTCAGTTCATGGGCCATGGTTGCCTTCTCCACCAATGTTTCATAGACCATTTCTCCAGTCTGTTTGTGGAGTTCAATTTGGTCCATGGGGTGGATGTCCTTTGCCCTTACCTCCACCCTTGTCTTCACAAAATCTGCAGCTGATCTCGGCTGCGGTACTGTAGGCCTGAAATGACTTAATATCATTTTTTCTTCGTAAATGTCATATACAGACATTAATCTTTCTTGCTGGGCTGGTGTAGCATTCATAAATTGTTTGTACACCTCCACTCTTAGCAAATCATTCTCTGCCTTGATTTGCTTGAAAGCAGCCTTAGTGCTTTTAGGCTTCTTGCTTTGCTGAGAAGAGGATGACACCTCCAAACCAAGTTGCAGGCCTTGCTCTTGTTGGAATGAGCTGGTACCAGTGTGCTGGCTTGCTTCCCTGTCTTTCCTTGAACTGTCAAGAAATTCCTCAGTGATGTCTTCAACTTCTGGGGAGTCAGCCCTTTGCCTTTTGGTCTCTGGCTGATGGGAGGATCCACTAATAGGAGTGGACTCTTCTCTGTCTCTTTTAGTACCCCTCTCCTCATGTGCTGGGGTCTGCAAAATTGGTGGTATTAGTGGCTCAGTTTGTGGAGGAGGAGTTCGCTCTTGCTGCTGTTCTGTTTGCTCCTCCCTCTGCAGCTCATTTTGCTGTTCAGTTTGCTGCTCAGTTGAAGGGGCAGCCTTCTCTTTCACTGCTTCCTCTTCAGCACCCATTATTCCTTTTCCTTTGTCTAAGCCTGGTGCTGCTGTAGAAGATGCTTGTGTGGCTGGTGCAGTCCTTGAGGTCGAGGTCCCTTCTCCTGCTGAATGAGGCCGTTTGAAGGGTACCTGCTGCACAGAGTCTAGGTCAAGAGTCTTTTCTAATTCCTTGACATTCTTTATCATTATTTCTTCTTCAGTTAATTTGTCAACTATAGAATCCTGTAGCCATTCCTGTTGGTTGGCATATTTTTCAATATGGGGATAACTGCAATGCTTAATGCCTATTAGCCTGTACTTGACTCTCCTAGTAGAAATGAAGCCTTCAGGGTCATAAGGGACCCACCGAAAACTATATGACAGCTGGTATTTGTCTTTGAGGATCTGGTTAGCCTCTTCCCAACCTTCCTTTTTATTCATGATGAAAGGACCCAGCTGATGTTTGAACTTGAGGTGGGCTTTCTTTTTGGAGCTGTGGAAGTGGGTAAGGTCAGACTGAATCAGCTGCCTATAATACTCAAGGGCAAATATCCTTATAGGCACATATTTTGGGAGCCTGAATGGACAAAGCTCACAGCCATACACTATGATGACTGTATGATCCTCATATAGGTACCAATCACCTATTTTGGACTTCTTGGAAAGCTGCAAAGCTTTCTGTATTTCAGTTGATATTCTGGGAGGAGGAGCCCTCATCAACAAGCAGGAGACGGGGTATACAAACTGGTCAATAAACTCACAATATGAATAAGGTGAATTTTGGACCAGGTGATAGACAGATGTCCAGAAGATGACAGATCTTCTTTCCCCTCTATAATCCAGCTTTTTGATGTAGCATGGAAAAACCTGGGACTGATAATACATGAAAAGATGGTAGATGTAAGAGGAGTACTTGAAGACACCCTGTCTGTCCACTTTGCTCAACTGATCATGAATTTTGTTAGCTATGAACTTAGCAAAGTTAAACTTGCGGGCAGGGGGCTGGCCTGGACTATAAACAGATAACAAAACCAGCATTGTTCCATCCACATACTCACTGGTTCTGTACCCCAGCACATAAGAGATCATATCTAGTAGTAGTCTGCCTGTTTCTGTAAAGGAGACATCCATATAGGGAGGTGGCCCTGCAGGCTGGCATTCAGGTTTCATGAATGTCCTGGTGACATTCTGAATCTCCTCACTAGTCATTTTGGCAGCAGCATCCAGCAGATAATTCATGGAAAAGGGAAATAGCAGCTCAGTCTGGTCAAAGTGGAGCATTTTATTAATGGATTCAGGATTGATGTGAAAGAGGATGCTCCCAGATGGAGACTTAATGGCTCTCTGCTGCACATCATAGTTTTCAGCACATAGGCGCACAATCTGAGGGAAAACATTGACAGAGGGGAGGCAGTAGTAAGGTAGGTTTGACTCCCATATCCCATAGGTGTCCTTGCCATTCAGATAGTCTTCTCTCAACTGCCTGAAGGTCTGCATGAAGTCCTTGTTACCCACAAAGTCTTCAATAAGGGAGTCCCTGTCAACAAGAGGCAAGGCCTTCAGGTATTTGTTTGGTGCATTTAAAGGAGTAACATTGAGAGCTGTGGGTGCAGGGGCAGCCATTGTATAATCTGATTGTGAATAATGTAATTGCAGTGGTTTGCAAGGCTCCTCAGAGTTCAGTAATAGCCTCAATGTTGACAATGCTTGAACTCTTCTTCACAGTGAAAGAGGCCGGCTTGTTTCTGCAGGTTTTAGTAAATTCACAGGGGTTGTGAATTGTTAGGAATGATTTGCAGAAGGTGTACAGGATTTATTTTGGTTAATTTGCAGCTAGCCTGTACTCGGCAAAAGGGAACAATGCCGAGCACCTCGAGGACAATTTTATGGTTCTGGTCCGTGGAACGACTGTTTCAATGTCGAATTATAGTTCAGGGGCAATGTAGGTTACTTTAGTTGACTCTCAGGTAGCAGACAGAGTTGAATTTAGGATTTTGATAAGTGTTCAATGGTGAATTAGCAGAGGAATGGCATGCATGGGGCAAAACATGAGATTTACGGTGAATACCTGGATAAACGCTCGACAAGCCTGCGGGCCGAACCGTGAAGGCTTTGTGGTAGTTGATTTGATGAGTTGGCACGGTCGAAATTTCGAATTTGGAGGTCCGGAAGCGAGTTGGTGGTGAGGCAGCGACAAGAGTTCTTTGCAATTCGCTTTGAAAATGACACAAAACGGCTATTTTGGGCGTTTATAACGACCAATTTGGCAAAAATAAGTAATTGGCGCCTTTCCGCCGATGACGTCAGCATGACGTCACGGCGGGCCCGGGTACGGGTGACGTGGACGCTGAGCTGGAGGCCAGCGTGCCTGGACGAGGTGGCAGGCGGATGTGGCGGCAGGGTCGCGTGGAGGGCCACGGGGCGCGGGGGCGGGCGGAAGGAACATGACGTCAGGATGGCGTGAGGGTGACATGCGCCGGATGGGCGGTAACGGGGAGGCGGTAAGCGGGTTCCCCGCACCACCTTTGGGCAAAGGCGGTATCGGGGAGGGGGGCTCCGAACAACCCCCCCGCCTGCCACGCGTCCAGGGTACGGCGCCCAAAACCACTTTCCCCGGACGCTAAAGGTCGGCAGGTCGGGGAGCGCAAATGACCGCCCACCGTTAGATCTTGGGCGGCAGGGATCGGACGGCTGGTAGGTCCTCCGACGGATCGTGCAGGTTGGGGGGTCCCGCCGATTTATTTAAATATTCAATTAAATACCTTCGGCGGAAAACTTTAGGATTGTGGGTTTTCGTGGTTTTTTGGGGTTAATTTGTGAAAAAAGGGTTTATGGAGGGTTTTTAGCAGAGGTGAGGTTTGGGCTTATGGAGAGGTTATTGCTCTTAACCAGGGGTTAGAGTAATCCCTTGACAGGGTTGAGCATAGTCCCAGGTGGACTAAAGTCTCCCTTAGACAGACATATTTAGCTATAATGCTAAAAGGAGGATATTTATAGAGTGCTTGGGGGTTTATACACCATGGTGTTAATAATAGTAGGGAAAGGGTGACATAGGGGATTTACATAATAGAGTTAGAGTTAATATGGGGGAAAATGTGAATGAGGGGGAAATTCACTAAGTTTATTTGAAACTTACTCAGTTTAGGGAGTAGATCAAAATGAAAAGAATTTTTAGACAAGAAATGTGGCTTTTCAATGAATAAAACCACCATCAAACCTCAAGTTTTTCTAAGCATTTCAATTGATGAGGGGATGTTAGTAATGAGTGGGGAAAGGGGTAATTGGGAAGTTAGACATGCTTCTTTGTTTTTCTTTTCTCATCTTGACCATCAAGGTTAAATCTGAAATGAATATCACTTCTGCAACCCCATCTACTTACCCCGCTACTTTGCCTAGCATTTTTTGTTTCTTCTTGGAGGGTGCACTTAGGCTTGCAGACCCTTACTTGCCTTTTCTTTTCTTTGGCTTTTCCTTTTGTTTTTTCTATCTTCTTCTACCCTTATTTCTTCCAAGGTCCCAGATTAAGCTGTTGGGAGCCTTTCTTCTCTACCTAAACTACTTGTCTGCCAAGATTAAACAGTTTGGACAGACTTCTTTCTCTATTCTAAAACTGAAAATTTAAAACATGATATGATCCAGATTAGACTGTTGGACCATCCATCAAAATTTAAGTCTATACCAAGCTATAAGCACAGATTGTATTCTCTTGGAAATATGTGATCTTTGAATCATCAAAGCAGAGCATATTTGGACCTTTTCAGTGCCAATCATGAAATATGAAACCTATTGGTATAGGTAGCTAACAGTGGCTCCACATGGGGATGGTGTTTCATTTGAAAGACCAAGAACAGCAGGTCAGATTGCCTTGCTCCTTGGCTGCTTTTGCCAATCTTGAAGTTTGCTGCTTTGAAATGCCAAATTTGTGTGCTTCTCTTCTTGGTAGACCTCTGATTCTATTCACCTTTTGCTGGTAGTTTAAGAAAACTTTGAGAAATTACTTTTTTACATGTTGACAGAAAATAATATATACATCTGGATATGTACAAGGGGAAACTCAGGCTGCACTTATGGGTGATATTCAAAATAGTGCTTCAGCATCCTGCCATTCACAGGACCCTCATCCAAATCAGTTTAATTGAGACTCTTAAGGAAATAAGTGTTGTTTCCTTGTACTGCTTGGAGAGAAAATGGTCCTCTCCAAAGGGAATCAAATTTTCCATGTTTTCCCTTATCCTCTCTTCTTGAATCCCACTTGAGTACTTTGTCACCAATGCTGAAATCTTCTGCCTTGGTTCTTCTGTCAAAGGCCTTCTTTAATTTTTCTTATAGAACTTGAACTCTGCTGAAAACTTGGTCTCTAGTTTGCTGTAAACATATGATTTGATTGATTCTTCTTTGCATATCATTTGGTTCAGCTTGGCTTTCTTGAAGAAGTTTCATAACATGCACTCCTAGTGATGAAGGAAATTTGGCCTCTAATCCATAAACCAACTCATATGGGCTGGTCCCAATTGATCTTTTGGTTGTTAGTCTATCTGCCCATAGGGCGTTCACAAGCTTCTTATGCCAGTTCTTTTTGTTCTCTTCTAGCACTTTCTTTATGATGTTTACCAGACTTTTATTTGATGACTCAGCAAGGCCATTTCCTTGGGGATAGTATGCAGTAGAATGGCCCAAGGTGATGTGAAATTTATGGCAGAAGTTCACCATCTTCTTGGATCTGAAAGCCGCAGCATTGTCTGTTATAATTTTGTCAGGACAGCCAAATCTAGCCAATATGTTGTTCTCCAAGAACTGAATAATAGTGGAATCATTTGCTTGTCTGCATGGAACAGCTTCAATCCACTTAGTGAAGTAGTCTGTGGCTGTTAAGATCCATCTATGTTGGCTTGAAGATGAGGGATGAATTTCCCCAATGAAATCCAAGCCCCATTGTTGAAAAGGTCTCTCTGTTGCAATAGGCCTTAGGGGAAGTGGCAGCAACTGTCTCTTTCCCTCAAACACTTGACATTTATGACATGAGGTAGTGAATTTCTTGACATCAGAGAACATGGTGGGCCAGTAGTACCCAGCTCTTAGTATTTTATCCACAGTGGACTTCCAATACAAGTGTCCACCACAGTCACCTGCATGAAATTCCTTTATGATATTGTCAGTTTCATCCTCAATTAGGCAATTTAGCAATATTCCTTCATGGTTTTTCCACAATAAATTTCCATCCATAACACAGAATTTAGAAGCTTTCATTTTTAGGAACCTACATTTAGTTCTGGACAATCCTGGGGGAGCACACAGGTTTTGCAATACATAACATATATCAGAGTACTAAGGGGATTGTTGAAAGGCTACATTGATCTTTGGAGTCGCCAGCTCCGGTTCACTGTCCAGCTGGTTAATGTCTAAGGCTTGGAAATTTGCTTCTGTCATTAATTTGGCCAAGCCTTGCCCTTTTATTAGTTTTGTAGGTTTTATCTCAATATCAAATTCCAAGATGTTGGCAATCCACTTTCCTCTTCTGCCCTCTAAATTTTCTTGGGTGAGAATGTCTTTGACAATAGGACTTGGTACATAAGCTATAACATGGGAGTATAGGATGTAAATCCTAAAGTCTTTAATGGCTTTGACCAAAGCATAAGCTTGCTTTTCCATGATTTGATACTTCAGGGGTGCATCTCTAAGAGCTTTACTAAAGAAAGCAATTGGCTTCTCATTTCCTTGGTCATCTTTTTGCAACAAAACAGCAGCAATAGTATGCTGGGAGGCAAAAGAGAAAATGATAAATTCTCTGTCAAACTGAGGATTGGTCAGCACTGGGGTTTGGGTAAGGGCCAGTTTTATACCTTCAAAGGCTTGATTGGCTTCAACAGTCCATTTGACTTTTGAATCCTTTTTTAGCATGTTATTTAATAATCTGATTAGTTCTGCTAAGTTTGGGATAAACCTTCTCAAGAAATTGATTTTTCCCAAGAATCCTTGCAACTCTTTGACATTTCTTGGGTGGGGCATTTGTAGGATAGCCTGTATCCTATCTGGGTCAATTCTAATGCCATCTTTAGAAATGATGTGGCCCAATAGCTTACCTTCCTCTAAACCAAACAAGGATTTTTTGGGATTCAAGGAAATTCCATATTTTCTGCATTTTAGGAAGATCTGTCTCAAATGTTTTATATGTTCTTGGTCTGATTTTGAGAAAGGTGTAAGGTCATCTAGGTAAATGACAAGGAAGTCATGAATCTATTTGGAAAAAGCAATATCCATTGCTCTTTGAAAAGTTGCCCCTGCATTTTTCAATCCAAAAGGCATCTTTACATATTTGAAAGTTCCCCATGGGGTAGTGAATGCTGTTTTGTCTTGATCATCAGGGTGCACCAGGATTTGATTGAAGCCTGAAAATCCATCCAGTAATGAGATCCTTGAGGCCCCTACCACTCTTTGGAGAATGTGATCCATCTTGGGTAATGGATAGTTGTCTTTGAGGGATACTTGGTTCAGATTTCATAAGTCCACACACAGCCTAATTTCACCAGTCTTCTTCCGTGTAGGGACTAAGTTGGAGATCCATTCAGAGAATCTGATTGGTGCTATGATGCCAGCCTTGAACATTTTCGTTACCTCTTGTTCCATTGCTGGGAGAAGCATAGGATTAATTCTCCTCAATTTTTGTTTAAAGGGCTTTTGATCAGGTTTGAGAGGGATTGTATGCTGGATAACAGAGGTGTCATAGGACTTTAGGTCCTCATAACTCCATGCAAAGACATCCTGGAACTCTTTAAAGAGGTCAATGTATTTAGGCTTTTGGTCAGGAGGTAAAGAAGCAGACAATTTAATTATTTTGGGTTTGTCAATTGTACCTATGTTGCATTCTTCAATGGCTGCATTTAAGGGCTGCATTTTTGGTTTTCTGGGGATATCATTTGAGTCAAAGATGTCTTCTAGTGGAGTTAGGCCTGTTGGTAGAAAATTGTCTTTCAGCTGTATGATTTCAGTTTCAGCATTGGCCACTTCCTCACCATTGATTGATTGAATTTGCTGAATGTTGTCTTTGTTGAAAATAGTTGGATTTAGCATTTGTTTTGCTGTTCTAGGTGATATTGGGTGAGTAATCTGTTGAAACTGTATTTGTGATGGACTTGCTCCATCAAGTATTTGTGATTGACTTGCTGTATCCAGTATTTGTGATTGACTTGCTGTATCCAGTATTTGTGATTGACTTGCTGTATCAGTGTCAATATTTAATCCTGCAAATTCCTGTTGTAGAGTTAAAAAATGGTTTATTTGCTTGTCATCCTCAAATACTTGCCAATCATTAACATTGTTTGGAATAGAGGGTTTGTGTTTTACCTCAGCTGTAAAACAATGATGGGGCTCAAAAGGCAGCTTACATGTACTTGCAAATGTGGCTAAACTATGAGCATGCAGATTGTGGGTTCTAGGAATTTTAGTGATTTGGAATTCAGAGAAAAAGTTTAGTACCTCAGCAACAGCAGACCTATAAGTCCTTAGTCTTTTGTCATTGGTGACAAAATTTCCCTTCACTTGTTGGATAACTAAATCTGAATCACCCATGATTGAAACCCTGGTAGCTTGTAAGAATTTTACTAACTTGAGGCCTAGTAAAAGGGCTTCATATTCTGCCATGTTATTAGTACATCTGAAGTTCAATCTATAGGCTCTGCCCTCTGCATGACTATTTTCTTTATTGTGTACCCAAACTCCAGCTCCTGCCCCTAACTTGTTGACTGAGCCATCAAATTCAAGGAACCATAGAATATCCTGTTGGGAAGGAGATTTAATGATCTGTTCATGGGCTGGCAATGTGAGTAGAAGTTGTGGTTTTTCATCTAGCTTTTCTTCTAGGACAATTTCATCATTTGATTGGGTATGCTTGATATTTAGAACAACAGCAGTATCTAGTGTTTGATTGACTGTTGTTTCATGGGTGGTAATTCTTTCATTTGAGTCTTCCTCCTGTATGAGTATCTTGGTTTCAACCTCACCTTTAGAGGGAGTTGTGCTGTCATTGAAGAGAATGTATGAGTCTATGTCTGAATGGACAGCATATATGGGAAAGTTTTGAGGCTTTTCTTCACTGCTAACCATGTATTTCATGAGTGTTTCTCTGTACAGTCTTTTTGGTTGCCCAAAAACAGAGATGGTGGCATATGACATGTCTAATTGCAGGGAACCTTGGAGTTTAGCTCCCCAAGATCTTGATAACAGCATCCCATACTTAGGTGGAATATCAGCAACTACCACATCCATTAGGATTGTCTTGTTTGGGTACTGAACCAGAGACACACATAAGTCTTTTATGAGACCTAAACACTTGACTTGGCTGGAGTCAAAGGAAAACAGGTCCTTGTATGGTCTTGTTATGTCTAGATTCAATCTCTCCATGACTGCTTTTGGCATGAGATTGTGAGAGGCACCTGAGTCAAACATTGCATTATGTAATATTTTATCATGAATATGTAAACTGACATAGAAAGGTAATACCCCTGTGACTACCGTTTTTCCATCCACTTCTGGGCCAAACAGGAGTTCTGGGGTGTCATCCAGCACATTGACATCATCTTTGTTGCTAGTGAGTTGAAGGGACTTCTTAATTTGTAGTTTATAGATGTCATGCTTGGCTAGTCTGAGAGAGGGATTGCTATTTTTAGTTTGCCAATTTCAGTTTCTAGGTCAAAAGGTTTTTCAGATTGGGTCTTGGGGTTATGGATAACAGTCCTTTCCTTGTTCATTAAATCTTCTTCTTGATTTTTATCTTGACTTTGGGACCTATCCTTTTTACTCATCTCTTTAGGAGTAATATTTGAATTAGGGTGAGAGGATGAAGTAGCCATAGGCTGCTGTTTTAAGGACAGTGGTTCAGTGATCTCTTCAATAATCACTTTTTCTGCAGGTGAATTTGTTTTGTCATTAGGTTCTGTGACTATGACTCTTTCAGGCTGCTGATTATCCTTTATCTTTTCAGGCTGGTTTACATTCACAGTTCTGCTCCTCAGCTTGTATTGTTTATGGACTTCATAAACAGCAGTATCATAGCCTTGTTTGAAGTCAAAGGATTCACCTGATTTAGTTTGGAACAGTTTGATTTCATCATCCTCATGATCTTCTTGTGTTAAGAAAACTTGACTTTCACCATCTAGACCCATTAAATTAATCTCAGGATCTTCATTGGGCTCTGTTGATGTGGAAGTTTCTGCATAATTTTCTTGGAAAGGGGGTCTTATGTCTTGATCAGCACTGGTTTTGCCAATGCCTGGGTTTTGAGTTCTCCTAAAATTTGGATTCCTAGGAGGGTTGTTTTGTGGTGCTTCCCATGATGATTTTCTTTCAACCGATTCCACTCTATCACCCAATATTTTCATTCCAGTGAGAATTGCATCTAGCTTTTGATCAAAGGCAGAGGGTTCCTCTTTGAAAGCAGTCCTCTTTTCCAACCTTGCCCTGTTCCTTTTGGCAATTAGGTTGGCTTCCACTGTAACAGCAACCCTTTGGGCCTCTGCAAGGGATTGAGGATCTCTTTCCTTCAACTGATAGGCCATGTCAGGGTCAAAACCATCAGGGAATTTGTACAAGGCTAAATCAGGAGGAGGTCTTAAATTTTGTGGAATCACGTTATATACATTGTTAAATCTTGCACAATACTCCAAAACAGTCTCTTGGGGACCTCTTTTGATTGTGTCATATTCCCCAAGTATGTGCAGAGGATCTTTCTTCTTCTCCCATCTACTAGTAAAGGCTTGATATAGTTCATCAGGAGTTGTGATGGAGTTTGCATTCAGGGATCTAAACCAAGTTCTTACGTCACCAGTTAGGCTTTGCACAAACATCCTCATTCTCACACTGTCATCATCTATTTCATAGGTCTCAAAATGGTCTTGCATCCTTTTGGCATGCTGGACAGCTGTCAGAGGGCCATTGGAGTCAAAATACGAGATTTTGGTTTGGTAATCTTGGGGTAGAGCTGCAGCATTAGCTGGTATCTGCAAGGGTGCATATCTGTTAGCCATAGTTACAGGGTTTAGAGGATTAACAGGGGTAGCTGGGATAATAGGAACAATGGGTACTACAGGGGTGATAGGTAAGGGTGAACCTACAGTGTTGGTCAAGGGGATGTGTGCAGTGGATGAAGATGTGAGAGGAGGATTTTGAGATGTGGATGGTGAACTAGGGGAACTAGGGCTAGACCGGAAAAGGACCTTGCATGGGGTAGAGATAAGGCTGGGATGATCTGAATCCGAGGTTAAATCAGCAGGCTGCTCCTGCCTCTGCTGCCTCCTGATGTTTCTAGGGATGGTATTTGGATTATCAACAATGATGGGTGGATTAGGGTCAGGATTTGCCCTGGTATGCTGTGGATTTTTCTTGGGAGCCAGCTTCTAACTGTTTTTTTTTTTTTAGGATTTTATAGGAAGTTTTTTATACTTGCAAGGACTGGATAAAGATTTTGGGATGGCTATATATATTTCAAAGCTGAGATGAAGACTCACTGAAAAAACTCTTCCCTAAAAGCTGTTTATGTAATACAGAAACAGTTTTGAAGGCCTCCTGACTGATTTCAGGCTCGATTTGCAGCCTTGAGAGATGTATAGAAATTGGAAAATCCTAAGAAGTCCCCAGTGGAGTCGCCATTTATGTTAACACCCAGGTTGTTCCCTTTGACTCTAAGGGAATACGGCCGGGGTAACCACTAACCAGTCTTTGGATTGCAGTTTCTAGCCAAACTGTAATCAGAGAGGGCTCTCTCTTTATAATTTGTCTCTGTTTTGAAATGATTTTAGGCTAGCTATGAGTTCAGGTTTGTTTAAGGTCTTTGTTGGATGATAATTTTAGTCAAGATACTTATGCATTTTCCAGGGTGTTCTAGTCCATTGGGCAATGGAGTTAGTGGTCCTTTAGTTCTTTGATATGCTGCTTTGATACAGTGGTAATGCTGCAGAGCCAGTTTAGTGTCTGAGAAATAATGATGTGATACTGTAATTAGATGAGATGTGTTTCAGGAAAGGAAAGGAAATTAAGAATCTTTCACTTAAATGATCATGGAGAAAACAGTGAGAATGTTGATCTAGAAGCAGTAAAGAATTTCTAAATGACATTCATATTTATGGAATCAGCGAAACATGAGCGATTAAGAATTCATGTTCATGGCTAATTCTGAAGAAAACATATACAACAGTAAAGATTGAGCACTAGGTGTCATCAAAACATGTCCAGCACTATTCTTTTACTATACTGCTAGTTCAGTAAAACATGAGTGTGTATTGATAAACATAAGAAGAAAAAACAGAGTTTGAAGAAAGACTTATTATTCCATCAGACAGCAAAGGAATTCTGCACCAGTACGCATGGCATCAACATGACATCAGATGTTTCAGGAAATCACTGAGCTCTTCCAGCCCTTTGTATTAGATAATTTTGAAGGTGTCAAATACATTTGTCTCATAGAGAAAATTACCAACCCCTTATGAGTTACTCAAGGGAGTTTATATACAAAATTTACATCAAAAATATCAACGAATGAGTTAATATCTCATTTATGATATGCTAATCTCCGGAATGCAGTAGCTGAAGGAGTGAATGCTGCAGTAATTCCTTAATGCTTCAGCTGTCAAAATAGTCAGAAGATATTTCGGGCTTTATGGCTGTTAGAGTCGGTTGGAGATGCGTTGTTCAAAACTTGGCTAGCTGTCATCGTCTATGTGATGAGTCACTTTTTAGCTGCTTTTAAATGCTAACCCTTTTCTGCCGTTTGTCTTCTAGTGACCTGGAGCTGGCAGTGGCCGAATGACTGAAGCTACCGTGGCAAAATCTGGAGCATTGCCTGCCACCAATCCTCCTTAGGCATTTGATGTCTCCGAATTTTTATTAAGGTCTCATCGGCCTCTGTATACCGCCAAAAGTTAGGAGGAGTTTCAAACAGATGGTTTGCCTCATTTTCAATGAAGAATAGGCCTTCAAGTTTAGTGTACAAGCTCTGTCCTGTTGGAGGCCCTGTTTGCTCAGGAGTACTGCCAGATGCAGTGATTTGATTTTCCATATAAGTAGCCATCCTGTTGGTAAATTGATCTCTGGTGATCAATCTCCCTGTGCTGCTTAGTAGGCTGGGCAGTCCCTTTGCTTGTAGCATCCCCATTTTGAGTTTATACTCCTCCACCTCAGCCTGTATTTCATAGCATTTTCTCTCCACAGTTTGCACATAATTTCTGAGAGTTAGCACCTTTTTAACTGTGAGGATGGCCTCTGTTCTGTTGTTGATGCCAATGGCTGCCAGCTCCTCTTTGTCTTGCCCATTCAAAAAATCTATCAGTCTATTTTCCTGCTCAGGTCTGTTTCCCAGCACTGTTTTGGCCCTCTGGATTTCTGTCTGTGCTTGGCCAATCAAATCCATTTGCTCATGGATTGTTTTGATGGATTTCCATTGTTTGGTGATAGTTTGGCCAATCTTACCCCATAAAATTCTTTTTATGTCGGCCATGGCACTTTCCAGATTTAGCTCCTTCTCCAGGGCCTTTATTTTGTCCTTTAGGGCCTTTATTTCTCTGCCCTGTTCTGCTACAGTTACCTTTGATTTGTCATACTTGGCATCCAGTTCTGCCAATTTTTCCTTGGCTTTCTTTATCTCATTTGCCTGGAGCTCCATTTCCTTGATGGCATTAGTTAATTCTTCTATGCTTGCACTGGCATCTGGGGCCGTTGTTGTTCCTGCTGCTTCTGATGTGGGGGCCACTGCTGCCCCTGTAGTTGTTGTTGTTGTTGAAGTTGTTGGAGGAGCTTGGGATGTGGATTCTCCCTGTTTATCTTGTAGTGCTCCTTCTAGCTCTTTCTCCAGATCGAGGACCTTCTGATTCAGCTGCATGATGAGGTCCAGTTGTTCATCAACCTGCTTTTCCTTTTGTAGCTCTGCTGTCTGAGGGTGTTCTGTGGGCAGCAACTTTAACCTCTTCTTTAGTGCATTGAGGTCATCCTCCTTTTTCTTCATAAGGGCCCTTACACCCTTTGGATCCTTAGGATCATGTCCTAGGTCTATGATAATGTCCTCCAAAGATTTTATTCTGTTATCTTTGGCCAGGGAGGACATTCTCTCAAAATCCAACTGAGTGTTGGTATTTTTGAGTGACTCCTTCAGTTCATGGGCCATGGTTTCCTTCTCCACCAATGTTGCATAGACCATTTCTCCAGTCTGTTTGCGGAGTTCAATTTGGTCCATGGGGTGGATGTCCTTTGCCCTTACCTCCACCCTTGTCTTCACAAAATCTGCAGCTGATCTCGGTTGCGGTACTGTAGGCCTGAAATGACTTAATATCATTTTTTCTTCTTTAATGTCATATACAGACATTAATCTTTCTTGTTGGGCTGGTGTAGCATTCATAAATTGTTTGTACACCTCCACTCTTAGCAAATCATTCTCTGCCTTGATTTGCTTAAAAGCAGCCTTAGTGCTTTTAGGCTTCTTGCTTTGCTGAGAAGAGGATGACACCTCCAAACCAAGTTGCAGGCCTTGCTCTTGTTGGAATGAGCTGGTACCAGTGTGCTGGCTTGCTTCCCTGTCTTTCCTTGAACTGTCAAGGAATTCCTCAGTGATGTCTTCAACTTCTGGGGAGTCAGCCCTTTGCCTTTTGGTCTCTGGCTGATGGGAGGATCCACTAATAGGAGTGGACTCTTCTCTGTCTCTTTTAGTACCCCTCTCCTCATGTGCTGGGGTCTGCAAAATTGGTGGTATTAGTGGCTCAGTTTGTGGAGGAGGAGTTCGCTCTTGCTGCTGTTCTGTTTGCTCCTCCCTCTGCAGCTCATTTTGTTGTTCAGTTTGCTGCTCAGTTGAAGGGGCAGCCTTCTCTTTCACTGCTTCCTCTTCAACACCCATTATTCCTTTTCCTTTGTCTAAGCCTGGTGCTGCTGTAGAAGATGCTTGTGTGGCTGGTGCAGTCCTTGAGGTCGAGGTCCCTTCTCCTGCTGAATGAGGCCGTTTGAAGGGTACCTGCTGCACAGAGTCTAGGTCAAGAGTCTTTTCTAATTCCTTGACATTCTTTATCATTATTTCTTCTTCAGTTAATTTGTCAACTATAGAATCCTGTAGCCATTCCTGTTGGTTGGCATATTTTTCAATATGGGGATAACTGCAATGCTTAATGCCTATTAGCCTGTACTTGACTCTCCTAGTAGAAATGAAGCCTTCAGGGTCATAAGGGACCCACCGAAAACTATATGACAGCTGGTATTTGTCTTTGAGGATCTGGTCAGCCTCTTCCCAACCTTCCTTTTTATTCATGATGAAAGGGCCCAACTGATGTTTGAACTTGAGGTGGGCTTTCTTTTTGGAGCTGTGGAAGTGGGTAAGGTCAGACTGAATCAGCTGCCTATAATACTCAAGGGCAAATATCCTTATAGGCACATATTTTGGGAGCCTGAATGGACAAAGCTCACAGCCATACACTCTGATGACTGTATGATCCTCATATAGGTTCCAATCACCTATTTTGGACTTCTTGGAAAGCTGCAAAGCTTTCTGTATTTCAGTTGATATTCTGGGAGGAGGAGCCCTCATCAACAAGCAGGAGATGGGGTATACAAACTGGTCAATAAACTCACAATAGGAATAAGGTGAATTTTGGACCAGGTGATAGACAGATGTCCAGAAGATGACAGATCTTCTTTCCCCTCTATAATCCAGCTTTTTGATGTAGCATGGAAAAACCTGGGACTGATAATACATGAAAAGATGGTAGATGTAAGAGGAGTACTTGAAGACACCCTGTCTGTCCACTTTGCTCAACTGATCATGAATTTTGTTAGCTATGAACTTAGCAAAGTTAAACTTGCGGGCAGGGGGCTGGCCTGGACTATAAACAGATAACAAAACCAGCATTGTTCCATCCACATACTCACTGGTTCTGTACCCCAGCACATAAGAGATCATATCTAGTAGTAGTCTGCCTGTTTCTGTAAAGGAGACATCCATATAGGGAGGTGGCCCTGCAGGCTGGCATTCAGGTTTCATGAATGTCCTGGTGACATTCTGAATCTCCTCACTAGTCATTTTGGCAGCAACATCCAGCAGATAATTCATGGAAAAGGGAAATAGCAGCTCAGTCTGGTCAAAGTGGAGCATTTTATTAATGGATTCAGGATTGATGTGAAAGAGGATGCTCCCAGATGGAGACTTAATGGCTCTCTGCTGCACATCATAGTTTTCAGCACATAGGCGCACAATCTGAGGGAAAACATTGACAAAGGGGAGGCAATAGTAAGGTAGGTTTGACTCCCATATCCCATAGGTGTCCTTGCCATTCAGATAGTCTTCTCTCAACTGCCTGAAGGTCTGCATGAAGTCCCTGTTACCCACAAAGTCTTCAATAAGGGAGTCCCTGTCAACAAGAGGCAAGGCCTCCAGGTCTTTATTTGGTGCATTTAAAGGAGTAACATTGAGAGCTGTGGGTGCAGGGGCAGCCATTGTATAATCTGATTGTGAATAATGTAATTGTAGTGGTTTGCAAGGCTCCTCAGAGTTCAGTAATAGCCTCAATGTTGACAATGCTTGAACTCTTCTTCACAGTGAAAGAGGCCGGCTTGTTTCTGCAGGTTTTAGTAAATTCACAGGGGTTTTGAATTGTTAGGAATGATTTGCAGAAGGTGTACATGATTTATTTTGGTTAATTTGCAGCTGGCCTGTACTCGGCAAAAGGGAACAATGCCGAGCACCTCGAGGACAATTTTATGGTTCTGGTCCGTGGAACGACTGTTTCAATGTCGAATTATAGTTCAGGGGCAATGTAAGTTACTTTAGTTGACTCTTAGGTAGCAAACAGAGTTGAATTTAGGATTTTGATAAGTGTTCAATGGTGAATTAGCAGAGGAATGGCATGCATGGGGCAAAACATGAGATTTACGGTGAATACCTGGATAAACGCTCGACAAGCCTGCGGGCCGAACCGTGAAGTCTTTGTGGTAGTTGATTTGATGAGTTGGCACGGTCAAAATTTCGAATTTGGAGGTCTGGAAGCGAGTTGGTGGTGAGGCAGCGACAAGAGTTCTTTGCAATTCGCTTTGAAAATGACACAAAACGGCTATTTTGGGCGTTTATAACGACCAATTTGGCAAAAATAAGTAATTGGCACCTTTCCGCCGATGACGTCAGCATGACGTCATGGCGGGCCCGGGTACGGGTGACGTGGACGTTGAGCTGGAGGCCAGCGTGCCTGGACGAGGTGGCAGGCGGATGTGGCGGCAGGGTCGCGTGGAGGGCCACGGGGCGCGGGGGCGGGCGGAAGGAACATGACGTCAGGATGGCGTGAGGGTGACGTGCGCCGGATGGGCGGTAACGGGGAGGCGGTAAGCGGGTTCCCCGCACCACCTTTGGGCAAAGGCGGTATCGGGGAGGGGGGCTCCGAACAACCCCCCGCCTGCCACGCGTCCAGGGTACGGCGCCCAAAACCACTTTCCCCGGACGCTAAAGGTCGGCAGGTCGGGGAGCGCAAATGACCGCCCACCGTTAAATCTTGGGCGGCAGGGATCGGACGACTGGCGGGTCCTCCGACGGATCGTGCAGGTTGGGGGGTCCCGCCGGTTTATTTAAATATTCAATTAAATACCTTCGGCGGAAAACTTTAGGATTGTGGGTTTTCGTGGTTTTTTGGGGTTAATTTGTGAAAAAAGGGTCTATGGAGGGTTTTTAGCAGAGGTGAGGTTTGGGCTTATGGAGAGGTTATTGCTCTTAACCAGGGGTTAGAGTAATCCCTTGACAGGGTTGAGCATAGTCCCAGGTGGACTAAAGTCTCCCTTAGACAGACATATTTAGCTATAATGCTAAAAGGAGGATATTTATAGAGTGCTTGGGGGTTTATACACCATGGTGTTAATAATAGTAGGGAAAGGGTGACATAGGGGATTTACATAATAGAGTTAGAGTTAATATGGGGGAAAATGTGAATGAGGGGGAAAGTCACTAAGTTTATTTGAAACTTACTCAGTTTAGGGAGTAGATCAAAATGAAAAGAATTTTTAGACAAGAAATGTGGCTTTTCAATGAATAAAACCACCATCAAACCTCAAGTTTTTCTAAGCATTTCAATTGATGAGGGGATGTTAGTAATGAGTGGGGAAAGGGGTAATTGGGAAGTTAGACATGCTTCTTTGTTTTTCTTTTCTCATCTTGACCATCAAGGTTAAATCTGAAATGAATACCACTTCTGCAACCCCATCTACTTACCCCGCTACTTTGCCTAGCATTTTTTGTTTCTTCTTGGAGGGTGCACTTAGGCTTGCAGACCCTTACTTGCCTTTTCTTTTCTTTGGCTTTTCCTTTTGTTTTTTCTATCTACTTCTACCCTTATTTCTTCCAAGGTCCCAGATTAAGCTGTTGGGAGCCTTTCTTCTCTACCTAAACTACTTGTCTGCCAAGATTAAACAGTTTGGACAGACTTCTTTCTCTATTCTACAACTGAAAATTTAAAACATGACATGATCCAGATTAGACTGTTGGACCATCCATCAAAATTTAAGTCCATACCAAGCTATAAGCACAGATTGTATTCTCTTGGAAATATGTGATCTTTGAATCATCAAAGCAGAGCATATTTGGACCTTTTCAGTGCCAATCATGAAATATGAAACCTATTGGTATAGGTAGCTAACAGGTTGAACATCTTCTAGTGTAGATCTCATGATGAATTATGTCGAGTAAATAGGAATAAATCCATGAGAGGATCATTCCCTACCTAGCCATAAACCCCTTGCTGAGCTACCGCACTCGAACCCTGTCAACAATGGAAGTAGTTGCAAATCTGTGGATTAGCTGCAGAATCAGGTCAATTTTGTAGATGCATGTAAACTTTATTAAAACAATTAGGAATATTGACAAAATATGAAAAAGAGGACATATGAATGTTCACCTTATCAAAACCTTATGTTTATTTCATTTATTTGGATGATAGCGATAGGAAAAAGGAGATAAATATGGACAAAAAGGATGTCAAGATAAAGCAGTTCTTGGACTCTACAATGATGCATTGCCGTCTGAGATGAAAGATGTTTCTCTCAAGTAATTCACACAAGTGATCCCATCGATCTTCATTGGGGATAGAAAGTTTTATTAGCTTTCTATATGTTTCATCAAATTCAATATATTTCTTAATGTAGGCTTGTTAATGAAAATATGTTTAATCTCATGTTTAATGATCAAATCAAACTCTAAAGCCTCTAGGAAATCTTTCCCCATAATAATTTATTTTACCCCTGCAAACTTAGATTTATCTTGGGCAATAGTAAAAAAATTGTAGTTATAGTCACCCAAACTGATCAATCTGCCATTCATTGCTACCAACCCTAGTAGCCCTCTCTGATTTAGCAAATTGAACTTGGTATGAAACCTTTGAACAACAGTTTCTAGAGACTAACACTTATTCTCTAGTTGTATCATGAGGTTCCTCTTCCACAAAGCTTTCTTTATCTCCATAATGGTTTTTATTCTATCTGCAATCTGAAGCTCCTCTAGTTCTTCCTTGGTTTTAGAATTCAAAACTTTGATCAAGGTTGTTGCTTCAGTTGGCTTGTCTCCCAATGTTTCTCTTACCTCTTCTATCATTGTTTTTTTATCTCTGCATCAACTCTTCCTGCTCAAAGATGATCTGAATTGATGGCCAAATTTCTGTTATGGCCTGATTGATATCCACCCATATGTTTTCTTTAGCCTATGCTAAATTTTGAGCCATTACTGACTCACTCTCTAAAAAATCTATTCTTTGAGCAAGCCTGTGAGATTTCTATGATTTTTCTATATAGGAGTTGTCTATATTTAATTTATGATCTTGTAAACTCTTTAGTTGATCTTTTAACTTCTCAATTTCTTTTCCTTGAATGGACATATCCTGCATTGCTTTAACCAATTCAGTCGCAGAATCTATGGTTGGTGTTGGTGTTGCGGTCGATGTAGAAGCCTCTGTTGTCCTTGAGATTGAAATAGGTACTGCAGTTAGTGGAACTCTAGCCAATAGTGAGGATTTCTCCTTCTGGTTGAGCACTTTTTCTAGTTCCACCTCCATTTCTCTAATCTGGACGTTCTGTTCAATTATTATCTTGAACATGTCTTCCTTTTTCTTTTCCGTTTTTCCCATTTCCTTGGTTTGTGGATCCTCTATAGATGGTAGCTTGCGATGTTTCCTTAGAGCTGCTATATCTGCATTATTTTTCCTTACAATCTCCTCTACTACCTTTACATCACTGGGGTCATAACCTAACTTAATGACTAAGTCCTCTAATGACTCAATTCTAGTATATGTTTCCCAAGATGAAATATTCTCCAACTTTAACTGAGACTTTATGTTGCTGATGGAGGCCTGCAATTTTAAAGTTGTCATGGCAATATTAGTCAGAGTGGAGTATAACATCTCCCCAGTCTGTTTGTGCATATCCATCTGATCAATCAGATGGATTTGATTGGTGTTAAAGGAGAAGATTGTCTTCTTGTAGTTTGTTGGTGATTTTTGGAATGGAACCTATGCATGTAGAAAATCCATTTGCATTATTCCTTGTTCAATATCAAAGGTTGACAAAAGCCTGTGTTGGGAAGAAGCATTTTTCTTCTAGAACTGAGTGTATGTGTTGGACTTTAGCATCTCATTCTTTTTCTTTATTTATTTGTACTTAGCAAAAATATTTTGCTCTGTTTGGCCTCGAGCCAAGTTTGTTTTCTATGTTGAATATGGAGGATCTTGTGAGGCTAAGGAAGATGGAGACCCTACAAAAATGTCTCTCTTAAGCCATTCACCCCCGTGCCATATTCCAAGCATGAATGTGGGACTCAAACCAACAGAACCAACCAGGGCATACTGAGGCTAAACGAGCTCACCCTCATCAACATAAACCAGACTTTACCGTAATCCATCCTGGATCACTAGGCCAACACAATGAACACATCATAACAGGGTTTATCGTGATACCCACCCAATCACACGGCCAAACAAGCATGGATTCCACTATATTTCTCCACCTACATGGTAAGGAATTTTCCTGTCTCCTAGTGTCTCAAGCTTTATCACAATCCAAACCTGGATCACTAGGCCCTAAACTGAGACCCACCCTCCAGGCTTTACTGCATATCCCAAACCTAGGTTACTATGCCCAACGGAGAGAAAACCACCTCTTGGCTTTATTGCATATCCTTCCATTCATTGGCAAGGATTCCTAGGCCCACTAAGGCAACATAATCTTGGCTTTACTGCAACCCATAGTCTAGCTCAGGGGTCACTAGGCTAGTGGATTTACTGTGATCCACAGTCTGGTTCAGGGACCACTAGGCCATGTTCTCTATTATTCAGAGATCCAGCCCACTCAACTTCAAATCCATCCAAAAATCCATCTCAACCAAAACATGAGAACCCCATCAAACCATGGCTATCCAGAAATGGCAAGGCTAGGCTGAAAAACACAGTTACACCTGGAAAAACCCATGCCATGATAGAAAACAACCACATGCAATGCCATGAATGCCAAATCTAGCAAGGAAAATACACATACAAGTTGATACTTGCAATGAAGCCTGATGTAACTGCTTGATCTTGCCTTTCCCTACTTGATCTTTGCTTCCTCTTGCCTTCTTTTCCTTTCTTGCTCCAATGCCAAAATTGCTCCAAGAAACTCTAAGTGTCCAAGAGTATGAGAGAGAGAGAGAATAATGAGAGAGCTCCAAAACTCAATTGGCAAAAGGTTACACTAACCAATTTTGCCAACTGATCCTCATAAGCCTTTTTATCAATGAGGCCTTTGTTTTCTTCATTTCCCATTATTTTCCTTCAATTTCCTCCTCACATGCAACCTGTGGCCTTTCACCTTCCTTTTCTCCTAATTCCATTATTTTCATAAATAAATGTGCCAAAAATTCCCTGATCCAGGTAGATATTGGAGGCCACCCGCCTATTCCACCTAGACCCCCCAGTCAGTTTCATCTGTTTCCTTATTCATTTCAACATTTACGATTTTTAGTAGTTTTTTTTTCTAGTCGTGAACTTTCGAAGCAGTTTTGACCCCCTAAACGACGTTGTTTTGGGGTCCGTGGCAAGCCCATGCATTATGGAGAAAATTGTAGTACTTAGAGAGACCTTTCCAACAAGGTATCGTACGCACCAAATAGAGATAATATGACTAAGTTATGACCCCAGGAAGTTAGCTACCCAACTAACCCCAATGGGACCCAGAAACTCTTGGTGTTACATCTTCTAGGGTTATTGTTTTGGTTGTTTATGGTTTTCTCATGTTTTCCAATAATAAATAGGCCCTTGAACCTCATTGTAACACAGTTAAGAGGCATGTAGCCACCACATCTCTTCTCAGAGATAAGCTACAATTGGCCGAGCTATCTTATTTCCATTCTGTTTGTAAGCATAATTTAGAATTTTTCTATTAATGAAATGAAGTGTTTTTCTACTGCATCTCCGTGTTTATGATTATATTTGTAAGTTGTTGCATTCTTGTTTAAGTTTAGATCAGTGGTATCAGAGTGGTCTGCTCTTTCTTTGTTTTTCTTTGCATGTCCCCAACGAGGTCAGGGTATAAGGAGTTAGGGCTTGATCTGGTTGAACCATTGCAAGATCAACCTCGCAAAACCCAATGACCTCCCATGGTAAAAGTAAACAAATACAAGGGGTAGAAGATCCTTTCAAAATGTTGCTTGAGGAAGCCCTCGAGTGACAAAGGGACGCGATGATGGATAACTTTGCCCAGATCCTTCGACGACTACCCACATGCAATGCATCTTCATCCAGCAGCCACTCTGGAGGCACTCTAGAGGCACCACTCCTTTTAAGGTACAAGTTAACTTCTATATTCCCATATTCGAAGGCTTGATAGATGAAAATGTTGTAGATAAATGGTTAAATATATTGGAAGGATATTTTTTAGTTCATGACTTTTCCAATCAGGAAAAGATTAGTTTTGCACTTCTTAAAGCCGCCCCACACGTCAAGGCTTGGTGAGTAACCTACTGTGAACAAAAGGAAGAGAGTGAACCCTCATTGTTTTCGGCTGCACCCACTTGGATTTATTTCCGAGAGGCCATCAAGGAACAATATTACCTTTTCGAGATCTATGAAGACAAATACATAAAGTGGACTAGGCTATGAAAGTGAAGGGACCAAGATGTGCTAGAGTTCACAAATACTTTCCATACCCTTCGCACAAAGCTGGGTATCAAGGATACTGAGCGGAATTTTGTGCTCAAGTACCGTGACTGTCTACCAAAGTACTGACGAGATGGAGTTCCTGGACATTTCCTCACTTGGCACGACGTATTGGTACGTTGCCAAGATTGATCAGAAGTTTAAACATAAGAAGTGGGACTTTGGATATGAGAATCCAAAGCAAGGAAAAGTTGGCCCCAACCATAAAACAAAGGACCAAGCCAAGGCGGTGCTACCCAAGACAGCCCACTGAATCTGCAAGCAAAGAACAATACCCCGAAGATGAAGAAGGACACGGGAAAATGGTGTGAGTTCCATAAGAGCTCCACTCACTATACAGGTGAGTGTTAGGCCAAGGAGTCACTAGTGGCTAAGCTGAAGGCTTCTGAATCAGATGCATGTTTCGACTCTGAATTAAAACCTGATAAGGGAATTGACAAAGGGAAGCAGATCATTGATGCAGAGCCCAGTGCCACCGTGGCCACCACCAAGATCCAGAAGATTGAGCCTGAAGATCCATAGGAGGGGGAACGCCTCTTCCACTCACATATGTGGGTGAAGGGTTCTCCGTTGTAGTTCATTATTGATAGAGAGAGCCAAAAGAACCTCATTTCAACATAGGTCATGAAGGGGATGGGCCTAAATACTATAGCACATCCACAGTCGTACACCATCGGGTGGCTTCACCAAGGAAATGATCTTCATGTCAGCCAGCAATGCCGCCTTCCCTACAACATCAAGCCCTTCACAAATGAGGTACTTGTTATCACCCCAAGAAACTCACCTAGGTTGCATATCGGTGATGCTTGGGAACATTACAAATTCAACAAAATAGTTGGATAAATGGTGGATGAATGAAACAAATGCTACATATTCAAGCCAGATAACCACTTCTACTATGATTGACAACAGACATGGGTGAACACGCCCAGAATACAAGGATTTTAACCACCAATTACTCACAATTTCAGGATAAGGTGATAATGGAGAAGACTGACCACACCAGCAGATGCATAGTACCCTGTGATGGCGGCTGCAACCAGTTAAAAGGTCTGTAAATCTAATTTCTAATACACAGACAGGATGACAGCTCTCTATGCATTAAGCAGCAGAAACTTGCATACACATTCAATGATACATGCTAAATCCTAACACAAAGGTGGGATGATAGCCCCTCTAATGCTAAACATTAACAGAACATGAATCAATGCAAACATGCACATCCTAGAACAAGAAAGAGAAGTGGAAAGTGAGCAATTAACAACAAAAGAAGCTTGTATTAGCTGGAAATGAAGACCAGATGCTGCAAGTTACAAAGTAGTTACAGTCTCCAGAAGTTGAACCTTACAACAGAGTCACCCTCATCTAACACTCATCCCCCACTACATTGGTTTTTTCAGTATATATGGTGTTTCATTACACAATCTCTCTGTTAGCTATGCGTGGAGGACCCATAAATGGTCATCAACCACATTTACATTCAGGAGTGGGCCTCTCGTACAAATCTGGTTGTGCTGTAAATGGATTTGACCCCTCTGTTGCTCTGCAGTCCTCCTTTGAGCAGGTAGCGTAAAATACCCATGGAGCCATAACCATTGAATGCACTGATCTGATAAACGGTGTCCTGCTTCCTCCTCGGCCATACTTTTGATTAATGGCAGCTGCTGAATCATTAAAATGACTCAATCATGACTGTTTGGATTTAAAAGGTGTTCGTCAACCATTGATCTGCCCTCAAGAAATCGAACGGTTGAGGTGAATATCGGAAGCCCTTTCCTGACTGTCCTTTACGTCCCGATAGAACGGCTGTTTTGGAAACGTACAGAGGACGCGTGGCATAGTTCTATTGCATCGGGCTCGTTTGTACAAAAACCACTTGCCGGGAAAAAGCGGTCCGATAAGGTTGGCGGTTTTCTTTATATTTGAAAACACATAAACACGGGAAATTTTCTTTTGGCGGACCTGAATCATATATATATTATGTTTTAGAACCCTTTCAGATCCAAAAACCCATCGCAATCGCACCCGCCAGGCATCCTTTGCATTTCTTTATATTTCATAATACATAGAAAATGCGCCCAAAACCAATGACAATGGCTTAGCGCGGACTTGAAATATTAATAAAAACCATTTATAGCCCCATCGGGTCTGGCCCATTAGGTCGCAACATAACTCTTATTAAAGTCCGCCCCTTTGTTATTGCCGATAGCGATATCGGCGATCGCTCATCGCAAACATAAAAGCCCCGATTTCTTTGATAATGTCGATGCGATATTGCTACGGACCCGAAAATCTATCAAAAGGGATTAATACCGCCGTCGGGTCCGGCCCATCGGGTCGCAAACATAAAAGGCTCATGCTCCATTGTAAATGCCGACAGCGATACGCCGATGCGATATCGGCGACCGCTCATCGGCGTTGTATCATGTCGCTGCCGCTGCCTCCCCCGACTTGCAATATGTCGACGCAATCTGGACCGTTGATCGGCCAGATCCAATGGCTGAGATTGATGCGGGTCCTTAAGCCTACACTTTTGATTTTTACATGGTATTTGGGGTATTTCCGCCTCCCAATAGTGTATTTTTTCCCTCCAAAGGGCTTTCCCTTTGCAATTTTTTCAATCGGTGGAAGACTTTTAGCCATAATTTGAGGATTTCGACAGCATCAATGGATCCTTTGGCATGATTATAAGTGTGTTTGCAGCCTTTTAGAGTGTTTGAATCCATTTTTTATTCTTTTGCACAGCGAAGCTAACAGTACTGTGTGACGTTTCTCCTCTTGAAGTTTGTGATGTATTGTAGGCCAAACATACTTGTGGAAGCGACATGTTGTATATGAGTCTAGACCTCGATCTGTGATTTTAATTTAGCTAATAAGTTGTACAGGATACCAGAGGTAGCCCCGCCTACCACCATCTCTTTGATCACTACAAAGCAATGAAGTAAGATCATTTCCCAAACTAGGAAATTTATTTTCCTTATGATTCGCAGCTAGGGCAAGAAGAAGGTTATGGCCACGACTTCTAAGCAAGGCTCCTCTACACAACAACAACATATGGACAAGGTCGTGGAGGAGTATAGGGATATTTTTGCCTCACCCATAGTGGTACCTATGCACTATCAGATCAAGCAATCCATCGATCTAACCCCGAGCATGTCGCTGCTTGATGGACCGATCTATCGATGCTCTGTTCTAGAGAACGATGATACAAAGAGGAATATTTAGGAACTATTGTAGAAATGGCACATCAGGCCAATCTCATCACCTTGTGGGAGCTCGATTGTATTGGTACAAAAGAAGGATGGGACCTGGAGGCTACGTATTGACTATTGGGCGCTGAACAAGATCATTATCCATAATAGGTACCTAATCCTGTGAATTTATGACCTTCTGGACCCGCTCAAGGGGGCCAAATATTTAAGAAATATTGACTTGAAGTTAGGTTATCACCACGTGCCTATCGAACCCTCTGATGTGTGGAAGAATGCCTTGAAATCCAAGGAGGTCCTTTTTGAATGGTTGGTCATGTTGTTCGGATTGACGAACGCCCCTGCAACCTTCATGAGATTGATGGACGACATCTTGCAACCCTTCACCAATGCACTCGTGGTGGTGTATTTAGATGACATGTTGATCTGCATATAGAGTTGGGAAGAGAACCTCCACCATATTCGACAAGTCCTTCAAACCCTACGCCAACACAAGCTGTGTGCCAACTTGGAGAAATGCACCTTTGGCCTATCCCAGGTTCAATGTCTAGCGTACATCATTGATGAGCAGGGTGTACATGTGGACCCATCCAAGGTTCAATTCATTCGAGATTGGCCAACCCTAACCACTCTAACAAAGCTCCCCAGCTTTTTGGGTCTTTCTAATTTCTACCATAGTTTCGTGTTGGGGTCCTCTCATATCACTTGGCCTTTAAGTCAAGTCACCAAGGGCGGAGCGAAAGCAAATTTTTTTTGGTTGGAAACCCAACAACAATCATTTTAAGAGTTGAAGAATCGCCTATGTTCTGCACCAGTGCTCACATTACCGGACCTGCAACAACCATTTGAGAGTGACAAATATGCCTCTAACTATGCTATTGGTGCAATTCTTACTCACCATGGGCATCCAGTGGCTGACCGCAGTGAGACACTTTCGGACAAAATCCAAAAGTACCCCACTTACGATAAAGACATGTATTCCATTGTGCAGGCCTACTGTCAATGGA
Source organism: Pinus tabuliformis (assembly GCA_031772625.1). Lineage (NCBI taxonomy): Eukaryota > Viridiplantae > Streptophyta > Pinopsida > Pinales > Pinaceae > Pinus > Pinus tabuliformis. Next base: position 1,061,483,222 of record CM062815.1, read on the forward strand.
AGCATTACATTATGGGGAAGGAAACAGTCATCCATACAGACCACCAACCTCTATAGTTCATATAGACACAAGGGAAGTTGCAAAACTATTGCCATCAGAAATGGTCCACCTACTTACAACAATTCCATTTGAACATTAATTATAAGATGGACAAAACCAATAATGTTGTTGATTGCCTCAGCCGACCACCAGTCATGGTGCTGATCATTGTGCTCGACTCCTGTGGTCATGAGACATCGAGGTAGCCGCATCTTTACAAGAGCGATCCAGAATTCGAAAACATATACCAAACACTCCTAGAAGGGAAGCAAGTTCCACATTTTCACCTTTTGTAGGTTTTAACCCTATACAGAAATTACCTGCATACGAATTCTAAAACACAAAAAATAAACAATGTGAGAGCATAACACATAAACACATATACACAAATATTTTCCCCTTGATCCCAAAATGGGACTATCAACTTGATTTTTCATTATATTCCTTTCAATGTTACAATACATATTTATACATCCTGAAGCATCTAATACCATGGACCGAAAACCATAGGTAGGTTCGCCCAACCTAATATAGGGTCCAAAAAAAAATTTCCCGGGGCGGTGCCCCAAACCCCGTAGAGGGGGGCTACCTGCCCCCCTCTAACCCCCCGGTTCACTACGTAGGTTAGTCATGGAAAGAATATAACACAACCCAACATTCTCCCACTTGTTGTTTTCTTTCCACAGGGGCCCACAAGAGAGTTTAGTCATTTTTCCAGCCCTAAAACACCCATTGTTTCTCTACACCAGGAGAACTTCTCAGAGCTCACAGATTTTTTCAATGCATCTGCAGTATTCTTCAAAGTGTCCACCTTTTTGTTTTCTATCATATCCCTCACAAATTGATACTGAACATCAATGTGCTTTGTCTTTTAATGATAAGAAAGTTTCTTTTCCAAGAAAATTGCACTTTGGCTATCACAGTCCATTCTTATAGCTCCCTGTACTAACCCCATACTTGAACACAATCTCTGCAACCAAATTTCTTCCTTGCTTGCATGAGTGGCTACCATGTATTGTGCCTCTGTAGTTGATAGTGCCACTACAGATTGTTTCTTACTCATCCAACTGACTGCACCTCCAAATAGGTTAAACACATACCCACTTGTAGAGCTTCTTTGATCCAAATCTCCAACCCAGTCTGCATCAACAAAGCCATGAATACCCAAAACTCTATCCAATCCTGGTCTTCCTTGGTAGAACAAACCATAATCACTAGTGCCACGCAAATACCTGAAAACTCACTTCACTGTTGTCCAATGCTCCTTCCCTAGTTTTGACATAAACCTGCTCAATACTCCCACTGCATGTCCAATGTCTGGTCTAGTACAGACCATTGCATACATCAGGCTACTGACTGCACTTGCATATGGAACATGTAGAAATTTTGAATAATTTAACACATATTCAACAGATATTATCGTGATCATGTACTATTGTGGAATACATACACAATACATAAGATCCTCTATGTTGATCATCAATATAGTAGCATCAATAATAATAAAACATCAAGAGCATTCACACATTAACACAGTATGTAACACGGGGAAAGCATCTCGCTAAAAACCCCAACTATCTGTATATTAATGATTGAGACCATGTAACATTACAAAGTACAATGCTTATCACAAGCAATCCAGTACCCGCTCCACCTGTTACACACAATACAGCTCAGATCTGATCTCCAAATCTATTCCACTGCTTGCCTGCCTCCACTGCTCAATACCTGCTCAAGAATGAATGAGAATGGTTTACCAAACTCGTATTTCACCTCCAAAGAATCACTCACACTGTGTTAGACATGAGCAGAGGCTATAATACTGGGCAAATACATGAGCAAAATCATTGGCATACTCAATCCCTTGATTGTGCAAATCCTCATGCACAACTATAGTCACAACTGATAGAAATCTGATCCTCTAACACCTGTCCCTGTTGAACTGAACATGCACTGACATGAAACTGAGTTAACTGATGTATTCTATAATTGCATTATGAGTTAATAATTAGTTTAACAACTCATCATTAGTCTACTTGGAGTTAAACTAACTACAACTAGTTTAACCATGTCAAACTGAACACAACTCCATCAACTCCACAATCAACTCCACCAAACTCAACTGATTGAGTTCTAGCTGAAGTCATGCATGAAACAACTCAACTGACTCATAAGAAAAGCGTACTTCCTTCTGAAAGCTGCATGGGCCACATCTGTAGCTCAAACTGAAGTGCTCCAAGAGAATAAGATCAAGTTTATAGTCCAAATATTATTATGAGACAATAATATTTGACTTTTCTATTTTGGACAGCCAGTCTAAAAATAGACTTTGATCACTCCTGCTGTGATCACTCCTACTGTGGTCACTCCTACTGTGATCACTCCTGTTGTGGTCACTCCTGCTGTGATCATCCCTGCTGTGGTCACTCCTGTTATGATCATCCCTGCTGGGATCCAAAAATAGAACTTGCGCCATAATTTTCCTACGGGCCCACTTAGTGAAGGCGACTCTTTTCACTAAGCTCCATCATCTTGTTGCAATCTCAACACTCCCTCTCGAAAAGGTATGGATTATCAGCAACCCCTATCTGCCTCGGTGGTACTCAAATTTGCTCCTGGTGAGAGCCTTCGTCAGAATATCATCGTCCTGATCCTCCGTTGGAATGTATGAAAGCAACATGATCCTCCGCTGCACACAATCTCTGATATGATGGTACCTGATGTCCTTGCTGCCATATACTCAGCCTCTTGAGCTCCTTGCCCAATCTGCATCCTCTTGTCTATACCAAGATCCATATCCCGATGTGCCTCTCAAGTAGCGCAATACATGCTTGCCCGCCTTCCAAAATAGCTTGGTAGGCTTAACCATAGCTTGTGAAAGCTGGTTAACTGCATAGCATATATCAGGTCGTGTATTGACCAAATACATCAGCGACCCCATAAACTGTCAATAAATAGTGGCATCCACTTCTTCTCCCAAAGTGGCATCCTCCTTCCTCCAACCTCCAGGAAGAGGAGTATCAACAGGCTTGCAGCCATGCATGTTGAACTTCTCCAGTATCTCCCGAGCATACTTGCCCTGAGAAACAAACAGTCCACCACTGTGCTTCCATATTTCGAATCCTAGGAAATAGTGAAGGAGGCCCAAGTCCTTCATCTCAAACTCTGTAGCAAGATCCTTCTCGCATGACAGTATCAACAGCTCATCACCCGTTAGAATCAAATCATCAACATACAGTACAATGATAAGCAACTTACCCTCCACCACAATCTGGTATAGGTTAGGATCCGCCTCGCTCTTGGAGAATCCAAGTCCTATGAAATAGTTGTCTATCCGTGTGTACCAAGCACGTGGTGCTTGCTTCAACCCATACAACGCTCTCTTAGGCCTGCACACATGCGACTCGCTGCTGAAGACCTCAAAGCCTTCGGGCTGCTCAATGTACACCTCCTCCTCAATGACTCCGTTGAGGAACGCAGTCTTCACATCCATCTGATGAATGTGCCATCCCATCTGTGCTGAGAGAGCAAGAATCGTCCATATGGAAGAATACCTTGCGACAGGTGCAAAGGTATCCTCATAATCGATCCCCTCTATCTGTGAAAAGCCTCGGGCAACAAATCTTGCCTTGTACTTCTCTACACTCCCGTCAGCTGCCTGCTTAACTTTGTAGATCCATCTCGAACCCACCACTAATTTCCCTTCCGATCTAGGAAAAATCTCCCATGCATTGTTTCTGACAATAGAATCATACTCTTCCACCATGGCGTCTACCCATGCGGGATCCTCCACAGCTTCCTCGAAAGAGGATGGCTCAGTCACAACACACTTGCTCATAAGAGCCATGTATCCAGTGTACCGATCAGGTGACTGTCTCTGCGTGCATTAGGCTGTAGGTGGTCCTACAACTTTCTCTGCATCTTGAGCTAGTCGCTCAGCTTTTGTCAAGTGCTTTCACCCTCTGATGGTTGGCGCTGCATGAGTGGTCTCTTCCACTCCATGAACCTCGTCTTGTGGCTGATCCACATCCTGAAGCTCATCCTAGGAACTAATAGCTCCTCATCTGCATGTAAGTGTAGCTCCCTCTCAAGTGAACACTTCATGGCTTTCTCCTCCTGAAATTTTATATCTCGTCGCACAACAGTTTTACCACTGTCTGGAAAATACACACGATAGTTGTGGGGCGTATTAGTGTACCCCACAAATATCCCAACCTCTGCGGTCGGCTCCAAGTTCTTCCTGGCATCCTTCGTCACATGCATGTAAACGTTAGCACCAAAAATCCTCAAATGAGAAAGATCAGGCTTCTTACCAGAATAAGCCTCCTTGGGTGTACTCATGCCAAGTATCCTATGAGGACAATGGTTCTGCACATAAACTGTTGTATTGCATGCTTCTGCCCACAAGTGAAGGGGTAGGCCCTGATCATGCAACATTGCTCGTGCAGCACCCACAATCGTTCTGTTCTTCCACTCAGCTACCCCATTCTGTTGTGGGTTATGGGTAGCTATGAGCTTTATACGAATCCCTTCTGCCTTGCAGAAATCCTTGAACTCGTCCGAGATGTATTCACCACCATTATCGCTCCTAAGAGCCTTCACCTTCTTCCCCGACTCCTTCTTGACCAGTGCTTTGAATTCACAGAACTTTGAATATGTCTCGCTCTTCTTCTGCATGAAGAAGATCCAGCACTTACGAGAGAAATCATCAACAAAAATCACATAATACCTGTGTTTTTTTGTCGAAGCAACTGAGAAAGGTCCACACACGTCTGTGTGAATTCTCTCAAGGATCGTCGTGGCGCGACTATCCTTCTCGTGAAAGGTGGCTTTCACAAACTTCCCCAAAGTACACCCCTTGCACTGATCTGACTGCGCAAGTGTGCCTTTAGGAAGCCCTGTAGTGATCTGTTGCAGTATCTTCAAGGCTCCATGGTGAAGGTGACCCAATCTCCTGTGCCACAACTCGCCATCATCCCGGCTCACCAATCCTTCTGCCTTGCCCGCCATTTCTGCGGATCCATCTACATGCAACTGATAAAGGTTCCTCACTTGAACCCATATCTTCCGGGTCTCACCAGTTGTCTTACTGCGTAGGAAGGCCTTTCCCTCGCTAAAAACAACATCATACCCCTTGTCTTCTAACATCGCCACTGAGATGAGATTCTTCTTCAATCCTGGAACATGCATGAATTCCTTCAATACGAAGGGTTTACCAGACTCCCTCTCAAAGGAAATGGTACCGATACCGGTCGCACTGTATCTACCATCATCGCCCATCTCGATGTGCACTCACTCTAAGATCTTTGTCCTCCAGATCAGAGAACAAATCTCTATCTCCCGTCATGTGAAAAGACGCACCACTGTCCAAGAACCACACCGATCCCATCACACTTGAAACCAAGCATGAGATCAATGAAAAATCAAGCTCAAACTGTGAGGCAAGAGCCTCTCTTGCTGAAGATCCAGCAACCTGCTTATTCTTCTTCTTCTGTGGACAATTAGTGGCATAATGTCCGTGCTCGTGACAGTGAAAACACTTCACCTTGGACATATCCTACTTCTTACCTTTTGCACCAGACTGAGAAGATTTCTTGCTCTTCCCTTTCTTTGCTTTGGCAGCCAAAGCGCAATTCTCTTCATTGGCTCCCTTTGACGAAGATCCGTCCCTGGTACTCCGCCTGATCTCCTCCTGCACAAGATCCGACCATAGTCTTTCCCATCCTGGCAATTTCTCCCGACCATTGACAGAGTCCTGATAGGAATGCCAACTCTTCGGAAGACCAAGGAGAGCCAAGCTCACCAAGTCCTCATCATCGACAGTAACCCCCACACTTTCCAGCTCATCTCGACACTCAGTGAACTTCGTGAGATACTTGGGCATACTGTCACCCTTCTCGCATTTGATGTTTCTGAGTTTATCTTTGAGCGCCAGCTTCCTCTGATTGCTCTTGCTTTGGAATAATTCTGTTAATGATTTCCACATCAAATATGGAGTAGCCTTTCCATGGAGGCTGGACACAATGTGATCCTTCACGCCCTCCAACAGAATCCTTCGACATTTTGTGGTCTTCTTTTGCCAAGCATCAGCTTGAGTAGCATCAATAGGCTTTGGGACATCCGTCTCTATGAACTCCTTCAGCCCGTTATCATCCAATACTGCCTCCATCATGTCCTTCCATGCAATATAGTTTGAGCTGCCCTCAAGAGCATACTCCAATCACAATCCGTTGAAAGACATTGTTGCGTTGCCACCAAGAAAACACTGCTGCAAATTCGAATTCCACCAACAACCAACTCAACCGCCTCGGATCTAAGATTTGTGAGAACACAATATTTCTCGTACAGAGATTGACTGTATGGGAATTCACCGGATATCTCACCTTCCAAAATAAGGATGAATCCAGAGGCTACCTAGCCCAATTACAGACTCTGCCTGAAGAAATAGAATGTAAACACTTCCTGAATAGTAGATCTGATGATCAACAGCTCTGATACCATGTAGAAATTTTGAATAATTTAACACACATTCAATAGAGATTATCTTGATCATGTACTATTGCGGAATACATACACAATACATAAGCTCCTCTACATTGATCATCAATATAGCAGCATCAATAACAATAAAACATCAAGAGCATTCACACATTAACACAGTATGTAACCCGGGGAAAGAATCTCGCTAAAAACCCCAACTATCTGTATATTAATGATTGAGACCATGTAACATTACAAATTACAATGCTTATCATAAGCAATCCAGTACCAGCTCCACCTGTTACACACAATACGGCTCAGATCTGATCTCGAAATCTATTCCACTGCTTGCCTGCCTCCACTGCTCAATACCTGCTCAAGAATGAATGAGAATGGTTTACCAAACTCGTATTTCACGTCCAAAGAATCACTCACACTGTGTTAGACATGAGCATAGGCTACAATACTGGGCAAATACATGAGCAAACTCATTGGCATACTCAATCCCTTGATTGTGCAAATCCTCATGCACAACTATAGTCACAACTGATAGCAATATGATCCTCTGACACCTGTCCCCATTGAACTGAACATGCACTGACATGAAACTGAGTTAACTGATGTATTCTATAGTTGTATTATGAGTTAATAATTAGTTTAACAACTCATCATTAGTCTACTTGCAGTTAGACTAACTACAACTAGTTTAACCAAGTCAAACTGAACACAACTCCATCAACTCCACAATCAACTCCACCAAACTCAACTGATTGAGTTCTAACTGAAGTCATGCATGCAACAACTCAAATGACTCATAAGAAAAGCATACTTCCTTCTGAAAGCTGCATGGGCCACATCTGTAGCTCAAACTGAAGTGCTTCAAGAGAATAAGATCAAGTTTATAGTCCAAATATTATTATGAGACAATAATATTTGACTTTTCTATTTTGGACAGCCAGTCTAAAAATAGACTTTGATCACTCCTGCTGTGATCACTCCTACTGTGATCACTCCTGCTGTGGTCACTCCTACTGTGATCACTCCTGCTGTGGTCACTCCTGCTATGATCATCCCTGCTGTGGTCACTCCTGTTGTGATCATCCCTGCTGGGATCCAAAAATAGAACTTGCGCCATAATTTGCCTGCGGGCCCACTTAGTGAAGGTGACTCTTTTCACTAAGCTCCATCATCTTGTTGCAATCTCAACAGAACACGAGACATATCCTCTTCATCTCTTGTGTCTTGAGACACTATTTAGCAGATAAATTTACACCTACAAGAATAAGAACCTTCATCGGTTTACTATCCTGCATATTAAACCTCTGCAGTATTGTCTCGACATACTTCCTCTAGTTTAACCAGAGCTTCCTCTTTGCCCAATCCCTTTTAATTTTCATGCCCAAAATATAGTTTGCAGCACCAATATTTTCATGTCGAATTTGGAGGACAATTGGGTCTTCAAATCCTGGATAATTTCTTTGTCATTTCCAACCAACAACATATCATCCACATACAAGCCCAGATAAATAACACAGTCACCAATTAATTTAAAATACACACAATGATCTGCTTTGCTTCTGGTGAAGCCAAGTCCCCATATAACTGTATCAAATTTCTGATACCACATTCTTGGTGACTATTTTAACCCATACAGAGACTTCTTTAACTTGCATACCATTTCTTTCTTACCCTTCACTCAAAGCCTTCAGGTTGCTTCATGTAGATCTCCTCTTCCAGATCCCCATGAAGAAATCTTGTCTTCACATCCATCTGTTCCACCTCAAAATCAAAAGAAATAGCAACAGATAAAAGTAACCTAATAGAAGTTACCTTGGCAACAGGAGAAAAAATATCACCAAAATCAATTCTCGACACCTGGGAATAACCTTTTGCTACCAACCGAGCTTTGTATTTCTCCATCTTTCCTTCTGAATTTGTCTTCTTCTTGAACACCCATTTGCTACCAATGAGTTTCCTTCCAGCTGACAACTCCACCAAATCCCAAGCCTCATTTTTGTGCAAAGATGCCATTTCATCAACCATGGCCTCTTTCCAGAGTTTTCCATCTTCTGAATCCACTGCTTCCTTCACAATTCTAGGATCATCATCAGTGATAGATAAAGAAAAATTTGAACAGAAAGTAGATGGACTATACCTTTTTGACTACCTTCTTTCTTGAACTGATCTTCTTACACCCAGAGTTTGTGGCTCTTCATCTTCTGATTCCTCCTCTGCTGTAGAGTCTGATTCTTCCTCCTTTAGCTCAAACTCTATCTTCTCAGGTTCCTTTGGTTGGACTTCATGTTTAATAACATCTTTCACCTCTCTAAACACCACATCTCGGTTGTACACAACCTTCCTTGTTGTTGGGTTCCAAAGCTTATAACCCTTTAAGCCATCCTTATACCCAATAAAGATGCACTTTTCAAATTTACTATCCAACTTGGTTCATTTCTCCTTTGGAACATGTACATATGCATCACATCCAAATACCCTCAAATGTGAAAGAGAGGGTTTCTTACCAGTCCATACCTCTTGTGGAGTCTTATCCTCCAACGCTAATGAAGGTGATCTGTTGACCATGTAACATGCTGTCTCCACCGCCTCTGCCCAGAATTCCTGTCCTAACTCAGCACCACTGAGCATGCTTCTTGCTCTTTCCATCAATGTCTTGTTCATTCTTTCTACAACTCCATTTTGCTAAGGTGTATATGGAGTAGTCTTCTACCGTGCTATACCACACTTCTTACAGAATTCTTCAAATTCCTTACTGTAAAACTCTCCACCGTTATCTGTCCTCAACACCTTTATCTTCTTCTCTGTCTGGTTTTCCACCAGAGCTTTAAATTCTTTAAACCTATCAAAGACTTCATATTTCTTCTTAAGGAAATATATCCATGTATTCCTTGAGAAGTCATCTATAAATGATACATAATACACAGACTTACCGAGTGATGGAACCTTCACAGGTCTAAACACCTCACTGTGCACAAGCTCTAATATTTGTTTCGCCCTCTTACCACCAGAGAGGAAACTCACACAATTTTGCTTCCCGTATACACAATTTTCACAGAAAACAAAATCCAGAGAGCTATTACCCATACCTTCTACCATAACTTGACCATGAAGTATTCGAAGGCCCTTCTCTCCAATATGTCCAAGCCTTTGATGCCACAACATGGTCTTCTCTCCAGAGACCACTATATTTTCAGCTCCACTTTCAGGAACCACAAAACGGTTGCACCCATCAACAACAGTGCTACCTTGCAGCTTGTATAGAGTTCCAATCTGAACTCCCCGCATCAATACCAATGCTCCCCAAACCATCTTGTAGGTATCTTTCTCAAACACTATCTTTACACCTGCATCATCCATCTTGCTTACAGAAATCAGATTTCTAGCCAATGCAGGAATATGTAGAACACCCAGAAGTGTTCTAACCCTTCCACCTTGCAACTTCAACTTTACTTTTCCACGACCAACGATTATAGCCTTCCTATCATCCTCCAAGAATACATCACCACCATCGTATTTCTCATACTCACAGAACCACTCTCTATGGGGAGTGAAGTGAAAGGATGCACCTGAGTTAATCAACCATGCCTCATGATCTACATGTGTACTTGAAGAAGCCAATTACACATCCCCACCTTCATCTGAGGTGGTTTTCGCCTCTACAGAAGGAGCATCATTAGATCCCTTTCCTTTATCAGAAGCTTTAGATTTACATTCCCTTTTGAAGTGCCCTTCCTTTCCGCATTTCCAGCACACCACCTTTACAGGTTTTCTTGGAGATTTAGATCTCCCTCTAGGTTTAGATCTCCCACTCGATGACTTATTTTTGTTTCTGTTTTGTGATCGTCCTCGTACAGACAAGGCATCACTATTCTGGCTCTCCATATTTTTTCATCTCATCTCCTTCATCAGAAAGGTTGAGACTATTTGATCAAACTGCAAGGCAATTGCATTGCTACCTAGTGCAATAACCAGACTATCCCACGAATCTGGTAGAGAACACAACAAACTGATGCACTTATCCTCATCTGAAATTTTAATATCAACAGATGCTAACTAACTTACCACAATATTAAATGCATTCAGATGCTCTGTCACCGAGTCTCCATCTTTCATCCTCAGGTTATACAACTTTTTTCGCAAGAACAATTTATTCACCAGAGACTTAGATTGGTACAAAGTCCCTAACTTGTCCCACAAATCCTTTGTCGTAGCTTCCCCTGATACATTCAGCAATACTGAATCTAAGACACACAATCGTATTGTGCTTTTTGCCTTTCGATCCAACTTCTTCCATTCTTCATCAGACACTCCTGTTGGTTTAGTACCCGGATCTACCGCGATCCACTGATCTTTATCCACCAACATATCTTGCATCTTGAGTTTCCACAACTCAAAACTTTGACCATTAAATTTCTCGATCTATATATTTCCACTGCTTTCCATCTTCTTTTACCACTAGAATTGATCTCGCAGATCCCCCACTGAACAGGGTCTACCACAGGGCCGAGCGAAACCCCTCAGCAACAAAGGCGTCCCCTTGAAGCCAAAACAACTCTGATACCAAATGTAGGTTTTAACCCTGTACAGAAATTACTTGCATACAAATTCTAAAACAGAAAATAAACAATGTGAGAGCATAACACATAAAACACATATACACAGAGATTTTCCCCTGGATCCCAAAACCGAGACTACCAGCTTGATTTTTCATTATATTCCTTTCAATGTTACAATACATATTTATACATTTTGAAGCATCTAATACCATGGACCGAAAACCATCACATCCAAAACCATGGAACGAAAAGCATAGGTAGGTTCGCCCAACCTAATATAGGGTCCAAAAAAAAAATTCCCAGAGCGCTGCCCTGAACCCCGTAGAGGGGGCTACACGCCCCCCTTAAACCCCCTGCTGCGCAATTAGTGCAATGAAGGCGGGGCTCTGCCCCCCCTCTAACCCCCTAGTTCACTACATAGGTTAGTCATGGAAAGAATATAACACAACCCAACACCTTCAAGATGCAATGTTATGCCAAACCAACCATCAAGAAGCAAGGCCTTTATACTCCTCTACCTACTCCTATCTGACCTTGGGAATTTGTCTCCATGGATTACATGTTGATCCTTCCTTCTACTAAGCATGACAATGATTTCATTTTCATGGTCATTGATGGATTCTCTAAGATGGCCATCATGGCACCTTGCAAGAAGAGAATCACAATAGAGGCCATGACTAAGCTCTTCTTTGAGCGAGTATGGGTACACTTTGGGATCCCATAGTCCATTGTCTCAGATCGGGACAACATATTCCTGAGTGCATTTTGGTCAAGTCTCTGGTCGATGTTGGATACAAAACTTACTAAGTCCACGACTTTCCATCCCAAAACCGATGGCCAAACAGAGGTTGTCAATAGGATGATTGTACACATTTTATGCATTTACAACTCGAAGCATCCACGCACGTGGGATGAAAGTATCCCCTATGTCCAACACAGCTACAACATAGCTCTCCACAGCCCGTAGGACACAACCCTTTTCAGGCACGGCTAGGATTTCAGCCATTATTCCCCATTGATGTGGCCATACCATTTGTAGCCACTCAGGTAGATTTGGCTCACGTTCAGTTCGAAGTTGAAAGGGCTAACAACTTCATTGAGCACATTCAGCACATCTACCATCAGGTCTATGATATATTTGATAGAGCCAATGCTAAGTACAAGCAACACCATGATCAACATTGAGTGTTGCACAAGTTCCAAGTGGGCGACAAAGTTTGGCTACATTTGCAGAAAGAGCGCCTTGCTGGACCCCACCGCAAGATTTTCCCACTCCAATATGGGCCATACACCATCACCAAGGATGTCGGTGATAATGCCTTCGAGCTCAACATCCCATCGTTCCTTGGTTTGCACCAAATTTTCAATGTAGATCGCCTTCGACCATATTTTCCACCATTGTTGGACACATTTGTCATTGCAGAACAACTCACACCAATAGAGCTCAACCCGGACTGCATGGACAAGGAGGTCCACTGTTTCCTCCTACATTTGGAGAGGCATGACTAAAAACTGCCAATGGATTCTACGATTCCTGAGATGGGAGGCTGGGGATGGTAGATTGGTGGATATTGGATTGGATGCATTGAAGGGCTTCAATGATATCCACACCTTAACGATCAATATACTTAAGAACATTCATAACAGGGGCATTTTTTATTTTGCACAGATCCATAGTATGGACAATCAATCAATATTTCAACAATCTTAGCTTAAGGTTGAAGAGCTTTGATTACATGGTAACCTAGCCATCGAATGGGAGGATTACCTCACCCATATTTACGATACATGCATATCCATCAATGAGGGCATAGATAGTTTACAATGGGAGGGCACATCAAAGAATGGACAACCACGAGTAAAGGATGTTTATAATAGACTCCCAATGACCAAGAGAGGTTTTGACTCTAAAATTTGGTTTCAAGCAGCATGGAGATGGGAGATTCCACTAAAACTTGTTTGCTTTGGTTGGCTGGCCATTCACAACAGAGTGCTCACTTGGGATATTTTCAAACGCAAGGGATTTCAAGGCCCTAGAATATTCTCTATGTGCAGGTATCACAATGAAGGGATTGATCACCTTTTGTTGTGTTACCCATTTTCTATGGAGGTGTGGGCAGGTGTTATGGACTCTCTACACCTAGGACAAATGGGGACACAACAAACATTGAACACATGCTTCAACTTCTGGTTCAAGAATTGAACTAAATATCATACATTACCCTTCTATGTCATCTGGTCTATCTGGCGTAGCAAGAATTCATGGATTTTTTAACATAAAGCGCCAATGATTCGGGAGGCAATTTTGAAGGCTATCACATTTTTTTGCAAAGATTGGGCCCAAGAAAAAACAGAGAAATAAGAGAAAGGTCATAATCAAGGACATAAAGGGGAAATATCCTACAAGATTTTTTGACGGGGCAAGTCAATAGAGAAGTTGTGGGTGTGGTGTTGTTATCATTTTGGAACCAGAGAGATACTACCACTTTTGGTGGAAGGGAGGATAGGGTACAAACAACATAGTCGAAATCATTGCACTATGGGGCGTCCTCCTTTTCACCAAATGGTTAAGATTGGAACAAATATATGTCCATGGTGATGCCAAGAGCATCATAGACTGGGTTAGGGAGTATACACTCTTCAACCCCCCAATTCTTTCCAACTGGATGAGGCACATAAGGATATTGGTAAGTAATTTTCAGAACATATCCTTCACACACACTTTTCGAGAATAGAACCAGGTTGCATACGTACTTTCAAAAAGAGGAATTCACTCAGAGTTGGGTAAGTTTTTCTTCGTTGCATATGTTCAGGACACTCTCATGAATTCTAGATCCATTAACTTTACACATGGTATCTTTTCCCTATTTTCTTGATGGTTGTAACTGTTCTGTGGAACCAAATGTAAGAGAACTCTCTGCAACATACTATCTATATGTGGAAATAGTATAGCTTTTTGTTTCAATGTAAAGGAGAAAAGTAGAAGCATATAAAAAGGAATACACAGATAAATTGCATGAGAACTAATGACTATGTGAGAAACCTCAGTCAATGTACTTTTTTTCATAATGAAAAGAAAATGTTTTTTTCTCTTCAAAAGGAAAATGTCCTAAATGTATAACATTGTCATTATCTACTGAGGCGTTAAATTTTCCTAGAATGGCAAAAATCATGGGATTCAGGCCATTTTTCTCAAAAAAATCTGAGAGTTGGAGTGTTTGAATCATGTTTTTAATAGTTAAAAGAGATTCAACACCATCAAAAACCCCTCTAACGCTCAAAATATTGAACTTGATAAATGTAACCCAAATTTTTAAAAAATTTCCACCATATTTTAAAAAAATCATATTTGAATTTCAATCATTTTCTAAAAAAAAAATTAGACACACGTTTACCCACTCTACAATTTTTAAACTCTCTGAGCGTTAGCATGACTAATTCATACAATTTAACAAGTGCTTAGGTAATATTTTAATAAAAACTATTTATTTAATTATTTTAACGGTTAATGAATTGTTTGATTTCTTTCATATTTATTAGGTTTTTAAAACATTTTGGGATTTATAATAATATTACAAAGTGAATTATTCTTTTAACTATATTTTTTAATATATGGTATAACAAATTTCAAAATAAATATTTTTTCAGTCCATTTTTGCAAATTCTAATATGAGACAAGCGAAGTCAATTTTTTAACGTCGCTACTATTAATCTAATTATAAAATACTCTCAAAATCTATTTATATTGGTGATCTGAAAATGAGATCTTAAATCATAACCTCAGCACCAGTTTGGGTGAGATTGCCAAACCTACCCTTGCATCTCTGGAATTTCTCTTCGCTAGAAGCCATTGGAAATGCAATTGGGAAATTTTACTATAGGTGCCCAGAAACAGAGGAATATGCCAGAACCACCTATGCACGCATTTGTGTGGAAATGGACTTCAGCGCCGGATTCCCAGCTGAAATACACCTAACAAGTAAAGACTATGTGTGGAACCAGAAACTCGATTACGAAAGTGTCCTCTTCAGATGTCGATCCTGCTTTGACAGGCCACCTAGCAAAAAATTGCCCAAAATCCTCCCAGAAAAATTCTGCTAGAAAAAATCACCACAGGTCTACATAGTGGGAAGGAGCACAAAAAGAACACTACACTGTCATCAAAGAAGAAAACTCTAAATTACAAGAAATCGGGCAAGAAAGAACAATTCTCAAGACAAGCAGGGGGAAATCCCTGCCCAACAACAAAAAAATGAACTCGACAACCCCTCAAGCATCAACGGTTATGAGGTTTCAAATACCACGCAAAATAAATCTTCATTTAACAGCAAAGCAAATCTCCTAGACCAAAATTCTTCTCCGACTATCTTCAAAGGACGAACACAATAGATTGCGAAGCTAAGACACCAATGTTCCAAGAACCAGAAGAGATGAAGGAGATACAAGATAAAGAAAGTTGGAAGGCTGTAGAGAAGAAAAAGAAAGCTACAGCACCAATCTCGCCAAGAAAGACGAGGAGCCAGACAATAGAAAACTAATAAAATTATAGGTCCAATAGACCAATTTGGTCTCAGTGGGTGTTAACCACCACCACCACCACCATCATCATCATTACGGACTCATGTTCAAGAATGCCTATATTACTTAGTGAAACGCATTGAAAAGATTGCGAATGATATAGATAATGAGCAGTTAGAAAGACATAACAGTCACACACATCAACATAGCAAATAATCAAGGAGTTCACCAGACTTCCAGCTACGTCTCCTGGTCCAGCTTTTAGTGTCAACCTCTATATTATGTCTCAAGAGAAGATTATTACAAGTGTGAGCCCAAACCGAGTCTCAACACAACAATGACAAAACAATAGGGATTTACTTGAAATCCTCAAGTCTACAAGAGTACACAGACTCTCCCTCTTGCTCTTTGTCTTCTGCTTTCTCTCTGTCTCTACCATTGAATGACTTTTAAGCCTATCAGTGCTGTCGATTTTCATTCCTTTCTCGGGCTTTCTAGCCCCCGGTCCCTGTCCGTTCATCTCCCTTTCGGGTGTTAAATAATCATCGTAAAATGCTTAAGGTATGGTGGCCACCTGTTTGTAATGGAAAGGACCACTGGCGCGGGTGAAATCCCAAAAAGTCATTTCTCTATTACACAGAAAAATACACAAAAAACATGGAAAAATTCGACAAAACACTTTCTATCGGACTTCAAATAATATTGAATCCACCCTATAATCCTATCGGGTCCACCTTTTATGGTTGTCACAAGCCCCTTTGTATTTCACACCATTAATCTACCTGATCTCCGATCCAACGGTTGACATGCATTTCGGGTGGCTTATGTGCACGGAGATTACCCGCTCGAAAAGGTAGTTTTCTCTGTCTTGCACCATGCCACATGTTGGCTAGTGTATGGGATCGGGCGGAGCCCATCCAATACCACTTATTGCCTCAGGCCCGCCCGAAATCCCGCTTACCACAAGACTCAAATAATATAAAGCCGCATCTATAAACCTTTCAGGTCCGGTTTTATCGCTTCGGGTCATTTCCATTTGTATTTTGGTTTTATAATGGAAATGCGTAAATACATAGAAGAACCCAACAAATACTTTTATATCGGAATTCAAAACTTATAGAGCCGCATTTATAAACCCCGTCAGGTCCGGCTATCACAAGTCGCATGTTGTATCGGCCCCGCTCCTTTGTATTGTTGCGATGCGATATATCACAATCGCATATCACATGGTCTTTGGGCCTTCAGTAAGTCTTCCCTTTGTGTTATAGCGATGCGATATCATGAGTTGATCTAGGTCGTTGATCTACGCGCTCGATCAATGGTCCTCGTTAAATCGCGTTGATCGCTATTGAGATTTCCATAGGGCCGCCTCTGATATATTCTGCCGATTGCGATATCACCGATCCCTCCGATGTGATCCGCTGATTTTATCTAGACTGTTGATCGGTCCAATCCGACAGCTCCTGCGCAGCGTTACTTCCACCTTTTCTTAGCTCTGTTTTCCACCATTCTTTCATTGTTTTCTCTTGTGTTAGTGTTTCCGATAGTCAATATACATGAAGACTTAGAGGTTTTAGGATCCATTGTGGATCGCGTCTTCCCACTAAAAAGCTTTTGGACCACCAAAAGTTGGTTTTTAGGCATCGATCAAGTGAGGATACAGCTCCCTCACTTGTTTAACTTCTATCCATCATGCTCTACTTAGATTTGAACCTTTGATCCCTATTCTCAAGTACTCAACATCCCCTCCACTCATATTTCTCACCTTCCTATCCAGAATTGTATCTTCCTGTAACTCATTAAGATATTCAGGCAATAGATCCTCAATAGAAGGCAACTGACTTTGCTCTTCAGGATCTTCAATCAATGAAGGTTCATACAATCTCAAGTTTTCTGCCTTAACAACTAAATAGATCTGCATATAAGCTGGTAAATCAAGGCGAAAATCATTTTTACCAATTTTATCAAGTATCTTGAAAGGTCCATACCTTATTGGTTTTAGCTTCTTACCTTCACCTTACATTCTGTCTTTGTTGATGTACAACCAGACTTGATCACCAACTTGGAAACTATGCTCAACCCAATGTTTGTCATGTCTTTCCTTGTACCTGGCTTGACTTTTGTTCCTATACTTCCTGGTGAATTTCCTGGATTTGTTCAATGAACTTGGTTGCTTTTTCCACATCACTATGTCCTTCAACTGCTATGTCTTTACCAAATACAAAATCCAAGGGAGACATTGGTATAAAACCAAAACAAGTCTCAAAAGGAGATCTCGGAGTAGAAGAGTGCTTGGCACGATTGCAAGCATACTGCACATAACACAAATGCTCATCCCAAAGCTTGGGATGCTTGCTACAATAGCCTCTGAGCAACTGGATCACTATCCTATTGACCACCTATGTCTGACCATCTATTTGTGGATGAAATGTTGTGCTCTTCTTCAACCTGGTGTCCATCAACTCCCATAGATTTGACCAAAACTTCCCAACAAATCGATAATCTCGACCAGATACAATAGAAGTGGGTAAACCAAATTGAACCCATACATTTTGACGGAACAACTTTTTTGTCTGTTCAGTTGTAACCTCTGCTTGTTACAAAGTATCAAAATACACATTTTATTGAACCTATCCACAACAACATACAAATAATCATGACCATTTCTAGATTTTGGCAATCCCCCAACAAAGTCCATGGAAACACTTTCCCAAGGATGAGAAGGAATTGGAAGTGGAGTGTAAAAACCTAATTTTCTATTACTGGGCTTGCTTGTAGCACACATAATACACCCTTTGGTATATCTAGAAACTGTTTCATGCATTCTGGGCCAATAAAAGAACCTTTGCAATTGTGCAATTGTTTTACTTACACCAAAATGACCTGATATAAGAGAAGTATGTGCTTCTCGAATTATGCTAACTCTTTCAGTTTGTGGAATGCATAACTTTCCCAAATGATATAAGAGTTGGTCCTTTACATAATAATCCAATTCTTTTACTTGTTTTCCATGACTTAAAGTTGCATATACATCTTTAAAATGTACATCTTGAGCATATTGTTCAACGTAACTTTCATGCATTACTGAATTATGCTTAAGGATAGTAGATGCATTTATGATTGGTCTTGATAACATGTCTACAACCTTATTGTGTATGCCATTCTTATATTTGATGACAAGATGAAATTGTTGTAGAAAACCCATCCACCTATAATGTCTTGATTGCTGCAATTTAGTTTGTGAGTGCAAATATTGAAGTGGTTGATGATCTATGTGTATGATTGTTTCCTTACCCATTAGGTAATGTTTCCACTTTTTCACACTTTGTACTAATGCATACAATTCTTTATCATATGTGGAATAATTAACTACTGCAGAATTAAATGTCTCAAAATGATAACATATGGGTTTTCCGTGTTGCATCAACACTACTCCCATGGCATAGTCACTAGCATCTGTCTCAATCTCAAATGGATGTTGAAAATCTGGCAGTGCAAGTACTGGTGTTGTACTAATTTTCTCTTTTAAGGTGTCGAAGGCTTTCTGCTGTTTGCCTCCCCACTGAAACACCTGTTTCAATCCTGTTAAAGTGTGTAATGGAGCTGCAATCAAAGAAAAGTTAGCAATAAACTTTCTCCAATATTATGCTGCCCCTAGGAAACTCCTAACCTCTGTAGCAGATTTGGGTTTAGGCCAGTTCACAATGACTTCAACCTTAGAGGGATCTATCTTCAATTCACCACCCCTTACAACATGACCCAAATAATTTAAATATGTTTTGCCAAATTCACATTTTGACAGTTTTACATAGATATTTTCTCTTTTTCAAACATCTAAAGTCTGCTTTACATGCTTTACATGGTATTCCCATGTCTTACTAAAAACAAGAATGTCATCTAAATAAATAATTACAAAATCATCAATAAAAGGCTTGAGTACATCATTCATAACCCTCATAAATGTAGCAGGAACATTAGTTAAGCCAAAAGGCATAACCAACCATTCATAAAGTCCTTGCTTTGTCTTGAAAGTAGTCTTCCATGCATCTTGTTCTGCAACTCTGACCTGATGATAGCCACTTCGCAAGTCTAACTTAGAAAAGTAAACAGCTTCTTTCAATTCATCTAATAGATCATCAATACGAGGAAGAGGATAACGATTCTTGATCGTTATTTTATTTAATGCTCTATAATCAATGCACATTCTCCACGATCCATATTTCTTTCTCACCAGCACGATTGGAGATCCACATGGTGATGTGCTTGGTCTTATAAACCATTTATCGAGCAACTCATGTACCTGCTTCTTTATCTCTGCATTCTCTAAAGCTGATAACTTGTACATTCCAATGTTAGGTAATGGAGCATCTTGCTGTAAACAAATATCATGTACTATTTCTCACTTGGGTGGCAGACCTTTTGGTTCTTGAAATAGAACATCATACTCTAAAACAACTTTAACTAAAGCAGCTTTTTGTTTATAATCACAACCTTCAAATGCATTGGATTTTTCAGGATCCTTTGCCTTTACAACCATGAGTAAAAACTGTTTACGTGAATTCAAAATTCTTTTCATCTGTCCTGAGTTTATGAGAGAATAATTATTTTTGAGTTTATGAGCTCTTACAATATATTCAATTCCATCTTTAGTGAGTTGATACTTATTTTCAGCTCGATAGAAAATAGCTTTCCTATCATACAAGTATGGACTTCCCAAAACAATACCACATATATCCAATGGAACTATATCTAACTCAACTTCATCTACAAATGTTGATCTAATAGAAAACCTAAGTTTACATTGTCTCGTTACGTGTAGCTTTGTTTTATCACAAACCCAACCTAATGGATATGGCTTCTCATGAGGTTTTGTTTGTAATCCCAACTTCTTTAAAATTGTTTCAGAAATAAAATTTACTTGTGACCCACTATCAAACAAAGTATCAATCTTATTATGCTTGGAAATTACTCTAATACGAAAAAGCTCATTTCTTTCCCTCTCATTACTTTCATTATCAACAGATTGTGCAGAATTACTTGTGGATGCTTCAGAATCCTTATCTTTAACACCTATGGTTGTAACTATTGTTTCATCGCCTGAATCTGATCCCAAGTCCTGCTGAATAGCTGCAGCATTCTTTTTCTCCTTACCACCAAACTTCTTAGGTCTCCGTTCTGGATGCAAAGACCAACAATGTGCCTCATCGTGTCTTTCTTTCTTGCAATGAGTGCATGAAGGTTTATCCTTCTTTACAGTGTTTGCTTTCCTCTCCTTCCATTTGAGTTTCTTCTTTTCCTTGTTCTTTCTTACAGAAGATTTAGATGTTCCCCCAACCTCTGGGTTTACATTCTTACCTCTAGCTTCTAGATGTCTTTCTTGAATTGATACATCATCTAGCCTAGTGGGACTAAACATGATATGCAAACCACATATATACTTCAATAAAGTCTCAAGTGAGTCCAAGGATATACCTAGAGTTAAAGCTCTTTTCCTGAATTCCTGAGTATAACTTTGTACACTCCGACCCTTCAACTGCCGAAGAGTTTGCCAACTCATCATTGCCTATTGCATGTAAGCTAAAGGATAGAATTGTTTTTTGATAGCAGAAACAAAGTCATTCCAGGTAGAAAGAATTTTACCATGTTTTTGTCGATCAACTTGTGTCTTGCCTTCCCACCATACTAGTGCAGTTCCTCCAAGTCGAAGGCTAACCAGCTGAATCTTCCTCCTTTCTGAATCAATTTTCTGCACCCTGCAATATACATCAATCTGTCTTATCCAATTATCTAGCTTCTCTGCATTTAGTTCTCCATCATAAATTGGCAAATCAAACTTCACATCTAATTTAATCAAAGAATTTTTCTTCTTTTTCTTATCAGGGCTAGTTTTATGCGAAGAAGATGATGAGGATGATGAAGGTGATGATGGAGGAGTTGGTGGAGGAGGCATTTCTCCTTTTCCTTTGCCTTCTGGAGAGGCAACTAGAAAAGGTTTCTTTTCTCCTTTGTCTGGTTTAGGTGTTGAGGGGCTTTCACCTCGACCCTTCTTAAATTCTAGATACATCTCTTCCACCATGGCTTGGAGTGCCTTAAAACCTTCCATAAATTGAGATTTTGATCCCAATGGAGTTTCTTCTGCCATTCTCCTCTGAGAATAGACTCTTCCAATCTCTGGATTAGCCTCAACAAGTTCTCCTTCTCCTAGTCTGAGCTTTAATCTAGTTAGCATTCAAAATCCAACACAAGCTTGTCTAACCTTAACAAAACCAAATGCTCTGATACCACTTGATCTGAAAATGAGATCTTAAATCAATATAAAGGTATTACAGACTCATGTGTAGGAATTCCTATATTACTTAGTGCAACGAATCGAAAAGATTGCGAATAATATAGACAATGAGCAGTTAAAAAGACATAATAGTCACACACATCAACACAGCAAATAATCAAGGAGTTCACCAGACTTCCTGGCTACGTCTCCTGGTCCAACTTTCAGCGCTGACCTCTATATTATGTCTTTAAGAGAAAATTATTACAAGTGTGAACCCAAACCAAGTCTCAACACAACAGTGACAAAACAATAGGGATTTACTTGAAATCCTCAAGTCTACAAGAGTACACAGACTCTCCCTCTTGCTCTCTGTCTTCTGCTTTCTCTCTATCTCGGCAACTGCTTCCTCTATCTCTGCCATTGAGTCAATTTGCATTCCTTTCTCGAGCTTTCTGGCTCTCAGTCCCTGTCCGTTCATCTCCCTTTTGGGCATTAAACAATCATCGTAAAACGCTCAAGGTATGGTGGCCACCTATTTGTAACAGAAAGGACCACTGACACGGTGAAAACCCAAAAAGTCATTTCTCTGTTTACACAAAGAAATACACAGAAAACATGGAAAAATTCAACAAAACACTTTCTATCGGACTTCAAATAATATTGAATCTGCCCTATAATCCTATCGGGTCTGCCTTTTATGGTTGTCGCAAGCCCCTTTGTATTTCACACCGTTGATCTGCCTGATCTCCGATCCAACGGTTGACATCCATTTCGGGTGGCTTATGTGCACGGAGATTACCCACCCGAAAAGGCGGTTTTCTCTCTCCTACGCCATGCCACGTGTCAGCCAGTGTATGGGATCGGGCGGAGCCCATCCAATACCACTTACTGCCTGAGGCCCGCCCGAAATCCTGCTTACCATGGAACTCAAATAATATAAAGTCACATCTATAAACCTTTCGGGTCCGGTTTTATCACTTCGGGTCATTTCCATTTATATTCCAGTTTTATAACGGAAATGTGTAAATACATAGAAAAACCTGACAAATACTTTTATATCGGAATTCAAAACTTATAGAGCCGCATTTATAAACCCCGCCAGGTCCAGTTATCGCAAGTCGCATGTTGTATCGGCCCCGCTCCTTTGTAATGTTGCGATGCGATATATCACAATCGCATATCGCATGGTCTTCGAGCCTTCGGTAAGTCTTCCCTTTGTGTTATAGCGATGCGATATCGCGAGTTGATCTGGGCCATTGATCTGTGCACTCGATCAACGATCCTCGTTAAATCGCGCTGATCAATAATGCGATTTCCACAGGGCCACCTCCGATATATTCCACCAACTACAATATCGCCAATCCCTCCAATGCAATCCGCTGATTTGATCTGGACCATTGATCGGCCCGATCCGACAACTCCTGTGCAGCGTTACTTCCACCTTTGCTTAGCTTTGTTTTTTGCCATTCTTTCACTGTTTTCCTTTGTGATAGTGTTTCCAATAGTCGATATACATGAAAACTTAGAGGTTTTAAGATTCATTTTGGATCAATTGGTTAATTATTTAATATCGAGAAAAATTAGAACAACACTCTCTTATTAAAACTTACAAATATATTATTTCAAGTAATTTAGAATAATCCAATGATAATAAATAACAACTATAATAAACATAATTAAACATAACAATACTGCTTATTTTAATTACTAATTTGAAAAACTAATTATTTTTTTTTTTTTTTAACTAAAATGGTTATGATATTATTGATTTGAAAATTCTTGGATCCAATCCCAAGCGGCTCCAATTACATTACACACTTCTCCCTATTGATGTTTTGAATCTGCTTGTTTTTCAAGGCATATGTATAGTGCTTTCGTTGTTTACAATAAGGAGTCCTTTCATCAAAGAGCTGCCTTTGTTTTCCAGCTGATCCGCTTCCCCGTTTGACTTTCTGAGGATATGATAAAACTTACATGTATCAAAGTCTAAAAGAACTCTCTTCAACCTGTCCAGAATTTTGTTTAGGCTGGCATTTCTAAAGGGGTTTCCCATCTTCAGGCTCTTTATTATTAGCTCTGAATCTCCAAACACTTGGAGATCCTTAACTCCTTTGTCTCTTGCAATGTTGCATGCTTTCAGTAGCCCAAGAATCTCTGCTTGGTTGTTAGATTTCTGGCCGAGTCCCCAGCTGAAGCAGTCTTTTGCAATCCCATCTGTGGAGTATATGACTCCCCCTGCACCTGCACTTCCTAGGTTACCTTTAGATGCTCCGTCAAAGAAAATAGTGGTTAAATTTTGTGTCTGCCACCATAGTTGGAATTTGTCATCTTCTTCTCTTATGCGTCATTCTTGCTTTGCCTTTTTTGGAGATAGTAGCTGCTTGTGTGGGTAGGGCTCTAGCGCACCAAGCCATCTTTTTTCTTCAGGCAGTAGCAGAGGGTCTTCTTTAAAATACTGCTGCTGAGCTGCTTCCAGTAGGAAAGATTTAGCTTTTGCTGCTACTTGCAATGGAGTGTGCCTTATCTCTCTGAAAATCTGCTGATTTCGAGCTAACCAGAGCTGCCAACATACATACTTTGGGATAGCTGTCCATATTTTTTTCCAGAATGATTTGGAGGGGATGCTCTGAGGGTAGGTTCTATTCCAGTTGGCATATAAATCTGCAACAGAGGTTTGTGAAGGAAAAGTAATCTGAAAATTTTGTAAGATAATGCTCCATACCTGTTTTGCAAAATTGCATTCCAAAAAAAAATGTTGAGCTGTTTCTGAGTTGTTGTTGCAAAGTGCACATCTGTGGGGTCCTGCTATATTCATTTTTGCCAATTTGTCACCTGTTAAGAGTTTTTTATGAGCCAGGGTCCAAAAAAAGAAGTTCACTTTCGGAAGGGCTAATGGATCCCAGACATTCTTCCAAAAGACCGAATTTTCACTGTTGTTTTTTGAGGCCTGCACTGCTCTATATCCTGTTGTTGTTGTATAGACTCCAGACTAGCCCCAACCCCATTTGTCTTTCATGGTTCTGTTGGTGGGCGCTGCTTCCTCCAACAAGTCTTCAAGCATAGTTTGTTGGTGTGTTAACCTCTCTGGAACTCCTTGGAAGTCCCATCCTGCCCAATCCCCACGTTGATCCCACTTTGACAAATCGAATATAGTATTAACTCCTGCCTGCTTCAGCCAATCCCTGAGATCAGCGATGTCCTCATTGTCCCTCAAGGGTTCTTTCCCCATAATTCTGTCATTCCACACATGGGTGCGCTTTCCATTGCCCGAGATCTTGTAGATATGTTTGATGAAGAACTTACTGCTCCTGCAGCAAAGTTTCCAGACCTGCGTACTATTGGTTGTATTTGCATTCTGGAGATTGCTAAGGGTTTTGTTGGGACTGTATTTGGATCTCAGCAATTCACTGACCGGATGTGTGGGTTCATGTATCAGCTTCCAAAGGATCTTTCCTCCCAATGCTAAATTTACGAGAGCTAGGTCTCTGATTTGCAGCCCTCCATCTGCCTTTGTTTTTTTAACCACGTCCCATTTCACCAAATGAATTTTATTTTCATTTCCCTTTCCTCCCTGCCACAGGAAGTCTCTGAGCAATTTGGAAATTTGCTCTGTCACATTTCTTGGAGCTAGGAGGAACGCTGCCTGGTAGATTGGTAGTGCTGAGAGCACTGCTTTGATTAAAATTACCTTTCCTCCCTTCGTCAGCCAGTGACCTCCCCACGCTGCAATTTTAGCTTTGATTTTCGAAATTATTTCTCTCCAGAGCGAGTCTTGATGTGATGGGGAGGCCCAGATACCTGAATTTGTCCCAATTTACCTGTCCTTTGAATCCCAGAAGCGTGGTTATATCTGATAGCTCCCTCTGCTCTATATTCCAGCTATACACTTCAGTTTTATTTTCATTTATTAACGCCCCTGAAACTCTGCAATATTTTTTGAGGGTTGCGTTTATGGCTCTGGCGATTCTTGTGGTAGCTCCGCCTAAAAGAATTGTATCGTCAGCAAATAACACATGATTCTGGGCTTCAGCTCCATGGAATGGCTTAAGGCCCGGGATGGTGCCTCTTGATTTTTCCTTAGCAAGTTTTCAACTGAGTGATTCCGCCATTAAGATGTACAGGGACGGGGAGAGGGGACATCCCTATCTGATGCCCCTCTGAGTTTGAAAGAAGTTCGTGGGGCGGCCATTGACTAACGGGGTGATCCAGGGATTTCTATGCAGGCTTTAATTAGATTTATGAATTGATGCGAGAAACCAAAAGCTAGCAGGACCTTGTAGAGGAATGAATGGTCCACTCTGTCAAAGGCGCTTGCCATATCTAACTTGACCAACATGCCATTTTCATTCCGCTGCTTGCTGGAATGTATGATCTCTTGGACCTGTATTACATTGTCTATAATATTTCTGCCTTCCACGAATCCGCCTTGAGAAGGTGAGATCAATTTTTTTAGCAGCGGCTTAATCCTGTTAGCGATCAGTTTTGCCAGGATTTTGTATGAGGCGTTACACAATGATATCGGCCTGAACCTTGCGAATGTCTCCGGGTTGATCTCTTTGCAGATTAGAGCGAGATATGTAGAATTTATTCCTCCGCCTACCTTAGCCTTTCTCATGAATCTGCTTATCATTTTGCATAGTTCGACTTTTATGATGTGCCAACACGCCTTGTAGAAATGGACTGTAAATCCATCAGGCCCGGGAGCCTTATTTGCGTCCATGGACCAGATGACTTTAATAATTTCCTCCTCCGTGGCTGGCCTGCAGAGGACTACATTTTCTTCAGGGCTAATCAGAGTGGGGATATTAGTCGTGAATTCAGCAATTTCTTCATCATTGTTGTGGTTTTCTTTCCTATAAAGGTTCCTAAAGTAGTTTTCTGCAGCTTCCTTGATCTGATTATAACTTTTGCATACAATACCCTCTGGAGTTTTGATCTCTGCTATGTGATTCCTGGTCAATCTCGCTCTGTATTGACGGTGGAAGTAGGAGGTGTTTCTGTCTCCAACCTTCAACCATAAGCTCCTGGATTTTAATCGCCAGTATTCTTCCTCCTTTCTGAAGGTTTGGTGTATAGAACATTGAGCTTTCGTTTCTTTTTCCAACAGATCTGTAGTTATATCTTTGTTTTCCATCTCTGTTTGCAAATTTTGCAATGCCTGGACTGACTCCTTTCTTTGCTCATTAGGAGTGTATTCTGGCTTCTTTATCCAATTCTTCAACGCATGTTTAGTTGCCTTTAGTTTTTGCTCCCAGACATAACTAGGAGATCCCATAAATGATTTGTCCCAGGCTGCCTTTATTGTCTCTTCAAAGCCTTTCTTCTCAATCCATAGAGGGCTGAATCGGAAAGGTATGGGTCCCAGGTCTTCTTCATCTTCCAAGAGGAGCTGGATGGGTTTATGGTCCGAGGCCAGTTTGGGCAAAATTTTAGTGGTTATTATTTTTTTGTTCATCATTATGGAGCTTTGAACCATGAATCTGTCTAACCGAGCTGAGATGTGATCCATTCCCACTCTATTATTGGACCATGTGTAGATGCCTCTGATGGGGTTGAAGTCCATCAAGTCCCAACGCTGGAAGAGATCCTCCACCTCATCTAGCATGGGGTCTCTGTTATTTGTCCCTCCCCTCTTTTCTTTTGCTTTCATAATAATGTTTAGATCCCCTGTTATGATAATGTTGCTGGGGGAACTCTGTTCTAGAAATGTTGATAAAGAGTTCCAGCATTCTCTCTTTTCATGGTAAGAGACAAGTACATAGAGATTAAAAAGGGAGATAGATAGCTTACTTGTTTTGTGCATCAATTCAGTTTGGATCCAGTGCTGAGTTTCCTTGTGACTTTCCAGCTGAAAAAGGTCATCATTCCAGAGTGTTTCCAGCCCTCCAGATGTACCCCTTGAGCTGACCGCTTTGCCTTCTTTTTTGTTCCACTTTGATCTGCTGATCTCTAGAAGGGCATTCCCTTCTATTTTGGTCTCTTGGAGCATGAGGATATCTGAGGGCTCCGCTTTCATAAGATCCTTGACTGCCTCTATTTTAGAGGGGTTCCCCAGACCTCTGCAATTCCAAGAGACGAGATTCATTATTTGCTTGAGGGGGTGCTGAGCCCTCCCTTGGAGGGCCTTGGTCTGGTGTTTCGCCCAATAGTCATTTCTATGGTGGCTTGGCTTCCTTGCGTTTTGAGTCTCTCTGCCTCCTCCTCCCTTTTTTCTTTACGGGATTTCCTTCCTGCTTTTTTCGTTTGGCGCTCATAGATTTCGTCCTCTGAGGAGCTAGAGCTTTCAATTGGTTTTTTCTTTGCTATCTCTGCATATGTGGGATTCGATGGGCTGCCCTGGTTAACCTCCCTCTGTATTTCTTCCCCTGCCTCCTTGTTTATAATAGGGATATCCACTTGTTCTTCATTCTCCTGGGTTGGGATGGCTTGATTAGCCTGATCCTTGTCCGTATCTTTATGATTTTCTTCTGTTTCCTGGTTGGCTTTACTGTTGCTAGGATCTCCTTCCGTGGAACCTTTGCCATTTCCTTTTTTTTTGGTGGATGCATTCTTCTGGACGAGGGTCCATTGTTCCCCATTCTGTTTTTCTGCTTGCTCCTCTGCTCTCTTTTTGCAGTTCTTTGCAAAGTGACCATGGCTGTGACAATGTCTGCATTTAAAGGGTAGTTGTTCGTAGTCCAACTCCTGGACATACGACCACCCAGCTACAGTGAGATTGATGGCTTGCGGTAGCCCCTCCTCTAAGTCCACTTCTACACAAATACGGGCACATGAATACTGGTCTTTTCTCGCTGCCTGATCTATATATTTTCCCAGGGCATTACCTATGATTTGGAGGGATTTTTGGTTCCAGCAATGCAAAGGCAAATGAGGGAGCCTGACCCAGACCGGGACTGCAGTAGGGATGTCCTGGGTGGGGTCAAAATCTGGTGCCCATTTGTTCAAATATAGGCCCTGTGGCCCCATAAAATACGGTCCATTTCTGAAGATCAAGCCTTTATCTTCTGGGTTTTCAAAGACAAACACGAAGAAACCCTTACCTACGAAATAGCTCTTAACTCCTTCTTTGATCAGGGGTTTCCAGTTCCTTTGAGTCCAATCCTCCACCGACTTAGGTGATGGCCAGAGACCTGTGAACTGGCCTATGAGGCCTCTCTCCGCAAGGTTCATTGCAGCTTTGCAAGTTTCTTGTTCAGGTAAAGCTACTGAAGGGATCGAGTCCAGCTTTTTCACAAACTTCTTCTGCGTGCCTGAGGGCAGGCGCTTTGTTCCAGCGGCAATCATCGCGCGAAAGGCCATCACCTCCGGAGGTGTAAGAGGGGGATCAGGATCCCCGCTGCCCTCCATTGGATCGGCAGGGGGACACGGGGGGCTGAAGGGCGCAGAGCGCAAGGGCTGAGGCAAGCTGCAGCAGGCGGAGCAGAGCAGGCTCACGCAAAATTCACAGGATTAATCCTTGAAAAACTAAATTTTGATTTATAAATATTCGAACTATTAATTAAAAAAAACACTAAATTATAATAGATTTTATCACCATTCATATTAAAAAAAATGAACCAACTCTACCAATCATACCCCAAACAGTAATAAGTCAAATCAACTTCATAATCTGAATGAAAAATTCGCATTTCCTTTGATGAGATATGGTGATTTGCAAACACAACCCACGCATCAAAGGAGACATTTGTAACTTTTGAGAAGCAGTTTTCACTGGTACTGCATTACAATCTTACTTAAAATCTAAAATACAAAAAAAAAATGATATTAGTAAAATTAAACAACTGACTTTTTTTTATGTCTATTGAATTTCATAAAGCTGTAGTCCAAAAATTATGCTTTTTTGCCTTGAAAGTTATGGAAATTCGGGTCATATTTTGAAAATTCAAGTAAAAGCTATCAAAATTCATAATTTTAGGTGCCCTAGACATTTTTGATGGGGCTGAATCCATTTCCAACATCAAAAACATGATTTAAAACACTGCATCTACAAGATTTTTTGAGATTTTTTTTGCCGAGATTCCTCCGCTTCCATAGACGACTCCTTTCAGAAATATTTTGAAAATTATAATTGACATTAGCAAAGTTAAATAATTGACTTTTTTCCTTTATCAAAATTTCAGAAATATTTTAAAAATTACAATAACTAAACTACAATCTTACACCGTGATCAATGAAATGATATAAATACAGTTTCCTTGAACACAATCAAATCTATTTCTTTTCAATTTTGAATTCAATGTTAGTTAAAAGAGAGGAAGTCTAGCCATGAGGTGAAAGCATATTGGTTTGTGTGGGTTTAGTCCCCAGTCAGGTTACATGTTCAAATTTTATGGGACGTGTTGAGGATATGAGCCATTTTTGGGCGAATTAAACCATTCCATGGGGCATCCAAGCTTGTCTGAGCTTTGTGCAATCATTGTGATAGCAATCCAAGCTTAGCACAACCTGGTGATAGCATCCCACTATCCGAGCTTCGCACAACATGGTGATAGCATCCCACAATTCGAGCTTCGCACAGCCCTGGTGATAACATCCCACTAGTGGGTAGACCATTTAGGAATTAAACTATTCCAAGGGGCATCCAAACTTGATTGAGCTTTGCACAATCCTTGTGATAGCAATCACACAACCCTGGTGATAACATCTCACTAGTGGATAGACTCAACCAAACTTTACACAATTTTGATGATAACATCCTACTAGTAAACATATCATTTTTACATCTAACCTTTAAACTAACCTCAACTTAAACTTAACACAATTCTTAAAATAAAAATTAAAAAGGAAGAGGAGAAACTCTATTTTGCAATCATATGCTGTCAATATCAAATACTTAGAGGTTTGAAACGACGTTGGCAATCTTCAAAGAAAGTGATTCATTTCATTTGGAAATATGATGACATATTAATTTGAATGTGAAGGCAGGCCAACTTTGAGGAATCCTGATTTGAAAATTGAGTGTAATTTACCCATTAATCGAATGTTTCTTGGTAAAGGGTCCGGCTCATTGATTGCAGAATTATACCATAAAAAGCTTACTATTCGAAAAGCAAAGAAGGTTGCTTAATTGGGAAATATGAACTTTTCGAAATGAATGTGCTTCACCAGGTTGGTAGTGGCTACTTAAGAGAATGGTGTGATTTTTAAATCAATTCATTGTCAACCAATCGGTCCAAAAGGAATAGTTTTTTTTTTTCTTTTTTTAATCTGCCATGGTTCTTTAAAAAAATTAATAAGGATCTTTTATAATTTCTTATGGGAAAAAATCAATGTTGAAAAGGGTGTGGAGAAACTCCTGACTTTCCATTTAAAAAATTAATAAATATTTTGGGGAAAAAAATAATGTTGAAAAGGGTTTGGGAAATATCTGACTTTCTAGTTAGAGATTTATGAAATAAATCAATTTTTTTTCAAGTTTTTATTAAAAAAAAAAAATGTTACTCTATTTATTGTAGGTAGGTTATATTGTAATTAGTTTGAATTAAAATTTATTAATGGTTAATTAATTTGTAAAATTAAAAATTATTTGTAAATTTTAATAAAGTTTTTGTAAAATTAAATATTAAATTTATTTTTTAAAAATAAAAAATAATTTTTTGAATTTTTAAAATTCAATTTTTTATTTTTAATAGGTGGAAGTTTTTGATTTGAGTAATATTATAGAGTTTAAAATCTGTGTCAAAATTAAAATTTATTTTAAAAAATTAAAACTAAAAGAAATCTCAAAGCACCAAATGTCAGGAACAATAATAATCTGGAGGAAAAAAAAAAAAAAAAAAATATAATAATAATAATAATAATAATAATAATAATAATAATGGGACACCTGCACCTGTACAGACTGCCACCAATAAATATTGATACAATTTATTATCTCTTTTGTTGTAGCACATATCCATAATTATTTCTACATTGAGGCTAAAGCTATTATCTTACTTCTAGAATTATCCATGACTGAGCAGAAATGAAGTCAATTCATTTATTATCCATTGGCCTTTGCAGGACTGCCAAATGTCTTGAAGCTTGTTATTCAAAAATCGAGAAGCACATATCAAAAATATAAAAAATGAAGACCACAAGACTATGGGATAGTGCCAAATACCCTAAACTTATCTCGTTTTTATTCATAGTGTCACCTAATATAAACCCACCAATATCTTCCAAAATTTGAACATTGAATAAACTAAGAATGGAACTCTATCAAGTAGAATGCACTAGATCGAGTTAATTCATTAATTTTGGATGGGAAGACCCTGTGTTACGAATCTGTTTGCTTGTTTTAATGTTTTCTTTTAATTTGTTCCAAAACCGTCCTTTTATACTTTATATAAACACATGCATGGGAATTTCTCACACACTGACAAATTAAATTGTAAGATGTAAAATCCAAGATCAATCGTGTGTAAATGACATTTTTTCTCTGTATTATCACTCATCGAAACCCTTTTATGTTGGAGGTACAACATTTTTAAAAAATACCAATTTTAGGAAGACATATAATTCCATCTATAGCTTCGTTGGGGTCGAGCCTGGATTTTGTATCTTATTAGACTTTTAGAGGATATTGTTAGAAAACTACAGAGAGTAGATAGTGATTACACAAAACATCAAACACCTATTTTAGTATCCTTATTGATTACAACAGTGACACGTATATAGAACATAAATATCTGACTTCCACACTTCTAGATTATGACTACAACTCATACATAGAAAAAAACAACTTTTAGGTTGACGCTTGGGAACTCTCAATGACAACACATGGAAGCATTACTTCCAATACCCTCCCTTAATGCTTACATAGAAAACATTGAAAACACATATTACAACAACAAGGATAATCTATGTTTGACTCATCTTCATCAACACTCATATCCACTATGGAATCTTGCAAACACTGCTCTTTCACCACCACATCTTCGAGCAATCAGTTGACCTCCATTTAAAACGTAATTGTTTCTGACCATCGTTGATGAACTTTGCAAGATCAACAATATTGACACCTTGACTCGGCAGGGATTCCACGATAAGAGTCGTCAAGTAATGAACTGTAAGGCCCTTGAGTTGCATTCGTTTGGCGATGGGCGCACGACAGACGAGAGGGCGGCGAACTCGGCGCGTCGGCACGATGCGACGAGTTGGATAAAAACAAAGGAAAACGGGAAAGTTATGTTGGCAAAAAAAATGACTAAGTGTTGAGAATTTTGGTGATCGACTTATATGGTGGGGCGACGCTGGGTGCGAGCACCCTCACCATGGTCGACGTGGGAAATTAACTGAAATGCCAAAGGATGGGTCAACTAGGCCATGGGCTGACACCCCCATATGGCGAAGTTGGTGTATAAGTAAAACGTGGGCGAGTTGGTGGAAGGACATTCATTCAAGAATTCATCCAAGGCTAGTGCACAGAGCTTCAAGGAGAAGTTGAAGGGCGAGCTAAGGAGGAGGACTGAAACTTAGGGCGAGGTGCAAGCGGCATCCCAAGCCGAAGCACTTAGCAGCAAAATGAAGGAACAGTGTTCGGTGAGGTGGTCGCAGACAGGCGGGCCGCAACACGCAGTGACACGAGCAACCGGACAAGCCGAGTTGAACGGTCAAGCGGCGCAGGTCGGTCGTAGGTCAAGCGAGTGCACACGAGGGCACTCGGTAAGACCGCGAGCGGGAAAGCCTGAATAAGGGTGTTAGAAGGCGGGCAACCTGACGAGCCGAGTTGAACGGTCCATCGGCGCGGGTCGGTCGTAGGTCAAGCGAGTGCACACAAGAACACTCGGTAAGACCGCGGGCAAGAAAGCCTAAACGAGGGCGTTAGGATGGCGAGCTAGGGCGAGGGCGCCGACAGGTCGACAAGTCAGGCAAGTCGAGGTGAATGCGCCCAGTGAAACGATGAGTTGTGTGGGTGTGCGATGACTCATGCCGAACGGACGAGTTAGGTGAAACGCGCCCGGGAAGGTTAAAACGACGAATGGGTGAGTTGAGGTGAACATCCCCAAGTAGAGTGAAACGAAATATTGGTGAGGCAGCCCGAGGGGCGCCTCTATCCGGTGAAAGGAAGAAGTTGCACGACGATGCAGCCTTGGTGTAAAATTTACAGACTAAGTGTAAATTTGTAAAATCTAAAGAATTATCATTGTTTCGAGTAGACTCATATTTACAGGGAGTTTCCCCTCCCAAGTTATATCTGTTGCGTACTTGTGTTAAATGATGATAATGTGTTTATGAGTTAATGTGAATGTTTCCATTGTGTTAATGAAAGTTATACTTAGTAGTTGAAAAATAAACTAAGTATAGGAGTAGGCGTAGTCCACGATCGCAAGTATTGTTAAAAAGAAAGTGGTCAGTGGTGCCACACCCCCGATCGTGCAGTTGGAAGATCACCGCCAGGGTAGGGGCGTGACAGGTGGTATCAGAGCCCTGATTCAGAGAATGAGTTGAAACACAACTTCATTGCGTGACAGTTAATTCAAAAGTTGATACTTGATGAAGAAATCTGATAGGTGATTCAGGTTTGCAGGTGATTTCAATTGAAGTTTCAGGTTTGAAGACCGATGACTGTTGAAGGTGAAGCGGGTAATGAATACTTTCCGAACAGATGAGGGCGGTCAAAGGAGCACTTCAAAGGCTGAAAAACATGGGTGATTATTGGAAAGAAGAACCGCAGAAACGCTATGAACCTATTGTTCAAGTGTGTGAACCCTTGATGCAGATAGGGAGCAGCATGGCAGATTTGCGGGAAGACTTGAATAATCTTCATGTGGAGACTGATGAGCTCAAGAAACTTGATGAAGAAATCCAACGAGATGGTCTTAGACTCCAAGAACTCATGGATGAAAGAGTTCGATTAAGGGAGAAAAGCACCATGGTAGAGATTGAAGTCAAGCAGCTTGAGGATGCGATAAAAAGGGACTTTCTTGGTAGAAAGGCCGTTGTGATAGAGCAAGATGAGCTCGATTACATTGATAGACTTGGGGACTACCACCGAGACAATCAAATGGATGTCCGGAGGCTTAGTTCACTTCATATAGAAGGAGTCAATGGACACTTGGTTGGTGCACTTAAGCAGGAAGCGATGGAGGGTGAGCTTGAAGGAAATCAAGTCGGACCAGGATCGAGTTTCTTAGAGGAGCCAAGCAAGGAAGTGAAGTACCTTAAGAAGGAAGTTAGGTCGAAGCATAAGTCGATAGACTCTTTTGAGGTCGAATTGTTGAAAAAGGTTGCTGATGTAAGGCGCAAGATCAAGCCAAAGGAAGATGGTGATTCCTTGAAGTTGAGTTTTGTGCAGGTAACCGTATGTGGCAAGAGATTTGCAGCTTTGGTGGACACATGAGCTACTCATAGTTTCCTTAGTAGGAAAGCAGCAAAGTCTTTTGGGAAGAAAGCTAAAATGGGAAGAGAGTGGAGCGCTTTCAAAGCCATAAACTCTACCATGAAAGTTGTAACTGGTGTGATGGAGAACACTCATGTGAGAGTGGGCTCTTGGTTTGGGAAGTTGGACTTGAGGATCGTAGACTTGGATGATCACTCTATGGTGCTGGGGCAAGATTTTCTAAAGCTTACACAAGCCATACCGATGGTGGACTGGAACATTCTCTTGATCACAGCTGAAGGGAGAACCATGTTGGTTCCAATGAATAGAAGAAGTTGCTTGGAATATAGGCCAAGGATGGCTTCTATGAATTTGTACCCAAAAGATCCGAATGTGAAGCATGTGGATGTGGAGTAAAGGGGACTTGGGAGTATGACTCAAACAAAAAAGGAAGAGAAGTTAGTTGACTTCATTGCAAGAGCTAAGAAGAAAGATGGAAGTGGAAGATCAATTTCACGAATCTTGGAACACTTGGCAGGAGCATATTCTACCAAAAATCTTCACAATGGAGTTGCAGATGAAGGAAGTTCGAATACTTCTTTAGTGGCAGTGGTTGGAGAGGATTATGCACTTAGGAATCTGGCTGGCATAGTGGAGTTTTGCAGATATTCCATGGGAATATATGACTTTCAGTTGATGGAAGACAAGCTTGGGAAGCTTGGCTGTACACATGAGGAGGTTGAGGTTGTGCACAGATACTTGAGAATGCAGCATCAATCTGATACATGGGTGGATGAGAGTTAGGGAGGAAACTTCCTAGCCCTCCTTTCTCATTAGACAACCTTGGGGAAAGGTTGGTGCAGTACCTTGTTTGGGAAGGGTTGCACCACCTTGACAAGGGGCCTTGGAAGAGGCTTCTTTATGTTGACAAATGAACGATGCAGGAATGAATGCGACTGCATAGCAGCACATTGGCATTAACATCATGGACAACATGTTGCAGATGGGATGGACATACCATGGACCTGAGCATGGCTTATTTCGGATAGATTCTTGATTGAGTTTGGGATTGTGACAGAATGCTGAAGAAACAACCGACGGTGGCATGGAGAAGGTACATTCTCATGGGTTGAGCATTACGGTTGGATTAGCTACCCAACTAGTTCGATGACATGGGGGCATCAAATGCACCGAGTTTGTGCTAGATAAGTGTCTTGGTTTCGACTGAGATGTTGTGTTGGCTGGAGTATTATGCAGAGAATCACATGATGAAACGACACATGGTGGAGATAGTCGTATTACATATGTTGCAGGGATGTTTGCAATATATGGACTGGTTGAAGTCATGGATCAAGAAGGTTGTTGTTCATGAAGGACATAGACCGATGGTTTATGTGACATTGGAGTGAAGGCAGGCAGTATGAGCATCTTGGATGTTGGAGCTGGTAGCACTTTGCGACAGTGGTTGATTGGCAGTCTTGGCAATGAATGGTTGCTGGGATGGAGATTTGTCGAGGACGACAAAGGCTTGGAGTGGGGGAGGATGTAAGGCCCCTAAGTTGGGTTCGTTTGGCAATGGGTGCATGACGGGCGGGAGGGTGGCGAGCTAGGGCAACCAGTGAGCTGGGCGCGCCCGCACGGTGCAACGAGCCGGCTAAAAAAAAATGAAAACGCAAAATTCATGTTGACAAAATAATGACTAAGTGTTGAGAAGTTTGGTGATGGACTTATATGGTGGGGCGGTCCTGAGTGCGGGCACCCTCACCATGGCCAACGTGGGAAATTAAACGAAACGCCAAAGGATGGGTCAACTGGGCCATGGGCCGACGCCCCCATATGGCGAAGTTGGTGTATAAGTAAAACATGGGTGAGTTGGTGGAAGGACATTCATTCAAGAATTCATCCAAGGCTAGTGTGAAGAGCTTCAAGGAGAAGTCGAAGGGCGAGCTAAGGAGGAGGACTGAAACTTAGGGCGAGGTGCAGGCGGCATCCCAGGCCAAAGCACTTAGCCGCAAAATGAAGGAACAATGTTCGGCGAGGTGGTCGCAGATAGGCGAGCCGCAGGGCGCAATGATGCGGGCAGCCAGACGAGCCAAGTTGAACGGTCAAGTAGCACGGATCGGTCACAGGTCAGGCGGGTGCACACAAGGGCGTTGGTTAAGACCGCAGATGGGCAAGCCTAAACGAGGGTGTCGGGAGGGCGAGCTTGGGCGAGGGCGCCGGCAAGTCGACGAGTCAGGCTAGTCGAGGTGAACGTGCCCGGTGAAATGATGAGCTATGCGAATGTGCGGTGACTCATGCTGAATGGAAGAGTCAGGTGAAACGCACCTGCGCAGGGTAAAATAACAAACAAGCGAGTTGAGGTGAACGTGCTCGGGTAGAGTGAAATGAAAAGGGCGTGCACAGGTGACTCGATCGGTTGGCGAGTCAAGTTGAACAGGAGCCCAGGTGGAAAGTTGAAACATGCGATGTTGAGTTAGTGGCGTCGGGCGGGCGACACGGTAGGCGGGCAAGTTGAACAATGAGTTCGATCATCGGGTAAGCTGAACAGTGGGTGCATGCATTGGGCAACACGGCGAGCTTGGCACCGGTGAACGAAGAGTTGTGTGACAGTGAATGAAAGCTTGGCGAGGCAACTCGAGGGGTGCCTCTATCCAGTGAAAGGGAGAATTTGCACAGTGGTGCAGCGTTGGTGTAAAATTTACATACTAAGTGTAAATTTGTAAAATCTAAATAATTATCATTGTTTTGGGTAGACTCATATTTACAGGGAGTTGCCCCTCCCAAGTTATATCCGCTTCGTACTTGTGTTAAATGATGATAATTTGTTTATCAGTTAATGTGAATGTTTCTGCTGTGTTAATGAAAGTTATACTTAGCAGTTGAAAAATAAACTAAGTATAGGATTAGGCGTAGTCCATGATCGCAAGTATTGTTAAAAATAAAGTGGTCAGTGGTGCCACACCCTCAATCGTGCGATTGGAAGATCACCGCCAAGGTAGGCGCGTGACATGAACCATCCTATGGACCAACCACCATCTGTCGGATATTTCATTTTCGATCATCCATTAGTTGCTAGGATGAAGGTCTAGATACATAATGTGTTCAAAAGTTGATCAAACAACTGGACCTTACTAACACACAAGCATTGATGTTTCGACACCGAAGCTTCATGTTTAAGAACCACCAACCCTTTTTATAACCAATAAAAACACAAACACCAACCACCAAAATGTATAGAGACAAAATCAATGATTGCTCTTTATTGATCTATGCAAATCATATCAAATATAATAATAATGACTTTTTATATTGGTATTTTCCATCAGATTTCCATCGTTTGGATCTCGATCTCTGGATAAAAAAAATACCAAAATATTTTATTAGTTCAGATCTAGAATGAGAAATGTCGCATTTGTACATCTTGCACCATCTGATAATCTCGAGAACCACCATTTAAAACATGTAGACATTTCTCTCAATTGTAGATCCACACTAGATCAAACCAAATCTATGTTGATCCAACTTCTTCACAAGAAGATCTCCTCTTCTTTTACAAATATTTGTCCACAATGGAACTTCACACAACAACAACAACACTGGATCTTCGCAATTCTCCTTTGCATGCAACTATCCACAATCCACACACAAATCAAATATTCACACAAACAATATATCAAACACTCTATTAAACTAATCTATGTACAAAGGAGTATCATGGCTAAAATTGCATGATCTCAACCCCTCTCGTGAGAGAGTCAGGGTTGAACTAGCTTTGATACCATGTTATAAAATAGAGAGAGATCAAAGAGTGATTAAATGCAACACAAAACACACACTATGGGGTGAAAATCTGAAGTTGGGTTACACTTTTGTGAGAAATTCCCCTGAAAAATTCACAATCTCAATTTTTCGACCAAACAAATTTTATTTTATTTTCGCCTAAATTTTCTAATTTATTCAGTCGAACTATTATATAAATGTTCGGCTGAACTTTTTGTTGTTTAAACTAACACCAATAATTAACGAAATTTTTTCCGAAGTTGAAAAATCCGACAAAAAATAGTTCAACCGAACTAGGGTTTTCGGTCGAATTTTTTTATATATATATGACGGGCCAGGCTTTACAGAGTTTTATGCATCATTGATTTCTAACTATGGTCTATTTCTTGTGGTCTGTTGAGCCAATTCGAAGTCGAGCATTGTTGATTTATGTCTATGGTATGTTGAGTCGAGTGTCGAAGCCGAGTGTTGTAAACCGATGTCTGTTGAGCCAAGTGGAAGTCGAGCGCTGTTGATTTTTGTTTGTGGTTTGTTGATCCGAGTTGAAGCCGAGCGCTATAAGTCGAGGTCTGTTGAGCCGAGTGGAAGTCAAGCGTTGTAAATCGAGGTCTATTGAATTGAGTGGAAATTGAGTCGACATTGTTAAGCTTGTAATTTAATTATGCTTTTATGAATTATTTATTATTTTTTTATGAATTTTTTATGATGTGTTTTTTTTAATTTTTTATGATGTTTTGTGGTTTTTTTGCAGTGTAGCGCCAAAGGAAATTTTGTTTGTTTCACTCTTTGCTTGAAGCTTTCTCAGAATCCTCGTCCACCCTCCTCATCTGGACCACATAAGTCACCCGCTGCATGTTTGTATGAATTTTCCCGCATGACAAACACAATGTAATTTTATGTAAAGACCAGAATTATGAATGATGAAGGCGAGGGGTGTTGTCATCAAAATTTTTATACAAAATTTATTGTGAGGGATATATGTTTTTTAAAAACTAGATGGCCACATCCAACGTTGATCGTTTTTGGCAGCAACCATTGCTTTATTTTAATGTAAATGTTTTCACTTAATTATGGCTTTCACAATCTCACTCATGGAAAACCAATTAGGAATTTCTATTTATTTTTAATGATAGAAAATTTATTTAAAATTTAAAGAATGATTTGATCGACTTAAAACATTCCCTTTTCACTTGAGGCACGAAGTTGGGCAAGGCGAAGAATAAAGGTGCATGATAAAGCAAGATCTGAACATTCAGTGAGCTCGATCTAGCGGCCACCTTTTATTACTTAATTTCCCCACTTTGAAAAGGCCACAAAGAATAGGCAAGCGCGCTAAAAGTGACTAATTCATGTTATAAGTATAAGAGTCAGGCCATGTGATAACTCATATAAGAAATAGAGGAATATGCCAGAACCACCTATGCATGCATTTGTGTGGAAATGGACTTCAGTGCCGGATTCCCAGCAGAAATAAACCTAACAAATAAAGATTATGTGTGGAACCAGAAACTCGATTATGAAAGTGTCCTCTTCCGATGTCGATCCTGCTTTGAGACAGGCCATCTAGCCAAAAATTGCCCAAAATCCTCCTAGAAAAATCCTGGTAAAAAAAGCCACCACAGATCTACTTGGTGGGAAGGAGCACAAAAAGAACACTACATTGTCATCAAAGAAGAATACTCTAGAGAAAACTCTGAATCACAAGAAATTGGGCAAGACAGAAACAACTCTCAAGACAAGCATGGAGAAAGCCCTGCCCAACAACAAAAAAGTGCACTCGACAACCCCTCAAGTATCAACAGTTATGAGGATTCGAATATCGTGCAAAATAAATCTTCATTTAACAACAAAGCAGATCTCCTAGACCAAACTTCTTCTCCGACCATCTTCAAAAGGACGAACACAATTGATCACAAAGCTAAGACACCATTGTCTCAAGAACCAGAAGAGATGAAGGAGATGCAATATAAAGGAAGTTGGAAGACCGTAGAGAAAAAAAAGAGAGCTACAACACCAATCTCGCCAAGAAAGATGAGGAGCCAGACAATTAAAAATTAAAAATATTATAGGTCTGATAGACCAATTTGGTCTCAGTGGACGGTAACCACTATCATCATCATCATCATCAGTAATTGACCTTCTCGATCAAGGAGTCAAGAGAAGGAATGAACTCCTAAACTAGGGATTCAAAAGGGGTCAAACCCATTTAAGCCCCATAAGGAAAAGACTTACTGTCATGGTGATTAGGTTTACTATTGCTTTCCTTACAGTTGGATAAACTCATAAAGTTTCAAACAATTAGTAGCTTCCAATCCAATTGACCATAGGTTGTAACTTGCTAGAGTTTCCCTTGCTTTAACTCTTTAACTGACTGCAAGTACTTTCTCTGTTACTTCTCTGTTAATTCCTGAAAGAACAAAAATACAAAAACAAAAACAAATTAAATTTTCAATCTAGAAAATCTAGAAAACATTGTTGAACAAGATCCACCTCTCCTTGGGATTATTCAAGGACATTAACTGGATTCAGAGACAAATAGATCTCCATGCTCCATCCCTATTTTTTTAATTATGATTTTACCAGCTGCTACCTGTTGACCTCCTTTGAAATAACACGTACTTTTACATTTTGCTCTCTAAATACATTAGTAAATGAAAAAGACTGAAATGAGTTTGCAACATCTTGTAATTGATCATACAAAGGCAAGTTGTTCGCTTTCATCCAACTTATTACAAAAACTGAATCACCAAAAACCATTGTGTGACATTGTTATCCAAATCAAACTTGAGAAGTAGCTTTAATGCTTTGAATTCTGCATAGTTTTTGTCTAATTATCAAACCTAGCAATCATAATAACATTTATATACAAACATAATACATTTAACATAAATTATAATTAGTCTATATATATATATATATATAGAATCTACTCATACTAGAAACTGTAAAAGTCAAATTATGAAGTTACAAGGATAATTGAATCACATAGTCTCATTATTCATATCTTAAAATTTGTACTTGAAAGTCAATGACTCCATCTTTTTCAGCCTCCTCTCTGTGAAAGATCTAAGTTCTTTTTTCAAATGTAAAAAATGTCGGTCACTCAGCAGTGTTCATTGATTTTGTGGTTCACTACTCAATGAAAGCTCATTCTTCATGTGCACCGTAATAAGAATAATGTGCATCGTAATAATTCTACTTTCCTCTTCTAGTGGGTTATTGCTTTAATAGAATTTTAACTACTCTAATTTCTTCACTAATTTCTAGAAACAAAATCTCAAAACAGAAATTTGACTTCCCAGAAATTTTGCTCTCTAAATCGTTAAATACGTTTCAAAATTTTATAGACTTTCAAGGATGTCTTACAGCTTTTAAAATGGTGTACAAACATGGCGAAGAGAAAACAATTATGAAGCTGACATTCAAAAACCAATTTGTGATTTCATTCACATCAATCATCAAATTTAAAACATTTGTGCTCAAAGGTTCAGTAACTAGGTAGTTGTAAATAACTACAAACAATAGAACATTTATAGGTAATTAGAACAATATAACAGTAATTTAGAGGTATCTTTTTCTACAACAAATTTAGCTCAAGTTTGTTGAGAAGTCTATTAGAATAGTTTAATTTCCTTAAAAATAGTTTTCTTTCAAAAAAAATTATGAAATTTGAATGTACAAGGATTAATCTCGCACATATCAATTAATCTATTTCTCATGAAATTTTGATGTATAAAGATTAACCCCACACACACCAATTAATTTATATCTTATAATTATTTTTAAAAAATGAAATAATTAAAATATCATTTAAAGACACATAAAAAGATTCCAAAATATAAACAAAAACTTGTTCTACCTTGATTTATCTCATAGAACAACATTGATGGTTATTGGCAACATACTTTCCTTGCTTCTGTTGTTATATGTTCATTTATGTTTCCTTATTCATTATGTGTAATTCACTTTGCTTCTCTATTCCCCTGGAACATAGGTCTTATTAGCTTCCTAAGATGACGCAGTATACACTTAATTGAAGGTTCTTGTACTTGCTCTTTTCAAGTAGTAGTTTCTTTTTGAGATACATCTTTTTCATTTCTATTTTGTTGGGTGCATGAGATTGAAGCTAATTAGAGTGTTAACATTGCTTTGTCATTTATTTTTAGTGTTTTAATTTTAATGTTATTAGGTTGCTAATTAGAGTGTTGGCATTACTTTGTCATCTATTTTTGGTGTTTCAATTTTAATGTTATTGGGTTGACTTGTTCTACCTTGATTTATCTCGTAGAACAACCTTGATGCTTCTTGGTAACATATTTTCCTTCATTTTGTTTTTATGTGTTCATTTATGTTTCCTTTTTCATTATGTGTAATTCACATCAATCTTCCCTATTCGCTTGGAACATGAGTCCTATTAGTTTCATAAGATGAGGTAGAATAGACTTAATTGAAGGTTCTTGTACTTGCTCTTTTCAAATAGTAGTTTCTTTTTTAGATACATCTTTTTCATTTTTATTTTG
The DNA here is from genome assembly GCA_031772625.1 of Pinus tabuliformis. NCBI lineage: Eukaryota > Viridiplantae > Streptophyta > Pinopsida > Pinales > Pinaceae > Pinus > Pinus tabuliformis. The sequence continues at coordinate 1,061,526,710 of CM062815.1, forward strand.
TTGGGTGCATGAGATTGAAGCTAATTAGAGTGTTGGCATTGCTTTGTCATCTATTTTTGGTGTTTTAATTTTAATGTTATTGAGTTGACTTGTTCTACATTTATTTATCTCGTAGAACTATGGTCCAAATGCTCCAAAATGCTCTGAAGAGAAGACGTATGATTATTAGGATCCCTTGCACGATCAAAATATTCTATGCTGAGAATATGGGCATATGATACAGTGCAAAAGAACTAGAACTGATGCACCTATCATTAATGCTAGTATCATATCCCCATATTCTCAACACATAACATTTTAAACGACAAAATGAAAAATTTGATCAAGGAAGATGATCAGGTGCTCATGTCCTAGGTGTCGTAAAAATGATCAAAATTCAAAGTGCTCAGAACTGGTTCAAAGCTGAACGAATGCAAATTGATCGTCCTCCCGATTCTGGTGCCACAAACGGTTCGGAAAACGGTCGCCGTATGAGGAAGATATGGCCAAAAGAATATTTTGCCCAAAACATTAGAAAATTTGATTTTTTTTTTTTTATTTATTTATTTTTTTTTTAAATATTCTTTAGAATATTCCTTGGAATATTCCAGGGAATATTCCCTTTTCAACAGCCAGTAAGAAGCTGCCACGTGGCAGGTTCGGAGGCCACCACCTGGCTCCAGATGACATCAGCAGAATATATGGCGGTGTATGTAAAATGGGTTTTTGGTCGAATGGGGTTTCGAACCCCCGACCTCATGTTTATTAATTGAACGTGTACAGTTAGCCCAAAGGGTCTGACGTTGTTCTGAAGGCGGAATAAACTATTATTAAAGTTTAAAAATGTTTGAGCGGGAAAACAAAGGGGGCCAGCCCCTGTACCATATGACCAGCACCCAGAACCAGGCGCTTAAACACTAACCGCCAGCCCAAACGGTCAGCACGCAATCCGAGGAAGACATTTAATTTGACTGCAGTCAGTTGGCGGATTATTTGGCGAGCTTAACTGGCCTCCACTACAGTTAACTGGGGTTTTGTTAGGCCAAACTGGCAGTTAGGAGTAAATGGCCATAACTTTGGCCCAGAAAGTCGGTTTTGGACGATTTTTTTTTTGATTTTGGGTATTTTCGACCTTCTGAAGCCATTGGTGCAGGTATTACAGCCATCAGAGGTCATTTGCATACGTTTTTGGAGCCGTGAAAGTTCTAGGAACCACTAGGGGCCAGTATTGGGAAGACTGTACAGGGTTGCAGGTATCCATTGGAGGTGATCCAATAGTCAATCCTGAAGGATTCAAGTGTTCTGAATCCATTTCTACCATCTATTTCTCCTGTAGATGCTTCTATTCAGATGTATTTTCAATTTGAGCATTTAATAAAAACAAGGACAAGCCCGGTTGGGAGCTTTGGACCCAGCAGACGTAGCCCTGGAGGGGGTGAACTACTTTATCAACTTCTTTTGCATATGTGGTTGATTTATTTTACAGAACAAATTCATTTTTATGTGTTAAACAGTAAAAGGAAATAATTCTGCTATGCTTAGATGGGTCATAAACAGCTGAAAAGTTCATGTGTTTCCTTTCTGCAAGACATGGAAGTCTTTTAAACATGTTTAATTCTGAATTGAATACCTTGCAAACAAATTTCAAGTAGTTTCAAATTCAGATCAAGTTGGTATCAGAGCTAGATTGTTGCTTCTTTGTATCAAAATCAGTCAAATAAGCTATAGACAGAGCCTGAACTGAGCCAGGAAGCCTTCGAAATGCTCTTGTTATACAATTGCAAAGTAGATAAATGCTATTTTCAGGCAATCTCTGGTGTAGTTGTCTTTTGATTGTTTTTGTGCAAAGATCTTCTAATTGTCTTGCAAGTATTGATGCTTACCAGGTTGAAACTTAAAAGAGGGGAAGGACAGTTGACTAGAGCACGAGAGAATCCTCAGTCAAGGAAGGCCAGAGAGCCATCACCTCCACCTTCAATTTCACCCTCAAGAGTCTCAGCAGAAGCTTCAAGGACGTCTGAACATGAAGGAGAAATTCCTATAGAGACAGATCCAAGAGAAGAAGAAAGAGTCTTCAGAAAGGCTTTCTTAGATCTCACTGAAATGGTGAGGATATTGTACCAAGAAAGAAATGAGAAATTGGCTGGAGAAGGGTCCAAACATCCACATGAAGGAGAGGGCTCTTCAGGAGGTAAGAAGGATGATGCTCATTCCAAGAAAGGACATGGAGGAAATGGTGATCCACCACCCCCATCTTCACCTTCTTCCTCTTCATCTTCGTCTTCTTCTGTTCATAAGCATAGATCCTCTGGAAAAAGTCCTTTTTTAAAGCTCGATGTAAAATTCGAATTACCTATGTTTAATGGTGAAGTGAATGCAGAAAAGCTTGACAACTGGATTAGGCAGTTGGAAGTTTACTTGAGGATCCAAAATATGCATGATGATGCCACAAAGATTCAGTTGGCTTCTTTGAGAATGGATGGAGCAGCCTTGGTCTGGTGGGAGGCCAAGACTAAAGAGGAGATCAAGAAATTTGGTAAGGTTACCTCAACATGGCCTGAATTTCTGTTAGCCATTAAAAAACAGTTTTATCCTCTTGCTCACATACAGAAAGCCATTATGAACTGGCAAAATTTCAGACAACTTAAGGGTCAGAGTGTCCAAGACTACACCCAAGAATTGAGGAGAAGAGCTCTCTTGTTAGGGGTAGATTTACAGACCCAAGAAACCTTGCTGAAATATATTGGAGGCTTGCATAGCTACCTTAGACACACCATCTTGATGTTTAACCCTACTAGCCTGGACGAGGTTTGTGTCCAAGCTACCCATTTAGAGGCAAGGGGAAAAAACACATTTGAAGAGGGTAGGAACAAGCCCCCCAAGGGGAAAAGCAAAGAGAAAACCTCCAAGGGAAAAGGAAAAAAGAATGCATATGTCAAGCAGGAGAGTGAGAAAGTGATATGTAAACATTGTTCTAAACCAGGCCATGAGGAGAAAAACTGTTGGAAATTACATCCTGAAAAAAAGACCTCAATCTAACAAATCCAAAGGGAAACAGAAAACTGCTGCTACTACATCTACACCACAAGATTTAGGGGAAGATTCAGGTGATGAAACCAAAATTACAGCCATGGGTTTGAAAAACTTGAAGGGAAAAGAAGTTGAAACTCAAGCCAGCACTAGTACCTCAAACTGCCATGTACAAGCTCCTAATGAGGAAGAAAGAATTGAACTGTTTCATGTGAGGGTGATTTCAAAACATACTAAGATTGACACACTTTTTGATAGTGGGTCACAAGCAAACCTTATATCAGAGGACTTGGTCAAGCAGCTTAAACTTGAGACCATTCCACATCCGAAGCCATATCCACTTGGATGGATTTGCAAGGATGCAAATTTACAAGTTTCAAGAAAGTGCACATTGCGCTTTGCAATTACTGCACATTTTATTGACACAGTTGAACTTGATGTGGTACCTTTTGATATAGCAGGAATTGTTTTGGGAAGTCCTTACTTGTTTGACAGGAAAGCTATCTTTCATCGCCATGAAAACAAATATCATCTGTTCAAAGATGGCAAGGAGTTCATTGTTAGAGCTCATCGCAAGAAGACAAATATAGCGATGGTGAATGCAGGACAGGTAAAAAGGTTGGTCAATTCAAGTAAGAATTTTGTTCTTCTTATGATTAAGCCCAAGGTTGATGTGAATCATGAGTCATTTGACAATTGTGATCCAAAACTTAAATCAGATCTGTATGATGTAGTTGATGCATATCATGAGATGTTTCAGGAGCCAACAGGTTTGCCTCCTAAGAGGGAGATTCAGCATGAAATCCATTTGCATCCAGATTGTCCTCTTCCAAACATAGGCATGTACCGCATGTCTATTATGGAGAATGCTGAAATAAAGAAGCAAATCAAGGACTTGTTGGACAAGGGTTTCATAAGGCCAAGTACTTCACCATGTGGGTCACCGATTGTATTGATTCCAAAGAAAGATGGCACTTGGCGTATGTGCGTTGATTTCAGGGCCTTGAACAAGATAACGGTAAAGAATCGTTACCCACTCCCAAGGATAGATGATTTGCTAGACCAGCTGAAAGATGCTCGATATTTCACTATGCTAGACTTGCGCAGTGGATATCATCAAGTAAGAATTGAAGAAAGTGACATTTGGAAGACAGCCTTTAAAACCAAACAAGGACTCTTTGAGTGGCTTGTGATGCCATTTGGTTTTTGCAATGCACCTGCAACTTTCATGCGGGTAATGGATGATGTCTTGCGTCCTTTTCTTGATGATTTCGTTATTGTCTACTTAGATGACATCTTAATTTTCAGCAATTCTAGAGAAGATCATGTCATGCATGTTAGAAAAGTACTTGATGTTTTGAAGAAGAATCAGTTATTTCTTAAAATGTCAAAGTGTGAATTTGGAAAGACTTCTTTGGTTTATTTGGGACACATAGTAGGAGGAGGTGCTTTGAGAATTGATCCTGCTAAGATTGAGGCTATTGTGAAGTGGCCTACTCCCAAATCCATAACAGAGGTAAGAAGTTTTTTGGGTGCAGCTCAATATTGGAGGAAGTTCATCTCTAACTTCTCTTCTATAGCAGCTCTTATGCATGCAGTGACAAGTGTGAAGCATGCTTTCCAATGGGGAGGCAAGCAGCAAAAAGCTTTCGAATCTTTGAAAGAGAAGATTAGTTCAGCTCCAGTCCTTGCATTACCGGATTTGAGACAGCCATTTGAGATACAAACTGATGCTAGTGATTATGCTATGGGTGCAGTTCTTCTACAGCATGGTAAGCCTATTGCTTTTCATTCTGAAACTTTTAATGGTGCTGTTGTAAATTATCCTACATATGATAAGGAGTTGTATGCGTTGGTACAAAGCGTCAAAAAGTGGAAACACTATTTGATGGGCAAAGAAACTGTTATACATACCGACCATCAGCCCTTACAGTACTTGCAATCACAAAGCAAGTTACAACAGTCACGACACTTCAGATGGATGGGCTTCTTGCAACAGTTCCATTTGGTAATAAGGTACAAGAAAGGTACTTTGAATAAGGTTGCTGATATACTTTCAAGGCCTATTATTGGTGCTGTTACTTTACTTAAGAATGATTCCATTGTACATGATAGTTACATAGAACAACATGCATCTGATGATGACTTCAAAGATGTGTATGCTAACTTGAGTAAAGGGAATCATTTAGAGGAAAATGATTATCACATGCATAACAATTTGCTGTTTCATTTGGGCAAGTTGTGTATACCACAGGGGGAGAGGATAAATGTCATAAGAGAAGCTCATTCTTCTCTTATTGCTGGCCATTTTGGTGTGAGCAAAACAGTTGCACATCTACAGAGGTATTGCTATTGGCCTCGCATGGTAGATTCTATTTCAAGGTTCATAAGAGGTTGTTCATTATGTGCTACAAGCAAGCCTAGCAATAGGAAGCTTGGTTTGTATACTCCTTTGCCGGTACCTTCTAGACCATGGGAGAGCATCTCTATGGATTTTGTAGGAGGTTTGCCAAAATCTAGAAAGCAGCATGATTATTTATATGTAGTAGTTGATCGTTTCAGAAAAATGTGTATACTTATGCCTTGTAAGAAAACTATAACTGCTGAACAAACTGCTGAATTATTTTTTCATCATGTATGGATTCACTTTGGTTTGCCTACTTCCATTATTAGTGTCAGGGATTCCAGATTTGTGGGGAATTTTTGGTCCAACCTATGGGAGATGATGGACACAAAGCTGAAGAAAAGTACTGCTTTCCATCCGCAAACAGATGGAAAAACCGAAGTTGTGAACAAAACCATTGTGCACCTCTTGAGAGGTTATTGAAGCAAGCATCCCAAGCTTTGGGATGAACATTTGCACTACATACAACATGCTTACAACCGTGCCAAGCACTCTTCCACAAACACCTCACCGTTTGAAGCTTGTTTTGGTTACTTGCCAAAATCACCTCTTGATTTCATACTTGAGAAAGATGTTGCCATTGAGGGACATAGTGATATTGACAAAGCTCGTTCATTCATTGAAATAATTCAGCAAATACATCAGCAAATTCAAGAACAGCTTGAGAAGAGTCAAGGCAAGTACAAGGAAAGACACGACAAGCATAGAGTCGATCACAAGTTTCAAGAAGGGGATGAGGTATGGCTGTACATTAGTAAGGAAAGGATGCAAGGAGAAGGTAAAAAGCTGAAGCCTATTCGTTATGGTCCATTCAAAATCCTCAAGAAGGTTGGAAATAATGCTTTTCAATTAGATTTGCCTTCCTACATGCAAATGTATTCTGTTGTCAATGTGGAGAACTTGCGTTTGTATGAACCTCCTTTGATTGCTGATCATGAAAGTGTTGTTCAGCTGCCATCTATAGAAGATTTCTCGCCAGAATTCTTAGATGAGCTGAAAGAAGATACAATCCTTGACAGAAGGACATGCACTTCAAGGAGGGGCAGTGTAGATTATGTTCGGGTTGGTTTCAAAGGCAGCAAACCGAACAAGGCAAAGTGGATGGAGGTGGACAGAGTGAGGGAGCTATACCCTCACCTCTTTAACAGGTAGTTGAAGGCTTTTGGGGTCCAAAAGCTTCCCAATGGGGAGGCGTGATCAGGTGCTCATGTCCTAGGTGTCGTAAAAATGCTCAAAATTCAAAGTGCTCAGAACTGGTTCAAAGCTAAACGACTGCAAAGTGCTCGTCCTCCCGATTCCGGCGCCGCAAACGGTTCGGAAAACGGTCGCCGTATGAGGAAGATATGGCCAAAAGAATATTTTGCCCAAAACATTAGAAAATTTGATTTTTTTTTTTAAATTAAAAAAAGAATATTCCGTAGAATATTCCTTGGAATATTCTAGGGAATATTCCCTTTTCAACAGCCAGTAAGAAGCTGCCACGTGGCAGGCTCGGAGGCCGCCACGTGGCCCCAGATGACATCAGCAGAATATATGGCGGTGTATGTAAAATGGATTTTTGGTCGAATGGGGTTTTGAACCCCCAACCTCATGTTTATTAATTGAACGTGCTACCGTTAGCCCAAAGGGTCTGACAGTGTCTTGAAGGCGGAATAAACTATTATTAAATTTTAAAAATGTTTGAGCAGGAAAACAAAGGGGGCCAGCCCTTGTACCATATGACCAGCACCCAGAACCAGGCGCTTAAACACTAACCGCCAGCCCAAACGGTCAGCACGCAATCCGAGGAAGACATTTAATTTGACTACAGTCAGTTGGCGGATTATTTGGCGGTCCCGCCATATTTGGCGGTCTTAACTGGCCTCCACTACAGTTAACTGGGGTTTTGTTAGGCCAAACTGGCAGTCAGGAGTAAATGGCCATAACTTTGGCCCAGAAAGTCGGTTTTGGACGATTTTTTTTTTTTATTTTGGGTATTTTCGACCTTCTGAAGCCATTGGTGCAGGTCTTACAGCCATCAGAGGTCATTTGCATACGTTTTTGGAGCCGTGAAAGTTCTAGGAGCCACTAGGGGCCAGTATTGGGAGGACTGTACAGGGTTGCAGGTATCCATTGGAGGTGATCCAATAGTCAATCTTGAAGGATTCAAGTGTTCTGAATCCATTTCTACCATCTATTTCTCCTGTAGATGCTTCTATTCAGCTGTATTTTCAATTTGAGCATTTAATAAAAACAAGGACAAGCCCGGTTGGGAGCTTTGGACCCAGCAGACGTAGCCCTAGAGGGGGTGAACTGCTTTATCAACTTCTTTTGCATATGTGGTTGATTTATTTTGCAGAAAAAATTCATTTTTATGTGTTAAACAGTAAAAGGAAATAATTATGCTATGCTTAGATGGGTCATAAACAGCTGAAAAGTTCATGTGTTTCCTTTCTGCAAGACATGGAAGTCTTTTAAACATGTTTAATTCTGAATTGAATACCTTACAAACAAATTTCAAGTAGTTTCAAATTCAGATCAAGTTGGTATCAGAGCTAGATTGTTGCTTCTTTGTATCAAAATCAGTCAAATAAGCTATAGACAAAGCCTGAACTGAGCCAGGAAGCCTTCGAAATGCTCTTGTTATACAATTGCAAAGTAGATAAATGCTCTTTTCAGTCAATCTCTGGTGTAGTTGTCTTTTGATTGTTTTTGTGCAAAGATCTTCTAATTGTCTTGCAAGTATTGATGCTTACCAGGTTGAAACTTAAAAGAGGGGAAGGACAGTTGACTAGAGCACGAGAGAATCCTCAGTCAAGGAAGGCCAGAGAGCCATCACCTCCACCTTCAATTTCACCCTCAAGAGTCTCAGCAGAAGCTTCAAGGACGTCTGAACATGAAGGAGAAATTCCTATAGAGACAGATCCAAGAGAAGAAGAAAGAGTCTTCAGAAAGGCTTTCTTAGATCTCACTGAAATGGTGAGGATATTGTACCAAGAAAGAAATGAGAAATTGGCTGGAGAAGGGTCCAAACATCCACATGAAGGAGAGGGCTCTTCAGGAGGTAAGAAGGATGATGATCATTCCAAGAAAGGACATGGAGGAAATGGTGATCCACCACCCCCATCTTCACCTTCTTCCTCTTCATCTTCGTCTTCTTTTGTTCATAAGCATAGATCCTCTGGAAAAAGTCCTTTTTTAAAGCTTGATGTAAAATTCGAATTACCTATGTTTAATGGTGAAGTGAATGCAGAAAATCTTGACAACTGGATTAGGCAGTTGGAAGTTTACTTGAGGATCCAAAATATGCATGATGATGCCACAAAGATTCAGTTGGCTTCTTTGAGAATGGATGGAGCAGCCTTGGTCTGGTGGGAGGCCAAGACTAAAGAGGAGATCAAGAAATTTGGTAAGGTTACCTTAACATGGCCTGAATTTCTATTAGCCATTAAAAAATAGTTTTATCCTCTTGCTCACATGCAGAAAGCCATTATGAACTGGCAAAATTTCAGACAACTTAAGGGTCAGAGTGTCCAAGACTACACCCAAGAATTGAGGAGAAGAGCTCTCTTGTTAGGGGTAGATTTACAGACCCAAGAAACCTTGCTGAAATATATTGGAGGCTTGCATAGCTACCTTAGACACACCATCTTGATGTTTAACCCTACTAGCCTGGACGAGGTTTGTGTCCAAGCTACCCATTTAGAGGCAAGGGGAAAAAACACATTTGAAGAGGGTAGGAACAAGCCCCCCAAGGGGAAAAGCAAAGAGAAAACCTCCAAGGGAAAAGGAAAAAAGAATGCATCTGTCAAGCAGGAGAGTGAGAAAGTGATATGTAAACATTGTTCTAAACCAGGCCATGAGGAGAAAAACTGTTGGAAATTACATCCTAAAAAAAGACCTCAATCTAACAAATCCAAAGGGAAACAGAAAACTGCTGCTACTACATCTACACCACAAGATTTAGGGGAATATTCAAGTGATGAAACCAAAATTACAACCATGGGTTTGAAAAACTTGAAGGGAAAAGAAGTTGAAACTCAAGCCAGCACTAGTACCTCAAACTGCCATGTACAAGCTCCTAATGAGGAAGAAAGAATTGAACTGTTTCATGTGAGGGTGATTTCAAAACATACTAAGATTGACACACTTTTTGATAGTGGGTCACAAGCAAACCTTATATCAGAGGACTTGGTCAAGCAGCTTAAACTTGAGACCGTTCCACATCCGAAGCCATATCCACTTGGATGGATTTGCAAGGATGCAAATTTACAAGTTTCAAGAAAGTGCACATTGCGCTTTGCAATTACTGCACATTTTATTGACACAGTTGAACTTGATGTGGTACCTTTTGATATAGCAGGAATTGTTTTGGGAAGTCCTTACTTGTTTGACAGGAAAGCTATCTTTCATCGCCATGAAAACAAATATCATCTGTTCAAAGATGGAAAGGAGTTCATTGTTAGAGCTCATCGCAAGAAGACAAATATAGCGATGGTGAATGCAGGACAGGTAAAAAGGTTGGTCAATTCAAGTAAGAATTTTGTTCTTCTTATGATTAAGCCCAAGGTTGATGTGAATCATGATTCATTTGACAATTGTGATCCAAAACTTAAATCAGATCTGTATGATGTAGTTGATGCATATCATGAGATGTTTCAGGAGCCAACAGGTTTGCCTCCTAAGAGGGAAATTCAGCATGAAATCCATTTGCATCCAAATTGTCCTCTTCCAAACATAGGCATGTACCGCATGTCTATTATGGAGAATGCTGAAATAAAGAAGCAAATCAAGGACTTGTTGGACAAGGGTTTCATAAGGCCAAGTACTTCGCCATGTGGGTTACCGATTGTATTGATTCCAAAGAAAGATGGCACTTGGCGTATGTGTGTTGATTTCAGGGCCTTGAACAAGATAACGGTAAAGAATCGTTACCCACTCCCAAGGATAGATGATTTGCTAGACCAGCTGAAAGATGCTCGATATTTCACTAAGCTAGACTTGCGCAGTGGATATCATCAAGTAAGAATTGAAGAAAGTGACATTTGGAAGACAGCCTTTAAAACCAAACAAGGACTCTTTGAGTGGCTTGTGATGCCATTTGGTTTGTGCAATGCACCTGCAACTTTCATGCAGGTAATGGATGATGTCTTGCGTCCTTTTCTTGATGATTTCTTTATTGTCTACTTAGATGACATCTTAATTTTCAGCAAGTCTAGAGAAGATCATGTCATGCATGTTAGAAAACTACTTGATGTTTTGAAGAAGAATCAGTTATTTCTTAAAATGTCAAAGTGTGAATTTGTAAAGACTTCTTTGGTTTATTTGGGACACATAGTAGGAGGAGGTGCTTTGAGAATTGATCCTGCTAAGATTGAGGCTATTGTGAAGTGGCCTACTCCCAAATCCATAACAGAGGTAAGAAGTTTTTTGGGTGCAGCTCAATATTGGAGGAAGTTCATCTCTAACTTCTCTTCTATAGCAGCTCCTATGCATGCAGTGACAAGTGTGAAGCATGCTTTCCAATGGGGAGGCAAGCAGCAAAAAGCTTTCGAATCTTTGAAAGAGAAGATTAGTTCAGCTCCAGTCCTTGCATTACCGGATTTGAGACAGCCATTTGAGATACAAACTGATGCTAGTGATTATGCTATGGGTGCAGTTCTTCTACAGCATGGTAAGCCTATTGCTTTTCATTCTGAAACTTTTAATGGTGCTGTTGTAAATTATCCTACATATGATAAGGAGTTGTATGCGTTGGTACAAAGCGTCAAAAAGTGGAAACACTATTTGATGGGCAAAGAAACTGTTATACATACCGACCATCAGCCCTTACAGTACTTGCAATCACAAAGCAAGTTACAACAGTCACGACACTTCAGATGGATGGGCTTCTTGCAACAGTTCCATTTGGTAATAAGGTACAAGAAAGGTACTTTGAATAAGGTTGCTGATATGCTTTCAAGGCCTATTATTGGTGTTGTTACTTTACTTAAGAATGATTCCATTGTACATGATAGTTACATAGAACAATATGCATCTGATGATGACTTCAAAGATGTGTATGCTAACTTGAGTAAAGGGAATCATGTAGAGGAAAATGATTATCACATGCATAACAATTCGCTGTTTCATTTGGGCAAGTTGTGTATACCACAGGGGGAGAGGATAAATGTCATAAGAGAAGCTCATTCTTCTCTTATTGCTGGCCATTTTGAAGTGAGCAAAACAGTTGCACATCTACAGAGGTATTGCTATTGGCCTCGCATGGTAGATTCTGTTTCAAGGTTCATAAGAGGTTGTTCATTATGTGCTACAAGCAAGCCTAGCAATAGGAAGCTTGGTTTGTATACTCCTTTGCCGGTACCTTCTAGACCATGGCAGAGCATCTCTATGGATTTTGTAGGAGGTTTGCCAAAATCTAGAAAGCAGCATGATTATTTATATGTAGTAGTTGATAGTTTCAGCAAAATGTGTATACTTATGCCTTGTAAGAAAACTATAACTTCTGAACAAACTGTTGAATTATTTTTTCATCATGTATGGATTCACTTTGGTTTGCCTACTTCCATTATTAGTGACAGGGATTCCAGATTTGTGGGGAATTTTTGGTCCAACCTATGGGAGATGATGGACACAAAGTTGAAGAAAAGTATTGCTTTCCATCCGCAAACAGATGGACAAACCGAAGTTGTGAACAGAACCATTGTGCACCTCTTGAGAGGTTATTGCAGCAAGCATCCCAAGCTTTGGGATGAACATTTGCACTACATATAGCATGCTTACAATCGTGCCAAGCACTCTTCCACAAACACCTCACCGTTTGAAGCTTGTTTTGGTTACTTGCCAAAATCACCTCTTGATTTCATACTTGAGAAAGATGTTGCCATTGAGGGACATAGTGATATTGACAAAGCTCGTTCATTCATTGAAAGAATTCAGCAAATACATCAGCAAATTCAAGAACAGCTTGAGAAGAGTCAAGGCAAGTACAAGGAAAGACACGACAAGCATAGAGTCGATCACAAGTTTCAAGAAGGGGATGAGGTATGGTTGTACATTAGTAAGGAAAGGATGCAAGGAGAAGGTAAAAAGTTGAAGCCTATTCGTTATGGTCCATTCAAAATCCTCAAGAAGGTTGGAAATAATGCTTTTCAATTAGATTTGCCTTCCTACATGCAAATGTATTCTGTTGTCAATGTGGAGAACTTACGTTTGTATGAACCTCCTTTGATTGCTGATCATAAAAGTGTTGTTCAGCTGCCATCTATAGAATATTTCTCGCCAGAATTCTTAGATGAGCTGAAAGAAGATACAATCCTTGACAGAAGGACACGCACTTTAAGGAGGGGCAGTGTAGATTATGTTCGGGTTGGTTTCAAAGGCAGCAAACCGAACAAGGCAAAGTGGATGGAGGTGGACAGAGTGAGGGAGCTGTACCCTCACCTCTTTAACAGGTAGTTGAAGGCTTTTGGGGTCCAAAAGCTTCCCAATGGGGAGGTGTGATCAGGTGCTCATGTCCTAGGTGTCGTAAAAATGCTCAAAATGCAAAGTGCTCAGAACTAGTTCAAAGCTGAACGACTTCAAAGTGCTCGTCCTCCCGATTCCGGCGCCGCAAACAGTTCGGAAAACGGTCGCCGTATGAGGAAGATATGGCCAAAAGAATATTTTGCCCAAAACATTAGAAAATTTGATTTTTTTTTTTTTTAAAAAAAAAAGAAAAAAAAAAGAATATTCCGTAGAATATTCCTTGGAATATTCTAGGGAATATTCCCTTTTCAACAACCAATAAGAAGCTGCCACGTGGCAGGCTCGGAGGCCGCCACGTGGCCCCAGATGACATCAGCAGAATATATGGCGGTGTATGTAAAATGGGTTTTTGGTCGAATGGGGTTTTGAACCCCCGACCTCATGTTTATTAATTGAACGTGCTACCGTTAGCCCAAAGGGTCTGACGTTGTCCTGAAGGCGGAATAAACTATTATTAAAGTTTAAAAATGTTTGAGCAGGAAAACAAAGGGGGCCAGCGCCTAAGGGCCAGCCCCTGTACCATATGACCAGCACCCAGAACCAGGCGCTTAAACACTAACCGCCAGCCCAAACGGTCAACACGCAATCCGAGGAAGACATTTAATTTGACTGCAGTCAGTTGGAGGATTTTTTTGCGGTCCCGCCATATTTGGCGGGCTTAACTGGCCTCCACTACAGTTAACTGGGGTTTTGTTAGGCCAAACTGACAGACAGGAGTAAATGGCCATAACTTTGGCCCAGAATGTCGGTTTTGGACGAAGTTTTTTTTTATTTTGGGTATTTTCGACCTTCTGAAGCCATTGGTGTAGGTATTACAGCCATCAGAGGTCATTTGCATACGTTTTTGGAGCCGTGAAAGTTCTAGGAGCCACTAGGGGCCAGTATTGGGAAGACTGTACAGGGTTGCAGGTATCCATTGGAGGTGATCCAATAGTCAATCCTAAAGGATTCAAGTGTTCTGAATCCATTTCTACCATCTATTTCTCCTGTAGATGCTTCTATTCAGCTGTATTTTCAATTTGAGCATTTAATAAAAACAAGGACAAGCCCGGTTGGGAGCTTTGGACCCAGCAGACGTAGCCCTGGAGGGGGTGAACTGCTTTATCAACTTCTTTTGCATATGTGGTTGATTTATTTTGCAGAACAAATTCGTTTTTATGTGTTAAACAGTAAAAGGAAATAATTCTGCTATGCTTAGATGGGTCATAAACAGCTGAAAAGTTCATGTGTTTCCTTTCTGCAAGACATGGAAGTCTTTTAAACATGTTTAATTCTGAATTGAATACCTTGCAAACAAATTTCAAGTAGTTTCAAATTCAGATCAGAAGAGGACACCAATGAAAAAAAAGATGATATCATGGCCATTGAACAACCTTTATGCTTCTTGGTAACATATTTTCCATGCTTCTGTTGTTATATGTTCATTTATGTTTCCTTTTTCATTATGTGTAATTCACATTGCTTCCCTATTTGCTTGGAACATGTGTCTTATTAGCTTCCTAAGATGAGACAGAATACACTTAATTGAAGGTTCTTGTATTTGCTCTTTTCAAGTAGTGGTTTCTTTTTTAGTTACATCTTTTAAATTTCTCTTTTGTTTGGTGCATGAGATTGAAGCTAATTAGAGTGTTGGCATTGCTTTGTCATCTATTTTTTGTGTTTTAAGTTTAATATTATTGGGTTGCTAATTAGTGCGCTGACATTGCATTGTCATCCATTTTTTATGTTTTAATTTTAATGTTATTGGGTTAACTTGTTCTACCATGATTTATCTGGTAGAACAACCTTGATGCTTCTTGGTCACATACTTTCCTTGCTTTTGTTGTTATATATGTTGATTTGTGTTTCTTTTTTCATTATGTGTAATTCACTTTGCTGCCCTATTTTCTTGGAACATGGGTCTTATTAGCTTCCTAAGATGAAGCAAAATACACTTAATTGAAGGTGATTGTAATTGCTCTTTTCAATTAGTATTTTCTTTTTGAGATACATCATTTTCATTTCTATTTTGTTGGGCGCATGAGATTGAAGCTAATTAGAGTGTTGGCATTGTTTTGTCATTTATTTTTGGTGTTTTTATTTTAATGTTATTGGGTTGCTAATTAGAGTGTTGGCATTGCTTTGTCATTTATTTTTGGTGTTTTAATTTTAATTTTATTGAGTTGACTAATGTTATTAGGTTGCTAATTAGAGTGTTTCCATTCCTTTGTCATCTATTTTTGGTGTTTTAATTTTAGTTATTGGGTTGACTTGTTCGATCTTTATTTATCTCTTAGACTTCAATCTTGATGCTTCTTGGTAACATACTTTCCTTGCCTCTGTTGTTATATGTTCATTTATGTTTCCTTTTTCATTGTGTGAAATTCACTTTGCTTCCCTATTTGCTTGGAACATGGGCCTTATTAGCTTCCCAAGATGAGGCATAATGCACTTAATTGAATATTCTTGTACTTTCTCTGTTCAAGTAGTAGTTTCTTTTTGAGATACATCTTTTTCATTTCTATTTTGTTGAGTGCGTGAGATTAAAGCTAATTAGAGTGTTGGCATTGCTTTGTCATCAATTTTTGGTGTTTTATTTTAATTTTATTAAGTTGCTAATTTCTATTTTGTTGAGTGTGTGATATTAAAGATAATTAAATGTTGGCATTGCTTTGTTATCTATTTTTTGTGTTTTAATTTTAATGGCATGGGGTTGATTTTTTCTACCTTGATTTATCTCGTAGAACAACTATGATGCTCTTGGTAACATATTTTTCTTGTTTATGTTGTTATATGTTAATTTACTTTTCTTTTTACATTATGTGTACTTCACTTTGTTTCCCTATTTGTTTGGAACATGAGTCTATTAGCTTTCTAAGATGTGGTAGAATACACTCAATTGAAGATTTTTTTACTTGCTCTTTTTTAATAGTAGTTTTTTTTTAGATATATCTTTTTCATTTCTATTTTGTGGGTGCATGAGATTGAAGCTAATTAGAGTGTTGGAATTGCTTTGCCATCTAATTTTGTGTATTAATTTTAATGTTATTGGGTTGCTAATTAGAGTGTTGGCATTGCTTTGTCATCCATTTTTGGTGTTCTAATTTTAATGTTAATTGGGTTGACTTGTTCTACCTTGATTTATCTTGTAGAACAACCTTGATGCTTCTTGGTAACATATTTTCCTTGCTTCTGTTGTTATATGTTCATTTATGTTTTCTTTTTCATTATGTGTATTTCACTTTGCTTCCCTATTTGCTTGGAACATGGGTCTTATCATCTTCCTAAAATGAGGCAGAATACACTTAATTGAAGGTTATTGTACCTGCTATCTTCAAGTAGTGGATTCTTTTTGAGATACATCTTTTTCTTTTCTATGTTGTTGGGTGCATGAGATTGAAGCTAATTAGAGTGTTGGCATTGCTTTGTCATCTATTTTTGGTGTTTTAATTTTAATGTTATTGGGTTGCTAATTAGAGTGTTGGCATTGTTTTGTCATCTATTTTTGGTGTTTTAATTTTAATGTTTTTGGGTTGACTTGTTCTACCTTGATTTATCTCGTAGAACAACCATGATGCTTCTTTGTAACATATTTTCATTGCTTCTATTGTTGTGTTTATTTATGATTCATTTTTTATTATGTGTAATTCACTTCAAGCTTCCCTATTTTCTTGGAACATGGGTATTATTAGCTTCTTAAGATTAGGTAGAATACACATAACTGAAGGTTCTTGTACTTGTTCTTTTCAAGTAGTAGTTTATTTTTGAGATGCGTCTTTTTCATTTCTATTTTGTTGGGTGCATGAGATTGAAGCTAATTATAGTGTTGGCATTGCTTTGTAATCTTTCTGGTGTTTTAATTTTAATGTTATTGGATTGACTTGTTCTACTTTGATTTATCTTGTAGAATAACCTTGATGCTTCTTGGTAACATACTTTCCCTGCTTTTGTTGTTATATGTTCAATTATGTTTCATTTTTCATTAGGTGTATTTCACTCTGCTTTCCTATTTTCTTGGAACATGGATCTTATCATCTTCCTAAGATGAGGCAGAATACACTTAATTGAAGGTTCTTGTACTTTCTCTTTTCAAGCAGTAGTTTCTTTTTGAGATACATATTTTTCATTTCTATTTTGTTGGGTGCATGAGATTAAAGCTAATTAGAGTGTTGGCATTGCTTTGTCATCTATTTTTGGTGTTTTAATTTTAATGTTAGTGTTTTAATTTTAAGAAGGCAACATAGATATTAAATTTACTAGAATAAAATTGGGTCTATATGTTTCATTTTATTTTGTTTTCCTCTTTATTAACTATATTTTGAAAGAATCATATATAAATAGACCCATTTAGGCCATATAAATAAACATGGCATCATTCTAGAATAAACTAGAATAAAATTAGTCTATCATTTTTCATTTTAATTTTATAACAAGGCATGAATAAGTGTTAAATTTCCAAGAATGAAAATAAAAATAAATTAAGAAATACTTTCAAACTTGGATGATTTGAAGCTAAGCTGAATAAGAAAGATTTTATCTGTGGAATGAACAGTAAAATAAATTAGTAAATATTTTCAACCTTCAGTTGAAGCTAAGTTGAATGAATTAGAGATTTGTAGTTGAGTTGAATTAGATATCTCTAGTTGTTTTCTTCTTGCAATTCTCCAACCATCCAACCAAGTAGAAACAACCTTTCTTGCTACCTAGTCTTCTCATAGATTTGTCTAAACAGTAATCTTTTACACAACCTAACAATATCTATATAAATATATTAAATTCATTTTATTGAATTTATTTTTTACAGGGATCAGAAAACCCATTAAACATGGTTGAAAAATGGACATTATGCATAGAAGATTCTTGTTATCCCAATCCAGGGCAAGCAATGATTACTTATGTGCTATGAAATATTGTGATGAACAAAGTCCTCCAAAGGAAAAGGAATGTACCTAGAAGAACAGAAAACAATGAATCATATTATAGTGCAATGATAGAAGGCTTCGGAAAAGCTAGGGAGTATGGATCTAGTGGAATCGTAATCTACACCAATTCTGAACTTGTGTGAAACTAGATGAAAGATGTGTACCATGTTAAAAATAGACGTTAAAACAACTACATGGAGATGCAAAAAATATTGTCAGTCAATTTCAATCATTTAGCATAAGACATTGTGAAAATGTTAATAGGATGTCTATCGATCTGTTGTATGGGGCAATGCCAATTCAAGATTTGTGTGTGAAAGATGAATTAGTGTTAAGAAGTTCTCCATTAATATTTATTGATGGACATTGTAAGATATATGTGATATGTGTGTGTTTTTTAGTTATCAATGTGTCATTTTTAATGACCATATGTTTTTTTCAATTCTATACCAAGTGTGCCCCCACTATGTAAGCACAACTTGATGAACTTGATTCTTTTAATTTTTTCTAAATTATAACAATTTTAAAATCTTAAAATACATGATGTAATTGCAAGGGTTACATAAATTAAATGCATGAGGTAAATTCAAGGGTTATATGATCAATTTTATGAATTCTTAATATTTTTAAATAGAAATTTCAAGATTTTTAAATGCATGAGGTAACTTCAAGGGTTACAACAATTTTTTGAATTCTTGATCTTTTTAAATAGCATTTTTAAAAAGAATTGTAAATGCACGAGGTAACTTTTTAAATATCATGCATATATATATCTATAGATATCCATATCATGGATGAGAATTTTCCACATGATTCTTCGAGGCGAACATCAATAGAGTCTCATGCATCTACTAGAGTGGGAGGTCGAGGTCATGGATCAAAGAGAAGATCAAATGAATCGGGGGAGGTCCATCGTTCACATCGTGGTATTTAATATATATGTGTGTGTGTTTGTGTATGTGTGTGTGTGTGTGTGCATTTACTTGAATGATAAATAAGTAGAATCATATGTATGTACACATAAATATTGAATTGATTTTATATTTTTTTATAGATGCTTCACTCACAATATTGTTGCATGATGGTGGTCGTCAATCTCAAGGTGGTCAACATTCTCCGGGTGGTCATCAATATTAGGGTGGTCAACATTCTCCAAGTGGTCAACATCATATTGGTAAATTATATAAATAAAAATTATGTTAAAACAAATTTGTACATGTAAATGAATTGTATGTACATATGCATATACATGTCTATCTTGCATACATGTATGAATACATTTGTTCACATGTTTTTATATTTATGTAATTTTATATATTGATCCAGAGGGTGAAAATGTTGGTCCAAGTAGACGTAAGCGAAGTCGGACAGTTCAAGAAGAAGGCCAGACACCAACTACCATTTATCCATCTGATATTCCGGATGAGCTTCCCTGGGAGACAAACCTCCAACAATGCACATTACAAAGGTGCAAAACTCATTATTCTAAATTGAGGAAAGATCTTGGGAGTTTGGAGCTCCCTGCAGAGAGTAGAGAAAGCTTAGAAATAGTTATGCACTCTCTAAGCTCATTTCTTGATATTTACAAGAAGCTTGGGCCAACCACAGATTCATTTATAGATATGATGAGGCATAGAAAGGAAGTAGTGATGGGTCCCGATAAATGGGTCGAGGTTAATAAAAGGGTTACAAAAGAAAATTCAAAATCTATGTTTAATTTCAAAGAAGGGTCAAAAAGAAAGATGCTTAAGGTGAAATATTTCAAGCACCCTGTTGGCTTATGGGGGCCTGACCCAGGTTCAGAGTTAGTTAGCCAAACAAATCCCTACACTACTGGCCCTTTCGGCATCATCCCACGAAGCGCGGACTGAAGTCTTACCTGAAGTAGTATGGGGGATGTTGGAACCAAGTTTCTGCACCCTTGAGATGATTGTGATGTCAGTTTATTCCACGTCACTTCACACCTTGTTCCACCCTTCAGTGCCTTCGTGAAGTGTTACAATTGGCTTTCACGCAGCCCTAATCAGGGGCTGAGATGCTTTCGCGCTGCTAGGGTAGCGAACTGTGATGTTCCCCAAACTACATCGAGTATCTTACTTATCTTATTATCAGATCTTAGTTATTTTCGCGTAACAGATATTCTTACTTGGGTTCACTTAACCAATAAATACATCTGCGCATCATATAAGTATTAGAAGTGAAATTCATACCCAATATAACATATGCATAAAACAGGAAATAAAGTCGCAGAATTGATAGAAACTTCTCTTTATTAATACTTCCAACTGATTACAGACTCAACTTGCCCTGCGCACTTAGCTGCAGACTACTATGTCTCTGCACACTCAGCTGCAGAGCCTCTTCCTACGCTACAACCCAAAACTAGACTCTACACTTCAGAGCTATCTCGCATACATCATCATTCCTTAGACATTCTGTGATGCCTTAACTACTTAGAGCTTCACTCTATTTATACAATCCCATGGTCTACGGACCATGGGTAGATCTTCTACAGCCGACATTACATTATCAAAATAAGGGTAGACAACCCTATGACTCTTTTACAACTACACGCTCCGCGCCCACAAAATGCGGAGTCTTTACATTGGAATTACAAACTTGGACCAAAATCTGGGCTCTAAGCCCCAAAACTGCCCTTGGGGGATCCCGCGCCCAACAGGCCCCCAACACAAACATCGTGACTCACCCTCAAGTCACTCTGTAGGTGCGGAGATCTTTGCGCAAAGACCTCCCAACTCTGATTGGATTGCTGCAAGTTCAGCAGCACACTGAGCGGCTACCTGTTGAACTTCCTCTACACGCAGTTCGGTCGCTGTTGTTGTTGAACTACTACCCTAAATCCTTTCCTGAGTTGCTTGCAGTTGCGTGAGCTTTGCTTCAATGGAGGTTGTAATTGTATAAGCCTCATCGATCCATGGTTGTAGGCACGCTTTCAAAACTACCTCTTTATGCCGAGCGGCATCCACCTGCTCCTTGAGCGCCTTTGCCTGCTGCATCCTTGCAAGCCTTTATGTAAGGGAAACCATCTATATGGTCCCTTTTACCTCAATGTATCTCTGTTGCAGCTTGCACGCCTCTGTCTCTAGGCACTCTATGTTCGGGTCCTCCTGCAAGGTGGTTAGGACCTCGAACGATTGTTCGAACAGCTTCATGTGTTAGAAAATTATATATTACAGAGCAATGGAACACATAAAATATTGCAGAAATATAAACATAGAAAACGCATAAAGCAAGAGAGATACAGATATACGTGGTTCATCCAATTTGGGCTACGTCCACGGAGAAACAACCAATACTTCTTTTTATATTATCTAGCAAACTGAAGAGATACAACCTACAGCAAATCCGTTGTAACTCCCTCTTCGCTCTCAATCTCCTCTCTCTTCCTCACTCAAAATATAGATCTGCATAGACGCAATACAATTCCCTCATATATAGCAAGGGGTTGCCTTCTAGGGCAAAAAACCCTAAATTAAACATAACTTCTATCGTCAGATCTCCGCCTAATGAACAATCCAGATTGACTACGAAATTACAACATTTTACAAGGAAATTTTACATCTATTCTTAGCTTCGGTGGCGCAGCCCTCGAAACCCCCCGCCAAGGGGGGGCTCCCAAAAGGTCACAGCCGCCCCCCCAAGGACCTCCCTTGCAGTGAATATTTTACGAGCGGTGTTGCCACCCCATTACGAATTGGGGTCCAATGCGGCGATACCTTTGAATACAAAAGATAATCAAGCTCCACACCCAACAATCTCCCACTTTGATACTGATTATAGCAACTCCACTACTGCTTCATTTGTTGGACAATGACTCCACTTTGGACCTAGCTATTTTTCATCTTCTTCATCATACTTGAAGACAAATTGAAACTGAGCAGATTCTCAATTTCTCCCTGGTTACAACTTTTGTTAACATATCTGTAGGATTCTGGCTAGTGTGTATCTTTTCCAGCTTCAACTATCCATCTTCCAACACTGACCATATGAAATGGTACTTGAGTTGCATATGCTTAGTCTTGGAATGAAATGCAGAGTTCTTTGCAAGATGTATGGCACTCTGGCTGTCACTGTATAACCTGCCCAACTCCTGCTTCTTACCCAATTCATCCAAAAACCTTTGTAACCAAATCATTTCTTTACTAGCCTCTGTAGCAGCAACATACTTTGCTTCTGTTTTTGAGAGTGCAACAACACTTTACAGTTTTGAGACCCAACTAACAGTTGTTCCACCTACAGTAAATGTTGAGTATGGAGCATGATTGTTTAGAGGTTTTTGTTTCAGCCAGATTTATACCCTAGGAAGTTTGTACACCCCTCCATGCGGGGAGCTGTGGGGGGACTTGTCCCCCTCACGAGGGTTCGGGGGGGCTAATCCCCCCCCGGCAGGGGTTTTGGGGGCAACGCCCCCGAAGCTAACAGATGTAAAATTGACTTGTAAAAGTATAGTAATTTCTAGTCAATCTGGGTTGTTCATTAGGCAGATGATATGACGGTAGAACTTATGTTTAGTTTAGGGTTTTTTTCCCTAGAAGGAAACCCCTCTCTTTGTATGAGGGCATTGTATTGAGGCTATGATATAGATGTGTATTCTCTGAGCGAGAAACAGAGAGGTGAAACTGAGAGAGAAAATAGAGGATATTGCAGTGGATCTGTTGTAGGTTGTGTCTCTTCATTTTGCTGGATAATAGAAAGGAAGGACTGGCTATTCGGGGTGGACGTAGCCCAAACTAGGTGAACCACGTATATCTGTGTCTCTCTGGTTTTATGCGTTTTCTGTATTTATATTTATGCAATATTCTATGTGTTCCATTGCTCTGTAATATATAATTTTCTAACAACTGGTATTAGAGTCGAAGGTCTATTTGGCTGATAAACTCGCAGGAAAGAAGGGTTCCTCGTTCGAGTGGGAGCAATGGCGGAAGATGGTAAGTTTAGGGTTGAGAAATTTAACGGCCAAAACTTCTCATTGTGGAAGATGCAGATGGAAGATTATATGTATCAGAAATATTTGTACCTACCATTGGGCGGAAAAACAAAGATGCCGATGGGTATGACAGATGAAGAATGGAACCTTCTCGATAGAAAGGCACTCGGAACAGTACGGTTGTGCCTCGCAGCGTCGGTCGCCTTCAACATTTCGAAGGAAACAACGACAGAGGGTTTGATTAAGGCATTGGAGAAACTATATGAAAAACCCTCGGCCTCAAAGAAGGTATTTCTTATGAAATAGTTATTTAATATGAAGATGTCAAAAGGTGGAACTGTTGTAGACCATTTAAATGATTTTAATATTGTTACAAGTCAATTATGTTCTGTAGTGGTAAACTTTGATGATGAAGTTAGAGCTCTATTATTCTTGTGCTCATTGCCAGAAATTTGGAATGGTTTAGTAATGGCCATTAGTAACTCTGTTTCTAGATCTAGTATTTTAAAGTTTGATGATGTTTTCGGTGCTATCCTTAGCAAGGAAATGCGACGGAAAAGCTCCGGTGAGACATTAGGTAATGCTTTGAGTGCAGATTCTAGGGGAAGAAAAATGGAAAGAGGAAAGAGCTTAGGATATCGCAGTAAATCAAGGAAAGGCAGATCCAAGTCCAGATCAAGGATAGTGTGCTGAAAATATGGAAAGAAAGGACACCTAAAGAAAGACTGTAGATCTCAGAAGGGAAAAGAAGGAGATGCACAGCAAGAAAA
This sequence comes from Pinus tabuliformis, assembly GCA_031772625.1. NCBI lineage: Eukaryota > Viridiplantae > Streptophyta > Pinopsida > Pinales > Pinaceae > Pinus > Pinus tabuliformis. Next base: position 1,061,550,248 of record CM062815.1, read on the forward strand.
CAATCATGAAGAAAATGTGACAGGTGAGGTGTTACAAGATGCTTTGATTCTTTCTTTCAAAAATATTACTGATTCTTGGGTGGTAGATTCAAGGGCCTCATTCCATGCCACACCTGATAAGAAATACTTTCATGACTATGTTCAAGGAGATTTTGGACAAGTCCGTTTGGGTGATGATAAACCCTGTAAAATTGTTGGAATGGGTAAGGTTCTTGTAAAACAGCAGAATGGAAACCAATGGCTACTAAAGGAGATAAGGCATGTTATAGATCTGAAGAAAAATCTGATTTCAATAGGGCAGTTAGGTGGTGAAGGTTGTGTGACAACTTTCACAGATAAAGCTTGGAAGGTCACCAAAGGAGCCCTGGTAATAGCAAAAGGTGAAAAGGTTGGTACATTGTATTTATGCAATGGTATTTCTAACTCTATTAATGCTTTAACTTCCAAAGGAGCAGATGTAGCATTATGGCATCATAGGCTCGGACACATGAGTGAGAAGGGGATGAAGATTCTTCATTCAAGGAATTTGTTGCCAGGTTTGAAGAATGTTGATTTGGACTTCTGTGAGAATTGCATTTATGGAAAATAGAAGAGAGTCATATTTCTTAGAGTTGGGAAAGAAAAGAAGAGCGAAAAATTAGAGCTTGTGCATACAGATATATGGGGACCTGCTCAGGTATCATCTCTCGGTGGCTCTCGTTATTATGTTACTTTTATTGATGATGCAACTAGAAAAACTTGGATTTATTGTATTAAAAATAAATCTGATGTATTTGATACTTTCAAGAAATGGAAAGCTTTGGGTTGAGATTGAGACAGGAAAGAAATTAAAGTGTCTTAGATCAGACAATGGAGGTGAATATTGCAGCAAAAAGTTCGATAGGTACTATTCAGATCATGGAATTCGTAGAGAGAAGACAATTCCAAGAACACCACAAAAAAATGGTGTGTCAGAAAGGATGAACAGAACAATCATGGAGCATGCAAGGTGCATGAGATTGCATGCAGGATTACCTTTACAATTTTGGGTAGATGATGTATATATTGTTGTTTATCTAATAAACAGAGGGCCTTCAAGTTCCTTGGATGGTGGTGTTCCAGAGGAAGCATGGATAGGCAAAAAGGTAAACTACTCTTTTTTAAAGCCTTTTGGTTGTGAGGCCTTTGTCCATATTAATAAAGAAAATATAACAAAGCTTGAAATCAAAGAAATGTTCCTTTATTGGATATGGTGTTAATGATTTTGGTTATCGCTTATATGATTATGAAAATCACAAAATCATTAGGAGCAGAGATGTAATATTCAATGAAAAGGTCTTGTATAAGAATCAGTTGCAGGAAAAGAAACAGGAAAAGGAAAACAAGGAAAACACAGTTCTTGATGAGATCACTGAAAAAGTAAAGGTGCCTGAAAATAATAATAATCAACAACCACAACAACAGCGACCACCACAACAGCAACAAGCACCCCAAACACTTGAAAGTGGTCTTAGAAGATCTACCAGGATAAGTATACCCCCTAAACGATACTCTCCTTCATTATATTATTTATTGTTGACTGATTCTGGTGAACCCGAATGTTATGAAGAAGCAATGCAGGTTGAAAGCAGGAAGAAGTGGGAGCTAGCCATGGAAGAAGAGATGGACTCCTTAATGCATAACCAGACTTGGGACTTAGTCAGGTTGCCTGCAGGTAAAACTACATTGCAGAATAAATGGGTTTACAGGCTGAAGGAAGAAGATGGAGGAAAACAGAGGTACAAAGCTAGACTTGTGGTGAAGGGGTTTGCACAAAAGAAAGGTATTGATTTTGATGAAATATTTTCTCCTGTTGTTAAAATGACTTCAATCAGAACTATTTTAAGTCTAGTAGCAGTTGAAGATTTGCATCTTGAGCAGTTAGATGTAAAGATAGCCTTTCTCCATGGGGATTTGGAGGAAGAGATATATATGCAGCAGCCACAAGGATATGAAGTGAAAGGGAAGGAGAAACTAGTGCGCAAGTTGAAGAAGAGCTTGTATGGCTTAAAACAGGCTCCAAGGCAGTGGTATCTGTTAGTCACTTTAATTGCTTATTGAATTAAACAACAAAGTGCAACATAAATTGTCAACCCGGAGAAGTCTTGTTATTTCAAAGGTAATTGCGTACTATATGTACTCAATCCTAAAAGCAAAAAAATTTGTAGTACAAACAAATCACACCTTACTTTAACAACTGAAGCTCCACTTTGTATTACAGCAATTACACTCTATTGCAGATAACTATCAAAGAATGCTTAGTTCCCTTCAAAGAGTCATATCATGGAAACGAATCAATCTGCAAAGGAAAACAATGGTTGTGCTGTAACAGAGAGTCAAGACCCTGTACCCAGAGTGGGAATCTTCAGCACCTGCCTTTGATTAGCTAGCTTGCCAATCTGTAACTTAATCACCGGTGAAACACACATGAATTAACTTTGAATAATACAATAATCAATTGGGAAAGAAACAGAGTTTCAACAAAGGTATTATAAAAGAAACAATTGACACACTGTAGAAATAGAATGGGTGAATCTTGTGATGAAGGTGGGCCCTGTCCTTCTCACAAGATTCCCCAGGAGACAAGAACTAGAAAAAGATGTTCAAAACAAAATTTTATTCATCCATCAGTATGTCATATTACAAAAGAATTCTAGTCATGTTCCTCCAGCTGAGCCTTTTTCCACAGTCTGTTCCCCCCCTCTAATGTAGATGTCTCCTCTTTATAAAGAGGAGACATCTATTACAAAAGATTTACATTATAAATTCTATTTTAACCCATTATACAAAAATAGGGAAATCAATTTCCCGTCAACAAAATGTTGTTACAGTAATATTGTCTTTAGATTATAGGCGTTACATCCAGTGTAACAGCTTCCTCGGTGATCAGTCTGGTTCCTTTGTTGCTGTCAAATTTAGAATGCAAATCTCAACTGTTTCAGCTTCGAGATTTGCGTGTCGTTTCTACTGTTTCAGCAACTGCAAAAATAGTCTCGCAAACTCCAGGCTATTTCAGCAACGCGGACTGCACATCATTCTTTAATTGTTCAGCACTTAACAATTTAAATATTAACTATGAAGATATCGTGATTATATTCTAAATAATTAAACATATAGTGATGAGAAGAATCATTACATACCTTTGGGATAATTGGGTTAAAACACTAACAAGGACTTTTAAATATAGGTTGAAAAGGATGATATCATGGCAAAATGTATGGTCAAAAAGGGACAATATGAGGTCCTAACAGTATCTAAAATTTGACAAGTTTATGTCTGAACAAGCTTATATAGATGTCACTTTGATCATTGTGTTTATCTGAAAAATCAAAATGATGGCAGCTATATTATATTGTTATTATATGTAGATGACATGCTTGTTGCAGGGTCTAACTTGCAGGAAATAAATGTGCTCAAAAGAAAATTGGCAAATTCATTTGCAATGAAGGATTTGGGAGCTGCAAAACAAATCCTTGGTATGAGAATAACTAGAGACGGGAAAAATCGTAAATTAACATTGTCTTAGAATGAGTACATACAAAAGGTGTTGAAAAGATTTAATATGCACAATGAAAAACCAGTTAGTACACCTTTTGCTAGCCATTTCAAACTTAGTAAGGAAATGTGCCCAAAGACCCAAGAAGACATGGATTATATGTCTAAAGTTCCATATGCATCAGCAGTTGGAAGCTTAATGTATGCAATGGTCTACACAATGCCTGATATTGCACATGCAGTGGGAGTTGTAAGCAGGTACATGAACAATCCAGGAAGGGAACATTGGATGGCAGTGAAATGGATTCTCAGATATTTGAAAGGTACCACAAATCAAGCATTATGCTTTGGTGGTTCAAACATTTCTCTACAGGGATATGTTGATGCAGATATGGCAAGTGACATAGATAACAGGAGGAGCACTACAGGATATGTATTTACTGAAGGTGGAACAGCTGTCAGTTAGGTTTCAAAAATCCAAAGTGTTATTGCACTTTCAACAACAGAAGCAGAGTATGTTGCTGCTACAGAGAGTAGTAAAGAAATGATTTGGTTACAAAGGTTTATGGGTGAATTGGGTAAGGAGCATGATTTGGGCACGTTATACAATGATAACCAAAGTGCCATTCATCTTGCAAAGAACTCAGCATTTCATTCCAGGACTAAACACATACAACTCAAGTACTATTTCATATGATCAGTGTTGGAAGATGGAGAGTTGAAGCTGGAAATGATACACACTAGCCAGAATCCTACAGATATGCTAACAAAACTTGTAACGAGGGAGAAACTGAGAATATGCTTAGTTTCAATTGGTCTTCAAGGATGATGGTGAAGATGAGAAATATCCAGGTCCAAAGAGGAGTCATTATCCAGCAAATGAAGTAGCGATGGAATTGCTACAATCATTCTCCAAGTGGAAGATTGTTGAATATGGAGCATGATTGTTTAGAGGTCTTTGTTTCAGCCGGATGTATACCCCTCCGCGCGGGGGGGTGCGGGGGGACTTGTCCCCCCCGCGGGGATTCTGGGGGTCCGGTGGCCAGCGATCCCCCGACGGGGGTTTCGGGGGTAGCGCTCCTAAAGCTAAAAACATATGTAAAATTGCCTTGTAAAAGTATAGTAATTTATAGTCAATATGGGTCGTTCATTAGGCAGGTGATCTGACGGTAGAACTTATGTTTAGTTTAGGGTTTTTTGCCCTAGAAGGCAACCCCTCTCTTTTTATGAGGGAATTCTATTGAGACTGTGATATAGATGTGTATTCTCTGAGTGAGAAACAGAGAGGTGAGACTGAGAGAGAAAACAGAGGATATTACAGCGGATCTGTTGTAGGTTGTGTCTCTTGATTTTGCTGGATAATAGAAAGGAAGGACTGGCTGTTAGGGGTGGACGTAGCCCAAACTGGGTGAACCACATATATCTGTGTCTCTCTGGTTTTATGTGTTTTCTGTGTTTATATTTATGCAATATTCTATGTGTTCCATTGCTCTGTAATATATAATTTTCTAACAGTAAACACATGCCCTGTTGTGCTCCTCCTGTTATCTCTGTCACCTGCCATATCTGCATCAACATATCCCTGTAGAGAAATGTTTGAACCACCAAAGCATAATGCTTGATTTGTGGTACCTCTCAAATAACTGAGAATCCACTTCACCGCCATCCAATGTTCTTTTCCTGGATTGTTCATGTACCTGCTTACAACTCCCACTGCATGTGCAATATCAGGCCTTATGCAGACCATTGCATACAACTCCCACTGCATGTGCAATATCAGGCCTTGTGCAGACCATTGCATACATTAAGCTTCCAACTGCTGATGCATATGGAGCTTTAGACATATAATCCATGTCTTCTTAGGTCTTTGGGCACATCTCCTTACTAAGTTTTAAATGACTAGCAAAAGGTGTACTTACTAGTTTTGCATTGTGCATATTAAATCTTTTCAATGCCTTTTCTATGTACTCATTTTGAGACAATGTTAATTTGTGATTCTTCATGTCTCTAGTTATTCTCATACCAAGGATTTGTTTTGCAGCTCCCAAATCCTTCATTGCAAATAAATTTGCCAATTTTCTTTTGAGCACATTTATTTCCTGCATGTTAGACCCTGCAACAAGCATGTCATCTACATACAATAAAATATAATATAGCTGCCATCATTTTGATTTTTTAGATAAACACAATGATCAGAGTGACATCTAGTATAACCTTGTTCAGACATAAACTTGTCAACTTTTAGATACCACTGCCTTGGAGCCTGTTTTAAGCAATACAAGATCTTCTTTAACTTGCACACTAGTTTCTCCTTCCCTTTTACCTCATATCCTTGTGGTTGTTGCACATATATCTCTTCCTTCAAATCCCCATGGAGAAAGGTTGTCTTTACATCTAACTACTCAAGAAGCAAATCTTCAACTACTACTAGACTTAAAATAGTTCTGATTGAAGTCATTTTAAAAACAAGAGAAAATATTTCATCAAAATCAATACCTTTCTTCTGTGCAAACCCCTTCACCACAAGTCTAGCTTTGTACCTCTGTTTTCCTCCATCTTCTTCCTTCAGTCTGTAAACCCATTTATTCTGCAATGTAGTTTTAAATGCAGGCAACCTGACTAAGTCCCAAGTTTGTATTGCTTCTTCATAACATTTGGGTTCACCATAATGAGTCAACAATAAATAATATAGGATTTTAGACATCTGTGGTTTATATTTTCTGAATTAGTAACCGGAGAACCCACAGTAATACCCATATTCTGTCAACGTTTCAAATCCCAACAGGGATCCATCATCAGGACATTCAAAAATAGTCCTGATTATGGATCCCTATTGGGATTTGAAACATTGACAGAATATGGGTATTATTGTGGGTTCTCTGGTTACTAACTCAGAAAATAAATAATATAATGAAGGAGAGTATCGTTCAGGGGGTCTACTTATCCTGGTAGATCTTCTAACACCACTTTCAAGTGTTTGAAGTGCTTGTTGATGTTGTGGTTGTAGTTCTGACTATTGAACATTATAATTTTCAAGCACCATCATTTTTTCTGTGATCTCGTCAAGCACTGTGTATTCTTTGTTTTCTTTTTCCTGTTTCTTTTCCTGCAACTAATCCTTATACAAAACCTTTCATTGAATATGAAATCTCTGCTCCTAATGATTTTGTGTTTTTCATAATCATAAAAGCAGTAACCAAAATCATTAACACCATATCCAATAAAGGTACATTTCATTGATTTTGCCTCAAGCTTTGTTCTATTTTCTTTATTAATGTGGACAAAGGCTTCACATCCAAAAGTTTTTAAAAAATAGTAGTTTACATTTTTACCTGTCCATGCCTCCTCTGGAATACCACCATCCAAGGAACTTGAAGGCCCTCTGTTTATTAGATAAACAACAATATCTACAACATCTTCCCAAAATTGTAAAGGCAATCCTGCATGCAATGTCATGCACCTTGCATGCTCCATGATTGTCTTGTTTATCCTTTCTGACACGCCATTTTCTTGTGGTGTTCCTAGAACTGTCTTCTCTCTACAAATTCCATTCTTTGAACAATACCTATCAAACTCTCTGTTACAATATTCACCTCCATTATCTAATCTGGGACACTTCAACCTTTTTTCCTATCTCATTTTCAACCAAATCTTTCCATTTCTTGAAAGTATCAAATACATCAGATTTATTTCGAACACAAGAAATTCAGGTTTTTCTGGTTGCATCATCAATACAAGTAACATAATAACAAGAGCCACCAAGAGATGATACCTAAGAAGGTCCCCATACATCTGTATGCACAAGCTCTAATTTTTCTCTCTTATTTTCTTTCCCAACTCTAAGGAATCTGACTCTCTTCTGTTTTCCATAAACACAATTCTCACGAAATTTTAAATCAACATGCTTCAAACCTAGCAACAAATTTCTTGAGTGAAGAATCTGCATCCCCTTCTCACTCATGTGCCCAAGCCTATGATGCCAATGTTGTATCTTCTCCTGTAGAGGTTAAAGCCTTAACAGAATTAGAAATACCATTCTATAAATACAATGTACCAACCTTTCCTCCTTTCGCTATTACCAGGGATCCTTTGGTGACCTTCCAGGTTTTATCTGTGAAAGTAGTTACGCAACCTTCACCTCCCAACTGCCCTGTTGAAATCAGATTTTTCTTCAGATCTGGAACATGCCTTACCTCCTTCAATAGCCACTAATTTCCATTTTGTTGTTTTATGAAAACTATACCCATTCCAACGATTTTACAGGGTTTATCATCACCCAATCGAACCTATCCAAAATTTCCTTGAACATAACCATGAAAATGTTTCCTATCAGGTGTGGCATGGAATGAGGCCCCTGAATCTACCACCCAAGCATCAATAATATTTTCTAATGAAAGAACCAAAGCATCTTGCAACACATCACCTGTTACATTCGCTTCATGATTGTTTTCTTGTTGCGCGTCTCCTTCTTTTCCCTTCCAAGACTTGCAGTCTTTGTTCAGTGTCCTTTCTTCCCACATTTCCAGCACACTATCCCCAATCTGGACTTGGATTTGCCTTTTCTTGACTTACTGCGATATCTTGAGCTCTTTCCTCTTTCTATTTTTCTTCCCCTAGTCTTTGTAGTCAAAGCATTACATGATGTCTCACCGGAGCTTTTCCGTCGCATTTCCTCGCTAAGGATTGCACCGACAACATCATCAAACTTTAAAGTACTAGATCCAGAGACAGAGTTACTAATGGCCATAAATAAACCATTCCAACTTTCTGGTAATGAACACAGAAATAACAGAGCCCTAACTTCATCATCAAAATTTACCCCTACAGAACTTAACTGACTTGCAACTGTATTAAAATCATTTAAATGATCAGCAACAGATCCACCTTCTGACATCTTCATATTAAATAAACGCTTCATAAGAAATACCTTATTTGAGGCCAAGGGTTTTTCATATAGTTTGGCCAATGCCAACATTAAACCTTCTGTTGTTGTTTCCTTTGAAATATTAAACGCTACCGGCACCGCTAGGCACAGCCGTATTGTTCCAAGTGCCTTTCTGTCGAGAATATCCCATTCTGTGTCTGTCATACTCGTCGACTTCTTTGTCTTTCCTCTCAATGGTAGGTATAGATCTCTCTTATACAAATAATCTTCCATCTGCATCTTCCACAGCTAGTAGTTTGGCCATTGAATTTTTTGACCCTAAACCTACCATCTTCCGCCATTTCTCCCACTCGAACCAGGAACCCTTCTCTCCTGCGAGTTTATCATCCAAATAGACCTTCGGCTCTGATACCAATTGTTAGAAAATTTTATATTACAAAGCAATGGAACATATAAAATATTGTAGAAATATAAACACATAAAACAAGAGAGACATAGATATACGTAGTTCACCCAGTTTTGGCTACGTCCATGGAGAAACAGCCAGTACGTCTTTTTATATTATCTAGCAAACTGAAGACATACAACCTATAGTAGATCCACTATAACTCCCTCTTCGCTCTCAATCTCCTCTCTCTTCCTCACTCAAAACATAGATCTACATAGACGCAATACAATTCCCTCATATATAGCGAGGGGTTGCCTTTTAGGGCAAAAAACCCTAAATTAAACATAACTTCTACCGTCAAATATCCCCTAATGAACGGTCCAGATTAACTACGAAATTACAACATTTTACAAGGCAATTTTACATCTATTCTTAGCTTTGGGGGCGATGCCCCCGAAACCCCCCGCTAGGGGGGGGCTCCCAAAAGGTTGCAGCTGCCCCCCACCCCCCCATGGACTCCCCCTGCAGCAAATATTTTATGGGCGGCATTGCCGCCCCATTATGAACTAATGTCCAATGTGGCGATACCTTTGAATACAAAAGATAATTAGGCTCCACACCCAAAATCATGTAGTCTGTCACTGCACTGTCAACCATCGCCATTACTGTTGTGATCACGGTGGTGTGTTGTTCTCTAACCTCCGTGGGGTTGAAGGTTGAGCCTTTAATTGCAGTTTTGTTATCTACAGGTTCAGCTCCAACTGAACCCTGGCCATTTCTTCTCTTGCATCACGCATCCCTATGGCTAACTTTTGGACGTGCTCCTCCACCGGTTCCTCTGCTTGGATGGCCAAATCTGGGACCATCTAGCAGGCTTCCTCCATAACCTGCACTATTTGTTTGTTCTGCTTTACTGCCTCATTGCACTGCAGGCTCAACTACTCAATGTTGATGCGTTGCTCACTCATTACCTGTAGAGCACAAATCTCTCTAGCCCGAAGTTCTGCGGTGACTCCATCCTGCAAAATATAAAGCGTCTCCCGAGGGAGCGCAGCCATGTTTAACCCGACCCCATTCAAACTGCACACCATAGGCCTATTGGCCTCATTCTCTGTGATGAGTGCTCCATCTGGTAGCACTATTATGTTGGTCATCTTGGCATGCAACATTTCCTCGACAGCTGAAGTTCCGACTGCAAGGCTGGTGGACATTGTGCCAGCCTGTGGAGTGCGCACCTGTAACTCTTGTATTTGTGTCCAAAGAGCCCCCAATACCAACTGGTGTTGTTCCTCAAACTATTGGAGGGCCTCCACGGTGACATCCCTCACCATTTCATCGATATCATGTAAGTCCCCTTCAGTAAGGGTGATAGGGTTGAAAGATGTCTTCGAGGCCTTCATTTTCTTTCATGGCCCTACCTACTCTTCTGGTCGTGGACGTTTTAGATGGGTGGACGTCATCTGCGGGTCCGCACCACCTTGTTCGATATCGGTCTCTAGTTTGGGCAAAGGTGACTTCTATCCTTCGCGCTCTCCTTCTATTTTTTTCTGCTGCTCCGCCAATATCGCAGCGTTGCGCACCGCCTGGGCCTTAACCGCTGCTTCTTCTTTCCTGCACTTTTCTGCCAGCTGCGCCATCTGCAGTTTTGTCTCTTCCCTCTTCCGCTGCGTAGCGGACTTCTCTGCTTCCACCGCAGAGTCAGCTGGAGTGCGCCACTTCGGCGGCCAAGACTCAAGGACCGCGAAAATTACATCGTCGGTCGCTAAGTATGGTAACTCATGCCATGTCTTCATAGGGTCCTTCCGCGCCCTGATGAAGACATGGTGGAAGTCTGCTTTGAATTCTGCAAAGCTCTGCAGACTGTTGTAGACTGTGGGCAATAACCACGGCTTGCAATTGATCCCCATCCTGATGTTCATCTCCATGAGCACCCAAAATATCTTTCTCTCCCTTATCCTCTGTGCATCCCTGGTCGCCCACAACAAAGCATACTTCGCTGCCTCTGGAAGGTCCTGCACAATCAATGGGAACTAGCTATCTTCAGGCAACTCCCATGCCACTAGTACTATCAACAACAGGAGCCATGCGTAATGAAATGTTTTGCCCTGCTCCTATGCCTCGCAGCAATTCTCAAGGAACTCACCGCATAGATAGTTTGCCCAGTTGAACTGGACCCCTTCTGCGCATTGCGCTGCTAGTGCAACCACTGGCGCGAGAACCTCATCTGCGCGGCACTTCCGCATCACCTTCCTTGCCAATATTTGTGTCGCGACCTTGACTGCAGGGTTGTTGATGCTAGAGATGGCATATCCTCGCTTCTTCTTCTCCAACTCAAACTTTTTCTTCGTTGCCTCCGCGAGGGCCAAATAGCCTCCTTTTCCCTCTGAAATGTTTATTGGGTCCTCCCCTGCACAAGGGAGTCATGTAATCCGATGAACCAGATGGTATGTGATGGGGATGGGCTCCTCCAGCCACAAGCACCCATCATGCACCAAGCAGAGAAGCTGCCTGATGACGAAAATAGTCACTGGGGCGCGGTGGTAATGCGACACCCAGAGCAGGTTTAGCAACCCTGCTTTCTCAACACCTCTGAGCCATTTGCACGGCTCCAACTCTATCATTCCAGTCGGTGCATCTATCTTTTGGCACATTAGCTTCACAGTCGCTAAATGCGGGAACTTCTCGTGGTCCGCAAGGTCCCAATCTTCAAATTTCAATACGAGAACCCATCCCAAGTGCGCTCCTTCAAACACAATATCGTCTGGGAGCAAGGGAGTTTGTAGAGAGCTCTTGCTCTCATCTATATCCTTTGGAACCTTAGCTTTACCCTTTCATGGAGGAACATATTCTGGCAGCCTGGTGATAGGGTCCGCACCCTGGGTTTCAACTTCCATCTCTACATCCTCCTCCTCCACCAGGATTTCTTCAAACTCTTCCTCCTCATCGGCCTCTAGATTAATGGCCTTCCCCTTTTCCTGCAATGTGAGCTTTGTCCTTAGTGGATTTCTAGGCAAGACACGCACCGGCATCATGGCTTATTTATCCTTCTTGGGTCTCGGCGTGCACGGTGATTTAGGGACCTCAGCGATTATTCCGGTGCTCTCTGGGGCTTCTACTTCATACTTATCTATAAGTCGCACCTTAGGCTTCCCAAATCATACTCGCATCATTATCCTACATTCGCTCCAATCATAAAAACTCCCTTTGTGCGTACCCCACCATCTCGCGGGTGTACTGCACAGTACCCTGTCCAAGGCATAAGTAGGCAGATCTCTGACTTCTGTCGAAACATAGCGCAGCGACTGGGTCATCATGTTACAATTCAACATAGTTACTTCGTGTAACCGATTCTGCCATCGTTATACTTCTTCGTCAGAATCTAAAGTGCAGGAAATCTCACGTTCCCATGTAATCCATCCATCCACGGTGGGATTCACCCAGTCTTGGTCTCGCACTGTTATCTTATAGATACATTCCAAATCATCATCACTTTCATAGTCGTGGATCGGCTCCATATAGCATGATCCTTCAGCAGGGTCCAAGGGTATAATTACGCTTAGTTACTTCTTTTCAAAGATCATTTTTCCCTTCTTCAGATTAATTACCCCATTCATATCAGTGGCCCAGTCAACTCCTAGGAGTGCATAGTAGGGATTGACGTCATCAACAATCTCTATCACTTCGAAATCCTCCAGGCACTCGCTCCCTCAATATCCACAATTATTCCCTATAATCACCCCATGGGTATTATTTTTTACTATTTCGTCATTCTCAGCTTAATTGGAGACCATTGCAGCGCAGGTTTCCCCATTTTCTCCCATGTCTGTTGTGGTAAAACATTCACATCTGATCCCAAATCCAGAATGACTTGATCCATCTCATATTCTCCAATTTGCGCGGTGAGTCTCATTTCACGGCCTGTCCTTGTCTTATGCTTTTCGATCTTCTAGACTACGTGCAGTTCTCCTTGTACGGTCCCAGCACATCTGTTGATGAGCTCTTGTAATCCTTTCATAGCCTTACTGTCACGTAGTAACTTCATACAGGTTTCCAAGAAAGTTGTAAGCATGGAGGGATCCATTTCCGACTCAGGTTGATCTTTTCTCCCTGACGTGGAGGCCTCAGCGAAGCTATTCTTAGCTTCCAGGAAGTTTTCCCAAGCGCGCTCCAAATCAAACTCTGCTTCTTTTGTTGGGGCTTTGCGAACCTAGGTACTGTCTTCTAGTCGTTTACCCTTGTCATCTCCCATCGCAATTCCACTTTAAAGCACAATATTTACATTCGAATCTTCCTCGCACAGCTCAGACCTCATCATCTGCAGGTTCTAAGTCGGGGGAGGGGATAGCACTCCTTTGTCATGGATCCTAGCTATCAGTGTAGGACAATCTTCTGTCTCATGATCAAACATTGTGCAATACTTGCATGATGGGCACGTTGGATTCGTGCAATCGCGGGCATAGTGTCATGGCCCTCCGCAATTGTAGCAAATCAACTATCTGCGACCTCTACCAGGTCCTCTTCCACCTCGACCCCTTTTGCACCCCTAAAATCCTATCCGTGCCATTCCTGCATTCTAGTCAAGGGGCCGCATTTTGGCCTGAACCCTGTAGGCATGCATTCTATCCATCATCAACTCATATATTTTGAAAGTACGCTTCTCATGTCCCATCGACTTACAAAATTTGCATAACAACTGTGTTGTGGCCAGCAACAACCCCCCCTTTTTTCATTTAAATGTTGTCCAAAATACTAAATGAATGGGGACCCTTAGTTAAAATTTAGGAAAATCAAGAGTTTCCTTTCTTCAGAATAAGGTTACCATCGTATGCTTAGGAAGATCTTTTGAATACATTAAAACCTAAGTTTATGATAAGAAAATTTTTTAAAAAAATCGCATCATAAAATGATAGAAAAACACCTCCATTTGGGTATAATCCTGGTATGTGCAAGAATTCTCGTACTAAGCAGTATATCGCATCGCAATAAGGTAATGCCAATGAGAAAGACTTCAAGATTTTCCGATTTGCGATAACCCCGATCGCAAGATCGCATATCGCAGGGAATGGGCTAACAAAATATGGCAAGCATAAAACTTCTGCGATCTGCGATGTTGCGATATCGCGATAAAGCGATGGTTGCGATATTAAGCCAAATCAACTCTGCGATGTTATATTTGTGAGTCGGTACGAGAGCGCGATGGTGCGATAATGCGATGTCGCGATCTGCGACGATTGCGAACCAAATCGCAAAATCACTCCATCACGAATCTTTCGGGCACGCTATTCAAGAAAAGCCACTTACCATAATCTGACTCAAGATCATGCGCTTTTAATGATAATAAAGGAATTAGTTGTCATCTATTAAATGTAGACACGTGCTTTTGCAAAGAATTACTTCACGTAAGGTGGCATATTTGATATATCTGCTGCATTTAAGACTCTCCCATCACCTTTCTTGATCAGTCATTTCCATTTGTGAGCTGCAAGAACGAAGAACGAAGGGCGATACCAAGCCATACGCAGGAAGAAATGGGAAAGAAAAATAAGGCTCAGGGCTCTGAGGTGAAGGAAATGGCACCTTTATATACAGACACAGCTTGTAGCAGAGACGCAGGGATATCGACGTGGGAAAGCATGTACAGACTGCTTGAAGAAGAAAACCCCAGGATAATGAAGGTTACCGCTGTCGCAGATTCACAGGGCTCTTCCGAAGCATCCTTAGAAGAGCTAGCGTGCTCATTCCTTCATCGGATAGCAGCAAGGCCTAAAATTCTCCCATATACGGATATGATCAAGTGGATACTTGACAATGCAAAAATGAACGACAGACAGTTCAAGATTCAAGGACATGGGCTCATCGGGTCATTCGCTGCACAAGACTTAAAGCTCATGTATCATCTTCCTGAACCGCAGGCGACTTACAATGCACAATTCATTAAAAAATTTGTGGCAGAGAACCCAAACCTATCAGAGACCACCAAAGATTGGTCCAGAAAAGATGAACCGCTCAAAAAGGATAAAAACGGTATGTACAGCACTGGTTCCCTCACCTCTCCGTATTGTTTTGCTGCGGCCATGCTTTGTAGATTATTCGGGATGCCAGATATCAATAAGTTTTCGTTTGAATGGTTACCATTGATTGATGCTGCCACAAATGTCGTTATTATAGATTGGGCCAAGATCTTTTCTGATAACCTATTCACGGCTATTATCAATTACCGGTCTAAAAGATCCATGTCTCAAAGGATCTATCTTCCTTTTTACCTATCTGCATATGTTATGGATTCTATTTGTTATTTGTCTAAATTTCCCGCTATGGGTTGGAAATGGACAACTCAGGACCCATTACCCATCCACGTTTATCATAAAATATTATGGGATTCTCAGTTCATTCCAAATTTCTACCAAATTTGTCACGGGCTTATCTTACCCATGTATAGAATGATGTATGATAAAGAACCCCTGAGGTGCTCACCTGAGGCACAGATAGATATCATCCCCATCGCAAGATAGTTCGGAGAAGAATGGTTCACCTATATTAGAGTATTTGGAAGCACCGTCCCCCCTCATGTCCTGCCTTTGTATATTCCTGACAAACTTCTGGCTAGAGAGATTGCATATCAAACTTGTTCAGAAGGCGGCCTGACTAAAGACCTAAAAGACAAAAAGAAGGCCATATGGCCTCAGTTTCCTATAGCTTGTGGGGCCTTTTCATTGTTCGATGTAGGTCACGCGTTCACCGAAGTATAGAATATGACGTGTCTACAATTATTTAAATTTCCGGCAAGGCCATTTGACCCAAATGAGGTTGCCCAGGATTTCACAACAACGGTCAAGATAAAAGTGTTCGTTGGAAAGAAAGATTTATTTGATGATTTATTTCAGAGTAAAAGCTCACTCCAGGAAATTTTGCGGGAAGCTCAATCGCGTTTGTCTCCAGATGACCTCCAAAAGACTAGCCAGTGTTTCTCTAGAAAAGCTGCAACCACCTGCCAGAGAACCTACTCCAAGCATTAGCCTTAGTGGGAATTCAAGCGCTTCCGGATCTAAATCTAAGATTGGACAAGGGATGCCTGAGCATTCTAAAATATTCGAAAACAACCAAGATAGAGGTGAAGAGTCAGCTAAGGACACCTCTCAGTCAATGGAATTTCCACAGCAGCAAGTTATCGCCTCCTCGTCAAGAGATGTCCCCCCTCTCATCATTGAAGCACCACCCGTCACAACAGAATTAGATAAGGAATGGGAAACCTTCAACGAACTGATCAATCTTGAAGGACAAGCCCCAAAAACACCTGTGAGCAATACACAGGTAGCACAAGAAGTGGGCTCAGCGTTGCTCTTCAACGAGTGGGACGATCAAATCAGGGAGGCAAAACAAGCAGAATGGAAGCAGAAGGCGCAAGAAAAGAAAAAAGAGGTCCAAGCACTAAACAGGTTAAATTGGGAGTGTTACTGGGCATACTTGGTGAAGCCGCATAGTCAGCAGATGACTGTGAAATGTATCATAAATGCGGCTGAGAAAGTGGTGCCAGCTCTCATAGATTCTTTTTTCTCAGCCCAGCTCAAAGCAGAAGTCAGCTAGCCGACTCTCCTCAAACCCATGATGAATGCATGCAACTTTAAAGATCAGATTCAGAAGTAGCTTTATTTAGAATGTTGGTTTTTCTTAAAAATTAGATTAGAAAAAGGACGGTCATCTGAAAACCGCATCCTAAATTTTGTAAATAAACTATTATTAGAATTAGGAAGTAGTATTTAAACCCTTCTCATGCATTTAGAGAAGGGTCCATAAATTTGTCAAAAACTTGTCCTCAGAACATGCACTTCTGCACCCTCAAAGGAGGTTTTGATGAATGAATGGATCGAGGTTTATTAATGTTTGCATTTGATATCTGCTACTGATGTTGCACTTCTGTACTCTTAGTAGATATTAGAACAAGTAGAGATAAATCATTGTTGCTTGAAGCTTATGAGTAGGACCAGTCATAAATGGTACTTTTATCTCTTGGCCATTTCTGCTTATATTCTTAAAGTGATATACAGTTTTTAGTTGTTTATATGTTATTGCATGAATGTTTGAGTTACCATTTGGCACTTTTTTACGGTGGAGTCATTTATTTATGTTTGATATATGAATAACTTATTATGCGATATGTTGTTCACAACTGTTTTGCCTAACTTTTTATGCAAAGTGGTTCATCTTAATTGATTTCCATTCTTATGATAGCTGAATGATCTTTATTACCAGTTATTATTTGAAATCTCTTTAGATCGCATAATAGAAGAAATACATCCCGGGTTAGCATAGATTAGATGTGTTGTTTTTATTAGATTAAAATATCATAGAACTAGATTAAAGTAGCTTAGATAAGAACTCTTAGATCAGCAACATCCAACTCTACACACACACACACCCTTAGATTGGGAAACTGGTCCCATCATTCCCAGTCGGACCCGCTATACCAAACGGATAAGGAGCTGCCAACCAAGGTCCGGACCGGGTGGGTATCCCCCTTGTTGTCGACCCGATTTTTGGGGCTTCAACATATTTGGCGCTAGAAGGAGGGCCTGAAGCATAGTGTCCGTTGGAATGGTTTGAAATCGTAATCATTTGAATTAGGATGGTTGCTCACAAACTTCCCATTTGGAGTTGCATCCATGTTCGTGCCTCTTCCAACACTCCACCTGAAGTGGTAAGACTCTTGTCTCAGGTAAAATTCAATGGTAAGAATAATTCTTCTGCTTTTAATCATGCCCTTCAATTTATTCAAAGAGTTTCAAGTTCAAACGTTCAAAGAATTGATGAAGGCGTTTTATGCAGAATTTTTACTCTCACATTCACGGCGGAAGCTAGAAAATGGTGTAGAACCCTCCCAGTTGCCTCAATTCACAGTTGGGACCAATTTGTCAAGGATTTCATTTGTAAATTTGATTGTTATGATTATGATCAGGTATATGATGAAATTGAGTATCTACGAAAAAAAGATGAATCTGTTAGGGATTTTAATATGCGATTTCATCTTGACTGTCTAAAATATGATCTTGAAAATGAACTCATGAATGAAGAATCTTCAGATTATGCTGAGCATTCCCTACCTCCTATGTCTGGTCCATCAGAAATTAGTCCGAGTCTTGTTTTATTTTCTTCTAATAGGAATGAAAATTCCAATTTGAATGTACCAATCACTCATGATGAAGAAACCTCCCAAAGCTTAGGAAACATGCCTGCTCTAACGCAAGAAGACAAAAGTGAGATGTTGCAAGAAAGCTTGCCTTGGGACCAGAAAGCAACTTGGATACAAGGTTAGATAATATCATCACAAGTCAACAAATGCAGACGCCAAGGTTAGAACAGAAAATTCATTCTCTTTCGAAAAATACAAACACGCAAAGGTATGATCTAAAGCCCGATGTCTACGGTGAATGTGATGAACAAGAATTTTTTCACGATGATATTTTCAAATGCATTGTTTCGGAATCACATTTTTCTCTTTATCCTGATGTATTTAGTGATGATAATTTTTTTCCCCTCAGTATTAATGATATCTCAAAAATTACAGAGGATTATTCAAATGAATCACCATTAGGATTTCAAGATAAAGAGGCAGCTATAGAACATCCTTTGGTCATTTACAAACAAGAACGACTTGACCTTCCTTTTCTGAAAATATTGGATGAAAAAGAAAAATTTAGGGAAACCTGTAAAATCATTTATGATAGCTACTATGATGATGATGATAATGATGATGTTGATTTATCTCAAGTAACTCAACAGAGCTCAAATAATGAGAGATATTCTAATTCAAGAATCATATCAGTCGATCCTCATTCCAGAGTGACAGATCATTTGCATGATTTTACTATCCAAAACAATATCCCGATCTATGATTCGTATCATGAGCAAACCCCTATGCCTGTTCCCAATCATAACTTGTTTTCTGATTCACAAGACGTAATTTGAAATTACTCGGATCCCATAATTCTTGCTAGTTCTTGTGAAAAAGAAGATATTTCAAGTCAATCCCAGTTGTGCTGTAACATTAGCTGTACAGATAATCATTGCATTCTTTTTCGCTTGCACTCATTTTGTATAAAATCGGATTGTATTTTAAATTTTCAGACTTTTGATAGATTACTATGGTATATTGAGCACCTTATCAAAGAACATTTGAAAGATGTATTACCATTTTGGAAAACTAAATTGTGTCAAGGAAATACAGAACTTTTTCAATTCCACGATCAATCAATATCAGCCTTTCAGAAGCAACTTCTGTGTCATCCAAAACATCATCAACAAAAAAAAGTATTTTTGGAAACTTGCCAGCAATTCGCATTAATTGATAAGTCTCTTTCCAAAAATTTCCATCTATTCTTCATTGATTTATTTAGTGATTTATATGTGGAAACTTTCCTTTTACGAGAAATTGCTAAAAGCTTGATTTTAACGCATAGTAGATTACAGGCCATTAAAACTAAAAAATCATATTCGCAATCTGGCTTGTCATCTTTCCTATTACATGATCACCAATCCATAACAGAAATTCATCCTGATTTTTATGATCCAATAGGTATCCAATTGGATAGAAGATTTCATAAGAAAGAAATTTCAGGCGGAATTCCGACTGAAGTTTCACTTTCTAATCCTACATTCAATATTCACGGTCCAAGAAAAGTTTTATTCTTAACATTGATGTTTAAAAGGTACATACGTGTAGGAATAAAAATGAAAAGATGGTTCCACTGGAAATATCATTTTACCTAGTTAATTTTTCTGTGTATAGTTAGAATAGGAGTAGGGGTAGTTTAGCTAGGTTATTAGGTGGATAATTTAATTTTTAAATGTTGGTAGGCAAAATAAGAGAAGAAATTATCCCTATCATGTACATAATCCAAGGGAATAGTTACTTCTCATTTCTTTAAATATTTTCCTCCCTAATAAAATTTGCCTGTGGTTAACAGCATTTGACATTTACTAAAGACACCATTTCTCTATCAGATTTTGAACTTCTGCTCGTATAAATAGCAAATCTTTTGGAAACTTGATCTTTATTATTAATAGATACAGTTAAAAACTTTAAACCAGATATGATACTAGTTTCAACTTCAAAAAATTTGACGAAAGCAATCTTAGTGAAGAAATTGTTTTATATCAGTACAATGAAAGGTATCAATAATAAAATGAGGATTCCCTGTAGAACAGCCATGTCCAAAAAACTCTATTATTGTCATCCAGGGCTTTCTTAAGGAAAAAATGACTTCCTCCCTGCTAAAGAAAATCGCAGCATTTAGAGAAACGACCCAAGGATACACTATATCTTGAAGAATAAGAGGTCTCATCACGAGCCGGCTTATCATGATCACAGATATTATAACTTTGCTGACTTTGCCAAACACTGTCCATCAAAATAGGGCAATGACTCAAGATTGTTGAAATCAAAAGACAAGGGGTCTCATCACGAGCCAGCTTGTTCAGCGACAGTGTAAATCAAGTGAATGACTGTGTCATAATTTGGCTACCAAACCAAGACATTGTCCTTTAAGAATAAAAAAGGAAAAAGTGTCAATATGGGTTTTTCTTTGAAAGTTGTAGATCACCTTAAGCGGGATAAAGGATCTTTACTGGGTAATAGGTAACCCTGTCAAGGCTATGAACGCTTGCTGGCAGCAGAGGCTCTACCTGCGACAAATGAGCATATTTTAAAAACTGGCACACAGGGAATACCTTATTTTATCTTTACAAGACCAAGTAATGGCTAATGTAAATGCAAGGACAAGCTGAGGAAGCAAATAATTAAAATAGAAAGAGGTTGGAACAAAATGTCATTGACAGTTTGGGGTATAATGCACTTTATCTTTTTATAATAAAGTTTAATTTTCCAAAAATTTTGTTTTGGAAATTTGAAAAGTTCAATAGAAAATCAGAGATAACTGGTTCTCCCAAGTGAATCGCCAATTGTTGTGGCCAGCAACAACCCCCCCTTTTTTCATTTAAATGTTGTCCAAAATACTAAATGAATGGGGACCCTTAGTTAAAATTTAGGAAAATCAAGAGTTTCCTTTCTTCAGAATAAGGTTACCATCGTAAGCTTAGGAAGATCTTTTGAATACTTTAAAGCCTAAGTTTATGATAAGAAAAATCTTTAAAAAAATCACATCATAAAATGATAGAAAAACACCTCCATTTGGGTATAATCCTGGTATGTGCAAGAATTCTCGTACTAAGCAGTATATCGCATCGCAATAAGGTAATGCGAATGAGAAAGACTTCAAGATTTTCCGATTTGCGATAACCCCGATCGCATATCATAGGGAATGGGCTAACAAAATATGGCAAGCATAAAACTTCTGCAATCTGCGATGTTGCGATATCGCGATAAAGCAATGGTTGCGATATTAAGCCAAATCAACTCTGTGATGTTATATTTGTGAGTCGGTACGAGAGCGCGATGGTGCGATAATGCGATGTCGCGATCTGCGACGATTGCGAACCAAATCGCAAAATCACTCCATCACGAATCTTTCGGGCACGCTATTCAAGAAAAGCCACTTACCATAATCTGACTCAAGATCATGCGCTTTTAATGATAATAAAGGAATTAGTTGTCATCTATTAAATGTAGACGCGTTATTTTGCAAAGAATTACTTCACGTAAGGTGGCATATTTGATATATCTGCTGCATTTAAGACTCTCCCATCACCTTTCTTGATCAGTCATTTCCGTTTGTGAGCTGCAGGAATGAAAAACGAAGGGCGATACTAAGCCATACGCAGGAAGAAATGGGAAAGAAAAATAAGGCTCAGGGCTCTGAGGTGAAGGAAATGGCACCTTTATATACAGACACAGCTTGTAGCAGAGACGTAGGGATATCGACGTGGGAAAGCATGTACAGACTGCTTGAAGAAGAAAACCACAGGATAATGAAGGTTACGGCTGTCGCAGATTCACAGGGCTCTTCTGAAGCATCCTTAGAAGAGCTAGCGTGCTCATTCTTTCATCGGATAGCAGCAAGGCCTAAAATTCTCCCATATACGGATATGATCAAGTGGATACTTGACAATGCAAAAATGAACGACAGACAGTTCAAGATTCAAGGACATGGGCTCATCGGGTCATTCGTTGCACAAGACTTAAAGCTCATGTATAATCTTCCTGAACCGCAGGTGACTTACAATGCATAATTCATTAAAAAATTTGTGGCAGAGAACCCAAACCTATCAGAGACCACCAAAGATTGGTCCAGAAAAGATGAACCGCTCAAAAAGGATAAAAACGGTATGTACAACACTGGTTCCCTCACCTCTCTGTATTGTTTTGCTGCGGCCATGCTTTGTAGATTATTCGGGATGCCAGATATCAATAAGTTTTCGTCTGAATGGTTACCATTGATTGATGCTGCCACAAATGCCGTTATTATAGATTGGGCCAAGATCTTTTCTGATAACCTATTCATGGCTATTATCAATTACCGGTCTAAAAGATCCATGTCTCAAAGGATCTATCCTCCTTTTTACCTATCCACATATGTTATGGATTCTATTTGTTATGTGTCTAAATTTCCCGCTATGGGTTGGAAATGGACAACTCAGGACCCATTACCCATCCATGTTTATCATAAAATATTATGGGATTCTCAGTTCATTCCACATTTCTACCAAATTTGTCACGGGCTTATCTTACCCATGTATAGAATGATGTATGATAAAGAACCCCCGAGGTGCTCACCTGAGGCACAGATAGATATCATCCCCATCGCAAGATGGTTCGGAGAAGAATGGTTCACCTATATTAGAGTATTTGGAAGCACCGTCCCCCCTCATGTCCTGCCTTTGTATATTCCTGACAAACTTCTGGCTAGAGAGATTGCATATCAAACTTGTTCAGAAGGTGGCCTGACTAAAGACCTAAAAGACAAAAAGAAGGCCATATGGCCTCAGTTTCCTGTAGCTTGTGGGGCCTTTTCATTGTTCGATGTAGGTCACGCATTCACCGAAGTAGAGAATATGACGTGTCTACAATTATTTAAATTCCCGGCAAGGCCATTTGACCCAAATGAGGTTGCCCAGGATTTCACAACGACAGTCAAGATAAAAGTGTTCGTTGGAAAGAAAGATTTATTTGATGATTTATTTCAGAGTAAAAGCTCACTCCAGGAAATTTTGCGGGAAGCTCAATCGCGTTTGTCTCCAGATGACCTCCAAAGATTCATGGTATACAGGGAAAGAAGACTAGCCAGTGTTCCTCTAGAAAAGTTGCAACCACCTGCCAGAGAACCTACTCCAAGCATTAGCCTTAGTGGGAATTCAAGCGCTTCCGGATCTAAATCTAAGACTGGACAAGGGATGCCTGAGCATTCTAAAAGATCTGAAAACAACCAAGATAGAGGCGAAGAGTCAGCTAAGGACACCGCTCAGTCAATGGAATTTCCACAGCAGCAAGTTATCGCCTCCTCGTCAAGAGATGTCCCCCCTCTCGTCATTGAAGCACCACCCGTCACAACAGAATTAGATAAGGAATGGGAAACCTTCAACGAACTGATCAATCTTGAAGGACAAGCCCCAAAAACACCTGTGAGCAATACACAGGTAGCACAAGAAGTGGGCTCAGCGTTGCTCTTCAACGAGTGGGACGATCAAATCAGGGAGGCAAAACAAGCAGAATGGAAGCAGAAGGCGCAAGAAAAGAAAAAAGAGGTCCAAGCACTAAACAGGTTAAATTGGGAGTGTTACTGGGCATACTTGGTGAAGCCGCATAGTCAGCAGATGACTGTGAAATGTATCATAAATGCGGCCGAGAAAGTGGTGCCAGCTCTCATAGATTCTGTTTTCTCAGCCCAGCTCAAAGCAGAAGTCAGCCAGCCGACTCTCCTCAAACCCATGATGAATGCATGCAGCTTTAAAGATCATATTCAGAAGTAGCTTTATTTAGAATGTTGTTTTTTCTTAAAAATTAGATTAGAAAAAGGACGGTCATTTGAAAACCGCATCCTAAATTTTGTAAATAAACTATTATTAGAATTAGGAAGTAGTATTTAAACCCTTCTCATGCATTTAGAGAAGGGTCCAGAAATTTGTCAAAAACTTGTCCTCAGAACATGCACTTTTGCACCCTCAGAGGAGGTTTTGATGAATGAATGGATCGAGGTTTATTAATGTTTGCATTTCATATCTGCTACTGATGTTGCACTTCTGTACTCTTAGTAGATATTAGAACAAGTAGAGATAAATCATTGTTGCTTGAAGCTTATGAGTAGGACCAGTCATAAATGGTACTTTTATCTCTTGGTCGTTTCTACTTATATTCTTAAAGTGATATACAGTTTATAGTTGTTTATATGTTATTGCATGAATGTTTGAGTTACCATTTGGCACTTTTGTACGGTGGAGTCATTTATTTATGTTTGATATATGAATAACTTATTATGCAATATGTTGTTCACAACTGTTTTGCCTAACTTTTTATGCAAAGTGGTTCATCTTAATTGATTTCCATTCTTATGATAGTTGAATGATCTTTATTACCAGTTATTATTTGAAATCTCTTTAGATCGCATAATATAAGAAATACATCCCGGGTTAGCATAGATTAGATGTGATGTTTTTATTAGATTAAAATATCATAGAACTAAATTAAAGTAGCTTAGATTAGAACTCTTAGATCAGCAACATCCAACTCTCCACACACACACACCCTTAGATTGGGAAACTGGTCCCATTATCCCCAGTCGGACCCGCTATACCAAACGGATAAGGAGCTGCCAACCAAGGTCCGGACTAGGTGGGTATCCCCCTTGTTGTCGACCCGATTTTCGGGGCTTCAACAAACTGTTACGAAGTTTGCGTATACTTCTGTAACAAGTGACAATTATCCATGGCATGTTTTTCAGCTATTTGGCATATCGTGTTAGAAAATTATATATTACGGAGCAATGGAACACAGAATACACATCTATTTCACAGCCTCAAATATAATACCCTCATACAAAGAGAGGGGTTTCCTTCTAGGGCAAAAAACCCTAAACTAAACATAAGTTCTACCGTCAGATCATCCGCCTAATGAACGGCCCAGATTGACTAGAAATTACTATACTTTTACAAGGCAATTTTACAGCTGTTTTTAGCTTCGGGGGCGCTGCCCCCGAAACCCCCCGCCAGGGGGGGGCTCCCAAAGGTTGCAGCCGCCCCCCCTGGACCCCCCCTACAACGAATATTTTACGGGCGGCGTTGCTGCCCCCATTTCGAACTGGGGTCCAATGTGGTGATACCTTTGAATATAGAATATAATCAGGCTCCACACCCAACAGATCGCAGACAACAAATCAGGCGTCGCACTAGGTCCTACTTGAGCTTCCAGCCTTAAAGGCATCGGTCCTCCTCCTATTAGGTAATTCGTAAAAACCGGGAAGTGGTCTTTGTCATGACCCTGACTCTTGAATTTTATGCACCACACTTCTTTGCGCAGTTCTGGTTGAACTGTCCTATTTTTGTTCAAACTCTGCATCTCAAGGCACTGATTTTTCAGCTGTGCATGGATCTGTTGAACTCCTAGGTTAGGATCTTGCATCGGGGTCTCATGTAGCCTCATAGCGATCTCTAAGGCCTCTGCCTGAGTTGTTATCTTCTGCTGCGATAGCGCACTCCTTAAATATCGTAGTAGTGAAGCTACAAACCACTCGCAATGTTGTCCATCTGTCATATTCATATTTGCTTCACGAATCGTACATTTCAACCTCTAATCTAGTTCCCAAGGAGTCTCGTCTGGTAGTACCGTGATCTCTTTGAATCCCACAATCGATTGCGCTTCAGAATTAGGCTTGCTAAATTCTCTATTTAGCGTTGTTTGGATATCTGCGACTCTCGCATTCAAGTTATCAATGGAGTACTTAATATACTAGGTCAGCGCGCAATCCTACAAGGCGCTAACCAAAATCGCTTTCTTTATATGGCCATCAGTAACACCTTGCGCTTCCCACACAGCCCTTACAACGAACCAGAATTGGTCTAGATCTTTATTTCCCAAACCTTTGAACACAGGAAACTTCACTGTGCTCGCCATACTGAATCGCAGTGGGTGTGGAGGTGGTACGGGTGAAGATGGAGGTGATGGCAGTGAAGCCAGTGGTGGTGTGGGTGGAGGTGGGATTCATAGAATTCTTTTCTTATCAGATGAATAACACTTCATGGAGAGACCTTCGCGAGCTCTTCCTCGTCCCCTTGCGGAGGTGAAATCAAGGGGATATTCTCTGGACCCTTATTTCCTTCATTCATGTAAACCTTTCGACTTCGTGTATCCCCGAACATCAAGGTAACTGCATAATCTTCTTTTCGCACAATAGCATTTTAATCCAAGTATTCAAATACTTTACATAATTACATCGCGGTCCTTTGAGAAAGTGTCGCCCAGCCTCGCTATAGCTAACTGAGGTGTCAACCGCGAACTTAGTAACGAATCCTCCTATAATCTGATCGAGCCAATGAACGATGACATGGTGATCTTATCCTCTGATGCTTCCAATCTCCGCACTAGCTTTGGGGTCCACACAATAGGACCGTCAAGTTTCCACCT
Source organism: Pinus tabuliformis (assembly GCA_031772625.1). NCBI lineage: Eukaryota > Viridiplantae > Streptophyta > Pinopsida > Pinales > Pinaceae > Pinus > Pinus tabuliformis. The sequence continues at coordinate 1,061,576,600 of CM062815.1, forward strand.
TCCTTGGCTATCTTCTAGCTTCACGATCCACTTGTATAGCTCAATAGGGAAGGACACAAAAAATATTTTATGGATCTCCGTATACAGGTAGTTGTCTAGCCACTCTTCTTTTGATAGTCGCGGGTTTTTGTTCTCCTGCGTCGTGAACTCGTGAATTCTTCTATCCAACCAACCTTCAATTTCTTTCTTAGTTGGATTCCAATGATACGACATCACACATCTCTATGCAGATTCTGGTCCTGGCAACATAACCATTTGTTGGCTTATGGGGGCCTGACCCAAGTTCAGAGTTGGTTAGCTAAACAAATCCCTACACTAGTGGCACTTTCGGCATCAGCCAGCGGAGCACGGACTGAAGTCTCACCCGAAGCAGTATGGGGGGATGCTGGTACCAAGTTTCCTCACCCTTGAGATGGTTGTGATGTCGGTTTATTCAAACTATACCTTGCCTTCGCGCAGGTCACTTCGCGCCCTATTCCACCCTTCAGTACCTTCACAAAGTGTTACAATTGGCGTTTCCACAGCCATAATCAGGGGCTAATATGCTTTCGCGCTACTAGGGCGGTGAACTGTGATGTTCCCCAAACTACACTGAGTATCTTACTTATCTTATTATCAAATATTAGCTATTTTCGTGTAATAGACATTCTTACTTGCGTTCACTTAACCAATACAATTATATACATTCGCACATCATATAAGCATTAGAAGTGAAATTCATACCCAATATAACAGATGCATAAAATAGGAAATAAAGTCGTAGAATTGATAGAAACTTCTATTTATTAATACTTCCAACTGATTACAGACTCAACTCGCCCTGCACACTCAACTGCAGGGGTCCACACACTCAGCTGCTGACTACTAGGCCTCTGCACACTCAGCTGCAGAGCCTCTTCCTACGCTACAACCCAAAACTAGACTCTACGCTTCAGAGCTATCTCACATACATCATCATTCCTTAAACATTCTGTGATGCCTTGACTAATTAGAGATTTTCTCTATTTATACAATCCCATGGCATGTGGACCATGGGTAGATCTTCTACATCCAACATTACATTATCAAAATAAGGTCAGACAACCCTATGACTCTTTTACAACTACGCACTTCGCGCCTACAAAATTCGGAGTCTTTACATTGGAATTACAAACTTGGACCAAATCTGGGCTCTAAGCCCCAAAACTGCCCTTGTGGGATCCCGTGCCCAACACACCCTAATATAGCCAGCCATTTGTATGATAGGTTCCTTGCAGTGTATGGAAAGTTGCCTTGGAATGATGAGGTTCCAGTTTATTTTGCAAAATTATTTTATGCAAAAAAAAAATTGGTATGAAACCTTATTATACTAACCTTCCATCTGAATATTATGGTACTTGGACAGGTTGGTTATATGATCATAAGGCGCATTACATGATACTGAATTGTCTCACCCTGAACCACCTTTGGTACACCAACCTCCTCGTCTGGTAACTTTGTGGTCAGAGATGGATGCCACTTCTCAAATTAGTCGAGAAGGAAGGGATGCCATTATAGACAACATACAAAGTGCATTGACCGGAATTGATATCGGTCTAAATCGGCAAAGAGCATGAGCTAATGCACGTGATAATTTTGTATATAAAACAGATGAGGAGATAGATAATATGAATACTGAGGAGCTTAAAGCATATGCAAAGACTTGTCGTAATGATTGGCAAGACCTAATTGTTCATGAAAAAGAGGGTGTGGGATCAGTGTGTGTTAATGGTTAGGGTGGATATTTTAATGTAATTTGTAATGTATGTGTTAATGTCGATTCACATACATTTTGTTATTTTTTTCAGATATAATCTAACACAAATGTATCATATGTTCACCATTTGCAGTTAACTCATTTGTTGAACGAAAATTTTGATAATTTCACGATCCCATGTTCGGGTTCCAATGAAAATCTTTTGAGAGATGTTAGTTCTTTTTTATGAGTTCATGTTCATACAGTTATTATTTTACTTTTATTATATCGATATATTGTGAGGACATATTTTTAAAAGAAATAATTATGTATATATAATTAAATGTTAACAGATTCTAATTCTGACCGATGTTTTGGACATAGTGCCACCTTCTTCCTCCCTATTAGGAGATGTACCATAAGTATTGAATATTTCACTTATGTTTTGTTATAAATTGAAGTGCAAGTTTCATTAAAAAATGAGATAGATTTATCTTATAGTTTTAAAATTTTGGAATTTTAAGTTTCAGGAGATGATTTCCATTCTCTAGGGACTTTAGTGATGGAATCAACAATGGAGATAGGATCATCTAAATAATTTGAAAAAGTCGTGTAACAATTGTTTTTAATATTGCGAGTTTATGCATAATTTTCATGTGCAATTTAAAAATTTTAACTTATACATGTGCATGTATTGTATAGGGCATCTAGGAGGGCGCAATGCATGGTGAACACCAAAAGGACACAATGGAGGGGGAACACCATGAGTTATTGCATAGAATTTGAAACTTTTTTATAATTTTGTTTTGATGATCTTACATTCTCATTTAATTTTAAAGTACATAAATATTATGTATATATGCAATTACACATGTTGTGCAGGACACCAATGACTGATAAGAGCATGAGCATGTTGATAAATCGTATATTTCGGTGAGATTCTCTTTGATGCAACTTTTTATTTGATGTTATTTTTATATTATATTTACTTTTATCATGATATAAATTTTGGACATATTTAAAGTAAACTCTTTATTATGAATTGATGCATCTTATTATTTGACAGCTTTTTATTATATACTTACTTTTATAAATAAGCCCCAAGGGTTAGCTCAACCAGTCGAGTCCCTATTGTTAAGTGCCTCATCAATCAGCAGGTCACAGGGTCAATTCTCCTCGACGCCCTTGGGGTTAGGCCTTGATACTCTGGTCGTCAGGCTTTGATTCCCTTCGGGGTTGATCTGCCCAGATTTTCCTATGTGAAAAAAATAAATAATAATAATAATAATATTTACTTTTATAATTATATAAATTTTGGACATATTTTAAATCTTGAACTCTTTATTATGATTTAATACATTATAATTTTGGAGTTTATGTACATTTTGGATGGTACAATTTGCATGATGTATGGCTTGATGCTTAAAACTTGGTTTACATATTTGTGTTCATGAATATGTAGCAATGAAAGTAAATTTGCATTTAGTTGGTACATTTTGCACTCAATCATTCCTATAATGGTAGTAGATGATTCTTAGGTTTTTATTAAAGTTGTTTTGTCTTGACTCGTTTAAAATAAATCTATTAAAATTGCAAATTACAAAATGTGAGGTCTACATTTTGCATTTGAATGGATCTTATAATTCAATGTAGATGTCTAAAACAATGAGAACTTAAAATTGTATTATAAAATATGGTATGTACATAAATTGCATTCATGTACAGAAATGCTACTATGGATGTCGGTTGATAGTTAACTTTTAATATAAATTTGTTTGAATACACATTTACATAAGTTAGATAAAATTTGCATTATAAAACATGGCCCACAATTTGCATGATGCATGCATCGTTTGATGCTTTTAAATGTTTTCAATATTTGCATTTAGTTGGTACATTTTGCATTCAAACATTTCTATAATGTTAGTAGATGATTCTTAGTTTTTTTTAAATTTGTTTTGTCTTGACTTATTTAAAATGAATCTATTAAAATTGCAAATTACAAACTATGAGGTTTACATTTTGCATTTGAATGAATCTTATAATTCCATGTAGATGTCTAAAACAATGATAACTTAAAATTGTATTATGAAATATGGTATGTACGTTTTGCATTCATGTATAAAAAGGCTACTATGGATTTCGGTTGATAGTTAACTTTTAATATAAAGTTGTTTGAATGCACATTTACATAAGTTAGATAAAATTCGCATTATAAAACATGGCCAACAATTTGCATGATGCATGCACAATTTGATGCTTTTAAATGTTTTAAACATTTGCATTTAGTTGGTACATTTTTCATTCAATCATTCCTATAATGTTAGTAGATGATTCTTATCTTTTTTTAAAGTTGTTTTGTCTTGACTTATTTAAAATGAATCTATTAAAATTGCATTTTACAAAATGTGAGGTTTACATTTTGCATTTGAACGAATATTACAATTCCATGTAGATGTCTAAAACAATGATAACATAAAATTGTATTATAAAATATGTTATGTACATAAATTGCATTCATGTATAGAAAGGCTACTATGGATGTAGGTTGATAGCTAAATTTTAATATAAATTTGTTTGAATGCACATTTACATAAGTTAGATAAAATTTGCATTATAAAACATGGCCAACAATTTGCATGATGCATGCACAGTTTGATTCTTTTAAATGTGTTAAATATTTGCATTTAGTTGGTACATTTTTCATTCAGTCATTCCTATAGTTTTAGTAGATGATTTTTAGGTTTTTTTTTTAAGTTTTTTGTATTGAATTATTTAAAATGAATCTATTAAAATTGCAAATTACAAAATGTGAGGTTTACATTTTGCATTTGAATGAATCTTATAATTCCATGTAGATGTCTAAAACAATGATAACTTAAAATTGTATTATAAAATATGTTATGTACATAAATTGCATTCATGTATAGAAAGACTACTATGGATGTCGGTTGATAGTTAACTTTTAATATAAAGTTGTTTGAATGCACATTTACATAAGTTAGATAAAATTGCATTATAAAACATTAAATTTACATAAGTTACATAAGTTTGAATGCCCACAATTTTCATGATGCATGCATGGTTTGATGCTTTTAAATGTTTTACATATAATTTAAGTTCATGAATATGTAGAAATGAAAGTAAATTTTCATTTAGTTGGTACATTTTGCATTCAATCATTCTTATAATGTTAGTAAATGATTTTTAGTAAATGGCTCAACCAACCACAATCACAAATTAACAGAGCAGTAACAACGCTCGGCTCAACCAACCACAATCACAAATTAATAGAGCAGTAACAACGCAATATACATCACAAATTAACAGAGCAGTAAATCCTCAATACAAGTCTACATAACAGGCAGTATACATATAACTTTGTAACTCAATACAAGACCCAATGAGTATCGCTTTCACATCATCACATTCTTAAGAATGTACAACTTAAGAGTGCACAAAAAGAAATGCTAACAATGTACTTGAACTCTATGTTCTCAAAGATGAATCCAAGTAGAAGAAATTGTTGGGTAGTTCAATTAAAAAAATTCTAATGGAATGCCATCTTCAATGATTTGTTCATGGTCAACTTTTGACATTCTCCATTTTTTAACTTTCAATTGTTTTTTATTGAACTTCTATCAACTTTATGCGCACTACACACACCAAGTGACTATATTGACAACTTATGACATCGAGTTGATGACTATCAAGTAAACATTACTCTCAGTTAGGTGAGTTTCTTGTAAAAAATAACCTTTCAATATAATATACCATCTTTCATATATAAAATTGTTATCATCATAGTCTTCCAATAACTTCATTTTTCATTTAGTGCACCGCATCAAATAATCCTTGACATTTTATATGTTTTTAATGGGTGAAACTACAAAAAAACATCTCTTGCACAATAAAACAAGTGTAAATTCAAATCATAATTAACATGAAATTACCTAAATATCAATATGGACTTGATTTTATTATATATTTCTATATCTCTATATTATAACTATTATCTCTAGATACTTATACGCATTGATTTTAAAAACATAAAACACACACACACACACACACACACACACACACACATATATATATTGAAATCAATTGAAATGTTACCTTCTCTAACAAGATCAGAAACTCGATCACCTTCAAATGATACTATAGTCTCCTCTGATTCCATCTCTTTGAAGGTTGAAACTAACATTTTCCCCTTTGTATTTAGTTCTGTATGTAGGCACGGTTTTACATACATATTTTTTTCACAAACATCATTGGATTGTATACCCTCTATGCGAACAGGACAAAAACAAGAATATTTTCTTTTATCAAATGCAAATGCATTTTGGTAATCCTTTGTTTTAATTGAATGCAATTTTCGAGTCCCTTTTACTGTTTCAGCTTCATATGTAATCGATCTATCTACATCTTCGACTCCAATATGCCAAAAAACCTATAATAAATTCAAACAAGAATTTAAATATGTTATTTAAAATACAATCTATATATGTTGAAGATAATCATCCTCATACTGTTTAAACTATATAATTTATAAATGCTTAAAATTAGAAAATTAATAAAAATTGTCATATATTAAAACTATATACAAGTTCATTTGTATATATGTACATACCTTCATACCTCCCTTGATGGGTTTAGTCTGATGGCTTAGTGCGGTGTCGCACTATTGAACAACTTGTTCAGCTCAGACAAGTCTATTTGTGTTAGGTCTCTATACTACTAGTGTAACCCCTTATTGTTATTAGTGCAACCCCCTTATTATATTGTTGTACCCATGTAGTCCCCATATTGTTAGTTCTCTCTTCTCTTGTAGCCTCTGCCACTTCACTTTCTTTCTCATGACATAACCACATTTTTGGTCCTCCTCATTTCTCTGCAACATTTCCATTAATACTTCAAGTTGAACTACCATCTCAGTCATTTCTCTATCATATTTTCATCACTCATTATCATGCCATTTGCTTTAGCATCTTTCTTCTTTTGTCCTCTGTGGTGATCTCTTTCAGAACCTATGATATGACTATCACTAGTCATCATCCTTTCCATCTCTATGAGTTCCTCACTCACTTTACTATGAGTTGCGCAAGCCTCTGCAACAGCAAGTCTCTCCTGTTGCCCCTTACCTCACCAAGCTCTCCTCTAGACTTGGTCTTTTGGCAAGTACTTGGTTCTCTGTCTCTGGAACCTCCTTGAGCATTTCTCTCTACTCCTTCTAGGCCTCAACTCATCTGCACTTTAAGAACACAACTGTCCTTTTCTTCCAATCTTTAGCTGGAACATTTAGGTTCTGACCACCTCTTCATTCACTTAGAAACTCTTACCAGCTTCCTTCATTACTGCTTCTTAAGGCTTGATCTTCTTTTGCTGAGATACTTCATTAGCTGCAACTATCAATCTTCAATCTGTTTCTTATCCAGAAAAACTCAAATCAGAGTTAAATAAAACAATACTTGCATGATTTCACAAGCAGTCTCCATCCACTCTTCACATTCGAGTGAATCTCCATTCTCCACAAACATCGTTGTGGGTTCTTTTATGCTTCTGCAATCTCTTCTTCATTCTTACTCACCTTCCTCTAAGAACTTAACTGTTCTTCTTCAATTTCAATTTCAAACTTTTCACAATTCCAATTATACGGATTCATTTGCCATAAATCACTTGCTACTACTTTTCTCCAAATCTGAACATTCTATCAAAATGCAGAAATTACAAGATTAGTATTCCTCTTACCAATCTCCGAGCTTTATCTTGGTCGAAATCACCAACTGTCAGCAATACTCTGTTGCACATTTTCACAAGTCATTTTCTTGACCTGTCATTCACTGTTCAGAATTTTCAAATTCTGTTTTACTCCTTCACTGAGTTTTCTTTCACTGTTTCGTTTTTGCTCTGAGTTCTTCAAAACAAATTTACCTGTTCCTTTTGCACGCAAAGTCTTCTTTCTACTCGCAGTAACCTTTTCCTTGCTCTGATACCAAAATGACGCAAGAAAAACCGCCTAAAGGCAATTTCCTTGGTTTTCATAATCACCTTTCAAAAGCCTGTGGGTTATGGCCCACCTATACAAATCGGAAGTGTTACATTGTCGATTTAACAAAACCCGACCAATCACCATACAGTGGAATAACACATAATTTTCCAACTAACGTCGGTCCCACCTGAATGCACAAAACCGGACTCCAAATAAATTAAATCCGCGTCCATAAACTCCTCGGGTCCGCTCAGCAATTGAACAGCAATCCTCCCATGTTGACTTTCCATGTTGACTTCCCTTTTTTCACAGACTTTATCAGATTAATTCTCCACTATTGATCTCATCATTAATCCAATGTTCATTGATCCACCCGATCATCGCACATCGCATATCGCAATTTCTTAAGCCAGGTTCATTCACTCATGAATGATGCGATGCGATATTAATCTAACAGTCAGCATCAGCAGTGATCCAACGGTCTGCGACCCTTCAACTAACACACGATTACCAAACAACTTAAACCCCCGTAGTTGACTGTGACGCCAGCAGTTGAAAATGTGATCGACGGTTGTGATTGAGTATGGCACTTCAATCCCGATCAAGACACCCGTAGACTCCGAACCTCTACAGTTACGCACTTCACTTTGGCTTGTTTCACTTTGGCTCCATGACTCTTCTCTTGAGTTATTCTTCCGCTGCTTCTTTAAAACTACTACCTCTGAGCTTTGCGCTGATTTCTTTAATCAGATTCATACAGTCTGACCACTATCCTCCTCTGCATTCCTTAACACCACTTCGAACTGGAATACATAACACTCTCTGTATTATTTCCCTTCTTCCAGATTCGTAATTCGTTCTTTATTTGACCTGCACATACATCTATTAAATCCAACTGGAATCACATGGATTCTACCCAGATGTTAAGTCTTTTATCACTCAGAAAGACTTTCAGAAATTCAACTTGAATTCATTCATCATGGTTTATCACATAGAAACCATAAATTCCCAATTACAGATCACTCAGCACATAAAAGGAATGACACACACAGTCACAATGAATTCAATTTCCTCATTCATTAAACAAATGTACATATACAAATAAAAACCTGTTTACAATCTAGCTTTGGCCTGATTTGCCTTTACATGGTCTGTATCAATGGCCCTTTCTCATTTCAATGCCCGTAGGCTCACAATCCAACCTTCCTATCTTCTAACTCTACTTGACTAACTAACTTGACTAACTCTTTCTCTACCTTTTTGGCTTACATTTATACAAAAGGACTCTGTTTCCAATTCTGGTTCAAATCCTCAATCTTCTCAACTAAATCCTAAGAATCCTCTAAGTCCTCAATTAGTTCCTAAAATATCTTCTGTATCCCTTAAGGATCTCAACTTCCAACTAATCCTAAGGATCCTCCAGAAATCATGAACTACTTTCTAAGATTTACAATTAATTCTCAAATCTCTCAACTATCTTGATTCTCTCATGTTCCTCTACATTCGAGAAAATTTACAGATATCCTCACAATATTTAATGAACTCTTATTCTAAATGTCTGACCTAAATCACTCAAAATATCTAAAATTACATGAATTAAATACTTAGGAAAACCACTCTTTTGAAAACACAAGACCACCTAGATTCTACTAAATGTACACATTTTCGGAACCATGATGCTCCTGCATCAATTATTGTTATGTCGGCTTTGATTATACTACGACCCTTTAGACTCCTATATATAGAAAGGAGGCCTTATGATTTGTATCATCCAAGAATTTTTCATTTGTGTAATGTAAAGGAGGTTGTTGATTCGAAGAGGCTAACTTTTAAGTCATTACTCTATCTTTTCTATCTTTTTGTGAGTTGGTTTCATAACATTTGCTATCAGAGCATTGTATTCTAGGGTTTCGTTGCTCCAAAAAGGTCATCGTGGAATTTTCGATATAACTCTTTTTCTACGAAGTTTCAGAAGCTAAAAAAAAAACCCCGTGTTAACCGAAATGGTTTTAAACCTCGGGTCTAAATTTCAGATCTTTCCTCGCTATATTTTTGAAGATATGATCTGAGGAAGTTACGGTTTTTGCAAGCTCCAAAATTTCATGTCAAACAAGTCACTGTGACATTTTCGCTATAATGTTTTTCTAAGAAGTTTCAGACTCTAAAATTAAAACCGATTTAAGCTAAAATTGTGGTGAAGCTCAGGCTTGAATTTCAGATCTTGTTTCACTATATTTTTAGAGATACAGTTCAAGAAATTAGGTTTCCGAAGACTCTCGAATTACATCCCAAATAGGTGACCTGGGGAAAATCATCATAACTTTCTCTCTGAGCATCATATTGAAATTTAGTAAGAAGCTACAGAAAGAGGACGGACAGTAATTTTCTTTGTATTATTTTCAGGTCTAAAGGTCGAAACAGTGACACGTGGAACTTCGTACAAGTTCACTCTACTGAAAAAGTATATAAGCAAGTCATCTTGGGAGATTGGGCATAACACTTTCTTGGAGAATCCAATTTCGATCATACTAGTGGTATTCGAAATAGGACACAGAGGGCTACTGCAAGCCGCAATTTCAAACCTTAGAGATCCAAAATTTCAGAGATACAACAGATTCGAGATTGAGCTGCTAAAAGCAAGAAAAAGAATGACTCGAATCAAGAAAATAGAAACACCTAGTAAGCAAAATTGGATGGCAGATTTTAAGAATGCAATCGAAGCTAAGATAAATAGTTTTATATGTCCCATGGAACCTAATATTGATGATAGTGAAGCAGATTTGAAGAAAGGCATGGAATATTTGAAGAAATACATGGAAGGTTTGAAGGAAGGTGGGACAAAACTGCTACAAGAAATGCCTCCTAATGACGAAAAGGTAGTAGAGGAAACTCATGATGAGAAAAAAATAAATGTTAATCATGATTTCATAGAATCTAACATTGGATTGAAGACCCACCATATTCCAAAGATCGATATGAGGAAGTTTGATGGCAAGGATCCCATAACATGGATACTACATATGGAGAAATATTTTGATCTACATGATGTGCAACTGTTACAAAAGGTACGTATTGCATCTTTATATTTAGAACCGAATCAATTTTTATGGTATAAAGGGATTTGTTCTCGTAAACCACTTGTCACTTGGTCAATTTTCACGAAGGAAATGATAGAACATTATGAGGATACACAGATCAACACCTTCTTTAGCCAATTGATAAATCTCAAACAAAAGGGTTTTAATAAATCTCAAACAAAAGGGTTCAATGGCAAAGCATATTGAGGACTTCCAAAAATTGAATATAAGGTTAAATGATATTCCAGAGAAGCAGAGGATTGATGTCTTTATAGTGACTTTAAAGGATAACATTCAACATGAGGTTTGCCTTTGGGAACCTAATTCATTGGAGAAGGCATACAGGTTGGCAAGAAAAATTGAAAGCAAAATTATGGCAACAAGCAAGCCTACCACTCATAACTATAAATATGGAAGTGTTGTTGCTCCTAGCCTTTCACCGCCTACAAGGTTGAGAACACAAAAATTGGAAGAAAAAAGAGAAAAAGGGATTTGTTACAACTGTGGTATAAAATAGACTAAAGGTCATAAGTGTGGTGAGAAGAAATTAATTTACATAGATGGGGAAGAGGAGCAAGAAAAGGAACAAGAAACATCAAAAGAAGAGGATATACACCAGGAACCAATCCCAGAGAAAGAAGAAATGAATCTGACCATATCTTGTAATGCATTGGCGGGAATTACCACTCCTCACACTCTCAAGATAGAAGGGCATATCAAGAAGAAAAAGGTAACAATGTTGATTGATTCGGGTAGTACCCATAACTTTATTCATTGCAAGATAGCCAAGGAATTGAATTGTTCCTATATACAACACCAGAGTGTCAAGTAAGGGTTGCAAATGGAGGAACCATAAATTTCTCTGGAAAGTGCCATAATATCAATCTATCCATGGGAGAATATGTATTGAATAGTCCAATTCTTTCCATTCCAATGGTTGGTGCAAATGTTGTACTAGGAGTTCAATGGCTGCAATCTTTGGGTACGATATATTTTAATTTTCAAGAAATTTTCTTGAATTTTTTTCGGAAGGAAAGGAGTTTGAATTAAGGGGTACCGTAGGGAAAATGGGAAATATAATCAACTCTAACAACATGACAAAGCTTCTAAAGAAAGAACAACAGGGTGAAATTGCACAATTATGTTCACTAGAGGTACCCACATCGAAATCATCTATTTATCCAAATCTCCAAAAAGTTTTGGACAATCATTCCAAGGTATTTGGGACTCCCAAAGCCCTCCCACCTATTCGTTATCAAGATCATGCCATTCACTTGATTCCGGGAAGTGATCCCCCAAACATCAGGCCTTACAGATATCCATATGCCCAAAAGAGTGAAATTGAACATATGGTTGCAGAAATGCTAGAGGTTGGTACAAGTCAACCTAGTCAAAGTTCTTTCTCTGCTTGAGTGGTATTGGTACACAAGAAGGATGGATCATTGATCCAGGTGGATATTGGTGGCCACCCGCCAATTCCACTTGGACCCCCACCATTGCTTCTTTTAGTTTTTCAGTTTCCTTAATTGTAGCATAGGTTACTATTTTTAGCAGTTTTTCGGGTCCTAAACTTCTAGAGCCATTTTTCAGGTCCAACGGGTTATCATGCTCGTCAAACTGAGATAATATGATCAAGTCGTGACCCCGGGAAGTTGGTTGTCCAACTCACCCCAACGAGGCCCATAAACTCTTGGTGTTACATCTCCTCGGGTTAGGGTTTTGATTGTTTAGGGTTTTCTCTTATTGTTCAATAATAAAAAGGCCCTTGAGCCTCATTGTAAGGCAATTCAGAGGCATGTAGCCGCCACATCTCTTCTCAGAGATAAGCTACCATCACCCAATCTAGTTTATTTCCATTTCTATTTGTAAGCATATTTTAGTATTCTCCATTGATGAAATGAAGTATTATTTCTGTTATATCTCTGTATTTGTGTTTATTTTTGTACGTTATTGCATTCATGTTTAAATCTGGATCAGTGGTATCAAAGTGGTCTGCTCTTTCTTTGTTTTTCCTTGCATGTCCCCAACGTGGTCAGGATATAAGGAGTTAGGGCTTGAACTGGTCGAACCTTTGCAAGACCAGTCTCGCAAATCTCAACAACCTCCCATGGCGGATGAAAAGAAAGACGAAGGGGCAGGAGATCCTATCAAAATCTTGCTCGAAGAGGCCCTCGAGTGACAAAGGAACACAATGATGGAAAACTTTTCCTAGATCCTTCAGTGGCTACCCAGGGGCGACACATCTACTTCCAATAGCTACTCTAGAAGCGCCACACCCTCTAAGATACAAGTTAACTTTGACATTCCCATATTTGAGGGTCAGATAGATGCAGATGTTGTAGATAAATAGTTAAATCTACTAGAAGGGTATTTTTTGTTCATGATTTTTCCGGCTGGGTAAAGATTACTTTCGCTCTTCTCAAAGCTTCCCCCACGTCAAGGACTTGTGGGAAACCTACTGCGAGCAGAAGGATGAAAGTATAGCCTCACTATTTTCAGCTGCACCCACTTGGAATTAATTCTGGGCTACCATCAAGGAGTAGTACTACCTTGTCGGAAGCTATAAGTATCAATACATAAAGTGGACCACGGTGCAGCAGGGAAGGGACCAAGACATTTCGGAGTTTACCAATATTTTTCATACCCTTCGCACAAAGTTGGGTATCAAGGAATCAAAGCAGCATTTAGTACTCAAATACCGCGGCTGCCTTCTCATGTACATCCAGGACAAAATAGAATTCCTAAACATCTCCTCGCTCGGCACGGCATGCCGATATGCCATCAAGATCGAGCAAAATTTTAAACAGAAGAAGCGAGACTTTGGATCTACGAATTTGAAGTAGGGGAAAGGTGCCCCCAAACCGCAGAACAAAGGACAAAGCCAAGGTGGGGCGGCCCAGGACAACCCGACAAAGCCGCAAGAAAAGAACAATGTCGTGAAGCCAAAAAAGGACACGGGAAAGTGATGTGAGTTCCATAAGAGCTCAACTCACAACACAAGTGAGTGTTGGGCCAAGCAGTCACTGGCGGCCAAGCTAAAGGCTTAAGAATCAAATGCATGTTCCGACTCTAAGTCACAACCCGAAAAGGGGAATGACAAAGGGAAGCAGATTATCGATGCAGAACATAACACCACTGTTGCCACCACGAAGATCCAGAAAGAGGAACCGAAGATCCAGAGGAGGAGGAGTGCCTCTTCCACTCCCAAATGTGGGTAAAGTGCTCCCTGTTATAGTTCATTGTCAACAGAGGGAGCCAAAAGAACCTTCTTTCGATAGAGGTCGTGAAGTGACTAGGCTTACCAACCACAGCACACCCACAACCGTACACCATCGGGTGGCTTCACTAAGGATGGGATCTTCGCGTGAACCAACAGTGTCGCCTTCCATACAACATTAAGCCCTTCACGGATGACGTATTGTGTGACATTTCTCCCCTTGATGTTTGTGATGTATTATTAGGCCAACCATACTTGTGGAAGTGACATATTGTGTATGAATCAAGGCCTCGTGTTGTTATTGTTACTTTGGGAAATAAGTTGTACAGGATATCGGAGGTAGCACCTCCTACTGCCATCTCTTTGGTTACTACAAAACAATACAGTAAACTCATTTCCAAAACAAGGATATTTGTTTTCCTAATGATTCACCCTCAAGGAAAGAAGAAGACGGTGGCCACGACCTCCAGATAGGGCCCCTCTGCACAACAACTACAGATGGACAAGGTCATGGAGGAGTACGAGGACATCTTCACCTCCCTTGCAGGGGTTCCTCTACACTGTCAAGTCAAGCACTCCATCGACCTGACCCCAAGTGCGTCGCTGCCCATTGGACCAATCTATCGATGCTCTGTTCTGGAGAACGATGAAATCAAGAGGCAGATTCAGGAGCTGCTATAGAAAGGTCACATCCAACCGATTTCATCACCCTGTGGGAGCCCGATCATGTTGTTACAGAAGAAGGACGGGACTTGGAGACTCTGTATTGACTATCGGGCGCTAAACAAGATCATTGTCCGGAATAGGTACCCGATCCCATAGATTGATGACCTTTTGGACCAACTGAAGGGGGGAAAATATTTCAGCAAGATCGATTTGAAGTCATGATATCACCAGATACCAATCGAACCCTCTGATGTGTGGAAGACTGCCTTCAAAGCCAAGGAGGGCCTTTTCGAATGGTTGGTTATGCCTTTCGGGTTGACAAATGCTCCTGCAACCTTCATGAGGCCAATGGATGACATCTTGTGACCATTCACCAACTCATTTGTAGTGGTATACTTGGATGACATCTTGATCTTCAGTGAGAGTTGGGAAGAGCACCTCCACCACATCTGACAGGTTCTCCAAACACTGCGGCAACACAAGTTATGTGCCAATTTCGAGAAATGCAATTTTGGCATGACCCAAGTTCAGTAAATGGGATACATTATTGATTAATGGGGGCTGCATGTGGATCCAGCCAAGATCCAATTCATTCGGGATTGGCCATCTCCAACCACTTTGACAGAGCTCCGCAACTTTCTGGGTCTCGCCAACTTCTATCGCAGGTTCATCCTTGAGTCAAGTCACCAAGGGGGGAGCGAAAGCAAAATTATTTTGGTTTGAACCTCAACAAAAGGCATTCACAGAGTTGAAACATTACCTTTGCTCGACACCAGTGCTCGCATTACCAGACTTGCAACAACCATTTTAGATCTAAACAAATGCCTCTGACTATGCTATTGGGGCAGTCCTTACTCAACACGGGCATCTAGTGGCATATCACAGTGAGACACTTTCAGTCACAGTCTGAAAGTATCCCATTTATGACAAAGAGATGTATTCCATTATGCAAGCCTGCCGACAATGGAAGCATTACATTTTGGGGAAGAAAACGGTCATCCACACAGACCACTAGCCCCCGAAATTCATACAGACCCAAGGGAAGTTGCAGAATGATCACCATCAGAAGTGGCCAACATACCTGCAACAGTTCTATTTGAATATCAAGTATAAGAAGGGTAGCACCAATAATGTTGCATATTGCCTCAGCCGACCACCGATCACGGCATTGACCATTGTGCTCAACTCTTGTGGGCACAAGACTTCTGGTTGGCCACTTCTCTATGAAAGTGACCTAGAATTCGGCCACACATACCAAACACTCTTGGAGGGTCAACATGTTCCAGATTTTCACCTCCAGGATACCCTGTTATGCCACCTGGGTCACCTTTGTGTTCCTTCAAGTGAGCGTGCCAAGATGATTTTGGAAGCACACTACAGTTGGGTTGTTGGGCATTTTGGGGTCAAGAAAATAGTGGCAGTACCGCAGAAGTATTTCTATTGGCCGAATCTTCGACAGGATGTCAGGAAGTACATCAGATCCTGCACTGCCTGCGCCATTACCAAACTGACCATCAAGAAGCAAGGCCTATATACCTTGCTGCCTACCCCTAGTTGACCTTGGGAATCCATCTCCATGGATTACATGTCGGGCCTTCCTTCTACTAAGCATGGAAACGACTGTGTTTTTGTGGTCGTTGACAGGTTCTCGAAGATGGTCATTATGGTGGCCTGCAAGAAGAATATCACAGTACAAGCAACTGCAAAACTCTTCTTTGAACGAGTGTGGGTACACTTTGGGATCCCACAGTCTATCATCTTAGATCAGGACAACAGTTTCCTTAGTACATTTTGGTCCAGGATCTGGTCGATGCTGGACACCAAACTCACTAAGTCCACAGCCTTCCATCCCCAAACTGATGTCCAGGTAGAGGTTGTCAATAGGATGATCATACATATTCTGCGTATGTACAACTCAAAGCATCGACGCACATGGGATGAGAGCCTCCCCTATGTTCAACACAGCTATAACCGGGCTCTCCACAACTCGACTGGCCACAGCCTTTTTCAGGTGGGCTTGGGATTCCAACCACTGTGTCCCATTGATGTGGCCATGCCATTTGCAGCTACTGAGGCAGATTCGGCTCATGTCCAGGCCGAAACAGATAAGGCAAACAGATTCATTGAGCACATCCAACATATCCGCCAGCAGGTCCATGACATTCTGGAGAAATAAAATGCCAAGTACAAGCAGCGACACGATTAACATCAGGTGCCACACAAGTTTCAGGTGGGCGACAAAGTCTAGTTGCATTTGCAAAAGGAACACCTTACCATAGCCTATCAGAAACTCAGACCACTTCGATATGGTCCTGACACCATTACAAAGGTTGTGGGGGATAATGCATTTGAGCTCAGCATTCCCCCATTCCTTGGCCTGCACCTAGTGTTCAATGTGGACCGCCTTCAGCCATACTTTCCACCATTACTAGACACATCCGACATTGCAGAATAGCTCACACCAACAGAGTTAAATCCAGATTGCATGGAACAAGCTGCAACTGATCGGATCATGAACACACAGGTCAAGCACACTTTCCAGTAGAATATCCAACTATATCGAGTTGTCAAAGCAGGCCAACTCCTTCACCAGGGCAAGTGGCTCACCACGGACCAAGTTCAACAGAAGTTTCCTCATCTCATGGAGAAACTCAACGCAATAGGGACCGCTTATTCTTATGGGGGGAGGAATGATCTAGGTGGATATTGGTGGCCACCTGCCAATTCCACTTGGACCCCCACCATTGCTTCTTTCAGTTTTTCAATTTCCTTAATTGTAGCATAGTTTACTATTTTTAGCAGTTTTTCGGGTCCTAAACTTCCGGAGCCGTTTTGAGGCCCTAAACTACGCTTTTTTGGAAATCTACTGCTAACGATGTTTTATCTATAATCATCTTTTCTATCGTACTCCTCAGATAGATCTTTCCAACGAGTTATAATGCGCGTCAAACAGAGATAATATGACCAAGTCGCGACCCCAGGAAGTCGGTTGTCCAACTTGTTAGTCCTTACAATCTCCTAGGCTGGAAAGGAAATCGACAAGGGTAACATCAAACCACTTCAGCTCAGTAGCTAGCCCTACTGAGCATGAGAGGGATCTCTATAAGTCTCTTATCAGTGATATGACTTTGAAGCAAATGAATTTTTGACTAGATATAAGTATTTGTTTGTTTGTTTGTGATAATTTGCTTTTTAAGGATTTGCTGAACTTAGGGTTTGGAGCCACAAGTAGGTCTAGGCTATGGGAATGCAGGAGCAAACATAAGAAGGAGCTAGATATCAGAAAACCATGGTGTAATTTGATTATTTGTTAGTGTAGTATAGAGGATATAGTGTGGAAGAAACTAATGAGCATAAATAAACATGATTTCATTAGCTTAGGAAGACAAAACACATAACCATGAAAACCAGATAACAGAGCTTGAAAAACAAGAATTCTGAGTATTTTATCACAAGGCATTCATAGAAAGAAGAGATATAATGTAGATAAAGATATTTGGACCATGAGAAAACAAAAATAATGAAGCACAAGCACCATGAACTCACTGGGCTAGAGTTCCTTGAAAATAGCTGCAACTTGTATCTGTATTAGCTGAAAGATGATTATAATGCAAGCCTCCTTTACAAAAAGTTCAACCCTCTTCTCCTGAGGTGAAATAGTACTTATAGACTCTCCTAGAGCACTTGCCCACCTTCAGGATTCGAATTCCTTGGTGGAGGAACTGACTCCAAGATTCTCTCAACCAACAGGTGAGAGTGAGAAGGTGAAACTCAAACACTTCATGAAGAGTTTGTTTAGGAGTTTGCTTCTTTTATGAGGCCTAATAAACATCAAAAACAAACTATGATGTACATTTATTCATGCCTACATCACCTAGCCTCGTAACTAGTGCCATTACATATAGAATCTTCACTTTGACCAAGTCAGACTAGAAATTAGAAATTTTACACAGTGAAATTTTTCAAATAAAAACACAGAAAGTGCAGAAGCGCAGCGCAAAATTTGAGCTGATTTTCAGGTGCCTTTCAGGGGTCAAAATGAAAATCAAAGAGAATGGTCAACTAGCCCTTCAAGTCTAGTGTCCTGAACAATTTTAATTTCTGAATTTTGAGCACAGGAAGACCTTCAAAAATCCATTCTCCCAAGGTCACTCTAGAAGCGCAATGCCTATCAAAAAATGGTCTAGAATGCTTGTTTTTTGCCACTTTTTTGCATTTTTCCCCAAAAATAAGCCACCTCTACAAAATCTGGGCAAATGGGTTTTTAGAGGATGGAAATACCTTTCCAAAAATGTAGACCTTTCCTCAAATGGAGGCTTGAGGAAAAAGCGCAGCACCAAGGCGCTGTGCTTCTAGAGCAGCTGAATTTCTGAACTTAGACCAAAATTTGTCAAAAAACTCAAAATGCTCAGAATTTGCTCAAAATTGGAGGGAAGGTGTAAAAATAGGTTTTTTATAGCTTCATGGATGCTTTAGTAAGCATCTCCAAGTTTCCCTCATCCTTTTGGTCTTTTTTGGCCTCCTTGAGCTTGTTTTCAAGTTGTTTTACCTTGACATTGGCGATCATGTTTTGAGCTTGATAGTGATGCACCATGTGTCTGAGAAACTAATTGTATCTATTTGCCTTCTCAAGGAGCTTCTCCAAGTGTTCATTCACCCTATTAAGCCAATATTCCTTATCTTGATGAACCTCTAGGGCGATCCTATCTTCTAGGTCAAGATCCTCATTAAGCAGAATTTTTTCTTGTTCCTCTTGCAAAGCTTTCTTGAGGCCTCTTGTTCTTGGTATTTTCCTTTTTCCTCTCACCTCTGATGCTTCAAGCTCGCTTGATGTCATGATCTCCTTACCTTTGCCGACTTGCTCCAATAACTTGGCTTTTTCCTTTTCTAGGATCAACTCCTTTGCTTTGAGTTGATTGTCTTCTTGTTCAAGGATTGATATGATATATTTTTCTCTTTCCAAATTGATTGCTAGCTCCTTAATTTGATAGTCCTTATCCTTGTTTGTCTGTCGCATGTTTGAAGTTTGATCCTTTGCCTCCAAATCAACCAGTTCAAACTCATGCTCAACTGTGTTTTTCTCTTTCGTTGTCGATTCCTACTTTGTCGATGAAGAAGGCTTGGCCCCTTTCTCTCTGTGAGAAGAAAATACAAGACTTTGGCCTTTCTTATACACTTTAGTCACCTCAGGTTTGGATAGTTGAGTCTTCTCCACTGATTTTCTAGAGGACCCCACCTCCATTTGAATGAAAAATAAACTGTGAGGTATGAATGGAAATGAAATGATGTGAAGGTGGATTTCGACAAAATGATAGAGGAGGTTTGAAAAAGGTGGATATGAACTTTGGAAGCTGATGAAAATGAGTGAAGAAACAGTGTAAGAGTGATCTGCTTGCAAGGAGGAAAAACAGGGTTTGTTATGAAAAATGCCTAAAGACCTCCAGGAATGAGCTAGGGTTTTACTTTTTGAGAGGTAAAACTTTGTTTTGAGGTGAATTGAATGGTTAAAATGGTTTATTAAACATGTATGCAAGTGTAGGAAACTATTTTACATGTTTTAGAAACCAAAAACTAAAGATGGCCATTTTCACCCTATAATTTCCCATGCAAATTTCACTACAAACCCTAACTTGAAGAATCATTGACAAGAGATACATTTGGAAAATAAAAGAGGGATAATGATGGTGTAATTACTTGTCCATTGGCTTATAAGTCAATAAAATCAAGCTTGCAAGTGAAAAATTGAGATTTGGAAGAGTTTTGAAGGATTTCTAGGCACTCTGTACTGCGCGCAGCGCAGTGTTCCTACGCGTAGCACCAAAGCACAGCGCAGTTCACAGAAATGCAATGCCATATTCCAAACCACTTTTGTAGGCCTTAAACTGCTCCAAATTGAGAGCTTGATAGCTTGTTGGAAATATCTTGAAGTCTGCTATAAGATGGACATCTCAAGGATGTAATTTGGACAATCCATGAGGAAGAAAATTTGATTTTCCCAAGGTCACTCCAAAAAATCAAGGTTTCTCTGACAAAGGAGAAGCTCCAACTTGCAGAGAACTTTTGGATGCCTAATCCAAATCATGATCTGAAGGTACCATTAGAAATATTAGGATGTCTACTATAATATGGACACCTCAATAATGTAATTTGGACACTCCATGAGGGATAAAATTTGATTTTCCCAAGGTCACTCCAAAAACTCAGGGTTTCTCTGACAAAAGAGAAGCTCCAACTTGCAGAGAACTTTTGGATGCCTTCCACTAATCCAAATCATGATCTGAAGGTACCATTGGAAATCTTAGGATTTCTGCTACACAATAGAGTCCTTAAGAATTGCCAACACCTGCTCCAAACCCCTAAAAAACTGTCTTGAAGTCAAGCTATCTAGAAGTGCATTAACTCTCCCGTAGCAAGTGTATTTTGGGAATTTATTTCAAATCATAACACCTGTGCATAAACTGAAGGAGGTTTTTGTTCCTTGGACTATAATGGACAAAAACCTCTTTCACATTTGTAAAATTATTCTCCATTTTGTCAAAAACATATTTTTAAGAAAACATGTCCCTATGAGAAATGATGAGGCGAGGTAGTGTACTGCAACATTGTCTTATTTGAAATACAACATTATATTTACCTTTATTTCTCTTTCCCTAAGATGCTAACTCCCTTTACCCACTGAATCACATGATGGACATGTTTTGTTTTGACATGTGATATCATGACAACACATGGATTGAAACCCTAGACCATGACCTAAAATGAGGAATTTAACCATTTCATGACTCAAGACACTTAAATGAAGATATGATACCTCGAAGAAGACAATGACCATGATGAGTGATGAAGACCATGAGTAAGTGAAGGGGGAAACATTGACCTAGACACAACAACCAGTGACCAAATTTTTATTTGAAGACTCACTGAAATGACAAAAATTTGACTTGACGCCCTAACAACACCTTGTAAGAGCATATTTGATCACTGGTGACAGGCTGAACTGACTGACACTGACACAACTCACCCCAACGGGGCCCATAAACTCTTGGTGTTACATCTCCTCGAGTTAAGGTTTTGGTTGTTTATGGTTTGCTCTTATTTTTCAATAATAAAAATGCCCTTGAGCCTCATTGTAAAGCAGTTCAGAGGCATGTAACCACCACATCTCTTCTCAGAGATAAGCTACCATCACCTGAGCTAGTTTATTTCCATTTCTGTTTGTAAGCATATTTCATTTTTCTCCATTAATGAAATGAAGTATTATTTTTATCGCATCTTTGTATTTGTGTTTATTTTTGTACTTTATTGCATTCCTGTTTAAATCCAGATCAATCACAAGATTATTATTAAATATAAATTTCCCATTCCTGTCATTGATGAATTATTAGATCAATTACATGGAGCAATTTACTTCACCAAGTTGGATCTTCATTCAGGATATCATCAAATCAAAATGAAGATTGAATTCATTCCAAAAACAACATTTATAACTCATGAGGGTCATAATGAATTTTTGGTCATGCCTTTTGACCTTACTAATGCACCTTCTACATTTCAAGGTTTGATGAATTTCATTTTCAAACCCTTACTTAGAAAATTTGTGTTAGTATTTTTTGATAATATACTAATCTACATCAAGTCTTGGAAGGATCATGTTCAACATGTTGACAGGGTGCTCAAACTATTGGAGGAGAAACAATTATATGAAAAAAGCTCCAATTGTTTCTTTGGAGTACAAGAGGTGGAATATTTGGGTACTCAGTTAGTTCATAGCTCATCTTATCATCATGAATCTTATGGGAAAACTATGATAGTGAACAAATGTTTGGAAGGATACCTTTTTTACTTTGTACCTAATAAACAAACACAATGGGTCAAGTGGTTTCCTTTGGCTGGAGGTTGGTATAACACTTCCTTCCATACTGTAGCAAAAATGACCCCATTTATGGCACTTTATGGATATCATCCTCCGTCCATCATATCATCTTTAAAAGAAAATTCTAAGGTTCAAGTATTGGAGGATCACATCGAGCATCAACAACAAGTTCTCAAACTCTTAAAGGATAACCTCACTTTTGCGCATAATAGAATGAAATAACATGCAAATCAACATCGAAGCGAAAGAATTTTTGATGTAGGCGACTGGATATTTCTACGACTACAACCATACAAAAAAATGTCCCTCAAACAAGCTAAGAAGGATAATAAATTATCACCAAAGTATTATGGTCCGTACAAGGTGTTACAAAATATTGATACTATAGCATACAAATTGGAGCTTCCTGCATCGTCCCAAGTGCACCTAGTTTTCCATGTTTCATGCTTAAAGAACGTTATAGGTGAGAAGCTCCTAATTCAAACAATATTGTCGGAACTTGACGAGGAAGGAAAAACATATTGGAACTTGAAGTAGCTACAGAAAAAAGAACTCGACTACTATGAAATCGAACAATTTCAGAGTATCTCATCAAGTGGAAGAACTTACCCGCTGAAAATTCCACATGGGAGGATGAGAATTTTATACAGAAACATCCAAAACTACTCAAGCGTTGAGGACATCACTTTTTGAAGGAGAGGAGCATGTTAGGTCCCTATACTACTAGTGTAACCCCTTATTGTTATTAGTGCAACCCCCTTATTATATTGTTGTGCCCATGTGGTCCCCATATTATTATTATTGTGCCCCATAGAAGCCCACTATTGTTATTATTGTGCCCTTACATTATTCTTGTTACATCGGCTCTAATTATATTATGACCCCTTAGACTCCTATATATAGAAAGGAGGTCCTATCATTTGTATCATCCAAGAATTGTTCATTTGTGTAATGTAAAGGAGGTTTCCCCCTCGAATAGGCTGATTTTTAAGTCGTTGATCTATCTTTTTGTGAGATGGTTTCATAACAGTTTGTAGAGTGGTCCATTTGATATCTTCTAAGAGCTTATTTTATACATGCCCTTGCACCATCATGTTCTCATTTTTCATGACCGGTCTCAAAGAAATCTAACGATGTTTAATGTGGGTTTTCTTATGATGACAGCATGACCAAAAGAATGATCATGAAGATTTGAATTGACCTGAGCATGCATATGACCATATCCAATGTTTATTGAATTTTATTCCACGACCTTTCAATGAGTCATAAATCTTATCAAAACAATGTTGTACAAAATGTGTATCATGTGTACGATCATCGTTGATATAAAAGTGATATTCTTTAATAACATGTCGATTCTCACTAGTGCTTTCTATATCATCAACATTTTGTTTAGCATGTCTATATAGAATATGGACAAGCATAGAGACTTGGTCAAAATGATAATATTCACTCTGTATTTCATTTTGTGCAACAAATGTGTAATTCTCTGCAAAATCAACTATTGACAAAATGGTCCTCGGTGGAAACATTTCACGAGATTTTTTGAATTGCAGGTCTTGCCATCGAGCTCTATGCGAATGCTTGGTGTACTTATAAATTTATGTCTCAAATTTCTTCAAAAACTCTATCACATGAATTTCTTCTTCTTGTAATTCAATCATTTTAGCACTTGTACTATTATTTGAACTAATCAATGTATGGATATATTCATATCTCTTCCATTTCACTTTCAGGTTAGACAATGATTGATAATTTATATCAATAGGTATTTGTTGTGAAAAAAAGTCAAATTTCCACAATTATCACATTTTTTTACCACCAACACATTTCTTTTGGTAAAATAATTAATCACTTTCTCTTTCACATAGAATTTCGGATATGAAACCATGAATAGTGGAAAGAGGAGGTGAATTTTTCAAAAACAAATTACCAAAATTAAGAAATGTGTCATAATATAATTGAAATTCCACATGATAATGACAACAAAAAGTGTCGCGTACAGTGATATGTTTAACATACCATGGTTTTTGTTGCACAAAAGTATTGATTAAGACATTAATTCCACGATTACCTTCTATGAACTTATTGAACAACTCTATCTGAGTGGTGTCCAAGACATGTTTTGCATGTTCTTCATGTTGATTTTGTGATATTCTTCGCCGCATCACATCCCTTGATTTTGGTGAAACACGTGAATTTTTCATCCAATATTCATATAATATTTTTTTTATCTTCTCTAAGTCTATCTTTGTATGGTTGCCTACAAATAACTGTCCAACAAGTAAGCTCATCATTTACATCTATTTGTAATCGAAATTTCCTATGTTTGTTCAATGTTTTTCCTAAGGTCCCTAATATTTTTACCATATATTTTACCAATTCATTTTCTTTAGTCTTGATGAAACAACTACCATTTATATTGCTCTACGTGCAATTGCATCGTTTTTCTTTCTAGATCTTCCAATTTTTTGTAGAGCACTATTAATATTTTGAATCACATTTTCTTTCACTTTTTTATCTTTTGTTGATTTTTGAATACCCAATAGATTTGTAGCGTCTTTTAATTTCTTTGATGTTAAGAGACCTCTCAAAATTTGAGCTTGAAATGTCACACTTTCATCTTTGAAGAACTTCTCAATAATGACCTTAACACGATATCGTATAATATGGTCAGTTTTTTTATCTCCATATATGTCAGTGTCAACATTTTCTAACATCTCATCATCGATATTGATTTCATCTATACATATGAAAATTAAATGTAAATGGGTATAAATATTCATTAAATAATAAAATTAAAAAATAGAGTTTGAATGAAATTGAAATTAATAAATAAATAATACACATGATATATATATATATATATATATATATATATATATATATATATATATATATATATATATATATATATATATATATATATATATATTTGATGGTGATTCAACTTCTTCATTTGAATCTCTTTCAACATCTTCAACAACATCATCAATCATTGGTTCATTATATTTTTCACTTTGTCTTTCAACATTTTCAATCTCATCATCAATGTTATGAGGAATATCTCTCTCTGTTTACATTGCAAAATATTTTTCAAATTAGTTCATCAAATAAAAATTAAATTTCACAATACACTAGTTAAATTTTAAATATCATTTATAATATTTACATTTACATACTTGTTTCAACTTCTAGTTGAGATTGATTTTCTTTTTCAATATTTGTGTGTTTTTCCTTCTTTCTTTTGTAATAGTTTCTCCTGAATTCTCTATGAGTCTCAATATCTCTTGTTCGGTCATATTTTCTCTTGCAATTTCTTTGATTTCCCATGATAATTCAATTTATGTAGATTTTTAAAATCCAACAAAAAAAATCAATTTTAAAATCCTGCAAAAATTACTTACTTTAAAAATTAAGCCTAAAAAACCTACTTTAAAAATTAAACTAAAAAATCTGAATTTAAAAATTCAACCCAAAAGACTTACTTTAAAAATTAAGCTAAAAATCTCACTTAAAAAATTCAGCCCAAAAGACTTACTTTAAAAATTAAGCTAAAAAATCTCACTTAAAAAATTTAGCCCAAAAAACTTACTTTAAAAATTAAGTCCAAAAAATTCAACCCAAAAGACTTACTTTCAAAATTAAGTCCAAAAAATTTCCTCCAAAAAATTCAACTGAGAAGATTTAGCTTAAAAGTTCACTCCAAATGAGGAAAGAGTGTGAAAATAATGTTTCGGCTCCATTTATTTATATCCTTTTGGGCGAAATGTTTTTTTCCGGAGGGTCGCATCGTTTCATTTTTGCGGCCGACGAAAAATATCGACACATTTTCGGCCGAACTTTTAAAAATAATTCAGTCAAAATTTTAAAGTAATTCGGTTGAATTATTTTTCTGTTTAATTTAACGGGCATCGACGACAAACACAAGTTCGACCAAATGTAATTTTAATTCGGTCGAACTGTTTTAACCTACAACTCTGCAACAGCTCGGCTCTGGTCACCTTTTTCCAACTTCGGAATGCTTAAACTCCATCAAATTTGGTGAATTTACTGTCAAAACCAATACCAGCATTTGCATAATTGAATCTACTTTCAGTAGATATAAATTTTATGGAATTTTATAGAAATTTGTTAATTTTAATTAATTTTCTAAAAAATTGTGTGCAAAAAAATTCTGAAGGTCATTATGATTCAATGAAATCAAAAATTTGTATCTTCCAAAATACACTATAAAAAAATGAAAAATTTATGGTTCATTACATTGGTTTGTCTTCTGTAATGGGTAGTTTTTAGATTTTTAGTTTATAACTAATATGTTGAGAAATTTGGCGTGCAGCTAAACATCTTCAAAATCTGCAGTTTTTTCATATTGGTTCAATTCAAAAAATTCTAGTAATTATGATGTGCATCAGTTGGTTTCGTAAATATAACAATATCGAAGTAGAGACTATCTAGATTGTTGCAACACATAAAAAAATTTCAAAAACGACAAGCTAACAAAAAATACACTAGTGCTCAAAAACATGATGTATTATGAATCCATTGATTTTTAAAAAACACATAGTCAAACAATTGCTAAGTTGACATATCAAATATGAATAAAAAAAGTCCAAAAAATAAGTAATAGAAAGCTAATAAAATTTCTAACAAGTTTTCTTTTTATTATAAAATGAAATTATGAACAGAAAAATTGTTTTGGCTTGCCAAAAGTTGAAGAACTTCTAAAAAAATGTTAGATTTTAAGCTTTTGTGGCCTTCTTTTTTAAAAATTGTGATTCGGATCATCCTCAATATTATGTACATTGACGTTTCAAATCCCAAAGGGGATCCATCTTCAAGACAGAAATTTGAGTGATAGATTGAAGGAAGAATTATCCAACCAAAACAAATAAATATTTAATGCATGAACAAAAATAAAAAAGCTGACTAATTTCAAAATAAAACCAAGCCTACAGTAATAAAATGAATATAAAATAAATAATAAATTAAAACATTTTAATTTTTATATAAGTAACTAATAATTTTATTTGATGCAGTAATTTTATAAATAATTTTAATAATAATAAATTATTTTTAAATTTTCTAAAAGTATATTTTTTTCTCAAAAAAGGGCAAAAAAAAGTAATCCAATTTCACATTTTCACCTTATGATATATTTATTGATCACAATAGTTACACATATAAAACATAAATATCTCACTTCCACACATCTAAATCATGATTACAACTCATAAATAAGAAACAACAACTTTTAAATTGATTCATCTTAACTCATAATAACAACTATAAGACTATCATGTAATCTATGGTTGTAAAAAATTACAAAAGTAAAATTCAAATTTTATACTAAATAATTTTAGTGTTTAACATTGATATCTAAATTGGATTTTATTTATATTCGATCGTCGAGATCATGCTTCATAATGGTATCACAACACCAAAGTATGAACGAGTTTATAAGATTCTTAATTTTAAGGACATATCCAATATGAAAGACATTTAATTTTGGTAACCCTTAATAAAAAATTTATACATTTATTAGTAAATATTGATAGTAAAGATTAGACAATCAAGTATTTATTCATTATTTTTTCATTAATAAATAGTCTTTTGAAAAAAATTTAAAATATTTTAAAATTAATTAGAAATAATAATAATAATAAATATAAATATAAATGATTAAAAATAGTAGACATCCATTTAAATCTTCTCACTTCAAATTATTAAAAATGATTTAATATCTTTATTCAAGTTTTTCTACTATCATCATTCAAGATGTCTTGATGATGGATCCTTGTTGGGATTTGAAACATCGGCGAAAAATGATTTTTACTGTGGGTTCTCCGGTCATTAATTAAAAAACCTATCATTACAAATATCTAAAGACAATCCATATAAGTATATATAAATATTAAGAAGATCATGTATATAAGAAATGTGTGAGGTAATGTGGCTATTTATGAAATGTTAATGTCTACTTGGAAAATAGCAGTGCTACGATCATCTGAAGGGAATTAAACAAATATGCATCCCATCGTTACTAATTTCTATTGTAACGATGTTTTTTTAGCAGTGCTTTCAGATGTTTTTTTAATGATAATTCTTATCTTAGTATTCATTTTGTTAATATGGGATAATATTGAATTTTTAATACTTTGTGATCACATATCCTAATAAAATCAATTTACTGCTTTTCAAAATTTATTGTTATATATAAATAATATTACAAATATAAAATAGATTACGTTATTTAAATTATATTATATTTCTATATATTCAAGTTGTTATACGAGATTTAAATAGTCTCTATATTTTTAGAAAAACATTATTATAATTTTATATATAATAAAAAATTTATATATTATAACTATTAAATAATTATTTTGTATTTATTAATAAATTTCATATTTTAAACAAATATATATTATATGAAAATAGTATAAACATAATATTTTATTTGGATTATATTGTGTTTTATTTAAATAATATAACTTCTATTATTAATTATTTTTTTGCATAACAGAAGTACTAAGCAGCAACATTTCATATTATACTTGTTTTCATAACAAAATTTTTGGTTACTGTTGTAGCGGCTACAATCACCCTCCAAAATTTTGCCCTAACTTCGTTTTGGAGCCTCTCTTCCAACCTTCACAACAGCTTGTCTTGCTTCATCAATATCACAAGCTTCAGTGTTTTGCTTGCACAAAGGCAGCTTGTCGATTACAACTTGATCCATTCCCCTCACAGGTTGTTCACCCGGACTTGGTCCAGCTACAACTTGAGCAGCTTCCCCAAGAAAATTGCACATTTCTAGAGGGAACCCAGCCTTCCCTCCCAATGCAAGAGCATGAGGCTTGAAGACAAAAGGCTTCAAATTTAGGAGTGGGATCCTTTAGCTGTCAATTTACAAACTTTTCTAGATAGGGTTTGAGCTAGGATTTAGGGATCGAGTGATTTTATAATTAATTCAAGTTTTTTAGATTCAGTGAAGATTCTCAAGGAGAATATCAACTAGATTAGATATTATCTAAGATTAGGCAGATTCGATCCATGGATTAAGAATCTGATTGTTAGAATGAAATAGTATTTATGTAAGTTATGAATGATTGTAAAGGGATTTTGACTGATTTGGCTTAATTAGGCCATAAAAGATTAAGTTACAGAAATTGTATCTCTAGGTATTTGTGTATAATTGGTCAATCCCAGAGGCATTTTATTCCTTTGAAATATCTGTGAGTTCGGTTGATTTCCAATTTGGCTTTTGAATTAGAGTGTGTAAAATATGTAGTATATCGCCAATCTTGTTTTTTTTCCGCATTTGAAATAATTTAGTTATGTTCTAAAAACATTGGAGAATATGGTTTGAGACAAGTTAAATGTAGCAGAGGTGTTAAGTTTGGCATAACAGAGAAAAGAACACCTGACAAAATCATGTTAACCCAAAGGAGTCTAGAACCGTCCGATCTATAGATTCAATAGATCTAATGGTCATCACACGCCAATAAGCTCGTGCGTTATTCAAGTAAGAAAAGCGGTAATATTAGTAAAGTTGTTTATCGGGTGGAGAAAAAGTGGTAAGATGTCTTTTGAAATTCTAAGCAATTCCATTAATCGACCGATGTGTAGCACTCGGGTGGAGAGAGAAAACCACTTTATCGGGTGGATAAACATCGCACAAGATCTTTGTCCGATATTGTTGTTAACCATTGGATCAAGTGTGCTTTGATTAACGGTGGAGGATCGCCGATTAGTTTTGTTGATCGAGTGAACCAACAACCGTCGGATTGAAAGGTAAGATCAACGACGGAGAGTTAGCGCAATAATTTTTGTGGAAAAAGCGGACGCAATAAGGAATTAACCAAAAGTTTGAATTCCTTTTGATTCTATAGCAATTGAAAGGTTATCATATTGCGAGTAAAATTAATAAGTTCTGCTAATTTAGCAGAATAGCCAAGTTTGGAGGTAGATGACTGATACTCCAAAGGAAATCCAAGAAGAAGTTCCACCTGAACTTGCAGAAATCATTTTTGGATTTGAACGATTATCCATTACACCTGCACCCAGACCACCATTTGTGGTATCAGAGCAGCCTACTGACACTGAACGGGATCTCTAGGATCAAAAAAATAAATCCAACATGGCTTTCAGAGTTGGAGGAAGAGGTGGTGGTCGAAGAAGACGAAGACTCGTTGCAAATGCTGAAGTGTTGGAAGCTATGCAACAGATGCAAGCTAGATTGGAAGCAATGGAAATGGGAAGAGATGAAGATGTTGGAGATTTCAGTGAACTTGAATTTGGAGCTGCAGAAGATGAGGAACCTACAAATGTAACTCCTGAAATAAGATTATTTAAGTCAATATTGAGATCCACATCCAAAATTAGACTTGAAGTTTCAATCTACACAGGAAGCTTAAGCCCTGAGGAATTGATAGACTGGATAAATGATATGGAGAAATTCTTCGATTATGAAGAAACAAAAGAAGGAAAGAAGGTGAAGTTTGTTGTCACAAAACTGAAAGGACATGCAGCACTTTGGTGGGATGGAGTGCAGGCAAAAAGAAGAAGACTTGGCAAACAACCTATTAATAATTGGAACAAGATGGTGGCAAAACTTAAAAGTAATTTTTTTCCAAGTGATTATCAGCAAACATTATTTAGACAGATGCAGAATCTTAGACAGAGGTATATGACAGTAAAGGAATACACAAAGGAATTCTACAAAGTGAGTATAAGAGTAGGACAAATCCAAGATACAGATGAGAAAGTTGCAAGATATGTGAATGGTCTCAGAATGGAGATCCAAGATGAGATAAGTTTATTGTCTCCTAAAACAGTAGAAGAGGCTTATCAGATGGTATTAAAGGCTGAAGAAAAATTCATGAGGAAGTAGTCTGCCGTAAATAGAGGTACTTTCCGAGGAAGTGGAAGTCAAGGTGGTAGAGGAAGATCTATAGCACCTAGAGATGGAGCTAGCAGTAGCTCAAGTCAGCATGCACCCACAGGAGGTGATGCAAGTGGCAGAGGGAGTTTTTCCAGAGGAAGAGGAGGCAAAGGTAGAGGAAGAGAAATCAGATGTTACAGATGTAACAAGCTGTGACACAGAGCTTATGAGTGCCCAGAAAATATAGGAATGAATCAAAGGAAAGCAATTATTGCAAAAACTGAAGAGGAAACAACAAAGGTAATAGAATAAGAGAATGTACCAGAGAAAGGGGAATCTTTGGTAGTCAATAAAATTTTGTTAAAACCAGCTAAGGAAATTGTTGAACCAGCACAGAGAAAAACCTTGTTCAGGACTGTGTGTAAGGTTCAAGGGAAATGTTGTCAGAAGATAATAGATAGTGGTAGTACAGATAATTTGGTCTCCATATAAGTGGTGGAGAAGTTGAAATTGAAAACAAAGAAACATCCAACACCTTACAAGGTGTCATGGCTTCAAAAGGGATATCAGTTGGTAGTGAATGAGCAATGTGGAGTGGAGTTACAGTTGGGTAAATACAGAGACAAAATTATGTGCGATATGATGCCTATGGATGTCTGTCATATATTGTTGGGTAGACCTTGGCAGTATAACAGAGGAGTTGTGCATGATGGAAAGAAGAACACATACAAATTTAGCAAAGATGGTGTCAATCATACATTGTTTCCAATGGAAGAAGAGGATACATCAAAGAAACCTGATCCAAAGACCCTTTTGCTGAGTGGAAAGGAGTACTTGCAGCAGATGGAATAAGATGAGGTAAGTTTTGCATTGGTTTGCAAACCCAAGGTAATAATTACTTCCATAAAAAAAATTTATTTACCAATTGAAATTCAAGAATTGCTGGATAGTTATTGTGATATCATTGTAGATGATTTTCCTGATGAGTTACCACCCATTAGAAAAATCAGTCATCACATAGATTTGATTCCAGGAGCAAATCTACCTAATAAATCAGCTTACAGAATGACTCCCACAGAGAATGAAGAGATCATGAAATAGGTTCAGGAACTATTAAACAAGGGACTGATTAGAGAGAGTTTGAGTCCTTGTGCAGTGCCAACAGTGTTGAGCCCAAAGAAAGATGGAGGTTGGAGAATGTGCACTGATTCAGTGTCGAATTCCCCTAGTACATTTATGAGGCTCATGAATGAAGTTTTGAGAGAATTTATTGGTAAATTCATAATAGTATATCTAGATGATATATTAGTTTACAGCAAATCAAAAGAGGAACATGTGAGACATCTAAATTATGTCTTACAGAGGCTACAACAAGACAAGTTACTGTTAAATTTAAAGAAATGTTCATTCATGAAGGAGGAGTTGATGTATTTGGGCTTTGCCATTTCTGCGGAGGGGTTAAAGATGGATCCAGAGAATAGCAAGACTATCATGGAGTGGCCTTCACCAAAAGGTGTCTTTGAGGTAAGAATTTTTCACAGTCTTGCTAGTTTTTACAGGAAATTCATAAGGAATTTTAGTAAGATCAATGCTTCAATTATTGACATAATAAAGAAGGACAGACAACCATTTAAATGGACTGCTGAAGCAAAAAATAACTTCCAGTTGTTGAAGAGAAAGATTACTGAGAAGCCTATTTTGATTTTTCCTGATTTTAATAAACCTTTTCAAGTGAAGTGTGATGCCAGTGGAGAAGCCATTGGAGTTGTTTTGAGTCAGGAGGACAAGCCTATAGCTTATTTTAGTGAAAATTTGAATGAGTCAAAGAAGAAATATTCTTCTTATGACAAGGAGTTTTATGCAGTGGTGCAATCTTTGAAGAAGTGGAGACATTACTTGATGTCCAAGGAGTTCATACTGTATTCAGATAACCATGCATTACAGTACATTATGCAACAGCCAAAGCTTAACCAGAAGCATGAAAAATGGGTAGAATACCTTCAAAGTTTTAATTTTGTGTTAAAAGATATAACTGTTCAATCAAACAAAGTAGCAAATGCTTTAAGTAGAAAAAAAAAATTAGTTCAAGAAATTCAAATTCAAGTGTTGGGTTTTGATTTTCTTAAAGTTATTTTTATGAGAAAGATATAGATTTTAAAGAGGCATTTGAAGCTTGTAGAAATCCTGTTTTGTTAGACAGAAGCAAGTGGTTGGATTATTTCCTGCAAGAGGGGTTGTTGTTTAAAAGAAATCAGTTGTGCATACCAAATTGTTCTATGCGAGAAAATTTGATTAAGGAGAAACACAGTGGTGGACTAGGAGGACATTTTGGTGCAAACAAGACTTATGAACAGTTGAACCGGTTTTATTTTTGGCCAAAGATGAAAG
The DNA here is from genome assembly GCA_031772625.1 of Pinus tabuliformis. NCBI lineage: Eukaryota > Viridiplantae > Streptophyta > Pinopsida > Pinales > Pinaceae > Pinus > Pinus tabuliformis. The sequence goes on from CM062815.1 coordinate 1,061,610,414, forward strand.
CTGAAGTGGAAAATTATGTGAAAAATTGTAAAGTCTGTAAGTATGCAAAGGGAAGGAGCCAAAACACAGGTTTGTGTGTTCCATTACCTATTCTAGATAGGCCTTGGGATATGGTAAGTATGGACTTTGCTTTGGGTTTACTGAAAACTCAAAGGGGGCATGATTCAATTTATGTAGTAGTTGAAAGATTTTCAAAAATGGCACATTTTATTCCATGTTATAAAACCAGTGATGCTACTCACATTTCTAATCTGTTTTTTAAGGAGATTGTAAGATTACATGGGTTACCTAAGAGCATTGTTTCAGATAGAGACACCAAATTTGTTGGACATTTCTGGAGGACATTATGGAAGAAGCTTGGAACTAAACTGAGTTTCAATTCTGCTTATCATCCTCAGACTAATGGGCGGAGTGAAGTTGTAAACAGACGCTTAGGTAATCTTCTAAGAAGTCTTGCAGGTGAACATCCAAAACAATGGGATCAAGTATTGGCACAGGCAGAATATGCTTATAATGATTCTCCTAATAGGAGTATAGGGCAGAGTCCATTCCGTATAGTTTATGGAATGCACCCAAGGGGAGTGTCTGAATTGAGAGACTTGGGAAAAGCTGAAATGAGAAGTTCTGAAGGAGAAGATTTTTCTATAGAAGCTCAAGCAATACATGAATAGGTAAAACAGCGATTATAGGACAACAACATAAAATACAAGAGCAGAGCAGATTTGAAGAAGAGAGACGTTAATATTGAATTTGGAGATTTGGTTTTAGCACACCTGAGGAATGAAAGATTTCCAAAAAGGGAGTATAACAATCTAAAGTTTAAGAAAATTGGACCATGCAGAGTCTTGAGGAAATTTTCTGCAAATGCATATGAAATTGAATTACCCCTTGATATTGGAATATCTCCAATTTTCAATGTTGCTGATTTGTATAGGTATGAAAGTGGAAATGCAGATGACACAGCATAGGATCAAGAAGAACAAGAGATTGATTGGGTAAAACAGTTACCTATAGCAAAGGAATTGAAGCCAGAGAGGATTTTGGACAAGAAATTGTTGAAGAAGACAAGAGGATAGGAGTATTTTCAATATTTGGTCAAATGGAAGGATCAACCAATTGCTGAAGCTACTTGGATGACAGATGCCATGCTACAGAAGTTGGGCAGTTCTATAGAAGAGATCATGGACAGGAGCCCATGAAGAGTTTTGTCCTCAGGAGTCTGATGCAGGAGCATGAGGCTTGAAGACAAAAGGCTTCCAATTTATTCCAAAAATACAAAAAAAGTTTACAGGCAAACGAGTGGGATCCTTTAGCTATCAATTTACAAAGTTTTAGATAAGATTTGAGCTAGGATTTAGGGATTGAGTGATTTTATAATTAATTCAAGTTGTTTAGATTTAGTTGAGATTCTCAAGGAGAATATCAACTAGATTAGATATTGTCTAAGATTATGCAGATTCGATCCATGGATTAAGAATCTGATTCTTAGAATGAAATAGTATTTATGTAAGTTCTGAATTATTGTAAAGGGATTTTGACTGGTTTGGCTTGATTAGGCCGTAAAAGATTAAGTTACAAAAATTGTATCTCTGGGTATTTGTGTATAATTGGTAGATCTCGGAGGCATTTTATTCCTTCAAAATATCTCTTAGTTTAGTTGATTTCCAATTTGGATTTTGAATTAGAGTGTGTAAAATCTGTATTATATCACCAATCTTGCGTTTTTTCCGCGTTTGAAATAATTTGGTTATGTTCTAAAAACATCGGAGAATATGGTTTGAGACAAGTTAAATGTAGCGAAGGTGTTAAGTTTGGCAGAACAGAGAAAAGAAAACCTGACAAAATCGTGTTAACCCAAAGGAGTCTAGAACCGTCCGATCTACAGATCCAATAGATCTAACGGTCATCGCGCACCAATAAGCTCATGCATTAGTCAAGTAAGAAAAGTGGTTTTATCAGTGAAGTTGTTTATCGAGTGGAGAAAAAGTGGTAAGCTGTCTTTTGAAATTCCAAGTGATTCCATTAATCGACCGACACGTAGCACTCGAGTGGAGAGAGAAAACCACTTTATCGGGTGGATAAACATCACGCAAGATCTCCATCTGATATCGTTGTTAACCGTTGGATCAAGTGTGCTTTGATTAATGGTGGAGGATCGCTGATTAGTTTTGTTGATCAGGTGAACCAACAACTGTCGGATTGAAAGGTAAGATCAATGGCGGAGAGTTAGCGTGATAATGTTTGTGGAAAAAGCAGACGCGATAAGGAATTAACCAAAAGTTTGAATTCCTTTTGATTCGTAGCAATTGAAAGGTTATCATATTGCGGGTAAAATTAAGAAGTTCTGCTAATTTAGTAGAATAGCCAAGTTTGGAGGTAGATGATTGATACTCCAAAGGAAATCCAAGAAGAAGTTCCACCTGAACTTGCAGAAATCATTTCTAGATTTGAACAATTATCCATTACACCTGCACCTAGACCACCACCTCCAAAAATTCCGCAATCCTATCTAGCAACCTAGTGGGCTCCGAGATTGCGCAATTTTCCCAGCAGGGCTGCTTAGCCCAGAATTTTGCGCAAATATGGGTAGCAGTCAGATGCTCTGCCCAGAAATTGCGCAAATCTCCTGGGCAGTCAGCCCAGCTCCCAGCCGGAAATGCGCATTTCCTTCAAGTAATCAAACAACCTCTTGCATGTGCAGCTGAGTTGACCGGTTCCCTCCCAAACCGAGAAAAACAAACTTGCATGCATGGGCTGCTTCTCCCAAGGCAGCATGCAAAGGCGTACCTTGTTTCAGGGATCTATGTTTAGCACTTGGAGGTTACATGCAAGGATCATTTTAGAAACTTCCCACCAAGTGTCGATTTCCCTAGATTTGTGGCATGCGCATCACAACCTCGATGTTGTCAAAACTCATCAACCGGATGCTACAGAGCTCATTCCTCACGTCAACCTTGTAGATCTGACATGCCACATCACATCTAGGAGCAGTCGACACATTCAGCTCAGCTGCTTTAGGGTAAGCCAGTTTCCCATGCCTTGTGTTGCATTTCTATTGCTTTTTTTGTTTTCGCTTGTATGAGTATTGTTTGCTTGATTTCTTTGAACGCCTGTTGTCGCTTACATGTATATTAGATTGTCCTAGCACCTTTTCATTTTTCATTAACATCTCCCTATTTTCACATGCATGAAACTTTTTTCTGCGAACAGTCGCCGATTCGGCATCTCGCCTCACCCACATGCATGTTGTTCCATTTTCTAAATCTTGCATTCATCATTTGCATGCATGATCACTCACTTATGCTCACACTCAGTATCAGCATGCATTCATTGTCATATATGCTTTCAGTTGCCCATCGGCGAGTCGGGCCAACCTTGGCCCGGACTCTGCCTTCACCAAGGCTACATTGCTCAATCTGGGGAGGAAAGGCTCTACCTTCCTCTCCATAAATGCACATTTTTCCCAGCACTGGCCACCAGCATTGTTTTGCACATTTCTGGAGGACAGTGAATGCTTGGCCCAGGAAATTGCGCAAATCATTCCCTGGGCCTGAAGTCCTTCCCAGCTGGAATTGTGTATTGCGTAATCCCAGCAGCCAGCAGCTAGACTGGACTATGCATTGCACAGTTCCAGCAGCCAATTAGTCTCCCAGCAGCCCAAACTGTGACTTGCGTAGTCTTGGCATTTAGTCTCCCGGCCTCCCAGCAGAAATTGTGAACCTTCATGATCAGTCACACAAGTATGTTGCAAGTCAGTTCTCAAGTTCATTTTGGTTTTCGACTAACAGATTTCTTTCCATGAGTGTTGCCATGTCTCCAAGTACTAAAGGTGTTCATCTGCCTCTTAGCAATGCAGGTACAATGGTTTCTAGAGCGCAGAGTCAAAAACACCATTCAGAGCACCCCTAGAGATGCAATTGATCAAATGTCTATGAGCTTGCCTACTCTCGAAGATATCAGGTTGTTCGTAGACAAGGACATAAAGATATGACAGCAGCAGCATCACAAAAAGAAGCATCATGAACAGCAGTTGAAGGTAGCATACCAAATGTAGCGAACATAGCGAATGCAGCAAACACAACGAATGCAGTGAACGCAGCGAATGCAATGAATGCAAGAGGAAGTTTGTTGACAACGCAGGCGTGGAACAAAGTTGCAAGCTCAAGATGATGAAAGAAACTTTGGATACTCAGGCTATGAGGTGACAACACTACATGATGATCAAAGACAGAGAATGGAACAAAGAAGGAGTTGCATGTGCTAAAGTGACAGCTCAAGGAAGAATGTGAAGCTGCACAGATGGACAACTGAGTTGCAATAGGAATAGGGACAGCAATGGGCACAACGTGTAGTCACGAATGAAACTACGCTCTTACAAGTTAAAGATCCATCCCAGTAGCTGGCAAGGAGCAGACATGGTGAGCAGTGTTGTTGATCGCATGCAAGAGATTCAGTAGCATGCATGCTATTATGCACATGCATACAACCCAACCCATTCAGCACACTCACTAAGGTGAAGACAAGAAGCAAGTCCAACTAAAGTTGAACATTTACTTTGACAAGTTGATGCGCATGACCACTAGCACACACTTGAAGTTCATCACAGACACTATGCATCAATGTGTTGTCAGTTCAGCCACACCTAAGAAGGCCATGCGCATGATAGCAAACGAGTTGGATGAAGGGGCCGAACCAATGCACCGGTTGCAAGGGAGGCAAGAGTTCGCTTCAGCAATATGTCACCATGAGGTGCATGCACACCATCATGGAAGACCAATCTTGGCATCAGCTCACCACCTTCACCATCATAAGCATGTCAAAGAGTTGGTCTCATCACAGCGGACCGAGTGTCATTGATGTCTTGCTTGGCTTGCTCAAGCCATGTGCATTGCAACGTTGAGTCATGTCAAGTGTAAGTCAAGTGTCAATAGTTGGATGTAACAGTCATAGAGTAGGTGAAGACTCATGAAGGTAGTTGAACTGTCAAAAAGGGGAATGTCAAGGGTCAACCCACCCTTTTCTATAAATAGTCCCTCATAACTCATTGTATAGGCTTTTGGTCAACCAAGATTCTATTAAGACTATCTTGAAGAAAGCTTGGACAGTATTGTAATGTGCCTTGGCTTCTCCACTACATGGAGCTAGTTCATCTATTTGGAGGAGCAGGAGGATGTGGCTGTAACATTCCACTGATGAGGCTAGCAGGTTTAAATGGATGTATTGTATGATTGGAACTTACACTCCTTTATATAATAAGAGCCAACACATTTTCATGCATATGTTGTTATTGTAGTTGGATTGTTCCGATTGCCTTAATGATATATGTTGTTTAACTTACGTATTTGTGTATGAATTGATTCATATGCAATTATATGAATCTTGTTGCAACTGTGATGTTGGTTTAACCATCACTTTGGATTTTTGACTACTCTGATTTCCATGTTGTGATGCACCTTCGCTCGTGTGTTCCCTTCCCAGCTGAGTACTGATACAGGTTTTCAAGGGGTGCACTCATCCCACCCCCTTTGTGTTAGAACCTATCATGCACCTTCCTTGACTCACTGCAGCGTTCACACCCTTGCTACTAACAAAGTTATCTTACTTGCCTTTGTGTGACATCACTGTAAAGGCATTACCTTACGACCCACTGTTAGGACTCCTACACCAAACAGTCTGAGGTCTAATTGGGACTTCTTACCGAGGAGATCCTCTTGACATGTTGGCAGGTCCATCATCGTCAACAGTTACCTAACTTCTTGATTTCATATCTTTCTCACATGCAAGATAACTATTTTTCATCGTGAAGAAGATAGATATAGCATTCAAATAAATGGTTTCATGATTCCTTTTAAATTCAAGTGAAGGGAAGGGTTTTTACTACTTGTGAAATTCACATTATTTCCTTTACTAGAAATCATAAGAGTGGTTATACTTTATAGCCTTTAAATTTTGACTTTAAAAGTTTTGTTAAAGTATTAATACTTGAAAAATTATAGATAATTCAAAGTCAAAATGGCATTTAAATCAATATCTCAAATTTATGCATGCAAACCTTTTTTTAATGAAAGTCCAAGTCAATTATGTTTTAATTTTAGCTTTGAGTCATCATATGATGCAAAACAATTTCTAGACCTTTCACAAATCTGTAAAATGTTTTTAAACAAGTTAGAGCTAATCATATCAAAATGGAGGGTTAGCAAGATGTCAAAATCTATGATATATGCAATGTGACAAATGTAGGAACATTGAATTTGCAAGGAGAATCAATTTGAAAATGTAGACGCTATTATTTATTATTTAATGCATTATTGAGCAAAATGATAGACATTGTGTTTGATAAGACTACACCTAGTCTTTAATTGGGTTTAGCTTGGGTAGTTGGGAGAAATTTCGTTATCCTCCCCACCTGGGTTCAATTCCTACATGTGACATGTTGAGCTCATAATGAGTATTTTCTTGTAATGGTTTCAAGCCTTGATGTCTAACCGAAACATGAATATTCTACATATGGAATATAAAGATATTTCTCATTGGAAATAATAATAATAATGATAATAATAATAAATTGCATTAAACTTTAATAATTAAAATTTAAAAGAATAAGGTCAAACAAAGACAAATATAGCTAAAGTGACTTGATAAGGAATTTGAAAGTGTGGTCTTCAAGTTGATTGACTTAGAAAGACAAATATAGCTAAAGAGACTTGATAAGGAGTTTGAAAGTGTTGTCCCCAAGTTGATTGACTTCGGAGGGATTATTTACAGCTCAACAAATATGCGCACGCACATATACACATGCCTTACAACAGCCCTTAAAATGATAGATAAAATCCTTAATGAAGGCCAACATATGAAAAATGAGATTCACTTACAAACCATCTTCGTGCCTCTTGACTCTTGCTACATTATTTTAGGAAATTAAAAGATCGTTAAAGGAAGTGACAAGAGGCTATAAATATTTGAGTGATGATTCTCACCTCCCATTAATTAGCATTGTAGAGCAATTTAAAATGTCTATTGTGTCAATACAATTTGCACAATCAACAAACCTCACTTCAAAATTTCAATTCAAATGATTGTATATATACTTGAAGGTCTTTACAAGGAAAATTTGTTTCCTAAGATAAAGTAGTAAGGGCACAAATAAGAAAAGAGAAGAAAGCAATTCAAAATTGCAATCTAGAGTAGCTTGTAGACACAAAACTTGTAATTCATAGCCTCAAACTTTTGAGGATTTTCCAAGGATTTGGATGATTGAAGTATTGTGATTGATTCTAGGGGTATGAATATGAACTTGCGATGGAGTTTGTCCAACATTTTAGAGCAAATATCACAAGGGAATAATACCAAGGCCACATCTCCAAAGTGAAGGGTTTTGAAATCAAGGCAAATGAGAAAAGCATCTTCAAAGTTTCATGCTTATCGACTGGACAAAAGTGGGAGAAAGATGTTAACATGTAGTCCCAAGAGGTAAGAAAAAAATATCTTGTTTCCTAGTATGAAACAATAGAGGACATTAGAAAAGGAGTAAACAAATTAGTAGACTAAATTAGTATGGGCATCAATTCATCTAAACCCTAAGGCATATCAACAAAGTGGAACCACCAAAAGCAAAACAAAATAGAGAATAGATTACAAAATCAAGGGCAAGCATAAGAGCACAATCCTAAAGAAAAAAATCATTGTCCAAACATTGCAAGATATTGGAGAAAACATTAAATTTGATCCCATTACATTAAATGAATTTAAGCAATTAATGGAGTAACTAGTTTGAACACCATAACCAGGTAACCTCCTAATTCCAAGAGGTTCAATATCATTGAAATGCAAGATTTAAGCATGATAAAGAAATGTGACACCTCATTTTGATTTCCCCATTATATAAATGTAATAATGTCTACGAGTCATTATGAGTTGCAGCATGGACACTACGTCATTTTTTTTCGAAGTTGAAGGGGACAAATTTTTAACTATGTAAATGTATTTTGTCTAGTAATAAAAATATTGCCACATAACTGACTAAAGGGTGAAGCACCTACGCTAACCATGATACATGAGAAGGAACTAGCAAGAGGGTTTTGGAATTAACCTTGCCTACAATTGATAGAAAAATCCAACCAAATATTTGTGCCAAATTGTTGCCTTACCTTTTCACTCTAACCCTAAACTCATTGAATGAATAACTTTGTACTTGAAGTAACCATTTTCATAGTTATGGAGGTTGGGTGGTGGTTGAAGAGTTATTTCATACTTCAATGGGAAATATAGGCAGGTACTCATATCGAATTTCGAGAGTTAACCTTGAGTGGTGTGGGGAAATGGGAAAAATATTGGGGAAACAACCATCCAATCATGAATCCAGACATCCATGAAGAGCAAAGGGACACATGCGTTCCTGGAAAAGAAAATTCATGAGTAGAGAGATGCCAATCCTAAGTGGAATATTTGTTGTAATGTTATGAGTGGCTATAACTCAATTCAGCTACCCAAATTTGTCCAAAAAAGTTACATTCACGAATTAAATGTAAACAGGTGTGTTTTGAGCTTGAAAAATCCCATTTATATGAGTTAAATTCTTATAGAAGAACCCAAAATATGAGCTAAGTGAAGGGGTTACAAATTGATGAAAATTGGGGGACCTAGAGTGGTGTTAAGAAGGGAGAATGTTGAGGGATTTATTAGGTAGTGAAGGGGATCCCTAATGTTATTCCCTACCAACTGGAGAGGTATTTGAGAGTTAATGGAATCCATGAGCTCAATGGGGAAGAGGGACTTTTATTGTAATTTTGTTGTGAAGGATAGTGGCCCATATTATTATCCTTTGCTTAAGTGAATTAGAGTTCCCCTGGTGGTATCATGGTTTGTCATAGGGTGGCAAATTGTAGAAAGATAACTTCACAATTGAGCCTTGGTTGGGTGGAAAATATCTCACCTTCTTCAATTACATGCATTTAATTATGCGAGTATTCCTTATTTGTAATTTGATATATGTTTATTGGTTGGATGTGTGATCCTTGCTAATTACAAATTCTTTGGATAATGAGTTGTGAATGATACTAATGATGTTAATTAGTAATTATTTTCATGGTTCTTATGACATCCTGGATGATATCGCCTTTGGGAAACCAAACGGTGTAATACCTTAACTAGGAGGATAAGGGCAATGGTCTTCATCTCTGAACTGGAATGAGTATTGGCAAGTGTATGAATCCTTACTCGTTCACTCTTTGGAGGATTTAAGATAGACTACACGTGATATTTCACATAGGTAGGAGGTAGGATTTAAGAGTCATTGTGAGTTGTAGCATGGACACATTGTACAAAAAAAAAACTTTGAGTTGAAGTAGAAAAACTATGAACTTTGTAAATGTATTTTTTATACTAATAAAAAATTTCCCCACAACTAACTAAAGGGTGAAGCACCTACACTAACCATGATGCCATGAGTTGTAGCTCATGAGGAGGTTATTGGAATTATCCTTGTCTTTAGTTTCAAGAAGAACTGCACCAAAGGTTTGTTCCAATTTTAAAAAAATTGAAAATGTTTCCTTACCTTTTCCCTCCAACCCATAAACTCATTAAATGAAGAACTCAATAGTTGAAGCAACCACGTGCCACAATTAAGGAGCTTGGAGTGGTGGTTGAAGAAATATTTTAGACTTCAATGGGATATATGGGAAAGTAACCATCTTGAATTTTGAGATTTAACCCATGAGTGGTGTGAGGAAAAGGAAAAATCTTGGGGAAAATGGCATCCAATCACGGATTCAATCACCCATGGAGAGCAAAGCAACACACGGGCACCTAGAAAGAAAATTCATGAGTGGAGAACTATCAATCCTAAGAGGTATTTTTTGTATAATGTTATGGTTTCTAGAACTAAATTTGGCTGCCCCAACTCATCTAAAAAAGTGACATTCATGAATTAAATTGTGCTAGTGCATTCTATGCTTACAAAGACACATTTATGCATGTTAATAGAAAGAACCCAAAATTTGAACTAAGTGAAGGAACTACAAATTTATGCAAACGAAGTGAGCTAGAGTGTTACTAAGAAGGGAGAATTCCAAGGGACTACTAGGCAATGAAGGGACTCTGTAGTGTTGTTGCATGCCATCTAGGAGGAATATGATAGTTTGTGGAAGCCATGAAGTTCATGGGGAAGTGGGACTTATATTCTAAATATGTTTTGAAGGATAATGTCACTTGATGTCATCCTCTACCTAAGTGAATTAGAGTTCACCCTATTGGTATCATATTTTTGCTAGTGGTCAACAAATTGTAAAAAGATAAAGGCACAATTGAGCCTATGGTTGCATGGAAAAGAGCTCACCTTTCTTTAGTTGCAAGCATTTTAATTATCCAAATGAGTTTCCTCACTTGTATTATAATGTTCATCACTGTAATTTGGTTGATTTTTACTACTTGCTTGTATGATGCTTGCACGTTATAAATTATTTAGATAATGAGATGTAAATGATATTGATAATGTTAATGGGTAGTTATTTTTCTCACCCTAATGACATCTTGGATGATGAGGCTCTTGGCAGACCTATTGTTGGGCTACTAATTTGTCATTATTATTATCACTTCTTGACATCCATTTCATCCATTTATACTATTCTTTTATCACATTATTTATCATAATTTATAATATAGTTATATTTATAATTATTTATGCTCTTGTGGATAAGTAATATTTGTTCCCCTTCATTTTTAATAAATTGATGATTATTATGCATGATTTGCCAATGATGGTTTATTGATGAATTTTTTATAACATCAAATCACGATTTTAGCCTCCAAGATCTCTTCCAGATTGAAAATTGGTTCTTCAGCTCACAATCAAATATTCCAACTCAGAAATTTTTTGGAATAAAAAGCAACAGTTTTGTGTTGGACGTTTCTGGAAAACGAAGAAGAATATTGAAAATCTGAGACACGGGTTTTGTGCAGAACGAACCAAATTAGTTTCTCAAAGAGAATCTTTCCATAATTTGGTCTGGATTGGGAGAAAAGAAAGGTTCTTCAAAGGACATATTTGCAGATTTTCTGTTGTGGTCATTTTCCAAATTGCCCAATTGCAATAACCAGATTCGACTTGTTCCAGCTGAATCATGATGGGAAGATCTCTCAGATCTCATATTGCTTGTTGAGATTTTGTAATCAATCTAAATTGTATGGGAAATCATTTTTTAATCAGTTTGTTGTAAATTTCCCTTTGTTGTTTGTATATTTAAAAGACATAAATCAGAGAGAGAAAAGGGAGATAATGCATATAGGGAGCATATCAGATATTGAAGGTTTCCTTTGAGAATGTAATAGCAAACTTCAGTATTTTCCTTTTGATTAATGCAATCTTGATCTTCTAAGTATTATCTAGCCTTTGATATTTTTGCCACAACCCTAATCAGAGAGTTGGGCCCACTCTCCTGATCAGGTGTTGTTGGATTAGTGGTGTGTGTAGATTTATTTTTGTTGTGATTATTTCCTTATCGTTGTAATGGTTCATTAAGTTTGTGTTGTTGTGAATCCTAATTTGTTGTTACTCTGATTGTTGTTACTGTTATTGCTTGTTGTTACACATTGTTATATTGTTGATTGAATGCTCAATGTTGGGTAGGGAAACTGTGGCCTGCATAGACTTTGCACGGTAGCCTTGAAATAACAAGATAAGCCCCGGATTGATAATTAATGTGGGGAAGGGTGAATTCTATAATTCATATCTGAACACCAACATTTTGGCATCGTTGTCGGGGAGGCTATCAAAGGCATGAAAGTATGACCAGTATTGACCATAAGACTGATCTCTCGTCCTGGGGAAGGAATTTTACACCTTGCTCCAGGTCCTGAGTATTAGATCGTTTGGTTGTTTGGTTTCTTGTTTTTCTTGTTTTTTAGGATTACTCTCTCGTCCTGTGGAAGGAAGTTTTTATCACCTTGCTCCAGGTCTAGAGATTTAGATTTCTTTGTTTTTCTTTCATAAGTATTGCTCTCTCGCCTTGGGAAGGGAAGTTTTATTTTTCGCCCTATTTCAAGTCCTGAGCTTGATTTTTGTGATTTGTTTATTTTATTTCTCTCGCTTTCTTTAGGGGCCACTCTCTCATCCTGGGGAGGGAAGTTCTTATCCTACTCCAGGTCTTGAGATTTTAATTTGCTTGAATGTTTCCCTTTTATTTCATGATTGTATGAAAAAAAAAAGGGGTAGAGGAAGACCCCCAAAACTCACGGGTCGAGGTCAAGGAAGAAAGCATCAACCAAATCTAGAACCCAGTTAAAGAACTTCCTGATATGACAACTATGGGATTTTAAGACTATATTGAAGATGGTTTCACTCTATCGTTTGCTTGCAACATTACTCCCTACTTCAACAATTCTTGGCACCATCCTTAACGGGGAAGTTGGTCTCTCATACCCTAGTATTTATTGACATGCATTTCTCAAATTTGGGTATATACACACTTGAGGCCTTATTTCGAAAATGGTTCCATTGGAAGTACTCTTATATGTAAGTATATTTTATTTTTTAAGGTAGGGTAGGTTAGTGTAGAAAATAGAATAAATAAGTACATAAATAAATAAATTTCTTTATATGTAAAAAGAGTTGTGTTTGTTGCAATATGTTGAGTAAATCAATATCGGTGGTAGATATTTGAATTTATTTGTGTATGTAGACATATTATATTGAAAATCATATTTCTACAAATACTCATCATCATTTCGGAAAAAACAAATTGCTTGTTTATCATATCTTATGGCTTGTGGGCTTGATAAAATCACTGAAAACACAGTCGGGACAGTCATGTTTTGAGGGACCAAATGGGAATATTTTCAAAACCTATTTCTATCCTAAGTATCTCCTTATTTATACTTTCCAATCCAATTTGAATCACTCCAATTGGATTTGAAATGAAAAATTTATGACCAAAACATTGACAGGATGTCTAGTAGGCAGCTCAGGAACAGAGTTGGGACAGTCAGTTTTTGGAGGCCTAAATGACTAGATTTTGGAAATCTATTTCTATGGTATATTCCTCTACTAATCTAGTTTACAATGCAATTTTAATGACTCAATTTCGATATCATATGAGAAATTTATGACCAAAATACTGACTACCTATCTTAAATCAGTGCCCTTAAAAATTTGTTTTTTCGGCCATACCTTAGCACATTTGACTCATCAATTCTTCATGTATTAAAAACCTGTTTGTATTGGAGATATTTACATGAATCTACTTTAATCTCCAATTTTAATTAGTTCAATACGATATCAAACAAAAACGTTATGCTTAAAATATCAATTGTTGGTCTAAGTTGGGAAATCGAAAATGGCTTTGTTATGCAAGTTGTTCTAAGTAAATTTGACATATCATATCATGGAATTTTTAAAAATTGTTTCTATTGGTGATATATCTTTGAATTAAATTTCATTTGGCTTTGGAATCATTCAAATCGGACAAAAAACAAAGGATTTATGATTAAAACATTGTTGGTTAGTTGGTTGACCACTGCTCTCCCACAAGTAACAAATAAATTTTCCTTTGTTCATCTTTCCATGGATTTGTTTTACCGAGTAATTATTTGTTATTTTTTTCATATTTCTTGGATTAAGAGAGCTCGCGCACCTCTCTTCTTCCATGATTTTATGTTTTATTGCAGGTAGATGCTCATGTTTTGTTTTTTGCAGGTCCAAGGAGAATAAAGGAGGTTCATTTATGAAAAAGTGATTCTTGAAGACAATGTTAATTAAATAAGGGCATTTCATCCAGGCATCCATTAATAAATTTGATATCATATGATTTTGAGTCTTTCTAGGTGCCATGATCTAAAAAATTAGATCATAAGAGCTTGTTGCAAATTGTTCCCACTATTGTTCACCAACATAGAGAAAACAACATGAAGACTTTTCATCACTTAACGGATTTATAATAGGAGAAATGGGGAATTTATTTCCATTTGAAGATCCAAGTCATTTCCGCCAAAGCATTTTTTTTTCCAAAAGACCATTTTTCATTCACCATTGAAACAGATTGATGATTCCCTTAGAAAAAAAAACATTGTTGCAACCAAAATCACAACCATTGTAACTTAAGTTATTTATTTATTTATTGTTTTTCAATAAAGTGTTGTTTATTTTTTGATTTCTCTTATGTTTTTATGTTTCAGGTATTTTTTACCTCAAAGTCACATTTTTTGTTCTCAAAATAAAAGAAGGAAGTTCTTAAGTTTCATGATGTTGCTCCACATCTATCCATTTGTTCCCCAGTCTTATCAGTATATGGTTTCCTCATATCTAATATCAAAAACTATTATGGTGTTGTTACTCTGTCGGTGTTGTCACTCCGCTAGTGTTGTTACTTCACCATGTTGTTACTCCTTCGGTGTTGTTACTCTGTCGATGTTACTCCGTCGGTGTTGTTACTCCACCAATGTTGTTACTCCACCCATGCTGATACTCTGCCAAAGTAAGTCGCCAAGTATGTCCTTGACCGACTCCGTGGATTTGATTGGTATTTCACTTATGACATCATCATACCTTGCACACTTATCCATGCACAATGGAACTTGAATCATGTACGATGACATTAACTTGGTGAATGGGAAATACTTTCAATGGTCTAGGTCCTCTTTGACATAATGATTGGGTAGTCAATTTATCTTTGTTTATCTATAAACATAATCTTATTTTTAAGGAATAATTATGCAAAGATGATTTCATCATGCCAACTTTCAACTTTCCTAATTGGTTAAGTCCCTAATCTTGTAAAATTTATGATGATGACCACAAAATTGTATTTAAATCTTTCCATCACTATCTAATGAATTGTTCCTCAACCCCAATCTTAGCAAAGCAAGATATATTTATCAACAACCACTTGAAGGTTATTATTTTTTAAAAGCAAAACTACCCAAGCTAAAAATAGTTACTACAAAACTTTTTACGCCATCCCTAGCTCTTAAGGAGATCGACTGCCACCCTATCTATTAAGTAATATTTTGTTGATTAACAATGACCATAGTTGAATTTTAAACATAAATAAGCAACTAGAGGATAGGAGGTCTCATCACGATCCAACCTATCATGATCATAGGTCCTAATAGAGTGACATTGCCACTACTGGTCACCAAGCCAGGGTAATGGCCTTTGGTCATAAAACTGAAGGACAAGAGGTCTTATCACAAGCCGACTTGTTCAATTTTGTTAGCTCCCGTGAATGGCATTGTTATTAACTGGTTACCAAGCCAGAACAATGATTTTCAGTAAACATCTAAGTAAATTGAAATTATTTTGTAACTATGTATTTATTTCTAATAGATGGGACATTGGCATCTCAATGGGTTAAAATGGCATCCTTGTCAAGGCTATGGATGTCTGCTGGAAGCAGTAGCCATGCCTATGGTATAGAAGTTAATTCAATACTATGATCTACTTGGTTACCTTGTTTTCTCAAAACTAACTGCCGATAAAGCCCATTGTTGCATATATAAGGTTTGCTAGAACTCATGGTTAATGGGGTAATATTTAATCAGTTCTTAGATGATGGTGGTTATGGTTTATATTTATTATTGAGTTATAAGTATTTACTTTACACGTCAGGGATGAACTTTTAGGATATTTGATCTTTCTCATTTTATATCATCTAATCTATCATTCATTTATTCTACAAGTATCATATCTTTAACCAAAGATAGTTGCTTTGCCAAAATAGTTACCATTTATTCATAGCTTAACAACACTACTATTTTGGGTAGAATAAAGAGGCCTAATTCTGATTTTGAATCCCAGGTAGTTGGAATTAATGGTTGAGGATACTCGTGAGATGTGTTATAGAAATCTTGATGACAGGGAAATTAATCGGTTTATGGGAAATAAATCCTGCTACACTTTCTGATCACTTTATTTTAGTTTGCATGGCTTCCACCTTTCGCATCACTTTCGGCATCAGCTCAGCCTACATCAGCTTCAACACATGTCAATCCATACATTTCATTCCACATTTTCACGAAGGTAAAACTTGAGGTAAAATAGCATAAGTTTTTGATTTATTAAAAGTTTAGGAGAATGTCATAAATAAAAATAATAATAAAAAAACAAAAACAAAAATCCACTGAGCATTATTCACTCATATTTTTCAACCATTATTTCTCCTTCTTTACCATTTCCCATTTTTCAGGAACAGAAAAGCTTTCAATTTGGGGGAGTGTTATGTTTATTAATTTATTCATCATGACCATGCCATTAATATTCTTTATCATCCATCAATCTCCTTATTCATTCTCAAAACCTCCCTTATTTCATGTTGTTATACACCAAGAAAAGATTTCAACAACGATTGTGGCAACCACCTCAATTTATTTTCTAGTATAGCATGAGGGCATGAATTCTCAAGTTTGGGGGAAGAGTTGCTATGCATGATGGATGTTTTCTCATTTCTTCCTCATTTAAGGTATACAATTTCATTTTCTTTTGCAGTACATAAATTGATTTGTATATATCTTTAAAACTATCAATTGGATTCTTGTGATTTTTGGACAACAAAGAGGTATCATTAAACAAGAAATTTTTAAGCTAAACCAATTGATAAATTCTAAAAAGCATGCACTGTTACCTATGACCATTTTGTTGATATATTGAAATTCGTTCATTGGAGCTTTGATTTTTGGTGTGGAGAAGTATTGAGGTAATAGGAACAAACCTGTCAAATTTCAAGAAAATTTGGTTTACAATTTTAATAAATTAAACATCATTACCTACATCCATTTTGTTTATATCTCAATATATGTGCATTAGATAGATTTGATTTTCGGATTGGAGAAGCATTGAAATAGTAGAAATTTGCTTGCAAAATTTCAGCAAAATCTGGTTTGAAATTTTTTTATTGAAAGTAAATATGAAAATTGCTACAGCTTCATGAAACAATGATAGAATTGAACAACTATTGTTTTAAAGAAGCATTTGGGGAAGAGACTTTTTGTTCCATCAATATCATGAACTAGGGTGAGCATTTTGATTATTGTATTATAACTTAGTTAATACAGAGGTATTGGTTTGCGTGAGGACATGCAACATGTTCAGTTTGGGGGAGATGTTGGGCTACTAATTTGTCATTATTATTATCACTTCTTAACATCCATTTATACTATTCTTTTATCACATTATTTATCATAATTTATTATATAATTCCATTTATAATTATGTATGCTCTTGTGGATAAGTAATATTTGTTCTCCTTCATTTTTAATAAATTGATGATTATTATGCATGATTTTTCAAATGAAGGCTTATTGGTGAATTGTTTATAACATCACTCACGATTTTAGCCTCCAATATCTCTTGCAGATTGCAAATTTGATCTTCAGCTCACAATCAAATATTCCAACTCAAAAATTCGTTGGAATAAAAAGTGACAGTTTTGTGTTAGATGTTTATGTAAAATGAAGAAGAATATTGAAAATTCGAGACACGGATTTTGTGCAGAACGGACCAAATTAGTTTCCCAATGAGAATCTTTCCACAATTCGGTCTAGATTGGAAGAAACGTAAGTTTCTTCGAAGGATATATTTGCATATTTTCTGTTGTGGCCGTTTTCCAAATTTCCCAATTGCAATAACCAGATTCAACTTGTTCGAGTTGAATCATGATGGGAAGATATCTCATATCTCACTTGTTTGTTGAGATTTTTTAAACAATCAAAATTGTATGGGAAATCATTTTGTAATCAGTTTTTTGTAAATTTCCCTTTGTTGTTTGTATATTTAAAAGACATAAATCAGAGAGAAAAAGGGGAGATAACACATATAGGGAGCAGATCAAATATTGAAGGTTTCCTTTGAGAATGTAATAGAAAACTTCAATATTTTCCTTTTTATTAATGCAATCTTGATCTTCAAAGTATTATCTAGCCCTCGATCTTTTTTCCACAACCCTGATCAGAGAGTTGGGCCCACTCTCCTGATTAGGTGTTATTGGATTAGTGGTGTGTGTAGATTTATTTCTCTTGTGATTATTTCCTTATCATTGTAATGGTTCATTAAGTTTGTGTTGTTGTAAATACTAGTTTGTTGTTACTCTTATTGTTGTTATTGTTATTGCTTGATGTTACACATTGTTATATTGTTGATTGAATGCTCAATGTTGGGTAGGGAAATTATGGCCTGCATAGACTTTGCACAGTAGCCTTGAAATAACAAGACGAGCCTCGTATTGACAATTAACGTGGGGAAGGGTGAATTCTATAGTTCATATCTTAACACCAACACCTATAGCTACAATGCTTCAAATAAGAGGATAGGGCCATTGGTCTTCATCTTTGAAATAGTATGAATGTTGGTGAGTATGTGGATTCTTGCTTGCTCACTCATTGTTGGATTTAAGATAGGGCTACAGGCGAGCCTGCATAAAGGTAGTTTGCCTCATCATGCTTCATTAGCAAGCTACATGGATGAACCAGTGGAATTTAAAAAGAAAACTATATAATTTTAGTCTTCATAGAACATCTTAAAATTGAGATTTGAAATTATTTACTATGAATAACACATTCCTTTGTGAGTTTGCATGGGAATGATATCCTAGATTCTTAGCCCCTTCAATTGATGACCAAGCTTTAAGAAACTTTGTTAGGCAGACTAATCCTTCTTACGGATAAGATGGATCTCCCTAAATCTCAAACGAAATCTAGTAACAAACAAGAAAATAACTACTACCTTTCCTTAGCTTATGCTTTATGGAAACAAGTAATATGTGAGGGATCACTTACCGGTTTAAAAAAGTTCCTGTTGAAGTCCTTTCAGTGCCTTCGACAATTGGCTTATCCTTGATGCTTTTGAGACCATTCCAGTGCTTTCCACAGCTTCTCCATGATGTTTCGAAGGAGATCTACATAGACATAAACACACAAAGGATCAAAGCATCTAGTGTCTAGAACGAAAGATAAATGAAGCACTTAACTTGGCATACATCATAAATTGAATCAATAACGAGTCATAACATATGTGAGTGATCAATGAATCTCACACGATCTACAACCTTCTCCTTGGATACAAAGCCTCCTAACCCTATTTCTATAGCATAAGCCTATCTTCAATGGTCCTCCCTAATCCTCTAGCCTATGTTTGATTTATAGGCCAAGAGGAGGAGGTTTAGGATCCTCTTCCTAAGGGATGAGATCCACAAATGGTGGGATAGGGGATCCTCAAAGAGAGGGAAGTAGCTCCATGATGGGATGGATCAGGCTTGAGTAAGCATCAATATGAAGTTGTTAGTTGGGAAATATTCGATTAACAAAGCTTCTAGACTTCACCTTTTATTTTTTACTTGCATTGAGTCATGTGTGTAGGCCACAATGTAATATAGAGCTCACTTTTGTGCAGACTTTAATGGTATTTTTTGCGTATGCACAAAAAATGACTAGGGAACTGTGCAAATAATCAAAAATAGGTTTTTGTGCCTAGATATCTAGGAATTTCATTCTCTTTGGGATTGTTTAGGTCCTTGACTTTCAGTTGAATTATTTGGAACACTTTGATGGATAGCGAAAGATCCAAATTGACGGTCATTTTCCTAATGCGACAAAATGGAGTGTAACAGATTCCCCCTAAAGTGAAAAGTTAGAAGAGATGTTTGATGACTGAAGCACTTTATTTGCCAAAGTCTGGGTTAGAGACCGTAGTTGGAGACCTGAAACAATCAATAAAATGTTACAAGGCAATATAAAATCATTAGGCATTCCCATACTTAGAGCATAAATGTAATATAGAACTAGCACGGAAATATAACTAAAGATCCATGTCAATAGAAGACACAATATGGATGCAGTCATCAATGGATCTATGTTTAAAATCATGAATATTTAATAACTCCACGTAGCCTAGATGGATGAAACTAGATCCAGGGTCTTGATCTCCATCTCTCGATCTGTAGTACGAATCTAACCATGTGAGTGAACGTCTCGTACTCGAACATGATAGAAGCCACTTGATTACTAATCAATGATGTGGATTGTTAACAAGTGTGAGAAAAACCACAAATAATGACAATGGTTCTCAAGGTATTTCCAGTACAATTTATGAAGTGTGAGAAGATGTCCTGAATTCGAACACTCATAGAATCATTTGATCGAAGGTCAATGATGAGAACCTGTCGTTGGAGGTGAGAAACCTGCCATTAAGGCATGCAGGCTCCAAGGTAATAAAGAAGGCTTCTAGATCAACTTCCTAGATAGTGAGTTGAAGTCGATATGAAGCAACCCGTCACAGGAGGGCATGTGACACGAAACTCATGTCAAGTTTGGAAGAACAGTTGTTTGGAGTAATCTAGGACTGACTCAAGGATGGTCGACACGAATGAAGACTTTAAATTGCAAGGTAATTTTGACTGAGGTTGGACTTCTCTTGAACATATTGGCGACATGACATTCTGACTTGGCAGCATTTGACTCAAAAATGGGACCGAAAATCGGTTTGAATAATTTCAATGAGGTGTGGTCAGCTGTGAAACAAATGGATTTCCCAACTTGGACACACTGGTGATGGAGTGTCATGTTCAAAAGTGACATACTATCTTTTACAATATAAACAAATTTTTTTTCCCAATTTTCCCCCACCATTACTAGTAAGTACCTCTTTATTTTTTTGCAAGCTTAAGGAGGATAACTTGTGCTTTTTCATTTAAGCTCATCCTTCAGATGAGTCCTTCGAAGTATTTTTAACGAACCCTAGGAAGGAGTGGTCTTGTCTCATCATGATTAATGGGTCCTATGTTGTTTATGTTTAACAAGTCCAGTGAAGGGGTAACTCAATGTTGTTTTCATGTTTAAAGAGTTTGAAAAGACACAAAAATAAAACTCATTTAGTTCTTTCAACGTAAATTTTTAACGAGCCCAGAGAAAGTAAAGCTTGGTGTTTTTCATTTTTAGGGAGTCAGGAGAAAAACATAAGTAAACTCCACAGTGTCCTTTTTCGTAAATTTAGTCTCTCAAGCCTGGAAAAGGGTAAAATAATGCAGGAGAGAACTCTATTGACCATGATTAGTCAACATATACCTTTTTCATAAATAGTCTAGTTTAGTCCGTAAAAGGGGTAAACTTATACTGAATAGACGATTTTTCATTTATTTTTACGAGTTTGAATAGTCAAGTACTCGGAGATATTTTCATTATTAGGGAGCTTGAAAAGGTCTTAAAAAGAACTCCTGGATTTCATTTTTTCGTAATTTTTTAACAAGTTTGAAAAAGTGATAAAAATGTACTCAATACCAAAACGATTCATTTTCGTAAATAACCTGTGTTATGCACATTTAAACTCAAAAATTATCGTCATTGCTCAAAAATATAGTAAAAACATTAAAAAAATTGGATTTCAGAGGCTAATAGGCAAAAAATAATATTTTAATGGGCCTAAAAAACTTATAAAAATCAAAAAAGTAAAAAACTTTTACCATTTGAGAGTGATTTAGTGCATTTTTCACCAAAAACTTCAAAGGTGGATTTTGGGAAAACCGGTGGACCAAATCATGAGTTTCTTTCTCTAAGTACACGATCTCTCTTATATCTTCATTTTTATTGCTTTTATTTTCAGGGGTTTCATTAATTCGAAAATTGCCCTAGGTGTGTGCAGTCTTTCTTCATCGGGCTTGCGCACACCAACCTGATTTTTTACACGTAAAATCAAGATTTGCGCAGTTTCTAAGGCTAGAACTGTGCAAATCTGCATTTCTCTTAAAAAGCAACCACACACAGCAGCGAGGGATTTGAAAAAAACATGAAAAACGCCCAAAGTTTTAGGAAAAAATCATAACAATTGGCCTCGAAGTCACGAAGCACTTCAAGGCAATCATGAAATTCGTCGAGATGAGGGCAACAATGGGAATAATGACCATAAAGATCGCATAAGGCACAAGGGTGATTTGTGCGCAACGTTTTAATTCTCTTAGTTGAATCTAGTAAGGTAACTTGGACCTTAGTGATATTATACTCAGGAAACGTTTCATGAACCAAAGGTTTGATACGTTGATGTTCAGGACAGTTATTGGTGGCATGCCCAACAACATCACACAAAGCACATGGAGGTGTCGACTTTGGAGGCTTAGGAGCTAGAGGTGCTTAGGGATCCTTGTCCTTAGGCTCCTTCTTCTTGGCTTTGCCCCTCTCTCCGAATGCTTTCGCAACAGTAGTGGGTTCTTGTTGAGGTTGTGGTGGAGCTGGAGCAGCGATAGGGGTTGTAGAAACTAGTTGAACCGAGGTCAAAGTATGATATGATCTGATCTGATCAGGAGGAGTGATCGCTGGGGGATCAATGTACTAGACTGGGATCCCCAAAGTCATATTAGGGAGATTCAACGACAAGGACAAAAAATATTCCAGGAGGAGGAAACAAGAAAGGTATATGTCCTGCAGGGTAATGTCCTAGCGGAACAACTCCTGAATGGTTAGTACCTGCAGCAACAGATCCTAGTGGGAACAAAGGAGAGGCACCCACAAAAGGAGGAGGTCATAGAGGGGTGGATTCGGATGGCTCAACTGAGATGGTAACAGTAGTGCTCGGAATTGGATCCTCAAAAACTTCCATGATTGTTTAGAATGAATGACAGACTTCAAGAAATCTTACAACTATCAGAAATAACCTCTGAATAATGGCAAGTTGCAGCCAGCACGAAGCAACAAGGACCTTCAGTCAAAGCGCGTTGACCGTTGGCCCATGGAGACTGCGCATGGGGCAAAAATGGCAATTGGGAAGCTCAAATCCGGAAATGAAGGTTGTTTCTAATACGCGATTAGCACAAAGCACTGGTAAAAACCCCTCAAGAAGGAAAGACCCTGAGCGCTCAGTCACAAGGGAAACCAAAAGACCGTGGAAAAGCACTAAAACCAACAAGGCGAGTCCCATGCTCAAAACCGGCGGAATATCGGAGGCATTTTGGGTGGTAAGCGGATATGGTCGAGGACCCAGTGATTCCGTACACCGAGTAACGCATGTCCACCGGGGAGAGAGAGAAACCGCTTACATCGCGGATTAATGGTCGAGCAACTCAACCGCACGATATAAGCGAAGACCGTGGGATCTGGGGGCTCCAGATCAATAGCGGAGGTTCAACCCGATGGATGAGCGGACCCAAGGGAGAAATAAACTAATAAAACCAATGTATTTGAGGGCTGTGATGCTAAACAACAAGCTGATTTAGAAAAAGTTGTTTCAGAGTATGATATCTTGTTTCAAGAACCTAAAGGTCTGCCACCCAAAAAGGAAGTAGTGCATGATATTAATTTGCAGCAAGATGCTCCATTGCCTAACATTGGGATGTACAGGTTTTCCGATTTAGAGAATGCAGAAATCAAGAAGCAGGTGCAAGACTTGCTCGAGAAGGGGTTCATTAGACCTAGCACATCACCATGTGGGTCACCAATCGTTTTGGTGAGAAAGAAAGATGGCTCATGGAGAATGTGCGTTGATTACCGAGCACTGAATAAAATAACAATAAAAAATTGTTATCCCCTTCCCTGAATAGATGATCTATTAGATCAGTTAAAGGAAGTTGTTTATTTTTCCAAGTTAGACTTGCATAGTGGATATCATCAGGTCAGAGTTGCAGAACAAGATGCATGGAAGACTGCTTTCAAAACAAAGCAGGGATTGTATGAGTGGTTGGTTATGCCTTTTGGCTTAACTAATGCTCCTGCTACTTTCATGAGAATAATGAATGATGTGCTCAGACCTTTTCTTGATGATTTTGTTATTGTATATCTGGATGACATTCTTATATTTAGCAAAACATGGGAAGAACATTTAAAGCATGTTAAGCAAACACTAGATGTTTTGAAAAGAGAAAAACTTTATGTTAAACTCTCAAAATGTGAATTTGGCAAAACATCTTTGAATTATTTGGGACATATAGTAGGGGGTGGTGAATTGAAAATAGATCCCTCGAAGGCGGCGTCATTGTAAACTGGCCTAAACCCAAATCTGCTACAGAAGTTAGAAGCTTCTTAGGAGAAGCACAATATTGGAGAAAGTTCATTTCTAACTTTTCCCTAATTGTAGCTCCCTTACATTCTTTAACGGGATTGAACAAGGTGTTTCAGTGGGGAGGCAAATAGCTGAAAGCCTTCGACACCTTGAAATAAAAGATTAGTACAACACCAGTACTAGCACTGCCAGATCTTTAAAGACCATTTGACTCTGCAGTAGTTAACTATCCCACATATGATAAGGAATTGTATGCATTAGTACAGAGTGTGAAAAAGTGGAAACATTACTTAATGGGAAAAGAAACAATTATC
Organism: Pinus tabuliformis; assembly: GCA_031772625.1. Lineage (NCBI taxonomy): Eukaryota > Viridiplantae > Streptophyta > Pinopsida > Pinales > Pinaceae > Pinus > Pinus tabuliformis. The sequence continues at coordinate 1,061,634,690 of CM062815.1, forward strand.
CATACTGATCATCAACCACTTCAATATCTACACTCCCAAACTAAGTTGCAGCAATCAAGACACTACAGGTGGATGGGGTTCCTACAACAGTTTCATTTAGTCATCAGATATAAAAAGGGCATACATAATAAAGTTGCAGATATGTTATCTAGACCCATTATAAATGCATCTACTATACTTAAGCATAATTCTGTATTACATGAAAGTTACATTGAACAATATGCTCAAGATATAGACTTTAAAGATGTATATGCAACTTTAAGTCAAGGCAAATGAGTAGAAGAATTGGATTATCATATTAAGGACCAACTCTTGTATCATTGTGGGAAGCTATGCATTCCACAAACTGAAAGAGTAAAGATAATTCGAGAAGCACACACTTCTCTAATATCAAGTCACTTTGGGGTAAGCAAAACAGTTGCACAGCTGCAAAGATTTTGTTATTGGCCAAAAATGAACGAGACAGTTTCTAGATATGTAAGAGGGTGTACTATGTGTGCTAAAAGCAAGCCCAGCAATAGGAAACTAGGCTTGTACACTCCATTGCCAGTTCCTTCTCATCCTTGGGAAAGTGTTTCCATGGACTTTGTTGGAGGACTGCCTAAATCTAGGAAGGGTCATGATTATCTATATGTTGTTATGGATAGGTTCAGCAAAATGTGTATCTTGATACCTTGTAATAAACACATTACAGCTGAACAAACTGCAAATTTGTTCTTTCAACATGTATGGGTTCATTTTGGATTACCCACTTCCATTATATCTTATCGAGACTCCAGATTTGTGGGGAATTTTTTGTCAAGTCTGTGGGAACTGATGGACACCAAATTGAAGAAAAGCACAGCTTTCCATCCACAAACCGATGGCCAGACAGAAGTAGTCAACAGGACAGTGATATAGTTGCTCAGGGGATATTGCAGCAAACATCCCAAGCTTTGGGATGAAAATTTGTGTTATGTGCAGCATGCTTACAACCGAGCCAAACATTCTTCCACACAGAGATCTCCTTTTGAGACCTGTTTTGGTTTCACACCAAGGTCTCCCTTGGATTTTGTCTTTGGTAAGGACACAACAGTTGAGGGACATGGTGATGTGGACAAGGCAACTAGGTTCATTGAACAAATTCAAGGGATCCATCAGGCAGTACAGGAACAGTTGGAAAAGAATCAGGCCAAATACAAGGCAAGGCATGACAAGCATCGGATTGAGCATAGTTTTCAAGTTGGTGATCAAATGTGGCTGTCTATCAGCAAAGACAGGATGCAAGGTGAAGGTAAAAAGCTAAACCAATAAGGTATGGACCTTTCAGGATCCTTGAGAAAATTGGTGAGAATGCTTTTCGCCTTGATTTTCCAGCTTATATGCACATCTACTCAGTCGTCAATGCAGACAGCTTGAGACTATTTGAACCTTCATTAATTGAAGATCCTGAAGAGCAAAGTTGACTTCTATTGATGACCTGTTACCTGAATATCTTAATGAATTGCAAGAAGACACAATTCTGGACAGGAAGGTGAGAACGACGCGTAGGGGAGAGGTTGAGTACCTCAAAATTGGGCTCAGGGGTTCAAAGCCAAGCAGTGAAAATGGATAGAGACTGGACAGGTGAGAAAGTTGTATCCTCACTTAGTTGATGCTTGAAAACCAACTTTTGGTGGTCCAAAATCTTTTTCATTGGGAAGGTCGTGATCCGAATTGGATCCTCAAAAAATTCCATGATTGTTTAGAATGAATGACAAACTTCAAGAAATCTATAGCTATCAGAAATAACCTCTGAATAATGGTAATTTGCATCCAACACGGAGCAACGAGGACCTTCGATCAAAGCGCGCTAATCGTTGGCCCATGGAGACCGTGCATGGCGCAAAAATGGCAATTGGGAAGCTCGGATCCGGAAATGGAGTTCGTTTCTGATACGCGATTAGTGCAAAGCACTGGGCAAAATCCCTAGAGAAGGAAAGACCCTAAGCGCTCGGTCACAAGGGAAACCAGAAGACGTGGAAAAGCGCTAAAACCGACAAGGCGAGTCTCGTGCTCAAAACTAACGGAATATCAGATGCATTTTGGGCAGTAAGCGGATTTGGCCGAGGACACAGTGATTCCATACACTAAGTGATGTGTGTCCTGTGAGGAGAGAGAGAAACCGCTTACATTGCGGATTAACAGTCGAACAACTCAACCGCGCGATAGAAGCGAAGACCGTGGGATCTGGGGGCTCCAGATCAATGCCAGAGGTTCAACCCGATGGATGACCGGACCCGAGGGAGAAATAAACTGTGGCACATAAGATTTGAAGTCCGATTTGACCAATGAATCGACAAAAGGATCCGTTTCACAGGCATCTAGGAAATAACGGAAAAATAAAAAATAAAAAAATAAAAAATAAAAAATAAAATAAAATAACAAAAATAAAAATAAAAATAAAATAAAATAAAATAATAAAATAAAATAAATAAATAAAAATTAATTAATTAAATAAATAAATAAATAAAATATAAATATAAATATATATAAAAAAAAAAAATTAAATAAATAAAAAAATAAAAATAAAAATAAAAAAATAAAAAAATGACCATTCAGGAAGAACTGACACTCAGTTCGCAAGGAAACAGGTGGCCACCTCTCTGCGAAGTGTTACGCAGCAATGATGATGCAGGGCAGAGGAGTCCCAACGAACAGAGGCATGCGATCTAGAGAGCCGAGAAGCCGAAATGAACAGTCGAAGGAACAAACTAGCTTTAAAGCCACAAGCTAACAGAGACAGGACAGACAGTGAGGCAGAGAAGCAGTAAAGAAGCCGAAGGCTGAGAAACACAGAAAGAGAGGCAAAGTTGCAGAGGACAGAGAAGCCAAGCTGACCATCAAAGTAAGGGCAACATCGAGCAGACAGAGACCAATTGAGGACGAAATTCGATAAGGGGAGTCTGTGAACTCTAAGGACTTGGGAATTCCAAGTGACATCCTATTGTTCATCCACTGTCAAGTGAGACTCATATTGAGCTCCTTACTGTATGACTCTGCTTTAAAAACATAACAAAAAGGCCACCACTGAAGGCTGGACCAGGAGACGTATCCCAAGAGGATTAGGTGAACTCCTTATTAAATTTTGTTGTGTTTATGTTTGCTTACTATGCTCTCTTACTGTTTCAAGTGTCTGTGTATTTCGCAATCTTATCGATCTGTTGCACAAGATAACATAGACACACACGCTAGCACATGACTCTGTAATACCTTCATTAATTTCCTGAGGTCACCTAGGGGTGATTTCAAATCAAGCAGGGTGTTGAGGAGTTGGTTTGTTGACCAGAGGTACCAGACTGCTTTTGAGCATCCCTTGATGCTTGTAACATGCAGACACTCAATGAGTTGGGCTCAGAGATTGGACAGGGAGGACCAGGTAAATCACCCAACAATGTGGAATCTTTGTAGACTCCGAGTGAAACCCCGATGAGAGGGGTGGTAGACTACTTGCCGAACATCAATGAGATAATGGACTCAAGGGAGGTTAAGGATGATGCCTCGTAATATGTCAACTGATCGATAGTGACAATCTTCCCTTCATGGGGGAATCACATCTTGGGAAAATCGTAGATGCAACGGCTGACATGGCATATGTGTAACTATGACCCAAGAGAATGTTGTAATCTAGAGGGCATCAATAACCTCAATGTCTACATTGACAGTCTTTCCCGCAAGAGTCATTGGACAATTGTGATACATGTCGAGAGGCTGGGAGGGGTGACCATCCCAAGCACGCAAAGTGATGGTGGATGGGACCAGTCCGGGTGACTTGAGTTGCTTCCAAACAGTAGCGGATATCACACAGGTGGATGCGCCTTCGTCAATAATGCATCGGAAGATGATGGCATTACAGACTTGGATTTGCATTTGGAAAGAAACGGATGCAGGTAATGGAGGATGTTCTGACGCATCAACAAGAGAGACAACCAAACGATCGTCTGAAGGATCTACTGTGCCCAAAGCAGTTAGTAGAGCTTTCTTTTGAGATGGGCAGGATTGGAGAACCTCCAGCATCGACATGGCAGCAGGTGATTGCGCCAATTCATCTACTATATTGTATGTGTGGTCAGCCCTATTAGAAGTTGTGTTACGACGTAATGACCCCTTGGGGATTTTGGGAATTGACTCAACTTTAGGCTGAGGGATCTATAAAGGACTATTTGGTGTCATAAGAGGCTAAGTAGATTCTTTGGTTTTGGTCTCAGTTGGGGACGAAGTCAATGGCTTGTCGTATTGACGCAACCGAGTTTGCAAGTTGACATCAGAGGTATTGACCTCGTCATAATTCATCATCAGGATCTGGTAGTCACCAAGACCAGAAGGTTTGGGAGGGTGATTGCTTGACCTTGCTGAGGTTGAGCAACAACAAATCCTTGATGAGGGAAAGGATTTGTAAGCACGATCAGTTGAGATGGCGCAGGATTCTGAGGCGGTTGTTGGATGGGCGGTTGATCTCTAGAAGTTGCTTGGGCTTCCCACATTTGGTGCTTCTGAGATAAGAGGGGACACTCATGAGTATAATGGCCATGTACACCACAATATGCACAAGGATTGTTCATACAAATATCCTTGTTCTGCTTGGGTTGGTTTCCCTATTGCTCATTGTCAGTGTTATGCTAGTTCCCTTGGGGTTGATTGGTTTGGTTACCCTAGTTACCCTTGTTACCCTTCCCCTTATTCTTTTTCTTTGATTTTTTTGGATTTGTCGCACTTTGCTACACATACACTTGGCGCTGAGGGGGTGTGGTTGTTTGGACTAAGGATGCATGGGAGGTTGCTACGCTAATTCCTGGGGTGTTGGAACACTCTGCGATGCATAGGTGTAATATGGTGAAGGGACAACAATCTGGTATACAGGTTGAGCACTATATGGCCCTGACATCTGCTTATGTCATTGAGTGTATGCATAAGATGTTCTTTGTCCTGAATACACGTTGTTGGCATGAGGGGAATAAGTGTTGGAGGAACTGGTGCCCCCCTACGGATAGCCATAACTCTGCTAAGTATATGGCGCAGGATGTGAAATAGCTCCAATGATACCGTCGATAGTGTGAGATGCCCCCGATGCATTGGCACCACCAAGATGAGGGAGGTCTGGTATAACGGTATAGACATAACCAGATTGAGCATAAATCAAGTCATATCTCATAGTGGTCTAGAGATATTTTTCCTCTGTCTAAGGAAAGTGAGACGCGGCATATTTGGAAATGGGCGCTAATAGAGTCCTAAGAAACCAATCGAGGTAGACACGGTCTTTGAAGCAAGGAGCACGACACATGCTCCTTCTTCTACGCCATTCCTGGACATGATAAAAAAGACGGTTTGTAGAGGACTGACGAAATGTGGTCAAGAGCTCCGTACCCGTGTCGTATTGGAGAGGTAACTGAAAATATGAAAGGAACTCTTTAACAATCATCATGAAAGTAGAATGAGAAGCGGCGGGCTGGTCAACATACCACTTTGCAGCATCTCTATTGAGCGTGCGTTGGAAAAACCAAAGACGAATGGAGTCATCGATGATGGAATTGGACGAACACCACATATGGAAGGAGCAGACGTGATTGGTGGGGTCCTCTCCAGAATTACCCTCAAACATGGGAATGTCTAATGGAAGCTTAGTCGGCGTAGCTGGCCAACCAGCATCTTGGTGTATAGGGATTTTAATCAACTAGTTAAAAGCCGGGAGACTTAACCCAACCATGAAAGGTAGCAAAGGGTTTGTTGGAATGGTTCCTATAATGGTTCTGCTAAATGTGACTACCGAGATAGAATTGGAGCCACCACCAAGTTTTTTTCCTACACCTATAGTGGGTCCTAACATGATGACAGTATGTGATGAAGGAAGCTCAGAATCAGATGAGGAATCAAATTAACCAGAAGAATACGTCCAAGCGGAAACTGAGGATGAAGGCCTAAGAGTCTCTGCGACAAACGCCTTGGTGCTGTTATGGTTGTACAACACAAGTGACATGGAAATGGTGAAGGGAGATAAACAAAATGTCTTTGTCTCTATTTGGGGAGATAAATTAATTAAGTTAAGTCTTGGCTTGGTGGTGTAAACCAAGCGCCCTTTGCTTAAGGTGTGCTTGTGTGTGCAAGTGTGTTTATTAATTAAGCCCAGATCATGTTTGGAAAAAGAAAAATATTGTTGAAATACTGTAAATGAACTGAAATTAAATCAACTATCTAAACCCCACCCAAACTGGGCTTGCAAACATTGTGTTGGTTAGTGGTGAAATCAACTAAAAACACACAAAAAAGGCCAAAATATCTAAGTGTCAACGTGACTGAGATCAAATGACACTATGTTGTTGGAAATTTGTGCAGCAACAGCAAAAAACCGGTGAGAAAAATTGTTGCAAAAGATAGGGAGATGGGTGTGAAACCTAGGGAAAACAGTGGCACCCTAAGGCAAATGACCAAACAGGGTTCAAGAGGGAACTTTGGATGGAAACAACCTATCTTTGAAGATCTGAAAAGGAAGGTACAGATCTGGAAAATATGGCTGAAATCTCTACAAAAACTCAGACTTCTTACTCAGCTAAACTCCTCCTATAAAGGTGGAAGCGTACTAGAATCCCTAAGGGGCTAAATTCCACTTAAATGAGCGAAACAAAGTAGATCAAGGCCTAAGAGGGCTAAGACAGTGGTCAACCAACCTAGCAAACTGTTCTCAACAAAACCCAGAAAAAGATCAAAAAAATTCTTGGAAACCCTAAAATCGCAGGTACTGACCTGATTTGGGGATATCGCACTTTTTGGGCCAGAAAGTGCATTCTAGACCTCCAGATCGCAGGTTTGGGGTAGAAAGTGTGATTTTTTCTCCTCATTTCTCGGGCGGCAAGTCTCGGAAAAATTTGTCGTCTTTGTCGCAACTGGTTCCTGTGACCTGCGGAAATAACCAGAAAACTTGCGGAAGTTAGAAATTTGACTGATCTAGGGTTAGAATGCTAGTAAACAACATTAAGAGATTGAAAAAATAAAAACCCTAAGCTGAAAACTGAAGATCACCCAGGTTTTTGAATCATAATTAAAAACGCAGTGGAGTCACCATTTGTTTGGTATTATTCTTCTCAAAGTTGTACGAAAAGAAACCACTTTAGACTGTGGATGACAAATAGCCCTAACAGTAAAAATGGTTGTTAAACAGTGTGTATCTAAAACAAATGATAGAAACAAAACTTGTCAAATCCCTGATCTATGCAACAAAAATAGTTAAACAGCAAAATGGAATAAGAAAATAAGCGCAAGTAACTCCAATAATCCAATGGAAACCAGATATATAAAGAATATATTTTATTAGATGACACCTGTGAAGGGAACAAATAATGTTACTAGTCCCCCTCTATGGGATGGGTTCTTGGCTATCTTCAATGTCTTCATCTTGTGTAGAGTCTCTCTTCTCTATAATGTGTAAAACCCAGCAAACAAAATGTTTGAGCTTAATGAGAACTCAAATGGAAAAGAAAATGGTGTGCGACAGTGATAATAATTAGAGTTGCAACAGTGAGTGCAACAATGAAAATGATCGAAAGTGAAGAATGAATGTAAAACCCTCCAATTTATAGCAAAATATTAGGTTATCCTCGAATAATGGGAAATAATAAAATATTATCCAGATTCTAGAATTAACCATTTGGAATACTTTATTATATTTGGTTGGAGGGAAAAAGTATTTAAATTGGTTAAATACTTTTATTTAGATTAATAAATAAATGATTTATTTATCATCTCAAGAAATATGGTTAAGGAATAATAAACAAATAATGATTTAAAATATGGTTAAGGAATAATAAACAAATAATTATTTATTTAAGTATTCCTAGGGGATTTAGTCAAACTTGACAAGGAATAATAACTAATTAGTGATTAATTAATTATTCCTAGTGAAAATAAATTAATTAATGATTTATCTATTTATTTCGCATAATTGAGTCAAATATGACGAGGAATATTAGTTAAATAATGGTTTAATTAATTATTCCTAGAAGATGATTAAACGAATAGTGATTTATTAAATTATTCTTCATGGGTTTAATCAGAAATGACTTAACAAATGTGGTTTATTAAGTAATTTCTTACAGTGAAAGCAATTTTACTATGGTAAAATTGGCCCTGTATGGTGCACTTCGATCCATCTAGTAAATTATGGCTAGATGACCAAGTTTTGGTGATACCACATGCGAACTAGCAAACATGAAAGATATAACAATGAATACCAACACAATCCGAGTTTAAACGCGTCCACGTAAAAGAATAGAGTAAAAGCACAAGACAAGCATTTCATGGATGTATCATGGTCATACTTCACACTGCGTGCAAATGACAAACATGTACACTCTTTTTATCATGACAAACGAGCAAATATGAGAAAGAAAGATAACTTGCGCTTAGCAGAGTTCTCATTATGTATGATTCCTCAAATGCGTGAGCGATGGGATCATGTGATTCGGGTGGAGGAAGCGAAATTTGTGTATTGGAATGATCTTCAGTGCATACAGGCGAGTGATGACGAACCTTGGGTAGTTCAACAATTTCTTGATCGGAAGTGAAACTAACCTCAGGACAGCGAGAGCCTAACATAACCATCATCTCGGGATGAAGTGCCTCGACAGCCTGCGGGGTTTTCGACTTCATCGATAGATAGATCATCATAAACAGGTGGCTTGGAAAGATCAACAACGATTGAATCAACATCGTGATCGAATATAGGAGTAAAGTGACCACGACAACTACAATCAGAAAAATCAATGAGTTCATATAGAGGGGCAAATGAGAAGCAGGAATGTTCACCCTCTGCGTTTCTGAAAACAGTAGATGAAATGTCAAGTGGGTTCTCAATGAAATATTTGTCCTCTCTGCTGCAAATGATGGATTGACATCGAGTGTGTTCTGCGAATGATCGGAAGTAGATGAACCCGGGGATGAATTTTCACAAAGAAAATCAGAGATAGCAACGTCACCAAAGATGTCAGGAAAAAGCGAAGGAGACGCAGATAGAAGGAGGTCATCCTTCACCATGGTTCATGTTCAGATTCGCAATCATACTCATTGTAAATGACAGGAAAGGTTGGTTATGAAAAATCAACACCATTGATAGCTTGATCCTCGTTCACAACAAATGTGGAGTCTAGAACAGAAGAACACAAGACAGTACAATCCAAAGGATCATCAGAACACGTGGACAGAGGTTGAGGTAACAAGTGCATATGACAACCCATGGGCTTCCCAACCTAATCTGCACAGAAGTTAAGAGTAGGTGGGGTGGTGGGAGGTGACAGCTCAATAGACTTGTGTGCACGCTCTCCCACATCTCACTGCGGGGGTGGAGCTGTTTGATGAGAGGAAGGTGAACAGTCACTTGTGACAGCGACTGTGTCTGCCTGAGATTAAACAACTCCATCACCAAAGTATTCTGAGAGGGGTTTGAGCTTTTATTCGCTTTTGGATTGATCGATTTGACACAGACATACTCAAATATTTCAAAAAGATATTGGAACTTCATCTTACTTTCCAGAGCTTTAATAGAGAGAAGACGGAAACAACCCCAAAATTCCATTACAGATGCATATGGGGCCTTCTGTTTTTGTAACATTTTTTATCAAGTGCTTCACAATCAAAATGGTGAAAAATAGATTCTATTTGATCGTTGCACTGTTTGAATGAGTGGACAAAGCCATGAGGCAGTGAGCTACACCATGGCAATGAGTAGTCATGAAGTGCGTGTGCGAGCACCGTACAGGCCAAATTTTCATTAGGATCCTCTAAGCTCTCCACAAGTGCATGAAGGGAATCTAAGTGTTTAGGCCATGTTGTTTCGTCTTCACCATTATACGAGAGTTGTGACAAGTCATCCCAAGACTCCCTCTCAATTTCAAAGATATATCCATTGGACAAACATTTCGGAGGGTGAACTATAACAAAATCCATAATAGATGTGGGAAGATTCAAAACAGATTATGAGGACTAAACTTGTCATTTGGCCCTCCTTCTAGCGCCAAAAATGTTTATGGTGTTGGACCCGCCAACATGTTAGGGGATCTCCTCAGTAAGAAGTCCCAACTAGACCTCAGACCGTTTGGAGTAGGATTCCTGGCAGTGGAGTAATACAGTATCGCCTTGACTGCAATATTTTTGGGTAAAGGTAAGAAAGATGTCTTTGCTGGAAGCAAGGGTGTGACCTGGAAGAAAGTCAGGGAAGATGCATGGAAAGGTTCTAACACACATAAGGGGAGAGGAGTGTGCCCCTTAGAAGCCTGTAATAGTACGCAGCTTGAAAGGGAACACATGAGTTGAAAGACATCACAAGATGCAAAGAATAATAGTCGACAATCCAAAGTGATGAGTTAAACCAACAACATGCTTCGATAAGATTCATACAAACATATACGGAATAGTCCATACATACATGCATAAGTTACAACTACATACATTGTTAGAGTAACCAGAATAGTTGAACTACAATAACAATACATGCATGAAACGTGTTGGCTCTATTATATGAAAGATCCAATCATACATACAACCATGATAGCCACTAGCCCCATTAATGGAACGTTACAGTCACTATTGCCTACACCTCCAAAGAGATGTACTCGCTCTGCACTGCGGAGAATCCAAGGCTCGTTACAATACACTCCAAGATTTCTCTAAGTTATACCTATCAAATGCTTGTCTCCCAAAAGAATGTACAATGGGTTATGAGGTTCTATATATAGCAAAGAGTGGGGTGACCCTTGACACTCCCCTTTATGACTCTTCAACTACCCTCATGACTCTTCAACTTACACATGATTGTTTACATTCCACTATTGACACTTGGTCTTTCACTTTACAACATGTTTACAATACATTCTACACATGTACCCATGTGAGACAAAAATGGGCTTGAGTAAGCCATACAAGACATCACTGAGACTCGAATAGCTGTGGGAAGACTAACTCGTCGACATCCTCTTGGTGATCATTGGTGGTGAACTGATGCCAAGCTTGGTAGTTTGTTATGGTGTCTGCGTACTTCGTGGTGACATCCTTCTAAAAGTGAACTCTTGTCTCCATAGCATCTGGGTACACTAATTTGGAACCTCTATCCAACTCGTCATGTACCATGTGCATCATGGTCTTGATTGCAGCTAGACCAATGACATACTTGTGCATAGTGTCTGTGCTCATCTGCAAATCTGCACTGGTGGCTATGCGCATCAACTGCTCAAAGTACATGTATAGCTCCAGTCGGAATTGGCTCTTTGCTTTCACCTCGGTGAGTGTGCCAATGGATGGTATTGCATGCATGCACGCAATGACATACATGCTCCTAAAAACTCGTGCATGTAAATCATGTAAGCTAGTGATGAGGGTTGGTAGTTCCAGATTTGACTCTAGATGCATGCTTTCAACTCCATTTCCTTTGGCTTCATCATCTTTGGAAAGTACAATAGGGCTCCCTTGTACCTCATTGTCCATATCTACATGCAGTTGATAGCAATGTGTATGTCTATCAAGATGTGTGCTCTAGCATAGGTTTGTTGCCAACCATTAAGATGGACAACTGACTTATGCATGGTGACGCACCTGAAGTAAAACTTTTGCATGATTGTCTCAAGAGACGATACTTCATCAAGTATCGCTTTCTTCCACTCTACTCTGGTGGATGTTGTAGCTTGTTCTTCTCTTTGCTTGGTCGCTTTCAATTCCTTAGCCATGTGCTCATTCTCAGCTATCATGAATCTCACAGTTGAGTTAGTGGCCTTGGCATATGATTTTGTAGCATCGGCCAATGTAGCTGGAAGTCTATGTACACCGGACACGATCACTCGTTCTTGAAAATACGCAAGATATGCATGGACATCCGGAGTGGGCACTCTGCGCAATGGTACAACTCTATGTTGTGACTCGTCAAAGAATATGTTGTGCACCTCTGCTTCCAGATTTTCCTCAAGGATGACAATGTCTCCTTGATCAATTGGGACTTGCTCTGCTCCCGAATCTAGTGAAGCCTATGGAGTGACCTATTTCTCCTTGGGCATGAGGTTTGTACCATGATCCTACTTTGGCTAAACCACATCCATGTCCAATTGTTCCAGTATCTGTTCAATCTCCTGAGAAAAGTCTTGCTCTTGTGACTTCTAACCCTATTTTCTATCTACCAGATGTTCTGATTCAATAACCTGTATTTGCGCAATTTCATCAATTTGTGCAAACTACACTTCATGTTGTTCATGTTCCTACTACGCTTCCTTCTCCCTTCTGCACAGCTCTTGTTCTTCCCTTAGTTTTTTCTCCACCTCCTGCAACTTCTTCTCTGCCTCCTTCAGTCTCTGCTTCTCCCTTTGTCTTTATGCAATCCTTCTATTGCATTGTAGCGTCTTTGCTTCAATCTCAAAAGCTACTCTTTCTACAAGTGGATGTTCATTGAACTTGCAGCTTTGCTCTGCCTTTGCGCTGTCGGCAATCTTCCACTTGCCTTTTTCATACACAAGTCTGGTACCTCTGCTGCTACTGATGTTGCTACTCTTTGAGATGTTGCTTCCTTGTGCACTACTAACCACTCTACAACCACTCTGACTGGTTCATTGAGCCTCAAGGAGTTGTAGCAATATCTCCATGGGTCTTCCTAAGGCCAATGACATGCCACGTGGATCCAAGGATGATACACTTTCGTACAATGGTCCTTCACTATGCAATGCAGGTCGTACGGATTGAAATTTCTGATGTCGAAGGTGAATCTCTTGAATTCCTCCATCTCGACCTCAGCATGCTTGAGACTTTGGATCTCATACAACCTGATCCGCAAAGGAAGAGATGTGGTATGCAACCTCTTGCATGACCATCTTGTCCATGGCAAACTTCGGTAACACATGCAGAGTGTTCTCTGCATTGTACATCTGGATGAAGGTGCCAAGGCGTGAGGCATACCAATGTGTTATGTTAACCAATGCCTCCATCACTTCCTGTGACATGCAAGGCGCATCCTTCTTAAAGATCATCATGTACACCAGGGTGACGAAGTGGTCTAATAGTTGTAGTATTACTCCACAGAAGCTGCACTCGAAGAACAACCTGTAATAGATGTGCACAGAGGGTTCTGAAGGTGTCTTTGGAAATCTTTAATATGACCTGTTTTCAGAAATGGAATGACCATTATTCATATTCCCATGTGATAGAAATCCCGATTTGGGAAATGGAATTTCTTATTTGCGTTGCCACTGTCCCGCCGTCACAAAAAATTCTGAAAAAAAGAGCTGATTTTAAATCAACGATATCTCCCTCATCCGGACTCCGATTCAGCCGATTTTTGTTTTGAAATTGGGTAATTTTTCAAGAGGATCTCAGATCTGTAAAGATTTTCTCAAAATACCCCACAAAAACGACAAAAATTAACAAGAGATCCGTCATCCACAATTTTTCGTCAAAACATTTCTGCAACACAACTGATTTTTAAATTGGCGATATCTCCCTCATCTGGACTCCGATTCAGCCGATTTTTTTTTTCAAATTGGGTATTTTTTTGCAAAGGACCCAAATATGCAATTAGATTCTGCAAATTTTGCACCAAAACTTACCGATCTGATCTGAAAACTCGCTGGCCCAAAAAAATTCTGCAACCAAAAAAAAAAGATCTTCGCTTTGCCCAAGAAAGTGCTCTAATACCACTTGTAATAGATCTGACCTACAAATATAAGATAAATCAAATATACCCAAAAATAACAAGATAGAATATAGAAAATGCTTCTTTATTGATCAAGCCCTTGAGGTAGGGCAACACCATACAATCACTCCTTAAGTCATATGCTTGTTCATACAATAATCCTTGACATCTCTCCATGGGGAGTCTTTAGCCTCTATATAGGCCTCATACATACAATATCATGGGTCATTACCATGGTTCCCTCAATACCAAACATCTAATACCATGGGTTTATCACATTATTGCTAACTACTTGTGGTCCCTTACATGATGCAGGTTAACCACTTTATTTATTAACTATGGACCATCCCATTATTACATTATTCCCTTAGGTGCCTCCCTCTGTACCCCATACTAATCCCCCTAGGTATACTACACATACCCAACCCAAGCCAGGGAGTCGTTGACGGGCACAGATTGCATCAAGAATGTAGGCAGACATGAAGAGCTTTGCTTGCTGACACTTGGGCAGATGTCGGGCATTTATTACTTGCCCCTTCAGCTAGAGAGCCAACATGTTGGACCAGTTGAAAGGTCTTGCTTCATTCACCAGCTGATCCAAAACAATCACCTAACTCTACAGGAATATCTATGTACTCTCCTAGCCATATAAGTGGCATGCGAAGATGACCAAGAACTAATAAGCCTTCCAAAGTGTCTTTTTCTTGTATATATGATTGGGCATTGTCCTGAACTTAGACGACTCTCTTACCCAACTCTTCAAGATGTCTCTTAAGTTCACATTTCTGCTAGGATTGGTGAAGAGTGCATCCATTTTGTTCACTGGCTACAGCAAGTGATACATCTCTTGAAAGTTCTCTGTCCTAAAGGTAGCAAGTTCTGTTCCACTAACACTGCTCAGTACCATTGTCTATAGATCAGTATGTGAGACATTCCAGTGGATCATGTCTAGGCATGAAAATGTAGGATACTTGCATGCAACGCGGTACCAGCCAGACTTATGTATGTTGACATAGACTTTGCGGTCCTCCTGGTTCTCCTCAAAGGTGCCTGAAAAGATGTCATTGATGTCCTACCATGTGATCTTGATTTCTTTGTCTATGAACAAATTAATAGCTTCATAGATTGGCAAGCTCACAGACACTTGCTCAACCACATCTCTAGTTGTGCTCTCTATGGTGTCCTTTGACCCTGCTCTCTTGAAAGCCATTCTACCTATACTACTGAGAGACTGAAGAACGCCTGTGATACCTGGAGATAGAATGATGCTCATGGCAAGAAAAATGTGAGTTGAAAACCAAAAGCAACTCAAGGACTGATATGCAACACACTTGGGTGACTGCTTAGGAAAATTGCACGGTTTTTCCTGGGAGAGGCTGAGAGAGTGACTGTTGGAACTGCATAGAGCACAGTCCAGGCTGCCAGTGAGCTGACTGACTACTGAAACAGTACAGAGCATAGTCCATCTTGGCCTACTAAGGACTGGAACTGTGCAATGTGTAGTTTCAGTCAACATGACTGCTACCCGGGAAATTGCACTGCGCAATCCCGGGGGCCAACTGAGGCACTGCCTCTCAAAATTGCATAGAGCACAGCCTGGGAGGCTAGTGTGAGGCAAGCTCTGTGCAATTCCTGGGAGAAAGGCAAGGCCTTCCATCCCAGAAATGCACAGTGCAAGCCGGGCAAGGCAAGGTCTTGGCCAAGGCAGCTCAGACCTATCGACAAGCAACTGAAAATTAGTAAGGACTGAAAGCATGTGAATAGTTGCTACAGACATGAGTGAATGAACATGCATGTGATGACAATTGGTGCAGGATTCAGTAAAATGGAAAACAATGAAGTGTGTGAAGCGAGTCGCCCAACAGCGACCGTTAGTGCAGAAACAGTGTTATGCATACGACAACAAGGAAATGCAATGCAAGGTTTGAAACAATATTTCTACAAGCTAATATGCGTGAAACGATAGCAAGCGTTCAATAAAACCAAGTAAACAGCATTCACACAAACTAAAATACGAAAAGCAATAGAAAAGCAGAAAAAGACATGAAAAGCATACTTACGTGGAAAAAGTTGTGATGAGTGTGTCGAAGGTTCCTAGATGCATTGGGAATGCCAGAACTCTAAGATTGAAAGTCAAGAATGAGCTCTAAGGCGTCGAATAAATAGTTCTGGCAAGATCGAGGCATATGACGCGCATGCCACAAATCTAGGAAAAGGCGACACTTGGTAGGAGGTTTCTAAAACGACTTTTTCATGTAACTTTCGACTGCCAAAAATGGATCCCTAAAATCTAAGGATGTTTTTTGCTTCTTTTTTCTTTTTTTCCTTTTCAGGAAAAGGTTGCTCATGCAAGCAAGGCAAGATTGTGCAGTTCTTGATGGAACTGGTCAACCTATGAGCACATGCAATGGTCAGCAAGCCATGGGATGACTTCTGCGCAGTTTCTGGGTTGAGTGGCTCTGGTTGCCCCTCAATCTCTTCACAGTTTCTGGACTGAAGCCAAGGCTGCCAGCCAAAACTGCACAATTTCTGAGAGCAAGCCCGGTGATGGGTTGCTCTGCACAGTTTTCTTGGGGAAGGCAACCTGCCTGCTCTACACAATTTTGGAGAGCAGTGCTGGCTGCCAGGATGCACTGCACAATTTCGGAGAGCAAGGTTGGTTACCCTCTAGTGCTGCGCAGTTTTCCAAGTCAGCACAAGAACTAGTTTGAGACCAAGTCACAGGAGGTCAGCGTGCGGGTGAAAGACAAACAAGTAAGCAAACACAAGTTGTTATGCCAAAGAAACTTGACTGAAATCATAAATACCTGGGTAGTGCAATACATGCTGCTAAGGATGGTTGGTAGGGAGGCTCCAAAACGAAGCTAAAGGAAAATTTTAGAAGGTAGTTATAGCTGGTGCAATAGGTATATAAGAAACAATAATTTTGAGAATAATCTATAATGTAACAAAATGATCTTCTTTCCACTCACAAATCTAATAAGAATCCAACATAAATTTTAAGCATAAACAATACTTTACCACGTTCCAAGTTCTATATATGATCAAACTATATTTATACATGTTTTACCTAATTTTAAATTATCTCAAATTATCATAAATCCAATCAAAATTCTAAATCAATGTGAAATTTAATTTTTTATACTATAATATTTCAACAACAAAAATAAATTTTTATATATAATATTTCAACCAATAAAATAAATTTTATTATAAATTAAGTAAATCCAAAATTTAAAAATAATAATAATAATAATAATATAAAAATATAACCCTACAATTAATAAATAGAAAAAAAAATTAAATTAAATTAATAAATAATTTTATATATAATATTTCAATCAATAAAATAAATTTTATTATAAAATTAAATGAATCCAAAATTTTAAAATAAAATAAAAAAATAATAATAATATAAAAATATAACTCTACAAAATTGATAAATACAATACAATAAAGTAAAATTAATAAAGAGAAACAATAAAGTAACATAAATAAGAGATCTAATTATAAAATAACGTAGGAATCAAAGGTATCAAAAGAAATGAGTGATTTAAGTCAAGGTACATTTGAATGGGCTCGCTGGATAAAAATATATATTTATATACTTTTTATTAAGGTAAAGGTTTATTTTATTATAATTTTTTTAATATAAATAAATAAAGTTATTTTTCTATTTTTATAGAAATATATATATATATATATAAAATAATTAAAAATAGGTTTATAAAAGAATAAAATTATTGAAGGGGTTTGGGATATGTCTTACTATTGTTTTTATTTGGCTAAAAATTTGTTTTTTTTTTTCGGATATAAAGAAATAGGTTAATGGCAAGAGGTATTCCGCAAAAGTAAAAACCTATCTTTTACAAACCATCGAGAAATAATTTTAATTAACCTAATTTTCTATAATAACAATAATAAAATAATAAATAATAATATAATTTTCCATAATAATAATCTAGTAATAAATAATAATTATACTCATTGTTATTTTGAAAATTTAATTATGATAAGTTTCTTGAAAAAACAA
Source organism: Pinus tabuliformis (assembly GCA_031772625.1). NCBI lineage: Eukaryota > Viridiplantae > Streptophyta > Pinopsida > Pinales > Pinaceae > Pinus > Pinus tabuliformis. The sequence continues at coordinate 1,061,652,392 of CM062815.1, forward strand.
AACTAAACTAAATTAAACTATTAAAAAATACATATTTAAAAGCAATAAGATGCTCCAAACAAAAGGAAGAATAACACAAATATATTTAAATAAAAAAAATAATTATAAAATGAAAAGGTACAAAAGTATTAGAGGGAGGAAATAAAAAAATGTGTGAACGACTGAGAAATAAGGCAAACGTAAACCACTAAAGGAAAAGTGGACCTCCGAAAAGATACGATGACACGCCGAAAGGCGTGAGTTGTGTAAATAGACTTCACAAAGTTTGGGATTAATGAATATATGGAAGATCCTATGATATTATATTATGATTAACTTTAAAGTAGTAAAAAAAAAGAAAAAACTATATTTACATTATATATAAATCATTTTAACGATTGGTATTTTTTAATAATAAATGATTGAGTAAATGATATTTAGAGATTTTACCTGACTGAAAATATTATGGTCATTGTAGATTTATTTTAATTCTTGATTTATCAATCATAAGAGGGATCAAGTCTCTTGAGGTCTAAATTTTTTTTAAGTGAAAAGAGATTTAATCTCTCTCGATGCTTGGAATCTAGAGTTAAAATGGCTCTAGCCTAGTCTTTCCCCCTTTAAATAGGCTATATTTCGCATGAATACCATGGGTCAAAATGTTATTTTTATTTTAAGATATGGTTAAAGAGATTTGATCCCTCTTGGCGCTTGGTAGATCCAGAGTTAAGATGGATCTAGCCTAGTCTTTCCCCCTTTAAATAGGCTATATTCCACATGAATGCCATGGGCCAATACATTATTTTTATTTTACGTTATGGTTATTTTTATTATTTTTATTATTATTTTATTATCTTTGTTTACATGACAACATTACAACATCTCTTCCATACCGGGTTGGAGAGCGCCTCTCAGTGTAATTACCAAAGTTTTGTAATTATCTTCTTGATTCATTATCAATATTGCAAGAGTTATTTTTAATTTCTATTATATTTCTATTAATTTTAATGGAATAATATTGTACTTTGACTAAATTTATCTTTTGATCAAACATATTAGTATTAATGGAAAAATAAAGATTGAACTACACAACACCATGATACTAGGTTGTGTTGTTGATTGCTAGTGATTGACACTAAGTAGTGTTAAAGTTGTCTATTAGAACCCCCGGCCAAGAGCAATCTATTTCTAGACATTAGCTCCTTAAAACTAACTAATTTCTGAGTGGTTCATGGGTGGATGAATACCATGGGTTGATGCCATTTTCTATTCGGATCATATTTTGTATTTATGTCCTTCATTTGATCATGGAACTTTGGGTTCTTAGCCAACTTTATTGCAGAAGTGTTTTCAATCAACAAAGGAGTTGAATGCACTTGTTGCTCCTGCAAATCTTCCAAAATTTTCCTGAGAAACACAATTTCCTTTGTTGCTTCAGCTACTTCCACATATTCTTCCTCAGTTGTGGAATTCGCTAGAATTGATTGTTTGTGTGACCTCTAGGAGACAACTCCTGATACAAGACTCATAACATAACCTAAAGTAGATACCTTGATTTTTTTACCTCCATCGAAGTCTGAATCAGAGTATCCAATCAACTTGAAGTCGCCCACCTGTGTATACATAAGTCCAAAGTCTTGAGTTCCCTTCAAGTACTTTATATCTCTTTTTGCAGCAAACCAATGACCCTCGCAAGGCTTTTGCATAAATCTAGAGAGGATTCCAACAACAAATGAAATATTTGGTCTAGTAGTCGTCAAGTAGTTGAGACTTCCTACGAGTTGTCTATACTTCGTTTCATCCTTGAATTCTTTTCCTTCAGTGGATGTGAGCTTTAAGCTCTGTTCCATTGGAGTAATCAAAGGATTGCACATAGCCATGCCAAACATGTTCAACAGATCTCCAATGTACTTCTTCTGGGAGAGGAATGTAAACTTCGGATGTTGAGTTACTTCAATACCAAGATAGTAGTGAACATAGCCCAAATCTATCATTTCAAAACCTTTCCTCGATTCCTTCTTTATGGATGCGATGTAGCTCTCATTGTTCCCTGTCATCATAATATCATCTACATACACCACAAGACATACAATTGTTTTTCCAACTTTATTGACAAACAAAGTTGTAACATCAAGATCATAATGTTTGAAGTTGAGTTTCAAAAGATGCTCAGTTAACTTCTTGTACCAGGTTTGTGGTGCTTGCTTGAGGCCATACAAGGATTTTACAAGCTTGCATACTGTGTGTTCTTAACCCTTCGCAATAAATCCTTCTGGCTGGGACATAAAAACATTATCTTTCAGATCTCCATTCAAGAAAGCAGTTTTTACATGCATTTGATGGACTTTCCAACCGTTATGAGCTTCCAAGGCAAAGAGCGTCTAGATGGTAGCACATTTTGTTGTGGGAGTAAAAGTCTCCTCATAGTCGACCCCTTCCTTTTATGCAAAACCTTTTTCCACGAGCCTAGCTTTGTGCTTGTCAAGTGAGCCATCTACGTTATACTTGTTCTTGAAGACCCACTTGTAGCCTATTGGTTTCGTTCCCAATGGAGGATCAACCAGCTTCCAGGGGTCATTCTTTATCAAATCGTCATATTCTTTCTACATTGCTTCTTTCCATTCATCATGAGAAGCAGCTTCTTTGAAGGAAGTTGGTTCAAAAATATAGACAAATTCAGTTCACAATCATAAGAAACATCCATATCAATAGGTGAATGAGAATCGTCTACATCACCTCCATTTTTTCTGGTTGAGCTTCTTATTCCTGTCTTTCCAACCTCATCAGGACAAACACTTTCAATTGTCTTTGTCAGCCATTTTGAAGGACCTTTCTAAGATGGCCCAAGTTTCTCAATTGACTGATTTGGGGCTAAATCAAGATTTAGTCTCCCAATTTTGTCAATCACATCACTCAAAGTGTCATCGGTGGTTGGAGGTTCATGCGGGGGAGAGAGCACTTCAGAAGAAGATTCCACAGATTGATCCAGTATAGGAATCCCCCCTTCAATATGTGGAATCTCATTATCAAATTCTTGAAAAGACTTTGCATTATTGAATTGAGGCTTCTATGATCCATATCAGGTTTGAAAAAATAAATTTATTTTATTATTTTTAACCTCTATGTAATTTCATATATCCCCATATAAATAGTTTCTAGTATATATTTATATATTTTCATTAAATAGGTATGACCTTTTTAGCTAACTATTAATTTCATATATATATATATATATATATATATATATATATATATATATATATATAATTTTTATAATGAGTAAAACCTCTGGGTAATATATCCATTTGATTAATTAATATTTTAATATTTAGTTCTTTACTAAGTATGGTTATGCCCCTGGTCATGTCTATCTAACTGTTTCCCAGTCTATTTTAGCCGTTAGTCATTTTAACCGTTACCTGATCTAGAATTATAGCCTTTGGAGGTTCCACTCTCACTATTTAACATGCAAAGTTGGATCTGATTCTTCAACTTGTCCTGATGATGAACCACACTGGTTGGTTCGAAACGCGTCGATAAAAGAAATATCATGTGATTTATGCCGAAAAAGACTTTGCATGTCCGAATGTATCCAAGTGATCAAGATGTCGCTCAACAACATTGTCAATCTTGGAAGATTTAAGAAATATCACTTCTCTAGATATTATAAACTTCTTGTTCACTTCATCATAAAGATAGTATGCTTTGGAGGTATTTAAGTACCCCAAGAAGATACACTTGCAACTCCTTGAACCGAGTTTGTTTCTCTATTCCTTAGGTATCAAGGCATAACAAGTGGAACCAAAAACCTTGAGATGTCTCACCAAACGAATGTGGCCATACCACATTTCATAGGGAGTCTTGTTTTTTATAGCATTAGATGGACACCTATTCTTTATATACACGACACATAGAAATGCATCAGCCTAAAACATCAGTTTTACATTCTTGAAAAATATCATGGAACGTACCATATTTAAGATTGTCCTGTTCATTCTTTTAGCCACTGCATTCTGTTGGGGATTATAAGGCACGGTTGTTTGATGTTTGATCCCATGCTGGCGAAGATAGTTTTCAAATTCATTTGAAGTGTATTCTCTTCCATTATCGGTGCGAATAGAGCCAATATGAGATTGTGCATCATTTTCAATCCATGCATGAAAGTTCTTGAATGTTTCAAAATCTTCAGATTTGTTCTTCAATAAAGAAGCCCAACACATTCTAGTGTAGTCATCAATAAATGTCAGCATATATTTATTATCATTTGCAGAAGGAATATGCATTAGGCCACATAAATCGGAATGAATGAGTTCAAGTTTTCTATGTGCTCTAGAATGAGAATCATGAAAAGTTTGTTTGTTGTGCTTTCCTAAGATACAAGCATCACATTGCTTAAGTTTCCTAGGAATTGTAGGCAAACCAATAATACTATTTTTCTTCAACAAATGAAGGTTGTCATAGTTCAAGTGTCCAAATCTAGCATGCCATAAAAGACTTGATGGAAATGTACTTTCATCATAGTGAGAGTTGTATGAGAAGTTACGTGCATGATCAGAGGTTCCTTGAAACTTTATAAGTCTTTCTTCTTCTATCCCTATCATGACAAGTGAGTGATGTGATGTTTTTCTGACCTCGACCTTGTCATCAAATATATGAATCGAGTGTCCTTGCTAGCGGATGTGGACCACAGCAACTCTCTCCTCAGCTCTGAGAGGTATAGAACTTCAGGTAGAAGAAATTTTGGAAGACCAGGAAGTTTGAGCCTGATGGTGCAAGCCCTGATGGCTTGAGTTTTGACTTGTCTGCAAAGTATACTGCTCCATCAACATTGCCAATGAATTATTCAAAGAAATATCTCGTGAAAGTCATGTGGCAAGTTGCTCCTGAATCAAGCAACCAATCATCCTTCCATGAAGCAAGTGAAGCATTGAATAAGTCTTCAGTTACTCCAATGTTGCAATGTGTCACAACATAATGAGCAGACTCGAGTGCTTTATCTTTCCCTTTGTTCGTTGTTTTACCTTTCCCTGCATTTATTTCTTTGTTAATTCTGTCCCAAGGCAAATTACAAGTGGAAGCGTCATGTCCATCTCTATTGCATCGTATGCAATGAAGATCAGACTTTTCTCCTTGGAACTGTCTGCCCCCCTTACCTCTAAAATTCTTCCTTCCTCTTCCTCTTCGGCCAACTCTTCCTCTAGAAGAATCTTGTGCATGATTCTTCTATTTATGTGCAAGACACACAACTTTTTCAGAAGACTAAGGGGTTGTCTTCTTCCCAAAATCCTTTTCTCTCTCAGCAAACTTCTTCTCAATGGAGTAAAAAATAATCTCCTTAAGGTTGACACTTGCTTGCAATGAATCAAGATAATGTGAATAGGTGGGATATAGTGCCTTGACATAAGCTATGAGAGGAATATATATCTCAACACCAGCGGCTTTTATGTCATGCATAATGGACCTTACTTTTGATGCTAAGGCAAGAGGGTCATCATTTTTCACTTCAACACTAAACAACTTAATCATCAATTGAACAACTTCAAGTTTAGAGTGTGAGTCATACAATCCCTTCAACTTCTTTAGGGCTTCAAAAGCATTTGAAAATGGAGAAATATGGTGACTCGCCTCTTCATTTAATGATGTTGTAATCAAGGCATAGGCCTTGTTGTTATTGTTTTCCCGAATGGCAATCTCCTTATCTAAAGTGGGTTTTCCTTGTGCATTGTATTCTTCTCCTTCACAAATTCTTTTCCACAACTAATTAAAAATGAGAGTGTATTTTATCTTCTAAGACCACTCATAGTAATTCTCTTTGCTAGCAAAAACTACTCCCACTATCAATATAAGTAAATACATCATTAAAAAAACTATATATCTTTTATTTCCAAAACAAATGCCATCTTTCTTGACATCTTCTATTTAAACTACTAAACTTCACATTAATACTTTAATATGACATATAATATATTACATTCCTTAATGTCACATCATCCTACAATATGTTATATATATATATGAGATATTCATAAACTCCACTCATGGTTCTCGGCCAAGAAACAATGGAATGTAATGTTGAAGACACTCGAGCATATAATATCAGCATAAAATGTATGAGCATTCACACTATTCAGTACCAACAGAGATTTGCATATATCGAAATTCAAACGAGTCAACGCGCATATAAAATTCCAGCAGGCCATAATAGACAAGAAGAGTATTTTATCATACCCAACAATCCAAACATTCAAAACCAACTCACAGAGCATACCATGAATCCAGCGTACACACTGTAAATCCATCCCCATCAGATTTCAATCGTCTGGGCAGTGCCACCAGCAGAGTTTCAAGACGTACAACGCACGGTCATTGCACCATACCATTTACACGCAGACCTCCCAGCACACGACACATGGTTTCATAGTCATTACATTGCAGCCAACGCATAGTTATTTCAACACAGCCAATGCTCCAAATTGTGGCAGGGAAAAAATGAGAACAATGGTAGAAAATTTGCCGGAGTTACAAACACAAAAATACTAATTCGGGAGCTGACTTTGATACTATGTCAGGGAGTTACAACGCAAAAATACTAATATGGTATTAATAATACTAATTCGGGAGCTGACTTTGATACTATGTCAGGGAGTTACAACACAAAAATACTAATAATACTAATATGGGATTAATATGGGTAATATGGGAGTTGGTTTTGATAAATTGCGTTTTGTATTAAGATGGAACATGAATATATATATGGAGAACGAGACTATTGGGTGTCAATTCTCTTTATTTTCCTATTTATGTGGATTTACCTAATCCCAAAAATTAAGTGTCAACGTTTACAATAACATAAAAAGTGGTATTTTCTTTAGGTTCCTTAAATATTAGAAAGAAAAATTGACAAAATTTTATTTGAAATTTACTTTTCATTAAAAATATTAAAAATGATGAATTTACTTTTACATGATAAATGACAAATTTAACATATATATAAAATAAATGAAAATAGAATCAACAATCAATTTTTTTTTGAGAAATTTGCAATTGATTATAGGAAAAGCATTTTTAAAGGTAGTTTTCTCCCAAAACTTGGTGGTTTTGAAAACCATTTTTATGTCTATGTACTTGTCCTCTTATGCCATGTTTTCCTCTTTAGTGTGTTAGTATTTCACTAACTTATCTCTGTCAATGTTGTTTTGCATGTAAACTTTATTTAATTTACGCAAGTTCATGCTTTTGGTTTGCCTCTTCATAATTGTAGTCATTGTCTCTCTGTATTTGTGATTTCACCCATGATACTTTCACTTATTGGTTTGCAACTGTAAACAATCACAACTACGACAATCAATACATTGGGTATGAGTGACTACTAATCATCTAAAAACGACGATCCAAGATGAATTTTAGAGATAATGGTGAGTATGCTATAGCAAATTTAGCTGAAAAGTTGCTCAAAGAGCAAAAATTGATTGATTGAGCACTTATAATGGTGATCAAACCCTCAACATTTCAAGCATTTAGGAACAATTATAGAGAATTCCATGTCAATTTGAAGATCTACAAACAATGGAGATGTTAATGTGAATGATTTATAGGTGTAGAAAGAGCATTGTAAGTATTGTGATTTTTGCTCAACCATGTTTTCAAAGAGCTTCAACTTCTTTTCATGTTTCCCTTGCAAAATATGACAAACCCCTGTATCTAGAGTATAAATTTGAAAGATATTCTTACCTCTCAAGTAAATTTTTTATGATGGGTTTCTTTTTAAAATTACCCTTAGCATGATGTTCTGTATTTATTTTTTCCCATCACAACAATATTATATCTTAGATAAATGTCTTTCAGATTAATCACATCATTAAGATTAGGTGACCTAATCCTAGTAGTGTAATTAATCTGAAAGATATTTATCTAATATGTGAATTACAAAAATCTCAAATCTAACAACATTATATCTTCTTTTTCCTCATTTTCTCATTTTTATATTAAATAAAAAAACAACTTTTTATTACTGTAACATTGTATTTAACCTAATATCATCAAATTGAAAACAATTATACAAAATATTTGACATACATTATAGAAAATACAACATTATTAAACAAATAAACCTAATTTGTTTTTTAATGTTTAAGATTCTTTTTGTTGAGAATCTTTTCGATTTTTTATAATTAAACAAATCTAAAATCCAAATTTTGTTACTAAAAAAATAATATAAAATAAATGCACTCTTACCTATTGATGCAATTTGAAAATGAATATAAATGTGGCATACAAGCTTGAAAATTTTCCACCGACAAAAGAGAAAAATAAAATAAACACATTCATATCTCTTCACATAATTTGAAATTGAATACAAATGCTATATACATTATTCAACATTTTTTCAATATTTAGTTTTCATCGCAACATCTGATGGGACCAGCCCGCGTAATCTAACCGGACACAAGATTTGATTTATTAAATATATGATTTTGGTAGGGTTTAGTGGTCCTTAGATATTTTGGTTGTGATTAATATGATTGCTACGGTACTCTTGTGAGGGAGACACCTGTCTCGACCTCGGGCTCTGTTCTCCCGCCTTCACTGTGCTTGTAACCCTAGCTCCTCACTTGGTCTGTCATTTCGATTGTTGTTTGTTTGCGCTGAGAGGGTCTGCTCTCTGGTTTTCCTCCTGAGGGTTTCGTTAATGTTGCTCTAGTGCTCAACTTGGCTTCTCGGCCACGGCTTGTCCAGTAGCAGGACTCTGCTAGTGTTTTATCTGTTTTGATGGATGCCTGTATTTGCTTATCGGTCTGCCTGAGGGTTATGGGCTGCCTTTTGGCGTTCTGCGACTGTGTCCGAAGGTTTGCTATGACACGATGACAACTTATTTCCTCCTAAATGTGTCTGGAATTATTGTGTTTATGTTTCACTGGTTACTGTTCGATGGCTTTGCTATTTAATCTTGCTTCTGGTTACTTATGCATTCAGGTTGCGGCCACGAGGTGACCTCGTTCTCGACCTCGGTTCGCAGACTCCTTAGGTATGCTTTCTTTCTTTGCTTTAGTATTTGTTATGCTTCTCTTTCAGGTCTTGACAGTTAACGCTCCTTGTGAGCAGGGTCTCTTGCTGGTTCGCGACTTGTTGTCGTCTCTCTGCTTGTAGTTCGTCAACCCCTTCTCTGGTAAGTGAAACCCTTACCCTATTTCTTTACTCGTTTGAGTTCTGTTTGTGTTCTGCTGTTGATTCTCTACTTATGGTGGTTGCAGGTGGAAGGCGAGCAAGCAACGGTGGCTTCAGCTCCTCTTGCGCTTTGCTAGACGGGGTAGGGTCTTTCCATGATGTTCATACTTGTAACCTGTTGATGCTGTTGTGCCTTAGTTTCAGGCTCCGGCCTCTCTGTTGTTTAATTAGTCCCTCTGTGGAATATGGATAGGTTGCTTGTCTTGCTTAAGATCTTTGGGGTTTTAGGGTGAGCGTATGTTCAGGGTTTCGAACCCAGGTCTTCGGTCTACTTGTGACATGAATTGGTTTAACTTATGTATATGTAATTCAGGGTTTTGAACCCAGGTCTTCGGTTTACTTGTAATATGAATTGTTTAACTTAACTTATAAATTATTTTGCAAAGACTCTTGTAACTTATCTTTCAAACTGTGTTTGCAATGAAAAGATTTATATAATGAGTCTTGTAGTACCTGGACTTTGATGTTGTTTTCATATTGGTGATTCTGGTGATGTTAAATGTGAAACCCTCTGCTTGTTCGCCTTACTGTACACTTGTCACTGTTCAAAACTGTAAGTGGTTGTTTGTGAGGCTTGTCGGTTCTTCAATGGTTTCCTCTCCATATGCTTGCAACAACACTTTCACGCTCTCGGTCTTGTTGTCTTTGTTTGTCTTGATGTCTGCTAGAGATTTCAATTTCCAAGGCTTGCTTCTGTTTGGAAATGCGCTCAATATATTTTAAGAACAGGAAAGAAACTAATTGCACATGGAATTCAGATGGCTGCAAAATATTACTTGTAAATTCTTTATTGCTCTTCTACTATGATGGAAATCAACCTCACAATGATTTTTTCTTTTCGCTTTTATATGATGTGTTAAACAGTTTTGGAAACTGTTAACAGTTACCATAAGAAACTGTCAATTTCCTATTTATCTAAATTCTAGGATTAGTTTAAAAGAAGCAGAGGTTTTGTTTTTTTGTAAATAAATAAAACAAAACATCTTAACAGAAAAATGAAACTGAATCTATTGTCCTGTCCCAATTGTTGATAACTAAGGAAATAAAATAAGAATAAAAAAACAACTCAAGGAAAATGACCTGTGAACCTGTTTAGTTTGCGAGTCAAAAACCTCCACTTGTCTACCCCTGGTTGGATGCTCCTGCATCAAGCTCCCAGGGTAACAAAAAGTCATGGCTCCGGTCCATGAGCTCCTCGATAGAATACCCTGCACATTGTATCTGTCCCGCATCAAGCCACGAACTGTCCTCTATAGGGCAGTTCTTCCACTTGACGAGGTACTGTAGGTACTCCTTCTTCCGTGTCCGCCTGGCCACTTGTGTGTCGAGGATTCCCTCGATTTCGAGCGGCTAAGCTGAAGGCATTTGTCTCATCCACGAACTACTCTCCTCGTGGGTGTCATGTTTTTCCTGTGCCGAACTGTCCTCTTCCAAATTGGCAATGTATGGAAATAAATCTGCCACATTAAAAATGGGCAATATTCCTGTACATGGAGGCAATTGCAGTTCATATGCATTTGCAGAAAACTTGCGCAGAATCTTACAAGGTCCAATTTTTTTTAATTTCATCTTGTTGTATTCGCCCCTAGGAAATCGTTCCTTGCATAGATGCGCCAAGACCTGATCCCCCACATTAAATTGTACCTCACGTCGTTTCAAATCAACTTTTTGTTTGTACTTCTGACTGTTGTCCTGTAATTTCATCTTCACTTGCTTATGTAGGTCATTAATTGCTCTTGCAAAGTCTTCCGTGTTAGCACTTCTTTTCTCTAGCTGTCCCAAATCTCGCAGTTCATGCACTCCTCAGGGATGCATTCCGTACACAATCTAAAAAGGAGTGCTTCCTGTGCTTCGATTTGGGGAATCGTTGTAAGCAAATTCTGCTTGAGCAAGCACATGATCCCACATACGTGAATTTTCTCCCATTAGACTCCTTAGCAGGTTTCCTAGACTTTTGTTCACCACCTCTGTTTGCCCATTTGTCTGTGGGTGATAAGTGGAGATGAAGTTCAATGTGTGTCCAGCTTCTTCCACAGGGTGCGCCAAAAATGTCCTATAAATTTCACATCTCTGTCAGAGACAATGGACTTAGGCAAGCCATGTAACCTGACAATCTTTGTGAAAAACAAGTGTGCTACGTGAGTGGCATCACTGGTTTTCCTACAAGGAATAAAATGCGGCATTTTTGAAAATCGGTCTACTACCACCATCACAGAGTCATGACCATGCTGTGTTCTCGGTAAACCCAAGACAAAGTCCAAGCTCACTGAGTCCCACAGTCTACCTGGAATAGGCAGTGGTGTGTAGAGTCTCGTATTCTGACTATGTCCTTTTTCCAATTGACACACTTTACACCTGGTTACAAATCGCTGCACATTCCTTCGCATTCTCAGCCAATAATAAAAGTGACTGAGCTGATCCAAGGTCTTGTCAATGCTGAAATGTCTGGCAAGACCTCCACTATGTTTCTCCCGGATGATGTTCTCCCTCATCGAACAGTCGGGAATACACAGATGTCCTCCCTTAAACAACAGCTTCTCCTGTAGGTTATAGTCCAGCCATGGACTATTATTCCTCATCAAAGGGTTTTGGCAGGCTTCATAAGCCTCCTTAAAATCTGCATCTGTTTGATACAAGTCTTTCAGGTGTTCAAAACCCAGCACTTGTATCGTGCTCTCCTACAAAAGCAAAACCCTTCTGCGCAATGCATCTGCTACCTTATTGGCATGTCCACTAATATGTTTCAACACAAACGTATAACTCTGCAATTATTCAACCCACTTCGCATGCTTGTGGTTCAGTTTGTGCTGTTGCATAACATACTGCAATGCAGAATTATCTGAAAACAAAACAAACTCATTACCCAACAAATAGTGTCTCCTTGTCATATGATGAGTACTTATGCCTGCTTTCATTCAAATTTTCACTGAAATAAGTAACAGGTTTGTCTTCTTAGCTGAGTACGGCCCCAATGGTTGTACCACTGGCATCACAACAAACTTGAAAAAGTTTGTTGAATTCAGGTAGCCTCAAAATTGGCCTGTCAGTGATCTTTTTTTTCAACATCTGGAAACTCCTTTCCGCCGCTTCAGTCCACTGAAAAGGTTGACTTGCCTTCTTGATTGTATCCAACATAGGTGCGCATATTCCACTAAATTCCCTTATAAACTTACGATAAAAACTTGCCAACCCATGAAAACTTCGTACTTCGAACAGACTCTTAAGGGATGGCTAGCTAAGTATAGCTACAACTTTTTCTGGGTCCATTTTCAGCTCATTCTCTGCAATCATGAAACCCAAATAGATCAACTCCTTCTGAAAGAAAGTTCATTTCTTCAAATTTATCAGCAACTTGTTTTGCTGCAATTTATCCAAAACAGATCGAACATGTCGAAAATATTCCTCTCGGGTTTTGCTAAAAATCAGTATATCATCAAGATACACAATCACAAATTTCCCAATGAACTCCTTCAGCATTTCATTCATCAGGCGCATAAAAGTACTAGGTGCATTACTTAACCCAAATGGCATCACCAGCCATTCATATAGCCCTTCATTAGTCTTGAAAGTTGTTTTCCATTCATCCCCTTCCCGGATTCTAATATGGTGGTATCCACTCTTCAAATCTATCTTCGAAAAATAGGCTGCCCCACTCAAACAGTCCATCATATCGTCCATTCGTGGCAATGGAAACTTGTATCTGATCGTAATCTTGTTTATTGCTCACGAATCCGTGCACATCCGCCATTCGCCTCCTTTCTTGGGAGCAAGCACCGTCGAAACTGCACATGGGCTCAAGCTCTCCCGAATCAGTCCCTTATCCAGCAATTCCTGTACCTGTTTTCTAATCTCCTCGTTGTCTTTGGGGCTCATCCGGTAAGTAGCTTTATTCGGTAGACTAGCTCCAGGGATGAAATCTATGTGATGATTGATACTCCGCTTTGGTGGAAATTTATCTGGTAAATCATCCACCACAATGTCGCTGAATTCTTGCAACATTTCCTGAATTTTTGCAGGTAAATCAGAAATTTCTGTGTGCAACAACACTATTCTTGGTCTTCTCACAACAACATATTTCACTTCATCATCTTCAATCTGCTTTAAAAATTGTTTTAACACTTTTGTTCCACTAGTTTCTGTTGTTTCCTCCTCCTTGATGGGCACTAACATATGCTTAATTCCATCCTTAACAAACTTGTAACAGTTTGTCTTCCCATCATGAACGACTTTCTGATCATACTGCCACGATCTTCCTAGCAAAATATGACACACATCTATGGGAATGATGTCACAAATAACTTTGTCCTTATATCTGCCAATATGGAATTCCACCTCACACTGCTCATCAACCAGTAGTTGGTGACCCTTCTGTAACCACGACACCTTATAGGGGGTTGGATGCTTCAGTCGTTTCAGACCCAATTTTTCCACCATCTCTGTTGCAACCAGATTATCAGTGCTTCCACTGTCTATAATCAACTTGCATCATTTGCCATGTGACTTGCACACAGTCCGGAACAATGCCTTCCTTTGGGTTTGTTCAGCTGTTTCTTTTGCTGGTTTCAGCAATACCTTATTCAAAACTAAGGCCTCTCCTATCTCTGGTGCATTTTCTACCTCCTGAGGCGGTGCCTCTGCTTCTTCTGTCTGAGCAACATATGCTCCTCTTTGACCAGCCTGTTCTCCTTCAGGACATTCAAAGGATCTGTGCCCCCACTTGTGGCACTTGTAGCACTGGTAGGCAGCTCCTCTGCCTCTGCCATTTCCCCTGCCTCTCTGGTATGGCCTTCCTCCTCTTGTGCTGCCATCCTTTTCTGTTGTCCCTAAAGGTTTGGAACTGTTGCCCTCTTCACTGTTATTGGCAGTCCTTCCTCTGCCAAAGGATTTTCCTTTTCCTCTACATGTTCCTCATCCCCTCCTGGCATTCTGTTTTCTTGTGAGCTTCTCTTCTGCCTTTAAGGCAATCTTATATGATTCTTCTATATTCTTTGGAGAAAGAATACTTATTTCGTCCAATATTTCCAGCCTTAGGCCATTCACAAACCTTGTTGTCTTCTCTGGGGTGTCTTCAGTATATCCAGCTCTCAAGTTCACCCGATAGAATTCTTCAGTATATTCTTTCACCGTCATTCCTCTCTGCTTCAAATTTTGTACCTATCGATGTAAAGCAATCTGATAATCTCTGGTCATAAATTTGCCCTTCATCTTGGCAACTATTCTGGTCCACTTTTTAATTGGTAACTTGTTCAATCTTCTCCTTTCTACCTGGACACTGTCCCACCATAAGGCTACGTGTCCCTTCAGCTTGGTAGCAGCGAATTTAACTCTCCTATCTTTGTTGACCTCCTCACATTCAAAATACTTATCCAACTCACTAATCCAGTCCAACAGCACCTCTGTGGACAAACTTCCATCATAGTTCGGAATTTCAGGTTTTGGCTTACTGCTAGCCAACAAAACTGACCTTAATAATTTAATCTCAGGTCCTTCTTCATCTGATCCATCTGTTGTAACTACAGCCTCTTCCTCACTGTCATCTCCTACTTTTGAATCCCTTCTCCTTCTTGCTTCTAATGCTGCCAAATGGGCATTCAAGATCCTAAGCTCTTCTCTCAACCCCTCATCTACGACTCTTTGAATAGCTCTGCCATGACCTCTTCTCCCAACTTCCATTTCAGTCCACTAACCTGCTCTGACACCAAAATTTGATGGGACCAGCCCGCGTACTCTAACCGGACATAAGATTTGATTTATTCAAAATTATTAAATATATGATTTTGGTAGGGTTTAGTGGTACTTAGATATTTTGGTTGTGATTAATGTGATTGCTACGGTACTCTTGTGAGGGAGACACCTGTCTTGACCTCGGGCTCTGTTCTTCCGCCGTCACTGTGCTTGTAACCCTAGCTCCTCACTTGGTCCGTCATTTCGACTGTTGTTTGTTTGCGCTGAGAGGGTCTGCTCTCTGGTTTTCCTCCTGAAGGTTTCGTTAATGTTGCTCTGGCACTTGGTTGTTTGGCCACGACTTGTCTAGTAGCAGGACTCTGCTAGTGTTTTATCTGTTTTGGTGGATGCTTGTATTTGCTCGTCGGTCTTCCTGAGGGTTCTGGGCTGCCTTTCAGCGTTCTGCGACTATGTCCGAAGGTTTGTTGTGACATGATGAAAACTTATTTCCTCCTGAATGTGTCTGGCATTATTGTGTTTATGTTTCACTGGTTACTGTTCGATGGCTCTGCTATTTAATATTACTTCTGGTTACTTGAGCATTCAGGTTGCGGCCACGAGGTGACCTCATTCTCAACCTCGATTAGCAAACTCCTCAGGTATGTTTTCTTTCTTTGCTTTAGTGTTTGCTATGCTTCTCTTTCTGGTCCTGACAATGAACGCTCCTTGTGAGCAGGGTCTCTTGCTGGTTCGCGACCTGTTGTCGTCTCTCTGCTTGCAGTTCGTCGACCCCTTCTCTGGTAAGTGAAACCCTTACCCTGTTTCTTTACTCATTTGAGTTCTATTGTGTTCTGCTGTAATTTTTTTAGATATACAAGTCACATATATGATAAATTTATAATTTAATTTAAGACTAGGATATTCAGAGATCGTCGAAACTCAAGTTGAGATCCTAGACTCTAATGGGACGTCTATCTTTCTGGTCTTACTACGACAGGTCATGTCTCCAGAGACTTGAACTCGATCGGACGAGATGACAAACCACCATCCCTACCACTTGAGCTAAACACCCATTGACTTTGATAACTTTTAACCAATGAAAAAGAGAAGTGAGGTGTAACCATGGATGCACTATGTTTGAATGCATGTTCAATTATGAAAAAAATAATAAAAAACTTTTTATTAAAAATATTTGTTATTTGATGGAAAAATCAAAACTTTTAATAAATTTCTTTCTTATCTTATGGAAAAATCAAAACTTTATATTATAACTCTTTATTATTTTAAAAATTCATTAGAGTATATTATTGCTTTAAGTGGTGTTCTCCACCATGTTATGGTAGAGATGTTGTAATTCTTGTTTATTTGATTCGGTCAAAAAAAAATTAATATTAATATTTATAATTATAACTATAATTAATAATTAAATGAACCTATATCCATCTTAATTTTGTATCTACCAAGTGTCGAGAGAGATCAAATCTTTTGAGATACAAACGTTTTTCAACATGAAAAGAGGTCTGATCCGTCTTGATGCTTGGTAGATCCAGAGTTAAGATGGATCTAGGTTGGTGTTACAATAAATCAACTTTCCTATTTTGTTAATAAAAGCTATTGTTTATCTTGCACCTAGAGTAAAGTAGCCCATTATTATTTTTTTAATCTAGGACAATCGGTAAGTGGTGAGAGTTATCCTGAACAGACCCAGGATCAAATCTAACTAGCTGCCACTATAAACCTAGGCTACGTGCAACCGCCTGCAAGCCGCACAATAGCAAGAAACTTATGCCTCAACAAGAGCCGAGACGTCCGCTATGGGGTCGCCTACTCTTCTAGCCAAGACACAACAGGTCATATATATACTCAATGAGATTTGAACCCTCATCTCGCGGGTTACACCCCGGAAACTTATATGTTGTAATGTCATATCCTATGTTGTGAACATTTTAACTCAATCAAATTACATAAAAAATAAAATTTTAAAAAATAATAATAATTACAATGAAATTGAGGTAAAATAGTCAATTTACAGTGGGTTTTTTGGGCTCTAGGTTTTGACAACCCATGGTTTTGCCAAATAGTGTGTATATATATATATATAGTCATACTCTATATGTCCTATGTTTTGCAGGGTTTTTCGGCATATTTTCTAGTCTAATTTGCCCAAAATCTAGCGGATGTTGCTTAGAATCGCAAGTTTGAGTTCTAAACTCTTCACAATTTGAGTGCCCTAAGGGTTTTTCAGGGTGTTGAATCTATATTATAGTCAAAACCTCATTTTAAACAAGAAAAACAAAATTCGGTCAAAAAAATCGCAAGACCAAAAACTCCAAAACATAACATATTTAGACAATACTTATATATTAAACCAACCTAAATCTATCTTAACTTCAAATCTACGTAACATTCAAAAAAATCAATTTTTTATAAATAAAATTTTAAATTTACTAATTAAATTTACATTTTTAAAATAATTATTAAATATTATTATTAATTAGGCCGATAGGCCTTCCTCTGAAAGGGACTTTCGTCGTCCCTTTGTTCCTCATGCTGACACGTGGCGTCGGAAGCACAATCGGGATTTCTGCAATCTTGTCCTGACACGTGGTTTCTGCAGCCGATTTTATAGTGAGTTGTTACCCATTTTACCGGAGTTCCAGGATTATTGTTTAACGGGAGTCTCTAACATGTGAATCTTTCACAGCGGCATTAATCTCCAGGGAATTCTTCACATGTACTCGGGCAATGGCGATGCATGTTACGCCGAAAACTCCGACAGGCAGAGAATGTCTTCCAGGTATTGCAGCTTATGCTTGAGGCAGCCCTTCAGAAGCTTGCATTTCCCAAAGAGGGCCCTCTCAAAATTGCAGATCTCGGTTGTGCTACCGGTACAAACACGGTATCAGACGTTGATTTCGTTGTCAAAACACTCACAAATCTGTGTGGGATTGGCCATGGCGGGGCCTTAATGGCAGAGTTCCAGGCTTATTTTTCTGATTTGCCTTGCAATGACTTTAATGGGCTCTTCAGTCTGCTGGACCGGCGTGGGCATTCTCGCTATTTTGTTGCGGGTGTACCCGTATCCTTTTACAACGTTGTGTTTCCGAGATCGACCATTCATGTCTGTTTCTCTGTCATGGCGCTTCATTGGCTTTCACAGGTCAGTTCTGCATCATTATTGTTAGATAAAATTAATGTGGTTTGATGATCATAGGTTAAGCCTTACTGCCAAATTATTTTATGAACTTTGTGAATGATAACATTATCATTATTGCACCCCGGATGCGGGTGATCGCTAGCCATGTGACACACAAGGCTCGTCCAAAGGGCATGTGTCCGCCCGGACGAGCCAAGCATGACAGAAGGACACGCATACATTCTACCACCCTTCAGCATTTAAGGAGGGGAATTAAGAAGGTTGACAGAGAAGTCCTGTCGACCATCAAGGCGATTCTTGAGAAGCGCATCATGGCGCTTAATAACAGCCTTCTCCCAGACATTCTTACGCCATTTCTCGCTGCAACTGTTTCGTTCTCGCCGGAGGTGACGGAGGTTCTGAACTTTGATTGTGAATGTGAGTGTGATGCTGCGGAGGAGTGGGGCAATTGGCAAGCTCACAAGCAAGCCAATTGCGCCTCTGAGAATTTGGTAACGCCTCTCTGTATGCGCCTTTCGTTAGCTCCTGCTCTGGCTTCGTTAGAAGGTGAGGGCACTCGGAGCTTCAGCTCGTATCCGCGTCCATTGTTAAGTCCTGTTCTGGCTTCGTTAGAAAGTGTGGAGGCTCAGAGTCTCAGCCCTCAATCAAACATTAAGAAAGAGGGTCAAGGCTCTGCTGCCACTGCTCTCGGCAATTGGGAAACTCAAACCTGGTCTGGCAGCATTTCTAGGCCGACTCCGCTGTTTCACTGTGGAATTAAGCGCTCTGCTCATAAGACCAGCATGCAGCGTACTAGGGGAAGAGGCAGCGGCGGCAGGGGTGGGTATAGTGGCAGAGCCCCCTCGACTTCCTCCTCAATTGAGGAATCCTCTGAATGTAGAAGGCCGAGGGGAAGGCCCCCGGGCAGAGGCAGAATGGGGGAACAGCCTGCGCGCATGGATTGTGGGCACACGGAACACCAAATGGTGCGTTACCGCCTCCCCTGCACCTTAGCTAATTCCACTTTCTTTGTGACTGTCTCTGTTGAGCATTGTAGCAATCCATGGGAAGATGAGGATGACATCCCTCGGGCCAACCCTCCGCGTGTTCCTGGGATTGTTCCCATGGTGGATATGGAATTCCCTGCTGTTGAGATGATGCGGCCCTTACATGACCCGGGAGCGAGCCTGAGAGAGCCTGTTGGTGACTCAGGCGCTGGCCCAAGCGACCGTGGAGCGCGCAACCTTGGCAAAGCTATCCTTCAGCCTCCACGCTGCAAGGCAGAAGATGAGCCGCAGACCACTGACGAAGATTGACATGCCCAGCTCGCACTCCAGGTTCTACAGCAAGAATTTTTCTCAGTCAGCTTCCTATGCGGTTATATATGAGTCTGTCACTCTGTCTCTATGTAATGGTGTCGGTTTTATGTTATCTCTGTTCTGTGTCGATGTTCTGCAAGTGTATATGTCCATGTGTCAGCTGCATGAATGTGGCTCTAAGTCTTTATCCATGTGTCCTCTGTCCATGTGTCCTATGCAATTCTGGCAAGAATTCTCAAGTGTCTACTGTCTGTCCACGGACAAATTTTACAGGGCCGCGGCCTCGTTGTAATTTTCACAATGTAACTCTGCTCTTGCTGTAATATAATAGTTTAGTATTACTTAGAAAAAAAAAAAACATTATCATTATTGCAGGTGCCTCAGGCTGTTGTTACGAAGGGTTCGCCCTTATAGATATATGATAAGCGAAGAGTGTGGATCGACAGAGGCAGGCAGGATGTTGCAGAAGCTTATTCAAAGCAATCTGAAAAGGACCTCAACACTTTCTTTAACTGCAGAGTGCAAGAAATGGCACCGGGAGGCGTGCTTTTCTTGTGTTTGATGGGGAGGCCCGTTAGTTGGCCTCCTGCACAGCAAGTCTCCGCCGGAGGCGAATTCTGTGGCCACGACTTTGAAGATACATGGGAAGAGCCAACCAATTTTACGTGTGTTGTTTTATTTTTTTGTTTTTGCAATTGTTTTGGGTGTCATCTTTTCTCTGATGGTTAATTTTTTAATTTGTTTGTTGCATGGCCATGCTAATTCTCTGTTCTTTATGTTCCATCTTGTCTTCCTTGTTTTAATTGTTTTCACTGTTATATTTTCGCTTGGTTTAATGTCTTGGTTTAGTGGTGGAGAAATTGAAACAGCCCAAACAGCCCAGCTGCTGTAGATTTCATAGATAGAATGGGTAGTAGATTTTACAGATAATTACGGTCACAAATGGAATGGGCAGATTTCACAGATACAATGGCAACGGCTACAGGAGAGGGTAAGGTATGATTAGTTTCATTTATTTTGTTTTTGAATATAAATTATAATATGTTTTGTGTTCTTAATATTTGGCGTGCAGGGGAAAACTAGGCAAGCGACATAAAACTGGGCGTGCAGACTAAAACCCAGTGTCCATCACGCAGGACATATCGCTGGACAACGAGGCAGAGATCAAGAAGTCTGTCAATGGGGTTACCTCAAAGGCATTGCGTTCGGAAGACAGTGATGCTTTACCCCTATTGTCAACAGAAAAATCAGGGATAGCAGAAGTGGCGTCTGGATCTGGTATCCCTAATGCAGTTTTCAATCTGGCGACGACTGTAATTGGTGCAGGAATTATGGCACTGCCTGCAACAATGAAAGTTTTGGGTCTGCCATTATGCTTTGCAGTGATAATCCTGATGGGTATTCTCTCGGAAATAAGCATTGAGTTGCTAGTCGAGTTTTCTGTTCGCCTGAAAGCTTCTAATTATGGTGAAACTGTTGAATCTGTTTGTGGGCACTCTGCCAGGGTTTTATCAAAGATTTGTATTATTGTAAACAATGCAGGGATTATGATTGTTTATTTAATTATCATGGGAGATGTGATGTCCTCATCTTCGCATCACCAGGGGCTTTTTGATCAATGGACAGGAAAGGAAGGGTGGTGGAGCGATCGGAGACTGATAGTTTTCATCACAATGGTATTTGTTCTGGCGCCTCTCTGTGCTCTTAAGAAGATAGATTCATTGAAATTCACATCTGCTGCATCTGTTGCACTTGCAGTTGTTTTTGTTGTTTTGTCATCAATTATTGCCTTTGTTAGGCTTATAGAAGGCAAGATCGAGAGGCCTCGGCTGCTTCCTGATGTTGGGTCCAAAAGGGCAATTTTGGATCTTCTCGTGGTAATCCCAATCATGACCAATGCATACATATGTCATTTCAATGTACAGCCGATCTATAACGAAATGCAGGATAGAACGCCTGCTAAGATGAACAGGGTTGGAAGGATCACCACAGTGCTGTGTGTGTTGGTGTACGAATCTACTGCAATATCAGGTTATCTTCTATTTGGGCAATCTACAGATTCAGATATTTCGTCAAATTTTGACAAAGACCTTGAAATTCCTTTCAGTTCCATTCTTGATAACATTATTAGGTTTGGATATGTGCTCCATTTGATGCTTGTTTTTCCTATGATCCATTTTTCACTTCGGCAAACAATGGATTGCATGGTCTTCAAGGGATCGAAGCCCCTCTCTGAGAGCAACAGGAGGTTTGTCATCTTGACTATCACTGTTTTGGTTTTTCTTTACATGGGATCTACTTTGATTCCCAATATTTGGGTAGCTTTTCAGTTCACAGGAGCAACCACACGTCTATCTTTAGGTTTCATATTTCCTGCTTTGATAGCCCTGAGGTCTCACCCCAACCAACGAGAGCAAAGCTTAGGATTAAGGAAGAAGATTCTCCCGTGGGCTATGCTTGTCATGGCATTGGTTGTGAGCATTATAGGAGTTCTTGGAAATCTTTTAAATCTTACCACTGGAAATAACTAAATATATTCTAGAAGTGGCGCTATGTTGGGAAGGGCCTTATTCTTATAATGTTATATCTCATCAGCCTAATTTTTTTCAAGGCTTGCTGATTCAGACAGGAGAACTGAAAAGCACTTTGTGATTTATCCATGCACATAATTGAGCATACAGGCAAGAACACTTGAATATGGGATGTAGACACAGTCTAATTCCATGAGCTATAGCTCGCTTTTTCATGCCAAGTGTCCTGCTTGGGTTGTACAATCTGCAGTTTAAATTGGTTTTAACTCTTTTTGAAAGCTGAGAGATATCATGTGTTAAAATGCATTCTTCTTGCTAGAGTTGAAAAAACCCTACTCAAATACATGAATGTTTGTTTTGTTCAGCTTCTGAGCCAAGCAGTATGATCTCCTTCTAAAGGCCTACAGTTATTTTTATGTTGCATGCTTTTAAGTATGATAGTAGTTTGCCCAGGAAGAAAAACTTCAACAAATGAGGATATGCAACTGAGAAACAGAGTAAAGGAACATGATTGATTCATGGATGGGGAAACAACCTGCAAAAATTAGAAACCATCTTTCTTGAATCTTCATTGACTTGAAATCATACACAGGTATGATTTTTTGGTCATTGGTATTGCCAGTTTAGTATATTTATATTTTTGCAGTTACATTATAGGCATATGAGAGGCCAACATGTTATTCCCAAAAGTTTTAGTACACTGCAACCTGTTTTATTGCTCCTAGAGAGACTCTTTGCATGCACTATCGACTTTTCAAGTTTGGTACCATACATACTCACGGACATTCCTTCATCGGGTTTAAATAATTTGTTGACTGCATGGAATTTTAGGCATTTTAAATCATGGAGGCTTGCATGTTCATGCTTTGGTGCCACAGCCTATAATTCTTGATGTAATTTTTGTTGTCTAATAATGGAATATAAGATGCATTTTCAAAGCAGAAATACCTTTGTTTCCATAGCTTGATGGATTCCACCCAAACATAGCCATGTTTATGTGCATGGGACCAATCGTTGCATCATGAAGCACTGTATATTATGTGTGCTTCCTTGTACATGATATTTTACATCCTGTTTCTTATCTATGGATTTGATTCCGTTTCCAAAATTCAAGTTTACTGTTGCTTTTTCATATATACTTTTGATATAATTCTTGAAACAATCTTTTACATACTAGTGTAGCTGCTTTGTTAGAGTCGTTCTCCAGATAATTTATTACCATGTTGGCATGCTATTTTTACTAACCCAACAAAATTAGTAACCAGTCAAAATCTCATCCACGTGACACAGGATCAAAACCCCAAGTAATCACTATAACCCTTATTTTTTTCATGCAAAGCCCACCATCATCCATCAGTAGGTATCCAGAGATTTAAACCGAGGTGAACAGCATAAACAATGAGTCCCAACCACTCGGTGTAACCATGACGGCCTACCACTTCACAGCATTATGCACCTCACAGTGCATCATTAATTGTTGTATATATTGGACACATGCACACATATCGACAATATATCTACACATATACAACAATTAAAGCATTGCTCCAGGATGCCTATTGTTTACCACCAATTTGGTGTCCTGTACTTTCCTTTGATCTATCTGCCTCAAAGTCATTAACTATTCACTAAAAAAAGTATTTAGGTTAATGTGTGAATTGCTATAATCACGATCAATACGTGGAACTGTAGTAATCAGCGTCAGTAGCATGCAGAATCCACAACTCAATCAACCCTTATTAGGCTGATAAAATAACAAGAAAATATCCATACAAATATATAAGTTGGGCTGCTTTTACTAAAAGAAGAGCAGGGTAGCAAGGGGCAGTGCCCATTGGTTTAGTGAGAACTTTAAATGAATCACCTATACATAAGTGGGGCATACACAATTGATATCGATCACATATAATGAAAAGTCAATGCTGCAGAATCCACGACTCAACCAGCCCTTATTAGGCTGATAAAATAACAAGAAAAGAACAATACAAATATATAAGTTGGGCTGCTTTTACTAAAAGAAGAGCTGGGTAGCCAGAGGCAGTGCCCATTGGTCTCAGTGAGAACTTTAAATGAATCACCTATCCATAAGTGGAGTATACACAATTGATATCAATCAGCCCAACCTATCCAGGTCTCGCATGCATTTTTGCAAGCTTATTAACAACTAACTAGTGACATTGTTTATAGGGCTTTTCACAACTAACCTTCTGTGATAAAAACTTTCATCTTTATGTTTATGGGGTTTTTCACAACTAACAAAAACTAACAACACCATTGTGAATATTTATTAATAATCACGGATGGTAATGCTTATGGGGCTTTTTCGCAACTCATTTTTTAGCTTAAAATTGATAATACCATTGTGATAATTTATTAATAATTAGTAACAGTCATCGTTATGTTTATAGGGTTTTCACAACTTACTTTTTAATTTAAGATTGACAACACCATTGTGACAACTTATTAATAACTAGTGACGGTCATGTTTATGTTTATAGGGTCTTTCACAACTTAACTTTTTAGCTTAAAATTGACAACAGCATTGTGACAACTTATTAATAACTAGTGACAGTCATGTTTATGTTTATAGGGTCTTTTACAACTTAACTTTTAGCTTAAAATTGACAACACCATTGTGACAATTTGTGACAACTTATTAATAACCTGTAATAGGCATGTTTATGTTTATAGGGTCTTTCACGATTTAAAAACAAATATTTACGTTAATTAATTCCTCTAATACTACAATTGCAATTTTTGTAATTATTGGTTTCAATAGGGTTAGATGTTACCTTAGTTGGCATTTCTATGTTTGGAATAAACCATTTTTGGCTCCCATGGACTACAACTAGAGTTGGAATAAGGAAGGATCTTGATGAGCCTTTTGTGTCATTTCTGTGAACTAGCTCAATGAAGTTGTGCTACTCCCAATAGAGTATATATCCCTCCACCCATTGCAACATGGATTCAACATTCCATAAACAAGTGAACATTGAGAGAACATACTTGCTTTTACCCTTTGATTCTCCCTTGTGCACCTTGAGTGCCAATTTAGAACATGGTCGATTACCCTATTTAGAACAACTCTCCTATTCCCAATCTCCATCATAAAATCCATCATTTCACCCTTGTGAACAAGTATACGTAAGCTCTAATCTATTTTGGATTAAATAATATTATATTAAAAAATAATATTGTATTAAAAAAATACAAAACAATTAAAAAATAATAAATAATATTATATTAAAAAAATATTAAAATTAACTGAATTAAAAATAATAAGAATTAATAATTAAAAAGAAAAGTACCTCAACCACACACTCCATTACACATTATAATGACACTCCATTACACATTATAATGGAACTCCCTTAATTCCAAAGTTAAATTAAACGTATCTCAAAGTTAAATTGACCAACTCTCTTAATTCCAAAGTTAAATTAATTGTATCTCAAAGTTAAATTGACCAATTTCAGTTTAGGCATGAATTGTTAAATAATATGCTATCATTAGAAATGACTATATATCAAATGTAGGTATGAAATATTAAATAATATGTTATCATTAGAAATGATTATGATTATATATGAAATGTATGTACGAAATAATGCGAAAAAGGTTAAATTTAACATGAAAATAGAAGGAAATAATTCCATTAAAATGTTAGTACATGATTTTTATACTAAATGGAAGTCAAGGAAAAAAAACCAACCATTTTATTTAGTTGATAAAAACATATTATTTTAAATCTAACAATCGTAATGAGAAGTAAATTGTGGAATTCATAAATGTTAATCATTAAATAATTAATTGTTAATAATTTTTTCAAAACAATAAGATTTAATTTTTAATTATTATATTTTAAAAATTATAATATATATTATTCATTTTTGTTATGGGGTCCTTCATTTTTATGAGTTGAATACATATCTATAAATGCATTTTTTTATCATTTTTCCAATTTCCATACTATTTTTCTAATTTAAAAAATCTATCGGCCTCTTTTTGCACTTTTTAGGGCAATTTCTAGTTTAAGCATTTTGAAAATGCTAATAAATGATAATGAGATAAGTGAAAAACGAATAAATACTTTTTCAGTTTAACCACTACTCCTATCCTCTGCTGTCGTAAAAGCAACCGATGTGATTTGTGAGTTTGACGTTTCGAATTTGGGTTACTCGGCGTGCATGACAACTGCCTCTGATGGGATCGAATACCCGTAAATTATTTTTGCTTTTTGCTTTTTTTCATTCGTATTGATTTTATAAAAAGCAAAAGTAGATTGGATGGTTTTTGTCGAAATTACGAGAGGAGTACATTTTTTTTTTTTTCATTTTCCTTTTCTTATTTTATATTTTCCATGTTTATTTATGATGTTTTTTATTTTCAATGTTTATTTCTGATGTTTTTGTTTTGTTTTTTTGGTATATTTTTATGCAGGGAGGATTTGAATCTGGGACTTTAAGGAATTAACATTTCTGTTAATTTAGTGTTATAAATTTAAATATTTTATCTAGGTGTTACATCAACTTAGATCTATCTAATTCTAGATCTATCCTGCCACGAGAGAAATCAAATCTCTCAATTATTTTATTTATTTAATAATAGTTATGTTATCATATACCTTGAGTTTGAATAACTATATAAAATTATTTTTATTTTTAATTTTTATTTTGGCCAACATGAACAAAATTTCAACTTTAATAACAGAATAAACTTGCACTTGAAAAGTAAAGGCAGCTTGAAAGTGGATCGTTTATTAAGCCATTTGATAACCTGTGAGTCTATACTCAGCTTCTTTGCATAGTATAAAAGGCCCAAAACTGTAATAACTTCAACTCTGACCCTTGTCTACAATAAATTATTGTCTCTCTTTTTGGTTATGTCAATGCACACTAGCACATTTATATTTTTTTATGAATATTTGCATATAATGTAATTATTTTAAATATATGTAATTTATAAATAGTCAACATTTTTTGTTGATTGGACTAGGTATTGCAATATTAATCATGAGATCTTATTCAAAACAACATAGATTTGCTTAAATTTATCCTTGGTGGACATTTGAGGTGCACTCAATGTTTTCATTAAATTCAACCCTCCAAATTGGGGAGGAGGCTTTTGAAACTATATATTTTTTAAAAGAAACGATTTGCCATCACAACTTATACTCTCCTTCTTCAAAGTGATGTTTCTTATAACTCTTGTATTTGATATGTTATAGAAGCAAATGAGGTGAACAAGCAGTTGCAACAACTACTGGAGCAAACTAGTATTCAATCAAGTGCGTCATAATGTGGGTCACCTATCATAATTGTGCCAAAGAAGGATGGGACTTGGGGAATGTGTGTTGATTACAAGCCATTAAACAAAATTAGCCAAAGAAAAGGCACCCCTTGCCTAGAATTGATGATATGTTGGACCAATTGAAACAAGTAAAATACTTCACAAAGTTAGATTTAAATTCAGGGTATCACCAAGTTCGAGTCAAAGAAGAAGATACCTGGAAGCTCGCTTTCAAAACCAGATAAGGTTGGTCTTAGTGATTAATCATGGTCTATGCAATGCACCAACTATATTCATGAAACTAATGAATGATATACTATGCTCATATTTAGATTCACTTGTTATTATTTATTTAGATGATATATTAGTATATAAGGCTACTCGGGAGGAGCACATCTCACATTGGATGTGGGTGCTAGAGACATTGAAGTATCACCGACTACTGGAAAATCTCAAGAAGTGTGAGTTTGCACAACAATCATGGTGATTTTAAGCTATGTGATTGGTGGAAGGGAGATTATGATAGATCCTGCAAACATGGAGGCCATCATGAAGCATTCGGTGCCTACAAATGCCTTAGAGGTTATACTTTTTGTTGGGGTAGAAAAATACCTAAGAAAATTCATACTTCCATTTTTAGTAGTAGTCGCACCACTCTACATCATCACAATAGTGGCAAGAGTTTCCCGTGGGGGAAGGGCCAACATAAGGACTTTGAAGAGTCGAAGAAGAAAATCAATCAAGCATTGATTCTTGCATTATTGAATTTGCAATAACCTTCGAAGTAGAGACAAATGTGGGTGGGCATGTTATGGGAGTGGTCTCAATGTGTGGAGGAAAGCATGCATGCTACCATAGTAAAGTGTTTCATGGGGTTCCGATGACAAGGAGCTCTCTACCTTGGTACAAGCTATCAAAAAGTGCAAACATTATCTGATGGGTAAAGAGACCATCATCTGCGCAGATGATGGTCACTAGCCACTACAATACCTAAAGTCCAAAGTAAGTTACAATAAACTAGACATTACAAGTGGATGGGACTTTTACACTATGTCCATTTACTGATCAAGTACAAGAATGGAAACACATTCAAGTTCACCAACATGCTTTCAAGGCCACCCATATAAAAAATCAAAACTTTGGGAACTTTGATACACATGTAACCTCTCACCCATGATACATATAGAGAGACATGTATAGAGAATGAGGACTTCATGGAGGTGTATCAATAACTATAGGTCCAGAGTCATGTGGACAATGGTGATAGCATAGTCAACTACCTTATCCATAATGGCTTACTCTGTAGGTTGGAAAAGCTATGTATTCTTATAGGTGATAGACTACAACTAATAACAGAGGTTCATGTGTCCAAGTTTGCAAGCCATTTTGGTGTAGGGAAGACAATTGCCAATTTACAGAGGTATGTGTACTAGCCCAGAATGCAAGAAGATGTAGCTAGGTTCATAACAGGATGTATGCTTTGTCATAACAACAAACCTGGTAATAGAAAACAAGAATTATACCATCCCTTATCTATACCTACTCTCCCTTGGGAAATCATTTCAATAGACTTTGTGGGAGGTTTTTCAACAACCAAGAAGGTACATGACTACCTATTAGTGCTAGTTGACAGGTTCAATAAGATTTGCATTCTCATGCCCTATAAAATGACCATCAATGGGAAAGAAGTAATAAACTTGTTCTTTTCACAAGTTTGTGTGCACTTTGGGATACCAAAGTGCATCGTTTCATATAGAGACACTAGATTTCTTAGTGCATTATGGACTAAATGATGGGAGAAGATGGATACAAATTTGAATTAGTTTACAACTTTCCATCCACAAACATATGGGAAAACATAAGTAGTCAACAAAATTTTGTTGTAGCTTTTGAAGGGTTAAAATTAAAATCATCTGAAGACATGGGATGAAAATATGGTATATATAAAACACTCTTATAACAGAGCAAGTCTACACTTCTACTGGTAAGTCCCCATTTGAAACTTGTTTTGGATATTTTCCACCTTCACCTTTGGTTTTTGCACATGGTAAATAAGGAGGAGCGAGGGAGGATCTCACAAGCAACTCCTCAAGGGTAGAGAAATTTGATGAGAAGATCAGGAAATCCATCTACAAGTATAGGAGACACTAAAGAATTCACAGCAAAAGAACAAGGCTAGGCATGATCAACACATAGCAAATAAGTTATTCAAAGTGGAAGATAGAGTATGGCTACAATTAAACAAGTAGAGGCTACAGGGTCTTGGTAAGAAAATCAAGGCTTTGGAACATGGTCTTCCGAGATATTAGAAAAGGTCAAAAATAATGGCTAAAGACTTAGTCCACCCCCATAGTGAACATGGAAAATCTAAACTTTATGAGCCATCCATGCTAGATCAGAAAGAGGAGCAAGTCCTACCTTCTACAAAGCACTTAGCTCCATATGTTCAGGCAAAGTTGAAAGAGGAAACAATTTTGCAGAAGACGTCTAAAACTACAAGACAGAGTAGCGTAACCTTAGGAAGATTGGGTTGAAAGGACATCTTATAGGAAAGGATAAATGGTACTCCAAGAAGAAGGTAGAAGAAAATTTTCCTCGTCTCATTTAGTACAAGATGTTGGGGACCAAAAGGCTCCCAAAATGGGGAGGTATGATCTAGATTAGATCACAATAAAATTTGTCATCCATCTTGATGCTTTCAGAGTGGAATAATTGAAGGCATAAACTTATAGGAGTAGTTTTTTATTGGGAGGATCCCATTTGGAGAATTGGGATCTAACCTCTCGGGGCTAGTTTTAGGCCTTGACCTAATGATATTATTATGCACATAGAGACCTTTCTAACAGTCCAAGAAAGATGTCAATCAGAGTTTAGATCCAAAATATATGCCTCTTAGAAGTTAACTTATTGTGATTGACCATCATAATTCGTTAGGATGCCACATCAACCCATATTACTCATGAAAAAGTGGGTAGCCATGTGGTGACTATGAAGAAGACTCTAAAAGGGTCAAATAGTTACTCATGTTGAGGGTTGAATGGGTCAAATGTCACCCCTAACTAGCTATTGGGTTGTGTGGATGGAGGAAAAGGGTTTGATTCTATTTGAGTTCATTTTGTTCCATAGTAGAGTAGAGTAGTTGAGAGTGGATAGAGAAAGAGTAGAACTGAGGGGTTTTGTATTACGTAGCAGCCCATGGGACATAGGTCTTATGTAGCTCCATAGAGAATGCATGTTCCTTTGTATTTGCATCATTTCCACTCAAACAAAAGAAAGCATAGCAACCTCATTTCTAGTTGGCTTTTCTCTGGAAAGAGTTTCCTAGATTGTATCTTGGTGTTCATTGCGACTAGTATGTGTTTGTATTTCAATGTTCTCTATGTTTGCATTTTATCTATTGCACACATAAGTAGAAAAACAGTAACTAATAAAACCAAAAATTTAGGGAAAAATTAACCCTCGTAGTATCAATTTCATATTTCAGTTTATTGTATTAGAGTTGTTGTGACAAATTGTCTAGTGGAATATCCATGACAAGTTACAAAACAATATTACCTTGAATGGTCTCATTAAGTGGCCTTTCTTTGGATTTTATTCATCTCCACACTTTCCTTGCATAGGATTGACAAAAGACAAACCCTTGCATGTGTGCATAACCTTTATTAAATAATATGCTTTGCTCCATCATTATTAGTCAATCAAATAATGTTGAATTTCATAATTGTTGATTCCTTGCATGAAAATGTGCAAAATCGACTATAAACTTTTCAAATTCTGACACTGGCACCTTTGGCCCTCTAAAGGAATCTTTTCAACATCTCAATGATTCCCTCACTCATGGTTCCACACCCCTATTGCTCCTGGTTCCGTCGTCCACTCTCCATTGGTCTGGTTTGAATGAGCGAATGAGTGTTTAAATATTATAAGGCGGACAGAGCCACCAACGTGGGTAGTTGGCTCATTGGTGGCGATGGTGTGTAGTTCGAAGGTGGTACTTGGTCCGAATCCCCTCGTTTCAATTGTTGGCTATATACGGTGTTTTCTGATGTAATATATGGTATAATGTGATCGACGGTTATCTAGTGATTAACGTATAGATCGGTGTTAATACACGTGGTTCCACCCGAGGTTGGGCGGGTCTGTCGGGGGTGGCCCGCCCACCCTTTTTTAATGTATATAAGTTATATATGTGTCGTGGGTCGTTGGGGGTGGCGGGGTTAGCAACCCGCCACCCCAAATATATATATATATATATCTATATATATATATATATATATATATATATATATATATATATATATATATATATATATATATATATATATCTAGATTATTTTTTTTATTTTTTTTAACATAATAGTTTAAATTTTCCCGTTGTTTTTTAAGGGATATTAGACAAACTAAGTATGCGACAAATTCACTTATTTCAGTTGTTGGATTCTATGCGTCAGGACTTTGCCAAATTGTTGCCTCGTTAATGATTGTCACTTGGTCCAGTTTGACAAGAACTTTGACCATCTATAACTTGAGCATACGAACTCGGATTTGAGTGTCGTTCGCACTGTTGGAATCAGGGCGATGAGCACTACGATCTGGTCCTAGTTTCATTTCCATCTAAGGACTTTGATTTTTGAGCTATTTTCAAGGCCATTTCTATTTCTAGATCACCTAGATCAAACACAAACAATACTTCATCGTATTCCAAATTCTATATATGGTCAAACAATATTTCTATATATTTTACTGAATTTTAAATTAACCCAAATTATCAAAAAATCAATTAAAGTTTTAAATCAATGTGAAATCTTACTTAAACAAATTCTCAACAAAGTAAATTTTATTATAAAAGTAAATGAATCCCAAATTTTAAATAATAATTAATTATATAAAAATACAATCATAAAAAATTAATAAATAGAAACAATAAAGTAACATATAAACAAGGAGCCACTGTTGTGGCGCTAGTCCCTGCCGGTTAACAAAAGTGTTTGGTGAGTTATTATGATGAGATTTAAAAGGTGTTTAATTTGCATTATTTTTAGAGCTAGTTTGCATTACTAGTGTGTTGTAGGCATGCTTATTTGTATTAAGATTTACTGAATTGGATAGCAAATTGTTGTATGGACTTTTTGGCTTTATGCAAAGAGTGAAATATAATGAACTTTGCGTTTGTTAAGAATTGTAGTAAATGTAAAAATAGTTTTAGACATAATTAGAGTGTTAAAGTAAGCAATGTATTTTAATAAGCATGGGGTATAAAATATATTTAAATGCATAATAATGAATTCATCGTGCATAAAAGATAGAATTTTGTTTTTTTTTTTCATTTGAATATTATGGAAATATCCATAAAATGATAATGAGCAAATAAACATTAATATGAATATAAATTTGTTAATTGAATCTGTGGTGGAGAGTGTTATAGCATTTAAAAATTATGGAGTCTTGAACCCATAATTGAAAGATTAGATATCTAGCAACATGTTTGGACATAAGTGATTGCATTGGGGTTAATGGCAATGATTGGGGAATTATTCCATGGTCAAAAGAACAAAACATATATTTATTTAAAAATATTGTTTACCATAACTTTAATTTGAACTTTAAATTTGTCCAATTACTAGTTAGCAAAGAAAATAAACCCAGCATCTAATTCCTAATTAGTGATTTGTTGCATTTAATTAGTAATTTGCTGTGATGCAGAAGATCATGACTTTTGGTTTTTTTTGTACTTTTGGGTTAGTAAATATAGTATCTAAGTACAATAGCAAAGCAATTTTGATAAGTTTATTTTATAAATTAAAAACTAAAATGAAAAGATTAAAATTAAAAAAACATTTAAATTGTACGAGTTGAAATGTAAATTGATCATGAACTGCAAGAAAAAAATTCATTATCTTTTGGTGTTGTATACTGTTGCTTTTTGCAATATCTGTGTTCCATTTAAGCAAGTTAGTTTTCTTATTGAAATTTTTTCAAAGTATAATGAAGGCACTTACATTACAGATAAACAGATGCCATTAAACATAGTTGTTTTTCTATTTTGTGATTATTTTAATTAGGAAGTATAGTTTGATATAATTCATTTATTTGATATAACATAAGCATAGGAGATATGATGTCATATAGAATGACGAAATTTGGGATAATTGAAAATAATAAAAGAATGGAGATTGACTATAGCATTTCAAATTAGTCTACTTATTAGTCAGAAATAATGTTTTAGACATTTCAAATTATTCTATTTATTAGTTAGAAACTATTTATTAGTTAGAAATAATGTTTTGACAGTTCAAATCACTCTTTATTAGTTAGAAATAATGTTTTGACAGCTTGATTTTTTAAAAGCTATTATGTTATTAAACTTTATACCTTAGAAACTATTTATTAGTTGGAAATAATGTTTTGAGAGTTCAAATTACTTTTTATTAGTTAGAAATAATGTTTTGACAGCTTGATTTTTTAAAAGTTATTATGTTATTAAAGTTTATATCTGGTAACAAGAAAGTAATACAACTGGAAGGAATGATATTACATGTTATGAATTATGAAAGCCATATTCAATTAATACTGTTTTAAATAAATAAGAAATAGATAGCAGTTCATTTCAATGTGCGAATCTTTTTATTCAAGGAATTTTATTTCTTTGTGATTGGAAGTGTAGTCTTTGCATCATGAATACTGAATAATAAAAATATTATAGGAAATTTATACTTTGTTAAAACTATAAATAATTTAATAGTTATAATTAAATATAAATGAATAAGAGGTATTTAATATTATATGGGTAATTTAAATCATAAAATGCATTATTTATTTAAACAATGCAAGATAGAGTGTGATATTACAATTAAATAAAAATAAATAATAATAATATTTTTATATATTGAAATTTAATTAAACATTAGCATAATGAATCAAGATCCATAGAGACAAAATAAAAACTGCCAATGCAATTTTTATTAAGTAATAATCAATGCATTAAACATTAGCATAATGAATCAAGAGCCATAGAGACAAAATAAAAACTGCCAATGCCAATTTTTATTAACTAATAGTCAATGCCAATTTTTATTAACTAATAGTTAATGCAACATTCGACTAAATGAATGTTCACATACAAGATGATCATTTAAAAATATAGGATTTGTGCTACAACATTTTGCCTTCTGTCAATACAATGTCATTTTGCGAGCAATTACAGCAGTTCATTCCAAGTCTGCATGTTTCAAAAATTTCAGTTGAAGGGGATCCCATGGAATTTGCAGAAATTTATGCTTCTTTATACTAGCTTAACTGCTGAATTTTAAGAAGATCATTTCCAGACTTTCCTAGAATGGCTGCAACTGTGCGTTCAGATGTTACAACTTCAACTGTAGCTTTTGTGATAAGCTAACCAGCTGCTGTGACACTGCCAAAGGTGATATACAATGTCAAGAACATTAGCACAGAAATACTGATCAGCAAAAGCAGTATGATAGTAGCAATTGACAAAATTTTGCAAATGTTATGTACCTTTCAAATCTGGCAGAAGTCTGTTGACAAAGAATTGGGTCTTCAAACTCAGAGAAATTGCCAATACTGTTTAGCCAGACTGCCAAAGGTGATATACAATGTCAAGGACATTAGCACAGAAATACTGATCAGCAAAAGCACTATGATAGTAGCAATTGACAAAATTTTGCAAATGTTATGTACCTTTCAAATCTGGCAGAAGCCTGTTGACAAAGAATTGGGTCTTCAAACTCAGAGAAATTGCGAATACTGTTTATATTGCGATTTGACATCAAATTTTGAAACAAAGCATATAGTTAGTTAGTACTGCAGGGGTTCATGTTTAGAGACAGATTTATGGTTGTCAGACTGCCAAAGGTGATATACAATGTCAAGGACATTAGCAGAAAAATACTTATCAGCAAAAGCACTATGATAGTAACAATTGACAAAATTTTGCAAATGTTATGTACCTTTGAAATCTGGCAGAAGTCTGTTGACAAAGAATTGGGTCGTCAAACTCAGAGAAATTGCCAATACTGTTTATATTGCAATTTGACTGAATTTTGAAACAAAGCATATAGTTAGTACTGCAGGGGTTCGTGTTTGCAGACAGATTTATGGTTAATTATCTTAAATAGAGATTTAATTGAATCAAGGAATCTGCTTTTGTTGTAAGAAATCAAAATCAAAAAGTAGCAACAGAGGGACAGTAGACGAATTTGTCTTAACTGTGGTTGGCATGCGCTATGGTGGTCTGATTGGCGGGCAGCTGTTCCTGCTCGAGATGCTGGAAAGTTCGGCTTGGGTTTTACTGTCTTCGTGGCCTTTGGGGTGGTATTGTTAGTTGCTTGTTTAGCTCTGCAGTCTGTGTGATTTTTCGTCTGTGGTGGAGTTCCTGGTTGCTCGGATATTGTTACTTGCTTGTTTAGCTCTGCAGTCTGTGCAACTTTTCGTCTGTGGTGGTCTTGTGGGCGGACAACTGTCCCTGGTCGAGATCCTGGAGAGTTACTCGACTTGGGTTTATTGTCTCTTCGTTTCCCTCAAGAGTCCATGGCTATTTGAGCATTATAAGTTAATGGCATTCTGGTTAAATACTGAGGGTTTCTCTTATCTGCATGGCTTTTATGGGCGATATAAGCTAAGTCGAACCAAGGTTTTGGAGGTTGGAAAGGTTGGTTTTGGGGGTGGAAAGGTTTTGGGGTGTTATTGGGGGCCTCGCATAGTTGGAGGTGAAGGGCAGGTGGTCCGATGACTCCCAAGCCGTTATGCAACGTTGGTATGAATCGGACTGTGTTTGTGCCCTTTGGGTTATTATTGGTACTTGGTTGTTTAGCTCTGCCATTGCTATTTGGGTTTTGCCCTGTTCGCGGCCTTTGGGTTATTATGATTACTTGGTTGTTTAGCTGCGTGGTCTCTGCGATTTTTCCTTTCTATTTGTTCTATTGTGTGCGGTGAAAACAGAATGCGGTTGTTGCTTGTTGTGTTAGCTGCATGCAAGAGTCCATGGTTGTTTGGGCATTATAAGTTAATGGAAATCTGGTTGAATAATGAGGTTTTGTCTTAGCTGCATTGGCTTTATGCAAATTTGGGTAAATATCTGCGTGAAGCTATGATTGTTAGTTGTATTGTTTAGAGGTTAAGTTCGGCTACTGCATTATAAGTTAATGGCATTTGGATTATGGATATTCCACTTTGATATTACTCCTAGAACGGAAAGTTGCTTTGTTGACTAAAGCTGTATAAGACTAAAACACATGCCTAAGATGGCTTGTTGCAGCTTTGCAATGTTGACGAGATCTGTTTTGATTTGCAAAAACAGTGTATTAGAAAGCGAGTATTGTACATACCTCAACCAATTGATCACTTTCGAAAGCAGACCGAGGAAGCTGTTCTCTTTGTAATATTCTAATATTGGCAGCTGTTGTGTGCCTCATATCAGAAGTCGGTACAGCATGCCTGCTAATTACACAACACAATTTCAAAATAAGATCAAGTTGCTGAAACGTACTTTATCATATGCAATCCTATTACTGGTTACAGAACTCTATCTGTGATCAAACTTCAGATTCATGCTAACTAGCTAAACATGAGAATGCAGAAGGATAGATCAAAAGTCTGAGGCTACAAAGCCATAAACCTTTGGCACAAAGCCTGTAGCATGTGCTTTTCAATGAGGTCTAATAGAAACATCGGCTGGAAATATTGCAGAATGCTGAGGATGTAGGCAATTAAATGCAAACAACCCACTAGAAATTTTAGACAACACTGTGTGTGAAGTGCATTTCAAATCATATAAAAAATGAAATGGGTTGAGGTAAACTTACTGGTTGGACATTCTTTATCATGGTTATTTTAAAACGCCAAATAAACCTTATTCTCTGCCCCGTAAACCTTAATTTGACTTGGGAAAAACGGCAAATATTTCCAAATATCGCTGCGGTCAACCCAAAGACAGCAATCTATCGATCGCTTATAGTCCCCGGCAGGGACTAGTAACTATGTGTCATGATCTTTGTTTTTTATTGTCGAGCCAAATGAATGCAATTAAACTAAAACAGAATGCACACAGAATCCAGACTAACACGCAGCAAAGTTTTACAGCCATATATGTAAAAGCAACTAAAGCAGAAAATAAAGCTACTTTCACGGTGAACTGTGAGCGGTTCTGTTTTAGAAGATAAAGAATTACAAAAAAGTCATTTCTATCTATATCTGAATCCAACAGAATTTGATGCGGTGCTCCATGCGATGGAAAAATTTGACAACTTAGGTAAGCCAACAGAAATATTTGGGAAAGAATAAACACATGTAACATCATCATGATGCTCTGTGACGAATTGCACTTTGTATCATCAAATGCATTTGCTCATGCAAATAAACTAGTTGAGTCAAAACAGTAGTCAAGTTATGCAAGACTGAAATAACATGGAAGTGTAATCTAAAACATCTGAACTCAATTTTGCATGTAATAATATGTTGAGCCATAAATAAAACAAAGATGTTTGGATAAGGTATTTGCAAAAAAACCTGGAATAGTTGCAAACAGAAAGAAGCATCAAATAGTTGCAGATTGCACTTGGCTTATGTGAGCAGGGGAGAGCACAATTTCAATATAGGATCAAGCTCCTTAAACGTGTTTTATCGTATGCAATGCTATTGCTGGTTACAGAATTGTATTTGCAATCAAACTTCAGATTCATGCTAACTTGAGGCTGCTTCTAGCCTGATTGAAGTTGTTTTTCTTCTGATGCATGACCAAGCAAAACAGAATGTCAACAATGCAGCAGAAGATTGAAACTGATATAAAAGTGGTTTCCAACATTAATGCAATTGATATATCTAGCCATTTAGCTAACCAACCTATGCAAAAGGTATCACCCCATAAACCTCGTTCAGACTCCTTTATATTTGTAGATGCAGAATAATGCATTTTATGAAGATATGTAGCAATGTCATTAACACGATGTAACTCGTATAGGAACTGAGGTGCTAGTTCATATTGATATGAGTGTATTGCTTCAACGCCATTGTTCTTTAAGCAAAAAAGAAAGTGGTCTATTAATGCATTTCGCAATTCATTTGAAGTATAACGAAAATGTAGAAGCATTTCGAACAAGTCAAATAGACAATCTGCTATAGTATATGAAAATGCATTTAGCCTAAAAACACCATTTCTCTTTAATACAATGTCAATGTTGTCAGGCAAAACGCATTGCAATCTGAAGTTGTAATTGTCAACATCTATTATTTCTTCCATTATGTGCAATTGCTTACCAGGGTTGCCTTTTGCAATTGTCTTGTACAGCTTTGCAAAAAAATATTGATGAAGCTAGCAAAAACTGAACATGACTGACATTGACAGGCCACCAAACCTCCCTGAAGCTTGTCAACACCAAAATGTTTCCCAAAGAACAATGTCCCTTTTTCAACAAAACTACCAATGCAAACATTTGGAGTTTCGTTGAAAAAGGGAGATCGTTCTTTGGGAAAGGCTTTGGCGTTGAGAAGCTTCACGGGGGTTTGGTGGCGTGATGTGACATATCTACATTTAAATATAGATATGTA
Source organism: Pinus tabuliformis (assembly GCA_031772625.1). Classification (NCBI taxonomy): domain Eukaryota; kingdom Viridiplantae; phylum Streptophyta; class Pinopsida; order Pinales; family Pinaceae; genus Pinus; species Pinus tabuliformis. Next base: position 1,061,691,097 of record CM062815.1, read on the forward strand.
AAAGGAGGAGATATATATAGCAAACATTAATATTTTAAATAGCAAATAGCATGTTTGTATAGTTGCCATACATACCTTTTCGAAGCAAGCGGTTGGGTTGCCTTTCCTAATTGAGTTATGTGGTCTATTTCTTCAGTTGTTTGTTTTGCTTTTCCAGGATTTATGCTATGTTATAGAATAGGAACATATATTTAGTTCAATTTCAAAGAGCATATAGAAGTAAACAGTTAACAAAGAACATTAAAACCATAGAACCATACATATGTAAAGATAGAATGGATATATACTGAACATTAACATTCTAAATACAAATTGGCATATTTGTATAGTTGTTATAGACATACCTTGCTGAACATTATTGTTCTAAATACAAATCAGCATATTTGTATAGTTGTCATAGACATACCTTTGCAAAACAAGTGGTTTGCTTGCCCTTTCTAATTGCATTATGGACTCTATTTCTTCAATTGTTTCATTTCGTCTCTGAAGATTTAGGCTATGTTATAGAATAGTAACATAGATCTAGTGCAAACTAGAAGAAAAAACTGAACAAGAACATTAAAACCATAGAACCATACATATGTAAAAATAAAAATAGAATGCATATATAGTAGACATTAATATTCTAAATACAAATTACCATTTTTGTGTAGTTCTCATAGAGGTACCTTTGCAAAACAAGTGATTTGTTTGCGCTTTCTAATTGGCTTATGCATTCTATTTCTTGAATTGTTTCATTTCCTTTTTCAAGTTTTATGCTATGTTATAGCATAGCAAGACATATTTAGTACAAGTCAAAAGAACATATGAAAGTAAAACTTGAACAAGAAGACTGCATGATCCATGGAAAAGGAAAGGCAAAAAGAATATACTGTGTTTGTTTATGTTGCATCTTGGTTGTTCTTTTTTCTTGGTTGTTCTGTTCAATTGAAAAGGGTTTTACTAGTAGAATCTGCATGCATAAATAGATGGGGTCATATGTGCAAATTTATAATAGGATAGTTTTGTTGATTAATTGAAAAGACTGTGTCTGGCATAAGTTGCATTGATCAATACAGAACGCCATATATGCAAATCTAGAATGGAATGCATAGTATGTATGCTGTTATCACTTCGTTTACCACAAAAATATATTGCAGTATGCTTTAGTAAAATAGATATGATAAAAGCAATGAGATATTGCAAAAATGTCAAAATTTGGAATTTTGTAAACTGTTTCATGTGTATATCATAGGTCAAGGAGAAGAGATATTATATCATGGTCAGACCAATATGCATCCAATACGAAAATTTTATAGTTTATATTGGCTACATTTGCCGAAACATGGTCAATCAATGATTTGTGCATGCTATTTTCCTTTATCAGTATCATTACTTCATGCTTAATGCAACTTGAGATGCACTTGAAATTTTTGAACTCTTCATTTAAGTCGAACTAAGGTTTACGGGGCAGAAAGGGTTGGGGATCTTATTACGTGCTTTGCATGGTTCAAGGCAAATGGCACGTGGCGCACGTGAGGGGCACGTGGTTGCATGCGGTCTGGTGGTCTCATCGGCGGCCAGGTATCCGTCCTCGAGATGCTGCAATGTTCAGCTTGTGTTTTACTGTCTTCGCAGCATTTGGGTTGGTATTGTTACTTGCTTATTTAGCTATGCAGTCTATGCGATGTTTGGTCTGCGGTAGAGTTGCTCTAGTAAATGTCTGCGTGAAGCTATGATTCTTAGTTGTATTGTTTAGAGGTTAAGTTCAGTCACTACATTATAAGTTAATGGTATTTGGATATGGTTATACTATATGGATCTAAACAGAATTCAAGGATCAAGGAACCTAAACAAGGCATTGAGAACCAGATACGAGCAGTGCATAAGCATAATTCCATAATGCTTCTCAACAAGATCCATCATTATGGGACACTGCAGGTATGATCCATATAAATGATGAACATGTAATATATTCAAAGGGCAGGTTTGGCAAACACAGCAACAATGTGCCTAAGCAAATTGTCCCAAGACTATTGCCAATTGTCACATGTCAAAGAAGATGGCCAAAAATTACAGATCTTTGATGATTCACAAATTGTGGTGAAGATTCACAAATTGTGGTGAATTGGATGAATGCAACAAATTGATTGGATAATTATAAACTTCAACCTATATTTCAGGAGATTCGACTTTGTTAGACAGAGTATTTAACACATTATGTTTGAGCATGTTTACAAAGACACGAACATGGAAACTGATGGACTGTCAAAAGCAAGATTACACAAACACAGGAACATGGAAACTGATGCACTGGCAAAAGCAAGATTACACTTGGTAGCATGAGCTTCGCTGATTCAACAGAGAGTGGAAGGACAGCTGATGGAATGTCTTTTAAATGCCAATATCTATGTATAATTTTTTATGCCACTGTTTATGAACATATCTAGGACCTGATTCTTCATCAGACAAAACTGGTTTCAAATCTCTGATGTATGTCAAAATGACCATGACAGTATATGAATCTAAACAGAATTCAAGGATCAAGGAACCCAAACAAGGCATTGAGAACCAGATACGAGTACTGCATAAGCATAATTCCATAATGCTTCTCTACAAGATCCATCATTATGGGACACTGCAACTATGATCCATATAAATGATGAACATGTAATATATTCAAAGGGCAGGTTTGGCAAACAGAGCAACAATCTGCCTAAGAAAATTGTCCCAAGACTATTGCCAATTGTTGCATGTGAAAGAACATGCTCAAAAATTAGAGATCTTTGATGATTCACAAATTGTGGTGAATTTGATCAATGCAACAAATTGATTGGATAATTATAAACTTCAACCTATATTTCAGCAAATTCGACTTCGTTAAACAGAGTATTTAACATATTATGTTTGAACATGTTTACAAAGACAGGAACATGGAAACTGATCGACTGTCAAAAGCAAGATTACACAGAGACAGGAACATGGAAACTGATGGACTGTCAAAAGCAAGATTACACTTGGTGGCATGAGCTTGGCTGATTAAACAGAGAGTGGAAGGACAGCTGATGGAATGTCTTTTAAATGCCAATATCTATGTATAATTTTTTTATGCCACTGTTTATGAACATATCTAGGAGCTGACTCTTCATTAGACAAAACTGGTTTCAAATTCAAAGCTTCGATATATGTTAGAATGACTATGATAGGGGTGTCATATTGACATTTTTTGAAACTGTTTATGAAACAAGATATGTTCCCAGCAATACTTTTATCACTTCCTATGCTTAAGCATATCTGTGAAATGCAGGAACATATATAATAAATGTAATTTTGTTTTCACAATAAAATAATTTTTTCTGTCTGAGCAGAATAAGGTAGTTGAACATCATATGAAAACCAATCTGGTTATAACTAGCTAACATGACATTTTAATCTAGGCTTTAAATAGACAAAATGTCTTGATTCATCATTATACAGAGCTACTTGCATGCATTACTCAACTTGTACTTGTTGGGATCATCTCAAATAATATTGTTGTTATGATTATAACAATTGATAATATTAATATTAATATTAATCTAAATACAAAATAAACAATGACAATTTCAGATTTGAATTCCAATATAATTGAATGACAGAAAAGATCTCAATGACTGAATACAGTTTAAATATCTATGTTTTTTAAAACAATCACAGAGCAACTCGACTATAAATCTAGAGTAACTAAACCATAAACCTACACAATGCAAAAATTAAAACCCTAACAAATTCACAAAAAGCAATTAATACAAAAATTGACAAAAAGCAATTAGTCGAGTAACACCGTACCTGGAACAAAGCCGAGCATTCAAATTGCTTCTCGTCTAGACAAATTCATGCACAACAGAGCCTGTACCAAGAACAACAGCTTCACCTAGGCCATCTCAGCCCAAATGACAAGGAACTCACATGGTGCTCGAAACTGACATTTATGGGAATTTCCATAAAACCGATGCAGGTAACAGAAACCCTCAGTATCACAGAAAAGATCATAATTTTTGCAAATGAAACATTTCATCCAATATATAAGCAACAGCAAACGAACAACATCTAGTACCAATATAGCAAACCTTGAATTCAGCACTTGTTAACAAAGCAAATGAACTTAACACTAACTAAATGAACTTAACAAAGTTGTTAACGAAGCAACCTTGCGTTCTAGCAGTAATATTAGAGTCGAATATTCATACATCCATAACAGAATTACAGAACTGAACAAACGTTAAGGACCAAAGTAAACATATAGATAAATTATACGAGCGAAAAACGCTAAATACACGCCTAAGATAGGAAACCGTGCAGTTACAAAACAGACTGCAATCTTCAATATTTTAACATTTCAAACAGTTCAAAATCTGCAATTTATTTAGATGTTCATGTGCAAAAACAGTTCAAACTACAAAATACTGCGACTCAATCTGTACCAAGAACCATAGCTTCGCCCAGGTCCACTCGGTTCAAATGATAACGAAGCAACATTGTGGCTGAAACCCACATTTACAGAATTTTCCATAAAACCTATGCAGCTAACAGAAACCCATACTATCACGGCAGCCAGCAACCGCATTGGTCAACCCAAAGTCAGCGATCTATCAATCGCATATAGTTCTCAGCAGGGATGACGGAGTAAGTGGACTATAAACCTAGAGTGACTGGACCATAAACCTACACAACGCAAAAAACAAAACACTAACAAATTGACAAAAAGCAAGCAATACAAAAATTGACAAAATGCAATTAGTAGAATAACACCGTACCTGCAATGAAGTTGAGCGTTCGAATTCCTTCTCGTCTAGAGCATATGCATGCACAACGCAGCCTATGCCACTACCATGAGAAAATGTGCAAATGACGTAATTGGTTAACGAAGTCCGCACACAAAACCCTGAGTATTCAACCAGAATGGCACTAACTTATAATGCTCAAATAACCATGGACTGTTGCATGCAGGTAACAGAAACTCTTAGTATTTAACTAGAATGCGAGTAACTTATATTGCAGTAGCAGAACCTAACCTCTAAACAATACAACCAAGAATCACAGCTTCACGCAGACATTTAGCCAAATTTCCATAAAGCCCATGCAACTAAGACAAACCCTGACTATTGAACCAGAATGCCATTAACTTATAATGCTGAAATAACCATGCACTCTTGCATCCAAGTAACAGAAACCTTCAGTATTTAACCAGAATGCTATTAACTTATAATGCAGTAGCTCAACTTACCAAAGCGACAGCACAGAGTCGAGCGATAGAAGCTGCACCTGGAACAACACAACCGCAACCAAACATTTGCGATAGAGTTAATCGAACAGCCAGGAACTGCATTATGTTTTGACCGCAGACAATACAACAAATACAAAGGAAAAATCGCAGAGACCGCAGAGCTAAACAACCAAGCAACAATAATAATGCAAATGCCATTAACTTATAATGCAGTAGCCGAACTTAACCTATAAACAATACAACTAAGAATCACAGCTTCACGTAGACATTTACCGAAATTTCCATAAAACCCATGTAGCTAAAAGACAAGCCCTCAGTATTCAACGAGAATGCCATTAACTTATAATGCTGAAATAACCATGGACTCGTGCATGCAGGTAACAGCAATCCTCAGAGCAGGCAGGAACTGCATTGTGTTTTCAGCGCAGACAATATAACAAATACAAAACAAAAATCGCACAGACTGCACAGCTAAAGAACCAAGTAACAATAACAACCCAAACGCGCAAACAGGGCAAAAGCCAAATAACCATGAACTGTTGCATGCACGTAACAGAAATGCTCAGTATTTAACCAGATTGCCATAGAGAAGCCGAACTTACGAAAGGCACAAACAGCAAGCAGGAACCCCAGCGCACACGAAAAATCGCACAGACTGCAGAGCTAAACAACCAAGGAACAATACCCGAGCACGCAGGAACTCCACCGCAGACGAAAAATCGAACAGAGTGCAAAGCTAAACAAGCAACTAACAATACCAATCCAAAGGCCGCGAAGACAGTAAAACCCAAAGGCCGCGAACATACTAAAACCGAAGCCGAACTTTCCAGCATGTCGACGAGCAACAGCTGGCCGCCGACGAGACCACCACAGCGCATGCCGACCACAGCCAAGACAAACCGTCACTATTCAACCAGAATCCCATTAACTTATAATGCTCAAATAACCATGGACAGTTGCATGCATGCAAGACAAAACGCCAGTATTCAACCAGAAGACAAACCCTCAGTATTCATAATAATAATGCAAATGCCATTAACTTATAATGCAGCAGCCGAACTTAACCTCTAAACAATACAACTAAGAATCATAGCTTCACGCAGACATTTAGGCCAGCGACTCTACCGCAGACCAAACATCGCACAGACTGCAGAGCTAAAGAAGCAAGTAACAATACCAACCCGAATGCCGCGAAGACAGTAAAACACAAGGCGAACATTCCAGCATCTCGAGGACGGACACCTGGCCGCCGATCAGACCACCAGACCGCATGCAACCACGTGTCCCTCGCGCGCCACGTGCCATTCGCCTCGAACCATGCGAAGCGCGCAATAAGACTGCCAACCTTTTCCGCCCCGTAAAGCTTAGTTCGACTTAGGAAATATGCCAAATGTTTGCAAAAATCGCGTCCGTCAACCCATGGACAAAACCTCAGTATTGAACCAGAATGCCATTAACTTAAAATGCTCAAATAACCATGGACAGTTGCATGCACGTAACACAAAACCCCAGTATTCAACCAGAAGACAAACCCTGAGTATTCACAATAATAATCCAAATGCCATTAACTTATAATGCAGTAGCCGAACTTAACCTCTAAACAATACAACTAACAATCATAGTTTCACGCAGACATTTACCCAAATTTGCATAAAACCCATGCAGCTAAGACAAAACCTCAGCATTCAACCACAATTCCATTAACTTATAATGCCCAAACAGCCATGGACTCTTGCAAGCAACTAACACAATAGGCAGGAACCGCATTCTGTTTTCACCGGACACAATAGAACAAATAGAAAGGAAAAATCGCACAGACCGCGCAGCTAAACAACCAAGTAATCATAATAACCCAAAGGCCGCGAACAGGGTAAAACCCAAATAGCAATGGACTCTTGCATCCAGGTAACAGAAACCCTGAATATTTAACCAGAATAACTTACCAAAGTCACACCGAGCAGACAGAAACCCCACCGCAGATGACAAATCGCACAGACTGCAGAGCTAAACAAGCAACTAACAATACCCGAGCAGGCAGGAATTTCACCGCAGACGAAAAATCGCACAGACTGGAGAGCTAAACAGGAACAGCTGGCCGCGGATCAGACCACCATACCGCATGCCGACGACAGCGAAGACAAACCCTCAGTATTCAATCAGAATGCCATTAACTTATAATGTTCAACTAACCATGGACTCTTGCATGCATGTAAGAGAAAACCCCAGTATCTAACCAGAACGCAAACCCTCAGTATTCAACCAGAATGCCATTGCCAAACTCACCAAAGCCACACCTAGCAGCCAGGAACTCCACCACAGACGAAAAATCGCACAGACTGCAAGCAACAATACCCGGGCAGGCAGCACCTCTACCGCAGACGAAACATCGCACAGAACAATACCAACCCAAATGCCGCGAACACACTAAAACACACCCCATGGCTTCCAGCATCTCGAGGACGGACACGTGGCCGCCGATCACACCACCAGACCGCATGCAACCACGTGCCCCTCACGCGCGCCACGTGCCATTCGCCTCGAACCAGAATGCCATTAATTTAAAATGCTCAAATAACCATGGACACTTGCATGCACGTAAGACAAAACCCCACTATTCAACCAGAAGACAAACACTGAGTATTCACAACAATAATTCAAATGCCATTAACTTATAATGCAGTAGCCGAACTTAACCTCTAAATAATACAACTAACAATCATAGCTTCACGCAGACATTTACCGAAATTTGCATAAAGCCCATGCAGCTAAGACAAAACCTCAGTATTCAACCACAATTCCATTAACTTATAATGCCGAAACAAAAACCTCAGTATTCAACCACAATTCCATGAACTTATAATGCCCAAACAGCCATGGACTCTTTCATGCAGCTAACAGAACAGGCAGGAAGCGCATCGTTTTTTCACTGCACACAATAGAACAAATAGAAAGCAAAAATCGCACAGACGGCGCACGTAAACAACCAAGTAATCATAATAACCCAAAGACTGCGAACAAGGCAAAACCCAAATTTGCATAAAGCCCATGCAGTTAAGACAAAACCTCAGTATTCAACCACAATTCCATTAACTTATAATGCCGAAACAAAAACCTCAGTATTCAACCACAATTCCATTAACTTATAATGCCCAAACAGATAGCAATGGACTCTTGCATGCAGGTAACAGAGACCCTCAATATTTAACCAGAATAACTTACCAAAGTCACACCGAGCAGACACGAACCCCACGTGCCAGTCGCCTTGAACCATGCGAAGCGCGTAATAAGACCCCCAACCGTTGCCGCCCCGTAAACCTTATTCTCACTTAGGAAAACGCCCAAATATTTCCCGATCTCGCCGCGGTCAACCACAATTCCATTAACTTATAATGCCCAAACAGCCATGGACTCTTGCATGCAGCTAACAGAACAGGCAGGAACCGCATTGTTTTTTCACCGCACACAATAAAACAAATAGAAAGCAAAAATCGCACAGACGGCGCACCTAAACAACCAAGTAATCATAATAACCCAAAGGCCGCGAACAGGGCAAAACCCAAATAGCAATGGACTCTTGCATGCAGGTAACAGAGACCCTCAATATTTAACCAGAATAACTTACCAAAGTCACACCGAGCAGACACGAACCCCACCGCAGATGACAAATCGCACAGACTGCAGAGCTAAACAAGCAATTAACAATACCCGAGCAGGCAGGAACTTCACCGCAGACGGAAAATCGCACAGACTGCAGAGCTAAACAAGCAAGTAACAATACCAATCTCCAGCATCTCGAGCAGGAACAGCTGGCCGCCGGTCAGACCACCATACTGCATGCCAACGACAGCCAAGACAAACACTCTGTATTCAACCAGAATGCCATTAACTTATAACGCTCAACCAACCATGGACTCTTGCATGCACGTAAAAGCCACAGAATGCCATCGTCGAACTCACCAAAGCCACACCCAGCAGGCAGCAATTCCACGACAGACCAAAAATCGCACAGACTGCAAGCAACAATACCCGGGCAGGCAGGACCTCTACCGCAGACCAAACATCGCACCGAACAATACCAACTCAAATGCCGCGAACACACTAAAACACACCCCATGCCTTCCACCATCTCGAGGACGGACACCTGGCCGCCGATCACACCACCAGACCGCATGCAACCACGTGCCCCTCACGCGCGCCACGTGCCAGTCGCCTCGAACCATGCGAAGCGCGTAATAAGACCCCCAACCATTGCCGCCCCGTAAACCTTATTCTCACTTAGGAAAACGCCCAAATATTTCCCAATCTCGCCGCGGTCAACCCTAAGTCAGCGATCTATCGATCGCTTATAGTCCCCGGTAGGGACTAATAAGAGATCTAATTATAAAATAACTTAGGAATCAAAGTTATCAAAAGAAGGTAGGAATCAAAGTTATCAAAAGATATGATGATGGGATGGAAGTATGCATGTATTTAAGCTCATCTTTTAAGTGAAGGTACATTTGAATGGGGTGGCTAGATAAAAATATATATTTAAATAATTTTTATTAAGATAAAGGTTTATTTTATTCTAATTTTTTAAACATAAATAATAATTTTTTTTATTTTTTTATTTATAATATATATAGAGAAAATATATATAAATAAGGTAAAGGTAAACCACTAGAGGAAAAGTTGACGTACGAATTAAGATACGATGACACTCCGAAAGGCGTGAGTTGTGTAAAGAGACTTCACAAAGTTTGGAATTAATGAATATATGGAAGATCCTATGGTATGATATTATGATTAGTTTTATGAATTCTTTAAATTAAAGATTTGGATCTATAGAAGTGAGAAGAAAAGGTTATATTTAGGTAGTATTTTTGTTTTGTTTTTTTTAAATAATAAATGATTGAGTAAGTAATATTTAGAGATTTTATTGGATTGAAAATATTGTAACTAGTCTAGATTTATTTTAATTTTAGATCTATCAAGTGTGGAGAGGGATCAAATTTCTTAAAATATAAATCTTTTTTAGAGTGAAAAGAGATTTGATCTCTCCCGACGCTTGGTAGATTTGGAGTTAAAATCGATCTCGCCTAGTCTTTCCCCCTTTAAATAGCCTATATACCACTTGAATACCATGGGTCAAAATGTTATTTTTATTTTAACATATGGTTAAAGAAATTTGATCCCTCTTGGCACTTGGTAGATCCAGAGTTAAGAGGGATCTAACTTGGTCTTTCCCTCTTTAAAGAGTTTCCCCCCCTTTAAATAGGTTATATTCCACATGAATATCATGAGTCAATACGTTATTTTAATTTTAACTTAGAGATATTTTTATTTTTATTTTTATTATTTTATTATTTTTGTTTATATGACAACATTACAACATCTCTTCCATATCTGGTTGGAGAGCACCTCTTGGTGCAATTACCAAAGTTTTGTAATTATCTTCATGATTCATTATCAATGTTGTGAGAGTTATTTTTAATTTATATTATAGTTCTATTAATTTTAATGGAGTAATATTGTACTTTGACTAAATTTATGTTTTAATCAAACATTTTAGTATTAATGGAGAAATAAAGATCGCACTACACAATAACATGATACTAGGTCGTGGTGTTGATTCCTAGTGATTGACACTGAGTAAAGTTCAAATTGTCTATTAGAACACCCAACAAGAGAAATTTATTTCTAGACATTAGCTCCTTGAAATTGAATATAAGTAGAGCCTTAGCAGTCCATTGGCACCTCTAGCTAGGGGCAATCACATGGCTCAAAGGACTCAGGGGAAAGTTTGAATAACCCCAAGGTTCCCCATAAGTTTTTACATGTGAAGGATAATGACTACCTTCTTGTGCTACAGTTACTTAACTAAACTTAGTCCAACCTCATACTATAAGAGGGAATATCATATTTAATATGATTTAATTTGTTAGTAATATAAATTTTGATGACAGGGGTGGTAGACTTTGGGGGGAAGGGGGGAGGCGTGGGGTGGAGCGGGTTAGTGTATGAATTTTGATGACAAGGGTGGTAGGGGCGGTGGATAGGGCGTGTTGGTGTGCCCTGATGGAAAAACTGATCTTTCTTGTACATGGAGTATGGGTAATTCCATTAATAATCATGCATAGGAATATGCTCTCCTTTAAGGATTCCTACTAGCTCTTTCTCTTCGCATCCAGAAGTTGATTGTTGTAAGCAAATCGAAGATTATAATCTGACATATTCATTATGGCTCCCCATCATCAAACCTTATTCTTAATTCCCTCGTCATTAAGATTAGATTGCACTTGAAGGTAGTGAAGGAGACAACATTGTAGCATGTTCTTAGGCAATGCAATAACAAACTAGTTAGAAAATATAGCCACAAACTATGAAGTGGGCATCCTCTATGTGAATGAGAAGGTGACTCACCAACCCATTCCTAGACAATAACATGTAGAAGTGGGGGTTTGTGGTGGTTGGATGGTGCATCAAGTTTAAATAATGGTTGAGGGAGTAGATAGGGGCCAAGGTATGTTAGTTGCAACACAGAAATTAAGTTCAACCATGTGTTAGTAGGGTAGACACAGTACATGCATGTGTGGAGTTCGATGTCACAATTGGTGATTATAACAAGTTAGAAATATGGATGGATCCTCTCCCACATGAAATTCGGCTATAATCCTAAGAATCGTGGATGACATCCTTTGATTTTTTTTGTGGATAGATGATGAAAACTATGTGTTGTAGTGTGAGGATCTATGCAAAGGTTTTGTGTTTATTGGTATTCAAGGTATGCTTGCTAATGTTTTTCATTCTCATTGTCAATAGGATTCAAGGGAATTTGTGGGAATGAATGACGAATCAAAGGGCCTGGTAAAAACCTTTGTGTTTCTATTCTTGCCTTGAGAATGGAATGGATTTTCTTGGGATTTAGCTCCCATCATCTCACTACTAGTGGAGGCATTTATTGTAGCCCCACACAATGACCTAATAGCCACTATGGGTTTCACTAGGTTGATATTTTGTGAATTTGACAAAGGTGGTGGCTTAATCCCCAAATTTTCGGGACAAACAAGTTTGGATACATGATTTTCATTTTCTTGTGGTGCATTATGTATCATCCAAGTTGCATCAACAATATGTTTGTTGTATTAATAACTTGACAATGGGAAGTTCTCTTAAAGCCCCTATCTAACAACATTCCAGGGAGCCTCTTTACTCTTAGTTTTCTCTTAGGAGCAAACTTATTAGGAGCTTCAAGAGGAATTGTTACAATTGCAACTAAAATACAACCAATTATAAGCTACACTCTACCACAATGGACATCATAATCGAACAAAAATTGAAGCTCCAATGTGCGGAAGACAAGATCAATAATCTAAGACTACAAATCAAAGAGTTGCAACTTGTTAGTGCTCAGGGGGAATAATCCCCTATTTCTGTCAATGACTCTATTAATGTAGCTAAGTTTCTTCTTCCAAACTTAAATGCCTAGCTACAACTATGATGCAATTTCCCTCCTAGGAGGAGGAGACTCCAAGGTTTAAAACTTTTGTTTATATGGAAGTTTTGGTATATCTAATTTTGGGTCTTCTACTAGGTGTATACAAACCAAATATTTAGTGTAGATTTTTTGTTATTGTTTTTTATATTAGTTTTCTTGTCAACTTGAATAATAAATAGAAGATAAATACCGAAGTTAATTTTTATATATCCGATGTAATACTACAATTTAAATACAAAATTTATAATTACAATTAAAAAAACAACAACAACTAAAATTTGATGATATTATTCATTGTACACTAACATAATATACGATTTGAATATAACTTCATAATTGTGAAACCCCACATTCTCTTCCTGACTTAAACACCCTCTTGCCAACAATATCTTTAAAATCCCACTTTCCATTAAAAGGATTACAAGGAAATGTGAATTTGCAATGGGAAAACATATTATTTTTAAAATAAGTTCATCTTGATAGGGGTAAACATCTTATTTTTAATGATTTAGAAAATTTTAACATAAAAAAATTGGTATTTTGTTTAGATTACTTAAATACTAGGAAGAGAAATTGACAAATTTTTATTTGAAATTTACTATTCATTAAAAATATTAAAGATAATGAATTTACTTTTATGTAATAAATAACAATTTTAACAACCTAAAATAAACAAATTATATATATATATATATCTATATCTAGTCTCAAGAAAAAAATCGTAATTTCCATTATCAAATAGAAAATTACATGTTGTATCATTTGCATAAAGGATATGCTAAATTTTCAGAGATGGACCAAGCCATCTATCCAGGGACATGTTCATATGGACCATAAATATTTACATAATAGAGATATAAAATAAACATGTATATAACATCATAAAAAGTCATAGTCTGCATCAAAAAAAAAAAATGATCATAGCAGATCATTTGGTAAATCTCCCCCATCATGCTCCATGAATGGCCTGTGGAAGAACTGATAAATATCTTGATCTCTATGTTCATTAATTATCCACTGCCCCCTGTGCTGTTGCACAACATCCTTGGAAAGACCGTAAAAAGATTTGTTCCTTTCCCCATAATCGAACTAGAGCCCGATGAGTGTGATTGAGTGACACGTGCATTAGGTGTCCAGGTGTCCACTTGAATAGGATCTTTCCCAGTCTCTCTCTCCCCCTCCTCGGGGGTTCTGTTGTTAATTTTTGTTTAGATGTCGAGCCAACAACCAAATGAGTATGGGTGCCCGTTGTTACTTATCTTCTTGGGGATTTGATAAGCACATTAGTGATCAACAGACAATCCTTATACAAATGCCCAACCTCGTGGCACCATTTGCACCGAAATGGTACCCCTTCATAGTCGAGGATCTACCATCTAATGATCTCATGAAATTGTAAGTGAAGGGTTTCAACTAAACCTTCTCTGGTATCTAGATGTACTAGAATTCTGGCAATGGTGATGCTTCCGAATTCATTGTAAGATCTATCATGGTCTAGATATATCACCAGATCATCCCCAATGCATCTGAATACATCATCCAACCAAAATTGTAGGGGGTAGACCCGGTAGTCGTACCCAAATAGGTCATGCCCCTAATTTATCTTTTTCAGGGTTGAATAATGGCATCCATCGCTTAAGAAGAACTGAAGTCATTTCTATGCTAGTATTTGGACAACACCCAGTTAGCGTGATCTGGTCTAGCTATAATGAGGGCAAACCTTCGCGTGATCTGGTCTAGCGATAATGAGGGCAAACCAACGTCGCGCCATTGTAAGGACAGCCAGTAACTGATCCAGTATATGGCCCCATATCTCCAGAGTCTAACATTTTAACCTAGCCGAGTAGTAATTTTGGCCTCTGACGTGGCCGACTATCACTGTGCTTTCAGTATCTGTTGCCTGTGCCATACTAATTCCCTCTCCAAAAATAAGTAAACGCCCACGTTCTCACACCTTAGTGCATTTGGATTTTTTCCTGCCCAACCTTTGTGGGTGGTTTATCGGGATATGCTCAGTCTCCTCAGGCAAGTTATCATCTGAATCTGAAACACTATTCTCCTCTTGAGATGGTACCTGTTGCATTATGCCTTCGAAGCATCCTGATGTGCGAACCAAGTGTTGTGGTCGTGAGCCCCGTGAGTCGGCACCTGTGGTATCTTGTATGATATGCCATAAATTGTTTATGCCAAGTGTGCTTTCTCCATGACCAATAGTGCCCCCAGCTTCCACAGAAGTCTCACCATGACTAGTTGTTTGCTACACATGTTCGTATTCCCAATACTGGAGCTCAGATGGAGACGGTATCTTCAAAACCGGTTGAGGTTAATCCTCTTGAAAGCTATGAAGATATTACGAAGTTGCTGCTAGGTTCGGTTGAATAAACCCTAGTTCATTGATGGTGGCCACTACATCTTCCATCTCCATTATATATGCGTCTACCTGGATGTCTGGTACCTGGGGGTTCTCCAGTGTATGCCTTGCTAGTCGCTGATGTGGATCATCTACCCAAATTTGGGTAGCATCCATTGAGTCTGAAGAATAAACGACCAGCTATTTTTCCATACAAACGGTGTTTCCAGTTATTGTTGTTCCGATGAACCTGTGCATTGTTAGTCATTGTGACCTCCGACAACCTCTGGCCCAATGAATATTCTAAGTGGGCTTCCCTGTGTTCTGTTCCTTCCACCACTTGTTGACCCGTCTTACCCACGCCAAGGTTTGTTAACCCCAACCACCACAATCATGTGCCCAAAGCTCGTCGTTTATTTTGACTGCCGACACCGTTGTCGGTTAACTCAAACCTCCCTAATCAATCGTCGCGTCCTAGGGTTTCATCATTTTCCACCCAGCAAGGTTTTCTCCTTCAGCCCTGAGTATCTTCAGCCCCAATACTCATATATATATATATATATATATATATATATATATGAAAAAAATCAACCATCATAAACTATTTATTTGTTTTTAGAAATTTGCCATTGATTATAGGAAAATGATTTTTAAAAGTAGCTTTATCCCAAAACTTGGTCATCTCAGAAATTTGGTTTTGAAATCCATTTTTATGCATATGTATGTGTTCCCTTATGCCATATTTTCCTGCTTAATGTGGTAGTATTTCACTAACTTATCTACCAATATTGTCTTGCATGCAAAATTTATTTAATTTACATAGGGTCATGCCTTTGGTTTGCCTCTTCATAATTGTAACCCATTGCCTCTCTGTATTTGTGATTTCAATCATGATTATACTTTCACTTGTTGGTTTGGCATTGGAAATAATCACAACTACTACAATCAATACATTGGATACGAGTGACTACCAATCATCGAAAAATGACGATCCAATATGAATTTTGGAGATAATGGTGAATATGCTAGCAAATTTAGCTCAAAAGTTGCTCGAAGAGCAAAAAATGATTGATTAAGCACTTATAATGGTGATCAAACCCTCAAAATTTCAAGTATTTAGGAAAAATTATAAAGAATTTCATGTCAATTTGAAGATCTACAAACAATGGAGATGTTAATACATGAATGATTTATAGGTGCAAGAGAGCATTGTAAGTACTATGCTTTTTGCTCCACAATGCTTTCAAAGAACTTCAACTTTTTTTCGTGCTTCCCTTGCAAAATATGTTAAACCCCTCTATTGAGAGTATAAGTTTGAAATGCACTTTTGCCTCTCAAGTATTTTTTTTTAATGATGGATTTCTTTTTAAAATTGCCATCAACATGATGTTCTACATCAATTTTTATATTTTTTTCTTTTCCTATTTTTATACTAAATAAAAGAAAAACTTTTATTATTATAATATTGTATTTAATATAATATTATCAAATTGAAAAAAATATACATTAGAGAATACGATATTATTAAAAAAATAAACATTTTTTTATTTTTTTTTGTTTAAAAACTTTCCATTTTTTATAATTACAAATCTAAAATCCGAATTTTGTTAGAAAAAATAATATAAATAAATGCACTCTTACCCATGGACTCAATTTGAAAATGAATATAAATGTGGGAAAAAAATAAAATAAACACATTCATATCTCTTCACATAATTTGAAATTGAATATAAATGCTATATACACTATTCAATGTCTTTTCCATATTTAGTTTTCGTCGCAACATCCATCTCCATCTTCAACTGATTACAATTTCGGAAGAAGGGTCTGATTGGATTGCAATGTGAAATTAACATTGGAACAATGATTAGACTCCGGACTTGGGAGTATGGGCTCAAGTAGAATGCATTGAAATTTGGGAAGAAGGAGTATGCACTAACAAATTTCAGCATGTACCGGAATTTTTTTTATTCATATAATACAATATATACAGTTTTTCCTCCTGAAAAAAAATGTGAGTCCATAGTGTGATTAATTACATGATGGGAATTGGGATTTATAATTGTTTTTAATGAAAATTAGATGTGGGAATTAGTAAAAAAAATTTAGATATACGTCCTAAATTTATAATCTAATTTAAGGTTAACATATTTGGAGATCGTCGGAATTTAAGTTGAGATTCTAGATTTTAATGGGACGCTTATTCTTCCAATCTTACTATGACATGTCATGTCTCCATAGACTTGAACTTGATGGACAAGATGACAAACCACCATCCCTACCATTTGAGCTAAACACCTATTGACTTTGATAACTTTTAACTAAAAAAAAGAAAAATGAATTGTGACCGTGGATGCACTATGTTTGAATGCATGTTCAATTATGAAAAAATTAATCAAAACTTTTTATTAAAATTCTTTCTCATCTTATGGAAAAATCAAAACTTTATATTAGAACTCTTTATTATTTTAAAGATTAATTATAGTATATTATTGCTCCAAGTGGCGTTCTCCAATCTGGTATGCTATAGATGTTGTATTTTTAGTTTAACAATTTGATTCTGTAAAAAAAAATATTGATAATATATAATTATAATTATAATTAATAATTAAATGAGTTGATATCCATCTTAATTATGTATCTACCAAGTGTCGAGAGGGATCAAATCTTTTGAGATTCAAACATTTTTTAATGTGAAAAGAGGTTTGATCCCTCTCGACGCTTGGTGGATCCAAAGTTAAGATGGATCGAGGTTGATATTACAATAAATCAACTTTCCAATTTTGTGAATAAAAGCTATTATTTATCTTGCACCTAGAGTAAAGTAGCTCATTATTGATATAATATAATAACTTCGTCTAGAGGCACTCTTCAACCAAATATGGAAGATATGTTGTAACATCATATCTTGTTATGTAAACATTTTGACTTGGTCAAATTATATAAAATTTAAAATTAAAATTAAAATTAAATTAAAAAATAATAATAATAATTAAATGAAATTGAGGTAAAATAGTCAATTTACAGTGTGGGGGTTTTTGTGTTCTAGGTTTTCACAACCCATGGTTTTGCCAATAGTATATATAGACAAAGAGTGTCATATCTATATGTTCTATGTTTTAGAGGGTTTTTCGACATATTTTCCGGTCTAATTTGCCTAGAATCCGGTAGAGATTTTTTAGAATAACAAGTTTGATTTGTAAACTCTCCACAATTTGAATGCCCCATAAGTTTTTTAGAGTGTTGAATCCATATATGTTGTCAAAATCCCATTTTAAAGAAGAAAAATCAAACTTTAATAAAAAAAATCACACAGCAAAAAACTCCAAAATGTAGTGCATATTTAAACAATACCTAGATATATACTAAAGCAGCCTAAATGTATCTTAACTTAGAATCTACTCAACACTTAAAAAAAATCAAATTTCTTATAAATAAAATTTTAAATTTATTAATTAAATTTACATTTAAAAAAAACTATTAAATATTATTAATAATTTACACATTTTGAAAATTCTAATAAATGATATTGAGATAAGTGAAAAACGAATAAATACTTCTTCATTTTAACCACTACTCCTAGCCTCTTCAGTCGTAAAAGCAACAAATGTGATTTGCGAGTTTGACGTTTCGAACTTGGGTTACTTGGCCTGCAAGACAACTCCTTGTGATGGGATTGAATATTCGTAGATTCAAATCTTAATTTTTTTCATTCATATTGGATTTAATAAAAAGCAAAAGTAGATTGGTTGGTTTTTGTGGACAGTATAGAAGAGTAGTTCTTTTTGTTATGTTATTTTATTTTATAATTATAATTATAATTTTAATTTTAATGTTTATGTTTATTTATACGTGTCATGAAAAAAATGTGCATATTTAAATATCTTTATGGGTCAAGGTTATTGGATAATGGATGCAAATAAAGAAAAAACATATGATTTTTTATTTAAAAAACTATATAGGTACATATAAATTTTGTCATAAGAGATGTTGGTTAATTTAACTAATACATAAAAAAATTATAAACATATAAGAAAGTCACAACAACAGTAGCATATGTAGAATCTTTCAAAAATCAGAGCAAGTAGTAGAAATAAAGTAGTTTGGATCAAAGGATCAAAACAAAGAAATAGACTATACAAAAGATAACAAGTCGGGGCACCATTTCCACAAAATAAAATAAGAGTTAGGCCCTGAAAACAAATCATGCCAACATGAAAGAACTAGTGGTTGGTCGTGTGCCTTGATGCATGAGAGAGAAGAAAATGTTCCCTAGTCGATCTAAAATACCCAGTTTCAATAGAGCATTAACCTTAGAGTTGTATTCCTAATAAAATGGTCATCGAAACGCGCGCTGCTTGCTGAAGGAGCTACGCAGCCCTAGCTAGCGAACGTCGCAAGAAGCTTGCAGCTGCTTGTCGATGCCCCTCAGCGGCCTCCTGCTGCTGGGGTTTGAGCACCATGGATGCATCAAAGGATGGAGAGCCTCTCTCAGATCAACAGCAAGAAAATGAAGGAACAACAAAAGCTTTTGCCTCTCTCATCTCTGCAATGGGCCCGGCAAAGAACAGACCATCAGTCACCAAGTTTGTTAAAATATTGGAAGACATTCCTGAAATCTCACTTCCTCCTACCCTTCCCCGTATAGTAGCACTTTCTTTGGCGGAGCGTGGATTAGTGGGGCAGTTTACGGGGTTATGGCCATCGCCCAAAACTGTGCAAAAATGGGTAGAAAGGAACTAGACCGCATCAATAGATGGAAAAATCTCAATCAGGTTTTGTGGAAGAGGTTACTACACCTTTCACTTTGAAACCAAGGAGGATCGAGATCTGATTTTCAGGAATGGACCTTATTTTATGGATACAAGGGGTTTGTATCTAAACAGATGGACGCTGAATTTCGACCCAGAAATGGATGTACCCAATGTCGTCCCCGTCTGGGTTAGATTGCCACACCTTCCCCTTCACTGTTGGGGGGATGATTCAGTCAAAGCCATAGGAAACGCAGTTGGGAAATATATAGACAGATGCGAGCCAAAGGAAAATATGCATGCATGCACCAGAATCTGTGTAGAAGTGGATCTTGGGAAAGGGCTACCAGAAGCCATCAAAATCAAAGTGGACTAGTGGACGCACATACAACAGCTGGATATAATAAATCCCCTTCAAATGCAAGGTATGTCACAAATATGGTCATTTTGCAAATAGATGTACAAAAAAAATGAAAATGAAAATGAAAAGAGTGAAGATCCAGAAAACAAATGGGAACAAGTTAAAAGAAAGAAGACAGTCTACAAACAACCAAATCTATTCCTCGCAACCGTCCACATCCTCTGATCTCCATCCCTCATCACCCAAAGAAGATAATAATCCTCTTGCTAGCCTTAATCCTTTTGAGCCTCTGGATCCTTCAACTCCCCCATCTCCTAGACGCAGATCCCGATCCAGATCCAAATCCCAACAACATACCCCCGACCCCCCTTCATCCCCTCTGGTATCAAACTCTCACACCCCTCCCCCCCCTCAGTAGACATAATTCTAACCAGAAAACAGTCAAAGGAAGCACCCCCAAATGTAGAATATAAAAAAAAAGTAGGAAGAAAGACAAACAAAGAACTCAGGGATGAAGCAGCAGCAAAGGAAATGGCATTAGGAATGTAGCAACCTATGGAAACCTTCTTAGGAAGGAGTACAGGAAACAACGAAAAGAGCCAGCAAAGAGGGAAAGGAGCCATGCACCACCCAACAAGTAAATAATGATAGTGGTCTCCTGGAATTGCAGAGGAATGGGATCATCCGTCAAAGAAAATGCCACAAGAGACATTCTAGCAAAAGAAAACCCAGACATCCTTATGATTCAGGAGACAAAAACAAACAACCAAGAAACTGAAAATATCAACAAAAAAAAAATCAGAAATTATGAAGGGGAAGCAATACAGGCAACAGGAGCGTCTGGAGGTATTTGCACAATATGGAAAAAAGGAACCTGGGAGTTAATAAAATACAAAAAAGACCAACATTGGATCCAAACGGATCTAATGCAAATCAGCACAAAAGAGAGGTACAGTGTTATAAATATATATGCCCCAAATCACTACAAGGAAAAAGAGCAATCCTAGGCCACCATAAAAGAAGCACTAAAAGAAATACAAGCTGGAAAAATAATTCTAGGATGAGATTTAAATTTGGTAAGAAGTATAGAAGAAAATTTTGGAGGAACATACCACATGACCCATTCAGGGATATTCTAGAAGAAATAATGGAACAACACAATTTAATAGACATCCTGCCAAGCAACAAGAAAAACCCTTGGAGCAATAAAGAGTGGGCAAAAGCAACATAAAAGAAAGGTTGGATAGAATTTTGATACAAGAAAACATAGTAGCAGTGCACAGCTCCATACAATCAAAAATTTTACACGCCATCATTTCTGACTATAAACCGGTGACAATAGTCATGGGAAAAATGGAAAACCAGGGACCGCTCCCGTTCAGATACGGCTCAATTTGGGACAGCAACACAGAAATCAGCGAACTAGTCAAGGAAGCATGGGAGCCAAGAGTAACAGGATCACCTCAGTATATTTGGGAAACCAAATTAAAGGAATGGGAAAGAGAGAAAAAAAAAAAAAAGTTACAGCAGAAAATGGAAAGCATGCAAACTGAAAAAGAAAATAGAGAAGAAGGCAAGCAAGATTATCTAAGAGAGAAAGAAATCTTCTGGGAAATATATAGGGAAAATGGGAAAGAAAAAGAAGAGGCAAGATTGAAATCCAGAAGTTTGTGGCTCAAGGCAGGGGACAAAAACACATCCTTTTTCCACAACACAATGAAAATAAGAAGGGAAAGAAACCAAATAGAAAAAATTCAAGTCGAAAGCCAAGAGGTGAGAGGTCCGGGGGAACTAAAAATAGCAGCCTATCATCACTTTAAAAACTTACTCTCAACCAATGGAGAAATGGCTGAGAGTGAAGATTTCTTAAAGCACACAATTTTAATGATGGATTTCTTTTTAAAATTGCCATCAACATGATGTTCTACATTTATTTTCTTTCATCACATCAATTTTTATATTTTCTTCTTTTCCTATTTTTATACTAAATAAAATAAAAACTTTTATTATTATAATATTGTATTTAATATAATATTATCCCATTGAAAAAAATATACATTAGAGAATACAATATTATTAAAAAAATAAAATAAACACATTCATATCTCTTCACATAATTTGAAATTCAATATAAATGCTATATACACTATTCAATGTCTTTTCCAGATTTAGTTTTCGTCACAACATCCCTCTCCATCTTCAACTGATTACAATTTGGGAAGAAGGGTCCGATTGGATTGCAATGTGAAATTAACATTGGAACAATGATTAGACTCCGGACTTGGGAGTATGGGCTCAAGTAGAATGCATTGAAATTTGGGAAGAAGAGCTCGATTGAAATGCAAAGTGGGTTTATTATTGTAAAATGTGAGTCCATAGTAGATATAGTACTATGCACTCACAAATTTCAGCATGCACTGGAATTTTTTTTGACTCATATAATACAATATATATAGTTTTTTCTCCTGAAAAAAAAAAATAATAATAATGTAAGTCTATAGTGTGATTAATTACATGATGGCAATTGGGATTTATAATTGTTTTTAATGAAAATTAGATGTGGGAATTAGTAATTTTTTTTAGATATACGTCCTAAATTTATAATCTAACTTAGGGTTGACATATTTGGAGATCGTCGGAATTTATGTCGAGATTCTAGATTTTAATGGGACGCTTATTCTTCCAATCTTACTATGACATGTCATGTTTCCATAGACTTGAACTCAATGGACAAGATGACAAACCACCATCCCTACCATTTGAGCTAAACACCCATAGACTTCGATAACTTTTAACTAATAAAAAAGAAAAATGAATTGTGACCGTGGATGCACTATGTTTGAATGCATGTTCAATTATGAAAAAATTAATCAAAACTTTTTATTAAAATTCTTTCTCATCTTATGGAAAAATCAAAACTTTATATTAGAACTCTTTATTATTTTAAAGATTAATTATAGTATATTATTGCTCCAAGTGGCGTTCTCCAATCTGGTATGCTATAGATGTTGTATTTTTAGTTTAACATTTTGATTCAGTAAAAAAAAAAATATTAATAATATATAATTATAATTATAATTAATAATTAAATGAGCTGATATCCATCTTAATTATGTATCTACCAAGTGTCGAGAGGGATCAAATCTTTTGAGATTCAAACATTTTTTAATGTGAAAAGAGGTTTGATCCCTCTCGACGCTTGGTGGATCCAAAGTTAAGATGGATCGAGGTTGATATTACAATAAATCAACTTTCCAATTTTGTGAATAAAAGCTATTATTTATCTTGCACCTAGAGTAAAGTAGCTCATTATTGATATAATATAATAACTTCGTCTAGAGGCGCTCTTCAACCAAATATGGAAGATATGTTGTAACATCATATCTTGTTATGTAAACATTTTGACTTGGTCGAATTATATAAAATTTAAAATTAAAATTAAAATTAAATTAAAAAATAATAATAATAATTAAATGAAATTGCGGTAAAATAGTCAATTTACAGTGTGGGGGTTTTTGTGTTCTAGGTTTTCACAACCCATGGTTTTGCCAATAGTATATATAGACAAAGAGTGTCATATCTATATGTTCTATGTTTTAGAGGGTTTTTCAACATATTTCCCGGTCTAATTTGCCTAGAATCCGGTAGAGATTTTTTAGAATAACAAGTTTGAATTGTAAACTCTCCACAATTTGAATGCCCCATAAGTTTTTTAGAGTGTTGAATCCATATATGTTGTCAAAACCCCATTTTAAACAAGAAAAATCAAACTTTAGTAAAAAAAATCGCACAACCAAAAACTCCAAAATATAATGCATATTTAAACAATACCTAGATATATACTAAAGCAGCCTAAATGTATCTTAACTTAGAATCTACTCAACACTTAAAAAAATCAAATTTCTTATAAATAAAATTTGAAATTTATTAATTAAATTTACATTTAAAAAAAAAAACTATTAAATACTATTAATAATTTACACATTTTGAAAATTCTAATAAATGATATTGAGATAAGTGAAAAACGAATAAATACTTCTTCAGTTTAACCACTATTCCTAGCCTCTTCAGTCGTAAAAGCAACAAATGTGATTTGCGAGTTTGACGTTTCGAACTTGGGTTACTTGGCCTGCAAGACAACTCCTTGTGATGGGATCGAATATTCGTAGATTCAAATCTTAATTTTTTTCATTCATATTGGATTTAATAAAAAGCAAAAGTAGATTGGTTGGTTTTTGTGGACAGTAGAGGAAGAGTAGTTCTTTTTGTTATGTTATTTTATTTTATAATTATAATTTTAATGTTTATGTTTATTTATAAGTGTCATGGAAAAAATGTGCATATTTAAATATCTTTATGGGTCAAGGTTATTGGATAATGGAGGGAAATTTTTTTGGTAGGAAAGAAAAAATATATGATTTTTTATTTAAAAAACTATATAGGTACATATAAATTTTGTCATAAGAGATGTTGGTTAAATGGTTGGTTAATTTAACTGATACATAAAAAAAATTATAAACATATAAGAAAGTCACAACAATAGTAGCATATGTAGGATCTTTCAAAAATCAGAGCAAGTAGTAGAAGTAAAGTAGTTTGGATCCTGTGACAAGTTGGAGAAATAGACTATACAAAAGATAACAAGTCGGGACACCATTTCCACAAAATAAAATAAGAGTTAGGCCCTGAAAACAAATCATGCCAACATGAAAGAACTAGTGGCTGGTCGTGTGCCTTGATGCATGAGAGAGAAGAAAATGTTCTTTAGTCGATCTAAAATACCCATTTTCAATAGAGCATTAACCTTAGAGTTGTATTCCTAATAAAATGCTCATCGAAATGTGCGCTGCTTGCTGAAGGAGCTATGCAGCCCTAGCTAGCAAACGTCGCAAGAAGCTTGCAGCTGCTCGCCGCTGCCCCTCAGCGGCCTCCTGCTACTGGGGTTTGAGCACCATGGATGCATCAAAGGATGGAGAGCCTCTCTCAGATCAACAGCAAGAAAATGAAGGAACAACAAAAGCTTTTGCCTCTCTCATCTCTGCAATGGGCCCGGCAAAGAACAGACCATCAGTCACCAAGTTTGTTAAAAGATTGGAAGACATTCCTGAAATCTCACTTCCTCCTGCCCTTCCCCGTAGAGTAGCACTTTCTCTGGCGGAGCGTGGATTAGTGGGGCAGTTTACGGGGTTATGGCCATCGCCCAAAACTGTGCAAAAATGGGTAGAAAGGAACTAGACCGCGTCAATAGATGGAAAAATCTCAATCAGATTTTGTGGAAGAGGTTACTACACCTTTCACTTTGAAACCAAGGAGGATCGAGATCTGATTTTCAGGAATTGACCTTATTTTATGGATACAAGGGGTTTGTATCGAAACATATGGACGCCGAATTTCGACCCAGAAATGGATGCACCCAATGTCGTCCCCATCTGGGTTAGATTGCCACACCTTCCCCTTCACTGTTGGGGGGATGATTCAGTGAAAGCCATAGGAAACACAGTTGGGAAATATACAGACAGATGCGAGCCAAAGGAAAATATGCATGCATGCACCAGAATCTGTGTAGAAGTGGATCTTGGGAAAGGGCTACTAGAAGCCATCAAAATCAAAGTGGACTAGTGGACGCACATACAATAGCTGGATTATGAATAAATCCCCTTCAAATGCAAGGTATGTCACGAATATGGTCATTTTGCAAATAGATGTACAAAAAAAAGAAAATGAAAATGAAAAGAGTGAAGATCCGGAAAACAAATGGGAACAGGTTAAAAGAAAGAAGACAGTCCACAAACAACCAAATCTATCTTCCTCGCAACCCTCCACATCCTCTGATCTCCATCCCTCATCACCCAAAGAAGATAATAATCCTCTTGCTAGCCTTAATCATTTTGAGCCTCTGGATCCTTCAACTCCCCCATCTCCTAGATGCAGATCCCGATACAGATCCAGATCCCAACAACATACCCCCGACCCCCCTTCATCCCCTCTGGTATCAAACTCTCACACCCCTCCCCCCCCCCTCATTAGACATAATTTGAACCAGAAAACAGTCAAAGGAAGCACCCCCAAATATAGAATATAAAAAAAAAAAAAAAGTAGGAAGAAAGGCAAACAAAGAACTCAGGGATGAAGCAGCAGCAAAGGAAATGGCATTAGGAATGCAGCAACCTATGGAAACCTTCTTAGGAAGGAGTACATGAAACAACGAAAAGAGCCAACAAAGAGGGAAAGGAGCCATGCACCATCCAACAAGTAAATAATGATAGTGGTCTCCTGGAATTGCAGAGGAATGGGATCACCCGTCAAAAAAAATGCCACAAGAGACATTCTGGCAAAAGAAAACCCAGACATTCTTATGATTCAGGAGACAAAAACAAACAACCAAGAAACTGAAAATATCAACAACAAAAAAATCAGAAATTATGAAGGGGAAGCAATACAGGCAACAGGAGCGTCTGGAGGTATTTGCACGATATGGAAAAAAGGAACCTGAGAGTTAATAAAATACCAAAAAGACCAACATTGGATCCAAACGGATCTAAGGCAAATCAACACAAAGAAGTACAGTGTTATAAATATATATGCCCCAAATCACTACAAGGAAAAAGAGAAATCCTAGGCCACCATAAAAGAAGCACTAAAAGAAACACAAGCTGGGAAAATAATTCTAGGAGGAGATTTAAATTTGGTAAGAAGTATAGAAGAAAATTTTGTAGGAACATACCACACTGACCCATTCACGGATATTCTAGAAGAAATAATGGAACAACACAATTTAATAGACATCCCGCCAAGCAACGGGAAAAGCACTTGGAGCAATAAAAGAGTGGGCAAAAGCAACATAAAAGAAAGGCTGGATAGAATTATGATACAAGAAAACATAGTAGCAGTGCACGGCTCCATAAAATCAAAAATTTTACACACCATCATTTCTGACCATAAACCGATGACAATAGTCATGGGAAAAATGGAAAACCAGGGACCGCTCCCGTTCAGATACAGCTCAATTTGGGACAGCAACACAGAAATCAGCGAACTAGTCAAGGAAGCATGGGAGCCAAGAGTAACAAGATCACCTCAGTATATTTGGGAAACCAAATTAAAGGAATGGGCAAGAGCAAATGAAAAAAAAAAAGTTACGGCAGAAAATGGAAAGCATGCAAACTGAAAAAGAAAACAGACAAGAAGGCAAGCAAGATTATCTAAGAGAGAAGGAAATCTTCTGGGAAATATATAGGGAAAACGGGAAAGAAGAAGAAGAGGCAAGATTGAAATCCAGAAGTTTGTGGCTCAAGGCAGGGGACAAAAACACATCCTTTTTCCACAACACAATGAAAATAAGAAGGGAAAGAAACCAAATAGAAAAAATTCAAGTCGAAAGCCAAGAGGTCAGAGGTCCAGAGGAACTAAAAAAAGCAGCCTATCATCACTTTAAAAACTTACTCTCAACCAATGGAGAAATGGTTGAGAGTGAAGATTTCTTAAAGCACACAATTTTATTTTTTTTAAAGAACAAAATGTTGCAATGTGCAAGGACCCCACAAAAGAAGAGGTAGTGGCGGCCATATGGAGCCTGCATCCAGGAAAAGCCCAAGGGCCAGATGGTTTCACAATAGCATTCTACAGATCTCATTGGTATACCATCAGAAAGGATTTCTTAAGAATGGTGAAGAATGTCTACAAAAAAAAAAAAAAGGAGGTAACAAAATATCCTCCTATCTTGCTCTAATCCCAAAGGAAGCAAACCCCTCAACTTTCAACAGGTTTCGCCCTATCTCTCTTTGCAATTCTTCTTATAAGATAATAACAAAAATAATTGCAAATAGAATCAAGGAAGTACTTCCAATAATCATATCTGAAAACCAAGGAGGATTCATGCCCAATAGGCAAATCATAGATAATGTAATTATTGTACAGGAAGTTGTACATTCTAATATGCTAAGGCAAGAGAAAGGCCTCATAATCAAGCTAGATATGGCTAATGCATTTGACAAGGTCAGCCATCCATATCTAATGGTTGTCCTCCAGAAACTTGGTTTCTCAAGAGATATAATGGAAGTCATACAAGCATGCATTTCCACTCCTTGGATTGCCCCCCTCATAAATGGAAGGCCTAGTGATTTCTTCCAAAGCACAAGAGGCCTTAGGCAAGGTTGTCCTCTCTCTCCCTTCCTATATATTATAATGGTGGAAACTTTAAGCAGGGCTTTGGAAAATCAAAGAAATGCATGAAACATCACAGGGATCAGAATAACAAAAGGAGTTAAAACAATAAACCACTCACTATTTGTTGATGATACATTGCTGCTAGGAGGGGCTTCAACAATAATAGCAAGGAGGTTCAAAAAAGTTCTGGATGATTTTTTACAGATTTCAGGAGGGCTATTAAACAATGCAAAATGCGGGATATATGGATGGAATACCCCCCCAAGAACTATGCAAAGGATCTCACAAATCTTAGACATCCCTGTACAGGAAAAAAGGACACACTTCTTCTATTTGGGACTTCCAATCTCAAAAGAGAACATGAAGACAAAAATATGGACTAAACAAATTGAAAAAATAAAAAATAAAATACAAAGCTGGGGTATGATGTGGCTGAATATGGCAGGAAGGGTAATTCTAATCAAAGCACTCCTTGCAACACTACCTATCTACCAATATGCAATAATCATGGCTCCAACAAGTGCCCACAAGCAAATGGAGTTAAGCTTAAGAAGTTTCTTGTGACAAGGGGGGAAGAAAGAAAACAAAAAATTTAGCTTGGTCAGGTGGGAGCAAGTAGTTCTTCCTTCTGAACAAGGAGGACTATCAATACGAATACCTGGGCTCATGAATGCAGCACTGGGAATGAAAATAGTATGGAGACTAATTACAAGAAAAGGGAGTTGGCGGAAAAAGACTCTTTTATCAAAATATATGGATGGCACCAGGGAAAGATTGCCTAATGGAAATATCCCAATAAGACAATGTACCCAAGTTTGGAAGTTGGTTAAAAAACAATTCCATTAATGAGTAGATACATTTATAAAATCCCAGGTAATGGAAAAACAATTTCAATCTGGGAGGATAGAATCATGGGAAAAGAACCACTTCATACTCATCCAGAAATTGAAGACATACAAGAGTGGATGAAAGGTAAAGGCTTCAATACTTTACACTCAATCTCCCTACGGAACCAAAAGGAGTGGCAAGATTGGAGAATCTCAGCAATTCTGGCAGACCTGGAAGGGCAATGGAGCAAAATTAGGCAGCTCTTAGAAGGGGCAACACCAATCCACCATGATGAGGAAGATGAATATCTCTGGGACCCAAGCAGTGGACATGATACAGTTAGGACTGGATATAAAACCCTTCAAGAACAACCAAATCAACAAGAGTGGGATTCTTGGAAAATAACATGGAAATCAAAAAGTTTGCCTAAGATAAAAATGCTCATTTGGATTCTTTTAATAGGGAGAATATTGACCAGTGAAAACTTAAGAAAAAAGGATTTCAAGGTCCAACACAATGCCCATTATGCATGCAGGCTGAAGAAAATATTCAGCATCTTTTCCAAGAATGTATCTTCGCCAAAGAATGCTGGTAGCAGCTGATAAGTCCTTTGGAAATAAGAATAAATTTCGAAAAGCCCTTGCCGGAGTTTCTTCAGACCTTTGAGAAAGCCTACCCATACACAACAAAGAAAAAAGCCACTATTCAGAGGATATGGAAATGCATTCTAGTGGTTCCATGTTGGCAGATTTGGTTGACAAGAAACAAGTGCATATTCAAAAATCAAATACCAAGGATAGGGAAGACCCTTTCAAAAACATGGGGTCTAACTTCTGAAATACTCAATGTCAAAGGAACATCTCCAACAGACTATCAAATTCTTCAACAGGAAGAGTGAGATTGGCTTAGCAAAGCCATAATAAATAATAATGGGCAAAGAGGACAGAGGAAGACAAGCACAGGAGTTATATGGAAAATAAGAATGAGAGAAGAGGAACTGACAAACTAGAGGAAAAATCAGAATAGATATTGTCTATACTTTGACGGGGCTTCAAAGCATAATCCGGGAAAGGCAGGGGCAGGGGTAATAATCCTCGATCTTGATGGGAAAGAAAATGTCGCTTATGAATGAGGCTTGGGACAAATCTCAAATAATAAGGCGGAAGCATACAGCTTGTTGATGGGAACAAGAATAATAAAAAAAAAAAAAAATCCGAAATCCCATCATAATAGGAGACTCAGCCATAATAATAGAGGCAATGGCAAGAAACAAAAAACCAAGCAATGAGCACATGAACAGAATCTTTAGAAGAATTAGGAAGAACTTGGAAGGCTCTAGCGATGTAATCTATAGACATGTCTTGAGAATCCACAATCAACAGGCAGATTATTTTGCAAACCAAGCAGTGAAAAAAAATGAAGGGATTGTTCATGAAAACCAGGAGGAATACTATAGCTCAGTTCCTTAACCAGCAAAACCACAAGTTAAATCTATCCATTTCCAAAGGAAAAATCACGACGAGAAAAGAAATAAATCAAAAAATAACAGTTATAAATCAACAAAGGACACAACACTACAGCAACAACCAGGAATACATGGGAAAGCAGAGGAAAAAGCATGAAACTCTAGACTCTCGTATGAGCAACAGTAGGAAGGAAGACATTGATCCTAGTCACAAGAACTACGTTGCAATCTATCTCATCGAAGGCAGGTTTCGGGCTGAGATAAAGCACTATAAGAACAGAGGGCACATTCACAAAAATTGCAACAGCAATTTCAGCGAGGAAATCTCCATTTTCCATGTTATTATTGTTGGAAATACTGAGAGGGGGGGTGAATCAATATTTCTTTTTCCCACTATTGTTTTACCAATTAAAACATATATATTCAGAACAGAAAATGAACAGCAAGAATAAATGCTTTTATTAATATAAATTGTGCAATGAAATAAATACAATATAAGTATAAATCTGATTGTGAATAGTTGCCAAGCTCCAACTTGGACTTCAGTGAGGCTCCAACCTCTAGAGCACCAACTCTGTTTTGCAGTGGTTCTGCACTTAGGAGCACCTACCCCAATGACTTCAGTCCAGTTCAGTTTTGAGGCTCCAACCTCTTGGGCTCCAACCCAACCTTGGTATAAACAGGTATGTTGTTGCACACTATTTAGCTGAGATTGTCTCACTCCTGCTCTCCTGCCTCTGCTGCTTTTACTTCCTCTACAGCCTCTGCTGCTTCTACTACCTCACACTTTGGTTCTTCACCACTCCAACAGCAACAACAGTTCTCTGTTTTTTTTTTTTTAATACTGTTTTATACATTCTCATCCCTTTGTCCATTCATTTCTGCTTACTCAATGGCTCTTTGGCTTCCTCCTCGCTCGCTTTAGCTTCAGCTTCCTCATCACTCGCTCGACCTTCTGGCTTCCCTCCTCCATTCGCTTTAGCTTCCTCATGTTTACGATGTGCTGAAAATATAATGTTGTCGCGGAAACAGTTGGTGTTTCAGAAACACCGAAATTGGTGTTTCAGCAACGCCGAAATTGGTGTTTCAGCAACGCTGAAATTGTTGTATCAACAAATTTTTCACAAGTGTCGAACAACTAAGGAAAAGGTTGGTGTTTCAGCAATGGAGAAATTGGTGTTGCAGCAACTTTTCTCCAAGTGTTTCAACAGTGTTCAACAGTTGCAGCAGCCTTCACTAGCAACTTCATACGACGCTTAAATACCTATGCTCCTCTTGGCTCCTCTTGGCTCTGTGTGCTCCTCTTCTTTGGCTCTGTCTCCTTCCTTGAATATTGCCATATTGACATCAATGACAATCTGTGTCCAACAATCTCCCCCTTTGTTATTGATGGCAATATTCTTCTGCTCTCTCTCCCCCTTTGACATCAATGGCAAAGGAATGCATACAGACTCCCCCTGTCAACCTGCTCCCCTTGTCGTGCTACATCTTTATGAATGAAATTGAGTGATGATAAAGAAATAATCCCCATCTTTTGACGCAGATGTTTGAATTCTTCTCGAGGAAGAGGTTTTGTGAAAATATTAGCTATCTGCTTCTTAGTACTGATATATTCCAGGACAACGTTTTGTTCAGCTACTTGCTCATGAAGGAAATGATACTTGATTGGTATGTGTTTGGTTCTTGAGTGCATCACTAGATTTTTGCTGAGACTGATAGCACTTGTGTTGTCATAATAGACGGTAATTGGTTGATCTGTACATATGTCGAGATCTTTTAGAGCTTCCTTCATCCATAGTATCTGAGTACAACAGTCTGCTGCAGCAATATACTCGACTTCGGCTGTGGATAATGATATGGATGACTGTTTTTTGCTGAGACAGGATACCAAACAGTCTCCTAGGAAGAATTCATTTCCATTAGTACTTTTCCGATCATCTATACTTCTAGCCCAATCAGCATCGGTGTATGCAGTTACAGTCAGTGTTGAGTTCTTTGGGTACCAAAGACCGAAATCAGAAGTTCCCTTCAGATATCTGAGAATTCTTTTTACAGCTAATAAATGGGATTGTTTGGGAGCAGAATGAAATCTTCCCACCATTCCTACTTCTTGCATTATGTCTGGTCGTGTAGTTGTTAAGTAAAGAAGGGCTCCGATCATTGACCTGTAATGAGTTGCATCCACTAGAGGGGAGTCATCATCTTTGCTCAGTTTGCAATTTGTGGTCATAGGTGTGCTCATGGGTGCACAGTCCTCCATTCCATATTTTTTGAGCATGTCTTTTAGATATTTGGTTTGAGATATACACAATCCTGCTCTGGTTTGAGATATTTGAAGTCCAAGGAAGTGGGATAGCTCTCCTATCATTGACATCTCAAGCTCTTTTGACATGTTTTGAGAAAATTCATGGCTCATTTCATCGTTATTACTAGCAAAAATCAGATCATGGACATAAACAAGAGCAGCTAGTAACTTATCTTGATCTGTCTTTATGTATAGATTACTTCCAGCCACTCCCTTTTTGAAGCCTTGTTGTTGTAGGTAGTGACCCAATCTTGCATACCAAGCTCTAGGAGCTTGTTTCAATCCATATAAAGCCTTTTTCAACTTACAGACTAGGTCCTTTCCTGCTGTCAGATCAAAACCTTCTGGCTGCTCCATGTAGACTTCCTCTTTGAGTTCCCCATTTAGAAATGTTGATTTCACGTCCATTTGATAGATTTTGAATCCTTTTGAGCAAGAAAATGCTAAGAACATCCTGATAGCTTCCATACAGGCCACTGGTGCAAATGTCTCTTCAAAGTCAATTCCTTCAATTTGTGAATAGCCTTTGTAGACAAGTCTTGCCTTGTTTCTGAGAACCTGTCCTTCCTCATTCATTTTATTTTTGAACACCCATTTGGTTCCTATTATGTTTTTGTCCTTTGGACGAGGTACCAACTCCCATGTCTTTTTCTTCTCAATTTGGGACATTTCTTCTTCCATGGCTTTTACCCAATGAGGATCCTTACTTTCTTCTACAAATGTTTTTGGTTCTATCATAGATAGGAGGGCAATGACTTTTCTCTTGGGTGAGGTTGTTATCCTTCTTCGGGTCTGCACACCTTGATCTCTATCACCAATGATCTGTTCTTCTGGATGATATCTTTCGACATACTTCATCTTTGAAGGGGTATGAGGTTGTTCTCTTTTCTCTTCTTCTTCTTCATCATCTATCTCTTCTTCTTTAGGTTGTTCTTCTTCAAGGAGAAAGTCATCTTCATGTTCTTCAATTTCCTTTATTGGAATTTCTTCATCAACCTTTACATCAATGCTTTCCACTATTTTCTTCAGTCGATAATTGTAGCACTTGTAAGCCTTGCTCTGTGTAGAGTATCCAAGAAATATCCCTTCATCAACCCAAGAATCAAACTTTCCTGGTGAACCATCATTTATTTTTTGAAGCACTTGCTTCCAAAAATCTTGAAATACTTCACCGAAGCAGGTCTTTCGTTCCATAGCTCATAAGGAGTTTTTTTCACAATTTGGTCTTAATTGAGTTCGATTTAGTGTATAGACAGCTATCCCTACTGCTTCTCTCCAGAATCTAGGCTGTAAGTCTGCTGCTAATAGCATAGTTCTTGCCATTTCTTGCACTGTTCGGTTTCTTCTTTCAACTACCCCATTTTGTTGAGGTGTTTTGGCAGCCGAGAATTCTCTTTTAATTCCATGAATGTTACAGAACTCACTAAAATCGTTTGATGTGAATACTCCTCCTATGTCTGTTCTGAGGCACTTAATTTTTGAATCTTTTTCATTTTCTACAAGGGCTTTTAGATTCTTAAAGCACTCAAAAGTTTCAAATTTATACTTTATGAAATATACCCACTTCATTCTAGGATAATCATCAACAAATAACACAAAGTACCTTTCTCCTTGGAGTGCTTGATTTCTAGTTGGCCCACACACATCAGCATGGATGATTTCCAAGGGCTTCGATGTATAGTGTTCCTTTGTCTTATGGCTGGTTCTGGTCTGCTTTCCATGTTGACAAGGACCACATACTCCCTGATTTGGTTTGAATAGTTTTGGGATGTCTCGTACAGCTTTGATCTTGCTGATATTGATCATATTTTCAAAGCTTGTATGTTCAAGTTGCTTGTGCCACAGCCAACTCTCATCTGTTGGGATCACGATTGTCGTTGCACCAAAACCCGCAGGTGTTAGTAAACGGACGCATCGCTAGAGTTAACGGATCCTCGAGAGGTGGTTAGTCCATGTCACGAAACATACGGGGAGTGCTGGATTATCCAATGCCCAACAATCTCCCCCCCAACGCGAGCCAGGTGTGATTCGAACTCGATACCTTTGGCTCTGATACCAATTGTTGGGATCATGATTACAGTTACACCAAAACCACCAGGTGTTAGTAAACGGACGCATCGCCAGAGTTAACGGATCCTCGAGAGGCGGTTAGTACATGTCACGAAACACACAGGGAGCGCTAGATTATCCAATGCCCAACATCATCTATCTAACTCACGTAGCATTTATTTTCTTGAATCTTGTTCAGTATGTAAATGTTGTCTGGTGTTCTCACCCCTTTTGCCACAAGTTTCCCTGAGGCAGAGTTCCTTATTTCACAGTCTTTGGTGCTAAAAACAACCTTATGTCCTTGATCACAAATTTGGCTAATGCTCAGTAGGTTGTGCTTGAGTCCGTCAACTAGTAGAGCATCTTGAGCTTTTCCTTTTCCATTGATCAGAGTAACTGTTCCTTTTCTTGCAAATCTGCCTGATCTGCTTCCAAAGGACACATTCCCTTTCTTTTTGCTCAGTGAGACAAACTTCCTTCTGTCTCATGTCATGTGTCTGGAGCACCCACTATCTACAAACCACTGGTTTTCATTATTCTGAACATATAGAGCCAGGCCGCATTTGTCCATACTGGGGTTCTTGCTACTTGTCTTTCTTCCTTTGAGTGGGCAGTCTTGTTCATAGTGTCCATTATTGTAGCAGAAACAGAAAATCAGATCAAATTTGGTCAAGGGATCAAATGGATTGAACGTTTTGATTTGTCCCTGCCTTTTGGGGGCATATGATTTGATTATTTGGTCCTTTAGATTTGTCTTTTCACTTCTGCGAGCCATACAATGTCAGGCTTGATGACCGAAGTTTTTACAGTGAAAGAAGTGTCCAAGAAAGATGGTTTTGTACTTGTTGAAGCAATCACGATTTGAGTCAATTTCCATCCTGGGAATTACTCCTCCCTCGTTTTTCGGATTTGCGATGGGCCCTTGGTGGAGTACAGTTTTGTATTTGCTGTAGTGTCCATGATTCGACTCCACATTCTTCTTTGGAGTTATTCTCTCTTCATTCTTGGGGTCTGGGATGCACTTTTGATAACATATTTTTTCATCTTTTGGATTGCAGGAAAGTGCATCGGCATAGCTTTTCACACTATTCTTAGTGCTTGAGGATTCTCCTTTGAAACCTATTCCAGACTTGTCATGCTGAGGTTTTTGATTTTTCAAAATAGTCTCAAGTATTTTTAATTTTCTCCAACTCCTTTCTCAAAGATACTATTTCGGCCTCGCGTTCTTCACAAGTCTCTCCTTTTTATTTAAGCTTTGCTTCCAAGAGATCTTCTCTCCTTCTTATTTCCTCATTTTCCACTTTGAGAGAAAAGATTTTGTTTCGTAGTTTCTCATTTTCTTCAATGGTGCTTATTAACAGTTCATCTACATTTCCTTCCAGCCCTGAGTCATCATCATCTGCGAGTCCTATGAATAATGCTTCTTGGCTTTCATCATGATCACTTTCCTCATCTGATTTCTTTTTGATGACCATAAACTCATCCTCATCAGACTCATCTTGCTTGGAGAAGAAGTTTTTCTTATTGAACCCTTTCTTTTTATGTGCCATTCTTTTAGAATTTCCTTCATCATCATTGTCATGTTTGTGAGGACATTTTGCTGCATAATGACCTATTTTACCACATTTAAAACAAATAAGAGGATACTTGCCTTTAAGCTTAGATCCTCTCTTCAGCTTTCGTACAAATTGAGCCAATTCAGATTCCACATCAGACTCATCACTACAGTCATTCCTTTCTTTCCCCTTCGTTGACTTTGAGGCCTTGAATGCTGCATCTTTGGAGCTTGGGCCACCTTTCCTCATTTCATAGGCAGTGAGAATTCCATGGAGTTCATCCATTTTGAGGGTATCTAGATCCTTTGCTTCTTCTATAACGCTTATTTTGGAGTCAAATCTGCCTGGAAGAGACCTTAATACCTTTTGAACAATGGTATTTTCTTCAACTTTTTCGTCCAATCCTTTCAGGGAATTTACCACTTCAGCTACTCGGAGGAGGTATGTTGCAATGTCTTCTTCATCTTCCATCCTCAAACTTTCAAATTGTCTTCGGTGAGTTTGAAGCTTTGCCTTTTTTACTTTTGAGTCTCCATCGTACAAGCCAACTAGCTTCTCCCACATTTCTTTGGCAGATGTACAGTGCATGATTTTTGTAAACTCAGAATCAGTGATTCCACTAGTGATGGAGTTCATGGGCTTTGCATTTGCGATGTAGGTTTTCCTCTCGTCTTGGTCCGTTGGAAGAGTGGTAGTCGTTTTGTATTCATTTTGAACAAAATGCCAGACTTCGGGTCCAAGGGACATTAAGTAGTAGGTCATTCTTTTCTTCCAGAAACCAAAGTTAGTGCCATCGAACAGAGGAGGTCTTCCTGATGCTTCGATTTCTCATCATGGCTGCGGATCCATCTTCAAGCTATTAGGCTAGTATGAAGAAGCCTGCTCTGATACCAATTGTTGGAAATACTGAGGGGGGGTGAATCAGTATTTCTTTTTCCCACTATTGTTTTACCAGTTAAAACATATATATTCAGAACACAAAATGAACAGCAAGAATAAATGCTTTTATTAATATAAATTGTGCAATGAAATAAATACAATATAAGTATAAATCTGATTGTGAATAGTTGCCAAGCTCCAACTTGGACTTCAGTGAGGCTCCAACCTCCAGAGCACCAACTCTGTTTTGCAGTGGTTCTGCACTTAGGAGCACCTACCCCAATGACTTCAGTCCAGTTCAGTTTTGAGGCTCCAACCCAACCTTGGTATAAACAGGTATGTTGCTGCACACTATTCAGCTGAGATTGTCTCACTCCTGCTCTCCTGCCTTTGTTGCTTCTACTGCCTCTACAGCCTCTACTGCTTCTACTACCTCACACTCTGGTTCTTCACCACACCTACAGCAACAACAGATCTCTTTTTTTTTTCTTTTTTTTTTTTATACATTCTCATCCCTTTGTCCATTCGTTTCTGCTTACTCAATGGCTCTTTGGCTTCCTCCTCGCTCACTTTAGCTTCGGCTTCCTCATCACTCGCTCGACCTTCTGGCTTCCCTCCTCCATTCGCTTTAGCTTCCTCATGTTTACGATGTGCTGAAAATATAATGTCGCCACGGAAACGGTTGGTGTTTCAACAACGCCGAAATTGGTGTTTCAGCAACGCCAAAATTGGTGTATCGGCAAATTTTTCACAAGTGTCGAACAGCTGCGGAAAAGGTTGGTGTTTCAGCAATGGAGAAATTGGTGTTTCAGCAACTTTTCTCCAAGTGTTTCAACAATGTTCAATATCACAGTGTTCAATAGTTGCAACAGCATTCACCAGCAACTTTATACAACGCTTAACTACCTTTGCTCTTCTTGGCTCTGTGTGCTCCTCTTCTTTGGCTCTGTCTCCTTCCTTGAATATTGCCATATTGACATCAATGACAATCTGTGTCCAACAATTATAGTGATTCTTTGGTTTCAAAGATCCTCCCTTTCCTCTCTAATAGCCAGCAGTGTCTCCTCTGTTCAGCGTGTAGACTTCATATTAAGCCCCCACCCTTCTATTTACCCAGCTTGCTCACTTCGTACCTCTTTTCTCCCTTCTCTCCCTCCTCTAAGCGAGCCCAAATCCCTTCTAAGCACCCATGCCATCCATCTATCCCTCTCTTTACATCAGCCCTCCTCCCTGATTGATATATCCAAATGTTGCCCCCCCTTCAAATTTGTCGTTCGCAGGGACTTCAGCTCTATCGGTTTACAAGGGAAAAACCCACCCGTGTGCCTCATCCGGACTACAAAAAATCATTCATTTGCATTTATTATTAACGTCGGGCCCGCACTCCAAAACCTTTTCCACAGCGCTGCTCCCTCCTTTCTTCATTCTCCGATCAAATCAGGATCATTGATCAGGTGCTCGATTCGACGGTCGTTGATTAACCTGACCATTCAAATCTGCGTGAACCATCTCGACCATCGATCTATACACATAGGATTGGACGACTCTCACCGATTTGGGCGGACAACAAGCACAAAGATTCTCCTCTGATGCTACGTGTCGCTCGGTCAATGGAATCGGGCAACCCCTCCCTTTTACCACTTATGGTTTATAACCTGCCCGATATACCATCTCCGTGTTTAATCCCAGCTTTCTTCTCGGTTAACATGCAGACTTGTTCGCGCCCGATGACCGTATATATCAACCATCGACGGTTGCGACGGATCCTCTAGTCTCCTCTGGTTAATCCCCACCATACATCCCCTGATCCCAATCTTTGTGAATTAATCTTGGCCGCTAATCTTCTGACAACCTCGTCCGTTGACACATCCAGTGGTTCCCGTTTATGCCAAAAGGAAAGTGGAAAATAGCAGGAAAAGAAGAAGTATCTCAATCAACACAAAATCAAAGATGCACAACGAAATTCAGAGAAGAAAGCATAGACAAAGGAAGAACAAGCAAACAAATCACATGGAATTCAATCCAATGAAGGAGAGAACTCTTCAAGCAACGAAGGAGAGAACTCAGACAATTTTGACAAGAAGAACCAGTCAAATCAGGAGCAATCAGTCTACAAGCCTTGAAAAACTGTCAAAGAGCCCATGACAAGCAAATTTCTCTTTCTAGTAGGTCAGTTTGTTAGGCAGTACACTAGAATACACATAAAAATTCATGAAGTTTTGAACACAAGCCTAGGAGAAGAGACTGCATTCCTATCTCATGGCTTAGAGGTTTTTCATGATACAGTCTATTGTAATAGGAGCTTGCTCCATCAAAGCTTTTGGTAATATATAAACTACCCGACCTTGTTAAAATTAAAATAAATAAATAAATAAAACCCTAAACCTTAGAGTTGTATTCTTTATCCACATTGACACAATTGGTGTGGCGAAACATAGATAAAATCATGTCAATCATGTGCATCCACTTGAAAAGTAAAGGCAGGGTGAAAGTGGATAGTCTATTAGGCCATTTGATAACTATATGTGAGTCACCGAACAGTATAAAAGACCCAACTGCAATAACGTCAACTCAAGCATTTGACCCTTGTCTACAATAAATTCTTGTCTCTCTTTGTGGTTATGTCAATGCACACTGGCACATTTAGATTGTTTTATGAATCTTTGCATATAATGTAATTATTTTAAATATATGTAACTTATAAATAGTCAACATTTTTTGTTGATTGGGGTAGGTAGTGCAATGTTAATCATATGAAATCATATTCAAAACAACATATATTTGCTTAATTTTTAGTATCCTTGGTGGAAATTTGAGGTGCATTCCATGTTTTCATTAAATTGAACCCTCCAAATTGGGGAGGAGGCTTTTGAAACTATATATTTTTTAGAAGAAATGGTTTGTCATCACTCATTGTACTCTCCTTCTTTAAAATGATGTTTCTTACAACTCTTGTATTTTATTTGTTATAGAAGCAAATGAGGTGAACAAGTAGTTGCAACAACTTCTGGAGCAAACTATCATTCAATCAAGTACGTCATCATGTGGGTCGCCTATCATAATTGTGCCAAAGAAGGATGGGACTTGGAGAATGTGCATTGATTACAAGCCATTAAACAAAATTACCCAAGAAAAGGCACCCCTTGCCTAGAATTGATGATATGTTGGACTAGTTGCAAAAAATGAAATGCTTCACCAAGTTAGATTTAAATTCAGGGTATCACCAGGTTCGAGTCAAAAAAGAAGATACATGGAAGCCCGCTTTGAAAACCAGATAAGGTTGGTCTGAGTGATTAATCATGGTCTATGCAATGCACCAACTATATTCATGAAATTAATGAATGATATATTATGGTCATATATAGATTCACTTGTTATATCTTATTTAGATAATATACTAGTATATATTGCTACTTGGGAGGAGCACATCTCACATTTGATGTGGGTGCTAGAGACATTGAAGTATCACCGACTACTGGAAAATCTCAAGAAGTGTGAGTTTGCACAACAATCATGGTGATTTTAAGCTATGTGATTAGTGGAGGGGAGATTATGATAGATCTTGCAAATATGGAGGCCATCATGAAGTGGTCGATGCCTACAAATGCCTCAAAGGTTAGATTTTTGTTAGGGCAACAAAATACCTAAGATTCATACTTCCATTTTCAGTAGTAGTCGCAGCACTCTACATCATCAAAATAAGTGGCAAGAGTTTCCCGTGGGGGGGGGGGGGGGTCAACATAAGGACTTTGA
Source organism: Pinus tabuliformis (assembly GCA_031772625.1). NCBI lineage: Eukaryota > Viridiplantae > Streptophyta > Pinopsida > Pinales > Pinaceae > Pinus > Pinus tabuliformis. The sequence goes on from CM062815.1 coordinate 1,061,732,282, forward strand.
AGATTCGAAGAAGAAAATCAATCAAGCATTGATTCTTACATTATTGAACTTGCAATAACCCTTCGAAGTAGAGACAAATGCGAGTGGGCATGTTATGGGAGTGGTCTCAATGTAGGGAGGAAAGCATGCATGCTACCATTCTAAAGTGTTTCATGGGATGCCTATGACACAAAGCTCTCTACCCCAGTACAAGCTATCAAAAAGTGCAAACACTATGTGATGGGTAAAGAGACCATCATTTGCACAAATCACTAGCCACTACAATACCTACAAACGCAAAGTAAGTTACAATAATCTAGACATTACAAGTGGATGTGACTTTTATAATATGTCCATTTAGTGATCAAGTACAAGAAGGGAAACACACACAAGTTGGCCAACATGCTTTCAATCCCACCCATATAAAAAATCACAACTTTGGGAACTTTGATACACATGTAACCTCTCACCCATGATGCATATAGAGGGACATGTATAGAGACTGAGGACTTCAGGGAGGTGTATGAATAACTATAGGGCCAGAGTCATGTGGACAATGTTGATAGCATAGACAACTACCTTATCCATAAAGGGTTACTTTGTAGGTTGGACAAGCTATGTGTTCTTATAGGTGATAGACAACAACTAATCATAGAGGCTCATGTGTCCAACGTTGAAGGACATTTGGTGTAGGGAAGATAATTGCCAATTTACAGAGGTATGTGTACTGGCCCAAAATGTAAGAAGATGTAGGTAGGTTCATAAGAGGATGTATGCTTTGTTGTAAGAACAAACCTAGTAATAGAAAACAAGATTTATGCCATCCCTTACCTATACCTACTCTTCCTTGGGAAATCATTTCAATGGAATTTGTGGGAGGTTTGTCAACAACCAAGAAGGGGCATGACTACCTGTCAGTGGTAGTTGACAGGTTCAACAAGATTTACATTCTCATGCCCTGTAAAAGACCATCAACGGGAAATAAGTAATAAACTTTTTCTTTTTACAAGTTTGTGTGCACTTTTGGATACCAAGGTGCATCGTTTCATATAGGAACATCGAAGAAGAATCACAAAGCCATATAACCATATGCACAACAAATTAACACACAAAAGTTAAACTGGCGGAAAAGGCAGAGAGCCATCATGTGGTCTCTCATCCTCATGTAATTCACACTATTCAAAAAATTTAAAAATACATTTAAATACATGAGTAAGTGGTCTTAAGATAGTGCGTCTATCTTAGACTCACTTGGTCAAGACAATTTCTCAACTTACACACTAATTTAAGAGAGCTAGTTGGAGAGAATCTCTCATCCAAACTAGAATCCTTAGTTTCAGGAATTCTCATGATTTTATTTATTTAATTTAATAATTGGATTTATTATTGATTTTGAAGAGAGTGAGGCTAACATTTCGCCCCTCAATGATAAATCAAAAAAGAACAAGGAACCATCTTCCAAGTTCTCAAGTTGATCCTCAAACAACATTTGCCTGAAAAACCGCCAAAGCTGGATGCTGAAAAAACTCAAATCTAAAGAGAACATGAATCAGATGCATCTTTGATTCATCTCTGAATGTCGCTTGACAACTCCATCATGTGCTAAGCCACCAAAGGATCCAACTGTCCTTTGCTTGAAAACAACATCCGGTGTCCACTGACACAATTTGATGAACACCCACTGGCGCATTTGCTGATGATGATTGCCCATTGGCCGATGAAGATGCCCACTGGCTGCTTCGCTGATGTTGTCGATACTTCTAGTCTGACAACCACTTGTCAATTTCATTGACATTTCCCCCCCTTTGTCAGCTGAAAGGAGAAGCAATCTTCTCAAAAATATATCTGAACTCCCCCTTGTAGGTGGAGGGGTATTTCACTGGTGTACTCCCCCGTTCAACTGCACGGGAGTACCATCTTCATTTGATTGTTGGCTGCAATATGTGTGATTGAATCCGATTGTAAAACTTGTACAATCTTCTAGCTGTGGATGACCATTCCCAGGGATCGATCCATGAATAATTTATCTTTAATTTGGTTGACTATCGTTGTTTGCTGCATTTCTCTGATGAATGATTTGACTTGCCACAATGGTGACAAGGATGGAGATCAAAACACTGATCTTACAGATGACCAGTTCTTTGACAATGAAGGCATATTGGTTTGACTACAACTTCAGTTTGTGCACATGTTTGTCTGTCTGCAACTTTCTCATGGCTTGTTGATTGTATTTGATCAAGAAAGCCTGCACTGATGAACTTGATATGCTTAGAATAATCGGGGATATGCAAGTTGTTTTCATCTTTGTCATATCCTAATCCTCATCGATTTTTGTTACTTTGAAGTTCTTCCCACTGCTTGATGATGGGTTTGGAAGAAAGTTGAACTAGAACAACTTCAACACTTGAAGCTAGTTGGATGAATGAAATCAAATGATCAACTGTCTTTGGATTGGTCAAAGACTTGGAAGCAACATGCTTCTCTTGCAACTCATTTCTTTGCAGTTGCGACTCTAGTTGAAGTAACTCAATCGTTTCATATGCATGTTGAATATGCACTTGAATGTCACCAAGAGTGGTTTTGCTGATGTGCACCATGTCACCGACTGATGATAACATTAAATTGTTAATAATTTGGGACAACTGAATGTGTGTCGCCATGTTTCCTTGCTTACTTTGAAGTCAGGCTCGCTTGTCGTAGAAGTCATGCTTGAAAAAATTGCTCACTTGAGTCGATCACTGACATGACACGCTCGCTTGTACTGATTGTTGATTGCTGATGCTTTTAAACACTTGCTTGAACAGCTCATTGTACGCTCGCTTGATGACGATTGCTTTGCTTGAATGAAACGTTATGAATGCGTGAATGAAACATTATGAATGCTTTAATGAACTTTACATAGGCTCATTTGTTGTGCAATGAACTGTTGTACTTGATTTGGTTACTTGACACGCTTGCTTGATCTGTGGCTTAAAACACTGGCTTGATTTGATGCTCACTTGAAGAATACACACTTGTTTGACAATGATTGCTTGCTTGAACTTGCTTGATTTATTACTAACACTTTGTGCTTTCTTGAATGTACTCACTGAATGTGTTGATTTAAAAAAGGAAGGGTGTCGAACACTGTCAAAAATGCACCCAAGAGACAAATGACAAGTTCAAACTTGATGACTCAGTTGAAGACTTACTTGACTTAATGAATTCACCTTAATAATTCAAATTAGGGTGTCGGTTACAACTGAGAATGCACCCGTACAATTCAACTGAATTTGACTTTGATTGCAATTCAACTTACAAATTATGATTTGCAAGTTACAGTTTTGTATTGAGCTTATTAAAGAAATGGTGCAGGTGCAATTTCCAAAAAATTGTTGTTGAATTGCTGCAAAAATTGTTGATGTGGATGACAGCTTGATTGGATGTTGATGTAGAAATGTCGTTGACAACTTGATTATGTATTGTTGCTTCTTGATTGCTTGTAGTTTTGCGTGATTACATAAACTTGAATGGAATTGACTATGGGCATGCAATTTGCTAATTTTTTGTGTGTACCATATTATAAAGATACCACAAGAAGGTTTGTGTCAAAACTAGACACAAAACAAAAACAATATCAAGAATCATGCGTCATCACAAACATACACATGGTGTACCTAAGATCCCCTTATTCAATTTAGGGCGGATCTAGGACACAATCACCATAAAAATATATATGTTTTTATTAAGTAGTGAATTACATCAACCTTCACCTTCACATCATCGTGAATGAAATTTCTCAAGCACAAATTGTGAGAACTCCTTGAAGCAATTTGTCTTCAAAAAACTGCCTGTAGTGACTCAATCACTCTCAAAGTAAAAGATTACTTTGGATTACAATAATGTCTTTCACCTAAACAAATTCACTTACCACTCCAAATACAAAATTCATTTCATCTTATTACTTCAAAATAAAAATAAAAAATTACAGTTATCACTCCTCACCTTGTATCTCCACATCTCATTTCTCCATTAAAAAACTTTAATAAAATAATTTAATTCCTTTTTAAACTCCCACTTAAAATAATTTTATGGAGTCCCTTTAATAAAGTGATTTAAAAATTGAATTCAGAGTTATGGGGTCACTTTAAAAGTGAAGGAAATCTCCTTTTTGAAAAGTCAAAGCACACTTAATTCATAAAGCGCACCTTAATTCAACGCATTCACTTGTCCTCCATGCAAGTACTCCTCCACGCTAGACATTTGTTTGGTCAATGTTGGTTGTTGCTGGCACATCGTAAACTATCGTCGCTCCAAAATAGCTCAAAGGTCTACACATAATTCGCACTCACAGTGCCAACATAAGCATGTTGGTTGGGCGGCTATCAGAAGCAGATTCTTTATTTTCCAGTCGTCTCTTGATCTAGATTTGTAAATTCTGGCATCGTTGCACCACTCGTCCCACTACTTCAGTGCTGCCAACTGCGCTATTCAGTAAAACACTCTAGCACTTCAATTGGATCTCTTCTATTGTGATCAGAAACATCCAACGGATAATTTTTCATGTGGGACAGACTGATTGATGTGAAGGGTGATTGCTGGTGCAGCGCAGGAGGCCTCCATATGGGCGTCGATAAAATCGATCCAATACTCATAATCTGAATAAGATTTCATGCTGAAGAAAAGAGAAAAATGTTAGTCAATAGTGCTGGCTATGATCCGCTTATTCAGGCTTCTTTGTATTCTATCGTTCCACCTGACTTCTTGAACCTTGCCAATGACCAGAAGTTAACTGCAAATATGTTGAGCTGCCTTGTTAAATGGTTTCAAAGCACTTTCCATGTCCGGTCTTCTGAAGAAAGCTCATCTACTCAGCCTGAAGAGAGTAAAACTTTTGTCACCAAATTGCTCCATTCGATAGAAAGTCGCACTGGGACTATTGAAGAGGTGGCTGCATTGAATTTGGATGCAATGATGGATCTTAATTTTCTAACAAAACAAAATTTCGCCCAGCTTCTAGGCAAGATAATTCACCCAAAAAATGCAAGAAACTTTGCCCAGGTATTGATATGATAAATTTAGTCTGCTTAACAAGTGAGGAATGTGTTCGGATTACAAGGAATTTTGGCCAATCCCATAAATATAATGACCATGAGCGTAGCATAACTTTTCATATTGAAACAACCCATCACTGGGCTGAACCAAGTCAAACTAAGACTGGGCAGTGGCATGAAATCAATTGCCATGTTCAGATCTGTAGCTTCTCTTTAGAGACATACATGTAGTGGTATATTTGGTTTTCAATAGCATTTCCAGATTAGCACAATCGAGCTCTGTCTTTTGGTTTTAATACCCAACTGTATTCTCTGCAAATAATATTATAATACCTGACAATTGTTCTTAATAAAAAAACCTGAAACATTCATTTGACTATGCGGCTCAGTTTTGGTGAATTTGTATGTGAATGCAGTTTATTGTTGAATCATTTGGAGCTTCTGATTCAACAAAATCATATGCTCATCCAATCAACCATGTTTCCGAAAGACATCAATGAACACAATATAAAAAATTCCACGCTCCTCTCTGGGGAATTTGAAACATAATTTCCAGTGCTCACTCAAAATTTTCCGCTGATAGATTGTTCTATTTCATTCTTTGAAGAGCTCCGGCTGGTCACCGTTAGAACAACCACCTCAAATCATATATTTAGAGCAGACATCCGTCCCCAAGAGCCAATAAGGATTGCAATTTTCAGAGGAATTAATTATTCAAGATATCATTCTTGGGAAAGAAAGAAGTTTCAAACCTCGGAAGTGCACGGGCAAGGGTTGTATTGCCAAATATCATGCTGACAATTTCCAACAGCATGAATGTAGCACCATTGAATGTCTCTAACTTGCAAATTGATTCTTCACACTTCTACCCCGATCTACTACAAAACGCACAACGGTTATGTTCACAAAATCCTTATGTGATTCGCACAACATCCACTATCAAAAACCATGGATGAACCTTGCTCTAATCAAGCCATCAATTCCTTGCCAGGTTCTCCTCAGTTGCACGCAAAATTTTTAACACTAAAGCTTTGTCACATGATCCCAACAATCATGAAATTTGCTCTGATACCACATGAAGAAGAATCACAAAGCCATATAACCATATGCACAGAAAATTAACACACAAAAATTAAACTGGCGGAAAAGGCAGAGAGCCATCATGTGGTCTCTCATGCTCATGTAATTCACATTATTCGAAAAAATTAATAATACATTTAAATACATGAGTAAGTGGTCTTAAGATAGTGCGTCTATCTTAGACTCACTTGGTTGAGACAATTTCTCAACTTACACACTAATTTAGGAGAGCTAGTTGGAGAGAATCTCTCATCCAAACTAGACTCCTTAGTTTGAGGAATTCTCATGATTTTATTTATTTAATTTAATAATTGGATTTATTATTGATTTTTAAGAGAGTGAAGCTAACAAACACTAGTTTTCTTAATGCATTATGGACTACTTGGTGGGAGAAGATGGATACAAATTTGAAGAAGTCTACAACTTTCCATCCACAAACATATGGGAAAACATAAGTAGTCAACAAAAGTTTGGTATAGCTTTTGAAGGGTTACAATTAGAAGCATTTGAAGACTTGGGATGAAAATATGGTATATATACAACACTCTTATAACATAGAAAGTCTACACTTCTACTGGTAAGTCCCCATTTGAAACTTGTTCTGGATATTTTCCACCTTCACCTTTCGTTATTGCACATGGAAAATAAGGAGGAGTAAGGGAGGATCTAACAAGCAATTCTTTAAGGGTAGACAAATTAGTTGAGAAGATCAGGAAAATTCATTTACAAGTACAGGAGACACTAAAGAATTCACAGGGAAAGTACAAGGCTAGGCATTATCAACACCTAGCAAAGAAGTTATTCAGAGTGGGAGATAGAGTATGGCTTCAATTGAAGAAGTACAGGCTACAGGGTCTTGGTAAGAAAATCAAGGCTTTGGAATATGGTCTTCTGAGATATTAGAAAACGTAAAAATAATGCTTAAAGACTTAGTCCACCCCCATACATGCGCATTTATTCAATGGTGAACGTGGAAAATCTAAAAATCTACGAGCCATCCATGCTAGATCAAAAAGAGGAGAAATTCCCACCTTCTACAAAGCACTTAGCTCCAGATGTTAAGGCAAAGTTAAAAGAGGATACAATTTTGTAGAAGACGTCCAAAACTACAAGATAGGGTAGCGTAACCTTGGGAAGATTGGGTTGAAAGGACATCTTATAGGAAAGGATAAATTGTACTCCAAGAAGAAGGTAGAAGAAAAATTTCCTCATCTCATTTAATATAAGATGTTGGGGACCAAAAGTCTCCCAAAATGGGGAGGTATGATCTAGATTGAATCACAATAAAAATTGTCATCCATCTTGATGCTTTCATAGTAGAATAATTGAAGGAATCAACGTATAGGAGTAGTTTTTTTATTGGCAGGACCCCATTTAGAGAATTGGGATCTAAAACCTTTCGGGGCTAGTTTGAGGCCTTAACCTAATGATGTTATTATACACATAGAGACATTTCCAACAGTCCAACAAAGATGTCAAACATAGTTCAGATCCAAAAGTTATGCCTCTTAGAAGTTAACTTATTGTGATTGACCATCATAATTCATGAGGATGCCACATCAACCCCCATTACTCATGGAAAGGTGGGTAGCCATGTGGTGACTATGAAGAAGACTCTAAAAGGGTAAAGGGTAAAGAACTTTCCTGATGCAGTATTGTAGATATAAATGGTGTAGCCTAAATGGGTATCAAGGAATAACAAGCATGTAGTTGTTCCTAGGTAATGATAGAAGGCATATTCTATATCTAGATCTTTCCCCCCATTACCTCCATAAAGGGAAGGGATGGAGGGGCTTTCTTCCAACTTCCCGATTAGGTAGAGTATGCCCAACAATTCTCATTATTGCCCACACCACCTACAATCAACCATGGATTTTTGTTCCATTGTTCGTAGGGAGTGGCAAGTTTTTGGATATTTTTCGTTGATAGCCATATTAACATCTCTTCAATCAAATCATTGGGCAGTTCAGAGAACTCAAGGAACTGTAAGAGCACTTCCACAAAATCAAATTCAGCAGTTTGCCAAGAAAGGGGAAATTGCGAGAGCACCTAAACACCATCAATATTGTTTATTCCTGATTTTCTCAATGCCTTTCTTGAAATAACTTATGCCTTCCAAAGATATGACTGATTTTGTAATCTGAAAATGATACTCACAAAACAAACGTACTATGTTCATTTTGTTCCATAATTCCCCCCATTGCTTCTCTATGATCGGTTTCACTTCAACATATATATGTATTAAATGTCTCTTCATCTGGCTAAAAAAATTTGAGTACTTAGCAATTACAGGCTTTGGACGAAGTCTCTGAGGTTTAGTGAAATGCTTCATTTCTTTCCTCAATTTTGTTTGTGGAATGGTGTTTTTAATGTCAACCTATTGTCTAGTAAGTGGGTTTCGAGCATGTTGTTTAGTTTCCCAAATGGTCTGCAGGGTTTTTCTGCTATAGAGAAGTTGAGTGGAATTTTGTTAAAGTGGTAATAAGATAGGATCCCAATCATCCCACTTGTATTTGTTATGGACTAAAAGAGACCATTCTATAGAACTAACAACCAACACCATGTGAAAATATTGTGTGTCCAACAACTTCTCTTCTCAATCTACATATGTGCATGAATTGTTATTGACACTGATGATTACGATTAGTCATTTTCCCATGACCATATGACGTAGATTAACAACTTGTCGTCATTTTCTAGGCAATGGAAGAATAGGTGTGGCCAACAAGAAGTCATTCTTGTAGGACAAGAACTGACATTTGATATGATAATCAACATTCATGATGAAGGTGAAAGAATGATCTATTTTGGAGCCTGTTAACGACTCCTCTTCTTCTGTTGCTTTTGATGGATTTGTTGTCATTGGATCACTTCTTTAACAACTTAATTGGTCAATCTCTTCACTAACAGAGGTATGATGTTTCCCATATGCAATTGTTGAAGATGAAAATAAAAATATGTTTGACATGTGAGAAGAAATAAGAGGAGACAAAAGCCTGCTTGATTTATAGGAACTTAATGAAGACAAGACTCTATTTGTGTCACGAGGAGGAATGGAGATTGAAAAATTACGTCCCATCTCCATAGATGCTTCTAGTTTCTTTGTGGAGACCATAGGGGATGTAAAAATAACGCTCTAGTTTTGAAGGAAAATTGAAGAGCATGCAATTTGTTGTATATTTGTTGAGTTCTCAATATACAGAACATGTGATTGCAAATCATTTAGTTTAGTTGAACCATTTGTTGCATTGGCCATGAAAGTATGACCTCTGTTGTGTTTGTGATCAACAAGTTTTTGAGGTAATGAAAATTAGTAAGTACAAGTCTTCATCCAATTTAATGCCTGACATGAACTTCCTAGAGGGCGAAACTTTGTAATTTCACTTCTAAAATCCATGGCTTGTAGAGGTCTTTTTCGTGAAATTTTAAACATTGACCTTCACAAAAGACAATCTTGCTAATTGTTGTTGAAAAGCATTGTAATGCCCCATAAAAATAAATAAATAATAATAATAATAATTCCCCCACGATGAGTGGAGATAAGCTCAACGAGGATGCATGGAAATCAAAGAGATGATGGGATAGTCACCTATTACCTTAATCAATAACCTGATGTTAAAGCATACAAACCACCTCCGTTGGATGATTGCATAGTGGTGGAAGTTAATCAACCCTCGTGCCAAAAGAGGGAATGTAAAATAAAATGATGATAGTCTCAGCTCTCACCCTGACCTTCCATTCAAGTAGGCATAGAGGATGTACTTAGTTGATCTGCACCCACACCAGGGTATGATTGGATTCAATTATAGCAAGATGAAAAAAGTAAAGGAAGACAATGACTCGGATGGGAAATGTAATTGATACCTATGGATCTTTGGGACACATTATAAATATAGGATGGAGCCATACAACCTGTTCTACATCACATGACTAAGAGTTGAGAAAAATGGCCTTGGTGGATGTTCACCCTCTCAGTCATGCACATCATGCTCATAGGTTGGCGCTAGGACATTGGTATCTAGCACAACAATGGAAAGCTTCCTCAAACGCTTTGTCTCAATGGTGTTGGAAATTTCTGGGAGTTGGTGTGTCATATTGGGAATATTTATCTCACTGAACAATGGATGTCCAATGCCATAATGGAATTGAATTGGGAATTGGAGCGAAAGAATCTACAAATTCAATATATGATCTGATTCACAGGTAAAGTAAGTTGCGTACTCATGATCCACTGGAGGTAGCGAGGGAGAATTGCACAGTTCTAATTATGAGGGGAAACACAACTCATAAGTATGGTTTGCAAAACCCCCCCCCTCCTAGAAGAAATTAAAAGCATAAGGGGGAAACCTCAGGGTGACTGAGCCTATTGTGACCTCTTGGGACGTAAGAGCACAGGGAGTGTGGATTTAGTTGGAATGTCGCTCATGAATCCTGAGCTTAATGTGGGTGTTTTCAAGGCTAGCCTAAGGGTAAATTCTCTGTCGAGTATGCTTGGACGACAACCTCTCATCGATTTTCCAGAATGCGAAGGAAAACATCTTAGAGGGTGTGAATCTGGTGGTAGCACCCTCAAATGAGCATTGTTGGCAGCTCCTAGTGGGTTCAACACTCAAGAATCCATTTGAGAAGTCAATCCACGGTAGTTTCTATATTATCCTATGATCTTCTAAACTGTCTTAGTTTAAGCATGAAAAACTACCTCAATTTTTATTGTGACCCAGAACATCAAGCTGGTCTGAATCAACGCTATTGTAATCCTTTGTATAATTGTTCTAGCTACAATTACTCTTCCATATTGTGAGACATGATGACCAGGAAAAACATTTGCAACATAAAGTAACTCCAATTGTGTTTTTGGGTTGGTTTCCCAACCGGGTGGCCCATAACTCAAGGACAATCTATCTGTAACTTCTTGCATCAATAATATGAAGTTGAACTTCAAACAAATAATCATAATAATAATAATAATAAATGAAATAATAATAATATATAAATAAATAAAACAATAAATAATAAAGAAAGATAACAAATAAAGAATAAAATATAATAATATTCAATAAATAAAATAATACACTGAAGTTCAAAATAAATATATATAAAAATAGTAAGAATAAGTAAAGTTAACAAAAAGTAAAAAGGAATAAAATAAGCAAGAGTTAAATTAAGAAAAATGTTGAGTTAAGTAAAACTTAAGACAAAGAAATAAAATTGACATGTTGACACATGGATTGTGTGCATGCGGGTCCATCTCCAATCCCCTTCCATTTTTGGAACAATTTGTTCTATTTAATGGACTAAAAGGGAGATGAGAAGCATTGATTCTTTCTAGAGGATAACGCTATGAGACAAAGGATTCTCTAACAGTAGTAGTTGATTGAGGGCTCAGGGGTGGCCAGTTGTAGAAAGATTATGTGCATTTGAGCCTATTGTTGGGTGGAGAGTCATCCCCAAAAATTTGTTGCGGTTAGTAGGATCCGAGTAGTGTTACAACTCCTAAATCACTAGTAAGGTATGTCGTTTCCGCAGGCAAGTCTTCTTTGCCAATGGTTTCGAAATTCTATGTTAATTAGTTGAATATGTTATGTGTTGATTATTAATTGCATAAATTGATGTAATTAATTTTCATATTTAATTTCCGGTTGTTGCATATGGTATCATAGCCTAATTTTCAACTTTGTTAGACATATCAACCCTTCATATGTAACTAATGTTACTAAAGAGCTATTATGTCGTTGTTATTAACCTTGAAAAATATTTACGGTGTTTGTTAGCTACATTGTGCTATCCATCTTTTTTCTAAAATTCATGTCTAGATTGAAATCTATAGAGTTTCCCTTGCTCTTTCTCTTTGTCATATATTTAGGCTTGGGTAAGAACACAATTTGCACTTCTATCACTCTATTATAGGTAACATAGGAATGTATTTTCTGCATTATGTGTGCCCAACGTTTTGGAGTAGAGCTCCACATTACTTTTTCAAAAGAAAAAAAAAGAAAAAGAAAAAAATGACATTAAGGTTTGAGTATTAAATTTTTTAACATTCAGTAGGGGTTTTTTGGGCACATTTTCTCTTGGTTATATTTGATTCGACCACACTTCCCATCACCATCTTGAAGCCTCTCCTATGATTTAAATCTCAATGATAAATTAAAATCCCCACGGAACCAACTTGTTCGTAATGAAATTGGGAACCAACAAAAACTCTAATCAAATCAATTCTTTTTGGTTTAAAATTAGAATGAAATTTCCTAATACAACTAGCCAATAATGCAAGGTGCAAGGCTATTCATATTAATTTAATTGAATAGAGTATTTTATAAAGACGAAAAATAAATTACCAATAATTTTCACAGATTTCACATTACTTTGATCAACCATTAAACATTATACATGATACATGTATACACATTAGTAAATTGATTTAATTGCCTATAATCCTATTACTTATGAAAATATTTATAAACCCAAGGGTATGTTGCACATAAAACTATATAAACGAGTATGAACGCGTCAATCGTCTTTGTAGGAGCAATGGTAGTTTCTTTGGTGTAACCAGAGGACATTGAATTGGCTCCTCCTCCTCGTTCCTTGTGTATTTTGTTTGCTTGATCTCTTCCATTTTGAAACCTAATGTAAATTAACATTTTCATCGTGCTAGTGTGTTTCATCTTGAGTAACATCTTAGGCAAAAGTAGTTTTTCATATATTTTAGGAAAGTATGTACATGATAGAAAAGGTGAACCAAGAACCCTTATGTTAGAGAAGGTAAAGTAAGAAGTAACTTTTTTTATATTAAAAGGGTAAAGAATGAACTAATCATTAAAAGAGGTATTATTTTTTATATTAATTTTGAAATTAAATTAAATTAAATTTTATATAAAAGAAGGGAAAATAAAGTAATTTAGATAGTCCTCTTTCAACTTCATTATTATTTTGTCGTAAAGGCAGGTATTACGCATTCGGTAAGAGGGTTGACTGCTAATTATTTTGCTATTTGACCAAAAATCAAATAACACTTTTTAAAATATACATTATAAAAATATATATGTATTTATTTTTTAAAATATTTTATTTTGTTTTTATTTTTATATTTCATTAGGTATCATCTTATTATAAAATGATTACTTTAAATTAATGTAATATATTGTGATACTAGTACTGATACTCAAGTTGTCATTGGGCATTTATGAAATCATTACACTGGGCATTAATTGTTTGAACGTGGAGTATTGAAACACTTTTTTCTAACTTTGGCTCATTTTCTGAAACCTAATAATACTTTTCATAGGTAATCTTGCTAAAATTTGCATTAACTAAGTCTTGGTTTTATCTCTCCCATATTTCTGCTACCATTTCCATTTTGGTACTGCCTTCCATATTTCTTACCGGACGGTGCATTGTATCGTCACTGATAGATCACGACCCAAACCAAAATGCTACTCCATTTGGTCTCTCATTCAAGAACTATTATATGTCGTTTCATTGCATCTAGTTCATGAGGGAGGACTAAAGCCACAAGAATAATTGAATGGGTCATCATAAATGTCCTCTCATTGTGTCTAACCATTATGGTGTTTCATAAACTCTACTTTTTTAATGTAAGATACGTTTTAAGAATAATTAAAGGTCCATTACAAATGTTCTTTGTCGGCGTCTCTAGCGAGTGATATTTAAGACAAATTCACATGCCTAAAGAAATCTTCAAGTTTTTTCAAATCCAATTAATAAAATCTAAAGATTTCTTGGACTCTACAATCTTTGGAGTCGAGCTAATCCAAATTCAATCTTATAATGTAAAGATTTCTTGTACTCTGCGATCTTTAGAGTCGAGGTAATCCAAATCCAATCAATAAAATAAGATTGCCTGTATTTTGCAATCTTTGGAGTCTTAACTATATTCCTAAAACTTATAATAGTATGCATGTAACATAATCACGACATTTTCATTTAGTAATTTCATGGAATTAATTGTAGTTATTTAATTATGTAATAAATTCAATATTTGGACAATGACATTAAATGTAGCTCTTTGATTGTAACGTGGATGGAAAAAAAATGTGTTTATTGATGGCATTAGGGAATGTATGAAGATCCGCCACTCATGGTAAGAGAATACGCATCACAGTGAGAAACAACAGCTCTGTTGCAATTTGAAATCATTGCAAACATCCTATAATATATGGTAATTAGTTGATATATGGTCATGGGTTCTGTTATAGTGAAAACAAAACACCCTCATTTTATTCTATCATAATAGACATGGGGACCCTTTTGCATCCATTTAGGCTTTGAGTGTTTATTACTTCAATTTAGCCTAGTCATCTTTTTCATTAACACTTGTTTCATCTTCCCTTATGGTTTGCAAATTTAGCCTTAGTTTTACTATTTAGACTTTTAAGTTAATTAAAACATTCATTTTTTTTAAAGTTAATAAACTTGTAGTTATTTTTTCGTTTTAATTAGATTAATTAATAAAACATAGCCCCCGAGACGAAGATTCATACATTAACCATATTATAATGTGGTAAGTGGCTTAGCCCTTTTTAATAAACATAAAAATATAAACTCTGAACCATATGACAAATGGATTTAATACAAACAAATGAATATAGGTTTTAGTGATATATATTATAAAGTGGTTGAAGTATTACAGAGGACCCACATACCACGTAACCCTCCTCCGCTCCCTTATATCGGAGAATCCCATATCAAAGTTTTTGGTATGTGTCACCTCTTAAAAGTTATGATATCATATAACCTCTGATCTTCGATATGCGATATAACCTCCGACCTCCGATATGAATTAATCTTCCGATCACTGATTTGGTTGCGGATCAGATGGGATTTATTGCAACGATTTAATATAATATCGCATCCACTCCTCATTGGAACTTTCGATATATAGCGAGTTTTGTAGAGTGCGTTATGTTAAAACTCCGATACTCCAACCTCAGTTATCCATCTGCGTTCGTCGCTTACCACACTTTGGTTTGGTCTTTAGTATTAAGTTTTGAATAAGTCATTGTTAATGGTCTCATGCTATTTATCATTGGTTTTTCATTGGGATTAGTTTAGATTCAAATTATTTGTAAAACGTTGATTGCTTTGTTGTATTTGGATTGCAGCGCTGATTCTAAAAGAACTTTCTCCTCTGATTTTAATTGAACAGTTGAACCACTATAGCGCTAAAGAAAGACAGAGGTTGTTGAAAAAGGCTATTCAGAGAATTTGTTCAAAACTACCCTTCCGATCATTCGAAGGTTGTTAGAATCTAATCTAAATGAAGCTTACAAGATATTCTAAGTTCAGCTTGTGATTCAACAAAATACAAAACTTCCAGATTCATTTACTTTTTATTTCTCGTTTGTTGAGAAACCGAAGGGACCTATTAACTTTGAAATCTATATAAATGCCTGTCTCTTCAATAAGATGGAGGGAGGTCACGATCCACTCAAGGGGGATTATCTGTATTTGTTCAATTTGTGCGATAACACTACTCTTATGTACATAGAGGTCAATTATAGAGAAAAAAAAAAGGGTTTATTGCTATGTTATAATTGCTTTGCACTATTGTAGGCAGTTTTTCTATGGGTCTGAGCTACTCCAAGACTGCATATTTTGTCATAAGCTTTGGCGTTGTTTAATTAATTCTTGTTCTTGTGTACTATTACCAGAACTCACGGTTATTGTCTCATTGTTAAAGTTTCATTTTTGGTTCTGATCTTTATTTTAAATAGTATTATGTTGCTTTGATATTATGCACTATTGTTGTGTTGTTGAATCTTTGTTAAAGTTATCTTTGCAGGGTAGAATGAGATTGAAGTCAATCTTAATTTGTTGAAGTATTCCTGTGGTGACTGATAACTATTTATTATTCATTTACAGGCTTATTTTGCTTTCACTTGTATTAGTTAACGTGAACTACTTCCTTTAATTAATACAAAATTATATGATGAATTATACCAATCCTTCCCCTGTTTTAGTTAACTTGCTCTCAGATTAGGAGAGGGCTATCCCATTCTAGTTCGAGATAGGTTTTCCATGTTTTAGATTAGTTCTGCATTTACATATTAGTTTGCATCAAGTCCTCTCTTAAACATAAATCATTTAATTGTGGTTTGATCAGCCTTTTTAAATCGATCAAATCTTTGTGTCGTTTACTTCTTTAACCCACATCTTAAAGATTGATGCAAATGAAATATAACATGACGTAATGTAGGTGTAAATAGATTAATTATTAGTTTAGGTTATATTAGTTTTAGATTAGATTATATTTATGTTTAAGGGTAACTGGACCCATAAGCAGTAAGAACCGCCATCTTCAACAGAAAAGGATTTGCTTTAAGTTTCCGACTGGGTGGTCTCCCCTAATGTTGACGGAGGACATTTTTTCCAATCAACAGGTTCCTAAGGTCAATCTCCATTTCTAATCTTATATTTATTTCAAATTACTATTTTTTCAATTAAAAACATATCAATTATTATAAACACTATTTGGTTGATATAACTTGATATGATTAAGGGGAGATGAAGAGCATCCCCTCAAATATTTCATAGTCTTTGAAACTTTAATTGGTCCACAATCATCCCATCTAATGATTTGCACCTTTCCTGATCTTTTCTAGCTCCTTTGATTCCAACCATTCATTCAACCCAACACAGTGAATTCAACAATGATGAGGTGCGGAAAGTATGTAGAAATTGCCCATATGCACCAAAACAAAATCTTTTGGCTAGGAGGAATAGATTCTCGTTTTTTATAGCGATATTTGCACAAGCATTGAAATCAAAGCCTTGCTTTTAAATTGTAAATATTACCAAACATTAAATTAATTATATTCTAAATTTTAAAACTAACTTGAATTCAATATGTTTGCTCTAATTTAGCTATATTTAAACTAAGTGGTAGGACTCGCTACTATGCAACACTTGTTATATTACTAAATGGTTAGTAAAAGACACATTTTTTGTGATTTTCTTAATTAGACATAAAGAGGAGGCGGGAAGACATTGATACACAACATAAACCATTATGTTAGTAGGAAACCACACTTTTACATGCTTATTCAATGGTTTAACGAACTAAAGGGACGAGAAAAGAAAGAACAACAACCATTATAGGGAGGAGAGATGAAAGCATAGCAAGTTGTGCAAACTATAATAAATAATAATAGCATTTGGTATCACCTTATATGTTGGTAAACTATAATCAAGGACAAATATTAAAACTAATATAGCCCAATCGAGTTTGTTCTCATTAATCAAACATGTGTTCACAAAATTTCAGATAAGTAGGGTTCAAGTGCATAATGATAACTTTTCCTCAACATATCAATTATCGATTATTAAAAAAAGTTCACAACTATGCATGGGTGTTATTTAGGAAGTGGAATTTAGTAATAATAGTGGAGATGGAATCATGGTGATTGTTTGAAATATGAGTAGTTTAAGGCATAATTAAAGGGTTATTTTTTTCTTTACTCTAAGGACATCACTTCTCAAAAGAGGAAGAATGATAAATGAACTCACATTCACAATGGGAAATTGTTGAAAATAGCAACAAGAAATGCTAAATATAGAAGTGCTAAATTTAGAACTGATATAAATAGCATTTCAGGATACCTTCCTATTTTAGTCAGTCCCTAAACTAAAATAGAGAAGTAAAATTCGAATTTGATCTTAGTAGCTGTTTGTAAAATAATTAATTAATTCACCATGAGTTAATTAGTTAAGGAAAATCAAACATGAAGTCTATGTGGGGACATGCAACAGTTTCTCCATTAATTGAGGAATTTATCCATCAGTTAAAGAGATAAGGATGAGTTGTAATTAGTTGGCTCAGTTAACTGAGTCAAGTCCAGTTAGATTAATTCAAACAGTTTGTTGAATTAATGTGAGTTCAATTAGTTAATGCATGCATGCATGTAAATGTTGCACTTCAGATAACTGAATATTCTCTCATAAATAACTCATGCATGTCAGTTCAGACAGAGACCCAGTTGAGATCAGATGGAGGGGCAATGTACTATCAGTTGCTAGAATATTCCATTGTGAATATCCCTTGCATGCAAAAGGAATTCTTTCCTTGAGGATTGCGCAGTTACTTCTTCAGGTTTTGTGAGTGTGATGAGGCCAATTCACACATGTGGCTTCACTGGACCCCAAGAAAAACTGCGCAAGGAAATAGGAGGCTTGGAGGGCTTGAGGAGGACATATACAGTGTCTATTCAGTCTGTGAGTTGTATTGTTTGATTGCAGAGAGAGCAGGATAGCTTGAGAGCTGATTCTTTTTGTAACTTGAACAAGATTTCCACTTGTATGATAATACAGAGATTGGGGTTTTAGGCTGAGGCTTTCCCCGGGTTATTTCTTCTGTGTTATGTGTGATTGATTTCTCATTCTCAGTTATATGTGTTCTCTTGATCATGCTCAATTCGATTAATCTTTCGCAAAGTGTTGTAGAAGTAGATCTTGTATCGTGTTTTAGTATATTGCATAATTTGTTCATCTATAGTGGGAATTCCTACAGAAATTCAATACACCAAGGAAGCAGAAGCAATTTATAAATTGGCCTAAATGATACACCTAGAAAAAATATGTAATCGAATTATATGGTCATGCACTAGTGAGTGTGTGAGAAGAATCAAGAGGTATATTAAATGTTTCCCTTATGCTTGATAAATAACTTAGAGGCCTAACTATGAACATTAAAAAGAGGACAATAAATTTTAAGGAATAGACTATCACATAATATGTTAAATTGGATTAAGGAAGTAAAGAAGTCATTAGCTATTCAAGCATTCAAAGAGAGAACAATAGTATAGTTTATTGAAGGAACATATCGAATGAAGTCAAAACTGGAAGCAATATACATTATGATAGAATGAAACTACCTCTGGAAGGATAGTAAGGTCGTTATTAGAATGAGATGACAAAAAAATGTAAGCATAAAGACACAACACTTTTAAGAAAGGAAGGATAATTTTCAAGGTTTGGTTCCTAATGTTAGCTGTGATATTTGGATAAATTTATCTAGGAGGAAGGATAAAGAATAAATTTACAATTTTTCTAATGATTATGACAAATAGTATCCCTTGTAACGATAACAAACTTAAAATGGTGAGATGAATGGAAAACAAGACTACATAGATACTTAAGGTGGGGTAAGTGGAGTTTCACAAACAAATATAAGATGTTGATGAAAATTAGTAAACTATCTTACAACATGATAGAAGCCTTTTGATTATCACAAGGAAGTAAAGCAACACTCTTGAGGTAGCACATGAATAGGTAACCATTTGAAAAATTATTTTTAAAGCATAGAATTTTTTTTTTTGCTTGGAGACATGAAGAGAATAATTATAAGGTATAATGGAAGATGATAAATATCGAGAAGAAAATATTTTCAATCAACCAATGAAGTTAAAGGATTAGATAATGATGACGATCATTTTTAAGGAAGTTGTAGGAATTATGGTAACATTAGGTTATCATTGGCAATAAAACCATGAATGTCTATATGATGGAATAAAGAAGATAAATATATAATTGGGAAAGGAAGAATACATGACTAGAGATTAGAGCTCAAGATGATGAGGCTCATTTGAAGTTTAACGATGTACTTAAAATGACTAAACCCACTATTAAATTGTCAACTTTCTCGCTGAAAAAAAATAATATATATATATATATATATATATATATATAATAAAAATAAAATAAAATAAAAAATAAAAAATAAAAATAAATAAATAAATAAAATAAATAAATAAATAAAAATAAAATAAATAAATAAATAAATATTATTATTGAAAAGTAACTGACGTCTTAATGAAAACGTGACACTAATAGTATTGATGAGATAGCCTAGATCCTAGATGGATGTTGAATAATCTTATTTCATAGTTCATATTCATTGTTTATACAAGCAAATGAAATTGATTTTTGTTGATGAATCATGATAAGAATGCTTATGGTGTATTATTGCTCTATATTTGATATGTATTGAGATGATTCTCATATTTATGAAGTTATGTTATGAGGTTATATTGACATGTGGTTCCATTTATTATGTGATATCATGATTATCTTTGATGTTATAATTTATGATGATATTTCATGGTGTGAAGTGTGTGGTAATTGCATGTGACTTTATGACAAGCATGAACATGTAGTTTTTTTACTATTCATAATGCTGGCATAATAATAATGTTATGTTCTCATGATGGCATGCAAGATTTGCCATGCAAATTATTTTATTATGATGCTATAATTAATCCATTGGTTGCATGTTGAGATGTAGTAATTGACAAGAACTCCACAAATACACCGAGAGGGCCAATTTATTTGATGATCTCGTGGGAGCCCATACTTGTGAGGGAGAATATGTAACACCATATGGGTTGGGAACAGACTCAATCAATGCTACATATGCTAGTGGTTTTTTTTTCCTTGTATAGCTCTAGATGGATAACTCTCACGGGGCTATGGGACCATCTTGAAGAGGTTGAGTGCCTGATATTAGATTGGGATGTCGAAGTTCAAAAGTGTGTGTAGGACTTCGATGTTTGGGGTTGTGCACCTTAGTGAATGTGGAGGGAGTTGGGCCAGCCTTTGGAGATGTCTGGAGTACTAAGTCGGGTGTTTGTCTTGGGGCAGATGAGGTCTGAGCCTTCGGGCTATGGTACAGACCAATGAGGCTTTATGTCTAGTTCTGAAAGTTGGGAAAAAAGACTTAAGATTCCTTGGGATTTCCTTGGTATTGTGTAACTTTCAATGGTTGTTGGTATACCAGTGCAACAAAGGGTGTAGGCCAAACATGAAGTAATAAATAAATAAAGAAAATAATAAAAACTTAAAAGATTAAACTTAACTTCGGGACGAAGTTCCTTAAAGAGAGGGAGCATGCAGTGCCCCATAATAATAAATCAATTATTAATAATAAAAATAAAATGAAATAATATTAATATTAATATATAAATAAATAATATAGGAAAGATAATAGTAGCAAATAAATAATAAATAAAGAAGAAAATAGAATAATAGTAAATAAATAAAATAATAAATAATAAACTAAAGTTCTAAATAAAAATATATAAAAATAATACTAATGAGTAACATTAACAAAAAGTAAAAATGAATAAATAAGAAAGAGTTAAATTAAGAAAAATATTGAGTTAAGTAAAACTTAAGACAAAGAAATAAAAGTTGGCATGTTGACACATGGATTGTGTGCATGCGGATCCCTTTCCAATTCCCTTCCATTTTTGGAATAATTTGTTTTATTTAATGGACGAAAAGGGAGATGAGAAGCATTAATTCTTTCTAGAGGAGAATGTTGTGAGAGAAAAGATTCCCTGACATTAGTAGTTGATTGAGGGCTCGGGGGTGGCCAACTGTAGAAAAATTCTATGCATCTAAACCTACAGTTGGGTGGAGAGTCGTCCCCAAAACTTTGTTGTGGTCAATAGGATTCAGGTAGCATTACAACTACGAAATCACTAGTAAGGTATGTCATTGCCGCAGGCAAGTCTTCTCTGCTAATGGTTTCAAAATTCTATGCTAATTAGACGAATTAATTGTGTGTTGATTATCAATGCATAAATTGATGTAATTAGTTTACATATTTAATTTTGGGTGTTTACGAGCATCATCACAATTATCTTGCTTTATGTCCAACCTCTCAGACACTGGAAGCTTTTGTTCTTCAACTACTATTTCCATCTTTATTTTCGTTTTTCCATCAAATTTCACTGCATGATCTTGCCAATGAAAACCTCCAATACTAAGTTCAATCCCATAATGAAATTCATCTCCAACTTCAACTCTAGGAACATAACCCACAATCTGTTTTCCAGTGTTAGCCCACTTATTATTTTCCTTCAGAACTTGAGATGCTTGCACATCATTATCATAATCTAGGCCATCTCCATCTTTAAGATCATCTTCATTCTCATTATAATTTGTGATTGGCATAACCTCTTCCTGATCTTTTGCATAATGTAATGATTCTTCATCAATAACTTATGTAGATTCATTTTCTTCCTCCTTGATTTCATCTTCAACTGTCATATATCCACTTGGATTATCAGTCTCATTTATGGCTTTTACATCTTCAGGTGTTATATTTTCAATAATTTCATTGTCTTTGACATTAAGGTCAACTTCTAAAGTAGGTGTTGAATCTAGTGATTCAAGAAGTCTTATCGATTTTGCCACTATTTCTCTCATTTCCAGTAATAATTCTCAAGGTGTTTTATGGTCATCCAATAAATCTTGGGAATATGTTCCCATGATTTCTGGACCTAAATCTTAAAGGAAGGACTGTGCAACAGTTAACAACCATAGGGTCAAATAGCTCTAATACCATTATAACAAACAAAAATTGTAGTTGTTTGCATTTAAATGTAAAAATACACAATGTATTGTATATATGTGTGTGTGTGTGTGTGAGAGAGAGCGAGAGAGAGAGAGAGAGAGAATAAGAACTGATGATTGTTTTTTTAGACAAGAGAACTAACAACCTCCCCAGATATATGCAACAACCTGCAAGCCACATATATTAGAAACTCATAGCTCACCCTAGGATCGAGATGGCTGAAGACCACTGGAAACTGGAGCCGGGATCCTAGACTCCAACAGGACATGTCCTATCCTTTCGGCCTTACTATGATGAGTCATGTCTCCGGTGACTTGAACCCGGGTGGATGGGATGACAAACCATCATCCCACCAATACTAGTTGAAGTGCCTTTTCACGTGAAAATATGTGTCTCTTTAGTAAGGCACACCTTTAGACATTTTAATTAATTATTATTCATTACTATGTTTGTTACAAATCAAAGGTAATTGCAGATCCACCTTAAATCAACTTCAACCACAAGTTGGCAACATCACTAGTTTGCTTTGTGTGCATTTTTCTCATCTAATCTCTCCATTATTCATAACTAAACACTAGTTCATATTTAGCTATGTTGCACATGACTCTCTTAATCCCTCTTCTTGCTAAATTCAAATTTTGTTCCTTGTACTTACCTTTAGTTATTATTAATGTTTAAATAATATATCATGTCTTATTTTGCCTAAGAACTTTGAGTGTGGACTAATATCTTTTAACCATATTTATCTTCCTCCTCAAATGACTCATTTATGATGTAGTTGATTTTATTACTATTTTTTAAGAGTAGTCTAAGGAGGTGAATGTGACATGATTTTATTGAAATTCGGTGGAAATTTTTGGAAATTTAGGTTACAATTGTCAAGGTTCAAAATTTTGGATGTTATAGGGAATTTTGATGGTGTTGAATCCATTTTCACCATTAAAAATAAAAAACACTCCCACAATAAAATTTCTTAAAAAAACAATTCACTTTCTAGACAGAATCATCACCTTAAACAAAGCCATTTTTTTAAAGTAAATATTATAGCTAACTTTGTGGGTAAGAGAAGAATCAAAGGATCAATTATAATGAACATGTTATGATATTCATGAACTCACATTTGAAAGAAGATTGAATGGGCCAAGACACCAAGCTTAAAAGTGTAAAATTTACATCATGTAAATACAATAAGTAATATTTCTTTACCATAATAACTTATTAATATTTCCGTTTCAAATGGCCATGAATCATGTATCTTTTTATATCTTGTTATTTATTCAAGCTTGATACAGCTTGAGTGGGCCTAATGGCTAAGAGCATGTGTTTCCTCCTAAGAGGTCACAGGTTCAAACCCTGAGGGGGGTAGAGTATATATGCCTTCATAGACTTAGTAGTCAAATCGATGCACGGAGGTGGGTCCCTTGTCCCGTAAACAAGGGGGTCTCATACACCAATTTGGTGTCTGACTTGGCTGTGACCTTAAAAATGGATATTATTATTATTATTATTAAATAATCTTTTAAACAACACAGGTAATCAATTTTGAACCCCTTGATTTTGTTTAAAATTATATTTGTTAAAGGATTGAACAATATTGCTGTAATATAATTAAACATCAATTAATAAACTAGTAACGCATGCGATGTGGTCCTACATAATTTTTAATTAAATTTATTGATTTACAAGTTGTGGTGCAGTATGATTTTTAATCAAATAAAGAGATATTAGTGTGAAGTTTAAACAAATGAAAAAGGAATTAAAATTATGGTAAAGTTTAATTAATAGATTTTTTAATTAAATAAAGAGATATTAGCTTGAAAAAAAAAAAAAAAAATTGAAAATAGATTAGAAATATGGTAAAGTTAATTAATAATTAAAATGGTTTGTTTGTTTTTTTTAAACGAGGATATAATTTTCGGGAGGTTGTAATTTGTTATTATTTAAATTATATTTTTGAATGCATAAATGGATTCAATATCTTAAAAAAATTTAGGGTACTTGAATTTTGCAAATTAAACAAGGTAAATTTATGATTGTGCCAGATATAATTTTCGGGAGGTTGTAATTTGTTATTATTTAAATTATATTTTTGAATGCATAAATGGATTCAGTATCTTAAAAATTTCAGGGTACTTGAATTTTGCAAATTAAATAAGGTAAATTTATGATTGTGCCAAGAAGCCCTCTATAACCTTTGTCTCGTTGTATTAGATCTAAGAATAATAAATAATATTTACATTGACAAATTAAAAAATAGTAATAAAAAAAATGTCAATGATAAATAAAATACTTCAATTTCTATGTTAATTTTACACCAACTTTATATAGAAAAATAATGTAATTCAAAAAAAAAAAATCACTTTTTATTATGAGGGAGATATGTAATTTCTTCACTACTTAGTATGGAGTTACAAATCACATAGAAAAATAATATTATTGATATCACATTATGTGTGACTCATATTGTGTTCAATTAACATGTAATATTGAAAACAAAAAATATTTTAGCGTTAGCCATAAATATAATATTTCAATGTTCATATTAAACCAACATAGATACACCTTTTATCCGTATCTACCAAGGGTCAAGAAAATCAAATCTCTCAAGATGCAAACCCTTTTTTTAGTGTAAAACTCTAGGAAAGTTTTGCATCTCTAAAGACTTGATTTCTCTAGGCTCTTGGTAGATCTGGAGTTAAGATAGATGTGTATTAGTTTCTAGCTAACACATTAATAAAATGTTTTAACTATAAATATTTCTTTATTTTCACTTGTTTTACATCATATATACATAGTTGATATTGAAATATTTTATTTATGATCCACATTCTTCACATTAAAATGTGAATACATGGCCCTTTATATATATATATATATATATAATCTATCTGTTATATGTTTTGGAAGTTTTTTGGGTATATTTTCTGTAACAACCCCTAGTTGATTTTCCATGTAAAAAATATAAGACCAAGGTCATGGAACACGTATTCCAAGCTAAATGTTGGGCAAAATATAGTGATGTGTATCACTAGTGATTAATTAATGGCTATGGAAATTGACAAAGGCAAAGTGACAATAATTAACATTTATTTATGAAATGAAGGAAAATAGGAGAAAATGAAAGTGAAGAGACACATATTTGTATGAAAGGGAAATTGAAGGAAAAATGAAGGAAGAAAATAGAGGTCTTAATGATAAAACGCTTTAGAGGATCAATTCACAACTTTTGTCAATTCAGTTTTGGAGCTCTCTTTTATTCTTTCATTCTCTAACACTCTTTCACCCTTAGAGCATTCTTGGAGCATTCTAGTATTCACTTGGATTTGGAGAAAGAAGGAAAAGGAAAGCAGGAAAGCGCAAGGGAACAAGTGGATCATCAGCTACAGCTAGATTGCTTTGTAGGCAATAGATTGCATGTGTGTTTTCCTTGTTGATTTAAGGATGCATGGTATATGCATGTGATTATCTGGTTATGTGTTGTCATTGACATGAAGATTTGCATGGATTGACAATGGTTTTATCCTTGCCTTTCCATTTCCTAAATAGCCATGGTGTTGTGGGTTTTTTCCACTTAATTGTTTTCTGATTGGTTCTCATAATTCCTTATGCATGTGGGTTATGGAACAAACACTTTGAATTCCCTGGAACAACTTGGGTTGCGTTACTAGTCCTAGAGCCTAGGTTGGGACACATGCTTTGGAGCCCTTGGTGGCTTGAGCTACTAGTCCCTGGAGCCGAGTTGGACAAACACCCTAGAGCCTTGGAAGGTTGTGGGTTGAGTTACTACTTCCCGGAGCCCTGGATAACTTGGTTAGAGACCAATCCGGTTGGTGTTAGTGATGTCCGACCGTGAGCTGGAATCATTATGGTTGAGGGTCGAGGTGGTTTGGCCTCTAGAAGCCTTGGTTTGGTTTATTCTATGAGATCTTGCATTCATGTTTTGAATATGGCGCGGGGGTGAATGACTAAAAGAGAGATTTAGTTCAACCCAATCTATGGTTGGGTGGTACGTGGAAGTCCCTGACTTGGTTGGTATATTCCTATGTTAATATGAGACATTGCCTTATTATGATCTATCAACATTTGTAGTATTATATTGGTGATATTATGGTTGATTTGCCATGGTTTCTATGTTGGCTATTTTATGGTGATATGTTGGTTATATGATGTGTATCATCTATGACTCTTGTTATGATTCGTTTAGTTATTGATTGATTGTTGAATGTATGGATTAATAAGTGTTGTTCTAGCTATTTGGAGAGTGCATAGAGCCTTCTTGGTCATTCTCAGATGAATCTCAGGCTCTAATGATCAAATATGCATTCATGACCTATAACTTCAATGTTTTTCACGTGTTTGATAAAATGTCTAGTGTGTTTTAAGCAGTCTAGGTCAAGTTCTTGATTCGAGTTCAAACTTTAGCCTTGTATTCATGTCAATAATGATTCTGTAAAGTCTCACGCAGTTCTAGGTAGTGGTTTGGAGGTTGGTCTGGAATTGTGGCTCAGATATCGGGACCGCACCCTCTGAACTGAAGATTTTAGGTTATAAATGCATGGAAGCAGTATCATGTGTGTGGTTGGAGCCCTATAACTACAACCTTGCCTTTTTGTGCATGCATTTGGGGCTTGAGATATACGAAAAGCAGCCCCAACTCAAGGTTTGGTCGCCTGGGGTGGTCCTTTGGTCCCTGAGTGTCCTATAACCCCGAGTGATGTTTGTGAGAAGTCAGTTGTTGGCCCCACTTTCATAATTGAAGCTTGGAGGTCGGGTCATGTCTTTGTCTCATGTTTACCTTGGTAGGTCAGTGAACTTGGGTAAATGTAAAAGGGGTGGTTACATGGTGGTATCAGAGCAGGTTTCCATTCTCTTTAGGTGATATTTGATACCACAAGTTGGTATTAGCGCTTCCAAGTTCAAACATTTGAACAAGATGGGCAGAATGTGTTTTTCATGCATGCATGTTAGTTGTTTATGTATTTGTTATGCATGCACTATGATAGTCATTGTTGTAGTTGTGTCATCATGAGGAGGTTGATGATGTTGATGTTGAGACGATTGATATGTTGGTTTTGTTATATATACATATGTTGTTCTAATCCGGATTGACT
The DNA here is from genome assembly GCA_031772625.1 of Pinus tabuliformis. Classification (NCBI taxonomy): domain Eukaryota; kingdom Viridiplantae; phylum Streptophyta; class Pinopsida; order Pinales; family Pinaceae; genus Pinus; species Pinus tabuliformis. Next base: position 1,061,759,863 of record CM062815.1, read on the forward strand.
ATGCAAAAAATATATCCTCCCTTGAACTTCACTAAGGTATGCTTGATTATGTTTATATTTGGTTTATCTAACATGGTATGTTTGAAGGAAGTAGAAGATCAGAGATGACAAGCAAAATGGTTGATTATAGTTTACATGACTCTCCTTATAGATCAAATGAGCAACACAGAGATGAGTACTCTCTTGACATGGCAGATACCTTTAGAAGTTTAAAGGAAAAGACTAGGAGTTGCAAAACAGATAATGACATAATCATTCATTCACAAGAAAGACTCGCCAGGGCACAGGAAAAACAAACAGAGGTCAATGCAGTGATCCTTCAGAGTTTATTAGATTTGCAGAAACATGAATAGTCACGGATCAGTTATCGACAAGAGGAAAGGACTAATGGGGCATATGGTAGTAGCTCTCATGGAGGGCAGACGTCAGACAAAGATGACACAATTAGAGGTGGTAAATGGATGGATACACTTGACATGATAGGTAGTGGTTATGGATTCTATTCTAGTTCTAGATCATAGAGAAATCATGGTCATCATTGTTACCATCCTTACAGGAGGAGGAGGAACGAGAAGCAGTACTTGTCGGGTCATTTCGAGAAAGCTAAGTCTCTTGCCTGTGATGGAGAATTAAAGAAATCAGAAGATGCAGAAGCATGGTTGCTTGGGATGACGAAGTTCTTCGAGTTCCATGATTACACATAAAATATGAAAGCGAGGATAACCATTTTTCAGTCTCAAAGGGAAAACAGACATCTGGTGAGAAGATTGAAGCATGTTAAAGGTATCAAGACAAAGGAGTTGAGTTGGCATGAGTTCAAGAGACTTTTTAGTACTTGTCAAAGAGATATTATAATGGTAAAGCTAAGGATTTCTATGAGTTGAAGACAATATCTATGACAAATGAAGAGTAGACAACCAAGTTTTTGGAGCTATTGAGGTATGTACCATATCTTAAGGATGATAAGATGAAGGTTTAAAGGTTTGTTAGTGGATTTCCTTTAACATTTAATGATCAAATTGAGTATGATGAGCCTTAGACATTGAGGGAATTAATTGGAAGCTGAAACATTATTATGAGCAGTATACGCGTAAGTTGGAGCCTAAGCAAAGTTGGAAAGGTAATGACAAGACTAAGGGAAAGTGGGATAAGAAGCGAGGAAGACCTCAGGATGCAAGTAATAAAGCGAATGCAACACTGTATAAGAAATTCAATGCAATTGACAAAGGACAGAGATTTTAGTTTGAGGAGCAGAACAAAGGTGATGGCAGGAAGCCTTTGCAGTGTTGGACTTGTGGCAAGGATCATCACAGAAGAGATTGTCCACAACATCAGGTTGGTAGACCGTAGATTTACAGTGCTCAAGAGGCATAGACAAATGGGGATGTTGGACAGGGTATTCCTCAAATTTATGCAACATTGGATAATAGGCAGGCTGATGATCATGCATCTATTTTTGAGATGGAAGTTAAGATTTTTTATCAAGTTGTTTTTATTTTGATTGACCCTGGATCTAACTATAGTTATATCAGTCCTGACATGGTGGGTAAGTGTTGCTTGAATAAAGAAGTGCATGCAGAGTCTTGGTTTGTGAAATTGGCCACAAGTACCAAGAAAAGAGTTCATCATTGGGTGAGATCTTGTGCATTTGAGCTTAACGCTGTGTCTACATCAATCCATCTAAATATATTTCCGTTGGAATCATACAATATGGTTTTGGGTATAGATTGGTTGTACATTCACAGGACTAAAGGGGATTGTTATGACAAAGCTATTGAGTGCTTGGATAATGATGGAGAAAGGAGAATCTTGCAAGGAAAGAAGAAACCTACATCAGTGAGAATGGTTACAACTATGCAGGAAAAGCATAGCAGCAAGAAAGGATGTGTATTGTTTGCAGTTCATATTTTTAGTGACAAAGGAAAGGATATTGAGGATGTTGAAGTCTTGATGAGGTATCTTGTTTTATAGAAGTTTCAGGATGTATTTCCAACAGATATTTCAAAGTTACCACCTCATAGGGAAGTGGATTTTTTTTATTGAATTGATGTCGGGAGCAACACTAGCATCTAAGGCACTGTACAGGATGAGCACTCCAGAGTTGGTGGAATTGAAGTTGCAGCTCAAGGAAATGCTTGACAAGGGATACATTAGGGCAAGTGTGTCACCTTGGGGTGCACCAGTGTTGTTTGTGAAAAAGAAGGATGGTACTATCAGATTATGCGTTGATTACATGGAGTTGAACAAGGTGACGATCAAGAACAAGTATCCTCTGTCGCGAATTGATGAATTGTTTGATCAGTTGAAGGGAGTAACAATGTTCTTAAAGATTGACTTGAGATTAGGATATCATCATGTACGCATCAAAGAAGAAGACATCTAAAAAACCACATTTCAGACCAACTATGGGAATTATGAGTTTGTTGTGGTTCCTTTTGGTTTGACTAATGCTCCGACTACTTTCATGTGTTTGATGAGTAGTGCGTTCCATCCTTATTTGGACAAGTTTGCGATAGTATTCATCGATGATATATTAATATATTCTAAAAATTAGGAAGATCATGCAGAACACCTGGCAACAATGTTAAGAATGCTGAGGGAGCATCAATTGTATTCCAAGCTTAGTAAGTGCAATTTCTTTCAAAAAAAAAAGAAGTTTATTACTTGGGGCTCATTATTTCCAAGGAAGGTATAGCAACGAATCTGAAAAATATTAGAGCTATTATGGAGTGGGTAACACCTAGGAATGTGGATGAGGTCAGATCATTCATGGGACTAGCAGGTTATTACAAGAGGTTCACCAGGAACTTCTCACATATTTCCTATCCTATTACATCATTATAGAGAAAAGTAAAGAAGTTTGAATGGACAGAGGAATGTGCAACCAGTTTTGAGCGGTTGAAGCATTTGTTTACAAACGCTCCGATCTTGAAGATTGTAGATCCAGATAAAGAGTTTGTAGTATGTACAAATGTTTGCAAGAGTGGACTTAGTGGAGCTCTGATGCAATAAGGATAGGTAGTATGCTATGAGTCAAGGAAGTTGAATGAGCACGAGTATAACTATGTGACTCATGATCTTGAGTTGGCAACGATCATTCATGCATTGAAGATGTGGTGACATTATCTTCTTGGCAAGAGATTTATTCTGATGAGTAATATAATGGGTTGAGGTTCTTGTTTGACGAACCTAGTCTGAATGCTAGGAAATCTAGATGGTTGGCTACTCTCAGTGAGTTTGACTTCGAGATCAGGTACATTAAGGGTAAAGGAATAGGTCGCAGATGCTCTTAGTAGAAGAGTACAAGTAAATCACATTACAACAATGAGTTCTTATGGGACAAACTTGCAGGAGAGGATCTTGCAAGCAGGGTGACAGGATGACAAGTACCAGCAACTTAAGCGCAGGTTACAACAACATGGTACAGGTAATAGGGATGAGGAGTATCATCTCACAGCATGTGGCTTGGTTAGATTCAGGAACTTGATTTATGTTCCAGATGACAGTGAGCTCAAGAAGCTTATCTTGAGAGAATTTAATGTTAAGATGTATTTAGGTTACCCAAGATATCAAAAGATATTGACAACAATTAAGAAATTCTATCATTGGCCAAACTTGAAGAAATAGATGACTGAGTTTGTTGCGAGATGTTTGGATTGTCAGTAAGTAAAAGTAGAGTTTAAGCAACCAAGTGGTCTATTACAATTGATTTCAATTCTAGAGTGGAAATGGGAGGTCATTTCCATGGACTTCATTACAAGTTTGTCGAGGACATCGAAGCAACATGACTCCATTATGGTTGTGGTTGATAGGTTGACCAAGGTAGCTCATTTCATTGCAGTTAAGTCTACGAATTCAGCTAGTGAGGTAGCTCAGATTTTCATCAGGGAGATAGTGAGATTGCATGGTGTTCCTAAGAAGATTGTATCCGACAGAGATGCCAAGTTCACTTCCAGGTTTTGGAAAGAGTTGTTTGCAAGTTTGGGGACAAAGTTAGCTTTCAGTACAACTTATCATCCACAGATAGATGGACAAACAAAGAGGGTTAACATGATTCTTGAGGACATGTTGAGGATGTATGTTATGCTTCAATAGTGGGAGTGGGAAGAGTATCTTCCATTGGTGGAGTTTTCATATAATAATGGGTATCAAGAGTCCTTGAAGATGAGCCTGTTTGAACCACTTTATGTACATAGTTGTAATACTCCTATCAGTTGGAGTGATCCAGTGAACATGGTATTGATTGGACTAGACATGTTGGTAGAGATGGAATAGGAAATGTAAGTTATTAAGAGGAATTTGAAGGCATCACATGACATGCAGAAAAGTTATGTAGATCAACACAAGGCATTTACGGAATTTCAAGTTGGGGAACATGTGTACTTGCACATCAAGCCCAAGAGGAGCTCCTTGAATATTGGGTCACGTGCCAAGATGACACTGCGATATTGTGGGCCTTTTGAGATCCTTGAGAGAATTGGACCAATGGCCTACCAACTTGCATTGCCTCCGACAGTGAAAGTCCACGATGTTTTCGATGTTTCATTCGTTAAGAAATATGCCCAGGATGTTGATAATGTGATCGACTAATCTGTATTGCAAGTGGGACCAGAGGGAGAATTTTATATAGAACCTCAATGCATATTGTAGTGGAAATAACTCATGCTCCGAAATAGAGCAATCAAGTAGGTTAAAGTGCAGTGGAAGCACTTTAGGCCCGATGAAGCTACATGGGAGATGGTTGATCAAATGCGGGCTATGTATCCTTCTTTATTCACCAGTAGAGTAGATGTATTCTGGTAAATGTGTTTGATGTTGTGTTGGTTATATGTATAGGCATATGTATGATGTATATACTGCATTGAGTTGTGTTATAAAGCTCCAATAAGCGGTATGGTGTTCATGTTATGATGGTCATATGATATGATGTAAATGATGCATCGAGCTATGTTATAAAGCTTGATGGGCAACATGTGTTTTGTTGGCTAATAAGTGCCATTGAACACTAAGGACAATGTTCCCCTAAGGGGGAGGGGTTTGTAACAACCCTGGTTGATTTTCCATGTAAAAAATATAAGACCAAGGTCATGGGACACATATTCCAAGTTGAATGTTAGGCCAAATATAGTGATAGGTATAATTGATGTTTAATTAATGGATATGGAAATTGGCAAAGACAAAGTGGAAAAAAATTGACATTTATTTATGAAATAAAGGGACATAGGAGAAAATGAAAATGAAGAGACACATATTTGCATGAGAGGGAAATTGAAGGAAAATGAAGAAAATAGAGGCCTCAATGATAATAGGCTTATGAGGATCAATTTACAACTTTTGTCAATTCAGTTTTGGAGCTCTCTTCTATTCTCCCATTCTCTCACACACTTGTACACTTAGAGCATTCTTGTAGCACTCTAATATTCACTTGGATTTGGAGAAAGAAGACAAAGGAAAGTAGGAAAGCGTAAGGGAATGGGTGGATTGGCAACTACAACTGGAATGCTTTACAGGTAACAGGTTGCATGTGTGATTTCCTTGCTGATTTATGGATGCATGGTATATGCATGTGATTGTCTGGCTATGTTTTGTCATTGGCATGGAGAATTTTCTAGATTGACAGTGGTTTTAGCCTAGCCTTGCCTTGCCATTTCCTGGATAGCTAAGGTGTTGCGACTTTTTTCCACTTGATTATTTTCTGATTGATGCTCTTAATTCCTTATGACTATGGGTTGGAACAAATGCTCTGAAAGCCCTGGAATAGCTTGGGTTGAGATACTAGTCTTGGAGATTAGGTTGGGACAAACACTCTGGAGCCCTTGGTGGGTTGAGTTACTAGTCCCTAGAGTTGAGTTGGACAAACGCTCTAGAGCCCTGGAGCCCCGGAATGTTGTGGGTTGAGTTACTAGTTTTTTTAGCCCTGGACAACTTGGGTAGAGACTGTTTTGGTCTGTATTAGAGATGTCTAGCTGTGAGGTGGAATCAATGTGGTTAAGGGTTGAGATGGTTTGGCCTCTGGAAGCCCTAGTTTGTTTTTGTTTTGGTTTATTCCATGAGATCCCACATTCATGCCTGGAATATGTTGTAGGGGTGATTGGCTGAAAGAGAGATTTGGTTCAACCCAATTTATGGTTGGGTTGTAAGTGGAAGTTCCTGACGTGGTTGGTATTTGCCTATGTTAATATGAGACATTTCCTTATTATGATCTCTTAACATTTGTAGTATTATATTGGTGATATTATGGCTAAGTTTTCATGGTTTCTATGCTGATTATTTTTTGGTGATATGTTGGTTATATGATGTTTATCATCTATGACTCTTGTTATGATTCATTTAGTTATTGATTGATTGCTGAATGTATGTACTAATAAGTGTTGTTGCAACTATGTCGAGAGGGCATAGAGCCTTCTTGGTTATTCTTAGATGAATCTTAGACTCTCATGATCAAATATGCATTCATGACCCGTAGCTTCTATGTTTGCCATGTGTGTTTGATGAGATGTCTTGTGTGTTCTACGCAATCTAGGTTAAGTTCCTGATTTGAGTTTGAATGTTTAACCTTGTCTTCATGTCAATAATGCTTCTGGAAGGTCTCAGACACTTCTGGGCAGTGGTCTGGAGGCTGGCCTGGAATTGTGGCTTGGGACTGCACCCTTTGAACTAGAGATTTTGGGTTATAACCACATGGAAGCAATGCCATGCGTGCGGTTGGGGCTTAAGATATGAGAAAAGGAGCCCCACCTGGGGTGGTCCTTTGGTCCCTAAGTGTCATGTAGCCTTGAGTGATGTTTGTGAGAAGTTGGTTGTCGGCCCCACTTTCATAATTGAAGCTTGGAGGTCGGGCCATGCCATGTTATAATAACTCTTCATCTCATGTTTACCTTGGTAGTGCGGTGAACTTGGGTAAATGTGGGAGGGGTGGTCACATTTTCGGTTGAATTTGCCCGGAATCTGATAAGGACTTGTTGGAATCATAAGATTGAATTGTGAACTCTCCACAATCCAAGTGTCCTTGGGGTTTTGTAGGGTAGTGAATCCATATATCTAGTCAAAAAAAAAATTTAAACAACAAAACATCAAGATTTCACTGAATTCCAGCAAGAAATTCCAAAACATATAATAATTAAACAAAACCTCCAAAAGTATAACATATAGACTGCGACATAATATATACGTAGTTTACATTGAAATATGCCATAGTTTATATGTTATATGTTTTGGAGGGTTTTTTTTTTTTTGCTCAGAATCTGGTAGGGATTTGTTGGAATCACAAGATTAAAGTGTGAACTCTCCACAATTCAAGTGCTTCACGGTTTTCTAGGGCTTTGAATCCATATATGTAGTAAAAAACATATTTTAAACTATAAATCATCAATGTTTCACTAAAAAAATGTTTTGCCAATCCTAGCCAAAAATTCCAAAATGTATAATAGTTAGACAACGCTAAATATTACATAAACACGTGAAAATAAAAAAAGAGTCTTATATTTAAAACATTTTATTAGAGTGTTACTAAAAATGAGCAAACATCCATCTTAACTTCAGATCTACCAAGAGTCGAGAAGAATTAAATCTCTCAAGGTGCAAAGATTTTTTCAAACTTTATAGTCCTAAAGAGGTTTACATAAGAGAGATTTGATTCTTTTTGGGGCTTGTTACATCCAAAGTTATGGATCTATGCTACTTTTTAAAAATCTCTACTAGATTTTGACAGAATTAACTTGAAAAAAATACATAAAAAACCATTTTATATATTAATTAAACTACACTAGAAAATACTACATTATTCAAATTTTTGTTTTTGTTTTTTGTTTTTTGAGTATTGAGATTATCACACTTAACCTTTAGCTTGAGAAACCCCGACCCAGGGCATCTAACATAGTATTTGAGAAACCGCTTTTATTGTACACATATACTTTCTGGCGGTGAATTCCTCAAAATGTCCTCCAAGACAATCTGTAAATGCTGCTTTTTATATCAACTTAATATAATCCATTCTGATTTTTTTCTCTGAAAAAAAAATACTTTCTGGCGGTGAATTCCTCAATTTTTCCCGTCTGATCTGTAAAGGATTTCGAATTTCAGAGAGCTGAAACATCGACTGTCAGCACTCGGCTCGGGGTTATTGTAATTAAATTTTCTTACAAACGAGCGGACTGATCGGCTTCGATTTAGGCGATTTTGGGTTAGGGCCTTTTTCTCCTTTCTTTCTTTCTTTTAATTTCTGGTTATTGTTGCATCAATAAGTGTATTGAATCGATGTTTAATTCGAGAAATCTAAAATAATATGATTGAATTGGGTATTCGGTTGGATTACCCCAGCTGGAAATATGAAATTGTAGACGCTACTAGGGTTTGATGCGCAGTGGTTGTTTTATGTGGTTTTCAAATGGTATTTTGTGGGGATTTTGTTTTGACTTATTTTTACGGGAATGTCTGTCTGGCTAGGGTTGAATTATAGGCCGGATTTATGTGAAAAAAGTAACAATTGAAATGTTTGTCAGTAGCAGGGGGTACTAGGTAGTAGATTATGGGAGAAACCTAGATCTTCTGTAGAAAGGAAGTCTTGATAACCTTTTTTTTAAGGTATCTGATTTTGAAATACTGGGGCTGTGGTTCACTGCTGAGGTGGGCGGACTGTTAAGCCGTCCAACAGGGTTCCGATCTCGCTGTGGTCTATCCCACCCGAATGGCAGGTCTCAAAAAGAGACAAGGCCGGGCAAGGCAGATTTCAAAAATGGCCAATTGCCATTTGTACCCGATGTCGTCCAAGCCACATGAAGTCTACGTTATGTGGTGCAGCCCTTAACATCGATGGATGTTTCCCGAAAGAAGTTTGAAAAAAATTCAGGGATTGTTGTATACGTTTGACATGGTTTTGGGCCATCTCTCATGATGTTGGAGCTGGTGCCAGCGCACAGATATTAGACTTAGTGCCTGCGTATTGATAGGATGTCCATTCCAGTAATTTCTTATTGTTTCTAGAGAGGGGTTGTGCGAATGGCAGCATTCGACACAATCACTGTTTTTAGTTGAGTAAAAGACCTAAAATTTTCTTAGCTCCTTAATCCTTAAGCGAAGAACGTCAGAGTGACAGGCCTTGCTGAGTTAAATTTCGGCAGAACTTGCAAAGTTTTAGTAAATATCCGAGTTATTTTGGAGTTATAGAGCTCAGCTTTAATCAGTGTAGCTGAGTTATGCAAAGTTATATATTCTTAAAAAGCTAAGCACTGCATAGTTTTGAGCCACGTTACCCAGTACAGGTCAGTGACATTGAATAATGTCACGCGTATTCTGAACTACAAAATTTTATATAAGGTTGATTTAGATTTATATTTTTATTCCGCCTCTCTTCCAACCAGAGAGGCCGCTTTATATATATTCAATTTAATGATTGGTTACTTGGTAACGGGCTTTGCTCATATGTCAATTGATTATTCAAACATCCCGTCATTTAATGCCATAACACGTGTTATTAAATGTAGCCTGGAGTGTTGGAGTCATGGGACATTGAAGAGATAGTGAATATTGTGTCCTAGGACATTGAAGAAATAATGAATGTTGTGTCATAGGACATTGAAGAAATAATGATTATGTTGTGTCCTGATATGTGGTTGCGTGCCATCAGTGAAAGAAGGCACTAGTTTTTCATGCCCTGGGTCGGGGTTTCTCAAGTAAATAAAATATTAAATTAACTAGAAAGAAAGGAAATATAAAGATCACCGAAACTTATGGCTTCGCTTGGAGGGTTGAGGGCATTCGACAGCTTTTATTGTACCCATATACTTTCTGGCGGTGGACTGAGAGGAAAATAGTATTTAAGTTCCCCGGATTCCTCATCTTCCCTGAATTTTTCCCGTCTGATCTGTAAAGGATTTCGAATTTCAGAGAGCTGAAGCATCGACTGTCAGCACTCGGCTCGGGGTTATTGTAATTAAGGTTTCTTACAAACGAGCGGACTGATCGGCTTCGATTTAGGCGATTTTGGATTAGGGCCTTTTTCTCCTTTCTTTTTTAAAATTTTTTTTGTAGTCTCTTGTTATTGTTGCATCAATAACTGTATTGAATCGATGTTTAATTCGAGAAATCTAAAATAATATGATTGAATTGGGTATTCGGTTGGATTACCCCAGCTGGGAATATGAAATTGTAGTCGCTACTAGGGTTTGATGCGCAGTGGTTGTTTTATGTGGTTTTCAAATGGTATTTTGTTGGGATTTTGTTAGGAATATTCATTAGATTTGGATCTAGATTTAAATTTTAGCTGCTGAAAGGAATACAAAGATAATTAATGCTTCTTTGCGAATGTTTCTGTCAGGATTTGTTGGAGAAGATACTTGCCAAAGAAATGGAAGAATGCTGTGCTATCTGTGCTGAACCACTGGAGTGGTTGGCATATGGGCCATGTGGCCACCGTGAAGTCTGCTCTACTTGCACCTCAAAGCTGCGGTTTATCCTTGATGACAAAAAATGTTGCATTTGTAGACAAGAATGTCCTAATGTTGTGATAACTAAGGTATATTGTCATTTTTGTTAAATTTAAAGCTCTGTACAATCTATGAATAAATGCAAAGGCTCTAATGCATTCTAGTGATTGCAATTCTATAAAATTTGCAATAAAATGTGACTTATATGGCATGTGAGCAGGCTCTAGGAGACTACACAAATGCAGTAGGGGATTTTAGTACCCTACCAGCTCCAGCAAATGAGGGAAGAGTAGGCAACTATTGGTTTCATTTAGACACACAAGCGTATTTTGATGATGAGCAACATTACAAAATGATCAAAGCAATGTGCAGGTTGAGCTGCAGTGTTTGTGACAATACTTGTGGGGCTAAAGAGCCAAGGAAAGAGTTACCAAAGCGTGACCGAGAGTTTAAACATATAGATCAGTTGAGGGAGCACTTATTTGATGCACACAAGCTTTCTATGTGCACCTTATGCCTGGAAGGCCGAGAGGTGAGCATGATTCTGTTTTTTAAAACTTTATTGCTATTTCATAAAAAAACAATTTGGATGCAAGGAATTCCAGCCTTCTATTACTCAACTTCCACAGAACACGCTGCTGGATGAAGACTTTAGTGGTTTTGCTTTGATCCTCAATATTTACACAAGCACTATGAGACAGCAAGGGACACCAAGGCAAAGTTTGCACGTTTTACATCTTAATAATTTCTTGAATGTGGATTTCAGCATTTGAAATAGTAATTCTAGATTCTCTTATGTTGGTTGATTCTTATAGAGGGCTAGTCTGTATTGTCAAGTCACCAATTCTTTTTTAGTTTATTATTTGAATGGATAATACAGCATCAAAATCTGTAATTCTAGTTCATCCAATTTTTGTTAGTTGTAAAAGATCTGATCTTTCTAGTGACAATGCTTATCTCAGAGAGCAAGTATTATACCTAAACTTGGAAGACACAAAACTTACATTCATTTAGAAATATCCTAAGATAACATACACAATGGAATTTGTATTGTTATGTAATTTCTTGTAATTCTATACAAACTAATGACCAACTTAGTTGGAATCAAGTCAGTATTTGTGCACACAGGCTATATGCCCAGTTTTTGGTTTGATACAAACTAACAGCCAACTTGGTGTGCTGCTTTTTTCAAATCAGGTATTTATTTGTGAACAGAAGCTTTATACACAGTCGCAGCTAGACCGACATTTATCTAGAGGAGACTCTGAAGTGGATGGCAGTGAGACAGAAAGGGGAGGTTTCATGGGTCATCCAATTTGTGACTTTTGCAGGAAACAATTTTATGGAGATACTGAACTTAAAATGCACATGTCAAGAGATCATTATAATTCTGGACAGAACTCTGATCCATTACCTTCATTGCTTTCCTCTGACATGGTAGTAAGTTCTTCCACAAGTGCTGTATCAACTGATCCTCCCAGGTATCTCACTGCAGCGAGGAGGGGAGAACTCACTGCAGTGAGGAGGGGAGCACTTAACTCGAGGGGAGCACTTAACTCCCTTCTTGAAGAATCTGCCTTTCCTCCCCTTCCCGGGGCACCAGAAACTGATCCTCCCAGGTATCCCACTGCAGTGAGTAGGAGAGCACTTGCAACTGCTGAGGATTTTAGTTCTGGACAGAGCTCTGATCCATTACCTTCATTGCTTTCCTCTAACATGGTAGCAAGTTCTTCCAGAAGTACTGTATCAACTGATCCTCCCAGGTATCTCACTGCAGTGATGAGGAAATCTGCCTTTACTCCCCTTCCCGGGGCATCAGAAACTGATCCTCCCAGGCATCCCACTGCAGTGAGTAAGAGAGCACCTAACTCCCCTCTTGAAGAATCTGCCTTTCCTCCCCTTCCTGTGGCATCAGGAAATGTTTCACATAAATCTATGAAAAAAGGAAAGAGATCAGTTAAGTCTACGGCTGCACTTGTACATGGTGGTCAAGGAAACATAAGGGTTCTTAATGCAGCAGAGTCAAGACAAAATCTTGGCCCAGGCCAGACGAGGAAATCTGCCTTTCGTCCCCTTCCCGGGGCATCAGAAACTGATCCTCCCAGGTATCCCACTGCAGTGAGTAGGAGAGCACTTAACTCCCCTCTTGAAGAATCTGCCTTTCCTCCCCTTCCTATGGCATCAGGAAATGTTTCACATAAATCTATGAACAAAGGAAAGAGATCAGTTAAGTCTATGGCTGCACTTGTACGTGGTGGTCAAGGAAACATAAGTGTTCTTAATGCAGCAGAGTCAAGACAAAATCTTGGCCCAGGCCAGACGAGGAAATCTGCCTTTCGTCCCCTTCCCGCGGCATCAGAAACTCATCCTCCCAGGTATCCCACTGCAGTGAGTAGGAGAGCACTTAACTCCCCTCTTGAAGAATCTGCCTTTCCTCCCCTTCCTGTGGCATCAGGAAATGTTTCACATAAATCTATGAACAAAGGAAAGAGATCAGTTAAGTCTATGGCTGCACTTGTACGTGGTGGTCAAGGAAACATAAGTGTTCTTAATGCAGCAGAGTCAAGACAAAATCTTGGCCCAGGCCAGACGAGGAAATATGCCTTTCGTCCCCTTCCCGGGGCATCAGAAACTGATCCTCCCAGGTATCCCACTGCAGTGAGTAGGAGAGCACTTAACTCCCCTCTTGAAGAATCTGCCTTTCCTCCCCTTCCTGTGGCATCAGGAAATGCTTCACATAAATCTAGGAACAAAGGAAAGAGATCAGTTAAGTCTATGGCTGCACTTGTACGTGGTGGTCAAGGAAACATAAGGGTTCTTAATGCAGCAGAATCAAGACAAAATCTTGGCCCAGGGCAGCTTTCTTCCTTGTACCCTGTGAATTCATCCTCAAATCAGACAAATGGCAGCAGAAATATGAACTATTCTAGTAGGTCTACTGTGGCTGCAGTTGTACGTGGTGGTCAAGGTAACACAAGGGTTCTTAATGCAGCAGAATCAAGAAACAGTTTTGGTCCAGGACAACTTTCTTCCTTGTATCCTGTGAATTCATCCTTGAATCAGACAAATGGCAACATAAATATGAACTATTCTAGTCGGCCTACTGTTGTTAATGCTCAAGAACCAGTGCTTAATTCAAACGAGTTTCCTCCTATTTTAGGAAGACATCATGTTTCTGCTACTTCTGCAACTGAAAACCAAGGCCAGGCAAGCAATGCACCTTTGCTTAGTATTGAGGAAGTGCGTGCTGCAAACAAAGAATTAATTGAAAGTATTCGATCAGGTTTGGGAGGCAATGAGCAACAATTTGCAGCATTTAAAGATGTCTCTGCTCGGTTTCGAAATGGGGATATTGGTGCTCGAAAATATTATTCACATATATCAAAGCTGGGTTTGTCACATCTTGTACCTCGGCTGGCAAGGTTATGCCCTGACCAAGACAAGGGAAGAAAACTGCTAGAGGCTCATGAAGCTGGGATAAAGAAGAATTCACAGCTTGCTGTAAATCAAATTATAAATCAGACTGGGGGAATATCTATTGGATCAGGTAGCGTCGACAATCATAGAAAGGGAAAGACAGTTGATGTAGGTTCCAGCAAAGATGTAACATCCAGTTCAAATGCGGGCTTTGGTTGTTCTCTGGGAAAACCATCGGAGGAGGTGGAGGTACTATCCAAGGATGGGTACCAAACTGCAAAGGGAAAAGCTAAGCCACGGGAAACACCAGTTTTGAATGGAATGTCTGGAACAAGTGGATCGTCCTCAGAAGAGCCAGCTGATCACTATCGGAGGCCCCCTCCTTTATCTGACATTCTTAATGTATATCTTGGTGAAAAGTGGACATGTAATGCATGCTCACGTTTGAACAAGCAAGACAGCTTACTTTGTCTTGTCTGTGGGACAGAAAGGCCTGATGGCAGATTTATGAAGGAAGCAAGCTATGGACGGAAAGGAAAACAGAAAAAGAAAGCTTCTAAGGCTTAACGAGGTAATTTAGATGATAGCTTGGCAAGTACTGACAGTAATCAAAGTTCATCTGGCGGTAGTGTTTGGGGAAATGGTGGTGGGCAGAGACTCGTATCTATTTCCCAAAGATAGTCTATTGCAAACTCAGTCGACAATTCAAGAAGATGGGGTTTTCGTAAAACACAAGATGTTTATTTTTGCTGGGATGCATGGAGGATTTTTGTTGTCCTGCTGATTTATGGGTTGCAAAATAAATAGCGTCTCGGTCAAGTTGCTTCTTTATAAAAAGATGGATAAGATAATTGACGGAACCCAGAAGTTATCAGCAAAATGTAGAATTTTACTGGATTTTACTTTGTGGGTTTTTTAGCAATCTTGTTGGATAACAATAATTGGTTTGGCTAGTTTTGAGCAAGAAACATGTTTCGTGATGGCATGTTGCCTGGTCATTTTCTCTATGGGATCCGAGAGATGGCAATTCCGTGCTTTCTTCTTTGTTATTCTGGCAATATCGTGGTTGCTCATAATGCATTAAACTGTTGCTATATTCATTCCAAATACGTGCAAATTCTGCCTAATGGAATTCAATATAGTTTGACTGATAGCAAAAGTATGCAAAAAAATGGACTATTTAGATGCAGACTGTATTATGGGGAGAGTAAACATTTCCATAATTGGTTGTGAATGGGACTGTATGTTTATTTTGTTTTGCCTATGGTTGATTATCTTAATTACGCCGAAGGCGTTCTTTTAATGGGACTTCCTTTGGTAATCTTTGGCAAGAGCTAACCAGCCTGCTATCTTTTAATGGGACTTCCTTTGGTAATCTTTGGCAAGAGCTAACCAGCCTGCTATCGGGCCTTTAATGCACCCGATAGCGGGCTCACCATACATACATGCCCATGCCATCCATCGTCTCTCCGGGAGCTCGACGGGAAGGCCCCATAGCGGGCTCACCCTACATACATGCCCATGCCATCCATCGTTTCTCCGGGAGCTCGACGGCAACTTTTTCCGGGAACGGGTGACCCACCACCTCCGAGCTGGCACCCACTGTGCTAGCGCATTTTCAAACCAATGCCTGGCATTTTCAAACGATCCCTCCTGCCAAACATTCATTTGCTCCATTTTCACTCCCAGAACAGGTCCTCTGCAACCCTCTCGAGCATTCATTTCTCCTGCTCACGGTGCTGATGAGATTAATTTCCTTCTTTAGCTAAAGAAGTTAGTCATTATTTGATCACTGGTTTCAGCTTCTTTTGTTGTTTGAACTTTATATTCAGTGTGGCGTTATGGGGTTCAGATGAAAATTGAAATTGAAGTCAACTGATTCATCTGTCCTCTTCCATATTTTCATATCAGTGTGCTTTCCTGTATGTGCCTTTCGATCTCATGCCAGATGAAAATTGAAATTGAAGTCAACTGATTCATCTGTCCTCTTCCATATTTTCATATCAGTGTGCTTTCCTGTATGTGCCTTTCAGATCCATGAGATCGAATCCGTTTGAATCGGTTTGTTTTGTGAAGCCAGTAAAGATTTTATTGTGAATAATCCATCACATTGTGAAACAGTTATCATATTATTGTGAATATGGAGTTTCTGATTCTTCAACACTGTTCCAATATTTTATTTAAGGTAGAACTTGTAGAATTTCAAAAAAAATTGGAGACTGATCAGAGTCAGGTTAAACAATTTACTTGATTTTTATTAATCAAATTACTAAATATTTCCAAATTTTACAATCCAGTTAAATTCAACTCCACCATGAAGACTTTAACATGAACACAATTCACTTTCAGAAAAGCCATTGACAATGTTTGCATTGCATGAACCCAAAAGCCTTTTAAATTGTGAAAGGCCACCATGGACAATGTTTGCATTGCATGAACCCAAAAGCCCTTTAAATTTTGAAATGTTGATATCATGAAGGCAATGTCTTCAATCGTAACTCTGTAAAATTTATCCCTAACAGTTTTTGCTATATAAACATCGAATCGATGATACTCACGCTTTATAAAATGGATTGAATCTTGATCAGTCGAGGACAGCTTTTGGGGTTTGAAAAAGGCATGTCGGACGAGAGAAGAAGAATTTGATACCAGGTCGAAGGGATATTAGGGTTTGGAGAAATGGTCTTGTTATGGGAATCCATTTGAATAAATAGGACCTATTTTGGTAGTACAAATTAAGATAGAATCTCAGCGCCTATGTGAGTCAGGATGTGGGCTCAAGCAACATAATATAATCAAACAACTTTATTCATCATACTGCAAACAAATTGGCAGTAGTATGGAGTAATTATGAAATGTGGCCCTTTGTTTATAATATTTCTGTCATGCTAGAGGCTTCCTCCCAGTGTTGTCTCATAATAAAAAATTATAATGTATCCCTGAATATTCTAGTCTTTTCATGTCTTGCCCAAAGGACTGCTTGCTCTTTATGTATGTTTTTTTTTCAGCGAGGATGATATGACATGAAAGGTTCTGACTAAGAAACCGAAAAACATATAGATACTATATATTCCGTGCTTCTGTCTCTAAGGCACTCCTTTAGGATTTTTCTAAACTGCAATCTTTGTTGATATTTTCACCTTGCTTTTGTGAGCTCTATTTGAAACAGTTGTCAGGACTCAGGTGTATATTTAAAATGTAGTTGTGAGATGCGTATTTTAAATGTCGGCATTAACTAAACTTTTTCATTAATAATAGTCATGAGCTGTAATCACTGTTTAGTTTGGGTTTTGGTTTTATGTTTGAGAGTGATGGATGCATTTTCGTAAAAAAGAATGTCCGGTGTAAAGGGGTTTCTGTCTGTAATGTAAAGGTTAATTACGTAGGACTTAGATTTTGAAATTTTGATTTTTTTAAAGTGATTTCTTTACTCTAATGTTTTTCCACCACCTTTAGTAGAAAATGGTAAGAGGAATGGAGAAATATTACCTTTTAGGAAGGATTGAGGAAAGAGTTCTGTTTTTGCATTGCCTCTAGTAGAAAATGGTAAGAGGAAGGGGAAATATTACTTTTAGAAAGGATAGAGGAAAGAGTATTGGAAGGTTTAATAATATTTTTCAAAAATTAATTTCATGGGTTTCTTTAATGGTTAATATTTTAATTTATTTGATAATCTTTATTGGGTATTTATATTTTTATGTGAAGGAGTTTCAAAACTATATTTAGTTGATATTTGCTGGCATAATTTATAATTTATAGTGTATGTTGTAACTATTTATCAAATTAGAAATTTTTCCATATATATATATATATATATCTTTGTATTGTTTTCTCATGTCTTTTTAGCTCATAGATATTTAAAGTAATATATATTGGGATTCATTGTTGTTAAAAAGATGACTTAAACCTATTACATACAAATGTTTGACTGTCAGAAATATATTTTATAGATGAGTTGTAATTCTCTTGATCAAATAACATAGCATTTTAAGAATGTAAGAGTGAATTATGTCTATTTTCATTTGTAGGAAAGACCATTCTTTAGAAAAACCCAGGATATAAAAATTTCTTCTTGAACATCATAGTCTCAAAATTATATTCTTATATTGGTTAATCTTTGATGTCATATATTAGTGAACATTCTCATTAGTTGAAAAAAAGCTACCAGGATGAGCTAAACTATTTTGAGAGATAAGAACGGAGAACAAAGTATTATAGTATAGTGAGTGGAATAAATTCATAATCTTTTAATAGACTATAAATTTATGATAAATTATTTTAAATAACTACTTGAATCATGTTAGAACTAGGAAAAAAATATTTAAAAAAGATTATAAAGTATTTTTTAGTTTAGATAGATAATACATCACTTGAAATAGAACATTTTGGATATATTTTTATCCATTTCAGTTTTTTTGATTTTTTTAATTGTCGTTAAAAAAACCAACCACCACAGATAGAAACATAATGCTAATGATTTTTTTATAAACCTATACCCAGGATTTAAGAACCTTATTATAATATAATTATCATATGCTAACAATATCTACAATATGATAGATAAATAAAATTTATAAATTTAAATGATATTTATATTACCAAATTAATTAATTTGTATTAGAGCATAGGCTTTGGAATAGATTCATACTATCTTTTATTAGACTATAAATTTATGATATATTATTTTAAATAATTACTTGTATCAGCTTAGAATTAAAAGATATATATTTAGAAAATATTATAAAGTAATTCTTAGTTTAAGTAGATAATACATCACTCAAAAAAAACATTTTGGATGTATTTTGCCCATTTCAAAATTTTTGATTTTTTTTTCATTAAAAAAACACGAACACTTAATAAAAATTCTATAAAATTATGCCAAAATTTAAGAACCTTAATAAAAAAACTATTAACATTGTGTAATATAATTTTATTGTTAAAATATAATATAATTATCATGTCTACAATATGGTAGATAGATTAAAATTATAAAATTATTATTAAAATTTAAATGATATTTATATTATCAAATTAATTAATTATTAAAAACTAATGAATATAGAAATTTTTATTTGGATAGTGATTATTCTTAACTTCAGAACTATACTATAATAAGGTTAAATTTTAGAGGGTAGTTATAAAAGTTTCCAATTACAAAATAGATTAGAGACAACTAATATATGATTAATATAAATATAGATTTTTTTTGGTAAAAGGGAAATTATTTTGGATTTCCTCCATTAAGGAAAAACATTATTATTAATGATATTTTGTAAATCAATATTAATATTTAAAGTTGATATTTATTTATTTTATAAAATATATAAATGACTTTTTAATATTTTACTATCTTTAAATTTATGTTTAGTTATATCAATAGTTTATCAATTTGAAGTTTTTTTTTTTTTATCGTTAAAACTATGCTACTTCTATTATTTACAAGAGAAAACAGTTACATTCAGGAATACATGTCGCCAGGGGCCAAGGCTGGTCCTCTGGATTGATAGTGCTCACAGAAAACTTCACTTTCAGGGGTCTTCTTATAGCTACTGAACGCCCACGCAGGGGCAACACCCTTTTGACCAGATACCCACGCAAGGGCGTCATGACTGAGACTAGTAACCCACGCAGGGGCTGTAATCTTTGGAGACACAGAAAAAGCAAAATTATGAATCCCGCGCAGGGGCCAAGGAGAGAAAGAGAGGTTCTTCAGCAGTATTCTTCGCGCGGGCGTAGTCGAGCATAGAGTAACAGAATTATGAGGCCAAACAGTGACATTTACAGCATAATTGAGCACTTGTATCAAGAGTAACAGTTCACAAAAAAAACCTGAGAGTTGTCTGAGGGCAGAAGCATGGTAGAGCCGGCTCCTATTCAACCGAATCCTCTTCCTCCGAGTCCTCTTCATAAATCCAGTACTCGCCTTCCGGTGGAGGTCCCCAATCAACCTTGGCTTTGCCTGAAGCTAGTGCTGGCTGAGACGAAGGTTGCACAGCGTTCGGTTCAGGTTGTGCCTCTGCCCTTTCCCCAGCAACTCTGGAACATTCAGCATGATGAATTTGGGCGTTGGGTAATCCTCCCACCTCCTTTTTCGGTTCCTCCAGGAATAGGACCGAAACATGAGCATTAATGTTGGAATGACATTGGGCACAACTGACAGTGAAGACCGCTGTTCCGAACGCAGGTAGCGGAGCAGAGCTTGAGTCCGGAGACCTGGTGTCCATGAATTGAGACGGCCGAATGGGGTGTGCATCTGCCGACTGGTGGCATAAACAACGACAGCAACATGGAGGCGGATTAGCAGCCAGGGGACGTGAAGAACCTTCCCTTCCAGTGCCTCGACGGCTAATGAGCCTCTGTCTTGGCGCCATTCCTTCCTTGAAGACCGATGAGCGTGACAGAGCCGTGGAGAGGGATATGAGGGGTGTGAATCCGCCCTTATCCTCCCTTGCTGCCCTGTATCCACCTCCAATTGCCAAGGAGAGCTCGTGAGCCAGCGCTTGAAGGCCTGACGGACTGAAGCCTGAATCCACAAATCGAGCCTGAACCATTGCAAAACATTCCCAATTCTTGGCATACTTAAGCTGCTCTGGTTTGCCTCGTTTTTGGAGTGCCATAACTCCCATCTGAAACCGTTAATGTCGCACAGAATCGGCAATGAATTGCCGTCCTTCCTCCCTTCAGCTCTCACGCTTGCCATCCAGGGCGGCAGAGAGCAGTTAATGCCTCTTCTGAACTTGAGACCACCCATGCTAAACAGCTGGCGAGCCATCCATATGCGGCGTGGCACCCGCATCCGGGTAGTTTATCAATTTGAAGTTAAAAAAATGAATAAGAAATATTATTTTCAGCTTGATAACATATAAATTAGAAATATAATTTAATTTAGCCAAAATATACCAATATAATTTAATTTAGAATAAAAAACTCTATTTTGTATTCAGAAAGAGAGTAGAATAATCCAAGAGAGTAGAATAATCTATCCACTCCTTGTAGCAAAGAGTAACTCCCTGATATAAATGCAAGACACCTAAAAATGTTATATGATAAAACTGGACACATTCAACAAGTATGAACAAGTAGATACATTAAGAGAATGGATAGAAATAATCTATTAATTGACACTCGCATTACAAAATTAAATTGAAAAGGGGAATGCATTTCTAGAACCAAGAAATTGAATCCTAAAATCATCTACCTTTTCTTAAATAGTAAATACAGTGCTAAGCACAAAAACCAATGTTATAATGACATAAAAATTGCAAAATGTAGACATGGACAATGGTTACTACAACATGAGTTGGATGATGGATTTCAAGAGAAGAACAAGTTTTGCTATCAAGAGACAGAGTATTTGCTTTTACGATTTGGTTGAATAGAGCTCTTATGCAGTGGAGAGTTGGTGAGTTGGTGAGACCGTGAATCTGTAAGCCACAATTAGCAGTGGGTGGATGCAAGGAATTAGAGCCTCTTGAATATCTCAAACACAAACTAAGACAGTGGAAGCACTAAAATTGTAGATAGTTTTCACAAATGAATTTCAAGTTAGGAGGGGGTCACCCATCCTTTCGAAATATTCTGGCGGGATGAAGTAACATGGCCAGTGGAAATTGAAATTCCCTAGGAACCTCGACAAACTTTGGAAGTTTGTTTGCACTGGGTGATATATGGTAGACAAGTCTAAGGGGAAATTGTATACCTAAAGTTGTGCAAAATCCTAGGTTTGTAATTCCTTCCAGATGCCTAGAGGACCATCGAAAGAGAATGAGGGATCACACTTTTATTTGTAAGTTCATTGGTCCCTGGCCTACAAAAAAAGAGTTGGAGTGATGGATTTAACATTGGAAACCAAAAGGAGAAATAGACCACCATTTGGGTCCTAAAGGTTTCTTCATGATAATCTTTTAAAATCTAGAAGACAAAGGCAGAATTTATGAAGGCGATCCTTATTTCTTCAACAATGCCGGACTTTACATAAGCCACTAGAAAGCATGCGTCAATCTAGACAAAGAGGAATTCAAAGCAATTCCGGTTTGGGTAAGGTTATATTCTTTGCCTGTGGACTTTTGGATTCCAGAAATTCTTGAAGGAATAGGGAATGCTTTAGGTTGTTTTGTAAAAGTTTCTGAAATAACCAAAAGGGGTAAAAATATGTCATATGCCTGTTTATGCATTTACATTAATATATCTCAACCGTTGTCGGAATCCATAGATTTAGATTATCAAGGAGAGATATGGTCACAACCCATAGATTATGAGCATGTCCCGTTTAGATGTAGATTATGCCATGAGCATGGACATTTGATAAGATACTACCCTTCGCAAAGACTACAACAAGAACCTAAGGAAAAAACAAGTAATGATGGCTTCACAAAGGTTCCTCAAAGGAGAAGAAAACATAGAAACAAAAACATGGACATCCCAAAAGAAATATAAGGAAATAATCCTTTTACAATACTAGACAATTCAAAACAAACAGATATCAATATGGAAGATAACAGTGTAGGAAATTTAGTGGAGAACAATAACTTAAAGAGAAAACTTGAAGAAGAGGAAAACCCGAAAGAGGAGTTTGACCTTTACTCTCTCCCAGGATTTGCAGAAGTCACCCCATTATTGTCACAAGATGAGAAAACTCTTTCAGAGGGAGAAAAAACATTGGCTTATGTGGTACATGACTATGCTCAAAAGGATCTGAATGTCCTATCCCTTGAAGCTTGTGAAACTTATTCAAAAGCCTATCTAGCCTGGAAAACAAAAAAGGCAGAATATGATTGAAGACCTAGTAGCACAATCTTTTCAAGGATTCAAAGATAAAGGAAAAGAGATCCTACTAAAGGATCTCACAAGAGAATGTAAGAAGAGGGTGAGTAAAACGAAGAAGGATGCGAGGCTAGTAACGAATCAGGCCTCTGCTCAGACATAAATTACTTCGACCACCCAAAATCCATTTCAATGAGGATCTTATCCTGGAATGTTCGTGGTCTTAACAACAGAGGGAGACAATGATATCTTAGAGATAGAATACACAGAGAAACCAACAATTGTTATCTTACAAGAAACGAAGATAGGATTAGACAAAATGTCGAAAATAACATGTATATGTTGGAAAGGGGGTATGCAAATGTCAGTGGATGCCATAGGTAACGTAGGAAGGCTAGCAGTGTGGTGGAATCCAAGTGAGGTGGTCTTCTCTGATTGGCTAGCCAGAGAAAGAATACTAATGGGTATCTTTCGCTATATAGGCACAAAGAAGAAGTAGTTCTAGTGGTAGTATATGGTCCCTCCAAGGCGAAGGACAAACTGGAATTTTTGGAAACCCATAAGCATCTCAAACAGATGTTAGGAGACACTCTATGGATAGTGGGTGGCGATTTCAATCTTATTCGGTCCCTTCAGGAGAAGAAAGGGGGGATACATAAATTAGAAGAGGCCTCCTCCTCTTTTGATGTGTGTTTTGAGGAGCTCAATCTTGTAGATATAAGAACAACAAATGGGATTTCAATGTGGAATAATAGAAGGGGAGGAGACAACCAAATAGCTTGTTGACTAGATCGTTTCTTGGTAGCTGAACAAATTTTGCAAAAATATATATACTTGGAAGCATCTATACTACCTAGTATGGGATCAAATCACTGACCAGTAAGGTTGGATTTAGATCTCAAGGAAGCTCCCTGAAACAAGTTGTTTCGTTTTGAAAGTTTCTGGCTGAAAGATACAAATTTGGTGAAATTGATGAAACAACGGTGGTTGCAAATGGACATCAAAGGTTGGAATCACGTGCACACTTTTTTTCCTGAAGTTAAAATCCTTAAAACACAAAATACAGATCTGGAATAAGCAAAATTTTGGAAACATATTTCAGGAGAATTTAGATTTGGAAAACAAAATGCAGGATATACAACAACATATTATCAATGAAGGTCACTCTTCAGATTCAATGGTTGAAGAGGCAATCATCCACCAAAGTTTTGAGCAACATAGAAAACGAGAGGAGATTCTTTGGCAACAAAATCCAGAGTTCAGTGATTGAAAGAAGGTGAAAGTAATTCTAAATTCTTCCACAATGCCGTGGTGTAGTGATGTCAACGCAACTGATTTTTCTCACTTAAGGGTACAGATGGGGAGAGAAAAATCCAGCACAAGGAGATCAAACATGAATTGATAACAGGTTTTAAAGATCTATATTCAAAAAACAATCACAAAAGGAATCCATGCCTTAAAGCAATGATAGAACATATACCACATATTTTTTATTTATTTTTTATTATTTATTTTTTTTTTCTCCTGATGATGATGATGGTGGTTAACGTCCGCTGAGACCAAATAATGATCTATCGGACCTAAAAAGACAAATTATTTATTTTGATTTAAGATTTTATTCCTATGCTCAAAAAGCTTGGAGAGAAGCCTCCCGAGTTCACTATAATTTTGGCATTGTAAAAGGCTAGGAAGGTCAGTATTGTAACAAAGGTTGTGAAATTGAGATCTAATGTGGTTGTATGCAGGGCACTCTAAGAGGAAGTGGTTTTCATCCTCGATGCTCCCATTCTCACAAATATGGCAGATCCTTTCCATCCATGGCGTTTTAGGAACTACCCAGCGGCCAGTTTCGCTATGGAGCTCATGAGAATTCGTTCTAATCTTTGCAATATTAATTTTCTTTTTTGAGCTAGTTAGAATAGAGAGATACTTTTGATCTTCAAGGGTGGGGTTGATGACCTTCTTATAATAACTTAATTTTCTTTTAGACGCTAAATCTTTCTCACACCACAATTTTTCTTTGAACTTAGAAGTAACAATATCTTTAATGTTATTTATGTTTTGCAAAGCATCATTCTCATTGATCTCCCAATAGTTTAACCAGGCCCTTGTGTCTTTATGCCATCCTCGGTTAAGCCTTAGGTGATTTTGGCTGGAATTTAAAGCTAGCTTAGGAAGTCTATGATTGTCTATGTTATTGAGCTTGTGCTTGTACATCAGAAACCTGAGCATAGCTAGGCTCTCAATAGAAGAAAGACCTTCTTCTATAAGGAGAATAGGATAGGGTGTATTACTTTTAATTTTCAAGTTATAAGTTATAAAACGCTTCTGGATTTGCTCAATCTTCCTCCATGATTCTCTGGAGATGCTGCAGCCCCAAACTTCACAGCCCCTATAAGTATAACTATTCTATTAATATGAAACAAAATATAATTACATCGAGGCTTGGGCCTCAACAGTGCTAAACATCATTTATCAAAAAAGAATATGACTGTCTAACCTTGACCGCCCCAACAATGGGGAAACCAGTCCATGAATGCAAAGAACCCAAATAGGGGTTATCAGTTTTAACCAAAAACATATCAAACATTGCATAAACATAACCAGGAACATTGCATAAACATAACCAGGACAGTTTTGACAGAACAAAAACATAACCGAAATGGTCTAGTTAGCAGAAAAAACACCCAACTGGTAGAAGGGCGACGCCTGGCAGCCAAGTGTTGATTCTAGATATTGTCTGGGGCAGGTCTTCCTAGAATCAGACACGTGTATTGGTACCATTCCTCCTCCTCTGCTGACATGTCGCTTCCCCGAGCTGGATGAGCGCCAGCGGAGCTGCCCGCAGTTGCATGCGGGCTGGACGTGTCTCCCGCTCTGCTTCCTAGTGCCTGCGTGTCGCCAATTTTGCCTTCAGCAGCCTGCTGACTGCCAACCAACTCTTTGCCATGCGGGGTGGCAACATCCTCGTCTAGCCGCTGCTTGCCTGGATCGCGATTGCTTCTGTTTCTTTGTGCGGCCCTCTGCTGCTCACCATTGTTCTCTGGCGGAGCTTCCTATGGGTCGTTTTCCTCAGAGAAAGTGATGGTGACGGTGGCGGTGATAACAGGTCTATGCAGGGTGTTGTGGAATCGAAATTGCGTTGTGTGGGGAGCGGGGTGAGGGGGAAGGGGAAAATTGGCTGTATGGACAGCGATGTCCCTCCTTCCTGCACCTTGGAGCTGGGCTCGTCCTCTGCCACTGCGGGTATCAGGATACCGGCCAGAGAAGGAGCCATAAGGATTTGGGATGTCAGGAGAAGAGGAGGGGGAGGCATCGCAGGAGGACGGATGCCTCCGCCACGAGTGCCCCCTCTCCTGCTACGCATTCGGTGGCAGATGTGAGCCATGGCGGGATTCAAAGCAAAGCTATCAGTGGGGAGAATGGCAGAATGACTGAGCAGAGAGTGAGCGAAGGAAGTCTGAGCGGGAGTTAGATTGCAAAGCCTGGTGTGGGAGAAGTGAAACCCATTACCAAGGTCTATACAGCTAAGCAGCCAGCAGTGGCTTCCCGTGACTGTGTGTGAGCAAGGCTCCGCGGCCTGAGGAGGGAAAATGCAGTGGAGCAGGGGAGGAGGAACAACGTTATGGTCTGTGGAGGCCATTGCTATGAGCATGATGGTGAAGTCTCGACCAGAGCACCCCTTTAATGTCACCTACAAGGTGCCATGAATGTCCTTCAGGTTGGCATGGGAGAAGACGCAATATACCACATATTATAAATAACACTCATGAGGCAAATTTCTTACTCGAAGTTGAGTTTGTGGTAATGAATATGCCAATGAACAAGGCTCCATATCCAGACAGGGTTACAATGGACTTTTATCAAGCTTTTTGGGACTTCTTAGGGGAATAAATTCACGAGCTACTGGAAGAATAAAGAAAGAAAGGGATGATCCATACGCCGCTCAATGCTACATTTTTCTCATTGGCACCAAAAAATGGTCATTCTGGTACCCCCGAAGGATTTCGTTCTATTGCCTTATGTAATGTGCTATATAAAATTATCCATTAGAGGAAATTTTAGCTTAAAAGTGCCCATGAAATTTTCACGTACATAATATGTAAACCACTCAAAATCCTTTAAATTTAAAAAGTACATGTAAATATTTTGGAGGGAAGATATAAAAAACTAATTTATTTATTTATTATTATTATTTTTAATTGCATTTTTTGCTTATCTCCTTATAGGTTTACTTAAATGTCAAGTGTAGACACTCATTGGATGTGGAATTAAATTCTGTGTCCAACGAGTACTCATTATGCATACTTTGGAGGATGCCCGCATTGATAAAAATTGAAGATACATCATAATGAGTACTCGTTGGATGCAAAATTTAATTCCACATCCAATGAGTGTCTACACTTGACATTTAAGTAAACCTATAAGGAGATAAGCAAAAAAGACAATTAAAAAAATAGTTTTCTTCTTTTCCCTCCAAAATTGATAATTTTATTCTTATTATTTTCCAATTATTTTATTAATTTTCCTTAGGATGCCACTTTTAGGCTAAAATTTCTTTAATGTATTCAGTGATAGTAAATAGACTCAAACCTATAATGCCTCATTTGATATCTCCAAATTAAACAAGTTTCGTGCAAGGGAGACAAATAGCGGATGGGATCATTGAAGCACAAGAAGTGATACACTCATTAAAACAAACAAAATGCCCAGGAATGATCATAAAATTAGATCTCTCGAAGGCATATGACATGCTTAGCTGGACATATTTATACAAGACCCTGCAAGCTTTTGGTTTCTCGGAAAATTGGCTAGTATAGGTCAGGTCTTTGGTTTCATATGCTTTTATTTCTATTTTAATCAATGGGTGTTGTCGTTAACTTTCTGACCTTCGAGAGGTCTTAGGCAAGGGGACCCTTTTTCGCCCTTTCTATTTATCCTTGCAATGGAAGGTTTGGGAAGATTCTTCTCAAGGTGACAAAAACAAGTCTTCTCCATGGACTCCGTTTATACGGTAAAAAATTGCCCATCTTGCACCAGCAATTTGTAGATGATGTACTCTTATTTTCTCTTACTACAAGGCAGGAGGCAAAAAGAGTGGATACTTTATTACATTTATTCATGGAAGCTACGAGGATGATGATAAACAACAATAAGTCAAACATATTCTTCTTTAACTGTATAGAGTTTGTTTAAAATTGAATATTAGGAACACTTAGTTTCAGAAAAGCGCATCTACTGTCTAAATGTCTAGGAGTCCCCTTGGTTTTGCATCATAATAGAGCTACATCATGGGAAAGTCTCCTTGAGAAGACTAGGAGTAAACTAAGAAATTGGGCTTTTAGAACTCTAAATTTCCCCAATAGAGTAGTTCTAATCAAAGTGATCCTACAAGCTCTACCAAATTATCAGCTATCAGTAATGCCCATCACTCAGATAATATCCCAAAAATTATGTTCCATATGGAAAAAATGTCTTTAATGCGACCATTCTATATCCAGGAAAAGGGATTTATTAGGTTGGAATATATTAATCACACCTAAACATGCAAGTGGGTTGGGCATCTGTGACCCTCAGCTGGTAAGTCAAGCCTACGCCATGAAGCTTTGGTGGCTTTGGATTAAGGGAGGTTCACAATTGTGAAAAAAAATATGGGACAAAAAATACATGCCTAACTTGACACAACAAGATATATTAAGGTTTGAAGGATCCATTAAGGGTTCCACTATTTGGAATTAGGCCCAAGAATACAAAAATTGTGTTCGCAAACATATTGTCTGGCAGATGAGAGGAGGAAAAAATGCACATTTGTGGGAGGAATCATGGCAACAAATTTCAGCATTGAAAGATATTGATCAATTTTACCCAATTAAACAATTTACAAAATCACTAGGAGCACTATAGGGTGCTGACTTTTGGAAGCCCTCTCAGCCAGAGTCAGAATGGAGACAATGGAAGGATAAGGACGATTGGTCCAAACACGATATGCTCTCCAACTTGGTATCATTTAAATGCTTACTGTTAAAAATAAGGATACGTACATCCATCCAAGAGTATTTTTTACGTTGGGGTCACAAAAAATTGGTTCATTCACATTAAAAGAAGCTTACTCAATTTTTTTGGTAGGGCATTGTTGGAACTGTGACAAACACCCTCCAAAATTTTGCCTACACTTGAATTTTGGAGCCTACCGTGGATCTTGCGATCGACTTTTTTGTAGTCACTTCTAGCTCTGATTATTCTTTGAGCTCCCTTTTGGACTGTAAGTGTCGAAGTCCCCTGCTCACACATGCTCAACATGTATTGAATTCATGAGTGCACTTCTTCACACAAGCTCGAATAAGCCTAGAATAGTCTATCAAGACAATGCTTGCTCTATGTTCAATCCATGTCAACAGCTAGTGTGCATTGACATTGATAGTTTCTCACTTCTAACTGCGTTTGTACTTCTATTTCGGTGAGTTTTGCAAACTGTTGCTTTTGCGCACTCTTGCTTTCACGAGTGTCATTTTCATGCTTTTGACTGTCACTTTTGCTTTCTCTCACTTTAATTACTATCATTTTAATGTTATCATGGCTCAGGCATGTGTTTCTTTCACTGTCTTTCGCATATCACAAGTGTTGTTCCCACTTTTCTTGTCATGTTGTAAGTGTCGTCTTTTGGTGTGGGAACTGACTCTTATCACATAAATGAAGTTCTGGCTTGTTTCAAGGGGAAATATTTGTGATAATGAGTTGTTCTTATCATGTAGACATGTTTCTCACTCATTTCCAAAGTTTCAAGCATTGTTGCACAAGTGTCGTCGCTTTCATCGCAAAGTGTATCTTTTGTGTCACACTTGGTAGGAGTTGTCACAAAGTTGTTGCATTGAGGAAAGTATGTTGTTCATGTTTTTTGGGTGTTCCATTTTGTTTTGTCAAGTGAAATAAGTGTGTGAACATGTTCAAGTCTTGTTAAATTTATTCAACTTCCCTTCATTGATCCAACACTTAGTCAAAATTTGAAAAACACCCAACCGAGCCACTCAGCCTCATCCAATCCCCCTGAATTGCGCACTGCGCAGTCTTACTCCTCAAGCAATAACCTTGTCTCTTAGCATTGCGCAATGCGTAGTATTTTCCTCCCAAAATTGCACATTTCACAACCTCAGTGCTCAAGCCCAGCCCCTGAGTCCCAGAACTGCGAAATCTTTCCCTCCAGCCAAGCCAATACTGCGCATTTCATAGTCTCAGTCCTTAAACCTTAGTCTTGAGCTCCTGAATTGCTCAACTACACAATCACTTGGCTTCTTGTCCTTCCAGTACTGATTATTTCGTAATTTCAGTGCTCAAGCCTGAGCCTTGGCCTCTAAAACTGCGTAATCATGCCTTCCAGCCAGGCCTAAATTGCGCATTGCACAGTCTCAAACCTCAAACCCATCCCTTGAGCTCTTGAGTTGTGCAACTGCGTAGTCACCTGAGCTCCTTTTCCTTCCAGAACTGTGCAGTTGGGTAAAACAATGCAAAACCCCTCATCTTGACTCACTGATTCCCAAAACTATGCAATTTTCTTGCCCAGGACTCATTGACTCCCAAAACTATGCAATTTGCTTGCCCAGTGCAGCCTCAACTGCGCATTGCGTAGTCTCAAGGATCAAGCTTCACCCCTGACAACATGAGTTGCATAGCTGTGCAGTCACCAAGCCTCTCCCTCAACCTGTCACCCTGTTTCAACTCAGTCAGTGGATCATCATGCAACTCCTTAGACTAGGCGTTTATCAAACTAATGTCATCTTGTCATGAGTGAATTGTAGATGCAAGTTCTTTGTCATACCATGACAAGATGATGATGAAGGAGATGGAGAAGGAGACCATGCCAGAAGACACTTCATTAGCTGATCAGTCAAGAGAAAGAAAAGGGACATCAAATTGAGACAACAACTAGAGATCAAGTTCCACTGAAGACTCCTCATCTCTAATCCATTTGGAGGACAAAGAAGAAGATCATGATCCATCTTTTAGAAGACACAAAGCAAGCAATAAAAAAAAATGGCTTGACATTTCCATGTCATCAGTGTCATATCATGTCATGTCATGAGTCATCATGTGCCACATCATTTTGTAATTCAATATTGGAGAAATATAATGTAAAGTGGAAGTCCAAGAGTCATTCATGTAATGTGAAAAGTCATGTAGGAAGTCAAAAGGTCATAAAGAAGTCGAATAGTCATGAGGGTAGCCCAAGAGTCACAAGGGAGGTGAAGGATTGCCCCATTTGTTATATTTACAGCCTCATGTTACAAGAAAATGACTTTTCACCTTGGCTTCTCCCATAAGGCATCAAAGAGACAAATTTAGTACTTTTGGGGAGCAAGTCATGACTCCAATGCTCCACTATTGGAGCTAGTGATGCTCGTTGTATTCATGTATCTTGGGACTTTTACTTAATACTTAAAGCCTGATGGATGACACATTTTCATGCATGGATTGTGAATATTTGTAATATTGTTTTGTGAATATTTATGATTCATATTTTCTTTTACTTGTACTAAAGTAGCTAAACTATTTTGATTATTTTAGTGCTTATCTAATTGAAGATGTGTTGTAATGGTTGTAACAATCGTCACATCTATGTGGACTATTCTGCTTGATGTTAGGTGATTATCTTTTCGCTTGTGTGCACCTCTACTAGGGTGGTACTATTACCTCTCTCTTAGAGGCTCACCTTTCCTCCCTCCACAATAGAAGAACCTGGATACACCTGCAACCGAACATTCACCATGAACACTTGCTTTTCGCAAAGGCACATATACGCTTCATTAGGGGAATTTTGAGGTCTAAAATGGGCCTCCTAATAAAAATGTACAACCAAAACAAACTTTATAAGGACCAATAGGATTCAAGATGATGATGTCAACCATGGGGGATGATTCACCATTATTGGAGTAAAAAAGTAGAAGTATTAAAAATAATAAAATAATAACACTACTTTTTCAACTCGTATTTTCAACTTATCTCCCTAAGGTTTTACTCAAATTTCGAGCAGGAATACTCGTTGGATGAAAAATTTAATTCCTCATCCAAGGAGCACCCATGTTGCATACTTTCAAAGGACCTTGCTACACGAAAAATGAGAAATACATGAAACGTGATTGCAGTCACATTTTTCTTATATTTCTCATTTTTCATGTAGCAAGGTCCATCGAAAGTATGCAACATGGGTACTCATCGGATGATGAATCAAATTCTGCTTCCAACAACTGTTTTTGCTCGAAATTTGAATAAACCCATAGGGATATATTTTGAAAATACGAGTTGAAAAAATAGTTTTTTCTTTTTTCCCTCTAAAATTTGATGATGTAATCTAATATTATTTTAGTATTTCCTTAGGAGGCCCATTTTAGACCTCAAAATTCCCCTAATGTCTCTCTTTCCGAAAGGTAAATCCAAGGCAAATAGATAAGAAAATATGGCAACCGGGCCAATACTCCGGATGGGAATTCTATTCCCATGATTTGAGGTCTAATTGGGATTTGACATCAGGGAGACCCCCTTGGTTGACGTATTTCCAGCACCGTCAACAAATTGCACTAGAAAAAGGGCCAGATGACAAGCTATGTCTGTTGAGTCTATTTTGAACCTTTTTATCTAAAATGGCTCATCCTCAATTTTTTTTTTTTTGTTAAGCTTGGTAGGACTCTCTCATTTTGGATTTTACATGTCCATTATTCACCCCGCAACGGGGGATGGTAGTCCAAGATTCGAACCCAAGTTCTCTAGTTCGATGAGATTTCATTCCACAACCATTGCCCCTTGAGCTACCCGAGGCGGACGACTCATCCTCAAATATTACTCCCGAGGTGTTTCTCTAATTTATCCATTTTTCAATTTTCAATCCTTGATGAGCCTCTTTATCACTTCTCTCAGTTAAAGTTTGATGGTGAGGAAGGAACATCCATAACTGAGCACATTTATGATTTTCTTAAATTTTGTGAATCTTACAAAATCAATGATGAATATTTTGCTTTTGTGCTTTTCTTCCTCACCCTTGAAGGTCTTGTTAGTCAATGGTGCCATACCTTACCACCTGCTCCCATCCATTATTTTCATCACTTCATCCAGGATCTTTATTAAGCCTTTAATATGTATGAAT
Source organism: Pinus tabuliformis (assembly GCA_031772625.1). Lineage (NCBI taxonomy): Eukaryota > Viridiplantae > Streptophyta > Pinopsida > Pinales > Pinaceae > Pinus > Pinus tabuliformis. The sequence continues at coordinate 1,061,792,599 of CM062815.1, forward strand.
ACCGAGATGTTCTTAAAATAATGAACCAGTTAAGAATGAAGCAAAATGAATCAATTGAGGATTTCTCTAATCGATTCCTTCACCTTTATTGTGAATTTTCTGAAGAAGATACATATTGACATTTCTTGAAACAAACATTTCGGCGTTTGGTTCATATCTCCTTACATGGTGAATATGAACCCCTTGATGTTTTCACTTCCCCAAATCTTGTAAATCATGAGACACCTCGAATTTTAGAGGAGGAACCTACTAATTATTTTTTCTTTTTCCTCCTCCTTTCCCAGTTCCGATGAGGGTGCCTCCTCGTGATGATAATAAAGTTGGGAAATATGCACATCAAATTCCTAATCCATCTTCTCATCCTCCTTCCACTTTTCATGATTCAAATTCAATGGAGGAAATCCTAGAATGGTTCATGAAGCCTATGGTGAAGACTAACTCCTCCATTCCGCAAGATGATGTCACTGTTCATAACTCTATTCTCGAATCTGATTTGGATTTCTGTTATCTTCTATCATCTACATACCATGAATCTTTGTACCATGATTCGTTCGATCAATTTTCTCCACCAGCTAGTTTTTCACACTCTCTTGATTTTCAAGATGCCCCAAATTACGATCCGGTTTAAGGTAGTCACATTACACGAGTATAGGAGAAAGGAGGTGAGGATTCTTTCAATATTTCTTTTCTTTTTCAAAATCCTCCATGTGAAGATGGTGTTTCCTCATTCTTGGTTAATATCGAATTTGTTAATCTCGGTAGTGAATCTAATGAAATCAATTTGTTTAGATCCGCAGTCTTGGGCAACAATCATTCTGATGATGATGATTCTGTTGATGTATGCGATGACGAATGCCCAAGTGCACCAACTGATCTTTCAATTTCTCATGAAGATTTTAATTTAGATCTAAAATATGATTCGGTCAAATAAGATGTTCTTATTGAAACTTCCTCTTCATCTCACTATCCCTTGTTCTCTACCATTTGCAATGCATCTACTTGCGACAGAGATACTCCATGCTCTTCAAGTTCTTCATCCGATGAGTTATCTTCTCAATTGAAACAAGGTGGTGAGATTATCCATGATGAAAATGAAAACAATCAAATCATTTAGTACACTTTCCATCCCTCATCATCTCTTCTATTGCATGAAGACAACTCTTCAAATCAACGCGCTCATGAAATTTCTCCGATTCACACATCTCCATATTTGCGACTAGAAGAATCTTTCAATTTGAGTAATCTAGTTGTTGAAGTTGTAGAATCCGGTCAAATCAGTAATAGAGATGGCTTCCATCCAGTTAGTAGTGGTCTCGTTGAGATCAGAGGAAGCAACTATCCTCACACCATGCATGATCTAATTCAATCTTTAAGATGCGATTTTACAATCCTTGAAAATTTCGAGACTTGTCAAGAAGTTGACGCACTTCAACTTCTGTTGATGGTTATGTTAGGATTTCGAGACTCTATCTAAGTTAGATCTGGTTTCTCTCACATAATCCTTCTCTTTGCATGGTTTCACTCAATGTAAATTTCTTTTTGAAAGATGTTTGGTATTTTGGATGTAATCTTTTGAACTTTCGAGATTCAGATATTTTATTTTACATGATGCATCTCCATGCAAGGCTCTTGTACTTAACTCGGGTTTGGAATATGCTTCTCTCATAGAGTCATGGAATTTTGAAGTTGATCATTTCAAATACCATCTTTGGCCGAATGAATCATGCTTATCATATTCATTTCTTAATAGTCAACTCCTGCTTTTTCTTGCGAATGTTATCTTGCAAAATTTTCCCTTCAACGCACCTGAAATCCTCTTGAGTAATAATGAATGCACACGTTATTGCGCGAATAAAATTATTCTCCTCTCACTATGTCGTGACTGGTCTCATGTGTTTGTTGTGCTGGCATTCCTTTTAAATTCTTTCGATGATTACAAAACTTGTATAGTTTGTCATCAGTTACAAGAAAATGGTGTCACATTCAACATGCAAGGAAGTTGGTTCTATTGTTCAGATCATTCATAGATATGTTCAAATTGATCTATCTTTGTTAATTACAAACTGAGAATCTGACGCTCTAATCAACCCATCTGATCATGATTCTGTCTCTGATGACTTTCATTTATCTTACTATTTTCCCATCATCACATCCAATGACAATTGTTTTACATCCTTTGATCTTTATGGTTTAACATCTCACCATTCGGGTGTCTGTTTAGTAGTTGAGGCACCTCCACACTTGCTAATGGTTATGCCAAGTCCTCACTGTCCTGACACCCCTGCTGAATCTGATCAGATCTATTTTCCCTTGTAAGATTCTCATCGCAGTAGCACATGTTTAATTGAAAATTCATCTTTTCAAATATTTCAAGGTTCTCAAGAGGACTATTTCGAATTGTACGATACAATCACTGAATGGTTGGAGAAATCCTACTTGGCAAGTTGCGCTGCAAATAACAAGTTTCAATATTTCCTCACGCTTGCCAAGAAACAATGCACATGAATATGCATTCACAAGAAGTTTTCGAGGTTTGTTTGATTATGGTTTTCGTAAAAAAAGTAAGAATGCGAACTGGGTAGAAGTAATGATTATGACACATTTTTCTGCTGATAGGCAAGACCTTCAATTTTTTGTGAAAGTTATCCAATCTCTTATCTTTTCTCTTGCACATTACTTTATATCAGTTTTAATTGATCATATGTTTGTGTATGCATGTCAGGGCCACAACGGTGGCTTCACTAGAAATTTCATTACACTTAACCCTGACCTTCTAATTGTTTAGGTTAGGAGTAGGATTACCTGCATTCTATTTTCCCCTCTCTTGCATTCATCCTGAACTTGTTCTCCTTAATATTTTTTGTGTTTTCTATTTCTGTCTTGCATCGTGTTTGGTTTAGCTTCCTTTTGCTTGTGCTTTGGTTTCAATTTCTTGTTGTGTCATGTCTTTTCCTTTTGTTCTGTCAATAAGATTTTGCATGAAGGTTGTCCGATTTGGGCTCGAAAGAAAATGTGGCAAAATAGAAAAAGACTTCGTGAGACTGCAACATTTGGCTAACTCTCTATCCTTCTTCCTTGTCTTAGTTACACCTTTTGGTCAATGATGTTTCGACAGAAAATACGTTCCTTGCATTAGGAAACCCTTGTGTTGAATCATGATCTCCATGTCTATTCGAAAAAACCTCATGCCTACACTCGAGTTGGCATGTTTTAGTGTTTTAAGGCTAATCAAATCAAGTAGATAAGGGTAAGGGGAAAATCCAAACGAGAAAACCTAAATTAGAGGTATTTATATGCTTCTCTGAAGGAATAGCCTCTCTTGCTCTCAATAAGTCAGGATCTCTCTTCTGCCCACAAAATAAATAAGTGCCTATGCACAGTCCTATTTAAATATATAAATAAAAGTGAAAGAAGAGAAATGATTCTTGTGTAGATAGGTGAAGCAAGCAACTCCACCGTGGCACTGTCGAGGCTCACTAGAATCAAAGAAATGATTGTGTTATTGTAATGACTCCGTTGGGGTACTGTCCAGGCTTGCTAGTAGCAGAGCAACACCAGAGATGAAAAACAATACTCTAAAAATTTAAGGCTTGTGAGCTTCATTACCCTATCCCGATTCGAAACATTTTGTGACCTCTAATTTTATGTTTGTGTTTAACCGAGTAAATAAATTAAGGGAACTATGCTTGTGCATAGGGTAAGTGGGGAAGCCATGGTAATCTGAACGATGAATCAATACTCCCTGAAGAGCTAGAGCATGCATGAGAGAATTGACCAAGACAGAGAAGCTGGAGTTCTACCAGTGTGTTACCAAGTGTTGTCGCCGTGAAAAACACCCTCCAAAATGTTCTTACACTTGAATTTTGGAGCCTGCCATGGATCTTGCGATCAAATTTTCTGTAGTCACTTGTAGCTCATATTATTCTTGGAGCTGCCTTTTGGACTGTAAGTGTCGAAATCACCTGCTCACACATGCTCAGTCTGTAAGGAATTAATGCATTAGAGGAAATTTCAGCCTAAAAATGGCCTCCTAAGGAAAAATAATAAAATAATAGTTAAAATAATAAAATAAGAGTTATGAATTTTGGAGGGAAAAGAAAAAAACTACCTTTTTAATTGTATTTTTGGCTTATCTCCTTATAGGTTTATTCAAATTTCAAGTGTAGACACTCGTTGGATGCAGAATTAAATTCCGCATCCAATGAGTACCCATTATGCATACTTTTGAGAAGACCCACATTGATAAAAATTGCAGATACATTAAAAAAATGTGTTGAACACATTTTTTAATGTATATGCAATTTTTATCAATGTGGGTCTTCTCAAAAGTATGCATAATGGGTACTCGTTGGATGCGGAATTTAATTCCGCATCCAATGAGTGTCTATACTTGAAATTTGAGTAAACCTATAATGAGATAAGCCAAAAATACAATTAAAAAAAGTAGTTTTTCTTCTTTTCCCTCCAAAATATTTACATGTACCTTTTTTTAAATTTAAATGATTTTGATTGGTTTACATATTATGACATGGAAATTACGTGAAAATTTCATGGGCACTTTTAGGCTAAAATTTCCTCTAATGAGCACACTTCTTCACAGAAGCTCGAATAAGCCTAGCACAATATATTAAGATAGTGCTTACTCTATGTTCAATCCATGTTGACAGTCAGTGCACGCTGATGTTGACAGTTTCTCACTTGTAGTTGTGTTTGTACCTCTATTTCGGTGAGTTTTTCAAATTGTTGCTTTTGAGTACTTTTGCTTTCTTGAGTGTCATTTTCATACTTTTGACTATCGCTTTTGATTTCTCTAACTTTAATTACTGTCATTTTCATGTTATCTTTTCTCTGGAATGTGTTGCTTTCACTGTCGTTCGCATATCGCAAGTGTCATCTTTTGGTGTGGGAAATGTCACTTATTGCGTATAAAGAATTTTAGGCTTGTTTTAAGGGTAAATATTTGTGATAACGAGTTTTTATTTTCATGTATACATGTTTCACACTCATTTCCAAAGTTTCAAGCATTGTCGCACAAGTGTCGCAACTTTCGTCGTAAAGTGTATCTTTTGTGTCACACTTGGTAGGAGCCATCACAAAGTTGTTGCATTGAGTAAAGTATGTTTTTCATGTGTTATGAGTGTTTTGTGTTGTTTTGTCAAGTGAACAAAGTGTATGATCATGTTCAAGTCTTTCTTTTATTCAACTTTCGCTCACTGATCCAACACTTAGTCAAAATTAGAAAAACCCCTGACTGGACCACTTAGCCTCATCCAACCCCCCTGAAATGCTCACTGTGCAGTCTCAGTCCTCAAGCAACAACCTTGTTTCTTAGTATTGCACAATGCACAATATTTTCCTCCTAGAACTGTGCATTTCACAACCTCAGTGCTCAAGCCCATCCCTTGAGTCCTAGAACTGCACAATCTTTCTCTCCAGCCAAGCCAACACTATGCATTGCCCAGTCTCAATCCTTAAGCCTTAGTCTTGAGCTCCTAAACTGTGAAAATGCACAATCACTTGGCCTCCTGTTCTTCCAGTACCGCATATTTTTCAATTTCAGTGCTCAAGCCTGGGCCTTGTCCTCAAAAATTGCATAATCATGCCCTCGAGCCAGGCTTGAACTACACATTCCGCAGTCTCAAACCTTAATATCAACCCTTTAGCTCCTGATATTTTCAATTACGCATTCACCTAGCCTCCTCTGCCTTCCAAAACTGTGTAGTTGGCTGAAACAGTGCAAAACCCCTCATGTTGGCTGATTGACTCACAAAACTGTGCAAACTACTTGCCCAATCTAGCATGTATTGTGCATTGCACAGTCCCAAGGCTCAGGCTTCACCCTTGATTACCTGAGCTACACAACTACACAGTTACTAAGCCTCTCCTTCAACTTGTCATCCGATTCCGACTCAGCCAGTGGATCATCATGGAAATCCTTAGACTAGGGGTTTATCAGACTGATTTCCACTTGTCATGATTGAATTGTAGATGCAGGTTCTCTGCCATACCATAACAGGATGTCGATGAAGGAGATGGAGAAAGATACTATTAGACTTCGTCTTCTCAAGTCCTCTGTCAGAGTCAAATTGATAGGTGGCTGTCAAAATCTCAGTTCAAATATGCAGGCCAATGAAAATTAGCTTTCACCCACTGCTACTTAGATGTTTGCAAAGCTTGTTCTCAGAATGTTTCAATAACACTTGCAGGCTAGGAGAAGGTTCAGTAGGTGTTTATTTCAGGAATGCCATCAATGTGAAATAGATTCTTCTTCAAAACCCTGTTTTGAAGAAGAAACCATCAGATATGTTTTTGTAATAAATAGGTAAATGTTCCAAAGCTCTACAGTCTTCAATGGCAGCAGCTTCAGCAACTCCAATCCCTGCAAAAGACAGCAAAGTTATTAGTCCAAAATTCAGAAAAGCCATAGAAAATGCATTGTATTAAATGACCGAATGTCAAATGCCAAAACATTACAAAATGGGTCATGAACCAAGCAAAAATCAAAGGTGAGTCTTTATAAAGGTATTTCAAGATATTTTGAACTCCTTTTGCATGCCAAGAGTGAAGAACATCATTCCAAAGTGAAACTGTGAGTTTGTGAGGAAGTTGGAGCCGCTTTAGGGTGCACGACGCATTGAGCTGGGCGCGCGGCGCATCAGACAGCAAAACCCAATGTTAAATTGCAAGGGCGCGACGCATCAGAGGCGCACGGCGCGTTGGGTGAGGCGTGCTACGCACTCAGTCTCAGAGCTCAGAAAAATTTGTCTTGCGCCCAGATCGTGTCTAATCGCCTTCAAGTCTGCAAGGTCTGCAAATTCTGTTTGGCAGACCACAGACAAGGGGAAGTCGCCTCGTAGAGATGCAGACATAGCACGGGAGCATAAACGGGGCATATTATCTTTGCATTCAAACGAAACAAAAAGTTGGCATTTACATAAAGGGCTTACAGATGCATGACAGTGGCATGTATACATGTGGGTACTTAAAACTGTGGGCACAAGGAAAGATTTACATGAACCAACCACAAGCATGCTATGCAGCTTGCACTTGCAGGCAATACTTCTCGCAGAAATTGAAGTTGAACTTTGAAGTGATTGCAGAGTATGAAATGGGTGTATGGGTAAGAATTGGAATAGAACTAGAATTGTGCAGCACACCTGTGTAATTATTAGGAGATTGAGGGCATGATTAGAGGCAGAACTATAGAAGGAGCTTTGTGGCCATGTCCAGCATGCATATCACTTATGTGAGGATGCTCTGCAATTGAGCAATTTGCATAGTTTTTCACTTCATAATTGAGATGGAAGACTGGTGGTTAGAGTCACACAATCTTCAAGGATTATCACACATGTCACATAGCTGATCGAAAGGACACATGGTGGTCAAATGAAGAAACGCGGATTCAATTTTCTCTATATGCTAACTTTCTTCAAGGGAGGGTAGGCCAAATCAGTTTTATACTACAGAAGTTGCTGTATGTTCATAAATCCTCAACTCTGTTGGCCGACTGTTTCTAGTGTTTCAGTAGCTATGAGTACTTAAACATCCTAGATTGGCCTTTTAATATGCTTCAAATGATTTCTCAGCGATCATTGTTCCTTCCATATGGCAGAGATGTCAAGGCAATTAAGGTGGGAGAGATGATGGTGGAGTATTCCCACCAATTCATGTGTGATTTCAGTGATCTCCAAGCAGGGTGTCTGCGTCGTTATTATTTTGGAGAGGTGATTGGAAAATGAAGCCATGGAAGTGTTTGGAAGGCAGGCTATGGGCTGAAAGATTGTTTCGTGATGTAAATGAGAGTATACTTGATCAATCTGTTCTTGTCAATCTCCAAATAAATAAGCTGCCTCTTCTGCTATCAAGAATAACAGCACTAACAGGTCTTCTGGGACATGAAGAGACACCTCATCTAGCAATGCAAGCGAAATGAAATGCTTTTAGAGATATTGACACCTATCAAAAGCCAAAATAAACAGAGACATCTGTCACAGCAGAGAAATAGGGTCGATTTGCCTATTTTTGACCTCAGTTAAATCTCCAAATGGATCTACGCTCCAGTATTTATCTCTTAATTGGCCATCAGAGGAATTCAAGGGAAACGATGCTCTTTTTTTAGAAAAAATGGATGACTCTTTCTATTCTTGCAATTATAGTCGAAACAACTCATTATTTTTCATCGACCTGTAGGGGAAAGGTTTTGGTCTATTTATTGTATGAAAAAATGGTTTTGTTTCAAATGGTAACGTGGCTTGATTTGCAATGCGCTTGTCAAAAGGTGACCTCCACATTCCAAATGCTATTTTGGTCTAACAGCAAAAGGAAATGGAAAGTATAACGTGGCAGTCCAGGTCAAAGACAAAATTAGAACAAAGACATCGATCATGAGCAGAAAAATAGGGACAGATTGCTTATCCTAGTCTTCAGTTATGATTTGGAGGGTTCACACTACAGCTTCCGCCTTTGTATTGGTCACAGAAAATGTAGCGCTGTTCTTTAGGAATCGATGAGTGGCTTTTTACTATTTTTCATAATGTCAGTTGAAACAGTTCCATCCTTTCATGGATCGGTTTTCTCCTAAGCTTTTTATTGTATTAAAAAACATTTGTAAAGGGAGAGAGAATTCTGAGAGGTGTGCGTGGAGGAGAACAGAGAGCTTTCTTGTACAGTTTTTGACAGAGAGTTTAATGAAAAATACAGCTCTGACCCCTGAGATTCCTGTGGTATGACATTTGACATATGTTTCTTCTCTGTCTCATATGTATCTTGTAATGTTTTTCATTTCATTCCTTACTAATTTTTGTTGAATACTTTTAAGTGAGAAAGGCAAAATTCAATTTATTTGCTCTGTCTTGAGGAAGTATTCATAGTTAATGTTTTCTTCTGTTTGACAAGGATCCATCTTCTATGCCCTTGTCGACTTCTCAGCAGTCTTACCATTCCGTTTATCTCAATTTAATTGTTAAATTTCTTGCCTACCTTGCCTTAGGAGATAATCTGTGTTTTTGATTATATTTCTCTGTTCAAGTTGTTTCTTTGCCCCATGCAGCCCAGAAAACCCCATCATCCATTAAAACCCCTTTTCCTATCAATTTACTAGCCTAAAATCAGTATTCCTTATTGGTCATCTCAGCCCCTTTGAAGACTTTTCTGCCGAGATAGACCCAGAGAGAGCCCTCTCCTTTCCTCGTAGGGCTAGCTACGAGGCTGAGCGTGGTTTGATGTGGCCTCGAGTTTTTCCTTCTTCAGCCTGAGGCAGATTTGAGCGCTAACATAGTGGCGACCATACTGGGGAAGATGGTTTGTTGTTGATGTGACATTCGACTTGTTGATTGTCTTGTCCTAGTACATGAAATCAAGTTGGAGATCTGATGCTAATGGTGGACAACATTCAGACACATATGCAGGCTGAAACGTTCACCTGGCGACTCCAACTCGATCCAGACAGTCCAGTGCTCGTTGATCCATTTATGCAATGGTGGGGTATGTGGCAAACCCTGCCCTGTGTGAAGCTGTAAAAGAAGTAAGAAATCAGTTAGCAGATTCTGAAATTAATGAAGAATTTTTCAGTGCCTTGCTTCAATGTTTGAAATCTCCAAAGTTCCCTCTTGAAACTAAAACTAGATTTTGTGAGTTAGTTGTTGAAAGAGTTGAGAAGGAGATTCAATGTTTAGATGAGCAGATCCAGTCATATGATTTCCAAGACCCTAAAAAGTTCTTGGAAATCCTTCCTCCATCGAAACAAGAAATAACAGACTTGCCTACAGATGTTTGCATTGACAGTGTGTAGCTGGAAATATGTATTGTAGAGTTGGGGTAGCAAATAGAGTCTGGATTTCGCGATCCAATTGCGATGTACATGGAAGTGTTTTTCAGTTTGACTGACAAATCAAGCTGTCTTATACATAATCAGGCTCATTACGTGCATGAAGGGCTGCCAACAATTACATCTGTGTCTTGGTGGAAACATTCTCAAGCGGCGTCATTCTCAAGTTTACTTGAATGGTTGATCTGGCATTTCAGTATTACCTGATCTATTGTTTTTACAACAAAGTAGGGTATATTTTGTAAATAAATAAGCAGCTAAAAGGCAACATTTCATTCTAGTTTCATTACAGTTTAGTTTGAAGTTTGCCGAGTCAGTTTTTCAATCATTTCAGTCAAGTTTCAGTCCATAAATGAGTCGGTAATGTCGTGTGTCTATTGAAATAATGACTCCATTGCCCAATGGATGGAGGCACTGTCTGCTCTCTCAAAGCTCTGCGGTTCTTGGCACCACCAAAAAGCGGCAGCTGCCATCCCCATTGGAGCCAATGTTAGACTCCGTCTTCTCAAGTCCTCTGTCAGAGTCAAATTGATAGGTGGCTGTCAAAATCTCAGTTCAAATATGCAGGCCAATGACAATTAGCTTTCACCCACTGCTACTTAGATGTTTGCAAAGCTTGTTCTCAGAATGTTTCAATAACACTTGCAGGCTAGGAGAAGGTTCAGTAGGTGTTTATTTCAGGAATGTCATCAATGTGAAATAGATTCTTCTTCAAAACCCTGTTTTGAAGAAGAAATCATCAGATATGTTTTTGTAATAAATAGGTAAATGTTGCAAAGCTCTACAGTCTTCAATGGCAGCAGCTTCAGCAACTCCAATCCCTGCAAAAGACAGTAAAGTTATTAGTCCAAAATTCAGAAAAGCCATAGAAAATGCATTGTATTAAATGACCGAATGTCAAATGCCAAAACATTACAAAATGGGTCATGAACCAAGCAAAAATCAAAGGTGAGTCTTTATAAAGGTATTTCAAGATATTTTGAACTCCTTTTGCATGCCAAGAGTGAAGAACATCATTCCAAAGTGAAACTGTGAGTTTGTGAGGAAGTTGGAGCCGCTTCAGGGTGCGTGACGCATTGAGCTGGGCGCGCGATGCATCAGACAACAAAACCCAGTGTTAAATTGCAAGGCCGTGGCGCATCAAAGGCGTGCGGCGCGTTGGGTGAGGCGCGCTACGCACTCAGTCTCAGAGCTCAGAAAAATTTGTCTTGCGCCCAGATCGTGTCTAATCGCCTTCAAGTCTGCAAGGTCTGCAAAGTCTATTTGGCAGACCATAGGCAAGGGGAAGTCGCCTCGTAGAGATGCAGACATAGCACGGGAGCATAAACGGGGCATATTATCTCTGCATTCAAACGAAACAAAAAGTTGGCATTTACATAAAGGGCTTACAGATGCATGACAGTGGCATGTATACATGTGGGTACTTAAAACTGTGGGCACAAGGAAAGATTTACATGAACCAACCACAAGCATGCTACGCAGCTTGCACTTGCAGGCAATACTTCTGGCAGAAATTGAAGTTGAACTTTGAAGTGATTGCAGAGTATGAAATGGGTGTATGGGTAAGAATTGGAATAGAACTAGAATTGTGCAGCACACCTGTGTAATTATTAGGAGATTGAGGGCATGATTAGAGGCAGAACTACAGAAGGAGCTTTGTGGCCATGTCCAGCATGCATATCACTTATGTGAGGATGCTCTGCAATTCAGCAATTTGCATAGTTTTGCGCTTCATAATTGAGACGGAAGACTGGTGGTTAGAGTCACACAATCTTCAAGGATTATCACACATGTCACATAGCTGATCGAAAGGAAACGCGGTGGTCAAACGAAGAAACGCGGATTCAATTTTCTCTATATGCTAACTTTCTTCAAGGGAGGGTAGGCCAAATCAGTTTTATACTACAGAAGTTGCTGTCTGTTCATAAATCCTCAACTCTGTTGGCCGACTGTTTCTAGTGTTTCAGTAGCTATGAGTACTTAAACATCCTAGATTGGCCTTTTAATATGCTTCAAATGATTTCTCAGCGATCATTGTTCCTTCCATATGGCGGAGATGTCAAGGCAATTAAGGTGGGAGAGCTGATGGTGGAGAATTCCCACCAATTCGTGTGTGATTTCAGTGATCTCCAAGCAGGGTGTCTGCGTCGTTATTATTTTGGAGAGGTGATTGGAAAATGAAGCCATGGAAGCGTTTGGAAGGCAGGCTATGGGCTGAAAGATTGTTTCATGATGTAAATGAGAGTATACTTGATCAATCTGTTCTTGTCAATCTCCAAATAAATAAGCTGCCTCTTCTGCTATCAAGAATAACAGCACTGACAGGTCTTCTGGTACATGAAGAGACACCTCATCTAGCAATGCAAGCGAAATGAAATGCTTTTGGAGATATTGACACCTATCAAAAGCCAAAATAAACAGAGACATCTGTCACAACATAGAAATAGGGTCGATTTGCCTAATTTTGACCTCAGTTAAATCTCCAAATGGATCTACGCTCCAGTATTTATCTCTTAATTGGCCATCAGAGGAATTCAAGGGAAACGATGCTCTGTTTTTAGAAAAAATGGATGACTCTTTCTATTCTTGCAATTATAGTCGAAACAGCTCATTATTTTTCATCGACCTGTAGGGGAAAGGTTTTTGGTCTATTTATTGTATGAAAAAATGGTTTTGTTTCAAATGGCAACGTGGCTTGATTTGCAATGCGCTTGTCAAAAGGCGACCTCCACATTCCAAATGCTATTTTGGTCTAACAGCAAAAGGAAATGGAAAGTATAACGTGGCAGTCCAGGTCAAAGACAAAATTAGAACAAAGACATCGATCATGAGCAGAAAAATAGGGACAGATTGCTTATCCTAGTCTTCAGTTATGATTTGGAGGGTTCACACTACAACTTCCGCCTTTGTATTGGTCACAGAAAATGTAGCGCTGTTCTTTAGGAACCGATGAGTGGCTTTTTACTATTTTTCATAATGTCAGTTGAAACAGTTCCATCCTTTCATGGATCGGTTTTCTCCTGAGCTTTTTATTGTATTAAAAAACATTTGTAAAGGGAGAGAGAATTCTGAGAGGTGTGCGTGGAGGAGAACATAATTTCTTGTACAGTTTTTGACAGAGAGTTTAATGAAAAATACAGCTCTGACCCCTGAGATTCCTGTGGTATGACATTTGACATATGTTTCTTCTCTGTCTCATATGTATCTTGTAATGTTTTTCATTTCATTCCTAACTCATTTCTGTTGAATACTTTTAAGTGAGAAAGGCAGAATTCAATTTATTTGCTCTGTCTTGAGGAAGTATTCATAGTTAATGTTTTCTTCTGTTTGACAAGGATCCATCTTCTATGCCCTTGTCGACTTCTCAGCAGTCTTGCCATTCCGTTTATCTCAATTTAATTGTTAAATTTCTTGCCTACCTTGCCTCAGGAGATAATCTGTGTTTTTGATTATATTTCTCTGTTCAAGCTGTTTCTTTGCCCCATGCAGCCCAGAAAACCCCATCATCCATTAAAACCCCTTTTCCTATCAATTTACTAGCCTAAAATCAGTATTCCTTATTGGTCATCTCAGCCCCTTTGAAGACTTTTCTGCCGAGATAGACCCGGAGAGAGCCCTCTCCTGTCCTCGTAGGGCTAGCTACGAGGCTGAGCGTGGTTTGATGTGGCCTCGAGTTTTGCCTTCTTCAACCTGAGGCAGATTTGAGCGCTAAGAGATACCATGTCGAAACTTCATTAGCTGATCAATCAAGAGAAAGCAAAGGGACATAAAATTGAGACAACAACTAGAGATCAAGTTCCACTGAAGACTCCTCATCTCTAAGCCATTTGGAGGACAAAGAAGAAGATCATGATCCATCTTTTAGAAGACACAAAGCAAGCAACAAAAAAGAATGGCTTGACATTTCCATGTCATCATGCAAGTCCATGTCATCAGTGTCATGTCATGTCATGTCATGAGTCATCATGTGCCACATCATTTTGTGGAATATGTAATTCAATATTGGAGAAATATAATGTAAAGTGGAAGTCCAAGAGTCATTCATGTAATGTGAAAAGTCATGTAGGAAGTCAAAAGGTCATAGAGAAGTCGAACAATCATGAGGGTAGCCCAAGAGTCACAAGGGAGGTGAAGGATCACCCCATTTGTTATATATACACCCTCATGGTACAAGAAAATGAATTTTCACCTTGGATTCTCCCATAAGGCATCAAAGAGACAAAGTTAGTACTTTTGGGGAGCAAGTCGTGGCTCCAATGCTCCACTATTGGAGCTAGTGATGCTCATTGTATTCATGTATCTTGGGAATTTTACTTAATACTTGAAGCCTGATGGTCGACACGTTTTCATGCATGGATTGTGAATATTTGTAAGACTGTTCTGTGAATATTTATGATTCATGTTTTCTTTCACATGTACTAAAGTAGTTGAACTATTTCAGTTATTTTAGTGCTTATCTAATTGAAGATGTGTTGTAATGCTTGTAATAATCGTCACATCTATGTGGAATATTATGATTGATGTTAGGCGATTATCTTTCCACTTGTGTGCGCTTCTACTAGGGTGATACTATTACCTCTCTCTCAGAGGCTCACCTTTCCTCCCTCAACAATAGAAAAACCTAGATACACTTGCAACCGAAAATTCACCAGTCACACTTATTTACTTTTCGTAAAGGCACATATATGCTTTTGTGTCTTGCTGACAGTTAAAGCCAAGGCAAATCTATAAGAAAATATGGAAACTGGGCGAATACTCTGGATGGGGCTCCTATTCCAAATGATGTGAGGTCTAATTGGTACTTCACATAAGGGAGAACACCTTGTTTGACAGAATTCTAGCACTGTCAACAGACACCCACACACTAATAGGAAAATATGGAAGAAGCCTTGGATAGAGTTGGGTTGGCCAATGATTGCTACTTTCTTATGGCAGATGGCTTGGTGTCATCCTTTAACTTGGGACAAGTTTCGAGGGACTGTCATATTTTATATTATGTTTACAGGAGGAGGAAACCTTAGATCATCTACTTCTTACATGCCCATTTGCAGTGGAAATTCGGAATATATAAAATTTATTTTTGATTGCTCACTACCGGATTCTACAAACACTTCCTTATGGATGGAACAATGGTTTGAATGTAAATTTCAGAATCCAGTGTTGGTAAAGGCATGGATTTTGGCTCTAGGCTTTACATGGTGGAATATCTAGAAGGAAAGAAATTTGAGAACCTTTGAAGGTCAATCTCATCAACAAATGCTCCTATAGGAACTTATAATTAAAAATATAAGGGAAACCGTTCTTACTTCCAACCCTCCCTAGGAGAATACTCAATTAAGCGAAAGGGAGACATACGTGTTAAAAAGACTTGAGCTTCAATCTAAGATGTGGATAATAATACCAGCAACGGTTACGACTAAAGCTATAAGCAAGTTTATGCATCCTCCTCAAAACTTTGTCCAATTGAGATTTGATGGAGCTTCAAAGGGAAACTTGGGCATAATAGGATATGGGGGAATCATCAGAGATAAAATTTTGAACCTGTTATCACTTAAGAATTTTAATGCCAAAATTTCTCATACTAGCTTGATGGTAAAGATTCGGTGCTAGTCTAAGTTTGAGTTTTTGTTTGCCTTAGAGTCTGAGTCTTAGGAGTCCACTATGCATTCTCATTCACCACTGGTCTCATAATTCACACAATTTCCATGTGTCAGCTCTGTTCAAAGGTTATTATGTGCTACAAAGCTCTTTAGGTGATTTCGTAGTGCATAAGTCAGTTTTAGGTGTTTTCGCAGCGCAACTGTCTAGGTGATTTCGTAGACCCGGTCTAGGTGATTTCGTGCTGATCCATAGAAAATCTCACCCAGCTGTCATATTTATCAGAATCCTCATCATTAGGTCATTAGCTGTCTTGGTATGCACAGGTTGCAAGTTTAAAAAAGAAGCAAAGAAAAGAAATACATTTATGAACTCCAAAGTTTTATTATGAAAAGGTAGTCAACTTCCAGGAGGTCTCTAAAGCAACTGAAAGCCTATTTTGGGAAATGGAAAGAGGTTTTTATTCCTAACAGACTAAACTAGAAAAACCTCCTTCAGTTTCCTCAAATCCATTACGATCTGAGAGAAATTAATGACCAAAGTTGCGCTACGAAACTGCTGTAGGTGCAGTTTTTCATCTCCTGTTTTACACCTGTTTTTCAAAGACACATTTTGGGCCGTAGGGAAGGTGTTTCAAAAACCCAAGATAGGTTTTTGTTCAGCATGGATTGGTTCACAAAAGCCTCCTTCATTTTTTCCAAATACGTTTTTTGTGAGAAGTTATGAGCTCTGTCCCAAGCCCTATTTTTCAGCCAGAATAGAAGCTTATATCTCATGTCATCTTCACTTACCATTATATTGGCAATGCAAGAAAAAGGAAGCAAGGCATCATGATTTAGTTCTAGAAAGGGGTTGGGAAATCAGTCTAGATCAACTTCATACAATTGCAGACAACAACACAGTGGCAATGGTTGTTATCAATCCAAGCAACCCATGTGGCACCACTTTTACCCATGATCATTTGGCTAAGGTTACAGAGACAGCTAAAAGGTTAGGTTTGTTAATAATCTCAGATGAAGTATATGCTCATATTGTCTTTGGTAAGAAGCCATTCATTCCAATGGGATTCTTTGCATCAACTATACCAGTAATTACTCTTGGGAGCATATCGAAGAAATGGATGGTTCTTGGTTGGCAGATTGGTTGGTTTGTGACATGTGATCCAGATGGTATTCTGAGGAAATCTCAGATAACTGAAGGCATTATTGCAACCCATTTAATTGACTAGGCACTAGATAGGTTTGTTGCTGCAGCTGTCCAGAATCCTATGTGTAATCTCTCATTAATGGTTGGCATAACAGATGATTGGTGTTATGTGGAGGCATATGGAAAGAATGGGGTCCATATATATATTCAGTTTGAAAAGCTCCAAGGCACATGAAAAGAGACATTTCAAGATAGCAAAGGGCTCAAAATGGAAAAAATTTGGTCGAAACTGTGTCTTTTGGAATAACATAGCAGTTTCGTAGAGCGCTACGAAACTGCTGAAGATGATGACTAAAACTCAGCAATTTCATAGCGCGCTACGAAACTACTGAAAGTGATGATTTCAACATAAATCAAGCAGTTTTGAAGTTGAAGCGGGAAAATTTTGAAGGACAGTTGTGTACAACGAGGACACCTGAAGTTACAACAACCAATCAGACTAGCACAAGTGGAAATAAATAGTTTGAATCAAAAAAGTGGCATTTTGTCATATCATGAGGAAATTGAAGCATGTATCAGACAGCTTGAATACGTTTTCCTTTTTGTTTTCGAAACAGTGGATGACACATCATCAAATCAGGTTTCATAACAGCGTACAACACATCAAAACGTGGCCACCGTCATATTTTGAGGGACAACAATTAAAAAACCGACTTATGAAGATTTGAAGATCATAAAGCCGAGAAGCAAGGATAGTCTCCTAATTTTTCTGGACAGTAAAGAAGATACAACATCCAAGGTCAACGTGGAGCATTAAACACCCATCTCAGCCAAACTGAAAGAGAACCAGATGTCATAGAAAGGAATCATCTTAATTATAGCCATCATGCATGTAATATGGAGTTAGAGTCATAGTTGATTTAGATCTCTAAAAACTCCAGTCAACACTTTGTTGTATTTATTAAGTAGTTAGAGTTTAACAGTTGTCAGTAATAGAAGTAGTTTTCGAATTCCCCTCATGCTGGAGGAGGAATCTCGATCAGTTAGAATAAGAGCTCTATATATAGCTGAAACAACAATGTAATCAGGCTTGGAAAATTTTATGGAAAAGCTTGTATTTGGCCTATGTAAGACTCATTTTCAGTAATACATGCTTGACTTTACTTCTCAGGATTCATGAAGGATTTTTTATGTTCAGAATATGTGATGTTGTCCCTTTCTTAATTCTTACAGTGGTATGGATGTATAATCACCCAGAATTCACTGAATGTGCTCTGACTTCCTGTATATATTTATAAACTGTGTGGTCCCATATGAGTTTATGTTCTGAATGTTTAAATGTTGAATGCCCTGACTTCCATGTAGGGTTGAGTTCATTGTTATATTGAGGTGTTGTTGACTCCATAAGCCCAATGGATAGTTTTGTTTAATGTGTTTCCACCATTCATATTTTTCACAGTTGTTCTATAAGAGTTAGCCATCTTATCTTTAATCAAAATCATTAATCCATCAAGAGAGAGCCCTCTCAGGTTGAGGAGGCTAAGCATCAGCCTAAAGTAGGTTGAAATAGTTACTTAGAGTCAACCTGACCAGCAGCCTATCAGGATCTGATTTTGAGATAACATTTTGGTGCGTCTGCCGGGAGCCTGAAGTCTATTCATTCCCGAAATTAATAGGTTGAACTTCTGAAGGTATCAGGAGCTCAAACATCTATTTGAGGCTGCAAAACTACCTTGGTGACTCCACACATCGAATAAGAAATTGGAAGGTGACTCAACTGCTAGAAGATCAGTAGCTTGATGAAGTTTCAAGATGAATTCCACTGCAAGAATGAATGCCAGGTATGCTCCTATGAATCGGTCTCATATCCCTGGTTTTCCAAATCCTATGCCAAAGGTTGATTGGTTAGAGGATCTTCCGATATTCAAAGATGAAAAGAAAGACAATGTTGCTCTTCATTTGGTTAGGTTTCATATGCATGTACGCAATCTTAAGGTTCACTTTCCTGAAGATTGTCTCATGAGGATGTTTATGACCACTTTAGAAGGAAAAGCATGGTCTTGGTATAAAAGTTTGGAAAATGGTTCATTATATTCTCTTGCTGATTTCCATGATGTGTTCTATGACATGTATAAAGAGTGTCATCCCTCCTTATTGCTGGTCAAAGATTGTTGTAAACATTCTACGAGTTTTATTCAATATTTGGAGGATTGTTATGATGATGATGAATTTATGGATGAATAAATTTTAGAGGCTCTTCATAACAATGCATTTCAACACCAAGAAGAAAGTATAACATCTCATGAAACGCAGCATGAAGATCAGCAGGGGTTTATTTGTGAAAACCATGTTTCATCCTTTGATATGAATGAAAAGATGCAGCAAATTTGTCAGTCTTTTGATCATAAAGAATATGAAATTGATTGCAAACACCAAGAAGAAATATTGGAAGAAATTTTTTATAATCCTCAGGCAGAAGAAAAGGTTGTTCATTTTTGTGATTCCTTGCAGCAACTTACATCAAAGAATGATCACAATAGTGAGGAAAATTACATTGTCTATGGGAATCATGCAGAAAGGCAGTTGGATAGCACATCAAAGGAATTTTGTGTGGCTAAGGATCAGTTGTCTAAAGAGATAGAATGTTATGATGATTATCAAAATAACCATGTTTTCTTTGACCCTATAAATGAATACATGGCAAAGTTTTGCACATCAGTATTTCAATTTCATTTGCATTATGAAGATCATATACATTATAGGTTGATTTGGTCATCTCACTACCATGGTTATTTTGAGGTTGAATGCAGTCAAGAGCCTCCAATATCAGAGAGGACAATTGATTGGCTTTATTGGAAATATCATGTTGCTTGAGCTACAAGTGGAGCTTGCAGTTAATAGGGTAGGTAGGTAGAAAAATGAAAATAAGCTCAAGGTCAACTGAGCATTTTTCAGTAGATGTAGATTTCTTTCTCCTATAGCCATCATCAAGCTTAAGCCCGAGGTGAAGGCCCAAGAAGCTTGAAGGGAATGTTTGTCAAACAAATCTATGTTTTTCATAAAATGGACAAAGCACTGGACCTGCGAGTTCTTAGTGTACTACAGGAGCACACTATCCCAAGTGGAGCCACTGTTATCACTTAAGAATTTTAATGCCAAAATTTCTCATACTAGCTTGATGGTAAAGATTCGGTGCTAGTCTAAGTTTGAGTTTTTGTTTGCCTTAGAGTCTGAGTCTTAGGAGTCCACTATGCATTCTCATTCACCACTGGTCTCATAATTCACACAATTTCCATGTGTCAGCTCTGTTCAAAGGTTATTATGTGCTACAAAGCTCTTTAGGTGATTTCGTAGTGCATAAGTCAGTTTTAGGTGTTTTCGCAGCGCAACTGTCTAGGTGATTTCGTGCTGATCCATAGAAAATCTCACCCAGCTGTCATATTTATCAGAATCCTCATCATTAGGTCATTAGCTGTCTTGGTATGCACAGGTTGCAAGTTTCAAAAAGAAGCAAAGAAAAGAAATACATTTATGAACTCCAAAGTTTTATTATGAAAAGGTAGTCAACTTCCAGGAGGTCTCTAAAGCAACTGAAAGCCTATTTTGGGAAATGGAAAGAGGTTTTTATTCCTAACAGACTGAAATAGAAAAACCTCCTTCCGTTTCCTCAAATCCATTACGATCTGAGAGAAATTAATGACCAAAGTTGCGCTACGAAACTGTTGTAGGTGCAGTTTTTCATCTCCTGTTTTACACCTGTTTTTCAAAGACACATTCTGGGCGGTAGGGAAGGTGTTTCAAAAAACCAAGATAGGTTTTTGTTCAGCATGGATTGGTTCACAAAAGCCTCCTTCAGTTTTTCCAAATACGTTTTTTGTGAGAGGTTATGAGCTCTGTCCCAAGACCTATTTTTCAGCCAGAATAGAAGCTTATATCTCATGTCATCTTCACTTACCATTATATTGGCAATGCAAGAAAAAGGAAGCAAGGCATCATGATTTAGTTCCAGAAAGGGGTTGGGAAATCAATCTAGATCAACTTCATACAATTGCAGACAGCAACACAGTGGCAATGGTTGTTATCAATCCAAGCAACCCATGTGGCACCACTTTTACCCATGATCATTTGGCTAAGGTTGCAGAGACAGCTAAAAGGTTAGGTTTGTTAATAATCTCAGATGAAGTATATGCTCATATTGTCTTTGGTAAGAAGCCATTCATTCCAATGGGATTCTTTGCATCAACTATACCAGTAATTACTCTTGGGAGCATATCGAAGAAATGGATGGTTCCTGGTTGGTAGATTGGTTGGTTTGTGACATGTGATCCAGATGGTATTCTGAGGAAATCTCAGATAACTGAAGGCATTATTGCAACCCATTTAATTGACTAGGCACTAGATAGGTTTGTTGCTGCAGCTGTCCAGAATCCTATGTGTAATCTCTCATTAATGGTTGGCACAACAGATGATTGGTGTTATGTGGAGGCATATGGAAAGAATGGGGTCCATATATATATTCAGTTTGAAAAGCTCCAAGGCACATGAAAAGAGACATTTCAAGATAGCAAAGGGCTCAAAATGGAAAAATTTTGGTCGAAACTGTGTCTTTTGGAATAACATAGCAGTTTCGTAGAGCGCTACGAAACTGCTGAAGATGATGACTAAAACTCAGCAATTTCATAGCGCGCTACGAAACTGCTGAAAGTGATGATTTCAACATAAATCAAGTAGTTTTGAAGTTGAAGCGGGAAAATTTTGAAGGACAGTTGTGTACAACGAGGACACCTGAAGTTACAACAGCCAATCAGACTAGCACAAGTGGAAATAAATAGTTTGAATCAAAAAAGTGGCATTTTGTCATATCATGAGGAAATTGAAGCATGTATCAGACAGCTTGAATACATTTTCCTTTTTGTTTTTGAAACAGTGGATGACACATCATCAAATCAGGTTTCATAACAGCGTACAACACATCAAAACATGGCCACCGTCATAGTTTGAGGGACAACAATTAAAAAACCGACTTATGAAGATTTGAAGATCATAAAGCCGAGAAGCAAGGATAGTCTCCTATTTTTTCTGGACAGTAAAGAAGATACAACATCCAAGGTCAATGTGGAGCATTAAACACCCATCTCAGCCAAACTGAAAGAGAACCAGATGTCATAGAAAGGAATCATCTTAATTATAGCCATCATGCATGTAATATGGAGTTAGAGTCATAGTTGATTTAGATCTCTAAAAACTCCAGTCAACACTTTGTTGTATTTATTAAGTAGTTAGAGTTTAACAGTTGTTAGTAATAGAAGTAGTTTTTGAATTCCCCTCATGCTAGAGGAGGAATCTCGATCAGTTAGAATAAGAGCTCTATATATAGCTGAAACAGCAATGTAATCAGGGTTGGAAAATTTTATGGAAAAGCTTGTATTTGGCCTATGTAAGACTCATTTTCAGTAATACATGCTTGACTTTACTTCTCAGGATTCATGAAGGATTTTTTATGTTCAGAATATGTGATGTTGTCCTTTTCTTAATTCTTACAGTGGTATGGATGTATAATCACTCAGAATTCACTGAATGTGCTCTGACTTCCTGTATACATTTATAAACTGTGTGGTCCCATATGAGTTTATGTTCTGAATGTTTAAATGTTGAATGCCCTGACTTCCATGTAGGGTTGAGTTCATTGTTATATTGAGGTGTTGTTGACTCCATAAGCCCAATGGATAGTTTTGTTTAATGTGTTTCCACCATTCATATTTTTCACAGTTGTTCTATAAGAGTTAGCCATCTTATCTTTAATCAAAATCATTAATCCATCAAGAGAGAGCCCTCTCAGGTTGAGGAGGCTAAGCCTCAACCTAAAGTAGGTTGAAATATTTACTTAGAGTCAACCTGACCAGCAGCCTATCAGGATCTGATTTTGAGATAACAGAACCCTATATATGTTTATGCATTTTCCTGTGGTTTTCCTTCTAATAATTCAACAAATTTTGAAGCTCTGGAAAAATGATTGATCATTACAAAGAGAGAGGGTTTCTGCCTTATTCAAGTTCATGGTGATTCCAAGTTGGTAATTCAAACGGTCTCAAAGTTGCTGAGTGGGAATCAAATGGATTCCATTATCCACAGTTGGAACTTACAACCCGTGGTAAGCAATATTAAGGCCTTACTAGATCATTTTCATTTTGTCATCCCTATTCATACAAGGAGGGAAGGGAACCAAGTTGCTGATAAATTAGAAAATTTGGGATGTAAGGATGGGTAGGCAGCCCTCGACATGCCCTGGTTGGAACTGAGTACCAATGAAGAAGCTCAGGAGCTCGACGACTTCATAAGTAATGATAAAATTGTAGTAAAAGCTCATTTCCCCGATGGGGGTGCTTACTGGGAGATGACTACCGCTGGTGTAAAATTCAGCCAACAAATGGTGATGACAAACATTTCCAGTGAGGGGGATAATTATGGACATGTACAAAATGTGGATAGCCACTAATGTGGCGAACCTCGAGATCAAAGTACAACACAAGACCTGGCGAAATCGACCATCTGCGTGGCAAGAGGACGGGTTGATGCAGACATTCTCTTTCACCTCTCAATATAAATTAAATGCCAATGTCACAAAGTATTACTTGGTGCATGTGGTATGAAGTTGGCACACTCTTTTTGCTCTAGCGATGTGAAGATGGACTATCCGGTTTCAGGAGGATTGGATGGTCTTGCCTCTTAGACTGACATTGAAAGGAAGCTCATTAATGAGCACATCATGCCTCATAAGATACAAGCAAACCTCTATGACTGTAAAATATACATCTGTCTAAATCTCGATTGGTTTGTGATCACCCTCATGTCTCAGTTGCATTATATATGCATGGTCAGGAGTTCAAGGTGGCAAAGAGTTATGTTATGCAGTGTGTCCTCTCACACTGATAATTTTATCAACAATTTGCGGATGGGCATACCTCTTCACCTGGGGGTGCAACATCATGGAGGTATAGCTCTATGTTTCAATTTTTTTGTCTCTAAGTTAGGGTATGTATGGTTCTGAATTGCTATAAGTTTTCTAACACATAGGACATCTTGCAAACTCAGTTGGTGATTTCACTGTCTGTTGAGTCTCGTCAAGATTGTTTGGTGGTATAAAATTCATGACTTTGGATGTCTTTGGTCATTAGGGCACAATATTCTTGAAACAAACCTGTGCCCTAGTTTCACTGTGTCATTATCTTTAGTTGTGAGATTTGTAACTCAAGAAATATGCACAGGTTTCAAGTCACTCTCACCTACCTACATCTCAAGTCATCTCCTATTTCAAATTTCAGTGGTTATTAGGCCTGTGGGTAAATGTTCTCCGTCCTTTTTTTACATAACTTTGGGTTAGGAACCTCCTTTGAGCTTGTTGCAGTCCTTCCCTCGACAACTCGAGAAAATATCAAACTAGCAGGGATTCCTTCAAGTGTCCTATTTTTGTGTGTGGCGTTTGATATCATGGGTCTTTTTCAATTTGGTTTTAATAGGTCCTTTTTCATCGTTGAAGCTATTATTGTCAAATTCTGTCTACAAACTCTATGTTTCCTATATCATAGGGTGTTCTACTAGTTGGTTTTAGTCTTTGTGTTCAGTGTCGAGTGTATTTCCCATTTCTCTTACAGGTACACAACTATTATGGCCCTAAGGTTACGTGCATTGTGTCGTCAAGGGGGGGGGGGGGGTTCTTCAAGGCACAAGAGGTTATTTAAATGGGAGTCTGTAGCAAATTTTTTTGAAGCTGCACCCCTGGAGGTTTGCAAGGAAATTCTTCAACTCGAGGCCCAAGAATTTGGAGACAAAGATTACTTATCAAACTCTAACATAGGAGGAAACAACCTCAAATGGATCCCATACCCGGGAAAGTTCCATCGGAGAAGGATACACTTTCTTCACTCTATCACTCATCATCGCTAGTTAGAGACCTTACTTAGTATGGTCATCAAAGATAAGAAGGTGGATAATTACAAGCTTTTCACAAGCCAAGAAGACATCAAGTGTATTCTTAGAGACATCAAATATAACCTAGATGACATCATTGCTCCCCTATCTAGCATTGAGCGTTATATAGTTTCCAATTCATACACCAAATCAAATGAGCACAAGGAGTCATCAATGCACCAGTTGAAGCCTCCTCTCAAGCTAATTCAACTTCTTCTTCTCTGGTTATCATTTTGGATTGAAGAGTCCAACTACTTGTTTTTCTCAATTGGAATACTGGAAGAAACACTTGGTTTTGGTTTTTATCATTTTGTACCTCTCTCTCATGTTTACTAGCCAGAAGGCTTCTAGCCTACAATTATTATCTGCAGTTTTTGTAATGTTTGTTTTGAAGTTTTTGTCCTTAGACTGGTTGAATGTAAAAGCCAGTCTTTTGTGCCTTATAACTTGTGAACGTACTAGTATTTCAGGATTGTAGATCCACAATTTTCACATGGCTCCTAAGGAGTGAGATCTATAGATGGAAATTTTGTAAAATGGCATAATTCTGCTCATTATAAATCCAGTGCAATAATTACAAAAAAAAAAGCTTTGCTATCAAGAGATTGAAAAAGCCCAATATTATCCATAAAAGAACTCATTGTTAAGGATCTAGAAAAAGGAATGTTGAAAGAAGTATGCCAAACAAAATTTTGATGGAAACATTAGAAAAAATTCAAGTTTGTAAGTGCCCCAAGCAATTTAATATTCTAATGGAAGGTTCAATAAATGCAGTTGTGTTAAAAGGGAAATTTCCTTTGGAAAATGAATATATTTCAACTAAGGCTGAGATCAATTTTCATTTTAATTGATACAATTCATACATGTAAAAGATCTCTCCCATAGTAAAGTGAAGAATATACTTTCAACATATAAATCCTTGATATAACTAAGTAAATTATTTTTGGTATGGATCATAAAAGTTAGAAGAATTTTCAAAATTGAAATTTCAAAGATAATAGAAGAAAGAATAAAACGTCCAAAAGTAGTCCATCATGATATGTTGGCATGAGTCCTCAAAGAAAAGTCAACTAAAAATACACATGAAATCAATTGGAAGTATATTCCCAATTTACTTTATATTGACCATGTGACCTCCTCTAAGGCCATGCTATTTAGTATCAAATATCTAAGTAATTGTCCCAAAACGTCAAGATATTTGTTTTACAATACTCTAAATGAAATATTCTATCTTTAATTTGTAAGGCCATAAAATGAAAAATTACATGTTGTCATGGCACTAGTATATTAAGGAACAAAATAGATGACAAGAAACTCATTGAAATGACTACACTTCAATACAATTTGTTGGATGTGTGAGTAAAGCATTGTTATTTTTTACCCAAATATTTATTTTTAAACATTGAACTACTTTTTCCTTTTCTTTGTGGCAAGCTCAATTCATATAAACATTGTCACATTTTTTTTTAATAATCTAAGAGTTGAACTTTACAAATTATTAAGGAAACACTTCATTGGAGAACTTTACTTCAGGTGTGTAAATAAAATAAGTAAAACATTCAATTAAAAAGTATTACAAAACATATGTAACTATATTAGGGTGTAATATAATGAAAGATTTTACCCTTTTTATAGATTGTGATACTCCTAAAGAATCATTGATTTTTATCTCAACCACAACCCCATATTGAGATTAAAACTTCTACTTCAAAGCTATTAAATCTAACCCTTGTTGATGGGAACTTGATCTAGTATGAAAATATTTATCATGTATTTTAAATTTAAAGTAGTAGTATTAAGGCGATTGAACTTATTCGTATTGTAGGAAATTTCTAATGATCCATTATTTGCACCTTTTGGTACCAAGCCTAAACTTTGTCTAGGACATCATCTTACTAGACTTGAGTTATCTATTTTTCTTCACATGTTAGTCAAAAAATTTAGGTTTGTTTTTCTACTTTAAGAGAACTAAAACTTTAAAGAGTTATTGAGAAAATTTTCATCATTTTAAATTTCACAAATTTTTATCAAAACCGTGTGTGTGTGTGTGTGTGTAGCAAATGAGATGTGCTCGCATATGACCATGCTTCATATTTTTCATTTCCTCTATTAGCTAAGGAATTTCCCTTTTATCTCCATTTAAGAGCATGAGAAAATAGATTGGTTTAGGATGTAAAAATAATGTTAAACCTTTTTCTTAAACTAAAATTGTGAGTTGTATACACTATGTCAAGACATCTTTAAAAATTCTGATTCTTTATATGTGATATTATTTTGCTTATAAACAATGAATGAATGTGCCATAATAATTTGTGTAATATATGTACGTGTATAATATCCAAATGTGGCGTTTTTTTCAATCATAGGAAATCTATAAATCTAGATATACTAATAACTTGTGACTTAGAAAGGGTTGAGATGTCCAGAGACACACCCATTAGGGGCGTCCCACTCCTCAAGAACATCTACCTTTTTAGCTTTATCACAACAGGGCAAACGTCGCATCGAGAGATTAAATCCAATGGGGGAGAGTGTTAGACCTACATCCCAACCATTCTAGCTATTGATGCTTGACTATGTGACTTGTTACTAGTAATTTGTGTTATAAGAATGGACACATATGTAACCATGAAGAGCTAATATTATACTAATTTAAGAGAATTATGACCAACCCAAACCCAAAATCATCCTAAAGTTGATGTGATCATTTATATGTGAATATATGTGTGACACAACTATAACAACATTGTAGCTACTCACTTGTGCATTTGATCATGTGTAATATATGTACGTATATAATATCCAAATGTGACGTTTTTTTCAATCATAGGAAATCTATAAATCTTGATATACTACTAACTTGTGACTTAGAAAGGGTCGAGATGTCCAAAGACACACCCATTAGGGGCGTCCCACTCCTCAAGAACATCTACGCTTTTAGCTTTATCACAACAGGACAAATGTCGCATCGAGAGTTTAAATCCAATGAGGGAGAGTGTTAGACCTACCTCCCAACCATTCTAGCTATTGATGCTTGACTATGTGACATGTTACTAGTAATTTGTGTTATAAGAATGGACACATATGTAACCATGAAGAGCTAATATTATACTAATTTAAGAGAATTATGACCAACACAAACCCAAAATCATCCTAAAGTTGATGTGATCATTTATATGTGTATATATGTGTGACACAACTACAACAACATTGTAGCTACTCACTTGTGCATTTGATCACATAGTAATAATGGATTTTGAACATATATCTTTGGTACTTGCTACATATATTTAATTTGAGGTTTATTGTAATGGTTTAACTTTGTGTTTATAAGTTCCTCTAAAACAATAACATAGAAACTAAAACAAATCTATATTTTTAAAATTTGAAAGTAGTAATATTACAATTTATGCATCTTATTTGAAACTATTTTTATTAGCTATTTTATTTTAATATATATTATAATTAATTACATTAAAAGGGTTGAGATATCTAGAGACACATCCACGCGGCAGTCCCACTCCTCAAGAACGTCTACTCTTTTAGCTTTATAACAATTGGCCAAGTGTCTCATCAAGGATTTGAACATGGTTGGGGAGAGTGCAAGACCCACCTCCAAACCATTTTAGATATTAATGCTCAACTTTGTGACCTCTTACTAGTAATGTACGTTATAAAGATGGACACATATGTAGCCATGAAGATCTAAGGTTATACTAATTTAATCGAATTAAAGTCTATCCAAATCGACCATCATCTTAATGTTCACATGATCATTTATATATGCATGAGTGTATGACACAACTACATTAACATTGTAGCTGCTCACATGTGCATTTAATCACATAATAATAATGGATTTTGAACATATATCTTTGGTACTTGTTATGAATATTTAATTTGAGTTTAATTTATAATCATTTAACTTTGTGTTTATAATTTCCTCTAAAAATAATAACATAGATGCTAAACAAATCTTATTTTAAAAAATGATAATAAAAATATTACAATTTATGCATCTTATTTGAAACTATTTTTGTTAGCTATTATATTTGAATATATTTTATAATTAATTACACTAAAATTGTAATAATGTTTTGGTTGGTCTTAATTTTTTGTTCAAAGCACATCAAAATTTAGAGTGAAAGGCTTACCATGCATTGTGCACTTAACTAATACATCTAAATTCATAAACTTTAATACTACTAGAAAAAGTTAAGGAAATTCTAAAACTCATTATTACACTAACATGACAAAGTGCATTAACTTTAAAAAAAATGCTAATAAAACCCTTTTTAAAGTCATTAACCTCCCCTTTCGTCTTCACACCCTCTTCAAATTGGGTTAGCGTGTTAATATTGTGCGTGTGAATCTCTTTCAAGTTGTCTAACTCAAAGGATGCACATAGTTATTTGATTCCACAAGGACTCGTGCTCATAGTTATTATGTAATAGGGGCCTCCATCATGCAGTTCATGATCTATTTATGATCAACCAACCTATTGCGACGTTTTGGCGAGATATATTTACATTTCTTCTTGATGGTCTACCAAAATTATTTAGGGTGTAGATGACCTATTATTAGTATGCTTTAACCAAAAGGAAGGTCTTTGTCAAGTTGTAACATAATGTCACAATATATACCATGATTTCAAGTACAATGAACAAAGATGGCTAGTTATGGCTACTACACCTCTCCTATCCAACCCTAGCTTGAGAGCTTATAAAACTAGGATGCTTCATAGCTTTACCAACCAACAACACCTCATCCCAAATCATTCGAGTATGGTCATGGGTGGTAACTATAATAGGTCACTAGAAAACTCTTTAGATGGGTACCTGGTGAGATGGGGTACTGAGTAAGGGAGGGGTGAGTCACCTCTTTAATTCTTTTAATATGAGCATAAACTAGACATTGGGAATTGAAGGCTTGTAGGAGCATACATATACATACAATGCCCTAGAAATGTTCACATTGCACTTGCAAACTTAATGTAATTGGTTTAAATCCCAATAAATATTTTTTGATAAATTCATATCACTTATGAAAGAAAAACAATAAAAATAGCTATACAAGCTTATATTTAGAAAATTTAACTTTTTTAACATTTCCCATGTAGAAAGGTACTTTGTTGTTCATTACAATTAGTAAATTTCATGCATTTTCTCAAAATAGCATTCCTTTGTGTGATCAGTGCCCTCCCTCAATGTTTCATATTTCAAATAGATTTATCTTGTTTCTCATGGTTTTGGTTATTTGACGCATTTCCTAACATGTTTCAGGTTTTTTTGGTTCAACCACTCTTGATGTATCACCTCATTCCTTATAACAAGTTTAAACTTGACCTTGGTTATAAGTTAAGATTATTAGAGTAGTAATAGTATTTGGAAAAATAATGATATGAAAGATGATTGCACGTTCCCATTCTAGATTTAAAATCAACTATTTATAGATAAAGAGGAAAAAGTTCCTTTTCCCTAACTAGTGAAAATTGAAGTAAATATGTTCCTTCTAACCCACACATATTTCTTATACATTTAGTTTGTATGGATGTGGACTAGGAAGTTGTTGTAGCGGCTACAAACACCCTCCAAATTTTTTCCTTAGCTTCGTTTTGGAGCCTCCCTTCAACCATCCTCAACAGGATGTCTTGTACTGTCAAGCATATAGGCTTCAGCTGTTTCTCAGTGTCTTGTCAGCCTGTGCATCTCAGTTTGCTTCACTCCCTCATAGGATATATTTATGGACTTAGACCATGTGATGGCAAAGCAACTCCCCTAGAAAATTGCGTAACTCTGGAGGGGAACCAACCTTCCCTCCAGAAATTGCGCAAATCAGCTGGCCAGCTTGCTGAGCTCAATAATTGCGCAAATCAATCTGTCAGGCTTCCCTAAAAAAATTGTGCAATTATGGAGCGGAACCAACCTTCCCTCTAGAAATTGTGCAGATTAGCCTGGCAGCCTGCTGGGTTCTAGAATTGCGTAGAGCATTCAGGAAGTCTTCCTCCAGAAAACTGCGTAATCTAACCCAACACTGCTGCTCAGCCCAAAAATTGTGCAATTCTGGGAGGCAATCACCTGCTGACCCCAAAAATTGCGCAATCCCTCTAGGAAAACTAGCCCATCTTAGCCTAAGAACTGCACAAATTTTCATCCCAGGCTCATAGACCAATGCATGTGCCTTCAGATTGACCGGTTCCCTCCAGGACCGAGAAAAACGGATTTGTATGCATGGACTGCTTTTCCCAAGGCAACATGCAAAGGCATCCCTAGATTTAGGGATCTATTTTTTGCAGCTGGAGGTTACATGCAAGGCTCACTTTAGAAACCTCTCGCCAAGTGTCACTTTTCCTAGATTTGTGGCATGCGCGTCATAACATCAATTTTATCAAAACTTATGAACCGGACACTACAGAGCTCATTCCTCACATTGATTTTGTAGCTTTGACATTCCACATCGCATCTAGGATTCGTCGACACATTCAACTCAACTGTTTTGGGGTAAGCCTGCTTTGCATGTCTTGCGTTGTGTTTCTTTCGCTTTTTGTGTTTTGGCTTGTGTAAGTGTTGTCTGCTTGATTTCAATGAGTGCCTGTTGTCGTTTGCATGTATGTGAGCTTGTATAAGCACCGTTTCAGTTTTCGCTCTCATCTCATTGCTATCGCATGCATGACACTGTTTTTACACTAACGGTCACCATTGCGGCAACCCGCTTCACACACATGCATGCATCCCATTTTCTGAATCCTGCACTTACTATTTTCATGCATAATCATTCACTCTTGTTTGCACTCATCTCATCATGCATTCAAACTTCTCATGTTTTCAGTCACCCGTCGGCCGGTCTGGGCTGCCTTGGCCCGAACCGTGCCTTGCCCGGCTAGCACTGCGCATTTCCGGAAGTAAAGGCTCTGCCTTCCCTCTAGAAATTGCGCAATTCTGGCCCAGCACTGACCTCCAGGCTTGCATTGCGCAATTCTTGGAGGCAGTGTCCTGCTGGCCCCAGAAACTGCGTAATGCAGTTTGCTGGTTGCATGTCACTACTGACTGAAATTGCGCATTGCATAGTTTCAGTCCTCAATAGGCCAGGATGGACTGTCCATTGCACAGTTCCAACAGTCATTCAACCTCCCAGCAACCTGAACTATTTCGTTTGCAGTCAGTCTCCCAACCTCCTGGTGAAAATTGTGCAATCTTCAAGGACAGTCACACATGTATGTTGCATGTCAGTCCTCCATTTTTTTTTGGTTTTCAGCTGACATATTGCTTGCCATGAGTGTTTCTATGTCTCTAGGTATCATAGGTGTCGTTTTCCTCCCAGCAACACAGGTACAATGGCTTCTAGGAGAGTAGAGTCAAAAACACCGTTAGGAGCGCAACTGGGGATGCAGTAGATGAAGTGTCTATGAACTTGCCTATCCATGAAGACATCAATTTGTTCATGGACAAGGATATTAAGATGAATGAAAACTCCATCACAACAAGAAGCACCATCAGCAGTAGCAGAGGGCAGCACACCTGCACGCGACGAATGAAAGAGGAAGGTTGTTGATGGCACAGAGGCAGAGCAAAGCTACAATTTTAAGGTAGATCCACTCATGACGGAAGTAGCTTTGGAGATTGAGGCTATGAGGTGACTACGCGACATGAAGATCATGCGAAGGCAAAGAGAGAAATAGAGAAGGAGTTGCGTGTGCTGAAGTAGAAACTCAAGGAAGAACAGGAGCTGCATAGACGAGAGAATGAGCTACAACAAGAACATGTACAATAGGGGGTGCAACATGCACAAACGGATGAAACTATGCCCATACAAGTTATAGATCCATCCCAGTAGCTGGCACAAAGGAAAAAGATGAGAAGTTCTGTTGAGCGCATGCAAGGGAATTCAGCAGCATGCATGTCATTGTGTGCATGCATGCGATCCCACCCTTTTGGCACACTCACTGAGGCAAAGACAAGAAGCAAGTCCAACTGGAGCTGAACATGTATTCTGACAAGTTGATGCACACAACCACCAACACATGCTTGGAGATCAACGCAAACACTATGCATCAGTATGTTTCTAGTCCGGTCGCACCCAGGACGACCATGTGCATGCTATCAGACGAGTTGGACAGAGGAGCCATATCAGTGTACCCGGATGCAACAGAGGTAAGAGTTCGCTTTCAGTAGGATGTCACCATTGAGCACTCGGACACCACCACGGACCACCAAGCTTGGCATCAGTCTGCCATGGTCGACCACCATGAGGATGTCGAAGAGTTGGTCATCCCACATATGTCCGAGTCTTAGTGATGTCTTGCATGGCTTGCTCAAGCCTATGTTGTCCCACATGGGTACATGTGCATTGTAATGTAACGTCATGTACAGTGAAAGTCCAAGTGTCGATAGTTGGATGTAACAATCATGTAGTAGGTGAAGAGTCATGAGGGTAGATGAAGAGTCACAAAGGGGAATGTCAAGGGTCACCCCACCCTTTGCTATAAATAGAACCTCATAACTCATTGTAAGGGCTTTTGGTCAGCCAAGCTTCTGATAGGAGTATCTTAGAGAAAGCTTGGAGAGTATTGTAACGAGCCTTGGCTTCTCCACAGTGAAGAGCTAGTATATCTCTTTGGAGAAGCAGGAGGCAGTGACTGTAACGCTCCGCTGTCAGAACTAGTGTTGGTCATGGTTGTATTGTATGACTGGAACTTTCATTTCTTAATATAAAAAAGCCAACACGTTTCATGCATATGTTTTTATTGTATTTCGGTTAACTTGTTTACTCTAATGATATATGTATCTGTTTTCTTACGCATGCATGTATCGACTTTTCTGTATAAGTATGTATGAATCTTACCGAAATGTGTTATTGGTTTAACCATCACTTTTGATTGCTAGCTTACTTTCCTTCCAGTTTGTGATGCATCTTTTCTCGTGTGTTCCCTTCTTAACTCCGTGCTTTCACATGTTTCCAAGGGGTGCACTCACCTCACCCTCCATGTGTTAGAACCGTTCATGCACCTTCCTTGCTGCATATGTCACACCCTTGCTACCAATAAGGACATCTTACTTTCCTCTGTGCTCAACCGTAGTCAAGGCAATACCGTATGACCCATTGCTGGGACTCCTACACCAAACGGTCTGAGGTCTAGTTGGGACTGTTTACCGGGGAGATCCCCTGACATATTGGCAAGTCCAGCACCATCAACAGAAGTGACATGGACTTCACATTGTAGAACCATACAAAAATAATATAGACATCACATACTTGGTAAAAACAAGTATTCATTGATGTTCTTAACAAAACCAATTCTTCTTTATTCGTAATCCAAAATACATTGCTACATCTCTTAAAACTATTAGAATGAAGAAAAATTAGATGGAAACTTGGTGAAGGCTACTCCTTTTTTTTATTATTTTTATTATTTTCTTTATGGAAATTCATCATATATCAACGATTTATAATCAAATGGAGGTCAAGGCATCATTATTCTCTTGTAAAATTGTTTTTACAAAATGAACAACACATGTAATCTCTTTTATTGTTATGTACAATTGAAAAATCCACACCAAATTCTTAGTGATATTTTCAAATAAGAACAACTACCACATGGCTATTGTTTATGTTTAAATTTTAATTGATATTAACTGGAAATGAGTGTAAATTTTAAAGCCCCAGATGACTGTTTTCCTACAATTTTCTTAATTAAATAAATCGAATATGAACTTATTTAATCACAAAAATAAGTATTTACCATAATGCAACAATCACAATAATAACAAAAAATGAATAGCGAAATCATAAATATAATACACCACAAATTACACCCTTAAATCACTAGCATTTAAATATTCCAAGCTTATGGGCCAGAAACCTCCACAATTTGTAAAACTACCAACGGTATTGTATACACAAAAATAAGATCTGCACTTAGAGAGATAGAATATGCCTATTGGACAACTGAGAATTTGCCTTCATTTGCCTATTTCTCAACCTCAACTCCTCTCTTGTGCTCCGAATCTACTCAACTGATCCCTCTTGAAAATTCGAGTCTTCTTGGTGTACTCTATGTATCAACTTCTCTCATCTTGTCATATTTTTGCTTTGTGAGATCTAATTAATATCCTCAATCCTAGTAACTAATATTTCAAATCTTAGCAACCAATATCCCAAATCTTAGCAACTAATATCGTTAATCCAATCGACCACCTTATCTCTATAATGAGGTACATGACTAAGATTTTGAGCAAATGTAACTCTCTAATATTCTAGAATCTAAGGAATATTTCATTTAGATTTATAAGATTAAGAGAGTATAGGAAATTTGAGTTTCACTTGTATTTATTTAAGGAAAATTACAAAATGGTATATTTCTCACTTTTACTAAGTGGTTACCAAAAGTTTTCATGAACTACTTCTCACACGTTCACACGTAACCTATGCAAGAATGAGGTATATTTATCAATAATGAGAACATGGTTTCACCTGGAATTTTTTTGTTTTTTTTGTTTTTGTTTTTTTTCCTATATACATTCAATGATGGCAACACTTAACCACATGAAAGAGAATTTTAATACATTATTCATGGAAGCTATTAAATAGATTCTTTATTAGTTATCAATGAACCATCCAACACATGTCTCTTATCTTCAAACATATTAATTTACTTCATTGTTTCCTTTTGTTGAAATGCAACAAGAAAGTCTCAATTTTTATTTTGTCTTAATCAAATTGAGGAAATTCGAAATTCTAGATCAACACAAAACTTGGAAGAGTTAACTAAGTTGTCGTGGCTCTTGTCACTCAGTTAAGAGCACTCAATTCGAGTTAATGAGCTGAAGTTCATTTTTATTGTGTTGATTCCTAAAAAATAGGAGTCTAGCTTAGTTAATTCAAATTAAGGGCATGAAGTTCAGTTGTATGTAGAGATTCCTAAATTTTAGGAGCTTAGATTGAGCTAATCTCAACTGTAATAAGTTAAACTAGTTCTAACTGCTAATAGAATTAGTTGGTGGTTAGTTAAGTAGTGGGACATCAGGCTAACTCAAAGATCATCCAGTTAATTGATGCATGCAACTAAATTATCCCATGCACACAGAGAATTTTAGTTCCCTAGTTGTGGTGGATATTCCAAGGAAATGTACAATTAATTATATACTATATTGAGTGTATAGTTCATTGTATTGGTCAGGGGATCAACCCTGAGGAATTGCGCAAGCATTTTGGAGGAAATTCCTAAATAATAGGGGCTTATTTCCTCAGGAATTGCGCAAGCAAATAGGGTCTCAAGAAGAAGCATAAATTTACTAAGTTTGGGTCAGATCTTTTTAGTGAGTAGAGAGATAGGTTATTCACTTGCAATTTGTGCTTAGTTGGGAAAAGAAATTGTAAGACATCTCTATTCATCAGATTAATGCAAGCATCCAAAGGGGTTTTTTAGCAGATTTCTTTCCCCCAGAAAAATACTATTTGCATGTGTGTGATTTCTTATTGCATGTTTGAGATTTTTGTTTTAAATTGTGAATTAACTTCCATAGAGAAGTAGATTAGGTTTGTGTCTTGTGATTTTGATTAAAACTTCATGGGCAATTGAAAAGATACAGCCTAATTTCTACATGGTATCAAAGAAAGATTCACATCAGAGGTTCAAATTTCAAGATTAGTGTAGCAAGATTTCTTCAGAGATGAGAAGATGGCCTTTAATGGAATAAGGCTAGAGTATGCCTTGGAAGACACCTCAAATTTTGTTGCATGGAAGGACCACATGGAGGTAGTATTGGATGACAATGGATTGCTTGAATATGTCAAGACAAATATTCCAAGACCACCAAAAACTGGTTTCTAGGACCTTGCACAGTGGAGGAAATAAGTAGCTAATGCAAGGAGAATAATCTTGGAGGGAGTACAAGATCATATTGTCTCGAATCTCCATGGAAAATAAAATCCGTTTGTGATGTGGAAAGTACTGACAAAATTGTTCGAGAATAGTAGTGACCATAGGAAGTTTGCGCTCAAGGATAAACTTTGAAGTATCAAGATGCAAAAGAATGTCACTATATCGCAGTATCTGAGCAGGTTAACACAATCTCGTGATGAACTAGGTGGTGTCGGTGTTACTATCCCTGAAGATGACTTGGCAAGCCTATCCCTTCTGGGCCTTCCCAAGAGATGGCATAGCTATCAAGATTTGATGAACGACATGGAGAAACTACCGAATTGGGAGTGCTTATGGTCTGATTTGGTACAGGAGGAAATAAGGAAGAATACCAAAGATGGGACCTATTCCAAATAAGAGGAAGAGGACTTTGCTGTATTCATCAAAGGAATGAAGGCCAAGGGAAAGAAGTCCCAAGGTGAGGCTGAATCCAACCAAGAGGGAAAGAAGAAATATTTGACAAAAATTAAATGCTTTAATTTTCATGAATTCATGCACTATGCTACTAAGTGTCCACACAAAATGTCTAGCAAGAAGGAATCTACAATAGAAGCAGTAGGTGAAGCTTTGGCTCCACAATTTGAGCTAGATTTCACCCTTATCGCATGCCTGACCAACACTGTGATGGGAAGTGTGTGGTACTTGGATTCAGGTGCCTCGTTCCACATGATTGGGTGTAGATATTTTTTTCAGTAACCTGGAGGAGAAATATCTCCAGACGAATATTGAGTTTGAATAGAATGGAAGGTACAACACGACACAAATTGGTACAGTCACCTTTCAGAGGGAGTTAGGATACCTTATCATACTCAAGGATGTCATGTTTGTTCCAGGCCTAATGAAAAATATCATCTCTGAAGCAGATCTGGGTTCAAGTCAAGAACCGAAATGCACTTGAGGTAGAAGATGCATGCACAACCTTGAGGAGAAAGGCATAGACTAGAGATATGGTGGTTGAGAGGGAGCATGTTAGACCTCTCAACATGCAGCCTCAGAAGGAGCCTCAAGAAGTTGTGGAGCAACCACAAATGGAGAGGCAGAGAGGAGGAAGTGTGGAGACATCCACTAAAGAAAAGACCTCCAGTAAGGGGATAGTTTGAGCCAAGTGGGCAGAGGGAGCACATGCAGCTATACCTCTAGGAGTGAGGTGGAGCGATGTAGATCCTTAGTCCAAGAGTTGCAAAAATTTGGGTAGGGTCCATTGAGGCATTCTCCTCATGGATCATTACCTTGCTACATGGGACCACAATATTTAGTAGCAAGAGGAGTGCAGAGGAGTGTTGATAGTAGAGTAGGAGGCTCAGTAGCAGAGTCAACAACAACACAATTTCCCCAGTAGATAGTTGCAAACACAATTGATTCAGTTTGTTTTTTTGGATGCTTCTCAGTTGCAAATGTTATAGTAGCAACAACAACAATCAAAGGTGTTGCATGCAGTACATTCCATAGGTGCAAGATAGGGGTGGTTGATAATCCCTTTCTTGCTGAGAGGGAGTGTTGAAATGCAACAAGAAAGTTTTAATTTTTATTTTTCCTTAATAAAATTGAGAAAATGTGAAATTCCACATCAACGGACAACTTGGAGGAGTTAACCGAGGTGACATGGATCTTGTCACTCAGTTAATAACACTCAGTTCAAGTTAATGGGTTGAAGTTCAATTTTCTTGTGCTGATTCATAAAAAATAGGAGTCTATCTTAGTTAATTCGAGTTAAGAGCATGAAGTTTAGTTGTATGTAGTGATTCCTAAATTTTAGGAGCCTAGGTTGATTTAATTTCAGTTGCAATCAGTTAAACTAGTTCTAACTATTAATAAAACTAGTTGGTGGTAAATTAAGTAGCGGGACATCAGTAAAACTCAGAGATAATCCAATTAACTGATGCAAGCAACTAAATTATCCCACGCATGCAGATAATTCGAGTTCCCCAACTATGGTAGAGATTCCAAGGCAGTGTACAATTAATTATTTACTAGATTGAGTGTATAGTTCATTGTATTGGTCATGTGATCAACCCTAAGGAATCACACAAGCATTTTGGAGGAAATTCCTAAATAATAGGGTCTATTTCCTCAGGAATTGTGCAAGAAAATAGGGGCTCAAGTAGAGGCAAAAATTGACTAAGTCTAGGTCAAATCTTCTCAGTGAGCAGAGAAATATGTTATTCACTTGTAGGTTGTGCTTAGTTGAGCAAAGCAATTGTAATATATCTCTATTCATCAAATTAATGCAAGAATGCAAAGGGAGTTTTAGAAATTTTCCTTCCCCTAGAAAAATACTATTTTCATGTGTGTGATTTCTTATTGCATGTCTGAGATTTTTGTTCTATATTGTGAATTAACTTCCGCAGAGCAATAGAGTAGGTTTGTGTCTTGTGATTTTGATTAAAAATTCATGAGCAGTTGCAAATCAATAACCTAACTTCTACAACTTTCCCCTAACTTTAGGGGTATGCTAGTTTTATTATTCCATTTGTTGGAAAACTAGAAGATACCTCCAAGCCTGAGATGCATGACACACACTTACCCCCCCTTATGTCACGTATTTCACATGTTAGACACAACACATGCATGAAATGTGTTCAACATGAGTTTGATTCATTTCTAGTTCATAGGACACGAGTTTGACTCGTGTCGATCCCTACTTGTGTCTAGTAAAAAACAATCCACGGCTTCTTAAAATCGATCTTTTATGTCAAACATATGTAATTCAATTATAGGTTGGGAGCTCTTAGAGGTTTTGGAGTGCAACTAAGGGAAATTAAGCAAATGCAAGGGATTTCAAGTGTTGGGAATGGATTTGTCCAGGCCCTACTAATGCTATGTAATTAATGCTAATGTTAAATTCTTAAACTGAAAGGATGTAAATTTATCTTTCATTTTCATATTCATAGTTAAATTTTTAACATTACGATTAATTGTAATGCTATGTAATTAATGGTAATGTTAAGTAAAATGATGAAATTTATCATTCATTTTCATCATTTTACTTAATGTTATCATTAATTACGTAGCATTACAATTAATGGTAATGTTTAAAATTTAACTAAAAGGATGAAAATGATTTTTTTAACGTTAACATTAGGGTGTTTGAGAGTGGTTTCAAATCTAGTTGGATTTCACATGGAGAAAGTAGACATTTTTTTAGATCCTACTCAAAATCCAACAGACTTCATAGTTTT
The DNA here is from genome assembly GCA_031772625.1 of Pinus tabuliformis. Taxonomy (NCBI): domain Eukaryota; kingdom Viridiplantae; phylum Streptophyta; class Pinopsida; order Pinales; family Pinaceae; genus Pinus; species Pinus tabuliformis. The sequence goes on from CM062815.1 coordinate 1,061,832,236, forward strand.
CAAGATTTCAAGGTTTGAGGTGTTGTGAAATGTAGGGCATAATAGATTAGGGTTTTATGAATTTGATTTCTCTTTATCCTTGACACTTTATTGTGATATTATATTAGTGCATCATCATTATTATGTTTTTCTTTTAATCATCAAGATAAATTCCAAGAAGACCACAATACCCACAAAAGAACACAAGAGATAGGCTGCAAGGCAGAGAAAAACTCCATAAGGGGAAAACCCATAAAATATTCCTTATAGAATCAATTCAATGAAGAATTCCGAGATCTTGACCAAAGACCAGCCAAAAGACAAGCCAACCAAACCCTCCAATGAAATTTTTTCAACTTCAAATATGAGGAAATCCTAGTTTCCTCCAGCAGACTCACACGTGTGAGTTGTAGTAGTACCAAGAACATAATTTTTCTCTTCCTTCCTTTCGCTACTTCTTCAAGAAATTTTGCTCCTCTTCCATGTACAAATTAGATCAAAAAAATACTTGATGCTTTTTTGTGTGTATCTAATTAGGTCGAGCTCCTCTCTTTATATATGCTTCTTAAGGGGTACATTAGACCTCTTCTAGGCTGAGTTGTGCTTTTGGTGGCTTCTAGACTCATATTTTACACAAAATTATTTTTATTTTCTTGATACAAGATCCCTCCAAGGGACTTTATATTATGACTTTGAACTTTCACTTGACACAATAAATCCTAAAGCACACAATGGGTGCTTGATCTACAATGGGCAAGAAACCTATTTCATAATAAAATAATTTTTTTAACAAACAATTTTTTCTTTTCTTTCTTTGGACAAGTACAATGATTACATGACATCATTACAATTATGAAGACCCACACTAGTTACATCTTCAACACTCCCTCTTAACTAGGAAGGTATTCATAACTAACCAAAGGTGCAAGGACAATCCTTTCATTGAATTATTCTCATAAGAAGAGTCAGATTGGTGAGTCATCTTATAAGCTATCTTCTCAGCTTATATTAGTGCATCTCATTATATCAACAAACATTGTCATATAGCAAGGCCTTGAATAACAACTCTATCTCTCAGCTATATTAGAGCACAATGTTGGGGTGACAATGATCTATAAACACCTCCATAATTGTCTCTCAAGTAAAATACCCCATCCAGATGTTCACAAGGTATGTTCTTTTAGGACCATTCCCCTCTTGGATTACACATCCTCAAGGAATCTCCTCTTTGACTGCTCTTACTTTTGGACACCCTACCTCATCCTCAAAGAGTATTGGTTCCCAAGACTAATTCTATCCCCAAGAAGTATCGATCTCAAATGCTTACCCAATCCTCCATTCTTTCTTCATTTATGCGAATACAAGAATGATGTGTCTATGTCTCCCTCTCAGTTAGGGAGGATATACTCATTCCTTTACATCAAAGGAATATGTCCAAGCTCCCTCTGAACTAGGGACTTGATTCCAATATCAACTATCTATTCTTCTATGGAGATCATGGTACTATCAGCTTCTGGTAGGCATCACCAACTTCTATGCACATCATGGAGCCATCTTCTTTCAAAACTTCTCGTAGGGACAAGCCATCAATTTTCATATTAGCAATCTTTATCTGTTGCATATTCACAAACCAGTCACTATGAAGCTTGAATATAGCTCCCTTTGAGCACCGAGAAAGTGATCTACCAAGACATAATCATCGAACCATTTTCAACCTGCTACCTTTCCTGTTAGTGATATATATCCTTTGGACTTAGACTACTAAAGTCATCCACTCAATTTCTCAGTCGCTAAATCTTTCTACAAAGCATCTTCGTTTGGTAGCAAAACTATATCGAACCATAAGAGTCATTGGATTATAATAGCCTATTTCATGCCTTGTCTTCATCAATATCCTTATTTGATCACGAGGAAGAGTCATCCTCATATCAGGTAATCTTGTTATGGATTTTTTATTTTCCTCTGAAGTCGAATGTATTTCATATCGGATATTGATTACTACCAACATGTCTTCAATCGAAAGAGCCCAAACAAATTCAAAACATGGTGGATGCAATCGGGAATATTTTTGTATCCCACTCTTCTTGCATACTGAAAACATACTTTATCTAAATAAAAGAAGAATTTTGAAAACATTCATACCTTTTACTTCAGCTGGTCATCTAACTTTATTCAAAATTCTCCCCATCCTAAAGATGGGACTTCATTATATTGAAACTGTATCAACAAACTTCTAGGAAGCTTGCCTCGAATATGAGAGAGTAATAGTGATACCATCATTGTCACTCTTCCCAAGATGAAGAAATCACTCCATGATTTCAATGATTCTTTAATGTCATTAACCAACTGCTACATGATCATTATATTTGTTAGATGACTACTATCAATGTATATATGTACAATGAATTCTTTTAAATGTAGCTAACCATGATTTCATGCATTTTATTAATGAAACTACCTACCCTACTCTAACTATACAAATATCATCACGATGGAGTTACTTTAGAAGAAGAGATGAATAGGATCTGCTTCTTTGTAGAAATTATGGTGTAGATTTGCAACTGGTCATGAAGTTTTAATCAAAATCACAAGACACAAACCTACTCTACTACTATACGGAATTCAATTCACAATTTAGAACATCAATCACAAACATACAATGAGAAATAACACACATGTACATTTTTTTTGTTGGGGAAAACAATTTTCTAAATAACCCCAATTGTTGCTTGTATTAATATGATTAATAGAGATGTATTACAATTTATTCGCTCAACTGAGCATAACCTTCAAGTGAATAACCTATCTCTCTTCTCACTGAGAAGTTATGACCTAGACTTAGTCAATTTCTGCCTCTTCTTGTGCCCCTATTTCCCTTCATATTTCCTTGAGAAATTAGGCCCCTATTATTTAGGAATTTCTCCAAAATGGATTTCGCAATTCCCAAGGCTTATCATTGGATTGCATGCAACACCTATACACTCAAGACTGGTCTACAACTGATGTTACACTGCCTTGGAATCTCCACCACAGGTAGGGAACTCGAATTATCTACATGCACTAGCTATTTTGGGTTGATTGATCAACTAACAGGATGATCACTGAGTTTGACTGAAATCAAAATGCACAACTGACTTTCCACTAGTTCGTCCAATAATTGGAACTAGTTTAATTGAAAAAAACTTGAGATAATTGACCTTTATTTCTACAAATTAGTAATCACACATGCTTAACTAAACTCCTATAACTCAAATTTACTGAGTAAACTACGTGACACAATCCATGTCACACAATTTAACTGCATCCAAGTTGTCTACTGATGTGGAAATTCATTTTTTCTCAATTTAATCAAGGCAAAATCAAATTGAGAATTTCTTGCTACAATTTTCAACACTTCCTCTTAAAAAGAAAGGGATTATCAATGGCCCATATCCTACACCTGTGGAACTCGAAATTCCCTCTTGACAAGGCCTTTGTCAAAATGTCAACATCTTGTTCCAATGTTGGAATGTATTGTAGCAACATTATTTTCCTTTGCACATAGGCCTATAAATGCTGATACTAGATATCTATATGCTTGGATCAATCGTGAAATACAACATTCTCATAGAGCTTAATGAAACTCTGATTATCACAGTAGATCACAGTTGGATCCATCATCTAACCAAACAATCCCACAAATATCTTTCTCATCTAGATCACCTCATATACTGCTTGAATTACAACCATGTATTCTGCTTCTAAGCTTAGCGCCACAAATATTTGCTTCCTACTGTGCTAGGAAACCCGCTACGGACCCAACATTGAAAATTCCACCTGATGTACTCTTTTGGTCAGATGGACTCCTACCCAATTTGCATCTGTGAATCCACACAACTTTACTCCCTCTTTCCATCTGTACCATAATACAAACTGGGTAGTGCCTCTAAGGTATCGTAAAACATGCCTAGCTACGTTCCAAAATAATTTGGTTGGTGTTATACAGAATCCACGATTGCAGACAAAAGTATCTTCCCTAGGCCTGGTGGACTGACCTAGAACAACAAAAATAAAAAGGGACTAATTTTTTCCTTAATGTAAATAGATAACAGGATGAAGCCTACCTGGAATTTGTCGTATTCTTCACTCCTTGCTTGGATTGAATGCTCCAATCCTAGCCCTGATAACTATTATTAGAACTCGCATAGTCAGATAACATAAGACAACGATCCACATAATCTATGTAGCATCATCTAATAATTTTATTCAATAGATCAACATGGTATTGAAATATATGAAACCATAACAGAAATATATAGATCAACATGGTATCCAAAAATATATGAGAACAGAAATAACCCAAGAACAATAAGATTGAAATAGATAGAAATGATTCTCTTTATTGATATCAAACCCTTAAGGTAGGGCAACACCATACATTCACTCCTTAAGGAAGGAGAACACTCCACAAGCCATATGCTCGTTCATACAATAATACTTCTCTTCATATCTCTCCATGTGGAGTCTCTAGCCTCTATATAGGCCTCATACATACAATACCATGCATCATTACCATGGTTTCCTCATACCATCAACTAATACCATGGGCCCATTACATTATTATTAACTACTTGTGGTCCCTTACATGACATGGGTTAACCACCTTATTTATTACTATGGCCCATCCCATTATTACATTATTACCTTGGGTACCTCCCTTGGTACCCCATATTATCCCCCCTAGGTATATAACATTCCACCCCCCTAAGCATGTTTCGTCCCCGAAACATGGGAAGAACACAAATAATAAGATCTACTCAAAAGAGTAGTCTACTGATACCATGCACGTGCATCTAGCCATCCAAGAGAAAGGTGAACCCTCGTTCTCACTGGTGCCTCACTCGCTTGAGATGGAAGTTGACCGTGGCAGTTCTTATGTGTTGATGTGTAGTAGGTGGATCGTCTCTCCTTTCTATCCATCATGTGACTACTTGGTTTCCATCTTGATGGTTGTCTTGCGGGGTGATGTGGGTGATGATATGTTGAAGTTTTAACCCACGATGGCTTTTGCTTGACTTCACCCTGCTGTGGTGCCTGTTGTGGTGTCTTCTTTTTCAATATGACTTCAACCACTGAGCCCTCCTCTGATGTATCATCACCTGTAACCTTTTCTTCTGCAGCCTCTGTTTATGTTTGATTGTCGATCATCAAAGGCTCATCATCTGATATGTCAGTCCCTTGAACATCTTCTGCTTCAGCCTCCATGTGCTCTACCTGTTTATGGATGGAAATATCCTGTAATGTAATTTTCTTCTTTTTATACCATAGCTTCAGGAATTTCTTCTGCACATTAATATTGATAGTACCCACGGATTCCATCCAAGGATATCCCAAAACAACATCCATATTATCCATCTCTGAAGCATAAAAATCACCATGCAACACATATTTATCCATAGAAATCTTCAAATCCTTATAGATTTGAACATCCTTATCATCCACCTGTGTATGTTCAATTTGTTTTGCTGGTACTTGCAATTTTTTTGCCAAGCTAACATTGATAAAATTATGTTTACAACTAGGATTGATAGAAACAATGATCTTCTCCTTCTGAATCAAGCCATGAACCTGCAATAAGGAGACACCCATAGCAATTAACCCCTTATGTGTCTCATTCTCCTTTTTTCTAGCCCTAGACCATTTGTCTAAAAGGACTTTTTCAAATTCTGCATCTGAGAGTTTGGTCAACTGTTTGTTATCAAGTGAGAGATACCATTTGTAAGCCTCATCTTTGAAACCAAACCACCATGAATTTCTCCAATTTTTTGCCCATGCTGACTTTTGTTGTTTTATGTATTCTTCAATAGTAGGACCATTATCTTTTCCTGTAAATAATAGAATCGCCATGAAGAAAAAATTCACTTACTTGGAGAAAATTTGCAATTGTCACAGTTTCGTCAATATTGCTCAGAATCTCTATTATAACCTATTTTTGGAAATGGAGCAACCATTCTGCATCTGCCCATGTGATAGAAATCCTGATTCAGACACTGGAATTACAGATCTGCGCTGCTACTTTCCCGCCGTCACCCAAAATTTCTGAAAAAAGAGCTGATTTTAAATCAGCCATATCTCCCTCATCCGGACTCCGATTTGACTGATTTTTTTTTTGAAATTGGGTATTTTTCCCAAAGAATCCAGATCTGCAATTAGATTTTGCAGATCTTGTACCAGGACGTCTAGATCTGCGCCGTAAAATCGCTGCCCTGAAAATTGTCTGCAACCCCACTGATTTTTAGATCAGTGATATCTCCTTCATCCGGACTCCGATTCAACTGATTTTTTTTTTGAATTCGACTATTTTTGCACAAAGAATCTAGATATGTAATTATATTTAGATCTTGCACCAAAATGTACAGATCTGACCTGCAAAGTCGCCGCTCCCGAAACCCTACAAAAAAAAAAAAAAAAAAATCTCCACTGTTTGCCCAAGAAAGTGCTCTGATACCAATTGTTGTAGATCTGATCCAAAGATATTATGATAATAGAAATAACCCAAGAATAAAAATATCAAATATAGATAAATGCTTCTTTATTATCAAAACCCTTAAGGTATGGCAACACCATACATTCACTCCTTAAGGAAGGAGAATACTCCACAAGCCATATGCCTGTTCATACAATAATACTTCTCTTCATATCCCTCCATGTGGAGTCTCTAGCCTCTATATAGGCCTCATACATACAATACCATGCATCATTACCATGGTTTCCTCATACCATCAACTAATACCATGGGCCCTTTACATTATTATTAACTACTTGTGGTCCCTTACATGACATGGGTTAACCACCTTATTTATTACTATGGCCCATCCCATTATTACATTATTACCTTGGGTACCTCCCTTGGTACCCCATATTATCCCCCCTAGGTATATAACACCATTGATCTAAGGGTACCACAGATGAGGAGGTGGATAGATCATATGTCCCGACATGCAGGTCCGTTAGTGATAAATTTCTCACCAACCTTCTTTGGATGGGTGCACATACAGTTCATTATGGCCAATGATTATCTGTACACAAGGATGGATTTCTGTGACAACCCTGAGCTTTAGGTTATTGAGGGTGAGCGATGGGATTTTATAGGTAAGATATTTCGACCATTTGAATTGTTGAAAGTTTTACAATTTTTTGTGTGTGTGTTTTTTTTATGTTTCTGAGACTTAAACTATTGATTTGTTCATGCAGATATTGGGCCAATTCGATAGATGGGTGCTTCATATATCTGTCATGTATAAGAACAACCACATGAAGCAGTAGAACCAACATAGGTTGTTGCAGTAGGATGGGATGCACTACTAGATATTGATATAGCTGAGATCCTAACAGAGGTGGAGCGCCACATGAAGGGGTTGACACACGACATTAATGAGACTGTGATTGACCAGATTCCAATGTGACTTAAACAACACAATATCAGACTGCCTAGACATATTGGTCGGTTACTGCACAAGATAGCTCATGAAATAGCTTGTTATCATGAGAACTTTGATTAGTCTACTTAGATATTTGCATGTAGTTTTTATATGGGCCATGTGGCCATATGTGTCTCAGGCACAAATTTTGTAAAACCAAACTTTATATATATATATATATATATATATATATATATATATATATCTTCAGTGTTTCCATGTTCCTATTGTGCTTTCAATGATGTGATGTGTATTGAAACTTATTTACATTCATTGCAAATGTCTATCTAAAACATGATTAGCAAGCACATCTGTCAATGTGTTTAGATTTCTAAAAATGTGTTCATATTGTATGAAATCAAAATGTCTTTCTAGAAGGAGAACCCTTAAAAACATACACAATATGGTAGGACTTCTAACCAAATAAACATTAGCAAGTTGTAGTACCATGAGCTATGAGTCAAGTCTGATGAATAAATGGTGGATACCATGTGAAATAGCATCAGACAATAGCTCGACCACTACACTATACTCAATGATGTTATTGGTAGAGTGACCAATACAAATCCCTTGTAGACTCACTAACTCTACATTTGGAGCAAAGATAACCCACACCTTTTGAGTACTACGAATAACACCATTAGCATAACCAAAATATGGTTCAAGGTATACCGACATTTGCAAACCAAATGTAAAAGGAATAAATAGAAACCTTAGGAAACTCTAAAGAGACACACTACAAACACACATAACAAACCTATAAATACTATGTACACAATGTTACTATGCATGAGATCAAGCATATTAATTCTTTAGGTACAAGCCATTCCTAGGCTGCGCCAGTAGAATTCCATCAAATTTGACTAACTCATAGGCCCCTTTTGCAAGGACATGCTTGAAAATATATGGACCTGACCACATATGTTAGAACTTTCCTGATCCTAACTTACAGATTCTTGGTCATATGAAAGGAAAAGGTCTCATCCTGAGAAGATACGAGGCTCGACACTTTTGTGGTATTGTGCCTTAATACATCTTTTATGAGATTCATTAGATATAGCGGCATCACACCATTTCTCATCTAATCAGGTTAGATGTAAAATATGTTCCTCTTCTATAGAAATGGCAGGAAGAAGTTCAAAAACTAGTTTAAGTGACAGAATCTCACATTTGATTGGAAGGATTTCTTCCAGACCATAAACAAACTAAAAGGGTGTAAACGTGGTAGCACTTCTCACTGAGGTTCGGTATGCCCACAAGGCAGCGTAAAGGATAAAATTCCAGTTCGATTTATGGACCCCTACCATTCATTGAAGCATAGTTTTGAGAAATTTATTGATATCCTAAACGTGTCCATTAGCTCGAGGATAGTAGGGAGTGGAACTTTCATGGAAAATTACCAACTTAGTAGTATGTTTGGTCATCATATGATTCTGGAAATGCTTTCCATGATCCGTAATTATGTCTTGCGAAACACCAAATTGTGCAATAACACAATTGAAAAAGAAATATGCAGCCATTTCGCTAGCGTTGTTAAATGTAGGCATCACCTTGGCCCATTTAGTAAAATAATCTACTACAACAACAATATAACAATGCCCTCTGACCGAGTGAGGGTTACATGTCATGAATTTAATACCCCATTTTGAAAAAGGTCCGATGACGATAGCGAGATGCAATGGAGCGCACGGAGCACAGGTCTTACAATCATAAATTTGGCATGCATGGCACTTATGGATAACGAGAATACAATCTAGAAAAATGGTAGGCCAAATGTGACCAACGCGTAATATCTCTGCGCAGTAGCATAACCAGATAAATGACTGCCACATGCCCCCAAGTGGCATTCATTAAGGACTTTCTTAGTCTCCTCATGTGTGAGTCACCTTCGTAAAATCGCATCAATACCGTGTCGATAAAGAGTGTCGCGAATGATGATGTAATTCTTGGCTTGGTATCAAATATGTCGCTGCTCGGAGCGAGAGGTATTAGACCAAAAAGTTTGGCTTTGGAGATAAATCATAATGTCTCCATACCACAGATCATATGAAAAAATCAGAAACAACGACTTATCAGGGATAGAATCGTCAGATGTCGATTCAGAATTAGGGGAAGGAAGGTCACACATAAGCTCAACAAAAACCAAGGATTTTTTTTACTTAAATTTGATGAATTGTAGGTCAAAATCTTGCAGGATGACAATTTATTTAGAGTATTTTCCCCTCAACAATTGACATGAAAAAATGTATGTCATAGGGTTGCAATCTGAAATAATCGTAGTTTTCCAGAGTAAGATGTAATGGCAGAACCTTTGTATGACTTTATCAACTGCCAAAGCCAACTTTTCTACGTGGTTATACCTGATCTCGGTATCATTGAGATTCTAAATCAGATAATATATGAGGTATTCTGCCCCTATATCATCTTCCTGGACCAATACGATTGTTATAGTAGAAATTACAACAACGAGATACAAGAAATAGTCGCACTGGTAATCAGGGGGATATAAGAGAGATGCTCAAACTAGTACATCTTTCAGAGCATCAAACAATTTATGAGATGCGTTATCCCAATGTAAGGTAACCCCTTTCTTAAGTAGGCGAGTGAATCATTTGGTAAACTCAATGTAATTAGGGGTGAATCTTCGCAAGAAGTTAGATTTCCCTTGAAGTCATTGATGCTGAACGAGTGAAGAAGGTGTAGGTAGGTCGTTGATTTCTTGTAATTTCAGAGGATCGATACAAATTCCATGTTTTGAAATAACAAAACCAAGAATTTGATCAGAACTAAAACAAAACACACATTTGTGTGGATTTAGTGGAATATTATAGGGTCTACACTGTAATAAAATGGCCCTAAGATGCATTAGGTGATAAGCTCGATACTTAAAATGAGCAGGGAGATCATCCAAATAAGGCTGCACGATGTGTTTAATATCATGAAAAGCATATTCCATTTCCTGTTGAAATTTGTCTCAAACATTCTTCATACCAAATGGGAGTTTCCGGTAGAAAAATGTACCACAGGGACAAATAAATGTAGCCTTCAGTTGATCCACTAGGAGAATGTTGATTTGATTATATATGAAGAAAGCATCCATGAACAAATATATTTGAAATCTAGTACAGTTATCAACAATCTGGTCAATAAACGGGGTTGGGTAATTGTCCTTTGAACAAGTACGATTCACCTCCCGATAATCAACACATACACGAATTGTCCCCTATTTCTACATGATAGGGAAAATATTTTACACCTAATCAATCAGAGGAGTGGGGTAGATGAAACCAACACGAAGGAGTTTTTCAAATTCACTCTTTATCATGACAACCTTCTTTGGATGGACTCAATGGAGGTGATGCTGAACTATTTTAGCATCAAGATATGTTTTAATCTCATGCACTAATATATTTGGGTTGATACCTAGCATTTCCTCATAGGTCCAAGCAAAGACATCACAAAACTCATGAAATATGGCTTTATAGGTCTCAATCTCGGATGGAGAGAAAGATGCACCAATGTGTAGATTTTCGACAATACTCAGTTTAACAGAGATATCAAGAGGTATCATCTCTTTGATATTCAAGAGATTCTTCTCGGAATCGACTTCGTGGATAGAAACAGAATTTGTAAAAGACTTGAGGACATCGGGCAGATATACATCAATGAGATTATCCTCAATAGAATATGGTAAGGAGGAATGATGGTGATGATCATCCCACGACGCATTGTCTGGCATCATGATCTCCATGATGCTCTCATCGGTAGAGAATACACGAGAGAATGGATCAGAAGACGTGCCATAATCCAATGATCGATCAAACCAATTGATCGAAGAGAAATTATGAGCTGCACAAGATGGATATATAACTTGGTAATCAAGTTCAATAGGGCTAATCAACATTTGGTCGCCAAAACTATGGATGCTAGTTTCATTTGGAACAATCCATGGATCAACCTAGATAATAGAAGATGATATCATATTGGTATAAGAAACCAAATATGAGTTGTCGGGAAGAGGAGGAGGAAGTGAAAAGGTTCCCATGAGAGAGGAATCCTCCAACTATCCAACCCCAACATGCTGATAAGAATGTAGAGTTTTCCCTACAAGCGGGACACTTCCAGTAACATGAGAATCAAAGGCGAAAAAGGTGAGTTGGTCAATGGCCACAATACCTCCCTTATGAGAAAAGGCGATTATACGGAAATAAGTCAAAACGACCATGGCCATAGCGTAAACCCACGTGTGACCCAATATAATATTATAATCAAGATGTCCATCAATAACTTCCAGTTCTATGGATACAATTTTTCCCCTTAATTCTACTTGTAAGGAATTTAGAATACCACAAGGTTTATATGTTCTCCCATCAAAAACTTTCAATGTTGTAGGTGATTGACTTAGTTGAGGTGAACCAATCACTTTCTAGGAAGACATAAACATGATACAAGTCAAGAATCCCTCGTCCACAATAGAATGATGAATGTTCTTACCACAAATGACCACCTAAATGATAAAGGCCAACTGAGGTCGAAGGCGAGGGGTATAGTTTTCATGAATGAAAAAAACTAGGTTGGAATCCAAAGGATCCACACATACGATAATAGAAAGAAAATCCTTTTTCTAGGCGGGGTAGTTTTGCAACACCTCGAGGGTTGACATAACTGATGGAAACTAAGCCAAGTCTTCAACTATGTTATAATTTTGAGTATCCCTGGCATGAGGGTTGAAACAAAACTTATGAGTAATCCCTTAAGAGGCTTAATAATCAACTCTGTAGGAATCATGGGCGGAGAAGGATCAGATGGGGGTGATTTCGAACTAGCAAGTTGATCAGTAGCCTGACTGTTTAGGGGATTCACATTACCATAGTCCTTGTTTCGAGTAGCTACTATAGCATAAGATTTATGCTTCATGGAGGAAAGAATTAAAATAATGTTAGAGGAAGATGTGTACCAAGCAACGATATGCGTCTCCTAATTGAGAAATAGGTTGGTTAACACAGTGGGAATAAGTGGAGGATTTCAAAAATTGATTCACTTCTGCGCAGTGAGGATAGTTAGGAGTAAAGTTCTCCTCATTGCAAATCAAACATGGGTAGAGATGCTTTCGTTTCTCATCAGAGGACTGATTTGTTTTTTTATTCCGTGGTGAAGAATATTTCTTCTTTTTACCTTTTCATTCTTCTTGTTTCCTGGTTGTTGTTTATATTTTCCTTTATCAAATGAAACAACATTTATCTTTGAAGAGGAAGCCACAGGAGGATTGGATGAAGAGTTTTTGGTAGAAGCTGTGAGATCAACACCAAATGGTTTTCTCACTGTCTGTGGTTTGGAAGAACACATAATGACATCAACAAAACGAGATTCCTTACCAGGAGTGGGATGAACAACGTTTGAAGGTCTCATAGCATATAATATCTTTTCATAGAGCATGCCAAATTGGGTATAGATGAGGTCCAAATATTGAGCACAAGAAATTATTTTCTCTTTAGTCACAACCTCGCCTTTAGCTACATCCTTTGTGATAGATGGAAATAGGGATTTAATGAACCATTCCACTAACAATTGATCCAGAACATAGGTCTTAACCAACTAGCGATGACACTGCCACTCATGAATGTGATCTAAAATGTGAGTGGCTTTAGTTTATTTAAAGTTGGTCAGAAGTTCCGTTCCAGTTTCATACCGGATGGGTAATTGGAAATGCATAAGGAAGGTGGTAGCCAAGGAACTGAAATCATGAAATGAAGCTCTAGGTAACTCAATGTACCATTTAGCTGCGGTACCTATAAGAGTACATTGGAAAAGACGTAATCATATGGAATCATCATTAAGGGAGTTTGAAGAACACCATAGATGATACGTCATGATATGGGTCGATGAATCTTCTCCAGGATTCCCATTGAATTTTGGGATATCAGAAGGCAATTTGGTAGGAATTATTGGCCACCAAGGTGAATGAGCGATGGGATCATTGGTAAGCCGAGTCAAATATGGCAATTTGAGAGTTGCCAAAAAAGGTAACTATTAGTTAAAATTTGGTGGAGGATAGCCTGGATAAGAAGGAATAACCTGAGCAATAGGTACTTGTGTTCCCAGATAAGGAGGATTCTGATAAAGAGGAACCTGGGCACCAGAATAAGGAGGATTCTGGTAACCAACATATGCGTAACCTTGTTGACCAGCTCCAGGATAACCCTACAAAGGCTAGAATGGTTGGGTTTGGATATGTTGGCCTTGAAAAGGCACTTGAGGAACACCCTAATAAGGTCTATACTATTGTCCCACGAGATTTTGCATCATCCCGACATAAGGTGGGTTCAATTGGGGCTGTGTCATGCTATACACAGTCTATCCTGCTGGAATTTAAGGAGAACCTTGCCCAAGCGGTTGAGACTGTAAGGTACCTTGTAAAGGTTGGGTAAGTGGAACCCGAGAGGTACCAAATATCGACATAATAGTTTGAGATGCAACGACAGCTTGTAAAGGTTTACTTACATGTATTTGAGCTTGTTGAGGTATAGATTGATGGGTAGGGATTTGAGATGAAGATGACACAAGTTGATGATAGGATAGGATTCAAGACTTTTATATGAGGTAAATGGTTACAACAGATTCTAGAATCTTCTGGAAGAGGAAGCTTCAAGATTCTTTCTCTTTTTCCTGAATTTCTAGAATCAGTACGCCCCCAACATTGAGCAACCTACTGGTGATCAGCACAGGTGCAGAGTAGGGAAACCTAGTAGTCAACATTGTCTAGTAAGAGGCTAGGGTGCGTTGGTCCTTAAACTGTCTGAAACAAGGTGCTTTCAGGAAGAAACTTAGGGTTTAGAATGAGTCATTCTTAGAGATTTGGGAAAGGATAATGAAAAGGAGGTCAAAGTTTGTTGATTAATCCAATTGAAGGCCTATTGACTAGATGTGATGAAATGGCATATAACAGTTGGCCTAACCATAGCTTGGCTCAGCTGGTTGAATGCATGACACATATATGGTCATGTGTTCAAATGATACATCAGTAAACCCACTAGTTGCCGATAAATGGTAGCATCCACTTCTTCACCCGAAGTGGCATCCTCCTTCCTCCAGTTGGTCGCTAGAGGTGTCTTTGTGGGTTTTCAACTCTCCATGCAAAACTTCTGTAGTATCTCATTTTCATACTTTCCTTGAGACGCAAACATTTCCCCATCGCCTTGCCATATCTAACTTGAGGAAGTAGTGCATGAGACCCATGTCCTTCATTTTAAATTCCCTCACAAGGTCCTTCTTGCAAGATATGATAAACTGCTCAACACTATTTAAATTCAAATCATCAACATATAAGACAATAATAAGCAATTTACCTTCTACCAAGATATGATATAGGTTTGCATCCGCTGGCTATCGATCCTAGTGTACCAAGAACATGGTGCATTTTTGAGACTGTACAACACTCGCTTGATTCTTCACACATGAGACTGTTGATCAAATGTATCAAAACCTTCTAGTTTCTCAATGTACACCTCTTCCTAAATAACCCCATTTAGGAATGTTGTTTTTACATTCATTTGGTGGATCTTCCACCCCATCTGCACAACCAGTGCAAGAATTGATCTAATGGATGAGTACCTTGCTATAGGAACAAAGGTCTCCTCATAGTCAATTCCCTCAACTTGAGAGTACCCCTTGGCCACAAATTTGGCCTTATAATTTTCTATGCTTGCAGCTGCTACTTGCTTCACCTTGAATATCCATCTCGAATCCACTATTGATTTATCTGTTGGTCTTGGGATGACTTCCCAAACACTGTTATGTACAATGGATTCATATTCCTCCACAATTGCGTCAACCCATACAAGTTTCTCTACTTCTTCCTCGAAAGAGGATGGCTCAGTCTCTACAATCTTAGTCATTAGAGCCATGTAGCTAGTGTAATGATCAGGTGACCTTCTCTGCCTATGTAAATTTGAAGGAGCTCCCACATTCTCCCTCGCATCCTACACAAGTCTATCAGCTTCCTTGGTCCTTTTCCTATCTTCTCTGGATGGTTCTTCTTGAGTGGATGTCTCCACTCTCTACTCCTCTACTTGTGGCTGCTCCACAACTTCCTGAGGCTCCTTCTTTAGAGCTAAAAGCTCCTCTTCTAGTGGGGTCTGAAGCTCCCTCTCAAGAGAGCACCACATCACTTTCTCCTCATCAAAATTTACACACCTTCACACAATTGTCATTCTAAGGGGTGACAAATACACATGGTAGTTGTGGGGAGTTTCTGTGCAACCCAAAAATAACCCCATTTCTATTGTCGACTAAAGCTTCTACCTTGATTCTTTGGAGACATGGAAGTAAACAGAGGCTACAAAAATACTAAAGTGTGGCACATCCGACTTTCTCCTCGAGAAAACTTCCTCCGGTGTAATCATACTAAGAATCAAATGAGGACGCTGGTTTTGAAAATATATTGCTGTATTGCATGCTTCAATGCACAAATGAAAAGGTAGGCCTTGGTCATGCAACATGGCCTTCACATCTCCCATAATTCCAGGGTTCTTTCTCTCTGCCACCCCATTCAATTGTGGGGTGCTGTCAACTCTCATAAAATGCCTTCTTTCGTATATAAATTTTTGAATTCATTTGACATGTACTCACCTCCATTATTTCTCCCAAGAGCCTTCACCTTCTTATTGATTTCTTTCTCAACTAGTGCCTTGAATTATAAAAATTTGGAGAATGTCTCATCCTTCTTCCACATGAAAAATATCCAACAGTTTCGTGAGAAGTCATTAATAAAAATGACAAAATATTTGTGTCTGGTAGTGGAGGATGTCAAGAAAGGTCCACATACATCATAGTGGATCCTTTCCAAGACTGCATGTGCTTTGTTGTCTCGATCATGGAATGTGGATTTTGTGTACTTCCCCAAGGTACATCCTTTGCATACATATTGCTACTCAAGTGCTCCTTTGGGGAGGCCAGTGGTTATTTGTTGCATAATCTTCAAGGCACCATGATGTAAATGGCCAAGTCTTCTGTGAAAAATTTCACCAACATCACAACCCTACACTTTCTCTGCCTTAGTGCTTAATGCAACACAATCTTCCACATCTGGATTATATAGATTCTTCACACAAACCTTCATATGCTTCACCTATTGCATGGTTATGTGTCTCATGAATTCTTTTCCTTTACTGAAGATCATATCATAACCACGGTCTTCCAAAACTGCAACAAAGATGATATTTTTCTTTAGGCTCAGAATGAACATGACATCCTTGAGCCTGAGAGGGGAGCCCAAATCCATTTGAAAGGTGGTTGTACCAACCTAGGTTGCGTTGTACCTTCCGTCATCCTCTAGCTTGATGTGCACTAGAGATATTTCTCCTCTAGGTCACTTAAAAAGTCTCTACACACTGTCATGTGGAATGAGGCACCTGAGTCCAAGTACCACACACTTCCCATCATTTTGTTGGCCATGCATGTGATAAGGGTAAAATTAATATCAAACTGTGAAGCCAAGACTTCAAAAGCTGCTCCTCCTAAGGTCTTCTTGCTTTCCTTTTTGTGTTAAAATTTCGTGGCATAGTGCCTGAATTTGGTGCTGGATTCTGGTTTGGTTTGATATTTCTTCTCTTTTCCTTTCTTTCCCTTCCCAACCAATGTAAAGTTTTCTTCATCCTTGCCCTTGGATGAATTTTCGTCTCTGGAATTTCACCTTATTTCCTCTCTTACCAAATTGGACCATAAGCATTCCTAATTCGGTATTTTCTCCATCTCGTTCACTAAATCTTGGAAGCTATGCCAGCTCTTGGGAAGGCCTAGAAGGTCTATGCTTACCAAATCATCATTTGTAAAAAATAATACCAACTCCTTCAAGCTCATCACGAAATTATGTGAACCCACTCAGATACTATTGAATAGTGTCATTCTTCTTCATCTTGATATTTCAAAGTTTATCCTTGAGCACCAGTTTCCTGTGGTCACTACTATTTTGGAACAGATCTATCAGTGCCTGCCACATTGCATAAGGTGTTTCTTTCCCATGGATATTGGTGACAATGTGGTCCCATATTCCCTCCAATATTATTCTCCTCATCTTGGATACATCTTTCTTCCACTAAGCAAGGTTCTGGACATCAAATTCCTCTGGTTTTGCAACATCTCTCTCAATCTATTATAGCAATTCATTGTCATCCAATACCACCTGCATTTGATCCTTCCATGCGATGAAATTAGAGCTTTCATCAAAGTAAGACTCTAGCCTCAGCTCGTTGAAGGTAATCTTCTTAGCTATGGAGAGATCCTGCTACACTAAACTACAAATTCGAACCTTGTGAGAAACAAATTCGAAATTCCTGCTCTAATGTGAATCCAACTCCGATACCCATTAGAGAAATTTTGAGGTCTAAAATGGGCCTCCTAATAAAAATGTACAACCAAAATAAACTTTATAAGAACCAATAGGATTCAGGATGATGATGTCAACCATGGGGGATGATTCACCATTTTTGGAGTAAAAAAGTAAAAAGATTAAAAAATAATAAAATAATAAAACTATTTTCTCAACTCATATTTTCAACTTATCTCCGTAAGTTTTTACTCAATTTCGAGTGGGAGTACTCTTTAGATGCAATATTTAATTCCTCATCCAAGAAGTACCCATGTTGCATACTTTCGATGGACCCTGCTACACGTAAAATGAGAAATGCATGAAACAACATGATTGCAATCATGTTTTTCATGTATTTCTCATTTTTCATGTAGCAGGGTCCACTGAAAGTATGCAACATGGGTAATCCTTGGATGAGGAATCAAATTCTGCACCCAACGAGTGTTACCACTCGAAATTTGATAAAACCCATAAGGAGATAAGTTGAAAATACGAGTTGAAAAAATAGTATTTTCTTTCTCTCTAAAATTTGGCGATGTAATCTAATCTTATTTTATTATTTCCACTATTATTTTATAATTTCCTTAGGAGGCCTATTTAGACCTCAAAATTCCTCTAATGATTATAGAAATTATGGTGTCTATTTGCGACTGATCATGAATTTGTTAATCAAAGTTACAAGACACAAACCTACTCTACCACTCTACGGAATTCAATTCACAATTTAGAACATCAATCATAAACATGCAATGAGAAATAATAGACATGCTATTGGCTTGTTGGGGCCTAACCCAGGTTCAGAGGTGATTTATCCAAACAAATCCCGGTACTACTGGCCCTTTCGGCAACAGTCCGCAAAGCGCGGACTGAGGTCTCACTTGAAGTAGTATGGGAGGGTGCTAGAACTAGGTTTCCACACCCTGGAGATGTCTGATGAGTTCAAGTGGTCCGTGGTTCGACCCTGTGCACACGTTGCTACGCGCACTTACCTGTATGTTGCAGCTTGAGATGTTGCCTTCGCACAGCCCTACTCGGGGGCTGAATGCTATTATTACCCAAGCCTTTACTAGTATTCCACTGGTAGTTGATTAACTTAGCTTACTTGCATGCGTAAAGTATACTTAGCAATATAAATCATTCATAGAGGTACGTAGAGTAAATAACCAATATATTTACAATTTTTATCAAACATGTAATAACCCAAGAACCGATACACAGAATTAAGATAAATCTTTCTCTTTATTATTTTCTTCCTCGGTTATAGACTCGACTCCACCCTACGCACTCAGCTGCAAAGCCTTCTCCTACTCTACGACCCAAAGACACACTTTACACCTGTGACTCAGTCACTTAGACTTGTTACTCTTTTCTATATTTTCTTCTCTAGTTAGTTATCTTTTACACTTAGAGCCTCACTCTATTTATACAATCCCATGGTTCATGGACCACAGGTAGTTCGACATTACATTACAAGACTAGGGCAGACAACCCTGTGACTCTATCATACATTTCACGTTCTGCGCCCGCAATTTGCGGAGTCTTTACAAAAATATTGGGTCAAAACTTGGGCTTTGAGCCCCAAAACATGCCTTGGGGGGATTCCATGCCCAACAAGCCCCCAACACAAACATCGTGACTCGCCCTCGAGTCACTCTATCAACGCGGTGATCTTAGCGTAGAGTCCCTCCAATTGTTCTCGAACCGTATTGAGGTCAGCAACGCACTGAGCTGCTGCTTGCTGAATCTACTGCATCCGTTGTTCCGAGACCTCTGATTCTGGGGTGCTTCTCTACATTAATGTGTGCATCCCCTGTATGTGCGCGAGCTTTCCTTCAATGTTCACCGTGATAGTGAAGGCTTCGTCGATCCACGACTGGACGTGCACTTTGAGAACTGCCTCCTTGTGGCACGCCGCATCCACCTGTTCCTTTAGTGCTTTAGCTTGCTGCATCCTCGCAAGCCTCTGGGTGAGGACCATTGTCTACGTAGTTCCTCAGACACTATCGTATTGTTGCTGGAGTTCTCGCACTTCTGTCTCCAAGTGATGGATGTTGGGGTCCTCCTGTAGAGTTGTGAGGACCTCAAGTGATTGTTCCAACCTGATGGTAGAGTCTTGCACTGCGCCTTCAATTTCCTCTAGTCCCGCTATGATAGCGTTAGCACACTATTCTCTGACTTCCGAGGGAGTGGATGGCTGCGCCTTTAACCATAGCTCGACGATATGAAGATTCAGCTCCAGCTGAACCTTGGTCATTTCTTCCCTGGCCTCATGGACACTTGTAGCTAACCTGTGGATCCACACCTATACTGGTAGGTCTGTTGGGATGGCCATGGCCAGCTCTGGGACGTGTCGGCAAGCGTCGTCTACCATTTGCACCAACTGTTGATTTTGCGACACCAATTCGTCACGCTGCAAGCTGAGTTGTTCCATGTTTATCTTTTTCTTGCTAAGGACTTGGATCGCGCGACTCTCCCTAGCACACAACTCTGCCGTGATCCCATCATGTAGTAGATACAATGTCTCACACGGAAGGGCAACCAGATTAAGGCAAAGGCCTTTCATCATGCTCACCGAAAATATATCGGCCTCATTCACTGCTACTAGGGCCCCTTCCGGCAACACTATTGTGTTTGCCATCCATGCGCGTAACATCTGCTCTGCTACCGAGGATCCTGTTGTGAGGTGGGTTGAAAGGGTCCCCGCTTGAGGGGGTGCACCTGTAACTCCTGCAACTGGGCCCTGAGGGCCCCCAACACAGTCTGGTGCTCCTGCATAAAATCTTGAAGAGCCTCACTGGTGACATCGCGCATTGTCTCGCCAATGTCATGGAGATCACCATCGGGTTGGGTGATCGGGTCTGTTAGGTTCCTATACCAATAGGAGTCATAATTTTGAATGACTAAGGTGAAACCTTGTAATATTGTACATACCTTTGCTTTCTGCAAATGTTTTCCATATTAAAAAAATTAAAAAATGTAAAGAGGGTATGTCCTAAAAGAATAATCAAAGGACAAAAGAATAAGAAAAGGTCAAAAAAGAAAGATATATGAACCCCAAAAGACAAAAAGAGACCATGAAAGTGTGCAAGTCAAAATGCCACTACTATTTACTTTTATGCATAATAATGATTGTGTGCAGCTTGTTACTCATGCCACAATCCATGATAGTCAAAATGCTTAAACTTGGCTATTTCATGTTTTGAATTTTATGTCTATAGTTAGAGAATAAAATCTGACCAAATAGTGTAATATTGGCAGATCATTAGATAGGTAGAGTGAATAAAAGGAGCTCATCAGTTTAATCTGAGCCCTTGGATGATATAAGGTTAGAATTAGATAGTTTATTTTGTAAAGAAAAGAAAAATATTGATAAAGGTTTGCTAGCCTAAATGCACCCTAATAAAGTGAACAAAAAATGGTAGGATGAGTAAGTGGGTAAGTAGTAGAAAGGTTGCAGAAATATCATGTGATTATACAAAAGTACTTATGTCATTGTTTCAAATGCATCTTTTAAATATGCATAAGTAGCAAACAAAGAAAAAACAATGGTTCACAATATGGTTTATTTAACATCCCCTCATTCATTTCACCCCTTTACTTCACTAATTCCCCATAAATAAGTTCTAGTTCTTAAAATCATTTAAGTCAAACGGGCTCAAAGATTTCTCTGACTTTTGGAGGGACCAGACCCTCAGCTTGATGACTTATGGGCATAAGTGCTAGAATCCCCTTCATAAAAACACATTCCCCCATCATTTCCCCTCATTTCCCTAATAAAATCACACTTTCCTATGGAAGACACCTTTTACCTAGGAAAAGTGACTCACCCCTTGTAAAATCCCCTTTCACACAAAAACCCACCAAAATTTCTTATCCTAAGTGTAAATCAAAATGCACAATCGCATACACTTAACCCCTTCTCCTTAAGCAAATCCACTCTGCCATCACTTTCATATTAATTAAACTAACTTTATTATGTAAATTCCCTGAAAACCCATTAAGCCCGTATTAAATTAAAACCCTATGTAAAATACCCCAACCCCTTAGTTTTAATAAAAACTAATATAAACTACCCCTTATCCCGATATAATTTCACTTAATTTACCTAACCCTGGTAAAACTTAAGTTAATCCCTCATCAACCTCACCCAACTCCCTAATCCCTCATTAAAGCCCGACCTGATCATTTAACCCAGGATTAGTCCCTAAGCTAATATCGAAACCACCATAATTAGGTCCCCAGGCCCCCCATCAATTCCCGTCATTTCCCACCGTGCAAATTTACCTCCTGACTACTGTTGATCGTCCCTTCCCCACATCCAATGACCCATAATCATATTGGCCGCGCCCGATGATTGGCCAATAGCTACCCGATAAGGTGGTTTTCCTCCTGACCCCTGATGCTACGTGTCAAACGATATATGGAATCAGGCGACCCCATTAAACCACCTTCCAGTATAATTGAAAAAAATGCCCACTGTTCATCAATTAATGAACCTGCCAAAATTAACGTTTTTTCTATATAAGCCCAATTACCCCTATTTTCACTCTTTCCACGCGTTTGCTATTGAGAACTCAGAAAACCGTTGCGACCCCTACAAACAACGAATTTTCTCACAAACCTCCGCCATTGCTCCACAGACGTTGCAAACAGCCCAACTCATTCATCAGTCTGAACCAGAACCATACGAACCTCTGCAGCCGCCATCAACCACCATTTACAGTAATATTCGCCCCATTCCAAGTATTTAACTGTGGAATACCAACTCCATTGTCAAAATTCCAAGTAAATTCACCCTCATAGCACGGTTAATTAAGTAAAAAATATCAAATTTTACTTTAATTTTAACACTCTGAGCCATAACCATCTGCAAGACCTCTGTTTACCTAAAACCCTCTAAAAGTCCCAAGAACCTTTGCTGAAACCCCCAGAGTGTAATTCAAATCCACAAGAACTGAATTATGGCTGCCCCCATCACCATGGACGTTAGACCAATTACAACTCCCCATTTGGACCTAGACCACCTTCCCCTAGTTGACAGGGACTTCCAAATAAAAGACACTACTGCCCTAGAGCCCCTGCTCAAAGTGCATTGCCAAAGTAGGGACAGATACCTTAACCATGCTGATGAGATTGGCCTTTGGGAGTCAAATTTTCCCAAATACCAGTTCCCCCAAGTTCACATCTTTCCAGAAATTTTTCATATGTGCTATGCATGCTACGTCCCCAGCCATAGAACCATAATGTCTCATGACTAGAAGGTCCTATTCACTATCATAGTTGAGTCCATTAATGAAATGTTGCAGTTCCAACCAGGGCCAAACCTAACCCCACTCTCAATTTGAGACCTGTTGGACCAGTATCCCAAGCTAAGCTCTGCAAAATTGGCCCATTTATTCCAAACTTTCATTAGGGAGGAAAAACACATCCCTAAGGAACCCCCTCCATATGTTGCAGCTATTTTCTCTCCATGGGGCCAAAACATTGTAGCTATGATATCATGTGTGTTAGGTTACACCACAAGTGAGTACATTGATGAAATTATCCTTGCTTTCATGTCCATCTATACTCCAAGACAACCTCCTGCAACCATATATGACTTTAAAACATTATAGCTGATAGAATGCACTAGCAATTCACAAGAATGGGCAATGAGAAGGTGTTCAAATACTCCTTTGTATTATACCATCTATTTTTGTACTATCAATCAAATAAGTTTCCTTTCACTCTCTAAAAGCTTGACACCAGGGGCCAGCCCAGATCTGTTGTCTTTTGGACCCCACTCTTCAATGAGTTTAGATCACCTTATACATACTGTGACTTCATATACTCTTTTGTTCATCCAATCATGACTATGCTCACTAGTAATCCTCCACCTAGGATAGGCCCAAAGATAAAGAGAGTCCTCCAGCTTTCCAAGAAAACCAAAATGGGTGATTGGTACCTTTACCAAAACCACACAAAAATCAAAATATATGGTTGCCTGCTTGCACCATATAAATTGCCAAGATACCTCCCCATGAGGTTGTTTGCCTTAGAATATTATAGACAAATCATCAATGCAGATGAGGTCAACTTTGTCAATGCTAAGAAGAAGGCCAATTTCAAAATCAAAGACCAATTAGGTCCCTTCATATGCAATTCTAGAGAGGCAGGGAAAGAGGCAGACCTAATCCTGCAAAGAATGAAATTCCAAAGGAGTTTTGTATGGAGATATGACCCTTTGGAATTCATTACCAAGAAAAGACAAAAGTTCAAGCTAGGACCTTTCATCCACCACCCCATACCAGAAATAGAGGCATATGCCAATCAAACAGAATGGATGGAAGGCACTTTAGTAGACAGAGACAAAACAAGAGTAGATGTAGAAAATGCTTTGATTGATTTGGAAAATCAGCTTGATGAAAGCACTTTCCTACAGGTACCAGAAGAGAAAGAAAGAGCCATGAGTACCCCTCCAGTCATGCAAACTCCTCAGAATGAGGAGAAGATTCCAAAAAGAAACAGAGAGGGAGCTTCCACTTCAGGAATGGACACCTCAAATTTGCAACAGGAAACAAGCAAGAGGCAAAGGCTCAATCCGGCCTCTGAACAGGAATACACAGAAGAATCAGCATAGGTTACCAACACAGAGGTAGAAAGAAGTAGGCCCACTACTCCATCTGAAGGCATGCAAGAGCCTTCCACATCACAGACTCAGATGTTGGAAAGGCAGCTTAGTGTGGAAGTATCTTCCTTCAGCAGGCCTGCTGATAAAGACCAGGACATAAAAGACAGGTACAAGGAAATCAAAGCAAGAAATGAGAGGCTTAAGGCCCAAACATATGCTCAGTACCTAAAGCTAACTCCCACAAATCAAACAAGACTAATGTCAGCCTTTGACATTAAAGAGGGAAAGTTGCAGATGTCTTTCATCAAACCTATAGCTCAACAACCCAAGATAGCATCTGATTTCAAAAAGGTTGATTTCAAAGTGTTAGCAAGGGATATTCATCCCATAGACCAAATTGAACTACACAAACAGGCTGGAGAGATGATATACTCCACCCTGACAGGTAAAGCCATAGCTGCTCATCAGCTAGAAAACTCT
Organism: Pinus tabuliformis; assembly: GCA_031772625.1. Classification (NCBI taxonomy): domain Eukaryota; kingdom Viridiplantae; phylum Streptophyta; class Pinopsida; order Pinales; family Pinaceae; genus Pinus; species Pinus tabuliformis. The sequence goes on from CM062815.1 coordinate 1,061,857,131, forward strand.
TTAAACAACATCTCAACGCAATTTCAGTTAGAGAAGGCCTCCTCATAGGCAAGGGATACGAGGATCAAGTCCTTAGAGGACTTAGTGATTGAATTGGGACACAATCCCAAGGATATAAAAGCTACAGAGAAACTTATAAAGAAGAAAAACGATGATATTGCTGCACTTAAGAGGCAATTAAAAATACCCCAGTTGTAACATCCTCAAACTCAAGAAGTCGTAGAGAGCCAAACCAGACATGAGGAGTTGATGGACTTGGTCCTAAAGCTAAATGAGCAATTAAAGGAGATAGAAAAGGAGTTGGACACTTTAATTCAATTAAAGCAAAGTGACTTGGCCACAACTTCTAAAGATGTCATCCCTACAGTATCCACAACAGTCCCTTCTACATTGGAAACTTCATTGGCACCTATAACTCCACCTGCCACAGCATTTCCAATCACAACAGAATCTACAACAACAGGTGCATCAGGAGAGAAAGCAACAGAATTGGTTAAAGTCATGGAAGAGATGTCTATCCAGGCTATAGAAATGAACAAATTGAGAGAAAAGGTGGCCAGTTTGGAAACTGACTACAAACTCGCTCAGCTTAAGAAAAAGGAAGAAGCACAAAAGGCCCAAAGAATGATTGAAAGGATCAAAGTCTTAGAGAAAGACTTAACACTGGAGAAACCCCTTGGGCAAACCAAGGAAATATTTTGGGACAATATCAGTGACTCCGTCAAGGATATTTGGCCATCAATTCAAGTTATTTTTTAGCAGATAGAGTTAGTAAAGATAGCTACAGAAGCTATCCAAAAGGTCAAAGAAGAATTAGGAGACATGCCTGAGGATGCCAATAGACTCATCCACTTCCTCAACAACAAAAATAGGTATGAGCTCCAAGAACTCAATATAGAAGATAGAACTGAGACCATTTTGGAAATAAGGAAGGTACTTTCCAAAAGGAACCTTATGCTTAACTTAGAAGAAAAGTGCCACAACATGCAAGTAGCCATTGATAGGTTCATGGCTAAATTCCAAATTTTGAGGGAGAAAGGTCTGCCCAGTCCATTAGTTATTAATGATAAACTTATGACACAGCTGGACTATGATAACAGACTCAAACAGTTGGCTAAGGAACAAGCAAGCACTTCATCCATAAAAGAACTACCAACAGGCAAAGTTTTGTACAACACATTTGAGAACCTGCTTTTTCTGGAGCATGAGATAAAACACTTATTCCTCACCAAGCCCAATTTTTCCAAGTATACTGAAGCTAACGAGATCTATAGAAGGATGATGAATGTAAAATTACCTAATGGAGAATGGTGGGAGACACGACTGATTTACTGTGATTAATTTATAGTAAAAAGTTATTGCATAGTAAAAATGAAAACAACCAGGTAAACAGATGAAAACAGGGCAGCATAGTCAAAGAGTATCAGGGTCAAAGAGTATTAGGTGAAAGATCAAAATTGAAGAAGATTCTAGTGTGAAAGACCATAACTACAAGCCAGCAATTCAACCATAAAAGCCAGCAGTACCAAATAAAAAGGGACAGCATGAAACAGTTCATTAGCTGTCTCTATCTTCTTGCAAGAAGATATTTGTATTTCCTAGAATAAATCTCAAGTTTGTTTTGAGATATTTTGTAATAGTTTTGTATAAATAATTCACAATCGAAGTATGTAGGGTGGATTCTTAGACACTTCTATAGATTTTCTTGATCAAAGACTGTAATCTATTGCATCACTGTTTGGACCAACAAGCTGGATTAATGAATAAAGACAAGACATTTCACTGGATTCATGTGTAGAGCGAAAGTGCAGACAAGTATTTTCTCTTGTGTTGTTTTTCTTTAAAAGTTTTCCACAATATTTAATGTATCTGAATGCTATAATATGAAATGATATCTCAGAATTTTCTTCATTGCACTCTGTTTTAACTATTATGAATTTTAATGTTTTCTGCTAATTATCTAAGTTAAGGAATTCTTGATTGCTCCTTAGTTTAGGTAGTTTCCCTCTAATCTATAGTAAAGGATTCTTAATTGCCCTTTGCTCATGATTATCCTTTGTTCCTCATTTTAATCCCGGTTTGAGAATTCTTAAATGCTCTCTCACCCTGGTTAAGATCATTTCACCCATCCAACCTAAAGACCTGTACTTCACTTTGCTAGCTTGCCCTTTGAACACTCCCTTTAATGAGTTAATCCCAATTCTACTGTCCTTCTTTGACTCCATAGCCCAATGGTCCAGAGACTCCATTCTATCCATCTGTTTTAAGGATTCCACCATCCAAACTTCAATACAAATCAAAACCCCCTGAAATTTAAGAACTAGCCTAAAATCTCAGTAAACAAAGTTAAATCATATAGAGAGAGCCCTCTCTGAGTCATGGGTTGGCTAGAGCCTATACTTAAAAGATTGGTTTGTGGTTACCTCAGTCTTTTCGTTCTTCTGATAACTTCTAGGGAAAATTTCTGAGTGATAACATAGTGGCAACCATACTGGGGAACTCAAACCCTTAGTCCTAATAAAAATCCACTGGGGAACTCAAACCCTCAGTCCTAATAAATCTTTAAGAAATTTTTGAATTTGTATTTTGAGCCTCTTAAAGTAATTTATCAGAATTTATTTTAAAGATCTCACAAAAGAAAACAATTAGAAAAAATTGAAATTCTGGCTTCAAGAAGAACTCATTATACTAGGACTAACTCAGATCCAAACCCTGCCCCAGTAGTTGATAATCCCAACTTGATTTCAAGAAAATCCAAAAAAGAAGAAAGTTCAGCTAGTCACACACCGTTGATTAAAGCTAATTCATGTCCTGATGAGTGGTTGTTTTTAGAAGATCTTCCCTTTGATGAGCAATTTGATTTGTCATTATTTAAAGCAAAGTCTGAAAGTGAAATATACGATACTGTTCTAGACCCTGATTTCATTGCAGACCTTGAAGTCCAAAAACCAACTAGTCAATTGATGAATATATTCTTAATTCTCCACAATCATCCCTTAGTACTGCCAAGATTCCTGAATTTTCTGAACAATTGTCCACCACTCTTACTTCACCATTGTTCCCTTCAACTTCTGAAGTCCATTATCCACCACCATTTATACCTTCACTCCTTCACCAACCTATCATATCCCATTCATGATCCGAATGGAAAATGGCATCAACCCATGGTATTCATCCACCCATGGAATTTACCCATGGTATTCTAAGTGGCATCCATTCACGGTATTTATCCACCCATGGTATTGTAAGTGACATCCACCTATGGTATTCATTCACCCATGGTATTTTCCCATGGTAATGTGACATCCACCCATGGTATTCATTCACCCATGGAATTAACCCATGGAATTGTGGCATCCACCCATGGTATTCATTCACCCATAGAATTGACCCGTGGTATTGTGACATCCACCCATGGTATTCATTCACCCATGGAATTGACCCGTGGTATTGTAACCGATAATAACTATAAAGGCTACATTGTGGCGGACCATCTGTCCTTAAAATATTATAAGTAACAAGTCGCATTTTGACAGATGGTCCACCACAATGTAGCCTTTATAGTTATTATCGGTTACAATACCACAGGTCAATTCCATGGGTGGATGTCACAATACCACGGGTCAATTCCATGGGTGAATGAATACCATGGGTGGATGTCACAATACCATGGGAAAATACCATGGGTGAATGCATACCATGGGTGGATGTCACTTAAAATACCATGGGTGGATAAATACCATGGGTAAATTCCATGGGTGGATGAATACCATGGGTTGATGCCATTTTCCATTCGGATCAGTCAAACATATTTTCAACATGTAACCTATAGGTATAAACAACAGAATTAAGTGTAGGGATCTCATACTTATCTAAGAATCATTATGAACTTTTGTTCCTCATGCCATTTGCCGCATTATCCTCTATTAGGTCATAGACACATTATCCATTCATATACAAGTAAAAACATGTTGAGATCCATACATAGCTATTGTCATAAAATGTGCATATAACTAGCATAATAGTGATCTGGATTTAAACAGAAACGCAACAAAATACATAGATAACCATATACACAAAGATGCAGTGGAAATAATACTTCATTTCATTAATGTAAAATACTAAAATATGCTTACAGACAGAAATGGAAATAAACCAGCTAGGGCGATGGTAGCTTATCTCTGAGAAGAGATGTGGCGGCTACATGCCTCTGAACTGTGTTACAATGAGGCTCGAAGGCCTATTTATTATTTAGAAACAATGGAAAACCCTAAACATCCAAAAACCTAACCCTAGAAGATGAAACACCAAACTATGGGCCCCGTTTGGGTAAATTGGTACATCAACTTCCCGGGGTCGTAACTTTGGCATACGATCTCCGTTTGATGTGCACAATATCTCGTTAGAAAGATCTATCTGAGAAATACAACTTTGGGAAAAGAAACATCGGTCCATGGACCCATGTTGCTCCTATTTTTCCCAAAAAACGTCGTTTATGGCCTCAAAACGGCTCCGAAAGTTCAGGACCCGAAAAACTGCTAAAAATAGTAAACTGTGCTACAATTAAGGAAAATGAAAAGCTGAAAGAAACAATGGTGGGGGTCCAAGTGGACTTGGCAGGTGGCCACCAATATCCACCTAGATCATTCCCCCCCCCAGGAAGCAATGGTCCCCATTGCGTTGAGTTCCTCCATGAGATGAGGAAACTTCTGCTGAACTTGGTCCCTGGTGAGCCACTTGCCCTGGTGAAGGAGTTGGCCTGCTTTGACAAATCAATACAATTGGATATTTTGCTGGCGAGTGTGCTTGATATCTGTGTCCATGATCCGATCAGTTGCAGCTTGTTCCATGCAATCTGGATTTAACTCTGTGGGTGTGAGTTGTTCTGCAACGTCGGATGTGTCTAGTAATGGTGGAAAGTATGGCCGAAGGCAGTGCGCATTGAACACTGGGTGCAGGCCAAGGAATGGGGGAATGTTGAGCTCAAATGCATTGTCTCCCACAGCCTTGGTACACCCCTATAATGACCATATCGGAGTGGCCTGAGTTTCTAATAGGCTCCGGTAAGGCATTCCCTTTGCAAATGCAACCAGACTTTGTCGCCCACCTGAAACTTGTGTGGCACCCGATGTTGATCATGTTGCTGCTTGTACTTGGCATTTGATTTCTCCAAAATTTCATGGACCTGCTGGAGAATATGTTGGATGTGATCAATGAAGCTGTTTGCCTTATCTATTTCGGACTGTACATGAGCCGAATCTGCGTGAGTAGCTGTAACTGGCATGGCCACATCAATGGGACATTGTGGTTGGAATCCCAAGCCCACCTGAAAAGGGCTGTGGCCAATCGAGCTGTGGAGAGCCCGGTTGTAGCTGTGTTGAACATAGGGGAGGATCTCATCCCATGTGCGTGGATGCTTTGAGTTGCACATGCGCAGAATGTGTACGATCATCTTGTTGACAACCTCTATTTGGCCATCAGTTTGAGGATGGAAGGCTGTGGACTTAGTGAGTTTGGTGTCGAGCATCAACCAGAGACTGGACCAAAATGTACTGAGGAACCTGCTGTTCTGATTTGAGATGATAGAGTGTGGGATCCCAAAGTGTACCCACACTCGTTCAAAGAAGAGTTTAGCAGTGGCTTATGCTGTGATATTCTTCTTGTAGGCGGCCATAATGGCCATCTTTGAGAACTTGTCGATGACCACAAAAGCACAGTCGTTTCCATGCTTAGAGGAAGGAAGACCTAACATGTAATCCATGGAGATGGATTCCCAAGGTCAACTAGGGGTAGGCAGCGGGGTATAGAGGCCTTGCTTCTTGATGGTTGGTTTGGCAATGGCGCAGGCGGTGCATGATCTGATGTACTTCCCGACATCATGTCAAAGATTTAGCCAATAGAAATACTTCTGCAGTACAGCCACCGTTTTCTCGACCCTGAAATGTCCAACAACGTGACTGTAGTATGCTTCCCAAATCATCTTGGCACGCTCGCTTGAAGGAACACAAAGGTGACCCAGGTGGCATAACAGGGCATCCTGGAGGTGAAAATCTGGAACATGCTGACCCTCCAAGAGTGTCTGGTATGTGTGGTCGAATTCTGGGTCGCTTTTTTAGAGAAGTGGACAATCAGAAGTCTCGTGCCCACAAGAGTTGAGCACAGTGGTTAATGCCATGATCGGTGGTCGAATGAAGCAATCTGCAACATTATTGGTGCTACCCTTCTTATACTTGATATTCAAATGGAACTGTTGTAGGTATGTGGACCACTTCTGATTGTGATCATTCTGCAATTTCCCTTGGGTCTGTATGAACTGCAGGGGTTGGTGGTCTGTGTGGATGACCATTTCCTTCCCCAAAATGTAATGCTTCCATTATCAGCAGGCCTGCACAATGGAATACATCTCTTTTTCATAAGTGGGATACTTCCGGACTGTGTATGAAAGTGTCTCACTGTGATATGCCACTGGATGCCCATGTTGAGTAAGGACTACCCCAATAACATAGTTAGACACATCTGTCTCGACCTCAAATGGTTGTTGCAAGTCTGGTAGTGTGAGCACGGGCGTCGTGCAGAGGCGATCTTTCAACTCTGTGAATGCCCTCTGTTGAGATTCAGACCAAAAGAAATTTTCTTTCGCTCCTCCCTTGGTGACTTGACTCAAGGGCCAAGTGATATGAGAAAATCCCAACACGAACTTGCGGTAGAAGTTGGCAAGACCTAGAAAGCTGCGGAGCTTTGTCAGAGTGGTTGGAGATGGCCAATATCGAATGACTTGGATCTTGGATGGATCCACATGCAACCCCTATTCATCAATAATGTATCCCAGATACTGAACCTAGGTCATGCCAAAAGTGCATTTCTCCAAATTGGCACATAACTTGTGTTGCCATAGTGTTTGTAGAACCTATCGGATGTGGTGGAGGTGCTCTTCCCAACTCTGGCTGAAGATCAGGATGTCATCCAAGTATACCACTACAAATGAGTTGGTGAATGTTTACAAGATGTCATCCCTTAGCCTCATGAAGGTTGCAGGAGCATTCATCAATCCGAAAGGCATCACCAACCATTTGAACACACCCTCCTTGGCTTTGAAGGCAGTCTCCCACACATCGGAGGGTTCGATTGGTACCTGGTGATATCCTGACCTCAAATCGATCTTGCTGAAATATTTTCCCCCCTTCAGTTGTTCCAAGAGGTCATCAATCCGTGGGATCAGGTACCTATTACGGACAGTGATCTTGTTCAATGCCCGATAGTTAATACAGAGTCTCTAAGTCCCATCCTTCTTCTGTACCAACACGATCGGGCTCCAACAGGGCGATGAAATTTGGACGGATGTGACCTTTCTGTAGCAGCTCCTGAATCTGCCTCTTTATTTCATCATTCTCCTGAACGGAGCACCGATAGATTGGTCCATTGGGCAGCGCCGTACCTGGGGTCAAATCGATGGAGTGCTTGACCTGACAGTGCAGAGCAACCCCAGCGGGGAAGGTGAAGATGTCCTCGTACTCCTCCACGACCTTGTCCATCTGTAGTTGTCATGCGGAGGGGCCCTGTCTGGAGGTCGTGGCCACCGTCTTCTTCTTTCCTTGAGGGCGTATCATCAGGAAAACAAATTTCTCGATTTTGGAAACGAGATTGCTGCATTTTTTTGCAGTAATCAAAGAGATGGCAGTAGGCGGTGCTACCTCCGGTATCCTGTACAACTTATTTCCCAAAGTAACAATAACAACATGGGGCCTTGATTCATACACAACATGTCGCTTCCACAAGCATGGTTGTCCTAGTAATACATCACAAAATTCAAGTCAAGAAATGTCACACAATACCTCATCTGTGAAGGGCTTGATGTTGTATGGAAGGCGACACTGCTGGCTCACGCGAAGATCCCGTCCTTGGTGAAGCCACCAAGTGGTGTACGGTTGTGGATGTGTTGTGGTCGGTAAGCCCAGGTGCTTCATGACCTCTGTCAAAATGAGGTTCTTTTGGCTCACACTGTCGACAATGAATTGTAGTGCGGAGCCCTTTACCCGCATCTAGGAGTGGAAGAGACACTCCTCCTCCTCTGGATCTTCAGGTTCCTCCTTCTGGATCTTCGTGGTGGAAATGATGGCATTGGGCTCTGCATCGATAATCTGGTTTCCTTTGTCATTCCCCTTGTTCGGTTCTGACTTAGATTTGGAACCTGCATCTGATTCTGAAACCTTTAGCTCAACCACCAGTGACTGCTTGGCCCGACACTCACTTGTGTTGTGATTGGAGCTCTTATGGAACTCACACCACTTTCCCATGTCTTTTTTCAGCTTCGTGGTGCTGTTCTTTGCTTGCAGCTTTGGCGGGTTGTCTTGGGCCTCCCCACCTTGGCTTTGTCCTTTGTTCAACAGTTTGGGGGCACCTTTCTCTTGCTTTGGATTCGCAGATCCAAAGTCTCGCTTCTTCTATTTAAACTTTTGCTCGACCCTAACGACTTATTAGTATGCGGTGCCGAGCGAGGAGATGTTCAGTAATTCTATTTCTTCCTAGATGTACTTGTGTAGGCAGCCATGGTATTTGAGTACCAAATGCTACTATGAATCCTTGATACCCAACTTTGTGCGAAGGGTATGGAAAATATTAGTGAACTCTGGCACGTCTTGGTCTCTTCCCTGCCGCAGTGTGGTCCACTTTATGTATTGATCCTCATAGCTAATGACAGGGTAGTACTACTCCTTGATGGCATCTCGGAATGAATTCCAGGTGCGTGCGGCCGAAAATAGTGAGCCTGTACTTTCATCCTTATGCTCACAGTGGGTTTCCCACTAGTCCTTGACGTGGGGGGCTGCTTTGAGAAGAGCGAAAATAATCTTTTCCCGACTGAAAAAATCATGAACAGAAAAATAACCCTCTAGAAAATTTAACCATTTATCGACGTCATTTGCATCTATCTGACCCTCGAATATGGGTATTTCAAAATTAACTTGTACCTTAAACTGTGTGGCGTTTCCAGAGTAGCTGTTGGAAGCCAATGCGTAGCCCCTGGGTAGCCGCTGAAGGATCTGGGCAAAGTTGTCCATCATCGCGTTCCTTTGTCGCTCAAGGGCTTCTTCAAGCAAGATTTTGACAGGATCTCCTGCCCCCTCGTCTTTCTTTTCATCTACCATGGGAGGCCATCGGGATTTGCGAGGCTGGTCTTGCAAAGGTTTGACCAGTTTGAGCCCTAACTCCTTATATCCCGACCTCATTGGGGACATGCAAAGAAAAATAGAGAAAAAAAACAGACCGCTCTGATACCACTGATCCGGATTTAAACAGGAACGCAAAAAAATACAGAGATAACCATATACACAAAGATGTAGTGGAAATAATACTTCATTTCATTAATGTAAAATACTGAAATATGCTTACAGACAGAAATGGAAATAAACCAGCTAGGGCGATGGTAGCTTATCTCTGAGAAGAGATGTGGCAGCTACATGCCTCTAAACTGTGTTACAATGAGGCTCGAAGGCCTATTTATTATTGAGAAATAATGGAAAACCCTAAACATCCAAAAACCTAACCCTAGAAGATGAAACGCCAAACTATGGGCCCTGTTTGGATAAATTGGTCCATCAACTTCACGGGGTCGTAACTTTGGCATATGATCTCCGTTTGACGCGCACAATATCTCGTTAGAAAGATCTATTCGAGAAATACAACTTTGGAAGAGAAACATCAGTCCATGGACCCATGTTGCTCCCAATTTTCCCAAAAAATGTCGTTTAGGGCCTCAAAATGGCTTCGGAAGTTCAGGACCCGAAAAACTGCTAAAAATAGTAAACTATGCTACAATTAAGGAAACTGAAAAGCTGAAAGAAACAATGGTGGGGGTCCAAGTGGACTTGGCAGGTGGCCACCAATATCCACCTAGATCAAATAGGAACATAAATACAATAAACATATCAGCCATCAAAATCAATATATACATCAATACATTTTCACATGAAAATCAAGGGAATGAATTTCTCATTAATGAATGCAATAAACCAACCAGAGATGGGACTACCACGTTCCACCCCACCATAGAATGGACGAGCTAAATCTCTCTTCATCCATTCACCTCCATGCCATATTCCAAGCATGAATGTGGGACTTAAACCAAAATAACTCAAACAAGGAATACTGAGGTTGAACCACCTCACCCTCATCAATAGAAACCGGGCTTTACTGTAATCCATCCCGGATCACTAGGCCAACACAATGAACACATCATAACATTATTTACCATGATCTCCACACAATCACTAGGCCAAACAAGCATGGATACTACAGGATTTCTCCACCTACACCGTGAGGAATTTTCTTGTCTCCTAGTCTCTCAGGCTTTGTCACAATCCAAACTCGGATCACTAGGCCCTAAACCAAGACCCACTCTCCATGCTTTACTACATATCCCAAACCCAGGATTACTAGGCCCAACAGAGAGCAAACCACCTCTTGTATTTACCATATATCCTGCCATTCACCGGCAAGGATTCATAGGCCCACCAAGGCAACACAATCTTGGATTTACCACAATGCACAATCTTGCTCAGGGGTCACTAGGCTAGTGGCTTTATCGTGATCCATAGTCTGATTCAGGGACCACAAGGCCATGTTCTCTATCATTCGGAAATCCACCCCACTCAGCTTCAAATCCATCCAACAATCCAGCTCAACCAAAAATTGAGAACCCCATCACACCATGGCTATCCAGAAATGGCAAGGTGTTGATGGTGGTGGACCCACCAACATGTCAAGGGGATCTTCCTAGTAAGAAGTCCCAATTAGACCTCAGACTGTTTGGTGTAGGAGTCCCAACAGTGGGTCATAAGGTAATGCCTTGACCACGATGTCACACAGAGGCAAGTAAGATAACTCTGTCAGTAGCAAGGGTGTGACTGATGCAGTGAGTCAAGGAATGAGTATGAGAGGTTCCAACACTTCAAAGGGAGAGGAAGGTGAAGGTGAGTTCCAGGTTGAAAGGGATCAGTCCCAACTCAGTTAGGAACACACATCACAAAGGACATGCACAGCTTCCGGCAGAGCAGTCGACACAAATGCAGCAGTCCAACATACAAGGTAAGATAACACGAACATCACTCACGGATTAGTCTGAGACGAGTGTGATGGTTGATATAACAAGGTTCAGAGAAAGGTCTGTTTGGTGTCTGGCAGAGTAGTCGACACAGACAGTGACATCACTAATAACATATGCAACACATTAACAACAAGATTCATATAAATGCATACAAATAAGTTCAGATACAAGAACGTAAGTTAAACAACATTTATCATTAGGGCAACCGGAGTAGTCCAACTACAATAACAACATATGCATGAAAATGTGTTGGCTTTTATTATATAAAGAAATTTAAGTCACAATCATACAATACACCATGTAAACCTGCTATCCCTATCAGTAGAATGTTACAACCACATCCAACTGCTCCTCCAAAGAGATGTACTAGCTCCGTGCAGTGGAGAAGCCAAGGCACATTACAATACTGTCCAAGTCTTCTTCAAGATAATCTTAGTAGAATCTTGGCTGACCAAAATCTTATACAATGAGTTATGAGGGACTATTTATAGCAAAGGGTGGGGTGACCCTTGACATTCCCCTTTGTGACAATTCAACTACCCTCATGACTCTTCACCTACTCTATGACTGTTACATCCAACTGTTGACACTTGAATTACACTTAACATGACTCAACATTACAATGCACATATACTCATGTGATATAACATGGCTCGAGCAAGCCTTGCAAGACATCACTGACACTTGGTCCACTATAGTGAGACCAACTCTTTGACATGCTTGTAATGGTGAAGCTGGTGACCTAATGCCAAGCTTGGTCGTCCATGATGATATGCATGCACCTCATGGTGACATCTTGCTGAAGCGAACTCTTGCCTCCGTTGTGATTGGTGCATTGGTTTGGCCACTTCATCCAACTCGTCAGATAACTTGCGCATGGTCTTTTGGGTATGGTTGAACTGGCGACACACTGATGCATAGTGTCTGTGCTAATCTTCAAGTGTGTGTTGGTGGTCATGTGCATCAACTTGTCGAAGTGCATGTTCAGCCCCAATTAGACTTGCTTCTTGTCTTCGCCTTGGTGAGTGTGTTCATTAGGGGCATTTTGAGGTCTAAAATGGGCCTCCTAAGGAAATTATAAAATAATAGTGGAAATAATAAAATAAGATTTGATTACATCATCAAATTTTAGAGGGAAAACAGAAAAAATTGTTTTTTCAACTCATATTTTCAACTTATCTCCCTATTGGTTTACTCAAAATTCAAGTGGCAACACTTGTCGGATGCATAATTTGATTCCTCATCCAAGGAGCACCCATGTTGCATACTTTCGATGGACTCTGCTACACAAAAAATGAGAAATACATGAAAAACGTGATTTCAATCACATTTTTTCATGTATTTCTCATTTTTCGTGTAGCAGGGTCCATCAAAAGTATGCAACATGGGTACTCCTTGGATGAGGAATTAATTTTTTCATCCAATGAGTACTCCCGCTTGAAATTTGAGTAAAACCTTAGGGAGATAAGTTTAAAATATGAGTTGAAAAAGTAGTTTTATTATTTTATTATTTTTTAATATTTTTACTTTTTTTACTCCAAAAATGGTGAATCATCCCCCATGGTTGACATCATCATCTTGAATCCTATTGGTTCTTATAAAGTTTATTTTGGTTGTACATTTTTCTTAGGAGGCCCATTTTAGACCTCAAAAATCCCCTAATGTGAATGGGTTGGATTGCATGCGTGCACTCAACGCCATGCATGCTGTTGGATCCTTTGCATGCGATCAACAACAATGCTCACCATGTTTGTCTGTGTCAGCTGCTAAGATAGATCCTTTACTTATACTGGTACAATTTCATCCATGAGCGCATGTTGCGCCCATTGCTGTTCCTGTTCCTGCTGCAACTCATTGGACTGTCTGTGCAGCTTCATGTTCTTCCTGAGTTGCTGCTTCAACACATGCAACTCCTTCTTTGTCCCATCTTATACCTTCACGTGATATTCATGTTGCACCATCACTTCATAGGTTGAGTCTCCAAAGTTTCTTTCATTATCAGTGGATCTGCTTGATCTTGCAACTTTTCTCCGCCTCTAGGTTGTGAACAACCTTCCTCTTGCATTCGTTGTGTTCGTTGCATTCACTGCGTTTGATGCATTCGTTATGCTGCCTTTAGTTGTTGTTCATGATGCTGCTCACTATGATATTGCTGCTTGATGTCCTTGTCCATGAAAAACTTTATGTCTTCATGAGTAGGTGAGCCCATGGACACTTGATCGACTGCATCCCCAAGTGTGCTCTGAACGGTGTCTTCATCTCTACTCTCCTGGAAACAATTGTACCTGTATTGCTGAGAGGCAGATGAACACTTGCGATACCTGGAGAGATGGAAACACTCATAACAAGCAATCTGTCAGTCGAAAACCAAAATGAACATGAGAACTAACTTGCGACATACCTAGGTGAATGATCATCAAGGTTGCTCAATTTCGCCCGGGAGGTTGGGAGACCGACTGCTAAGACTGCACAAGGCATAGTTCGGGCTGCTGGGAGACTGACTCACTGCTGGAAATACAAAATGCGTAATCCAGTTGGGAAGTTGGCTGTTGGGATTGTGCAATGCATGATTCCAGCTGGGAAAGACTGCTGGCCCAAGGACAGATTTACGCAAATTTTTGGGCCAAGCAGCCACTGACCTCTAGAAATGTGTAATTCAGTCTAGGAGGCTAGTGCTAGGCTAGAATAAGAAAATATGGAGAGGAAGGTGAGCCTTCCTTCTCTAGATTGCGCAATGCAGCCTTGGTGAAGGCAGAGACCAGGCCAAGGTTGCCCTGACTCGCTGAAGGGAAACTGAAAGCAAGTAAGTCGATAACATGCATGGCGACACTAAGTGATAGCATAAGTGATAAATCATGCATGCAAGACATGAATGGAAGATTGAGAAAATAGATGAACATGCATGTGGGTGAGGTCATTTGTCGGTTGGGCGAATGTCTGTGCAAAACAGTTTCATGCATGCGAAAACAATGAGATAACAAAGAAAATTGAAACAGAGCTAGGACAAGCTATAATATATGTAAACGATAGTAGGCACTCAAAGAAATCAAGCGAATACACAAAAAGTGATAGAAATGCAGCACAAGGCATGGGAAGCGAGCTTACCCCAAAAAAACTGAGCTGAATGTGCCGAATACTCCTAGATGTGATGTGGGATGACATAGCTACAAGGTTGATGGGAGAAATGAGCTCTGTAACGTTTGGTTGATGAGTTTTGATAACATTGAGGTTGTGACGCGCATGCCACAAATCTAGGGGAAGCGACACTTGGAGGGAGGTTTCTGAATTGCTCCTTGCATGTAACCTCCAACTGCTAAACATAGATCCTTGAAACAAGGGATGCCTTTGCATGCTGCCTTGGGAGAAGCAGCCTATGCATGCAAGTCTATTTTTCTCAGTCCCAGAGGGAACCAGTCAACTCAGCTGCACATGCAAGAGACTGCTTGACTGCTGGAGAAAAATGTGCATTCCTGACTGTAAGCTGGGCTGACTACCCAAGGGGATTGCGCAATTTCTGGGCCCAATAGCTGACTGCTACCCAGATTTGCACAAATCCTAGGCTGAACTACCTGTTGATGGGAAAAATTGCGCAATTCCTATTGGGAGGGTTGGCTGGCAGGATTGTGCAATCCTGGAGCCCAGTAGGCTGTTAGAGGGAATTGTGCAATTCTTGGAGGGAAAGGATGGTTTCCCTCTATAAATGTGCAAATTTCACTGGGAAGTTGCTTAGCCTGCAGCTAGACCAAGTCCAAGTGAGTAGCCCGTGAAGGGAAAAGATCAAATTGTGCTCAACAGGTTGCCTTTGAGCAAGAAAGACACTGAAGCTTGAGGACTTGACGAAGCAAGGCAAGCTGATGTGAAGGTTGGTAGGGAGGCTCCAAAACAGGCTAAGGAAAAATTTCTGAGGGTGGTCGTAGCCTCTATAACACTTGGCGACACATTGGTAGAACTGGAGCTCTCTGACCAGACCTTGTTCGTGAAACGCAAGTCTAACACCTCCGGAAGTATTGTTCAAATCTCAACTCGTCTTGTCTTAACACTAGCTTGATTGTAAGATGTATCATCTCCCAAACTCTTGGTCGATTGACACACATTCCAAGCCAAGGCAACATAGTTGTTTCGATTGGGGTTGAGGGGTATATAAGTGCATAAGTAGTATAGTCATCAGAGTCTAAGTTTCATCTCTAGTGTTGCTCCACTGCTAGTAGGCCTGGACAGTACCCCGGTGGAGTCACATAGGAACACAAGCATGGCTCCGCTGCCAGCAAGCCTGGTTAGTACCCCAACGGAGTTACTTGCATCACCTCCCTACACAGGAAGCCTTTCTCTTCTTTTGCCTTATTCATTTTTCATTTTTCATTTTTTTTTACTTTTCATTTTTTTTTTCATTTTCACTGTGCATAACACTTATTCATTTCAAAGGTGGAAGAGGGATCCCGACTTATTGAGAGCAGAGGAGGTTGTTCAAGTAGAGAATTAGTTTATTATATCTTTGACGTACATGTTAAGGTTTTCCCCCTCACCTTACTCTACTTGACTAAGCTGACAAGGTTTAAGCTAAAAACAATCGACTAGAGAAGGTGACACTAGTTAGCGTGCAAGCGTTGTGTTTACACCAAGGTTCACTTCGAAGGGTATGTATTTTCCTTTGACGTATCATGGACTAAGAGTAACAAGTTCATAATACATAGGCAAGATGACAAATAATCAAGTACTGTATAAACCCTCTTGTACTTTATCCAGTTCGTTTCATGAGTCACACATGGTTTCATGCAAACTAACCAATGAATGAAACAAGTGAATGAACTAAGAATCAACAAAGCAAAGCAAGAGCAGAAGCGAAAATGAAATGGAAACTAGTAAACAAACAAGCAAACAAAGCATGTAAGCAAGCAAGCATGCAAGCAAACAAATTGAAAGCAAACACTACTCCTACTCCTACACTAATGGTGCAAGGGCCTGATCACGTGAAGTGATACTTCCAATGCAGACGCCGGTGCATTGATAGACCCATGTGGGTGAAGGCTTGGTCCGTGAGTAACCCAGTTGTGCGGACCAACATACAAGAAAGATATGACAATGAAGACAACCACACTTCATGCTTCAAAGTTCCTATGGGACATAAGTGTGTGCATGTGCATGACGAACAGTCCATGGAATTATCATGGTCTTGTGTGACACTACGTGCAAATTTGAAGAAAAAGCACACTCTTGACTGAGACATGTAAGCAAACGAAAGAAACAAATATAACTTGCATCGTGCATGAGTGCTTGCAATGTAAGACTCCTCTAATGCATGAGTAATGGGATTGTGTAGTTCGAGTGGAAGAAGTGTGATCTATGTGTGAGATGGATCTTCAATGCATATAGATGAGCGATGAGAAGCCTTGGTTGATTGAACAGTTTCATGATCGGAAGTGATACTGACCTCAAGAGAACGAGGGCCTGACATAACCATCAGCTTGGGCTGAAGTGCCTCAATAGTCTTGGGTGTCTCAACTTCATCATCAGGTAGATCATCATAAATCGATGGCTTCAAAAGACCAACTGTGATAGATTCATGATCGTGATAAAAATTGGAAGCAAATGAATCACTACTGCCATGATAAAAAAAATCAATGAATTATTTGGCATCCTCATCATCAGATGAATCAAACAAAGGGGTAGATGAAAAGTGAACGAACTCATCCTCTGTGTTTCCAGAAAAGACAGATGAAGGATCAAGTGGATTTTCAATGAATAAATAACCCTGTAGTACTGCCACCGTTTTCTCGACCCCAAAATGTCCAGTAGCCCGACTATAGTGTGCTTCCCAAATCATCTTGGCACGCTCGCTTGAAGGAACACAAAGGTGACCCAGGTGGCATAACAGGGCATCCTGGAGGTGAAAATCTGGAACATGCTGACCCTCCAAGAGTGTCTGGTATGTGTGGCCGAATTCTGGGTCGCTTTTGTAGAGAAGTGGCCAATTAGAAGTCTCGTGCCCACAAGAGTTGAGCACAGTGGTTAACGCCATGATCGGTGGTCGACTGAGGCAATCTGCAACATTATTTGTGCTACCCTTCTTACACTTTATATTCAAATGGAACTGTTGCGGGTATGTGGACCACTTTTGATGGCGATCACTCTGCAATTTCCCTTGGGTCTGTATGAATTGCAGGGGTCGGTGGTCTGTGTGGATGACCGTTTCCTTCCCCAAAATGTAATGCTTCCATTGTCGGCAGGCCTGCACAATGGAATACATCTCTTTGTGGGATACTTCCAAACTGTGTCTGAAAGTGTCTCACTGTGATATGCCACTGGATGCCCGTGTTAAGTAAGGACTGCCCTAATAGCATAGTCAGAGGCATCTGTCTCGACCTCAAATGGTTGTTGCAAGTCTGGTAGTGTGAGCACGGGTGCCGTGCAGAGGTGATCTTTCAACTCTGTGAATGCCCTCTGTTGAGATTTAGACCAAAAGAATTTTTCTTTCATTCCTCCCTTGGTGACTTGACTCAAGGGCCAAGTGATATGAGAAAATCCCAACAGGAACCTGCGGTAGAAGTTAGCAAGACCTAGAAAGTTGTGGAGCTCTTTCAGAGTGGTTGGATATGGCCAATCTCGAATGACTTGGATCCTGGATGGATCCACATGCACCCCCTTGTTCATCAATAATGTGTCCTAGATACTGCACCTGGGTCATGCCAAAAGTGCATTTCTCCAAATTGGCACATAACTTGTGTTGCCGTAGTTTTTGGAGAACCTGTCGGATGTGGTGGAGGTGCTCTTCCCAACTTTGGCTGAAGATCAGGATGTCATCCAAGTATACCACTACAAATGAGTTGGTGAATGTTTGCAAGATGTCATCCATTAGCCTCATTAAGGTTGCAGGAGCATTCGCCAATCCAAAAGGCATCACCAACCATTCGAACAGGCCCTCCTTGGCTTTGAACGCAGTCTTCCACACATCGGAGGGTTTGATTGGTACCTGGTGATATCCTGAATTCAAATCGATCTTGCTGAAATATTTTGCCCCCTTCAGTTAGAGGATATCAATCCTGGGATCGGGTACCTATTACGGACAATGATCTTGTTCAGCGCCCGATACTCAACACAGAGTCTCCAAGTCCCATCCTTCTTCTATACCAACACGATCGGGCTCCCAGAGGGTGATGAACTTGGATGGATGTGACCTTTTTGTAGCAGCGCCTGAATCTGCCTCTTGATTTCAGCATTCTCCCAAACGGAGCTCCGATAAATTGTTCCATTGGGCAGTGGCGCACCTGGGGTTAGATCGATGGATTGCTTGACCTAACAGTGTAGAGGAACTCTCGCAGCGGAGGTGAAGATGTCCTCATACTCCTCCATGACCTTGTCCATTTGTAGTTGTTGTGCGGAGGGGACTTGTCTAGAGGTCGTGGCCACCGTCTTCTTCTTTCCTTGAGGGCGTATCATCAGGAAAACAAATTTCCCGGTTTTGGAAATTATCTTACTACATTGTTTTGTAGTAATTAAAGAGATGGCAGTAGGCGGTGCTACCTTCGCTATCTTGTACAACTTAGTTCCCAAAGTAACAATAACAGCACGGGGCCTTGATTCATACACAACATGTCGCTTCCACAAGTATGGTTGTCCTAGTAATACATCACAAACTTCAAGTTGAGCAATGTCACATAATACCTCATCCGTGAAGGGCTTGATGTTGTATGGAAGGTGACACTGCTGGCTCATGCGAAGATCCCATCCTTGGTGAAGCCACCCGATGGTGTATGGTTGTGGATGTGCTGTGGTCGGTAATCCCCACCGCTTCACGACCTTTGCCTAAATGAGGTTCTTTTGGCTCCTGCTGTCAACAATGAACTATAGCAGGGAGCCCTTTACCCACATCTGGGAGTGGAAGAGACACTCCTCCTCTGGATCTTCAGTTTCCTCCTCCTGGATCTTCGTGGTGGAAACAGTGGCATTGGGCTCCGCATCGATAATCTGCTTCCCTTTGTCATTCCCCTTGTCAAGTTCTGACTCAAAGTCGGAACCTGCATCTGATTATGAAACCTTTAGCTCAGCCACCAGTGACTGCTTGGCCCGACACTCACTTGTGTTGTGAGTGGAGCTCTTATGGAACTCACACCACTTTCCCGTGTCCTTTTTCAGTTTCACAGTGTTGTTCTTTGCTTGGAGCTTTGGCGGGTTGTCTTGGGCCGCCCCGCCTTGGCTTTGTCCTTTGTTCAGCGGTTTGGGGCACCTTTCCCTTGCTTCGGATTCGCAGATCCAAAGTCTCGCTTCTTCTATTTAAACTTTTGCTCGACCCTGTTGACATATCGGTATGCGGTGCCGAGTGAGGAGATGTTAAGGAATTCTATTTCTTCCTGGATGTGCCTGTGCAGGCAGCTGTGGTATTTGAGTACCAAATGCTACTCCAAATCCTTAATACCCAACTTTGTGCGAAGGGTATGGAAAATATTGGTGAACTTCGGCATGTCTTGGTCCCTTCCTTGCCGCAGCGTGGTCCACTTTATGTATTGATCCTCATAGCTTCTGATAAGGTAGTATTGCTCCTTGATGACATCCCGGAATGAATTCCAATTGGGTGCGGCCGAAAATAGTGAGCCCGTACTTTCATCCTTATGCTCGCAGTAGGTTTCCCACTAGTCCTTGACATGGGGGGCTGCTTTGAGAAGAGAGAAAATAATCTTTTCCCGACTGGAAAAATCATGAACAGAAAAATAACCCTCTAGCAGATTTAACCATTTATCAACGACATCTGCATCTATTTGACCCTCGAATATGGGTATTTGAAAATTAACTTGTACCTTAAACGGTGTGGCGTTTCCAGAGTAGCTGTTGAAAGCCGATGCGTCGCCCCTGGGTAACCGCTGAAGGATCTGGGCAAAGTTGTCCATCATCGCATTCCTTTGTCGCTCGAGGGCTTCTTCGAGCAAGATTTTGATAGGATCTCTTGCCCCCTTGTCTTTCTTTTCATCCGCCATGGGAGGCTGTTGGGATTTTCGAGGCTAGTCTTGCAAAGGTTCGACCAGTTCAAGCCCTAACTCCTTATATCCCGATGTCGTTGGGGACATGCAAAGAAAAGTAGAGAAAAAAAAGTAGATCGCTCTGGTACCACTGATCCAGATTTATACAGGAACACAACAAAATACAGAGATAACCATATACACAAAGATGTAGTGGAAATAATACTTCATTTCATTAATGTAAAATAGTGAAATATGCTTACAGACAGAAATGGAAATAAACTAGCTAGGGCGATGGTAGCTTATCTTTGAGAAGAGATGTGGCGGCTAGGTGCCTCTGAACTATGTTACAATGAGGCTCGAAGGCCTATTGATTGTTGAGAAATAATTGAAAACCCTAAACATCCAAAAACCTAACCCTAGAAGATGAAACGCCAAACTGTGGGCCCCGTTTGGGTAAATTGGTCCATCAACCTCCTGGAGTCGTAACTTTGGCATACGATCTCTGTTTGACATGCACAGTATCTTGTTAGAAAGATCTATCTGAGAACTAGACCTTTGGGAAGAGCAACATCGGTCCATGGAGCCATGTAGCTCCTAGTTTTCCCCAAAAAATGTCGTTTAGGGCCTCAAAACGGCTCTGGAAGTTCAGGTCCTAAAAAACTGCTAAAAATAGTAAACTGTGCTACAATTAAGGAAACTGAAAATCTAAAAGAAACAATGGTGGGGGTCCAAGTGGACTTGGCAGGTGGCCACCAATATCCACCTGGATCAAATAGTAACATAAATACAATAAACATATCAACCATCAAAATCAATATATACATCAGTACATTTTCACATGAAAATCAAAGGAATGAATTTCTCATTAATGAATGCAATAAACCAACCAGAGATGGGACTACCATGTTCCACCCAACCATAGAATGGCTTAGCCAAATCTCTCTTCATCCATTCACCTTCTTGCCATATTCCAAGCATGAATGTGGGACTTAAACCAAAATAAGTCAACCAGGGAATACTGAGGCTGAACCACCTCACCCTCATCAATAGAAACCAGGCTTTACTGTAATCCATCCCGGATCACTAGGCCAACACAATGAACACATCATAACATGATTTATCGTGATCTCCACCCAATCACTAGGCAAAACAAGCATGGATGGTACCGGATTTCTCCACCTACATCGTGAGGAATTTTCTTGTCTTCTAGTCTCTTAGGCTTTGCCACAATCCAAACTCGGACCACTAGGCCCTAAACCAAGACCCACTCTCCATGCTTTACTACATAACCAAAACCCAGGATTACTAGGCCCAACAGAGAGAAAACCACCTCTTGCATTTACCATATATCCTACCATTCACCGGCAAGGATTCATAGGCCCACCAAGGCAACACAGTCCTGGATTTACCACAACACACAATCTTGCTCAGGGGTCACTAGGCTAGTGGCTTTATCGTGATCCATAGATTGATTCAAGGACCACAAGGCGATGTTCTCTATGATTTGGAAATCCACCCCACTCAGCTTCAAATCCATCTGGCAATCCAGCTCAACCAAAACATGAGAACTGCATCACACCATGGCTATCCGAAAATTGCAAGGTGTTGATGGTGGTGGACCCACCAACATGTCAAGGGGATCTCCCCGGTAAGAAGTCCTAATTAGACCTCAAACTGTTTGGTGTAGGAGTCCCAACAGTGGGTCGTAAGGTAATGCCTTGACCACGATGTCGCACAGAGGCAAGTAAGATAACTTTGTCAGTAGTAAGGGTGTGACTGATGCAGTGAGCCAAGGAATAAGTATAAGAGGTTCCAACACTTCAAAGGGAGAGGAAGGTGAAGGTGAGTTCCAGGTTGAAAGGAATCAATCCCAACTCGGTTAGGAACACACATCACAAAGTACATGTACAGCTTCCGGCAAAGCAGTCAACATGGATGCGACAGCCAACATATAAGGTAAGATAACACGAACAACACTCACGGATCAGTCTGAGACGAGTGTGATGGTTGATATAACAAGGTTCAAAGAAAGGTCTGTTTGGTGTCTGGCAGAGTAGTTGACACGGACGGTGACATCATTAATAACATATGCAACACATTAACAACAAGATTCATATAAATGCATACAAATCAGTTCATATACAAGTACGTACGTTAAACAACATATATCATTAGGGAAACCGGAACAGTCCAACTATAATAACAACATATGCATGAAAATGTGTTGGCTTTTATCATATAAATAAATGTAAGTCACAATCATACAATACACCATGTAAACCTGCTAGCCCTATTCGTAGAATGTTACAGCTACATCCACCTGCTCCTCCAAAGAGATGTACTAGCTCCGTGCAGTGGAGAAGCCAAGGCGCGTTACAATACTGTCCAAGTCTTCTTCAAGATAATCTTAGTAGAATCTTGGCTGACAAAAATCTTATACAATGAGTTATGAGGGATTATTTATAGCAAAGGGTGGGGTGACCCTTGACATTCCCCTTTGTGAAAATTCAACTACCCTCATGACTCTTCACCTACTCTATGACTGTTACATCCAACTGTTGACACTCGACTTACACTTAACATGACTCCACATTACAATGCACATATACTCATGTGAGACAACATGGCTTGAGCAAGCCTTGCAAGACATCACTGACACTTGGTCCGCTGTAGTGAGACCAACTCTTTGACATGCTTGTAATGGTGAAGCTGGTGAGTTGATGCCAAGCTTGGTCGTCCGTGATGATGTGTATGCACCTCATGGTGACATCTTGCTGAAGAGAACTCTTGCCTCCGTTGTGACCAATGCATTGGTTCGGCTACTTCATCCAACTCGTCTGCTAACATGCGCATGGTCTTTTGGGTAGGATTGAACAGGAAAAAAACTGATGCATAGTGCCTGTGCTAATCTTCAAGTGTGTGTTGGTGGTCATGCACATCAACTTGTTGAAGTGCATGTGCAGCCCCAATTTGACTTGCTTCTTGTCTTCGCCTTGGTGAGTGTGTTCATTAGGGGCATTTTGAGGTCTAAAATGGGCCTCCTAAGGAAATTATAAAATAATAGTGGAAATAATAAAATAAGATTTGATTACATCATCAAATTTTAGAGGGAAAAAAGAAGAAACTATTTTTTCAACTCCTATTTTCAACTTATCTCCCTATTGGTTTACTCAAAATTCAAGTGGCAACACTTGTTGGATGCATAATTTGATTCCTCATCCAAGGAGCACCCATGTTGCATACTTTCGATAGACTCTGCTACACAAAAAATGAGAAATACATGAAAAACGTGATTTCAATCACATTTTTCGTGTATTTCTCATTTTTCGTGTAGGAGGGTCCATCGAAAGTATGAAACATGGGTACTCCTTGGATGAAGAATTAAATTTTTCATCCAATGAGTACTCCCGCTTGAAATTTGATTAAAACCTTAGGGAGATAAGTTTAAAATATGAGTTGAAAAAGTAGTTTTATTATTTTATTATTTTTTAATATTTTTACTTTTTTTACTCCAAAAATGGTGAATCATCCCCCATGGTTGACATCATCATCTTGAATCCTATTGGTTCTTATAAAGTTTATTTTGGTTGTACATTTTTCTTAGGAGGCCCATTTTAGACCTCAAAAATCCCCTAATGTGAATGTGTTGGATTGCATACATGCACTCAACGCCATGCATACTGTTGGATCCTTTGCATGCGATCAACAACAATCCTCACCATGTTTGCTCTGTGCCAGCTGCTATGATGGATCCTTAACTTATACTGGTGCAATTTCATCCATGAGTGCATGCGCGCCCGCTGCTGTTCCTGTTCCTGCTGCAACTCATTGGACTATCTGTGCAGCTTCATGTTCTTCCTGAGTTGCTGATTCAACACATGCAACTCCTTCTTTGTCCCATCTTCTGCCTTCACGTGATCTTCATGTTGTGCCATCACTTCATAGCCTGAGTCTCCAAAGTTTCTTTCATTATCAGTGGATCTGCTTGATCTTGCAACTTTTCTCTGCCTCTAGGTTGTCAACAACCTTCCTCTTGCATTCGTTGTGTTCATTGCATTCGGTATGCTGCCTTCAGTTGTTGTTCATGATGCTGCTCACTATGATGCTGCTGCTTGATGTCCTTGTCCATGAACAACTTGATGTCTTCATGAGTAGGTGAGCCCATGGACACTTGATCGACTGCATTCCCAAGCATGCTCTGAACGGTGTCTTCATCTTTGCTCTCCTGGAAACCATTGTACCTGTACTGTTGAGAGGGAGATGAACACCTGCAATACCTGGAGACATGGAAACACTCATAACAAGCAAACTATCAGTTGAAAACCAAAATGAACATGAGAACTAACTTGCAACATACCTGGGTGAATGATCATGAAGGTTGCGCAATTTCGCCTGGGAGGTCAGGAGACCAACTGCTAAGACTGCACAAGGCACAGTCTGGGCTGCTGGGAGACTAACTCACTGCTGGAAATACAAAATGTGTAATCCAGTTGGGAAGCTAGCTGCTGGGATTGTGCAATGCATGATTCCAGCTGGGAAAGACTACTGGCCTAGGGACAGATTTGCGCAAATTTTTGGGCCAAGCAACCACTGACCTCCAAAAATTTGCAATTCAGTCCAGGAGGCCAGTTCTGGGCCAGAATAAGAAAATCTGGAGAGGAAGGTGAGCCATCCTTCTCCAGATTGCGCAATGCAGCCTTGGTGAAGTCAAAGACCGGGCTAAGGTTGGCCTGACTCGCCGACAGGCAACTGAAAGCAAGTAAGTCGATGACATGCATGGCGACACTAAGTGATAGCACAAGTGATAAATCATGCATGCAAAACATGAATGGAAGATTGAAAAAATAGATCAACATGCATGTGGGTGAGGTCGTTTGTCGGTTGAGCGAATGTCTGTGCAAAACAGTTTCATGCATGCGACAACAGTGAGATAACAAGGAAAATTGAAACAGAGCTAGGACAAGCCAGAATATATGTAAATGACAGTAGGCGCTCAAAGAAATCAAGAAAACAACACTCACACAAGCGAATACCCAAAAGGAAACAGAAATGCAGCACAAGGCATGGGAAGCAAGATTACCCCAAAACAACTGAGTTGAATGTGCCGACTACTCCTAGATGTGATGTGGGATGACAGAGCTACAAGGTTGATGTGATAAATGAGCTTTGCAGCATCCGGTTGATGAGTTTTGATAACATTGAGGTTGTGACATGCATGCCACAAATCTAGGGGAAGCGACACTTGGAGGGAGGTTTCTGAATTTCTCCTTGCATGTAACCTCCAACTGCTAAACATAGATCCCTGAAACAAGGGATGCCTTTGCATGCTGCCTTGGGAGAAGTAGCCTATGCATGCAAGTTTGTTTTGCTCAGTCCCAGAGGAAACCGGTCAACTCAGCTGCACATGCAAGAGACTACTTGACTGCTGGAGAAAAATGTGCATTCCTGACTGTAAGATGGGCTGACTGCCCAAGGGGATTGCGCAATTTCTAGGCCCAACAGTTGATTGCTGCCCAGATTTGCGCAAATCCTAGGCTGAACTACCTGTTGATGGGAAAAATTGCGCAATTCCTACTGGGAGGGTTGGCTCGCAGGATTGCACAATCCTGGAGCCCAATAGGCTATCAGAGGGAATTGCAGAATTCCTGGAGGGAAAGGAGGGTATCCCTCTAGAAATGTGCAAATTTCACTGGGAAGTTGCTTAGCTTGCAGCTAGACCAAGTCTAGGTGAGTAGCCCATGAAGGGAAAAGATCAAATTGTGATCGACAGGTTGCCTTTGAGCAAGAAACACAGTGAAGATTGAGGACTTGATAAAGCAAGGCAAGTTGATGTGAAGGTTGGTAGGGAAGCTCCAAAACAGGCTAAGGAAAATTTTTGGAAGGTGGTTGTAGCCTCTATAACACTTGGCGACACATTGGTAGAACTCGAGCTCTCTGAATGGACTTTGTTTGTGAAACACAAGTCTAATACCTCTGGAAGTATTGTTCAGATCTCAACTCGTCTTGTCGTAACACTAGCTTGATTGTAAGATGTATCATCTCCCAAACTTTTGGTCGATTGACACACATTCCAAGCCAAGGAAACATAGTTGTTTCGATTCAGGTTGAGGGGCATATAAGTGCAAAAGTAGTATAGTCGTTAGAGTTTAAGTTTCATCTCTGGTGTTGCTCCACTGCCAGCAGGCCTGGACAGTACCCCGATGGAGTCACATGGGAACAAAAGCATGGCTCCACTGCTAGCAAGCTTGGTCAGTACCCCAGCGGAGTTACTTGCATCACCTCCCTGTGCAGGAAGCCTTTCTCTTCTTTTGCCTTATTCATTTTTCATTTTTCTTTTTCTTTTTTTACTTTTCATTTTTCTTTTTCATTTTCATTGTGCATAGCACTTATTCATTTCAAAGGCGGAAGAGGGATCCCGACTTATTGAGAGCAGAGGGATCCCGACTTATTATATATCTGACGTGCATGTTAAGGTTTTCCCCCTCACTTTACTATACTTGATTGAGCTGACAAGGGTTAAAACAAAAACAATCGACTAGAGAAGGTGACACTAGTTAGTGCACAAGCGTTGTGTTTACACCAAGGTTCGCTTCGAAGGGTACCTATTTTCCTTTGACGTATCATGGACTAAGAGTAACAAGTTCATCATATAGAGGCAAGATGACAAATAACCAAGTAGTGATAGCTGTATAAACCCTCTTTTACTTTATCCAGCTCGTTTCACGAGTCACACATGGTTTCATGCAAACTAAGCTATGAACGAAACAAGTGAACGAACTAACAATCAACAAAGCAAAGTAAGAGCTGAAGCGAAAATGAAATTGAAACTAGTAAACAAACAAGCAAACAAAGCATGTAAGCAAACAAGCAAACAAAGCATGCAAGTAAACAAATTGAAAGCGAACACTACTCCTACTCCTACACTAACAGTGCAAGGGCCTGATCACGTGAAGTGATACTTCCAATGCAGACACCGGTGCATTGATAGACCCATGTGGGTGAAGGCTTGGTTGGCGAGTAACCCAGTTGTGCAGACCAACATACAAGAAAGATATGACAGTGAAGACAACCACACTTCATGCTTCAAAGTTCCCACGTGACATAAGTGAGTGCATGTGCATGACAGACAGTCTATGGACTTATCATGGTCTTGTGTGACACTACGTGCAAATTTGAAGAAAAAGCACACTCTTGACTGAGACATGTAAGCAAGCGAAAGAAACAAATATAACTTGCATCGTGCATGAGTTCTTGCAATGTAAGACTCCGCCAATGCATGGATAATGGGATCGTGTAGTTCGAGTGGAGGAAGTGTGATCTGTCTGTGAGATGGATCTTCAATGCATACAGACGAGTGATGAGGAGCCTTGGTTGATTGAACAGTTTCATGATCGGAAGTGAGATTGACCTCAAGAGAATGAGGGCCTCACATAACCATCAACTCGGGCTAATGTGCCTCAATAGTCTTGGATGTCTCAAATTCATCATCAGGTAGATCATCCTAAATTGGTGGCTTCAAAATATCAACTGCGATAGATTCATGATCGTGATAAAAAAATGGAAGCAAATGAATCACAACCACCACGATCAGAAAAATCAATGAATTCTTTGACATCCTCATGATCAAATGAATCAAATAGAGGGGTAGATGAAAAGCGAACGAACTCATCCTTTGTGTTTCCGGAAAAGACAGATGAAGGATCAAGTGGATTTTCAATGAATAAATTATCCTCTCCATTGTTGAATGATGGACTGGCATCCGGTGAGTCCTGCAAGTGATCAACAATGGGTGCATATGTAGATGAAGACACACATACAAAATCATGGATGGCAGGTTCACCAAAGAAGCTAGGAAGGAACGTAGGGGGCTCAGATGGAAGGGAGTCATCCTTTGCCGAGTGTTGATGTTCAAGATCCCACTCATACTCTTCATGAATGAAAGTGCATGTTGGTTGTGCAGCACGAACTCCGTCGATAGGTTGTTCCTCGTTCACAACAAGTGAAGAGTTCAGAATGGACGAACACAAGACAACATCATCGGGAGGAAAACCTGGGTGCGAATACGAAGGTCGAAGAAAATAATGCATATGGGAACTCAAAGGACTAACAACCAACTCTGCGCGAAAATTGAGTGGAGTGATGTTGGGATGGTGTGAAGAATGAACAAATGTGCGAACATGATCCTTAGCATCACTGGGTGATGGTGGAACTGTTGAATGAAAGGGAGACAGACAGTCCGTTGAGACAGTGCCTTCTCCTGCATGAGATTATGCAGTTCCATCAACGAATAAGGTTGAGCGAGGTCTGAAATGAAGATTTCTCTTGGGATGGGTATATTTCTTAACGAAGTACTCGAACCGGTCCCATAGATAAGCGAACTTCATCTGGCTCTTCAGAGCTTGAAACTGTATGTCACGGAAGCGCTGACAAAAATCAATAACGGATTCATTCAGAGCCCTCCGTTGCTGTAACAGTTTTCGGTCAAGATGGTGTGGATCAAAATGATGGAACATGTCTTCAACAAGATCACAAAAGTGCTTACATGAGTGCACAGTGTCAGCCGGTAGGCTAAGCACCCAACGAAATGGGGATTCACGAAGTGTGAATGCAAGTAGCAGACTGGCATGTTCGTCAGTAAACTCATCCTCCTCATAAATCATGGAAAGGAATTTATGTAAGTGCTCAGGCTAGGCCTCTTTTCCTTCACCATCGTATGTGTGAGTGGAAAAGGGATTGAAAAGCTTCCTCGAGATGGAGACATCTTTACGAATCAAAAAACACCTTGGGGGAAGTAGAACGCAAGATTCCATGAAAGATATGCAAATGTTCAAAAATGGATGAGAGGACACTGCTTGTCATGAGGCCCTCCTTCTAGCGCCAGAAATGTTGACGGTGCTAGACCTGCCAACATGTCAATGGGATCTCCCTGGTAAGAAGTACCAATTATACCTCAGACCATTTGGTTTAGGAGTCCCAGCAATGGGTCGTAAGGTAATGCCTTGATCGTGATGTTGCACAGAGGAAAGTAAGATAACTTTGTCAGTAGCAAGGGTGTGAATGATGCAGTGAGTCAAGGAATGAGTATCAGAGGTTCCAACACTTCAAAGGGAGAGGAAGGTGAAGGTGAGTTCTAGGTTGAAAGGGATCAGTCTCAACTCAGCTAGGAATACACATCACAAAGGACATGCACAACTTCCGGCAGAGCTGTCGACAATGATGCGATAGTGCAACATACAAGGTAAGATAACACGAACAACACTCATGGATCAATTTGAGACGAGTCTGACAGTTGATATAACAAGGTTCAAAGAAAGGTCTGTCTGGTGTCTGACAGAGTAGTCGATGCGGACAGTGACAACATTAATAACATATGCAACACATAAACAACAACATTCATATAAATTCATACAAATCAGTTCATATACAAGTACGTAAGTTAAACAACATATATCATTAGGGAAACCGGAGCAGTCCAACTACAATAACAACATATGCATGAAAATGTGTTGGCTTTTATTATATAAAGAAATGTAAGTCACAATCATACAATACACCATGTAAACCTGCTAGCCCTATCAGTATAATGTTACAGCCACATCTGCCTACTCCTCCAAAGAGATGTACTAGCTCCATGTAGTGGAGAAGCCAAGGCGCGTTACAATACTATCAAAGTCTTCTTCAAGATAATCTTAGTAGAAGCTTGGCTAAACAAAAGCCTATACAATGAGTTATGAGGGACTATTTATAGCAAAGGGTGGGGTGACCCTTGACATTCCCCTTTATGACAGTTCAACTACCCTCGTGATTCTTCACCTACTCTATGACTGTTACATCCAACTGTTGATAGTCGACTTACACTTGACATGAATCAACATTGCAATGCACATGTACTCATGTGACACAACATGTGTTGAACAAGCCTTGAAAGACATGACTGACACTTGGTCCACTGTGGTGAGACCAACTCTTTGACATGCTTGTGATGGTGAAGTTGGCGAGTTGATGCCAAGCTTGGTCATATGTGATGGTGTGCATGCACCTCATGGTGACATCTTGCTGAAGCAAACTCTTGCCTCCATTGCGACTGGTGCATTGGTTTGGCCCCTTCCTCCAACTCGTCTGCTAACATGCGCATGGTCTTATTGGGTATGGTTGCATCAGAAACACACTGATGCATAGTGTCAGTGCTAATCTTCAAGTGTGCGTTGGTGGTCATGCATATCAACTTGCCGAAGTGCATGTTCATCCCCAGTTGGACTTGCTTCTTGTATTCTCCTTGGTGAGTGTGTTGAATGGGTTGGATTGCATGCATGCACTCAACGCCATGCATGCTACTGGATCCTTTGCATGCAATCAACAACATTGCTCACCATGTTTTCTCTGTGTCAGCTTCTGTGACGGATCATTAACTTATACCGGTGCAGTTTCATCCGTGAGTGCATGTCACGCCCATTGCTATTCTTGTTCCTGCTGAAACTCATTGGACTGTCTATGCAGCTTCATGTTCTTCCTGAGTTGTTGCTTCAACACATGCAACTCCTTCTTTGTCCCATCTTCTGCCTTTGCGCGATCTTCATATTGCGCCGTCATTTCATAGCCTGAGTCTCCAAAGTTTCTCTCATTATCAGTGGATCTGCTTGATCTTGCAACTTTACTTCACCTGTAGGTTGTCAACAACCTTCCTCTTGCATTTGCTATGTTCATTGCATTTGCTGCATTCGGTATGCTGCCTTCAACTGTTGTTCATGATGCTGCTCACTGTGATGCTGCTTCTTGATGTCCTTTTCCATGAAAAACTTGATTTCTTTGTGAGTAGGTAAGCCCATTGACACTTGATCAACTGCATCCCCAAGCATGCTCTGAATGGTGTCTTCGTCTCTACTCTCCTCGAAACCATTGTACTTGTACTCTTGAGAGGAAGATGAACACCTACGATACCTGGAGACATATGAACATTCATAGCAAGCAATCTTTCAGTCAAAACCAAAATGAACATGAGAACTGACTTGCAACATACCTGGGTGAATGATCATGAAGGTTGCGCAATTTCGTCCGGGAGGACGGGAGATCGACTGCCAAGACTACACAAGGCACAATTCGGGCTGCTGGGAGACTAACTAACTGCTGGAACTGCAACATGTGCAATCAAGTTGGGCAGTTGGCTACTGGGACTGTGCAATGCGCGATTGCAACTGGGAAAGACTACTGGCCTAGGGATAGATTTGCGCAAATTTTTGGGCCAAGCAGCTACTGACCTCCAGAAATGTGCAATTCAGTCCAGGAGGCTAGTGCTGGGCCAGAATAAGAAAATCTGGAGAGGAAGGTGAGCCTTCCTTCTCCAAATTGTGCAATGCAACCTTGGTAAAGGTAGAGACTGCACCAAGGTTGGCTTGACTCACCGACGGGCAACTGAAAGCAAGTAATTCAATGACATGCATGGCGACACTAAGTGATAGCAAAATTGATAAAAAATGCATGCAAAAAATGAATGGAAGATTGAGAAAATAGATCAACATGCATGTGGGTAAGGTCCTTCGCCAGTTGGGCGAACGTCTGTGCATAATAGTTTCATGCATGTGACAACAGTGAGATAGCAACAAAAATTGAAACAGAGCTAGGACAAGCTAGAGTATATGTAAACAACAGTAGGTGCTCAAAGAAATCAAGCAAACAACACTCACACAAGGGAATACACAAAAAGCGACAAAAATGCAACACAAGGCATGGGAAGCGAGCTTACCCCAGAACAATTGAGTTAAATGTGCTGACTGCTCCAAGATGTGATGCGGGATGACAGAGCTACAAGGTTGATGTGAGAAATGATCTCTGCAGTGTCTGGTTGATGAGTTTTGATAACATCGAGGTTGTGACACACATGCCACAAATCTAGGTGAAGCGACACTTGGAGGGAGGTTTCTGAATTGCTCCTTGCATGTAACCTCCAATTGCTAAACATAGATCCCTGAAACAAGGGATGCCTTTGCATGTTGCCTTGGTAGAAGCAACCTATGCATGCAAGTCTATTTTTCTTAGTCCCAGAGGGAACCGGTCAACTCAGCTACACATGCAAGAGACTGCTTGACTGCTGGAGAAAAATGTGCATTCCTGACTATAAGCTAGGCTGGTTGCCCAAGGGGATTGTGCAATTTCTGGGCCTAGCAAGTGACTGTTACCCAGATTTGTGCATATCCTGGGCTGAACTTCTTGTTGATGGGAAAAATTGTGCAATTCCTGCTGGGAGGATTGGTTGGTAGGATCGCGCAATCTTAGTTCCTAGCAGGCTATCAGAGGGAATTGCGCAATTATTGGAGAGAAAGGCTGGTTGCCCTCCAGAAATGCACAAATTTCACTGGGAAGTTACTTAGCCTGCAGCTAGACCAAGTCTGGGTGAGCAGCCCATGAAGGGAAAAGATCAAACTGTGATCGACAGACTGACTTTGAGCAAGAAAGACACTGAAGCTTGAGGACTTGACGAAGCAAGGCAAGCTGCTATGAAGGTTTGTAGCGAGGCTCCAGAACATGCTAAGGAAAAATTTTGGAGGGTGGTTGTTGCCTCTACAACACAAGGCTAGGCTGAAAACATTGTCACACCTGGAAAAACCCATGCCATGTTAGAAAAGAACCACATGAAATACCATGCATGCCAAATCTAGCAAGGAAAATACACATGCAAGTCGATACCTATAATGAAGCCTATTGTAGTTGCTTGATCCTACCTTTCCCTGTTTGATCTTTGCTTCCTCTTTCCTTCTTTTCCTTTCTTGATACCATCCATAGCCAAAGCAAAAACTTGAGCCAAGAGCTTACACTGACTAAGAGCTTAACACTAAAAATAAGAAGCTTTCCAACTGATTCTCAAAAGCATTTTTATGAATGAGGCCTCTATTTCTTCATTTTCCTCCTCACATGCAACCTGTGAACTTTCACCTTACTTTTCTCCTAATTTCCTTTATTTTCATAAATAAATGTGCCAGAAATGCCATTTTTCCTCTTTAATGTCTTAGCCATTGCCTTTGCCAATTTCCTTAGCAATAAACAACCAAATGAACACCCAATAGAATGTCCTTCCCACCACTCAACTTGGAATATTTGTCCCATCATCCATGGCATTTATATATTTTTACATGGAATTTTCACCAGCGCTGTTACAACTTGGAGGAGAAGGACTTCTAGATGCACATTGAGATGGGAGATGATGGAAGGTATAGCGCGACCTGATGAGCCTTATCATTGGGTAACTATATGGACCTTAAGCCACCTCCTAGCTTATTCAAATCAACTCTTCTCATGATTTATTACATATTTTGATTGTATTTTTCTTAATGAGATGAGTCAAAGTGTGATATTATGCCTAGTGGACTAATATGCATTCATTGCAGGTTTTTTAGAGAAAATCATGGAAATTTTGGCTAATTAAGGGCTGAAACTCGAATGAGACAAGGAGGAGAGATCATAGGAGGTAGATCCTCCTCATTTACTCCTCACTCATTTGAATATTCCTTCATCAATCACACTAGCTTGGAGTACAAGCAGGCAAGTCATGGAGATCAAAAGGCAGTTGAGCAAGTGACAATCAAAGAGCTAGTTTATCTCAAGTTTAGGGGCCGAGCCTCCCTAGATTTAAGGAAGTCATTGGAGACTTTAGTTGTATAAATAAGAAGGCCTAGAGCCTCATTAGGATTCGAATTTTTGCTGTAAAAACTCTAGTCATTTCTGAGTTCAAGACTTGTGGAAGACATTGTTATGTAATTTTCTGTTGTGATAATGAGAATGAGTATTTCCTTGATCCAACACTAAGTTGACTCAGAGGGCTGAAGCTCTTAGGTTAGGGCCCAACCCTAGCAGCAAAGGATCCTCTTCTTGTATTTGTATGCTTATTCAATTTCATAGGTTAATGGTTGAATTGTCTTTAGAATTATTTCATTGCAAGTAGTTGTAGATTTCATTAGTTTGCTTCCATTTGTTCTTTACTTCAGAAGTAGCTTGGAAGAGATAAAGGAACATCACCAAGGATAATTTTAGGGGCGAATGTTCGCTCTTTGGCGAAATTAAGGGTTTTTAAATTTTTAGTGGGCGAATATTTTGTATCATAGTACATTTTTACAAATCACCTCAAATAGCCCACCTTATTTTAAGGGAGAGGGTAAAAAAGGTAAATTTAGCCCTTGAAATTAGGACTTACAACCTTCCATTCGCCCATTTTCAAGAATAGGTTTTATTTAAGTGAATCCATTCGCCCATTTTCAAGAATAGGTTTTATTTAAGTGAATCCTATGGGCCAAATAACATATTTATAAAAGAGGTATGGTAAATTAATAAAAATATAAATAAATGAGAGGTATGGTAAATAAATAAAACATTTTTTATATTTACTCCATAAGTCACCTTATATACATGTAAGGGTGTAAACAAATTAAAATAAAAGTAAAGTGGAGGTATGGTAAATAAATAAAACGTCTTTTTATACTTACTCAAAAGGTATGGTAAATAAATAAAAATATAAATAAACTAGACATATCGTAAATAAATAAAACCTCTTTTTATATTTAATCCATAACCCTCGTTCTATTTATGAAGGTTCAAGAAAGAGGTTTTATTTAAGTGAATCCTATGGGCCAAATACCATATTTGTAAAAGAGGTATGGTAAATTAATAAAAATATAAATAAACGAGAGGTATGGTAAACAAATAAAACATTTTTTATATTTACTCCATAAGTCACCTTATATTTACGAACACTCAAAAAATGGGTTATATTTAGGTGAAACCTATGGCCAAAATACTATGGGAAAAATACCATGGACTAGATTGTTATTAATACCATGCAAAAAACCATTATTAACCCTAATATTAGAATTAATAAAAATAAAAATGGAACATGGTATTGACCCATGGTATTCACCAAAATGGCACATGGTATTGACCCATGGTATTCACCTGGAATGTAGCCTATTTAAATGGGGGAATTAAACCAGCATGTAGCCTATGCTAAGATTCACTACGACTTTACAAAGTTTTATTATTTAGTGAAAGACTCGCCAAGATCTTACAAGATTTTATAATTGATTAAAATATTCGCCATGCCTAGTGAGAGATTCGCCAAAAAATTATATATACATATTATATTATTGATAAAATCGCCTTCCATTTTTCCTATATACCATGGAGATTCGCCCATTTATTATATTTATAAATTTAGGGGGGGTTCTTAAAATTTTCCCTGAACATCACAAAGTTTTCAGTAGGTGGATTTGGCCTCACTCCTTCCTTCATGGATCATGGTTTGAGGAAAGAACCCCTATGCAACCCCAAAAAGGTAGAATTCTAGTTTCTCATGGAATTTAGGGTTTTCTGTACTTAGGCCAACATTTGATCAGTTTGCAAGAATAGGATTTAGTTATCATCTCTTCTATCTTTAGTCTTACATTAGATATCATCAAGGTCTCATATTATTTTGAAAGGTTTCCTCATGCATGAAATAGGTAGCTAGCTCATGAAATTTTGTTTTCCTTAGTTAATTGAAATCCTTCTTGTTTGCATGATTTATGGATAAATGTCAATGTTTGATGCAATGCAGGAGTTTTAGTAGTACATATAGATTTCATAATCAGAAACCTCATCCCAACTTCATCCATCCATGATCATTCCTTCCTTTCACCAAAACCCTCACCAATTTCATCATTTCACAAGAGTACTTCTCCAAGCTTGTTGAGCAAATCCAACCATCTCCCAACTCTGGTTTTGAGTTCTGAAGTAGTCCTAGGCACTCCCTTGCCTCATTCCATCCACCAACCACCTTCCCTAAGCCTTACATCACCTTCAACATCCCTCCTTTTTCTCTCGGTTGTATCTTGTAGGAATACAGGGGATCCTGTAGGAATTTAGGACATCCTGTAGAACGCATTAGGACATCCTATAGGTTGACCTGTAGTGGCCTGTTTTGAGGTTGCATTATGGGAAAGGCCCCTAGGAAGCTAGAAAAGGACCCCTACTTGTCTCCCCAACCTTCTAACCATTCACCATCATCCTTAAGCCTTGTTTCGAGAATAAGTACCCTAGGGCTTTGGGTCAGAACCCCAACATAGCAGAAGCAAACTACAACAAGAAACACTCATACAACTCAGGAAAAATGCTTATATAATCAAACTACGTAATAGCAATTGTACCTGG
This sequence comes from Pinus tabuliformis, assembly GCA_031772625.1. Lineage (NCBI taxonomy): Eukaryota > Viridiplantae > Streptophyta > Pinopsida > Pinales > Pinaceae > Pinus > Pinus tabuliformis. Next base: position 1,061,893,353 of record CM062815.1, read on the forward strand.
ATTTCCTTCGTTCGAGTAGGTCCCGCAAGGTTCAGACCCTCTGCAACTTCCGATGTTCTTCAAACCTGAAAAATAATTCAATTCGAACATACATAGCAGTATAGAAGTAAAGCATATTCACGAAATTGACTTTATGTCATATAAACAAATGATTGATCATACATCAAAACAACATTCATATATGAATTACAACATAATTTGATGCATAAACATAGTTCATTTCGGAAACAAGACACCATTTCTTTTATTGCAGTAAGCTATAAATAACATGGAGATAATTCACCCGAGTCTTCTTCTTCCGGCTCCAAGTGAACCGTCCTCCGGATTCATCCTATCCTAGCGTTCAACAATCTTCTTCCATAACCAACACCATGATATCTCAAGTAAGAGGAAGAATATCTATAATCAAGGAAACAAGGGTTTCCTGAAGCTTGGGGAAGTGCATGAGGCACAGGGATTCATCAGACCCAGTCAGGGATAATATCAGTATAATAACTCTATCTTTTCTCCTTTAAGGCCTTCCCATAGAAGTGTATTTATACCTCTCCCAATTAGTTTTTTAGTTGGGAAATAGTTGGGCCACAGGCACTAGGAGGTAATCAACAGGTAAAACCCGTGAACTCCACCCATAATTAAGGAAATTTAATTTTTTTAAGTGTTTTAATACATATACGTGGGTTGGGTATTGACTGACCCGCGTGTACACGCTTTTAGCTCAGGGAAAAGTAGCATATAGGGAATAAAACATTGTTTTTTATATATTTGGACCAAGTCTGGAAGGAGGGGTTTCCCTAGGCCATAAACCAAGCATCACAAATACCAAGAGTGGTAAATGGTGCTATAACAGATGCCCCCTAATATATGAGGTCAGAAGGGGTACATGATGGCCGAAATGTATTAAGTGTATGGAAAGAATCTTGTCGAGACTGAGAAGGAATTCACCAGAATTCAGCCTGCCAAGCCATCAAAAGAGATCAGAAAGAAACTGTTGTCTGAGGCGGGCATACCCATGCTCAGAGAAAGTAAATCATGTCTGCATATCAAGTACAAGCGGATCCAATATGTATACAAGTATAAAGGAACTGAAAATACATAATGGATCATCTGATCGTGATCGAAAAAGTACATGTCGAAATATCACATATAAGAAGACGATCAATGATGCTGAAGGGTGAAGCTGATCACTGATGTCAAAAACTGATCCTAATAGTACCAAATGAACATGGTGGAATAAAATGATACTACATCGCAACTCAGGTGCCAGCATATAAGATGTTGTTGTGAATAACTGCAACATATAAGGTGGATGGTGTCAACTAGCAGCAACATGAGCAACTGACAAGTGAACCAAAAGATGTTGATGCAACCCGAGGTCTTCACTGACCGCCGCGGTACATTTCTACACAATGGGAATAAATGATCTGAGGTTGACCATGCGAGAAATCATTTGATTACCGGTCATTGATGTATATTGTTCACAAAGGCGAGACTACTCACCGATAATGATAATGAGAGTCAAGGTACCCAGTACAATCTAACAAGTGCGAATGAATGAGCTGAAGTTGAACACCTGGAAAAATCTATCAATCAAGGGACAATGATGGTTTCCCACTGTTGATAGCGAAGGAATCTGCCACTGATGACTGCAAACCCCAAGGTACTACCAAATGGACTCTAGATCTGTTTCCCATAACAAATGAGTTGTAGTCGATAGGAAAAGATTTGCTAGAAGGAAGACATTAAGGCACCCTCTAACAATCTAGTGCGAGTGTAACCCGTAGGCCAATAACATGGAAGGAATTGGACGAAAAATATGTAGTAACCCAACCGAAGCACGTTTCTGGACCAACCAATAATGAACGCTGACACAGAGGCAAGGAATCCACCAATAGGGTCAAATGGAAACCAAGGCATTGCACAAATCCCAATGTGTGATAATGAAAGATGATGTCGAACACAAGGAAAACCACTCAATCAAAGACCCATGATACTAATCGATGTTGAGCACAAGGTGACCTATCAATAATGAAAATAGGGCCCGGGTGCGGCTCTAGATCTGCCCTTAGAGCAATATGTCATAGTCGATAAGGACATGACCCACTAGCAAGAAGCCAATGGAGACCTTCTCAAACTAGCACAAGCAAAGGACCAATATAATTGATGTGATGACAAACATGACACTGACAACCAGGGATGGCCGACTGAAAAATAGGTCAAGAGACACTATAGAGAGGCCAACTCAGGCTTACTTCCCTTGAAAAAAAGCACGACTCAATGATGACTATATGGCCAGTATATGATAACTCTATTTAAGTTTGTCATGCAAGAGGCATGAGCACACTCTCCATATGATTGGAAGAGGTAACCAATCGGAGGAGTATTGACTTAATAAAAAATTTAAGGCACACCTAAGTCATACTAAATCTCACCCAGATGGAGGAGATACTTTCTTTTGAGTGCTTTTTTCAAGGGTGACACGACTAACTCTAGCTGCCAACAAAATATGGAAATGTTGTCCCGTTCCCGCTATTTTTGGAATATATATATATATTTTTTGTCTTTTTCTTTAAGCTAGAAAAATAATAAAAGAATGCTATAATATAGTGGAAAGAACGAGTGTCAGAGAAATAGATGATCTAGTTCCTGGGAAGGGAACATTCCTATGCTCAATGGATGGAGGCGAAACTGGTCAAGGACACTCAAAGGGATGCTCTTTCCACGGGTAAAAGGATGCATCAAATTGCAGAAGCTAAGTGATTGCATGGTTGATTTTGTAGAAGACATGGTCAAATAAGTGGCTTAAACATGAGTCCAAGTGAAGCCGGATTAAGGCCAAAAGGTGAAAATAGTCAAAATGCAATGCAACAATACAACTCAACACAAAGGAGCCTCTAGGGTATAAGGCCAGAAATTAGTGCGGAAGAAAGGAGAATGTGTCTTCAACGCATCAGTCATGGTGGGACTAAAGAGGACTCCCGAGCCTACTCAGTATAGCAGCATGGGCAACCAATGTCAGCGAGGTTCTAACTAAGATTCCCATGTAAAGGATGGCTCTACCATCACATCATGATTTCAAAATCGGTGAGTGAAAATGGTTTGCTAACCAAGATACGATGGGGTTGACCCTATGGCTAATGTATCGTTGAATGGAGGCTAGTATGCAAGATGCAACGGAAAATGGTTTTCCCTAACCTAAATGCCAGTGAGTGAACGATACCTGCCATGACGGGTCAGTGATCATGGGACCAAAATAACATCTTGAATAAGTCTCCAAAATATCTTGAAAAAAGACCCACTCTCAACAATCCAAGCCCACAGGTCAAAAATTCCATGAGACAAAAATCAATTTTTGAAAAAATATTTTTCAATTTGAAAGTTATATAATGACTTTTGGACTCACATTTTTTTCATTTCCGTTTGGAGCAAAGAGCTATGGTGCAAAACGAAGCAAGCTTTCCTTTGAACAATTGGACCGTTCAAATCACCCCAAAGTTACCAGGTAATCCTCAAATCATACTTGTAATGTTTTATGATAGTTTTTAGAATTTTTCTCAAAGTTATGACCGCAGGAAACTGTGCCCAAAAGTCCAACTCTGCGTACATGCGGGTTGAATGTGATCAACCCGCGTATATGACGGCCCTACACGTGACTGTGTGTAAAGGGAACCCGCGTGTACGCGAGTTAAAGTTTAAACATAAAAACTAATGGTTGAAACTCTATTTTTTTGTAGGATGACTATCACTTGGAGGGAAAGAGAGCATACCACTATTGATAATGAGGTAATGAATGACCAAAATGTACTAGATGCTCTGAGAGGCTGTGGCTTATTGAAATTCTTCAAAATTCCAAACATGAAAGCCAATACATGCTTTCTCGAACTATTGATCCACTACTAGAGTGCAGAGGATGATGCTTTCATGATAGACTAGATGCCTCTATGGATTGAGGTCAAAGACATCTAGTTTATTATTGGTCTCTCCCGAAGAGGGGAGGTTGTGCATTCGACTAGCAGGACAAGAAGTAGTCTTTTTGTAGAAGAGTATGTCCATATGTACTGTCATGGACATCCAGAGAAGATTGGAAGTCAAATTCCAATCAAACATGTGGAAAGATTATCTCTGAGGATTTTGCTATTTACCATTGCACGAGTAAATGGGTCAGCTTCCCTACATCAGGTGTCACGAGTATATATGAGCTTGGCAGTGGAATTTCTTACCACGGTGTTTGACTGGTGTACGCCTCTTCTGACCAACATGAAGAGCCAATTGACCTCTATACAGAAGGGTCAGACGAAGAATTTTGGATATGGGACTATCTTATGTTCATTCTTCTTTGAGAATGTACCTGGGCTGCGTCCCAAAGTATCAGTGTCCGTCAGCAACCCTAGAGAACCACGAATGGGTAGATGGGTGGACTTGATGAAATTCCTTATAGGTGGGGACATGCCTAGAATGAATTTTGACGATGAGTTTATCACTTGGTGGGACCAACAGATCATCATAGTCAACGACTACCCGTATGTCGGTATGGATTTCCGAGGAGATCCAAACTTAGTGCTACCACCAAATGTGGCATGGGGAGACATAGGTAATAATTTTAAGTTTTTGTGAATTTTTAAGATTTTTTAATATGAAATAGACTTAGAAAAAATATTTTTGATGAGACAAAATACTGACAAAATGACCATGTTCCAGATGTGGGTCTAGTGAGACCAGATGGATTTCCGAGGCACAGGCGTCACAGAAGAGGTGCCGAAGAGGCAGTAGCTGAGACAGAGAGAGTCCTATATGCAGTTCAGAGAAACTTGGTGAGACTAACTCACTAGGTACCTATGATAGCCATAGAGGATCTACCTGAAGAGATGCAGTGCTGCGTGGTAGGGGTACCATGGGATTGGGTTCAGATACTTCGGTGTGTAGCCAACGCGGTGGTTAACTTTTTAGCCGCTCATCCCGAGCTGGGTCGATAGATAGATCTATGTATGACTGGACATGATTATGGGCATAAGCCAAAATTTTGAGGGTATCTTGTCCCAATTTTGTATATTATTTTTTGAACTCTCTATCTATATACAAGCGATTTTATGATATATATATAGATTCCAATTTTTTGAAGTTATTTAATTTGATGAATGATTAATGTGCCAATCTAATGCTTGATTAGAAATAGTGTCTGCTAATGAATTTTCAGATCGTGGAATGTTAACATATGTGATATAAATAAATGATCATTGCAACACTCTCACTCTAAAAAATTGGCGATTTAAATAAGGATCACGAACCCGATAAATGTTATTTAACTGTGACACCACCAGTTGTGAGTCTAGATAAACTACCAATGAATCAATCCCATAAGATATTGCTTCGGATAGTAAATTAAGAACGACAGTATATTCGGCAATGTTGTTCGAAGCAGGGCCAATACATACTCCCCCCGACACCATCAATTGGCCAGATGGATAATAAATCACCCAAGCCGCGGAAGCAAGATTCTGAGTGTGCCAACTTGCACCATCGGCAAATCTGAAATATATTGAATCATCCATCAATAACTGCCAAAGAAGATCAAAAAAATGTTGATATCACAAAATACCAGACAAATATGTACAAAATTACAACATATACAAACAATAAATTGCTCGGTCGAAGCCTAAGCAAAATACTTCTTGAGGTAGAGCCCATTTTGGGGCTCCGCCAACTTGTTCCCTTCAAAATCAATTAATTCATAAGCCCCTTTTCCCAAAACTCGCTTGACTATAAAGGGACCATACCACATAGACTTGAATTTGCCTGCCCCCGGGGCGTCTTTGTCTTGGTCATAGACTAAGACAAGGTCGCCTTCAAAAAATGAAAATAAAATAAATAAATAAATAAATAAAAATAAAAATAAAATAAATAAATAAAATTAATTGAAATTAATTAAAATAATTAATTAATTAATTAATTAATTAATTAAAAAATAAAAATAAAAATAAAAAAAATAAAAAAATCAAGGACAAACAACTTTATTATATTGCATTTTAATCCTCTTCTTATGGGCTTCGTTAATTATGGCTGCATCTCGACGTTGCTCATCAAGATGTTCCAAATGAACGAGGCGTTCTTCGAGACTAGACATCTCTGGAAGAAGTTCTATAACTAGCTTAAGGGACGAAATTTCACACTCGATAGGGAAAATAGATTCCAGCCCGTAAACTAGTTGAAAAGGAGTAAAACCGGTGGTAGTCTTAACTGAGGTTCGATATGCCCAGAGCGCCGGGTACAACATGATGTGCCAATTGGATCGATTTTTATCAATTGTCCTTTGCAGGATAGTATTAAGGGACTTATTCATGTCTTCGACTTGCCCATTGGCCTGAGGATAATATGGAGATGAATGCTCCTGTCGAAAGCCCAACTTGAGAGCCAATTCGGTCATCAGTTGATTTTGGAAGTGACTGCCATGGTCAGTGACAATCTCTCTTGGGATACCAAATCATGAAATAACTTGGTTGAAGAGAAACAAGGTTGTTGTTTCACTATCATTTTTATTTCATGATTGTATGAAAAAAAAGGGGCAGAGGAAGACCCCCAAAACTCACGGGTCGAGGTCAAGGAAGAAAGCATCAACAAAATCTGGAACCCAGTCAAAGAACTTCATGATATGACAACTATGGGAAATCAAGACTATATTGAAGACTGGTTTCACTCTATCATTTTCTTGCAACATCACTCCCTACTTCAACAATTCTTGGCACCATCCTTAACGGGGAAGTTGGTCTCTCATACCCTAGTATTTATTGACATGCATTTCTCAAATTTGGGTATATACACACTTGAGGCCTTATTTCAAAAATGGTTCCAATGGAAGTAATATTATATGTAATTATATTTTATTTTTTAAGGTAGGGTAGGTTAGTGTAGAAAATAGAATAAATAAGTACATAAATAAATAAATTTCTTTATATAGAAAATAGAATAAATAAGTAAATAAATAAATAAATTTCTTTATATGTAAAAAAAGTTGTGTTCGCTGCAATATGTTGAGTAAATCAAGATCGTGGTAGATATTGAATTTATTTGTGTATGTATACATATTATATTGAAAATCATATTTCTACAAATACTCATCATCATTTCGGAAAAACAAATTGCTTGTTTATCATATCTTATGGCTTGTGGGCTTGATAAAATCACTGAAAACACAGTCGGGACAGTCATGTTTTGAGGGACCAAATGGGAATATTTTCAAAACCTATTTCTATCCTAAGTATCCCCTTATTTATACTTTCCAATCCAATTTGAATCACTCCAATTGGATTTGAAATGAAAAAGTTATGACCAAAACATTGACAGGATGTCTAGTAGGCAGCTCAGGAACATAGTTGGGACAATAGGTTTTTGGAGGCCTAAATGACTAGATTTTGGAAATATGTTTCTATGGTATATTCCTCTACTAATCTAGTTTACAACGCAATTTTAATCACTCAATTTCGATATCATATGAGAAATTTATGACCAAAATACTGACTATCTATCGTAAATCAACACCCTTAAAACTTTGTTTTTCCGACCATACCTTAGCACATTTGACTCATCAATTCTTCATGTATTCAAAACCTGTTTATATTGGAGATATTTACATGAATCTACTTTAATCTCCAATTTTAATCAGTTCAATCCGATATGAAATGAAAATGTTATGATTAAAATATCAATTGTTGGTCTAAGTTGGGAAATCGAAAATGGCTTTGTTATGCAGGTTGTTCTAAGTAAATTTGACATATCATATCATGGAATTTTTAAAACTTGTTTCTATTGGTGATATCTCTTTGAATTAAATTTCATTTGGCTTTGGAATCATTCAAATTGAACAAAAAACAAAGGATTTATGATTAAAACATTGTTGGTTAGTTGGTCAACCACTGCTCTCCCACAGGTAACAAATAAATTTTCCTTTGTTCATCTTTCCGTGGATTTATTTTATCGAGTAATTATTTGTTATCTTTTTCATACTTCTTTGATTAAGAGAGCTCGCACACCTCTCTTCTTCCATGATTTTATGTTTTATTGCATGTATATGCTCATGTTTTGTTTTTTGCAGGTCCAAGGAGAATAAAGGAGGTTCATTTATCAAAAATTGATTCTTGAAGACAATGTTAATTAAATAAGGGCATTTCATCCAGGCATCCATTAATAAATTTGATATCATATGATTTTGAGTCTTTCTACGTGCCATGATCTAAAAAATTAGATCATAAGAGCTTGTTGCAAATTGTTCCTACTATTGTTCACCAACATAGAGAAAACAACATGAAGACTTTTCATCACTTAACATATTTATAATAGGAGAAATGGGGAATTGATTTCCATTTGAAGATCCAAGTCATTTCCGCCAAAGCATTTTTTTTTCCAAAAGACCATTTTTCATTCACCATTGAAACAGATTAATGATTCCCTTAGAAAAAAAACATTGTTGCAACCAAAATCACAACCATTGTAACTTAAGTTATTTATTTATTTATTGTTTTTCAATAAAGTGTTGTTTATTTTCTGATTTCTCCTATGTTTTTATGTTTCAAGACATTTTTTGTTCTCAAAATAAAAGAAGAAAGTTTTTAAGTTTCATGATGTTGTTCCACATCTATCTATTTGTTCCCCAGTCTTATCAATATATGTTTTCCGCAGATCTAATATCAAAAACTATTATGGTGTTGTTACTCCGTCGGTGTTGTTACTCCGCTAGTGTTGTTACTTCACCATGTTGTTACTCCTTCGGTGTTGTTACTCCGCTGATGTTATTCCGTCGGTGCTGTTACTCCACCCATGCTAATACTATGCCAAAGTAAGTCGCCAGGTATGTCCATGACCGACTCCGTGGATTTGATTGGTATTTCACTTATGACATCATCATACCTTACACACTTATCCATGCACAATGGAACTTGAATCATGTACGACGACATTAACTTGGTGAATGGGAAATACTTTTAATGGTCTAGGTCCTCTTTGACATAATGATTGGGTAGTCAATTTATCTTTGTTTATCTATAAACATAATCTTATTTTTAAGGAATAATTATGCAAAGATGATTTCATCATGCCAACTTTCAACTTTTCTAATTGGTTAAGTCCCTAATCTTGTAAAATTTATGATGATGACCACAAAATTGTATTTAAATATTTCCGTCACTATCTAATGAATTGTTCCTCAACCTCAATCTTACCAAAGCAAGATATATTTATCAACAACCATTTGAAGGTTATTATTTTTTAGAAGCAAAGCTACCCAAGCTAAAAATAGTTACTACAAAACTTTTTACGCCATCCCTAGCTCTTAAGGAGCTTGACTGCCACCCTATCTATCAAGTAATCTTTTGTTGATTAACAATAACCATAGTTGGCCGATGGCGATTTCAAACCGGAGCTCCCGGGCGGCCGCCCCCTGACTGGTTCCTCACCTCCTCCAGGCCCCGCCTGGCAGCTCTGCTGCTGGGTCTGTCTCTACCCCTGCAGGCCCTCCTGGGCTCCCTTCCACTGCTCCGCGGTTTCTCTCGGGCCTCCTGCCCGGCCCCAGCTTTGGGGCCCCCCTACCTTCTTCGCCTCCGCTTTTTTCCTCTGCCGGCATCGTGTTGGCCCTCCTCCACCGCCATGTCTGGGACTGATCCTTCCTCGTCCCCAGACTTCGAAGACAACGAAAAACTCTTTGCATCTCTCATCCCTGAGAACGCCTCCTCAAGAATCCGCCCATATGCATCCAAGTTTGTCAAGAAGCTAGATGAAATTCCTGAAGCATCTCTTCCTCCCAGTCTACCGAGGAAGGCTGCAATCGCTTTAGCTGAGAGGGGTCTCGTTGCCCAGTTTACTGGCCTCTGGCCTTCGCCTAGAGCAGTCCAAAAATGGGTGGAACGTAACTGGAACGCAATAATACAACGGAAAATAGCTATCAGATTCTGTGGAAGGGGCTTCTATACTTTTCTTTTCGAATCAAAAGAGGACCGGAACCTCATTTTTAGAAATGGCCCCTACTTCATGGATTCAAGAGGTCTCTACCTGAACAGATGGTCTCCCAATTTTGATCCAGAAATGGACATCCCAAATGCAGTCCCGGTTTGGGTCCGTCTGCCTCACCTCCCTCTCCACTGCTGGGGAGATGAATCAGTAAAGGCCATTGGGAACGCGGTTGGAAAATACATTGACAGATGCGAACCAAAGGAGAATATGCACGCCTGTGCGAGGATCTGCGTTGAAGTCGACCTAGGGAAAGGCCTGCCGGAAGCCATCAAGATCAAAGTAGATCAATGGACACATATCCAACAGCTAGACTACGAGAAACTACCTTTCAAATGCAAGGTATGTCACGAATATGGACATTTTGCAAATAGATGTAGTAAGTTAAAAACAAACGAGTCTAATGAAAATGTTGAAACCTCTGAAGGCTCATGGGAGCAAGTAAAAAAGAAGAAATCAAACCCCCTTCAAGGCCCAAGTTACAAGCCTCCTCCGGAACCCCAAGCTTCCCCTCCTCCTCCCCCTTCTATCTCAACCCAGCCCTTCCCCTCATCCTCCAACCCTTTTGAATCCCTGTCAGTCGAAGAACCCCTATCACCCCCTCCCTCTCCCCGGGCCACTGCCCTCGCAGTCATCCCCTCTCCCTCGCTGCCCCCGTCCTCTCCCCCTCCAACTATAGAACGCATCCTCACTAGAAACAAAATGAAAGAAGCAAGTCTCACCTCTGATCCTCCGAGAAAAGCAGGCAGGAAGTCAAACAAAGAAATTAGAGATGAAACAACAGCAAAAGAAATGGCCACTGGAACTCAGCAGCCGATGGATTCATTCCTAGACAAACAAAAAGGAAGTGGGGAAAAGACAAAGGAGAGGAGCGGGGCTCATCCAAAAATCAGTAAATAATGATATTGGTCTCTTGGAATTGCAGGGGGCTGGGCTCCTCCCTAAAATCAAATGCAGTCCGGGATTTAATCAATCAAGAGCAGCCAGATCTCTTCCTCATCCAGGAGACCAAAATATCTGATCAAGACTTTCAGAACCTCACAAAAAGATACAAAAATTTCACAGGTACAGCTATAGATGCAGTAGGTGCCTCAGGAGGAATAGGAACACTTTGGAACAAGAGCAAATGGGACCTCACCAACCAAAAATCTTGCAACTGGTGGGTAAGAACAGATCTTAAAAATAGAGTCTCAAAAGAAGAATACACCATCTATAACATCTACGCCCTGAATCACTACAGGGATAAAGCTCTCTGCTAGGAATCCATAAACTTAGAATTGCAGACCTCTCAAGACAGGAACATATTTATGGGTGGAGATCTTAACCTAATAAGGAACATTGAGGAAAAAATAGGTGGGGATTTCCTCGCTGATCCCTCAAGAGACTCACTGGAAGCGATAATCCAAACCCACAACCTCATTGATATTCCCCCTTATAACGGCACATTCACGTGGAGTAACACGAGAGTTGGAATTCACAATATCAAAGAGAGACTAGATAGAATTTTAATTCATGAAAGAATTGTTTCAGGCTTCTCCTCAGTCAAAAGCAAAATTGTCCACGCCTCAGCTTCAAACCATAAGCCTGTGGTCTTGATCCTCGACAAGGGAAGAAATCTTGGGCCCCTTCCCTTCAAATATAATAAATCTTGGGACTCTAAGGAGGACTTTCGAAAACTCATCAAAGACCATTGGGCGAAGGAAGTCATTGGTTCGCCCCACTACATTTGGGAAACAAAATTATAATCCTTAAGAGCAGTAATAAAACAGTGGGCCAAAGCGAACACGGCAATGGAAAATAAAAAAAGAGCAGAACTACACACGCAAATGGAACAGTGGAATCAGGAGAAAGAGGATAACCAACTCACAAAGGAAGACCAATCCCAGGAAAACGAAATGTTCAGGGAACTCTACAGGCAAAATAGAGTGGAGGAAGAAGAACAAAGACAAAAATCGAGGTGTCTTTGGCTCAGAGCTGGAGACAAAAACACCTCCTTTCACAACAACATAAAGATCAGACGAGCCGGAAACCAAATCGATAAAATCATTGCAAAGGGGAAAGAAATCAGCGAACAAGAGGAAAGTAAAGAGGCAGCGCACAACCACTTCAAATCCCTCTTATCAGCAGTCCCTCAGACTTCGAACAGCACGAATTTTCTCAGACCAGTCGAGAGCAAAATTTCTGAACTGCAAAATAGAGAATTGGATCAGGATGTTTCAGAGGACGAGATAAGGTTGGCTATCTTCAACATGCAACCGGATAAGGCCCCGGGACCCGATGGTTTCACCATTGCCTTCTACAAGAATCACTGGGACACAATAAATAAAATGTCTTTAAAAAATTTAAGATGGGGGAAAACACTAAATCCTCCCACCTTGCTCTCATCGCCAAGGACCTCAATCCCCTCTCCTTTGACCATTTTAGACCTATTTCTCTTTGCAACGTTTCATACAAGATAGATACTAAAATTCTAGCTAACAAGCTAAAAAAGCTTCTTCCCTACCTTATATCAGAGAATCAAGGCGGATTTGTCCCCCATAGACAAATAACGGACAACGTCATATTGATTCAAGAAGCAATTCACAGTAGCATCAACAGAAAAGAAAGAGGTATGATTATAAAATTGGACATGGCAAACGCCTTTGACAGGGTCAACCATCACTTCCTGGCAGATGTCCTCAGGAAATTCGGGATCTCCAGCAAATTCATAAGCATCACCATGGAGTGCATCTCAAACCCTTGGACTGCCCCCCTCATAAATGGTAGACCCAGCAGCTACTTTAGAAGCACTAGGGGACTGAGGCAAGGCTGCCCCCTCTCTCCCTTCTTATATATCATTATGGCTGAAACCTTGAGCATTCATCTGGAAAAACTCCGCAAGCAAAAGGAGATCACAGGGATCAGCATAGAGAGAGGGATAAAAGAAATTAATCATTCGCTCTTTGTGGATGACACCCTTTTAATAGGGGGAGCCTCAAGCTTAATGGCAAAAAGATTCAAGAAAACTCTGGACTCCTTCCTGGCAGCATCAGGGGGAATGCTAAACAACAAAAAGTGTAAAATATACACTTGGAATGTCCCTCTTCAAATCATGCAAAGAATCTCCTTGATCATGGACATCCCAGTTCAAAGGAATTGGAGTCACTTCTCTTATTTGGGTCTGCCCTTAGCAAAAGAAATAGTTAAGTCTGAAATTTGGGTTAAGCATATAGAAAAAATGAGAGGACTACTCCAAAGTTGGGGGCTGTCCTGGCTAAATTTGGCAGGTAGAACAACTCTCATTAAGGCACTCCTCTCCGCTCTTCCCATATATCAATATGCAGTAACTTTGGCCCCTGCTAGCACCCACAAGCACATGGAGTTAATTATGAGAAGTTTCCTCTGGCAGGGAGGGAAGCAAGACTCGAAAAAATTTAGCCTAGTCAGATGGGACCAAGTTACCCTCCCCTTCGAAAAAGGGGGCTTAGCCATCAAAATTCCAAGTCTCTCTAACAAAGCAATGGGATTTAAACTGATCTAGAGAATGCTCATAGGAAAAGGCTCCTGGTGGGTGGAGGCTATGAAAAGGAAATACCTCAATGGGATGAACTCTAATGTCCTCTCAGAAGTAATCGTAGAAAGACCTTGACTCCAATCTGGAAACTCATCAAAAAAGTCCTCCCCCAATTCAAAAACCACATCTCAAAATCGCCGGGCAATGGAAAAGAAATAAATATATGGACGGACAGAATTATGGGAGCAAAGCCAAGAAATCTTCTTCAGCAGTTCAGCACCTTGAAAACTTGGATGGAAGCAAAAAACTTGAACTCTCTTTATGACATCTCCCTATGGGATCAAAATAGTTGGCTTGCATGGAAGGATCTACCTCTCCCAAATAACCTCAGGGATCAATGGGCAGACCTCAAGATCTCCCTTTCGGGATCAGCTCCCATAAACAAAGAGGCTCGCGACAGGTTCATATGGGATCCTAGCGGAGGAAACTTCACTGTAAAAGATGGGTACAAACTTCTTCAGGCAAGCTCTACTCTAGGTAACTGGAATCTTTGTACAGCGGTGTGGAAAACAGAATGCCTTCCAAAGGTCAAATTCTTCAACTGGACTCTTCTCAAAGGTAAGATCCTTACGGCCGAGAATCTCAAAAAAAGAGGTATACATGGTCCCTCAATCTGTTGTCTCTGCCGTGCTGAGGAGGAAAGTAGTCAACACCTCTTTTTAGATTGTCCTTATGCCCAAAGCTGTTGGAATCAAATTATCAGTCCATTGAGAATAAGAGAGACCTTCGACCAGCTTTCTACCCTACACAAAAACTGGGAGAAATGTTACCCTCATTCTAGGAAAAGCAAGGTCATCATGACCCGCTTGTAGAAATGTATACCCTCAACGCTCAGCTGGCAAATTTGGCTCACCAGGAATAACTGCATCTTCAACAACCAGAAGCCAAACCCATCTCGCACCTTGGCAAAAACTATGGGCCTTGTCTCCGAGATAATAAGCGCCAACTCTGTCTCTCAACCGGATCGATCCAGCTGGCAGAAAGATGAGGAAGACTGGTTCAATAAATTCTGCCTAAGTTATGACAAAAATAAGCAACCTCCTTCCATAGCTGGCAAGAGGGGGAACAACTGGAAACTTAGGGGCACCAAGGAAGACATAAACCAATGGATACATGAGCAAAAGAGAACCACTCTCCAGTTTGATGGAGCTTCAAAAAACAACCCGGGGAAAGCAGGGGCAGGGGGAATTATAAAAGATCAGTATGGCAAAATACTCATAACCTATGAATGGGGCCTGGGTCAAATGTCGAATAATATGGCAGAGGCTTACAGCCTTCTCTTAGGCACAAGCATTATGAAGCAGATGCAAGTTCAGAATCCAATCATTTTGGGTGACTCAGCAATTGTGATCGCTGCATTGGCTACAGGGGGAGAATTCAAAAAAAAGGCTCTCAGCAACATCAAACTAAGGATCATGAATAATATAAGTCATCTGGGAGATACCAGCTTCAAACATGTACTGAGGAATAATAACACGGAAGCGGACTCACTTGCCAACAGGGCAGTCAATAGAATCACTGGACAGGTCCGAGAGAATGATCATATTTATGACAAGCCAATCCCTTAACTCGACCCATCCTTCAGCAACTTCTCTGAACTTCGGTCATTTCAGTCATCTCATAATCCCGTCTGCCCTTCCTCCCAAAATCGATAAGCAGTCCGCAGACTCCACCCTTTCTGACATTGGCATCCTCCTCATCATGAACGCTGCAAAGGAAATCTACACTGACAAAACAAACAGGTACGGGATCATGCTCAGTCAGAGTTCTCGTGACAATTCCAAGCAGAGGTTAGGCACTAGTCTCATCAAAATCTATATTGACTGCATAAGAAATCCAAGACATGATCACATGATCAGCAAAATCCCTGCGTCGCATGCATTAGATTTGGATGCCCAAACTCTCGACCTCCTTTATATTCATTAGGGAACCTCACTCTCGCTTTAGTTCAGAGCATCAGTTCTTCAAGACCAAAAGAGTAAAGGCTCGATTCTCTTCAGAAATCCCCAGGTGTTCCTCAGTTCTCGATTGGGCTCTGCGACCAGCATCGGAAGAAAGTTGTCTCCTTCCGACCTCAGTGGTAATCTCTGTGTCTTTTGTGCTTCTTTTTGCTTTCTCGCTAACAGTCTCTCTGATTGTCTGAAACAACTCCCTCCTTCCTCTACGCTCTCTTCCCCCCAAGTATCTTCCTCCCCCCTGTTCTACCCCCTCCATATCATTTTTCTCTCTATCAAAGGCGGTCTCCCCTCAGCGTTTCTTTCTCAGGCCCGCGCTATCTTCCAGATCACTCCTTCTTCCCTCCTTCATTTCTCCACTCCCTTCCGCTTCCCCCAATACATTCCTCTGCTCCAAGTTCTTCAAGCTTTCTCCAAGAGCGGAATCGAAATGGCAGAGAATCCAGCGGAGCGTGAAATGGCAGAGAACCCTTTGGAGCGAGTAATCACCAATAGCAGCTGCACACTGTGCAAAGCCCATTGTTTCATGATCGCCCGATTCGTAAAACACTTTAACGACCTCAAGGAAGAATTTCAAGCTGACAGTAAATCAAAAAGGAAAAAGCTGGAGAAACAGAGAGCGGAGATTGAAGGTCTTAAAGAAAAATGCAACCACCTGGAAGAAGCAATTAATCACATAAAAGCAATGACTCAAAGCATGCACGTAGAGGCCTCGACAAAGATCAGTGAGAAAAAGGAGCCTCAGCCCGATGATTCAGTAAACCAGCAACTGTAACTCGTTCTATGTCTTGTAAATTTTTCTTTCTAGTAGGCCTGTTTGTACGGCAATATAGCCGTTATCTTTTCCAAATCTCAATCTACAAGTCCTCTGACAGGGATCAAGGGTCTGCGTACCCATTTTGGATCCTCCCCTCATTGTTCTTCTCATCTTATGTAACAGGACTCGCTCCTTGAAGTTTTATAATATATCAGTAAACAACCTTGTTAAAAAAAAAAACAATAACCATAGTTGAATTTTAAACATAAATAATCAACTGGAGGATAGGAGGTCTCATCACGATCTGACCTACCATGATCATAGGTCCTAATAGAGTGACATTACCAATACTGGTCACTAAGCCAGGGTAATGGCCTTCGGTCATAAAACTGAAGGACAAGAGGTCTTATCACGAGCCGACTTGTTCAATTTTGTTAGCTCCCGTAAATGGCATTGTTATTAACTGGTTACCAAGCCAGAACAATGATTTTCAGTAAACATCTAAGTAAATTGAAATTATTTTGTAACTATGTATTTATTTCTAATAGATGGGACATTGGCATCTCAATGGGTTAAAATGGCATCCCTGTCGAGGCTATGGACGTTTACTGGAAGTAGTGGCCATGCCTATGGTATAGAAGCTAATTTAATACTATGATCTACTTGGTTACCTTGTTTTCTCAAAACTAAATGCCGATAAAGCCCATTGTTGCATATAGAAGGTTTGCTAGAACTCATGCTTAATGGGGTAATATTTAATCAATTTTTAGATGATAGTGGTTATGGTTTATATTTATTATTGAGTTATAAATATTTACTTTACACGTCAAGGATGAACTTTTAGGATATTTGATATTTGTCATTTTGTATCATCTAATCTATCATTCATTTATTCTACAAGTATCATATCTTTAACCAAAGATAGTTGCTTTGCCCAATCAGTTACCATTTATTCATAGCTTAACAACACTACTATTTTGGGTAGAATAAAGAGGCCTAATTCTGATTTTGAATCCCAGGTAATTGGAATTACTAGTTGAGGATACTCGTGAGATGTGTTATAGAAATCTTGATGGCAGGGAAATTAATCGGTTTATGGGAAATAAATCCTGCTACACTTTATGATTACTTTATTTCAGTTTGCATGGCTTCCACCTTTCGCATCACTTTTGGCATCAGCTCAGCCTACATCAGCTTCAACAAATGTCAATCCATACATTTCATTCCACATTTTTACGAAGGTAAAACTTGAGGTAAAATAGCATAATTTTTTGATTTATTAAAAGTTTAGGAGAATGTCATAAATAAAAATAATAATAAAAAAGTAAAAAAGTCCACTGAGCATTATTCACTCATATTTTTCAACCATTATTTCTCCTTCTTTACCATTTCCCATTTTTCAGGAACAGAAAAGCTTTCAGTTTGGGGAAGTGTTATGTTCATTAATTTATTCATCATGACCATGCCATTAATATTCTTTATCATCCATCAATCTCCTTATTCATTCTCAAAACCTCCCTTATTTCATGTTGTTATACACCAAGCAAAGATTTCAACAACGATTGTAGCAACCACCTCAATTTATTTTCTAGTGTAGCATGAGGGCATGCTAATTCTCCAGTTTGGGGGAAGAGTTGCTATGCATGATGGATGTTTTCTCATTTCTTCCTCATTTAAGGTATACAATTTCATTTTCTTTTACAGTGCATAAATTGATTTGTATATATCTTTAAAACTATCAATTGGATTCTTGTGATTTTTGGACAACAAAGAGGTATCATTAACCAAGAAATTTTTAAGCTAAACCAATTGGTAAATTCCAAAAATCATGCATTGTTACCTACAACCATTTTGTTGATATATTGAAATTCGTTCATTGGATTGCTTTGATTTTTGGTGTGGAGAAGTATTGAGGTAATAGGAACAAACCTGTCAAATTTCAAGAAAAACTGATTTACAATTTTTGAGAAATTAAACATCATTACCTACAACCATTTTGTTTATATCTCGAGATCTGTGCATCAGATAGATTTGATTTTCGGATTGGAGAAGCATTGATATAGTAGAAATTTGCTTGCAAAATTTCAGCAAAATCTGGTTTGAAATTTTTTATTGAAAGTAAATATGAAAATTGTTACAGCTTCACCAACAATGATAGAATTGAACAACTATTGTTTTAAAGAAGCATTTGGGGAAGAGACCTTTTGTTCCATCAATATCATGAATTGGGGTGAGCATTTTGATTATTGTATTACAACTTGGTTAATACAGAGGTATTGGGTTGCATGAGGACATGCAACATGTTTAGTTTGGGGGAGATGTTGGGCTACTAATTTGTCATTATTATTATCACTTCTTAACGTCCATTTATACTATTCTTTTATCACATTATTTATCATAATTTATTATATAATTCCATTTATAATTATTTATGCTCTTGTGGATAAGTAATATTTGTTCTCCTTTATTTTTAATAAATTGATGATTATTATGCATGATTTTTCAAATGATGGTTTATTGATGAATTTTTTATAACATCACTCACAATTTTAGCCTCCAATATCTCTTCCAGATTGCAAATTTGATCTTCAACTCATAATCAAATATTCCAACTCAGAAATTCGTTGGAATAAAAAGCGACAGTTTTGTGTTGGATGTTTCTGGAAAACGAAGAAGAATATTGAAAATTCGAGACACGGGTTTTGTGAAAAACGGACAAAATTAGTTTCCCGATGAGAATCTTTCCACAATTCAGTCTGGATTGGGAGAAACGTAAGGTTCTTCGAAGGATATATTTGCAGATTTTCTGTTGTGGCCGTTTTCCAAATTGCCCAATTGCAATAACCGGATTCGACTTGTTCAAGTTGAATCATGATGGGAAGATATCTCATATCTCACTTGTTTGTTGAGATTTTTTAAACAATCTAAATTGTATGGGAAATCATTTTGTAATCATTTTTTTGTAAATTTCCCTTTATTGTTTGTAAATTTAAAAGACATAAATCAAAGAGAAAAAGGGGAGATAATGCATATAGGGAGCAAATCAGATATTGAAGGTTTCCTTTGAGAATGTAATAGAAAACTTCAATATTTTCCTTTTTATTAATGCAATCTTGATCTTCAAAGTATTATCTAGCCCTCGATCTTTTCTCCACAACCCTAATCAGAGAGTTGGGCCCACTCTCCTAATTAGGTGTTATTGGATTAGTGGTGTGTGTAGATTTATTTCTCTTGTGATTATTTCCTTATCATTGTAATGGTTCTTTAAGTTTGTGTTGTTGTAAATCCTAATTTGTTGTTACTGTTATTGCTTGATGTTACACATTGTTATATTGTTGATTGAATGCTCAATGTTGGGTAGGGAAATTGTGGCCTGCATAGACTTTGCACGGTAGCCTTGAAATAACAAGACGAGCCTCGTATTGACAATTAATGTGGGGAAGGGTGAATTCTATAGTTCATATCTTAACACCAACACCTATAGCTACAATGCTTCAAATAAGAGGATAGGGCCATTGGTCTTCATCTTTGAAATAGTATGAATATTGGTGAGTATGTGGATTCTTGCTTGCTCACTCATTGTTGGATTTAAGATAGGGCTACAGGCGAGCCTGCATAAAGGTAGGTTGCCTCATCATGCTTCATTAACAAGCTACATGGATGAACCAGTGGAATTTAAAAAGAAAACTATATAATTTTAGTCTTCATAGAACATCTTAAAATTGAGATTTGAAATTATTTAATATGAATAACACATTCCTTTGTGAGTTTGCATAGGAATGATATCCTAGATTCTTAGCCCCTTCAATTGATGACCAAGCTTTAAGAAACTTTGTTAGGTAAACTAATCCTTCTTACGGATAAGATGGATCTCCCTAAATCTCAAACGAAGTCTAGTAACAAACAAGAAAATAACTACTACCTTTCCTTAGCTTATGATTTATGGAAACAAGTAATATGTGAGGGATCACTTACCGGTTTAACAAAGTGCCTGTTGAAGTCCTTTCAGTGCCTTCAACAATTAGCTTATCCTTAATGCTTTCGAGACCATTCCAGTGCTTTCCATGGCTTCTCCATGATGTTTCGAAGGAGATCTGCATAGACAGAAACACACAAAGGATCAAAGCATCTAGTGTCTAGAATGAAAGATAAATGAACCACTTAACTTGGCATACATCATAAATTGAATCAACAACGAGTCATAACCTATGAATCTCACACGATTTACAACCTTCTCCTTGGATGCAAAGCCTCCTACCCCTATTTCTACAGCATAAGCCTATCTTCAATGGTCCTCCCTAATCCTATAGCCTATGTTTGATTTATAGGCCAAGAGGATGAGGTTTAGGATCCTCTTCCTAAGGGATGAGATCCACAAATGGTGGGATAGGGGATCCTCAAAGAGAGGGAAGTAGCTCCATGATGGGATGGATCAAGCTTGAGTAAGCATCAATATGAAGTTGTTAGTTGGGAAATGTTCGATTAACAAAGCTTCTAGACTTCACCTTTTATTTTTTACTTGTGTTGAGTCACGTGCGCAGGCCACAGTGTAATACAGAGCTCACTTTTGCGCAGACTTTAATGGTATTTTTTGCGTATGCGCAGAAAATGACTAGTGAACTATGCAAGTAATCAAAAATAGGTTTTTGGGCCTTGAGATCCAGGAATTTCATTCTCTTTGGGATTGTTTAGGTTCTTGAATTTCAGTGGAATTATTTGGAACACTTTGATGGATAGTGAAAGATCCAAATTGACGGTCATTTTCCTAATGCGACAAAATGGAGTGTAACAGATTTGCCCCTAAATTGAAAAGTTAGAAGAGATGTTTGATGACTGAAGCACTTTATCATGCCAAAGTTTGGTTTAGAGACCATAGTTGGAGACCTGAAACAATCAATAAAATGTTACAAGGAAATATAAAATCATTAGGAATTCCCATACTTAGAGCATAAATGTAATATAGAACCAGCACAGAAATATAACTAAAGACCCATGTCAATAGAAGACACAATATGGATGTAGTCATCAATGGATCTATGTTTAAAATCATGAATATTTAATAACTCCACGTAGCCTAGATGGATGAAACTAGATCCAGGGTATTGATCTCCATCTCTCGATCTGCAGTAAGAATCTAACCATGTGAGTGAACATCTCATACTCGAACATGGTAGAAGCCACTTGATTACTAATCAATGATGTGGACTATTAACAAGCGTGAGAAAAACCACAAATAATGACAATGGTTCTCAAGGTATTTCCAGTACAATTTATGAAGTGTGAGAAGATGTCCTAAAGTCGAACACTCATAGAATCATTCGATTAAAGGTCAACGATGAGAACCTGTCGTCGGAGGCGAGAAACCTGCCATTAAGGCATGCAAGCTCCAAGGTAATGAAGAAGGCCTCTAGATCAACTTCCTAGATAGTGAGTTGAAGTCGATATGAAGCAACCCGTCGCAGGAGGGCATGTGACACAAAACTCATGTGAAGTTTTGAAGAACAGTTGTTTGGAGTAATCTAGGACTAACTCAAGGATGATCGACACGATTGAAGACTTTAAATTGCAAGGTAATTTTGACTGAGGTTGGACTTCTCTTGAACATATCAGCGACATGACATTTTGACTTGGTAGCATTTGACTCAAAAATGGGATCGAAAATCGGTTTGAATACTTTCAATGAGGTGTGGTCAACTGTGAATCAAATGGATTTCCCAACTCGAACACACTGGTGATGGAGTGTCATGTTCAAAAGTGACATACTGCCTTTTACAATATAAACAAACGTTTTTTCCCAATTTTCCCCCACCATTACTGGTAATACCTCTTTATTTTTTTGCAAGCTTAAGGAGGATAACTTGTGCTTTTTCATTTAAGCTCATCCTTCAGATGAGTCCTTCGAAGTATTTTTAACAAACCCTAGGAAGGAGTTGTCTTGCCTCGTCATGATTAACGAGTCCTATGTTGTTTATGTTTAATGAGTCCAGTGAAGGGGTAACTCAATGTCGTTTTCATGTTTAAAGAGTTTGAAAAGACACGAAAATAAAACTCATTTAGTTCTTTCAACGTAAATTTTTAACAAGCCCAGAGAAAGTAAAGCTCGGTGTTTTTCATTTTTAGGGAGTCAGGAGAAAAACATAAGTAACTCCACAGTGTCCTTTTTCGTAAATTTAGTCTCTCAAGCCTGGAAAAGGGTAAAATAATACAGGATAGAACTCTATTGACCATGATTATTCAACGTATACCTTTTTCATAAATAGTCTAGTTCAGTCCGTAAAATGGGTAAACTTATACTGAATAGACGATTTTTCATTTATTTTTACGAGTTCGAATAGTCAAGTACTCGGCGATATTTTCATTTTTAGGGAGTTTGAAAAGGGCTTAAAGAGAACTCCTGGATTTCATTTTTTCGTAAGTTTTTAACAAGTTTGAAAAAGTGATAAAAATGTACTCATCACCAAAATGATTCATTTTCGTAAATAACCTGTGTTATGCACATTTAAACTCAAAAATTATCGTCACTGCTCAAAAATATAGTAAAAACATTAACAAAATTGGATTTCAGAGGCTAATAGGCAAAAAAAATATTTTAATCGACCTAAAAAACTTATAAAAATAAAAAAAGTAAAAAACTTTTACCATTTTTGTTTTTTACCATTTGAGAGTGATTGAGTGCATTTTTCACCAAAAACTTCAGAGGTGGATTTTGGGCAAACCGGTGGACCAAATCACAAGTTTCTTTCTCCAGGTACATGATCTCCCTTATATCTTCATTTTTATTGCTTTTATTTTTCTTTTCACCATGTATTTAGTTTTTTTGGGGGGTTTCATTGATTTGAAAATTGCCCTCGGTGTGTATAGTCTTTCTTCATCAGGCTTGCGTACACCAACCTGATTTTTTACACGTAAAATCAAGATTTACGTAGTTTCTAAGTCTAGAACTGTGCAAATTTGCATTTATCTTAAAAGGCAACCACACACAACACCGAGGGATTTGAAAAAAACATGAAAAACGCCCAAATTTTTAGGAAAAAATCATAACAATTGGCCTCGAAGTCGCGAAGCACTTGGAGGCAATCATGAAATTCGTCGAGATGAGGGCAACAATAGGAATAATGACCATAATGATCGCACAAGGCACAAGGGTGATTTGTGCGCAATGTTTTAATTCTCTTCATTGAATCCAGTAAAGTAACTTGGACCTCAGTGATATTATACTCAAGAAACGTTTCATGAACCAAAGGTTTGAGACGTGGATGTTCAGGATAGTTATTAGTGGCATGCCCAACAACATCACACAAAGCACATGGAGGTGTCAATTTTGGAGGCTTAGGAGCTGGAGGTGCTTAGGGATCCTTGTCCTTAGGTTCCTTCTTCTTGGCTTTACCCCCCTGTCCGGATGCTTTCGCAACAGGAGTGGGTTCTTGTTGAGGTTGCGGTGGAGCTGGAGCAGCAGCAGGGGTTGTAGGAACTAGTTGAACCGGGGTCAAAGCATGATATGATCTAAGCTAATCAAGCGAAGTGCTCGCTGGGGGAACAATGTACCAGACTGGGATCCCCAAAGTCATATTAGGGAGATTCAACGACAAGGACAGAAAATATTCCAGGAGGAGGAAACAAGAAAGGTATATGTCCTGCAGGGTAATGTCCTAGTGGAACAACTCCTGGATGGTTATTACCTGCAGGAATAGTTCCTGGTGGGAACAAAGGAGAGGCACCCACAAAAGGAGGAGGCCCTAGAGGGGTGGATTTGGATAGCTCAGCTGAGATGGTAACAACAACGATCCAAATTGGATCCTCAAAAAATTCCATGATTGTTTAGAATCAACGACAGACTTCAAGAAATCTTATAGCTATCAGAAATAACCTCTGAATAATGGCAATTTGCAGCCAGCACGGAGCAACGAGGACCTTCGGTCAAAACGCGCTGACCATTGGCCCATGGAGACTGTGCATGGCACAAAAATGGCAATTGGGGAGCTCAGATCTGGAAATGGAGGTTGTTTCTGATACGCAATTAGTGCAAACTGGTCAAAACGCCTCAAGAAGGAAAGACCCCGAGCGCTCGATCACAAGGGAAACCAGAAGACCGTGGAAAAGCGCTAAAACCGACAAGGCGGGTCCCGCGCTCAAAACCAATGGAATATCGGAGGCGTTTCGGGTGGCAAGCGGATTTGGCCGAGGACCCAGCGATTCCATACACTGAGTGACGCATGTCTGGCGAGGAGAGAGAGAAACCACTTACATCGCAAATTAACGGTCGAGCAACTCAACCGCGCGATATAAACGAAGATCGTGGGATCTAGGGGCTCCAGATCAACGGCGGAGGTTCAACCCGATGGATGAGCAGACTTGAGGGAGAAATAAACTGCAGCGCATAAGATTTGAAGTCTGATTTGACCAATGAATCAACAGAAGGATCTGTTTCACAGGCATCTGGGAAATAAAGAAAACTGACACTCAGTTCATAAGGAGACAGGTGGCCACCTCTCTACGAAGTGTTATGCAGCAATGATGATGCAGGGAAAAGGAGTCCCAATGGAAAAAGGCAGGAAATACAAAGAGTCGGGAAGCCGAAACGAATAGTCGAAGTGATCTGAAAATGGAATGTACTTGTTTAAGAGTGCAAGGTACCCATTTTCATTTATGTAAATGAGTGCACAAATACTCCAAGTTTAATTCTGCAAATATGTGCACTTCTTATTTCTAATATAGAGATTGACTGTAGGGGCATTTACCAGATATGTCACCTCTAAAGAGAGGATGAGATCTAGAAGCTACATGGCCCTCTACAGACTCTACCCTAAGAAATAAAAAGTAAACACTCAGATTCAATTAAAAACAAGACCTTGCTTGAACTTGACATTATGCGGAATCTTAGCTTGAAGAGGTGTATGTCTTTTCTTCTGTTTATGTGTTTTAACTTGATTTGTTTCAGCTGATATTAAACATATATATTAGACATATAAGGCAGCAAATAAACATCACACATAACAACAAATTTAATAAGGAGTTCACCCCAATCTCGTGGGCTACGTCTCCTGTGAGCTCTAGTCAACTAGACTTGGCTCTTTGGGATTATGGCTTGAATTCTTTTACAAGTTCCACACTCAACTCCAAAAGGTTACTGACTAAACCTATGGGTTTATAAAAACCATATACATCCCTGTCATGGCTGTCCTCTTTGTGCAGGCAGATCTAGGCTCCCTTGGACTTGATTCCTTCAGTAGGTGCACTAAGCTTCCCTGAGCTTCTTAATGGCACAAACTCCTTCAGAATGCTTCAAATGTCTCTGAAACCTCTGCTACTATCTCCAGCACATATCTGACATAAACAAATGACTGTTCATTTGCTCAAAATGAGCACTGCATCCCCAATCTAGGCCTTCTCCCATGGATGGCTCTGGGCTGCCTGGAACTTCTCTTTAGCATCTCGGCCTTTAGAAGTCTCCAAATTCTTCTGAAAACACCTTCATTGGATTCATAAGGTTCCTTACAGTAGAAATAGGCTTTTTTTTCACCTCAAACAGATGAACCTAGCCTAGCACAGCTCAATCACTGAAATGGCCCTGATGGCCCTGAAAGCTTCCCTGAAGCTAAACAGTGAGAAGAATGCCTCAAAAGGAAAAATGAGCTGTAGAAATGGACTCAGAAGGCTGAAAACCTTTAGAATGGACCTTCATTCCACTTTCAATGGCTGCACACATCCCAATGCAGCTCCCAAACTGATTTGGCTCTAGTGGCTCCTGGAACTTCCATGAAGTAAAAAAAACCTGAAAAATGACCTCATATGGCTGTGAAACCTATGCCAATGGCTTCAGAAGGTCGAAGAGACCCAAAATCAAAAAAAAATTCGTCCAAAAAGGACTTTCCTAGCCAAAGTTATGGCCATTTACTCCCAACTGCCAGTTGGTCCTAGAAAAACTCCAAATAAAACTGGCTCACTACCAGATAACCCCAACAAATAGGCAATTCCGCCATTTTTGGAGCACTCCGCCAAATCCTCCGCCAGACAGACCACCGGTTAACGGATTGTTTTAATGGCACATGTGAACGCATTTATCAACGGGCAGTTTACCTTGGATGGCGCGCCTAGACGGTTAGTGGACGGGCGGTGAACTGTGTGTTAACTCCCGCGTTTGGTGGCAATGTGAACACGTTGTATAACACAATGCGGTAACCGTTTACAATAGCGCCGGCGGTTGAGTTAGGCCCGCGGTTATGGGGCGAGGGTCCCATGGTATGGGGGCTGGCACTTAGGGGCTGGCCCCCTTCGGGCCACGACCAAATATTTTACAACCATTAAATATAGTTCATTCCGCATTCATGACAAGAACTTCCCGCGTGGTCCATTGGTAAGGCGCATGGCTTGTGGTAAGGAGGTCGCGGGTTCGATCCTCCGTTTCTCCCAAAATTTTAATACGCACCCAACATGCTTGCTGACGTCATCCAGGCCACGTGGCGGCCTCCGAGCCTGCCATTCGTTGCCCAAAACAGAATATTCCAAAGAATATTCTATTTTAAATTTTTTTGAAAAAATTCAAAATTTCAATGTTATTGGGCAATTCTTCTTTTTGGCATAACTTTCTCATACGGCGACCGTTTTCCGAACCGTTCACGGCGCCGAAATCAGGAAGACGAGCTCTATCCAGTCGTTCAGGTTCAAACTAGTTCTGAGCACTTTCATTTTTGACCATTTTATGACACTTGGTCTTGAGCTCCTGATCACGAAGGAACAAACTAGCTTTAAAGCCACCAGCTGACAGAGACAGGACAGATAGTGATGCAAAGAAGCAGTAAAGAAGTCGAAGGCCAAGAAACACAGAAATAGAAGCAGAGTTGTAGAGGAGAGAGAAGCCGAGCTAACCATTAGAGTAAGGGCAACATCGAGCAGACAGAGACCAATTGAGGTTGAAATTCGGTAAGGGGAGTCTGTGAACTCTAAGGAATTGGAATTCCAAGTGCCATCCTATTATTCATCCTCTGTCAAGTGAGACTCATATTGAGCTCCTTATTGTATGACTCTGCTTTAAAAACATAATAAAAAGGCCACCACTGAAGGCTGGACTAGGAGACGTAGCCTAGGTGGATTGGGTGAACTACTTATTAAATTTTGTTGTGTTTATGTTTGCTTACTGTGATCTCTTACTGTTACAAGTGTCTGTGTATTTCGCAATCTTATCGATCCGTTGCACAAGATAACATAGACACACACACCAGCACATGAGTTTGTAATACCTTCATTAATTTCCTGAGGTCACCTAGGGTGATTTCACATCAAGTGGTATCAGAGCTATAGGTTGTTAAGGTTAGACAAGCTTGTGTTGGATTTAGCTGTTAAATGCTAACTAGATCAAAACTCAAATTAGGAGAAGGAGAGTTGGTCGAAACTAATCCTGAAATTGGAAGAGTCTACCCTCAGAAGACAATGTCGGAGGAAGGTTCTGTGGACCCAAACCCTCAATTTATAGATAGTTTCCTGGAAATGAGATCCATGGTAGAGGAAATGTATAAGGACTTTAGAAAACATAAAGATGAGGAATCATCAGGCTCCAAACAAGATAAAGGATAAGAAGAGTCTCTCCTCCATGACCACCCAAAAGGAAAAGGGAAAGAAGAAAACTTTCTCACACCTCCTAATAGCCTTGAACATAAAAAGAAGACATCTTTGATTAAACTAGATGTTAAATTTGATTTACCAATATATGATGGAGAGTTGAATGTAGAAAAGCTGGACAATTGGATTAGACAAATTGATGTTTATTACAGAGTGCAGAGTATCGACTCAGACAAGAGCAAGATTCAGCTGGCCAGCCTACGCCTTAGGGGCACTACCTTGGTTTGGTGGGAAGGCAAGACCCAAGGTGACATGAAGAGAAATGGTAAGACTCTTTCTGTCTAGAGTGAATTTGTTTCTGCAATCAAAAAGCAGTTCTATCCACTGGCCTACATGCAGCAAGCCATGATGAGCTAGCAAACTCTTCACTAATTGAAAGGGAAAAGTGTACAAGGTTACACCCAAGAATTTAGGAAGAGAGCTTTGATTCTAGGAATCTCATTAGACTCACCTGAGACTCTGTTGAAGTACATCGGTGGTCTACACAACTACATGAGGCACACTATCCTCATGTTTAATCCCACTAGTATAGATGAGGTATCTTTTCAAGCTACGCATCTAGAAGCAAGAGGAAAGAATGGGAACCCAAAGGTTGGAGGATCATCCAAGCCCATTGCAAGCAAGAATAAGGAGAAAAGAAAACAAAAATGGAAAGAGAGGAAGGCCAACACTGCACAGAAAAGCAAGTCTTCATGCACTCACTGTAAGAAGGATGGGCATGATGATGAGCACTATTGGATTCTGCATCTGGAGCTAAGACCTAAGAAGTTCGAGGGCAAGAAGAAGAAGACTGTTGTAGCTATTCAGAAAGATTTGGGGTTAGACTCAGGAGATGAAACAACCATTGCAGCCATAGGTATAAAAGGTAAGAATTCTGAAGCATCTACTAGTAATTCTGCACAATCTACTATTGATGAAGAAAATGAGAGAAAAAGACATGAGCTTTTCCATATTCGAGTTATTTCCAAACATAAAAAGATTGATACTTTGTTTGATAGTGGCTCACAAGTAAATTTAATTTCTGAAGCAATTGTAAAGAAGTTGGGATTGCTGACTACACCTCACAAGAAACCATGCCCATTAGGTTGGTTAAGTGATAAAGCACAACTACAAGTGACTAGACAATGCAAACTTAATTTTTCTTTTGGGTTAGCATTTGTAGATGAGGTTGAGTTAGATATAATTCCTTTGGATATATGTGGAATTTTTTTAGGAAGTCCTTACTTGTATGACAGAAAAGCTATTTTCTATACAGCTGAGAACAAGTATCTACTCATTAAAGATGGAATCGAATACTTTGTAAGAGCTCGTAAGCTCAAGAATAATTATACTCTCATAAACTCAGGGCAGATGAAATGAATTGTAAATTCATGCAAACCATTTTTATTGATGGTTGTAAAGGAAAAGAAACCTGATAAAACCAATGTATTTGAGGGCTGTGATGCTAAACAGCAAGCTGATTTAGAAAAAGTTGTTTCAGAGTATGATATCTTGTTTCAAGAACCTAAAGGTCTGCCACCCAAAAAGGAAATAGTGCATGATATCAATTTGTAGCAAGATGCTCCATTGCCTAACATTGGGATGTACAGGTTGTCCGCTTTAGAGAATGCAGAAATCAAGAAGCAGGTGCAAGACTTGCTTGAGAAGGGGTTCATTAGACCTATCACACCACCATGTGGGTCACCAATCGTTTTGGTGAGAAAGAAAGATGGCTCGTGGAGAATGTGCATTGATTACTGAGC
Organism: Pinus tabuliformis; assembly: GCA_031772625.1. Taxonomy (NCBI): domain Eukaryota; kingdom Viridiplantae; phylum Streptophyta; class Pinopsida; order Pinales; family Pinaceae; genus Pinus; species Pinus tabuliformis. Next base: position 1,061,922,966 of record CM062815.1, read on the forward strand.
ACTGAATAAAATAACAATCAAAAATCATTATCCCCTTCCTCGCATAGATGATCTATTAGATCAATTAAAGGAAGCTGTTTATTTTTCCAAGTTAGACTTGCATAGTGGATATCATCAGGTCAGAGTTGCAGAACAAGATGCATGGAAGACTACTTTCAAAACAAAGCAGGGATTGTATGAGTGGTTGGTTATGCCTTTTGGCTTAACTAATTCTCCTACTACTTTCATGAGAACAATGAATGATGTGCTCAGACCTTTTCTTGATGATTTTGTTATTGTATATTTGGATGACATTCTTATATTTAGCAAAACATGGGAAGAACATTTAAAGCATGTTAAGCAGACACTAGATGTTTTGAAAAGAGAAAAAAATTATGTTAAACTCTCAAAATGTGAATTTGGCAAAACATCTTTGAATTATTTGGGACATATAGTAGGGGGTGGTGAATTGAAGATAGATCCCTCTAAGGTGGCGGTCATTGTAAATTGGCTTAAACCCAAATCTGCTATAGAAGTTAGAAGCTTCTTAGGAGCAGCACAATATTGGAGAAAGTTCATTTCTAACTTTTCCTTAATTGCAACTCCCTTACATGCTTTAACAGGATTGAACAAGGTGTTTCAGTGGGGAGGCAAATAGTAGAAAGCCTTCGACACCTTGAAAGAAAAGATTAGTGCAACACCAGTACTAGCACTGCCAGATCTTTAAAGACCATTTGAGATCCAAACAGATACCAGTGACTATGCCATGGGAGCAGTGTTGATACAGCACGGTAAACCCATATGTTATCATTCTGAGACGTTTAACTCTGCAGTAGTTAACTATCCCACATATGATAAGGAATTGTATGCATTAGTACAGAGTGTGAAAAAGTGGAAACATTACTTAATGGGCAAAGAAATAGTTATCCATACTGATCATCAACCACTTCAATATCTACACTCCCAAACTAAGTTGCAGCAATCAAGACACTACAGGTGGATGGGGTTCCTACAGCAGTTTCATTTAGTCATCAGATATAAAAAGGGCATACATAATAAAGTTGCAGATATGTTATCTAGACCCATTATAAATGCATCTACTATACTTAAGCATAATTTTGTATTACATGAAAGTTACATTGAACAATATGCTCAAGATATAGACTTTAAAGATGTATATGCAACTTTAAGTCAAGGAAAATGAGTAGAAGAATTGGATTATCATATTAAGGACCAACTCTTGTATCATTGTGGGAAGCTATGCATTCCACAAACTGAAAGAGTAAAGATAATTCGAGAAGCACACACTTCTCTAATATCAGGTCACTTTGGGGTAAGCAAAACAGTTGCACAGCTGCAAAGATTTTGTTATTGGCCAAAATGAACGAGACAGTTTCTAGATATGTAAGAGGGTGTACTATGTGTGCTAAAAGCAAGCCCGGCAATAGGAAACTAGGCTTGTACACTCCATTGCCAGTTCCTTCTCATCCTTGGGAAAGTGTTTCCAAGGACTTTGTTGGAGGACTACCTAAATCTACGAAGGGTCATGATTATCTGTATGTTGTTGTGGATAGGTTCAGCAAAATGTGTATCTTGATACCTTGTAATAAACAGATAACAGCTGAACAAACTACAAATGTTCTTTCAACATGTATGGGTTGATTTTGGATTACCCACTTCCATTATATCTGATCGAGACACCATATTTGTGTGTAATTTTTGGTCAAGTCTGTGGGAACTGATGGACACCAAATTGAAGAAAAGCACAGCTTTCCATCCACAAACCGATGGCCAGACAGAAGTAGTCAACAGGACAGTGATCCAATTGCTCAGGGGATATTGCAGCAAACATCCCAAGCTTTGGGATGAAAATTTGTGTTATGTGCAGCATGCTTACAACCGAGCCAAACATTCTTCCACACAGAGATCTCCTTTTGAGACCTGTTTTTGTTTCACACCAAGGTCTCCCTTGGATTTTTTCTTTGGTAAGGACACAACAGTTGAGGGACAAGGCAACTAGGTTCATTGAACAAATTCAAGGGATCCATCAGGCAGTACAGGAACAGATGGAAAAGAGCCAGGCCAAATACAAGGCAAGGCATGACAAGCATCGGATTGAGCATAGTTTTCAAGTTGGTGATCAAATCCGGCTGTATATCAGCAAGGACAGGATGCAAGGTGAAGGTAAAAAGCTAAAACCAATAAGGTATGGACTTTTCAGGATCCTTGAGAAAATTGGTGAGAATGTTTTTCACCTTGATTTTCCAACTTATATGCACATCTACTCAGTCGTCAATGCAGACAGCTTGAGACTATTTGAACCTTCATTAATTGAAGATCCTTGTTGGAGAGGTAAATCCCCTCTACGGATAGAGGCGATCCCTACTAGCCTAGAATGGGTCTAGCAACAATCAATCAATGCTACTGTGCAAGTTCCTAATTGCGAATAAAACAGAGGCAATGAACACCTACTTGGATTCCAACGCTATTGTTTGATGAAGAGATGTCGCTCTCGCTCTTTCGCTCTGGCCGGTCACGATCCTCCACGATCTCCGTGAATAGATACCTGCACACACGAAGAGAAAGACAAACACAAGCGTGAAATCTAATAAAAGTGATTATACATCAGTCAGAAAGGATGTAATTCACATTAACCATTACAAAGACAAATGAGAATGGAACCATAACAGTAGTCATCTATTATTAATCAATAACAGAGAAAGGTACAACCAAAGTTCTGACGCTGAGTCCTTCTCTTGAGGGTCCAGCCAGCAAGTCTCTTAAGCATTCACCCTTGGAGGTAGATTCTCCCAAAACAAATCTCTCTCTCACACAAGCAATACTCACAACCTTCCTTAAGCTTCCTCTAGCAAAACCACACTCGTCACACCAACTACCTACTAGCAGCAGCAGTCTAAGCACTATGAATTCCACACTATCCAAAACTCTAACTGCTCATGGTAATGGTGGAGGTTTAAATAGGAGAAGGAGTCTCCATGAATGGTGGAAGGATAAGCTTATCTTCAAGGAAGGTGGTTCCAAATGACGAACAGACATGCCATAGAAGGGAGGGCGATACTCACAAGGCCAACAACCAAGTCTAGAACCATCTGGAAGGCTGGCTGTTGGAACAAACTCGCCCAAACTGGATCAGCGCGGGTGTAACACTGAACTGGAGCACTGACAGCGCATCATAATAACTGAGAAGGTTGTGTCAGCGCGGCTCAATACTTTCATAGGATGCACTGGTCCATGAAATTCGACCAGCGCGGAAAACCCGTGTGCTTCCGCGCTGGCAACACATCAGTTACATTACCAGCCGCCAGTCACCGCGGTTATTTTAATAACAGTCGCGCTGATGCAATAAACTTTGGCAAAGTGGGTCATTTGGCCAGTTTAGAGAGCATGAGCATGGTGCATTTGATTTCATGACACAGTAGGGAGACTGACAGGGAGACAGTGACAAATTACTACGTAACAGATGCCCCCTAAAGCATGAAGCCCGAGAGAGTGGGAGGGGTGAAATGCTTTACAAAACTGCTGAACTGGAACACCACCAGGAAGGACCTGCATGAATGTACAACTGATATCTCGATTACATGTAGTCTAGGCATGGGCACAGCCATCCAAAAGACATACGAAGAAGGTCTGTGGTATGGACGCAGCCACCCAGCTGAAGAGACCATGATGATAAGAGGGTATGGTCGCAGCCATCCCAAAGACTCAGGTATGGGCGCAGCCATCCATCAATGAGTCATGTAATAACAATCCACAAAATCGCAGCCTGGTTCGTAACAGACAAAAACCAGGGTCTTGCGCTCCATCCCAACCCGAACAAAGTACAAGTCCAAGCATGTGAATACATGAGCTGAAGTCGAACATGCATGAACATCGTCTGATTACCAGTCAATGATGAAAACTGTTAACAGACGCGAGAGGTACCACCAATAATGACAATGGTCCTCAAGGTACTTATAGGTACAATCCGCGGCGTGTGAATCAATGAGCTGGTGTCGAACACCCGCAGAATCATCCGATCGGAGGCCAATGATGAAAACCTCACGTCGAACACGAAGAACCTGCCATTGAGGCATGCAGGCTCTAAGGCACCTAAAGGGAGTCTCTAGGTCACTTTCCTGGATAACGAGCTGAAGTCGACAGGAAGTAACCTTGATCGAAGGTGGGCCATAATGTTTCCCACATCATCGACACGAGACAGAGAAGGATAAAATATTTTGCGCGAGACATCAGAGGGAGGTGGTAATCTTGCAGAGGCCAACTTCTCTTGAACATATCGGTGGCACAACAGCGGATTTGGCAGTATCTGACATCAAATGAGCAGAGGTCATGGTGACAATGGCAATGAGCAGATGAGAGGTCAAATAGGATAACCCAAACCCGCGGAGGCTAGTGTAAAACAAGATGAGAAATCCCTACCCAGACACGAATGCAGACGAGTGCCATGTTCAAGAGCGACATACTGCCGACACGACCATTATTACAGTTTCATTTCCCCACCATTTCTGGTAGGTACCCCGATTATTTTTGGAGGACAAGCTTGACGGGGATAGCATATGCTTGGAAAGGCGTCATTTGACGATGTCCGATGTCATTAAGTTTTAACGAGCCTGACAAAGGAAGAACTCGGCGTCTTTTCCTGTTTAGAGAGTCTGAAAAGACAGTGGAAAAGGAAACTCCAGGGGGGTCCTTTTTCATAAAGTTGTGTCTCTCGAGCCCGAAAAAGTATAAAACAATGCTCGAAAGAACCGCCCGACCAGTATGATCGAGGAGTACTTTTCGTGAATAGTGACTTCGACCCGAAAAAGTAAAAAAGCGGTCGGAAGCACGTCGTTTTAGAGCCAATAACGAGTGCGAAACGACAAACACCCGGCAATCTTTTTAAGTTAAACGGTCGAAAAAAGAGCTTTAAAAGCGACCGCCTCTCATTTCTTTAACGAGTCGAGAGGGGGACTCGGCAATCTTTTCATCTTTAAACGGTCAGAAAAGAGCTGAAAGCAGACCTCCATTTTTATTCTCTTTAACGAGTCAAAAAGGGAAAAATATTCGGCAATCTTTTCACGTTTTACGAGTCAGAAAAGAGCTTAAGGGTGACTCGTCCTAGAGGAACGAGTGGTATAAAAGGTAGCAACTGGTTCCGGCAATGGTGGAACTGCTCAAAACATGTAATGGTCAAGAGGGTGGCTAATAAAACCACTCATCGCTGTGGTTCCTCAGGAAAGGATAAACAACCAAGTGAGAGCATATGATCAGCCAAAGAGATGGTAGCAATTGAAAGAAACAACCAAGGCTCATCTAGCAGAATTCAGCGGATAAAAATGGCAATCATGAGGTGTAAATCGGGTATGGGTTCATTTTTACACAAGCTTGAACCATGGAGAACTCTGCTTGGATTCGGTTTCATGTTTACACAAGCTTGAAACGAAAAACTATGCTTGTTATAAGTTCGCATGCCCCCAGCATAATAACGCAAATCTAGGTACATGCCCCCCCAAGCTTCATTGCATTCAACAAAGTGGATGGAATGAAGGTTCACTCTTGAGATCGATGAAAGACTCGACGAGATCTGAATCAAAAGACTCGATTTGGAAAGGGAGGAGTTGTTTCATTTTTTAATGAGGTTGACACAGTAAAAGAACTATCCTCATAACCCTTGTTTCATTTTTTAATGAGCTTGACACAAGATCAGGAACTATGCTCGGACCAAGCCTAGTTTCATTTTTTAAGGAGCTTGACATAGGAAAGGAACTATGCTCCGACCAAGCCTAGTTTCATTTTTTAAGGAGCTTGACACCGGAAAGGAACTATGCTCCGACCAGACCCAATTTCATTTTTTAGGGAGCTTGACATAGGAAAGGAACTATGCTCCGCCCGAACTTCATCATAATGAATAGAGAGTCGGGGCTTCCAAGATTGCCACTCCCGGTGGAAGGGAAACATCTTGGAAGTCGGGGCCCAATGCCCCCAGGACACTATGCACGATGGCGGCATCACTGGATCCAGGCATGGGATAGGTGGCCACGTAGTTGATCTGTGGTGGGGGAGATACAACTGGTGGATAAAAACTAGGAGGGGATGACAACTGCGCAGGAGGCATCGGGGGACTAACGAATGACAATTGATCGATAGTCACAATTCTTCCATTGTGCGGAAAGCAAACCACACGGAAAAGCGAAGAAACGAGGGCCCCCATGGCGTAAACATAGTCGCGACCAAGGAGAAGACTAAAGTCTAAAACACCTTGGGTAACCAAGACGTCTATATAGACGGTTTTGCCTCCCAAAGTAATAGGGAACTTCGGGAGAACTCCTAGAGATGGACAGGCTCCTCCGTCGAAGGCCAACAGATTCTGTGTGACTGGCCCAAGCTGCGGGGAACCTAAAGCTTGCCAAGTAGTGTACGGCATAAGACTGACCGACGCACCTTCATCCAGAAGAGTGCCAGGTACTGCCTTATCACAGGCAAGTACTGTAACCTGGAAGGGCACATGGGATGGAAGGCGACCGGCGATCAGGCGATGCCAATCAAAGGAAGCAACCAGACTACTTGGTGGGGGAATCGTATGATTGCCCCCAGGTGCTAAAGGGAACGAAGGAGAACCCTCGGGAGCAGCTGGGTTAGGGGAGTCATTTCGAGACTCCGGAGAATCTGAAGAGACGAGAAGAACGTGGGCATGATTCTCTTCCGAAACAGAGTGAGCGAGCGGCAGACTCGAGTCGACACTCTTGCCGACCAATGGTTGGTCTGGAATAGGCTGGACACAGCCGGGTTCGGGAAGAGGGGCCTGGACAAGAGAAGAATGTGAACCAATCTCATTTTCGGGAGACGGATGATCTGCAACTGCAGAAAGACGTTGATATCCAACGGGGAGTTGGGGTGAGGGAGCTGGGGGACTTTCCAAGACACTGGAGGCTTTATCCATGAGTGGACAAAGGTGAAGGGGATGATTGCCTTCACAAAGTCTACAAGGGATTCGAATCTTCCCTTTTCCCTTACCATTCCCAACTAATAAGGTAGCATCGACATGAGCCCCAGAGGATGATGAGGGGTGGGCCAGATCGCGAGACCATATTTCTAATACCCTGGGAATGCCAGGACAATCGCGAAGAAGATGGTCTTCCGTGCATAATCGACAAGGAAACTTAACCTTCCGCGGAGGAGCAGAAGGAGATCCGACTGCAGGTGTACTCGAGGGAGTAACAATTATACTTGTAGCCTCTCCCTTAGGAGACTTCTTCTTCTTGGTCTTCTTCTTCTTCTTCTTAGCCACCTGGTTACTCGAAACGAGGCCTTCACCAAGCAAAGCAGAAGAGGAAGACGTAGAAGTAGGCGTTGAAGGGGAGAGATTCACCTTAGGATCAACATGATGTTGTTCAGGTGGAGGGACTGATGGACTAACAGCCGACACGACAGGGACCAGAGAGGTTGAAAACAACCAAACAGGAAACCCGACAATTAACCCTGGAAGGGATAACGTTGCCATATAAGGAGCACCAACATTCCGGAGAGGAGGGAAATGACCAGGATTCCCGTCAAGAGGGAAACTTGGGTTGGTGAACCCTGGAAAAGTTGCCATGGCAAACAAAAAGGAAACCTATTCAAGCTAACACAAGATTTAACCAGGTAATGTTATCATGGCCGAATAAATTTTTAAGACACAGGAACCAAACTTGGCCTTTTCATGTTTCAAGAGTCGAGAAAAGGACGAAAAGATGACTCTAGTCTCCTTCGAATGTTTAATGAGCACGAAGTGACAAGAAGCTCACTGGCACCTTTTCATTTAGGGAGTCTGAAAAGGATCAAAAGTGACTGCTCTGGAGATTCTAGGCAAAGGGTTTACCAAGCAATCCGTAAAACTGCTTATACACCTTGGCAATCGTATGAGAACCAAGGACTTTCCGTACTGCAGTCAATCTTCCCGAATGTTGTGTTCGGTGCGTTACGGCTCGCAGGGCGGCAGACTCGGCTTCCTATGGATCAAGGATAAAAGCCTAGTGGGGTCTCCCTATATACGCGACGGTACGTGGGAGCACAGTCCGTGTTAGACCACTATCGAGTCACAGAAGGAGGAATCACCCAACCGTAATGTGAAACAATAGTGACTATGTTTAAAGACGTCGGAACACGTCTCTAACCTAGACCTCTAGATGTTTGCGTTAAGTTCCAATGCGTTTTTAGGTTTATTCAGTTTATTTTATGGTTGATCTTGAATTAAGTTTCGGTTTCAGGCCTTATCGTGTGATCTCTCACAATTTCCTAGATGCAAACTACATGCCAAAGAATACCATTTCGTTCGATGAATTCTAATTACGAGAGGGTTAAGAGTTTTCAATCAAACAAAACGAACTCAAACAATCAAACAATCTAATGCAGCTAATGACAAAGAAATGAAATTTTTCTTTTGAGAACACAAATCAATGAAATGCTCTTCTTTTCATTAACTATTGAATTCAAAAGACATTAGTTTGATTTCTTTTTCAATGGCACTGTGCACTTTAAAATGAACTTTGAGAGACAGCAACACCGAGCAAAAAGAAGTAAAATCACTCAATGACGAACACAACAAGCGTGAAAAGAGCTGATTGAACCCTAGCAACTGTGATCTGTGTCTTGGGTAGTGAAACAATCCGAGGATCGGTTCAATGACAATCACCTCAAACAAACAAGCAAAGAAAGCAAAAAGAGGAAGGTTTCCGCAATAGCAAAGGCAAGTAGCAACGAACTTTTGTGAACAAGTGAATAAAACAAGGTCAATCCAGTGAAAGCTGGATGATGGCACTAGGTCACGGGACACAAAAACGAAATTCGTCCGACAAGACTTCGCAAGCAAGTGTTTCACAATTCAAACAATAAATATCAAGTCATAAACCAAGTAGAAAGAGCTGGAGATAGTCAAACCAACAGGCTCAGGAGGCAAAATTGAAACAAATTCAATTTTACAGGATCAGCGCGGGTAGCGCTCAGCAACAATGCGCTGACAAGAAGTCACGCGTAGCAACAATGCGCTGTCAGCGCGAAAGGACACGACTTAAGCGCGCTGGTTCGATTTCAGAACCGTCGCGACTGTTTTACGTACAAGCGCGATGACAACGGGGTCAAAGAGACAGCTATGCGCTGTCAGCGCGACTGTTTTGATATAAACCGCGCTGAGGCTAAAAAGAGGCAAAATCAAGCCAAAAACTCCCAAACCAAGGCCAGAACTCTTTAAACAATTTATACACCTCCCAAACTGACCCAGGAAGTCTAAAAGCAGAGCTAATCCCCAATTTTGAAAAGAGAGAACAATCAAACTCAAACACAAAAATGAACAAAAAGAGACAAAGGCCAGCTCCCCAGCGGAGTCGCCAAATTGTTGGAGAGGTAAATCCCCTCTACGGATAGAGGCGATCCCTAGTAGCCCAGAATAGGTCTAGCAACAATCAATCAATGCTACTGTGCAAGTTCCTAATTGCGAATAAAACAGAGGCAATGAACACCTACTTGGATTCCAACGCTATTGTTTGATGAAGAGATGTCGCTCTCGCTCTTTCGCTCTGGCTGGTCACGATCCTCCACGATCTCCGTGAATAGATACCTGCACACACGAAGAGAAAGAAAAACACAAGCGTGAAATCTAATAAAAGCGATTATACATCAGTCAGAAAGGATGTAATTCACATTAACCATTACAAAGACAAATGAGAATGGAACCATAACAGTAGTCATCTATTATTAATCAATAACAGAGAAAGGTACAACCAAAGTTCTGACGTTGAGTCCTTCTCTTGAGGGTCCAGCCAACAAGTCTCTTAAGCATTCACCCTTGGAGGTAGATTCTCCCAAAAAAATCTCTCTCTCACACAAGCAATACTCACAACCTTCCTTAAGCTTCCTCTAGCAAAACCACACTCGTCACACCAACTACCTACTAGCAGCAGCAGTCTAAGCACTGTGAATTCCACACTATCCAAAACTCTAGCTGCTCATGGTAATGGTGGAGGTTTAAATAGGAGAAGGAGTCTCCATGAATGGTGGAAGGATAAGCTTATCTTCAAGGAAGGTGGTTCCAAATGACGAACAGACATGCCATAGAAGGGAGGGCGATACTCACAAGGCCAACAACCAAGTCTAGAACCATCTGGAAGGCTGGCTGTTGGAACAAATTCGCCCAAACTGGATCAGCGCGGGTGTAACACTGAACTGGAGCGTTGATAGCGCATCATAATAACTGAGAAGGTTGTGTCAGCATGGCTCAATACTTTCATAGGATGCGCTGGTCCATGAAATTCGACCAGCGCGGAAAACCCATGTGCTTCCGCGCTGGCAACGCATCAGTTACATTACCAGCCGCCAGTCACCGCGGTTATTTTAATAACAGTCACGCTGATGCAATAAACTTTGGCAAAGTGGGTCATTTGGCCAGTTTAGAGAGCATGAGCATGGTGCATTTGATTTCATGACACAGTAGGGAGACAGTGACAAATTACTGCGTAACAATCCCTAAGAGCAGTGTCAATTTCCTTCTATTGATGACCTGTTACCTGAATATCTTAATGAATTACAGGAAGACACAGTTCTGGATAGGAAGGTGAGAACGACGCATAGGGGAGATGTTGAGTACCTCAGAATTGGGCTCAGGGGTTCAAAGCCAAGCAGTGCAAAATGGATAGAGATTGGACAGGTGAGAAAGTTGTATCCTCACTTAGTCGATGCTTGAAAACCAACTTTTGGTGGTCCAAAATCTTTTTCAATGGGAAGGTCGTGATCCGAATTGGATCCTCAAAAAATTCCATGATTATTTAGAATGAATGACAGACTTCAAGAAATCTTATAGCTATCAGAAATAACCTCTGAATAATGGCAATTTGCAGCCAACACAGAGCAACAAGGACCTTCGGTCAAAGTGTTCTAACCGTTGGCCCATGGAGACTGTGCATGGTGCAAAAATGGCAATTGGGAAGCTCAGATCCAGAAATGGAGGCTGTTTCTGATACACGATTAGCGTAAAGCACTGGGTAAAACCCCTCGAGAATGAAAGACCCCGAGCGCTCAGTCACGAGAGAAACCAAAAGACCGTGGAAAAGCGCTAAAACCGACAAGGCGAGTCCCGCACTCAAAACTGACAGAATATCGGAGGCATTTTGGGCGGTAAGTGGATTTGGCCGAGGACACAGTGATTCCATACACCGAGTGATGCATGTTCGGCGAGGAGAGAGAGAAACCACTTACATCACGGATTAACGGTCGAGCAAATCAACCGCGCGGTATAAGCGAAGACCGTGGGATCTGGGGGCTCCAGATCAATGGCGGAGGTTCAGCCTGATGGATGACCGGACCCGAGGGAGAAATAAACTGTGGCGCACAAGATTTGAAGTCCGATTTGACTAATAAATGGATAGAAGGATCCGTTTCACAGGAATCTAGGGAAAAAAAAAACGACCGTTTAGGAAGAAATGACACTCAGTTTGAAAGGAAACAAGTGGCCACCTCTTTGCGAAGTGTTACACAGCAATGATGATGAAGGGTAGAGGAGTCCCAGCGGACAGAGGCAGGCGATCCAGAGAGCCAAGAAGCCGAAACGAACAGTCGAAGGAACGAACTAGCTTTAAAGCCACAAGCTGATAGAGATAGGACAGACAGTGAGGCAGAGAAGCAGTGAAGAAGCCGAAGGCCGAGAAACACAGAAAGAGAGGCAAAGTTGCAGAGGACAGAGAAGCCAAGCTGACCATCAGAGTAAGGGCAGCATCGAGCAGACAGAGACCAATTGAGGTCGAAATTCGGTAAGGGGAGTCTGTGAACTCTAAGGACTTGGGAATTCCAAGTGCCATCCTATTGTTCATCACTGTCAAGTGAGACTTAGATTGAGCTCCTTATTGTATGACTCTGCTTTAAAAACATAACAAAAAGGCCACCACTAAAGGTTGGACCAGGAGACATAGCCCAGGAGGATTGGGTGAACTCCTTATTAAATTTTGTTGTATTTATGTTTTCTTACTATGCTCTCTTACTGTTTCAAGCGTATGTGTATTTCACAATCTTATCGATCGGTTGCACAAGATAACATAGACACACACACCAACACATGAATCTGTAATACCTTCATTAATTTCCTAAGGTCACCTAGGGGTGATTTCAGATCAAGCAGGGTGCTGAGGAGTTGGTTTTTTTGCCAGAGGTACCAGACTGCTTTTGAGCATCCCTTGATGCTTGTAACATGTAGACACTCAATGAGTTGGGCTCAGAGATTGGAGGGGGAGGACCAGGTAAATCACCCAACAATGTGGAATCTTTGTAGACTCCGAGTGAAACACCAGTGAGAGGGGTGGTAGACTACTTTCTGAACATCGATGAGATAATGGACTCAAGGGAGGTTAAGGTTGATGCCTCGTAATATGTCAACTGATCGATAGTGACGATCTTCCCTTCATGGGGGAACCACATCTTGTGGAAAATCATAGATGCAACGGCTGACATGGCATATGTGTAACTATGACCCAAGAAAATGTTGTAATCTAGAGGGCATCAATAACCTCAATGTCTACATTGACACTCTTTCCCGCAAGAGTCACTGGACAATTGCGATACATGGGAGGGGTGACCATCACAAGCACTCAAAGTGATGGTGGATGGGACCAATTTGGGTGACTTGAGTTGCTTCCAAACAGTAGTGGATATCACACAGGTGGATGCACCTTCATCAATAATGCATCAGAAGATGATGGCATTACGGACTCGGATTTGTATCTGGAAAGAAATGGATACAGGTAATGGAGGATGTTCTGACGCATCAACAGGAGAGACAACCAAACGATCGTTTGAAGGACCTACTGTGCCCAAAGAAGTTAGTAGAGCTTTCTTTTGAGATGGGCAGGATTGGAGAACCTCCAGCGTCAACATGGCAACAGGTGATTGCGCCAATTCATCTACTATATTGTACGTGTGGTCAGCCTGGTTAGAAGTTGTGTTACGACGTAATGACCCCTTGGGGATTTTGGGAATTGACTCAACTTTAGGCTAAGGGATCTATAAAGGACTATTTGGTGTCATAAGAGGCTCAGTAGATTCTTTGGTTTTGGTCTCAATTGCGGACGAAGTCGATGGCTTGTCGTATTGACGCGACCGAGTTTGCAAGTTGACATCGGAGGTATTGACCTCGTCATAATTCATCATGAGGATCTGGTAGTCACCAGGACCAGAAGGTTGGGGAGGGTGGGTTGCTTGACCTTGCTAAGGTTGAGCAGCAACAAATCCTTGCTGAGGGAAAGGATTTGTAAGCACGGTCGGTTGAGATGGCGCAGGATTCTAAGGCGATTGTTGGATGGGTGGTTGATCTCTAGAAGTTGCTTGGGCTTCCCACATTTAGTGCTTCTAAGGTAAGAGGGGACACTCATGAGTATAATGGCCATGTACACCACAATATGCACAAGGATTGTTCATACGAATAGCCTTGTTCTGCTTGGGTTGGTTTCCCTATTGTTGGTTGTTAGTGTTTAGCTGGTTCCCTTGGGGTTGATTGGTTTGGTTACCCCGGTTACCCTTGTTACCCTTCCCTTATTCTTTTTCTTTGAATTTTTGGGATTCGTCGCACTTCGCTGCGCATACACTTGGCCCTAAGGGGGCATGGCTGTTCAGACTAAGGATGCATGGGAGGTTGCTACGCTAATTCCTGGGGTGCTGGAACACTCTGCGATGCATAGGTGTAAGATGGTGAAGGGGCAACAATCTAGTATACAGGTTGAGCACTAGCTGGCCCTGACATCTGCTGATGTCATTAAGTGAATGCATAAGATGTTCTTTGTCCTGAATACACGTTGCTGGCAAGAGGGGAATAAGTGTTGGAGGAACTGGTGCCCCCTTACGGATAGCCATAACTCTGCTAAGTATATGGCGAAGAATGTGAAATAGCTCCAATGATACTGTCGGCAGTGTGAGATGCCCCCGGTGCATTGGCACCACCAGGATGAGGGAGGTCTGGTATAACAGTATAGACATAACCAGATTGAGCATAAATCAAGTCATATCTCAGAGCGGTCTGGAGATATTTTTCCTTTGTCTAAGGAAAATGAGACGCAGAATATTTGGAAATGGGTGCTAAAAGATTCCTAAGAAACCAATAGAGGTAGACACGGTCTTTGAAGCAAGGAGCACAACACATGCTCCTTCTTCTACGCCATTCCTGGACATGATCAAAAAGACGGGTGGCAGTGGACTGACAAAATGTGGTCGAGAGCTTCGTACCCATGTCGTATTGGAGAGGTAACTGAAAATATGAAAGGAACTCTTTAGCAAGCATCGTGAAAGTAGAATGAGAAGCAATGGGCTGGTCAACATACCACTTTGGAGCATCTCTAGTGAGCGTCGTTGGAACAAACAAAGACGAATGGAGTCATCGGTGATGGAATTGGACGAACACCACATATGGAAGGAGCAGACATGATTGGTGGGGTCCTCTCCAGAATTACCCTCAAACATGGGAATGTCTAAGGGAATTTTAGTCGGCGTAGTTGGCCAACCAGCATCGTGGTGTATAGAGTTTTTAATCAACTGGTTAAAAACCAGGAGACTTAACCCAACCATAAAAGGTAGCAAAGGGGTTGCTGGAATTGTTCCTATAATGGTTCTGCTAAATGTGACTACTGGGACAGAACCGGAGCCACCACCAAGTTGGTTTCCTAAACTTGTAGTGGGTCCTGACATGATGACGGTATGTGATGAAGGAAGCTCAAAATCGGATGAGGAATCAAATTAACTAGAAGAAGAGTCGATATGGGAACTCGGGGGATGAATAACTTGAACCCGACGGGGAGGAGTAATATGTCCAAGTGGACACTGAGGATGAAGGCCTAAGAGTCTCTGCAACAAATGCCTTGGTGCCACTATGGTTGTACAACACAAGTGACACGAAAATGGTGAAGGGAGATAAAAAAAATGTCTTTGTATCTATTTGGGGAGTTAAATTAATTAAGTTAAGTCTTGGCCTGGTGGTGTAACCAAGTGCCCTTTGCTTAATGTGTGCTTATGTGTGCAAGTGTGTTTATTAATTAAGCCCAGATCATGTTTGGAAAAAGAAAAATATTGTTGAAATATTGTAAATGAACTGAAAGTAAATCAACTATCTAAACCCCGCTGAAACTGGGCTTGCAAACATTATGTGGTTAGTGGTGAAATCAACTAAAAACACACAAAAAAGGCCAAAATATCTAAGCGTCGATGTGACTGGGATCAAATGACACTATGTTGTTGGAAAGTGGTGCAGCAACAACAAAAAACCAGTGAGGAAAATTGTTGCAAAAGATAGGGAGATGGGTGTGAAACCTAGGGAAAACAGTGGCACCCTAAGGCAAATGACCAAACAAGGTTCAAGAGGGAAATTTGGATGGAAACAACCTATCTTTGAAGATCTGAAAAAGGAAGGTACAGATCTAGAAAATATGGCTGAAATCTCTGCAAAAACTCAGACTTCTTACTCAGCTAAACTCCTCCTATAAAGGTGGAAGCGTACTAGAAGCCCTAAGGGGCTAAATTCCACTTCGATGAGCGAAACAGAGTAGATCAAGGCCTAAGAGGGCTAAGACAGTGGTCAACCAACCTAGCAAACTGCTCTCAGCAAAACCCAGAAAAAGATCAAAAAAATTCTTGGAAACCCTCAAATTGCAGGAACTGACCTGATTTGGGGATATCGCACTTTTTGGGCCAAAAAGTGCATTATGGACCTCCAGATCATAGGTTTGGGGTAGAAAGTGTGATTTTTTCTCCTTATTTCTCGGGCGGCAAGTCTCGAAAAAATTTGTCATCTCTGTCGCGGCTGGTTCTTGTGACCTACAGAAATAACCAGAAAACTTGCGGAAGTTAGAAATTTGACTGATCTAGGGTTAGAATGCTAGTAAACAACATTAAGAGATTGAAAAAATAAAAACCCTAAGCTGAAAACTGAAGGTCACCCAGGTTTCTGAATCAGAATTAAAAACATAGTGGAGTCACCATTTGTTTGCTATTGTTCTTCTCGAAGGTGTACGAAAAGAAACCACTTTAGATTGTGGATGAAAAACAGCCCTAACAGTAAAAATGGTTGTTAAACAGTGTGTATCTGCAACAAATGATAGAAACAAAACCTGTCAAATCCCTGATCTATGCAACAAAAATAGTTAAACAACAAAATGGAATAAGAAAATAAGCGCAAGTAACTCCAATAATCCAATGGAAACCCCATATATAAAGAATATATTTTATTAGATGACACCCGTGAAGGGAACAAATAATGTTACCAGTCCCCCTCTATGGGATGGGTTCTTTGCTATATTCAATGTCTTCATCTTGTGTAGAGTCTCTCTCCTCTATAATGTGTAAAACCCAGCAAACAAAATGTTTGAGCTCAATGAGAACTCAAATGGAAAAGAAAATGGTGTGTGACAGTGATAATAATCAGAGTTGCAACAGTGAGTGCAACAATGAAAATGATCGAAAGTGAAGAATGAATGTAAAACCCTCCAATTTATAGAAAAATATTAGGTTATCCTCGAATAATGGGAAATAATAAAATATTATTAACCAAATTCTAGAATTAACCATTTGGAATATTTTATTATATTTGGTTGGAGGGAAAAAGTATTTAAATTGGTTAAATACTTTTATTTAGATGATTTATTTATCATCTCCAGAAATATGGTTAATGAATAATAAACAAATAATGATTTAAAATATGGTTAATGAATAATAAACAAGTAATAATTTATTTAAGTATTCTTAGTGGACTTAGTCAAACTTGACAAGGAATAATAACTAATTAGTGATTAATTAATTATTCCTAGAGAAAAATAAATTAAATAATGATTTATCTATTTATTTCACATAATTGAGTCAAATATGACAAGGAATATTAGTTAAATAATGGTTTAATTAATTATTCCTAGAAGATAATTAAATAAATAGTGATTTATTTAATTATTCTTCATGGGTTTAATCAGAAATGACTTAACAAATGTGGTTTATTAAGTAATTTCTTACAGTGAAAGCAATTTTACTATGGTAAAATTGGCCCTACATGGTGTACTTCGATCCATCTAGTAATTATGACTAGATGACCAAGTTTTGGTGATACCACATGCGAAATAGCAAACATGAAAGATATAACAATGAATATCAACACAATCCGAGTTTAAACATGTCCACAGAAAAGAATAGAGTAAAAGCACAAGACAAGCATTTCGTGGATGTATCATGGTCATACTTCACACTGCGTGCAAATGACAGACATGCACACTCTTTTGATCATGACAAACGAGCAAATATGAGAAAGAAAGATAACTTGTGCTTAGCAGAGTTCTCATTGTGTAGGATTCCTCAAATGCATGAGCGATGGGATCATGTGATTCGGGTGGAGGAAGCAAAATTTGTGTATTGGATTGATCTTCAGTGCATACAGACGAGTGATGATGAACCTTGGGTGGTTCAACAATTTCCTGATCATAAGTGAAACTAACCTCGGGATAGCAAGGGCCTGACATAACCATCATCTCGGGATGAAATGCCTCGATAGCCTGCAGGGTTTCGACTTCATCGATAGATAGATCATCATAAACGGGTGGCTTGGAAAGATCAACAACAATTGAATCAACATCATGATCGAATATAGGAGTAAAGAGATCACGACAACTACCATCAGAAAAATCAATGAGTTCATACAGAGCGGCAGATGAGAAGCAGGAATGTTCACCCTCTGCGTTTCTAAAAATAGTAGATGAAATGTCAAGTGGGTTCTCAATGAAATATTTGTCCTCTCTGCTGCAAATGATGGATTGACATCGAGTGCATTCTGCGAATGATCGGAAGTAGATGAACCCGGGGATGAATTTTCACAAAGAAAATCAGAGATAGCAACGTCACCAAAGATGTCAGGAAAAAGCGAAGGAGACGCAGACAGAAGGAGGTCATCCTTCACCATGGTTCATGTTCAGATTCCCAATCATACTCATCGTAAATGACAGGACAGGTTGGTTATGAAAAATCAAATCCATTGATATCTTGATCCTCATTCACAACAAGTGTGGAGTCTAGAACAGAAGAACACAAGACAGTACAATCCAGAGGATCAACAGAATGCGGGGATAGAGGTTGAGGT
Organism: Pinus tabuliformis; assembly: GCA_031772625.1. Taxonomy (NCBI): domain Eukaryota; kingdom Viridiplantae; phylum Streptophyta; class Pinopsida; order Pinales; family Pinaceae; genus Pinus; species Pinus tabuliformis. The sequence continues at coordinate 1,061,941,060 of CM062815.1, forward strand.
AACAAGTGCATATGACAACCCATGGGCTTCCCAACCAAATCTGCATAGAAGTTGAGAGTAGGTGGGGTGGGGGGAGGTGACAGTTCAATAGAATTGTGTGCACGCTCTCCCACATCACACTGCGAGGGGTGGAGCTATTTGATGAGAGGAAGGTGAACAGTCACTTGTGACAGCGACTGTGTTTGCCTGAGATTAAACAACTCCATCACCGAAGTATTCTGAGAGGGGTTTGAGCTTATTTTCGCTTTTGGATTGATCGATTTGACACAAACATACTCAAATATTTCAAAAAGATATTGGAACTTCATCTTACTTTCAGAAGCTTTAAAAGAGAGAAGACGAAAACGACCCCAAAATTCCATTACAGATTCATACGGGGCCTTCTGTTTTTGTAACATTTTTTTATCAAGTGCTTCACAATCAAAATGGTGAAAAATAGATTCTATTTGATCACTGAACTGTTTGAATGAGTGGACGAAGCCATGAGGTAGTGAGCTACACCATAGCAATGGGTAGTCGTGAAGTGTGTGTATGAGCACCGTACAGGCCAGATTTTCGTTAGGATCCTCTAAGCTCTCCACAAGTGCATGAAGGGCATCTAAGTGTTCAGGCCATGTTGTTTCTTCTTCACCATTATACGAGAGTTGTGACAAGTCATCCCAAGACTCCCTCTCGATTTCAAAGATATATCCATTGGACAAACATTTCGAAGGGTGAACTATAACAAAATCCATGATAGATGTGGGAAGATTCAAAACAGATTGTGAGGACTCAACTTGTCATGTGGCCCTCCTTCTAGCGCCAAAAATGTTTATGGTGTTGGACCCGCCAACATGTCAGGGGATCTCCTCAGTAAGAAGTCCCAACTAGACCTCAGACCGTTTGGAGTAGGATTCCTGGCAGTGGGGTAGTACGGTATCGCCTTGACTGCAATTGCACATAAAGGTAAGAAAGATGTCTTTGTTGGAAGCAAGGGTGTGACCTGGAAGAAATTCAGGGAAGATGCATGGAAAGGCTCTAACACACATAAGGGGAGAGAAATGTGCCCCTTAGAAGCCTGTAATAGTACGCAAATTGAAAGGGAACACATGAGTTGAAAGACATCACAAGATGGAAATAAGAATAGTCGACAATCCAAAGTGATGAGTTAAACCAACAACATGCTTCGATAAGATTCATACAAACATATACGGAATAGTCCATACATACATGCATAAGTTACAACTACATACATTGTTAGAGTAACTAGAATTGTAGAACTACAATAACAATACATGCATGAAACGTGTTGGCTCTATTATATGAAAGATTCAATCATACATAGAACCATGACAGCCACTAGCCCCAGTAATGGAACGTTACAGTCACTGTTGCCTGCACCTCCAAAGAGATGTACTCGCTCTGCACTATGGAGAATCCAAGGCTCGTTACAATACACTCCAAGCTTTCTCTAAGTTATACCTATCAAACGCTTGTCTCCCAAAAGCATGTACAATGAGTTATGAGGTTCTATATATAGCAAAGAGTGGGGTGACCCTTGACATTCCCCTTTATGACTCTTCAACTACCCTCATGACTCTTCAACTTACACATGATTGTTTACATTCCACTATTGACACTTGGTCTTTCACTTTACAACATGTTTACAATACATTCTACACATGTACCCATGTGAGACAAAAATGGGCTTGAGTAATCCATACAAGACATCACTAAGACTCGAATAGTTGTGGGAAGACTAACTCGTCGACATCCTCTTGGTGATCGTTGGTGGTGAACTGATGCCAAGCTTGGTAGTCTGTTATGGTGTCTGCGTACTCCGTGGTGACATCCTTCTAAAAGCGAACTCTTGCCTCCATAGCATCTGGGTACACTGATTTGGAACCTCTATCCAACTCGTCATGTAGCATGTGCATCATGGTCTTGAGTGCAGCTAGACCAGTGACATACTTGTGCATAGTGTCTGTGCTCATCTGCAAATCTGCACTAGTGGCTATGCACATCAACTGCTCAAAGTACATGTATAGCTCCAATCGGACTTGGCTCTTGGCTTTCACCTCGATGAGTGTGCCAATGGATGGTACCGCATGTTGTAGATCTAACCCAGAAATATTATAGATCTGATATAAAAGTATGAGATAAAGCAAATAACCCAGAAATAAGATGAAATGATTATTTATTGATCAAACCCTTAAGGTAGGGCAACACCATACATTCACTCCTTAAGGAAGGAGAACACTCCACAAGCCATATGCTTGTTCATACAAGAATACTTCTCTTCATATCTCTCCATGTGGAGTCTCTAGCCTCTATATAGGCCTCATACATACAATACCATGGGTCATTACCATGGTTCCCTCATACCATCAACTAATACCATGGGCCCATTACATTATTATTAACTACTTGTGGTCCCTTACATGACATGGGTTAACCACCTTATTTATTACTATGGCCCATCCTGTTGGGTTGTGTTATACTCTTTCCACGACTAACCTACGTAGTTAAACGGGGGGTTAGAGGGGGGCGGTAGCCCCCCTTCGTTGTGCCGATTATGTAGCGGGGGGGTCACAGGGGGGGTGGTAGCCCCCCCTGTCTGGGGGGTTTGAGGGGGGCGGGTAGCCCCCCTCTATGGGGTCCGGGGCAGCGCCCCGGGAAAAAATTTTTTGGACCCTATATTAGGTTGGGCGAACCTACCTATGGTTTTGTGCATGATTTTCGCACATGGTATTGGACGCGATGGTTTTTCGGTCCATGGTATTGGATGCTTCGGCATGTATAAATATGTATTGTAACATTGAAAGGAACATAATGAAAAATCAAGCTGGTAGTCCCGGTTTTGGGATCCAGGGAAAAATCTCTGTGCATATGTGTTTTATGGGTTATGCTCTCGCATTGTTTATTTTCTTTGTTTAAGAATTCGTATGCAGGTAATTTCTGTACAGGGTTAAAACCTACACATCCCATTATTACATTATTACCTTGGGTACCTCCCTTGGTACCCCATATTATCCCCCCTAGGTATATAACACTGCATGCATGCACACAATGACATACATGCTCCTGAACACTCGTGCATGTAAAGCATGTAAGCTAGTGATGAGGGTTGGGAGTTCCAAATTTGACTTTGGATGCGTGCTTTCAACTCCATTGCCTTGGGTTTCATCATCTTTGGAAAGTACAACGGGGCTCCCTTGTACCTCATTGTCCATATCTACATGCAGTTGATAGCAATGTGTATGTCTATCAAGATGTGTGCTTTCTTAGCATAGGGTTGTTGCCAACCATTAAGATGGACAACTGACTTATGCATAGTGACGCACCTGAAGTAAAAATTCCACATGATTGTCTCAAGAGACGATACTTCATCAAGTATCGCTTTCTTCCACTCTACTCTGGTGGATGTTGTAGCTTGTTCTTCTCTTTGCTTGGTCGCTTTCAATTCCTTAGCCATGTGCTCATTCTCAGCTATCATGAATCTCACACTTGAGTTAGTGGCCTCAACATATGATTTTGTAGCATCGGCCAATGTAGCTGGAAGTCTACATACACCGGACACGATCACTCATTCTTGAAAATACGCAAGAGATGCATGGACATCCAGAGTGGGCACTCTGCACAATGGCACAACTCTATGTTGTGACTTGTCAAAGAATATGTTGTGCACCTCTGCTTCCAGATTTTCCTCAAGGATGACAATGTCTCCTTGATCACTTGGGACTTGCTCTGCTCCTGGATCTGATGAAGCCTGTGGAGTGACCTCTTTCTCCTTGGGCATGAAATTTGTATCATAATCCTACTCTGGCTAAACCACATCCGTGTCCAACTGTTCCAGTATCTGTTCAATCTCCTGAGAAAAGTCTTGCTCTTGTGACTTCTCACCCTGTTTTCTATCTACCAGATGTTCTGATTCAATAACTTGTATTTGCGCAGTTTCATCAATGTGTGCACACTACGCTTCATGTTGTTCATGTTCCTACTACGCTTCCTTCTCCCTTCTGCACAGCTCTTGTTCTTCCCTTAGTTGTTGCCCCACCTCCTGCAACTTCTTCTCCGCCTCCTTCAGCCTCTACTTCTCCCTTTGTATTTACGCAATCCTTCTATTGCATTGTCGCGTCTTTGCTTCAATCTCAAAAGCTACTTTTTCTACAAGTGGATCTTCAATGAACTTGCAGCTTTGCTCTGCCTTTGCGTTGTCGGCAATCTTCCACTTACCTTTGTCATACACAGGTCTGCTACCCTCTGTTGCCACTGATGTTGCTACTCTTTGAGATGTTGCTTCCTTGTGCACTACTAACCACATAACAGCCACTCTGACTGGTTCATTGAGCCTCAAGGAGTTGTAGCAATATCTCCATGGGTCTTCCTGAGGCCAATGACATTCCCCGTGGATCCAAGGATGATACACTTTCGTACAATGGTCCTTCACTACGCAATGCAGGTCGTATGGATTTAAATTTCTAATGCCGAAGGTGAATCTCTTGAATTCCTCTGTCTCAGCCTCAGCATGCTTGAGACTTTGGATCTCATACAACCTGATCCACAAAGGAAGAGATGTGGTATGCAACCTCTTGCATGACCAGCTTGTCCATGGCAAACTTTGGTAACACATGCGGAGCGTTCTCCGCATTGTACATCCGAATGAAGGTGCCAAGGCGTGAGGCATACCAATGTGTTATGTTAACCAATGCCTCCATCGCTTCCTGTGACATGCAAGGCGCATCCTTCTTAAAGATCATCATGTACACCAGGGTGACGAAGTGGTCTAATAGTTGTAGTATTACTCCACGACGCTGCACTCAGAGAACAACCTGTAATAGATGTGCATAGAGGGTTCTGAAGGTGTCTTTGGAAATCTTTATTATGACCTATTTTTGGAAATGGAATGACCATTATGCATCTTCCCATGTGATATAAATCCCGATCTAGGCAATGGAATTTCCGATTTGCGCTGCAACTATCCCGCCGTCACAAAAAAAAAAGAGCTGATTTTAAATCAGCGATATCTCCCTCATCCGGACTCCGATTCGGCCGATTTTTGTTTTGAAATTGGGTAATTTTTCAAGAGGATCTCAGGTCTGTAATTATTTTTTCAAAATCCCCCATAAAAATGACAAAAATTAACAAGAGATCTGTCGTCCACGAATTTTCGTCAAAACGTTTCTGCAACACAACTAATTTTTAAATCGCCGATATCTCCCTCATCTGGACTCCGATTTAGCCGATTTGTTTTTTCAAATTGGGATTTTTTTGCAAAGAACCCAGATATGTAATTAGACTCTGCAAATATTGCACCAAAACTTACAGATCTGATCTGAAAACTCGCCACCCCAAAAAAATTCTACAAAAAAAATAATAATAAAATTAAATAAAATTAAAAATTAAAAATTTAAATAAATAAAAATTTAAAAATTTAAAAAAAAAATCTCCGCTTTGCCCAAGAAAGTGTTTTGATACCACTTGTAATAGATCTGACCTACAAATATATGATAAATCAAATATACCCAAAAATAACAAGATAGAATATAGAAAATGCTTCTTTATTGATCAAACCCTTGAGGTAGGGCAACACCATACAATCACTCCTTAAGGAAGGAGAACACTCCTTAAGCCATATGCTTGTTCATACAATAATCATTGACATCTCTCCATGGGGAGTCTCTAGCCTCTATATAGGCCTCATACATACAATATCATGGGTCATTACCATGGTTCCCTCAATACCATACATCTAATACCATGGGTTTATCACATTATTGCTAGCTACTTGTGGTCCCTTACATGATGCGAGTTAACCACTTTATTTATTAACTATGGCCCATCCCATTATTACATTATTCCCTTGGGTACCTCCCTCTGTACCCCATATTAATCCCCCTAGGTATACTACACATGCCCAACCCAAGCCAGGGAATTGTTGATGGGCACAGATTGCATCAAGAATGTAGGCGGACATGAAGAGATTTTAATTTAGAAGCTAGAGAACCCACAGTAAGAACCATTTTTTCCATCAATGTTTCAAATCCCAACAGAGATCCATCATCAGGACATTCTTGAATGATGATAGTAGAAGAGATTTAATGAGGGTCTGCAGCTCTTCTTGCTATCTTCACCCTAAGTTTTTCGAGTAAAATGATTTCACTCCATGTATCCCCTCTGCAATCATTTTACTCGAAAAATTTAGGGTGAAGATAGCAAGAAGAGTTGCAGACCCTCATTAAATCTCTTCTACTATCATCATTCAAGAAAGTCCTGATGATGGATCCCTGTTGGTATTTGAAACTTTGATGGACAAAATGGTTATTAGTGGGTTCTACGGCTTCTAAATTAAAAGATATAAACCATAGAGGTCTTAAATGAAGATCTTTTCTTATTGACCCTTGGGCAGATGTCGGGCATTTGTTACTTGCCCCTTCAGCTGGAGAGCCAACATGTCAAACCAGTTGAAAGGTCTTCCTTCGTTCGCCAGCTAATCCAAAAAAATGACCCAACTCTGCAGAATGTCTCTATACTCTCCTGGCCATATAAGTGGCATGTGAAGATGACCAAGAACTAATAAGCCTTCCAAAGTGTCTTTTTCTTGTATATATGATTGGGCATCGTCCCGAACTTAGAAGACTCTCTTACCCAACTCTTCAAGATGTCTCTTGAGTTCGCATTGCTACTAGGATTGGTGAAGAGTGCATCCATTTTGTTCACTGGCTACAGCAAGTGATACATCTCCTGAAAGTTCTCTGCCCTAAAGGTAGCAAGTTCTGTTCCACTGACACTGCTCAGTACCATTGTCTCTAGATCAGTATGTGAGACAATCCAGTGGATCATGTCTGCGCATGGAAATGCAGGATACCTGCATGCAACCCGGTACAAGCCAAACTTGTGTATGTTGACATAGACTTTGCGGTCCTCCAGATTCTCCTCAAAGGTGCCTGAAAAGATGTCATTGATGTCCTACCATGTGATCTTGATCTCCTTGTCTATGAACAGCTTAATATCTTCATAGATGGGCAAGCTCACAAACACTTGCTCGACCACATCTCCAGTTGTGCTCTCTATGGTGTCCTTTGACCCTGCTCTCTTGGAAGCCATTGTACCTGTATTGCTGAGAGACTGATGAACACCTGTGATACCTGGAGACAAAACAATGCTCATGGCAAGAAAAATGTCAGTTGAAAACCAAAAGCAACTCGAGGACTGATATGCAACACACTTGGGTGATTGCTTAGGAAAATTGCACGATTTTTTCTGGGAGAGGCTGGGAGAGTGATTTTTGGAACTGCGTAGAGCACAGTCCAGGCTGCCAGTGAGCTGACTGACTACTGAAACAGTATAGACCACAGTCCATCTTGGCCTGCTGAGGACTAGAACTATGCAATGTGTAGTTTCAATCAGCATGACTGCTACCCGGGAAATTGCACTACGCAATCCCGAGGGCCAACTAAGGCATTGCCTCACAAAAGTGCGTAGAGCACAGCCTGGGAGGCTAGTGTGAGGCAAGCTCTACGCAATTCCTGGGAGAAAGGGAAGGCCTTCCATCCCAGAAATGCACAGTGCAAGCCGGGCAAGGCAAGGTCTTAGCCAAGGCAGCTTAGACCTGTCGACAAGCAACTGAAAATTAGTAAGGATTGAAAGCATGTGAATAGTTGCTGCAGACATGAGTGAATGAACATGCATGTGATTACAGTTGCGTAAGATTCAGTAAAATGGAAAACAATGAAGTGTGTGAAGCGAGTCGCCCAACGGCGATCGTTAGTGCAGAAACAGTGTTATGCATACGACAACAAGGAAATGCAATGCAAGGTTTGAAACAATACTTCTACAAGCTAATATGCATTGAAACGATAGCAAGCATTCAATAAAACCAAGCAAACAACATTCACACAAACTAAAATACGAAAAGTGACAGAAAAGCAGAAAAAGACATGAAAAGCGAACTTACTTGGAAAAAGTTGTGATGAGTGTGTCGAAGGTTCCTAGATGCATTGGGAATGCCAAAGCTCCAAGATTGAAAGTGAAGAATGAGCTCTGAGGCATCGAATAAATAGTTTTGGCAAGATCGAGGCTTATGACGCACATGCCACAAATCTAGGAAAAGGCGACACTTGGTGGGAGGTTTCTAGAACAACTTTCTCATGTAACTTTCGACTGCCAAAAATGGATCCCTAAAATCTAAGGATGTTTTTTGCTTCTTCTTTTTTTCTTTTTTTCCTTTTCAGGAAAAGGTTGCTCATGCAAGCAAGGCAAGATTGTGCAGTTCTTGATGGAACTGGTCAACCTATGAGAAAATGCAACGGTCAGCAAGCCATGGGATGACTTCTGCGCAGTTTCTGGGTTGAGTGGCTCTGGTTGCCCCTCAATCTCTTCACAATTTCTAGACTAAATCCAAGGCTGCCAGCCAAAACTGCGCAATTTCTGAGAGCAAGCTCGGTGATGGGTTGCTTTGCACAGTTTTCTTGGGGAAGGCAACCTGCCTGCTCTGCGCAATTTTGGAGAGCAGTGCTGGTTGCCCGGATGCACTGCATAATTTCAGAGAGCAAGGTTGGTTGCCCTCTAGTGTTGCGCAGTTTTCCAAGTCAGCACAAGAACTAGTTTGAGACCAAGTCACGGGAGGTCATCGTGCGGGTGAAAGACAAACAGGTTAGCGAACACCAGTTGTTATGCCAAAGAAACTCGACTAAAATCATAAATACCTGGGTAGTGCAATACATGTTGCTAAGGATGGTTGGTAAAGAGGCTCCAAAATGAAGCTAAAGGAAAATTTTAGAAGGTAGTTATAGCTGGTGCAACAGGTGTATAAGAAACAATAATTTTGAGAGTAATCTATAATGTAACAAAAAGATCTTCTTTCCACTCACAAATCTAATAAGAACCCAACATAAATTTTAAGCATAAACAATACTTTACCACGTTCCAAGTTCTATATATGATCAAACTATATTTATATATGTTTTACCTAATTTTAAATTATCTCAAATTATCATTAATTCAATCAAAGTTCTAAATAAATGTGAAATTTAATTTTTTATACTATAATATTTCAACAACTAAAATAAATTTTATTATAAATTAAATAAATCCAAAATTTTAAAAAAATAATAAAAAAAAAAATATAAAAATATATCCCTACAAAATTAAAAAATAAATAAATTAATTAAATTAAATTAATAAATATTTTTATATATAATATTTTAATCAATAAAATAAATTTTATTATAAAATTAAATGAATCCAAAATTTTAAAATAAAATAAAAAATAATAATAATATAAAAATATAACTCTACAAAATTAATAAATACACTACAATAAAGTAAAATTAATAAAGAGAAACAATAAACATAAACAAGAGATCTAATTATAAAATAACGTAGGAATCAAAGTTATCAAAAGAAATGAGTGATTTAAGTCAAGGTACATTTGAATGGGCTAGGTGGATAAAAATATATATTTATAAACTTTTTATTAAGGTAAAGGTCTATTTTATTATAATTTTTTTAATATAAATAAATAAGGTTATTTTTTTATTTTTATAGAAAAAAATAAAAATAATATATATACAAAAGGGCCTTGAACTTTATAATCTTCGGTTTAAAAGAGGAAGTAGATGAGGATATTTTAGCCTTAGCCCAAACAGAATTACATAATAGATTACAAATTGAAACAGTGTGTCTCACAGAAGCAACAAGGTTGGGGAAATTAACTGAGAATAAAGGAAGACTAATCCGCATAAAGGTGAGCTCCATTGATCATAAGTACAACATACTTAGTGAAACCTTAAGCCTAAAAGGAACGGGAATATTCATAAATGAAGATCTCATTCCAGAAGATCAAGCAGAATTAAGAAAGGAGGTTCAAAAGGTAAAAGAAGCTAGAAAGGAAGGAAAATGGGCAATAATCAGAAATAGAAAAGCCTTTATTCGAGATAGAAACCAAAAAGATAGTAATCAATAGCAATTAAACATGCTCTGGATCCTTTCTTGGAACTGTCGGGGCTTCCCATGGAACAAAGGCCCCAAGTTAAGTTGAATTTCAAATGATGTTGATATTATTTTGCTTGTTGAAACTTGGGAGCACGAAGAATCTAAGGTCCCTAACATAGATGGCTTTACGCTATGGTCTACCTGGAACAAGCGATCCTCCCGTAGAGGCATTGGGGGAATAGCTTGTTACATTAAGAAGAACATCTCCCCCCATGCTAGGATTTATAAAAACGACCCTCACAACCAATATAGTTGGATATAGATCAGAGACATTAATAATAAAAAGTCCTACATAGCAATATGTTATTTTCCCCCCAGCAATTTTAACTTCTATAAGAAGAAGAATCTAGATAAAACTAACCCTTACAATGGTTTAGAGAATGATATTTCTAGCCTAAGGAATGACGGTAATATCCTTTTAATAGGTGACTTTAATGCTCGAACTTCAAACAACCAAGCTATTATTCTAAGCAATCATTCCAACCCTAATCCTCTTTGGTTAAACGAAGACCCTACTCTGGCTAGTAGGTACAAAAGGAGCTTTGAAGACCTCGAGGAAAATTTGTTTGGGTCGGAGCTAGTCAAGCTCTGTAGTGCTCAGGATCTCATAATTTGCAACGGTCTAAAGAAGTGGCCCAATTCCAGCAAGATGACCTGCATCCATGGACTTGGTAGCAGCGTGGTAGACTATGTTCGTCGTTATTTCTGATATCCCATTATACAATGAAATAATAAATTTTGACATCTTAAATGACCATGAACCTGACTCTGATCATAGGCCTCTACTTATAACTCTCAATTTTGTCATGCATAGAGTTCCCACAAAAAATAATACTTACAGCGAAAAGAACTTAATATTTGATAGAAATAAAAATGATCTCTTTCTAAATGAATTAAAAACTAATTTGCTTCCTTCATCTAGTATAGACAACATAGAAGACCTCTATCATAATTTTACTACAACCCTCTCATATTCTATTAACAAGTTCTCAATTGAAGTTTCAAATAATAAAAGAAATAGCAAAACCAATCCATGGTATGACAAAGATTGTAAAAGTGCGAGGAGAGCAATTAAGGAAGCTGTTGATGAATCTCTTAAAATGGACAAGATAAAAATATATAAAGCCCTAACTAAAAGGAAAAAGAGGTAGTACATTCGTCAAAGACAGGAGAATCTCTTACACCTCTCTAAGGTAGCTCCTAAGAAATTTTGGAGGCAGATTCTGACTAGGAAGACTAAAGATAATAATAAAATTGCTCTTCACGATTGGAATTCCTATCTTCAAAAGCTTTATGAATCTCCAAATGTCACGGATAATTTGGAAACCCTACTCACAACGAAAGAAGTTTTCTCTTTAGAAGACATTAAGTTTGGGGTTAATTGCCTCGCTAATGGGAAAGCTAAGGACAATGAAGGTTACCAGGCGGAAATCTTAAAAATTGGAGGTCCTGTCCTCATCCCCCACATCCACAAGCTTTTCAATCAAGCAGTCAAGCAAGGGTTCCCTAAACCTTGGACTGAGAGCCTCATTATCCCTAGTTTTAAAAGTGGGGATACAAATAACCCCTCTAATTATCGGACAGTTATGATCAGCCCTCTCTTAGCCAAGTTATATGGTAGTATTTTGGAAAAGAAGTTAAGCATATGGCTTGAAAGTGAAGGTAAGTGGGCTAGAGGCCAAGGAGGTTTCAGAAGGCATCACTCAACAACAGACCACCTCGTTACGCTTAGGATCATTGCGGAGGAATGTCGTAATGATAAATCCAATTTATTTTGTTGCTTTGTGGACTTTAGAAAGGCTTTCGATATGGTTCCTAGATACAACCTTTGGAATAGATTAGAAGAGCTAAAGGTTCCTCTCGAGTTGAGAGCTGCCGCTATAAGGTTATACGAGAATGTAATTGCCAAGCTAAAGAGCAATGAGGGGTGGTCGAAAGATATTAAGTGTGACATCGGAGTTAAACAAGGTTGCCCCCTCTCCCTTACCCTATTTGGCATTTACATCGATAAGCTCGAAGGCTATTTAGAGGAAGCAGGATGTGATGGCACGATCTTAGCTGGGATAGTCGTCATCCTTCTTCTCTATGCTGACGATATTGTTCTTTTGGCAAGGTGCCCATCTGATCTTGATAAGCAACTCAGGCTTCTTAAGGATTTCTACTCTACCATGGGTATGACTGTTAACACTGACAAAACAAAAGTTATGATTATCAAATCCAAGAAGGATACTTACGCTAATTTTATGTATGACAATAATAACTTGGAGGAAGTGTATTCTTACAAGTACCTAGGAATTGATATTCATCACAAGCTCAACTGGAACCATAGCATTGAGAAAAGGATTAATGGGGGTGGAAAGCTTCTTTTGGTCTTGAAAATAATTGTAAAATAGCAAACCTTGTAATATGGGATAAAAAGAAGTTCCTCTTTGAAACTTTAGTCACTCCTGTTATCTTATATGGCTGTGAGGTTTGGGGTTGCGGCATCTCCAGAGAATCATGGAGAAAGATTGAGCAAATCCAGAAGCATTTTATAACTTATAACCTGAAAATTAAAAGTAATACACCCTATCATATTCTCCTTATAGAAGCAGGTATTTCCCCTATTGAGAGCCTAGCTATGATTAGGTTTCTGTTGTACAAGCACAAACTCAATAACATAGACGATCATAGACTTCCTAAGCTAGCTTTAAATTCCAGTCAAAACCACCTAAGGCTCAATCGGGGGTGGCATAAAGACACAAGGGCCTGGTTAAACTATCGGGAGATCAACGAGAATGATGCATTGCAAAACATAAATAACATTAAAGATATTGTTACTTCTAAGTTCAAAGAAAAAATGTGGTGTGAGAAAGATTTAGCAGCTAAAAGAAAATTAAGTTATTATAAGAAGGTCATTAACCCCACCCTAGAAGATCAAAAGTATCTCTCTATTTTAACTAGCTCAAAGAAGAAAATTAATATAGCAAAGATTAGAACGAATTCTCATGAGCTCCATAGTGAAACAGGCCGTTGGGCAGTTCCTAAAATGCCATGGATGGAAAGGATCTGCCATATATGTGAGAATAAGAACATCTAGGATGAAAACCACTTCCTCTTAGAGTGCCCTGCGTACAACCACATTAGATCTCAATTTCACAATCTTTGTTACAATACTGACATTCCTAGCCTTTTACAATGTCAAAATTATAGTGAGCTTGGGAGGCTTCTCTTCAAGCTTTTTGAGCATAGGAATAAAATCTTAAATCAAAATAAATAATTTGTTTTTTTAGGTCCGATAGACCAATGTTTGGTCTCAACGGACATTAACCATCATCATTATCATCATCATCATCATCATATATATATATATATATATATATATATATATATATATATATATATAATAATTAAAAATATGTTGATAGAAGAATAAAATTATTGAAGGGTCTAGGATATGTCTTAACACTGTTTTTGTTTGGCTAAGAATTTGTTTTTTCAGATATAAAGAAATAGGTTAATGGCAAGAAATATTTGGCAAAAGTAAAAACCTATCTCTTACAAACCATCAACAAATAATTTTAATTAACGTAATTTGTTACCCATTCCACTATGGTCCGGTTAGGGGAACAAAAAGAGATAGAAAACCCAAAGTGAAACAACCCCTTAGTACACCTCATAGTACACCTCGTTTCGGGCGTGTCCCCACCAGGGTCGGAGATAGTCCTGTAAGGTAGTTCTCGGGCAATGACAACCAGAAGGTAGGCTCGGGCAGTCATCCTTTCAAGATAGCTAATAGCTCACTGGTCCAGCTCCGAAGCACCACCTACTCATTTATCAAATGGTCAGCCGCATGAGCACCTACCATCCATTGAACTCTTGTTTCGCGATATGGAACACGCTAGTATGTTCCGTACCGTTGCTGTCAGGAGCACCTACCATTTGTCACAATTTCGGAAAGAAAATTGACATTCATCATGGTCCTTTTTCGCCGCCTATTTCAGTCATGTTCGATCGAGGTGAATCCAGGCAATAATAGCAGCCATAAGGCGTAGGGAGTTGGCCAAAAACCAAAAAGAGAGAAGATTCTGTCTTTGATTCAGAAAGAAATTAGGTTCCATCAAGTGATGCGGCGGACCTCAGAGGGGAAAAGGCCCTCTTCTTTGTTTCATTCAATGTAGGTAAGATCTAGCGCTAATGACTACATGTATGGTTTCGGTCATGGCTCCGCTGGTACATTGATGGAATGCTTGCTCCCTAATGCCATGGTCTTTTCCAGGCTGGAATGCATGATCCAGAGCTGGTAGTAATCGATAGCCAGAACCAATAGCAGCTTGTCTTTTGGCTTGATAAAGGACTTGCTATTATTTCCACCCAAAACGCGGGATAACAGGAGGTTATGGGTTTGCGAAGGGTAAGAGATCAAGTTATAGTGCGACATCCGGTAGGCCATCATTATAGTGCCTCCGGTGTAGATTGTTAGGGGTGTTCAGTAGTATGCTTGGGGAGATTCAGAGTGAAGGATCGAAGGTGGAATGCTAGCCGTTGGAATAACAAGAAGTTAACCCGCATGGGCTTTTGGGCTTACGGTAGATAATCGCTGACTAGAACAGCCGTTGGCCAGACCTGTTGGCTTGACCTGATGACTGGAACTGTAGGATAGGGAGGTAGGTCACCGCATACCTGGGACTACCGGCTGCTGGATTATATGACTGGATTCGTTGGGTTAGCTATATGGACTGGGTATGGTGGCTTGTTTACCAGTACGTTACGGACCTATGGCCGCTCTAGAAGCGCCTACTTCGGATCTAACTACATGCCTGCCTGGTCGACCCGTGGAGAACCTTTTAGCTTGTCTGTCTCATCAAATCCGCAGCTACACCTATTTGAGCATTAGCACATACATCACATAAGGAGGGAAAGAACCACAGGGAACACATATATAGGCAGTGACCGGAGCCCGGACAATAGAAACCCTACCAGGCACTACTACCTCACACAACTCGCTCCAATGCCATTAAGAGGACTTCACCCCATAACACACATAAAAAGAAACGCCCTAGGGATGAGAGCAAATGCCACTATTGTTCAGAAACTCATTCATGTAGCAGATACGGACCCGATAACGGAGCATGCTGTTTCAAAAAAGATAGGGTGGCCCCCAAAAAAGATAGGGCGTCATTTTCACGGGCACACTTGAAATGACAAACCGAACACTGGCCAGATATGACAGATTGACGTTGGTTGGAACAAACACCATTAGAAAAGCTACAGGGCGAAAGCCACTCGCCTGACTGAGGAAACCACCCCTTACGAGACCCCGCCCCGAGAGCACCTACCATACAAAACACATAGCGGCAACCATATCATCTATCCCATGGCACAGCAACTAATACGGCGACTGGATATGCACCTCCATAAATTGGCTTTGAAACTCAATGAGCACAAGTCTAATTTAGATAATGGTAGTCAAATACTTCCACTCAGGCAACTAGAGAATCTGAAGCTTGCTTTCGAACTAGTGGTTCGGATGGATGCTTCCTGTACTGCTAGTTATTAACCAATCTGCATTGAGGCTCTTTATTCCTAAGTGGCATGGAGTGGATTAGTAGATGCATGAGTTTGTCAGTTTCTAAGGGAGCGGGGACGTCGCACTTTATACTTGCATGATGTCTTTTTCGGTGTCGGTCATGCTTTCGTTCTCATGATGGTAAGCCCGGTGGGTATTACGCTTTATAATGATGATATGTTTGGGGGAGCATTGCGGCTCTCAGTCATGATTGATTCTCCCGGACGTAGCTCACGTTTGTTTGTCTTGGCTGACGCGCGCTTTGTACAGGCTCTTGTCACATGGGTCAGGCTTTCATAGTGGCTGGTGTCGGATAGCGGGGTGTGTAATTGAAACATGTGTACGCTCTACAGTTTTCTATGGTAGTATATTGGGATAATAACGATAATAAAATAATAAATGATAATGTAATTTTCCATAATAATAATATAGTAATAAATAATAATTATACTCATTGTTATTTTGAAAATTTAATCATGATTAGTTTCTCGAAAAAAACAAAACTAAACTAAATTAAACTATTAAAAAATACATATTTAAAAGCAGTAAGATGCTCCAAACAAAAGGAAGAATAACACAAATGTATTTAAATAAAAATAATAATTATAAAATGAAAAGGTACAAAAGTATTAGAGGAAGGAAATAAAAATATGTGTGAACGACTGAGAAAAAAGGCAAACGTAAACCACTAAAGGAAAAGTTGACGTACGAATTAAGATACGATGACACGCCGAAAGGCGTGAGTTGTGTAAATAGACTTCACAAAGTTTGGAATTAATGAATATATGGAAGATCCTATGATATTATATTAAGATTATTTTTAAAGTAATAAAAAAAACTAAAGCATTTTGGTTTTTTTTAATAGTAAATGATTGATTAAATGATATTTAGAGATTTTATCAGATTGAAAATATCATGGTTATTGTAGATTTATTTTAATTTTTTATTTATCAATCATTAAGAGGGATCAAATCTCTTGAGGTCTAAATTTTTTTACAGTGAAAAAATATTTAATCTCTCTCGATGCTTGGAATCTAGAGTTAAAATGGCTCTAGCCTAGTCTTTCCCCACTTTAAATAGGCTATATTTCGCATAAATACCATGCGTCAAAAAGTTATTTTTATTTTAAGATATGGTTAAAGAGATTTGATCCCTCTTGGTGCTTGGTAGATCCAGAGTTAAGATGGATCTAGCCTAGTCTTTCCCCCTTTAAATAGGCTATATTCCACATGAATGCCATGGGCCAATACATTATTTTTATTTTACGTTATGGTTATTTTTATTATTTTTATTATTATTGTATTATCTTTGTTTACATGACAACATTACAACATCTCTTCCATACCGAGTTGGAGAGCGCCTCTCGGTGTAATTACCAAAGTTTTGTAATTATCTTCTTGATTCATTATCAATATTGCGAGAGTTATTTTTAATTTCTATTATATTTCTATTAATTTTAATGGAGTAATATTGTATTTTACTAAATTTATCTTTTGATCAAACATATTAGTATTAATGGAAAAATAAAGATTGAACTGCACAACACCATGATACTAGGTTGTGTTGTTGATTCCTAGTGATTGACACTAAGTAGTGTTAAAGTTGTCTATTAGAACCCCCGGCCAAGAGCAATCTATTTCTAAACATTAGCTCCTTAAAACTAACTAATTTCTGACTGGTTCATGGGTGGATGAATACCATGGGTTGATGCCATTTTCTATTCGGATCATATTTTGTATTTATGTGCTTCATTTGATCATGGAACTTTGGGTTCTTAGCCAACTTTATTGCAGAAGTGTTTTCAATCAAGAAAGGAGTTGAATGCACTTGTTGCTCTTGCAAATCTTCCAAAATTTTCCTGAGAAACACAATTTCCTTTGTTGCTTCAGCGACTTCCACATATTCTTCCTCAGTTGTGGAATTCGCTAGAATTGATTGTTTGTGTGACCTCTAGGAGACAACTCCTGATACAAGACTCATAACATAACCTGAAGTAGATACCTCGATTTTTTTATCTCCATCGAAGTCTGAATCAGAGTATCCAATCAACTTGAAGTCGCCCACCTGTGTATACTTAAGTCCAAAGTCTTGAGTTCCCTTCAAGTACTTTAGATCTCTTTTTGCAGCAAACCAATGACCCTCGCAAGGCTTTTGCATAAACCTAGAGAGGATTCCAACAACAAATGAAATACTTGGTCTAGTAGTCGTCAAGTAGTTGAGACTTCCTACGAGTTGTCTATACTTTGTTTCATCCTTGAATTCTTTTCCTTCAGTGGATGTGAGCTTTAAGCTCTATTCCATAGGAGTAATCAAAGGATTGCACATAGCCATGCCAAAAATGTTCAACAGATCTCCAATGTACTTCTTCTGTGAGAGGAATGTAAACTTTGCATGTTGAGTTACTTCAATACCAAGATAGTAGTGAACATAGCCCAAATCTATCATTTCAAAACCTTTCCTCGATTCCTTTTTTATGGATGCAATGTAGCTCTCATTGTTCCCTATCATCAGAATATCATCTACATACACCACAAGATATACAATTGTTTTTCCAACTTTATTGACAAACAAAGTTGCATCATCAAGATCATAATGTTTGAAGTTGAGTTTCAAAAGATGCTTAGTTAACTTCTCGTACCAGGTTCGCGGTGTTTGCTTGAGGCCATACAAGGATTTTACAAGCTTGCATACTTTGTGTTCTTAACCCTTCACAATAAATCCTTCTGGTTGGGACATAAAAACATTATCTTTCAGATCTCCATTCAAGAAAGCAGTTTTTACATGCATTTGATGGACTTTCTAACCGTTATGAGCTTCCAAGGCAAAGAGTGTCCGGATGGTAGCACATTTTGTTGTGGGGGTAAAAGTCTCCTCATAGTCGACCCCTTCCTTTTGTGCAAAACCTTTTTCCACGAACCTAGCTTTGTGCTTGTCAAGTGAGCCATCTACTTTATACTTGTTCTTGAAGACCCACTTGTAGCCTATTGGTTTCATTCCCAATGGAGGATCAACCAGCTTCCAGGTGTCATTATTTATCAAAGCATCATATTCTTTCTACATCGCTTCTTTCCATTCATCATGAGAAGCGGCTTCTTTGAAGGAAGTTGGTTCAAAATCTATAGACAAATTTATTTCACAATCATAAAAAACATCCATATCAATATGTGAATCAGAATCGTCTACATCACCTCCATTTTTTCTGGTTGAGCTTCTTATTCCTGTTTTTCCAACCTCATCAGGACAAACACTTTCAATTGTCTTTGTCAGCCATTTTGGAGGACCTTTTTGAGATGGCCCAAGTTGCTCAATTGACTGATTTAGGGCTAAATCAAGATTTAGTCTCCCAATTTTGTCAATCACATCACTCAAAGTGTCATCAGTGGTTGGAGCTTCATGTGGGGGAGAAAGCACTTCAGAAGAAGATTCCACAGATTGATCCAGTATAGGAATCCCCCCTTCAATATGTGGAATCCCATTATCAAATTCTTGAAAAGACTTTGCATTATTGAATTGAGGCTTCTGTGATCCATATCAGGTTTGAAAAAATAAATTTATTTTATTATTTTTAACCTCTATATAATTTCATATATCCCCATATAAATAGTTTCTAATATATATTTATATATTTTCATTAAATAGGTATGACCTTTTTAGCTAACTATTAATTTAAGATATATATATATATATATATATATATATATATATATATATATATATATATATATATATATATATATATTTTATAATGAGTAAAACCTCTGGGTAATATATCTGTTTCATTAATTAATATTTTAATATTTAGTTCTTTACTAAGTATGGTTATGCCCCTGTTC
Organism: Pinus tabuliformis; assembly: GCA_031772625.1. NCBI lineage: Eukaryota > Viridiplantae > Streptophyta > Pinopsida > Pinales > Pinaceae > Pinus > Pinus tabuliformis. Next base: position 1,061,960,416 of record CM062815.1, read on the forward strand.
ATGTCTATCTAACCGTTTCTCAATCTATTTTAGCCGTTAGTCATTTTAACCGTTACCTAATCTAGAATTATAGCCTTTGGAGGTTCTGCTCTCACTATCTAACATGCAAAGCTAGATCTGATTCTTCAACTTGTCTTGGTGATGAACCACACTGGTTGGTTCGAAACGCGTCGACAAAAGAAATATCATGTGATTTATGCCGAAAAATACTTTGCATGTCCGAATGTATCCAAGTGATCAAGACGTTGCTCAACAACATTGTCAATCTTGGAAGATTTAAGAAATATCACATCTCTAGATATTATAAACTTCTTGTTCACTTCATCATAAAGATAGTATGCTTTGGAGGTATTTAAGTACCCCAAGAAGATACACTTGCAACTCCTTGAACCGAGTTTGTTTCTCTATCCCTTAGGTATCAAGGCATAATAAGTGGAACCAAAAACCTTGAGATGTCTCACCAAACGAATGTGGCCATACCACATTTCATAGGGAGTCTTGTCTTTTATAGCATTAGATGGACACCTATTCTTTATATACACAACACATAGAAATGCATCAGCCTAAAACATCAATTTTACATTCTTGAAAAATATCATGGAACATACCATATTTAAGATTGTCTTGTTCATTCTTTTAGCCACTTCATTCTGTTGGGGATTATAAGGCACGGTTGTTTGATGTTTGATCCCATGCTAGGGAAGATATTTTTCAAATTCATTTGAAGTGTATTCTCTTCCATTATCGGTGCGAATAGAGCCAATATGAGATTGTGCATCATTTTCAATCCATGCATGAAAGTTCTTGAATGTTTCAAAATCTTCAGATTTGTTCTTCAATAAATAAGCCCAACGGATTCTAGTGTAGTCATCAATAAATGCCATCATATATTTATTACCATTTGCAGAAGGAATAGGCATTGGGCCACATAAATCAGAATGAATGAATTCAAGTTTTCTATGTGCTCTAGAATGAGAAGCATGAAAAGTTTGTTTGTTGTGCTTTCCTAAGATACAAGCATCACATTGTTTAAGTTTCCTAGGAATTGTAGGCAAACCAATAATACCATTTTTCTTCAACAAATGAAGGTTTTCATAGTTCAAGTGTCCAAATCTAGCATGCCATAAAAGACTTGATGGAAATGTACTTTCATCATAGTGAGAGCTATATGAGAAGTTATGTGCACGATCAAAGGTTCCTTGCAACTTCATAAGTCTTTCTTCTTCTATCCCTGTCATGACAAGTGAGTGATGTGATGTTTTTCTGACCTCGACCTTGCCATCAAATATATGAATCGAGTGTCCTTGCTAGCGGATGTGGACCAAAGACAGCAACTCTCTCCTCAGCTCTAAGAGGTATAGAACATCATGTAGAAGAAATTTTGGAAGACCAGGCAGTTTGAGCCTGATGGTGCCAAGCCCTGATGGCTTGAGTTTTGACTTGTCTGCAAAGTATACTGCTCCATCAACATTGTCAATGAATTATTCAAAGAAATATCTCCTGAAAGTCATGTGGCAAGTTGCTCCTGAATCAAGCAACCAATCATCCTTCCATGAAGCAAGTGAAGCATTGAATAAGTCTTCAGTTACTCCAATGTTGCAATGTGTCACAACATAATGAGCAGACTTGGGTGCTTTATTTTTCCCTTTGTTATTTGTTTTACATTTCCCTTCATTTATTTCTTTGCTAATTCTGTCCCAAGGCAACTTACAAGTGGAAGTGTCATGTCCATCTCTATTGCATTGTATGCAATGAAGATTAGACTTTTCTCCTTGGAACTGTTTGCCCCCCTTGCCTCTAAAATTCTTCCTTCCTCTTCCTCTTCGACCAACTCTTCCTCTAGAAGAATCTTGTGCATGATTCTTCTATTTATGTGCAAGACACACAACTTTTTCAGAAGACTGAGGAGTTGTCTTCTTCCCAAAATCCTTTTCTCTCTCAGCAAACTTCTTCTCAGTGGAGTCAAAGATAATCTCCTTAAGGTTGCCACTTGCTTGCAATGAATCAAGATAATGTGAATAGGTGGGATATAGTGCCTTGACATAAGCTATGAGAGGAATATATATCTCAACACCAGTGGTTTTTATGTCATGCATAATGGATCTTACTTTTGATGCTAAGGCAAGAGGGTCATCATTTTTCAATTCAAGATTGAACAACTTAATCATCAATTGAACAACTTCAAGTTTAGAGTGTGAGTCATACAATTCCTTCAACTTCTTTAGGGCTTCATAAGCATTTGAAAATGGAGAAATATGGTGACTCGCCTCTTCATTTAATGACGTTGTAATCAAGGCATAGGCCTTGTTGTTATTATTTTCCCGAATGGCAATCTCCTTATCTAAAATAGGTTTTCCTTGTGCATTGTATTCTTCTCCTTCACAAATTCTTTTCCACAACTAATTAAAAATGAGGGTGTATTTTATCTTCTAGGACCACTCATGGTAATTCTCTTTGCTAGTAAAAACTACTCCCATTATCAATATAAGTAAATACATCATTAAAAAAACTATCTATCTTTATTTCCAAAACAAATGCAATCTTTCTTGACATCTTCTATTTAAGCTACTAAACTTCACTTCACATTAATACTTTAATATGACATATAATATATTACATTCCTTAATGTCACATCATCCTACAATATGTTATATATATATATGAGATATTCATAAACTCCACTCATGGTTCTCGGCCAAGAAACAATGGAATGTAATGTTGAAGACACTCGAGCATATAATAGCAGCATAAAATGTATGAGCATTCACACTATTCAGTACCAACAGAGATTTGCATATATCGAAATTCAAATGAGTCAACACGCATATAAAATTCCAGCAGGCCATAATAGACAACAAGCGTATTTTATCATACCCAACAATCCAAACATTCAAAACCAACTCACAGAGCATACCATGAATCCAGCGTACACACTGTAAATCCATCCCCATCAGATTTCAATCGTCTGGGCAGTGCCACCAGCAGAGTTTCAAGACGTACAACGCACGGTCATTGCACCATACCATTTACATGCAAACCTCCCAGCACACGACACATGGTTTCATAGTCATTACAATGCAGCCAACGCATAGTTATTTCAACACAGCCAATGCTCCAAATTCTGGCAGGGAAAAAATGAGGACAATGGTAGAAAATTTGCCGGAGTTACAACACAAAAATACTAATTCGGGAGCTGACTTTGATACTATGTCAAGGAGTTACAACACAAAAATACTAATATGGTATTAATAATACTAATTCGGGAGCTGCCTTTGATACTATGTCTGGGAGTTACAACACAAAAATAATAATAATACTAATATGGGATTAATATGGGAGTTGGTTTTGATAAATTGCGTTTTGTATTAAGATGGAACATGAATATATATATGGAGAACGAGACTATTGGGTGTCAATTTTCTTTATTTTCCTATTTACCTGGATCTACCTAATCCCAAAAATTAAGTGTCAACGTTTACAATAACATAAAAAGTGGTATTTTCTTTAGGTTCCTTAAATATTAGGAAGAAAAATTGACAAAATTTTATTTGAAATTTACTTTTCATTAAAAATATTAAAAATGATGAATTTACTTTTACATGATAAATAACAAATTTAACATATATATATAAAATAAATGAAAATAGAATCACCAATCAATTTTTTTTTGGGAAATTTACCATTGATTATAGGAAAAGCATTTTTAAAGGTAGTTTTCTCCTAAAACTTGGTGGTTTTGAAAACCATTTTTATGTCTATGTACTTGTCCTCTTATGCCATGTTTTCCTCTTTAGTGTGTTAGTATTTCACTAACTTATCTCTGTCAATGTTGTTTTGCATGTAAACTTTATTTAATTTACTTTTGGTTTGCCTCTTCATAATTGTAGTCCATTGTCTCTCTGTATTTGTGATTTCACCCATGATACTTTCACTTATTGGTTTGCAACTGTAAACAATTACGACTACGACCATCAATACATTGGGTATGAGTGACTACTAATCATCTAAAAACGACAATCCAAGATGAATTTTGGAGATAATGGTGAGTATGCTAGCAAATTTAGCTGAAAAGTTGCTCCAAGAGCAAAAATTGATTGATTGAGCACTTATAATGGTGATCAAACCCTCAACATTTCAAGCATTTAGGAACAATTACAAAGAATTTCATGTCAATTTGAAGATCTACAAACAATGGATATGTTAATGTGAATGATTTATAGGTGCAGAAAGAGGATTGTAAGTATTGTGATTTTTGCTCAACCATGTTTTCAATGAGCTTCAACTTCTTTTCGTGTTTCCCTTGCAAAATATGACAAACCCCTTATCTAGAGTATAAATTTGAAAGATATTCTTACCTCTCAAGTAAATTTTTTATGATGGATTTCTTTTTAAAATTACCCTTAGCATGATGTTCTGTATTTATTTTTTCCCATCACAACAATATTATATCTTAGATAAATGTCTTTCAGATTAATCACATCATTAAGATTAGGTGACTTAATCCTAATAATGTAATTAATCTGAAAGACATTTATCTACTATGTGAATTATAAAAATCTCAAATCTAACAATATTATATCTTCTTTTTCCTCATTTTCTCATTTTTATATTAAATAAAAAAATAACTTTTTTATTACTGTAAACCTAATATCATCAAATTGAAAAAAATTATACAAAATATTTGACATACATTATAGAAAATACAACATTATTAAACAAATAAACCTAATTTTTTTTTTAATGTTTAAGATTCTTTTTGTTGAGCATCTTTTCAATTTTTTATAATTAAACAAATCTAAAATCCAAATTTTGTTACTAAAAAAATAATATAAAATAAATGCACTCTTACCTATTGATGCAATTTGAAAATGAATATAAATGTGGCATACAAGCTTGAAAATTTTCCACCGACCAAAGAGAAAAATAAAATAAACACATTCATATCTCTTCACATAATTTGAAATTGAATACAAATGCTATATATATTATTCAACGTTTTTTCAATATTTAGTTTTCATCGCAACATCTGATGGGACCAGCCTGCGTACTCTAACCGGACATAAGATTTGATTTATTCGAAATTATTAAATATATGATTTTGGTAGGGTTTAGTGGTACTTAGATATTTTGGTTGTGATTAATGTGATTGCTATGGTACTCTTGTGAGGGAGACACCTGTCTCGACCTCGGGCTCTGTTCTCCCGCCTTCACTGTGCTTGTAACCCTAGCTCCTCACTTGGTCCGTCATTTCGATTGTTGTTTGTTTGCGATGAGAGGGTCTGCTCTCTGGTTTTCCTCCTGAGGGTTTCGTTAATGTTGCTCTAGTGCTCAACTTGGCTTCTCGGCCACGACTTGTCCAGTAGCAGGACTCTGCTAGTGTTTTATCTATTTTGATGGATGCCTGTATTTGCTTGCCGGTCTGCCTGAGGGTTCTGGGCTGCCTTTCGACGTTCTGCGACTATGTCCGAAGGTTTGCTATGACACGATGACAGCTTATTTCCTCCTAAATGTGTCTGGAATTATTGTGTTTATGTTTCACTGGTTACTGTTCGATGACTCTGCTATTTAATCTTGCTTCTGGTTACTTGTGCATTCAGGTTGCGGCCACGAGGTGACCTCGTTCTCGACCTCGGTTCGCAGACTCCTTAGGTATGCTTTCTTTCTTTGCTTTAGTATTTGTTATGCTTCTCTTCTCGGTCCTGACAGTTAATGCTCCTTGTGAGCAGGGTCTCTTGTTGGTTCGCGACTTGTTGTCGTCTCTCTGCTTGCAGTTCGTCAACCCCTTCTCTGGTAAGTGAAACCCTTACCCTATTTCTTTACTCGTTTGAGTTCTGTTGTGTTCTGCTGTTGATTCTCTACTTGTGGTGGTTGCAGGTGGAAGGCGAGCAAGCAACGGTGGCTTCGGCTCCTCTTGCGCTTCGCTAGACCGGGTAGGGTCTTTCCATGATGTTCATACTTGTAACCTGTTGATGTTGTTGTGTCTTAGTTTCAGGCTTCGGCCTCTCTGTCGTTTAATTAGTCCCTCTGTGGAATATGGATAGGTTGCTTGTCTTGCTTAAGATCTTTGGGGTTTTAGGGTGAGCGTATGTTCAGGGTTTCGAACCCAGGTCTTCGGTCTACTTGTGACATGAACTGGTTTAACTTATGTATATGTAATTCAGGGTTTTGAACCTAGGTCTTCGGTTTACTTGTAATATGCATTGTTTAACTTAACTTATAAATTATTTTGCAAAAACTCTAGTAACTTATCTTTCAAACTGTGTTTGCAATGAAAAGATTTATATAATGAGTCTTGTAGTACCTGGACTTTGATGTTGTTTTCGTATTGGTGATTCTGGTGATGTTAAATGTGAAACCCTCTGCTTGTTCGCCTTGTTGTACACTCGTTACTGTTCAAAACTGTAAGTGGTTGTTTGTGAGGCTTGTCAGTTCTTCAATGGTTTCCTCTCCATATGCTTGCAACAACACTTTCACGCTCTCGATCTTGCTGTCTTTGTTTATCTTGATGTCTGCTAAAGATTTCAATTTCCAAGGCTTGCTTCTCTTTGGAAATGCGCTCAATATATTTTAAGAACAGGAAAGAAACTAATTGCACATGGAATTCAGATGGCTGCGAAATATTACTTGTAAATTCTTTTTGCTCTTCTACTATGATGGAAATCAACCTCACAATGATTTGTTCTTTTCGCTTTTATATGATGTGTTAAACAGTTTTGGAAACTGTTAACAGTTACCATAAGAAACTGCCAATTTCCTATTTATCTAAATTCTAGGATTAATTAAAAAGAAGCAGAGTTTTTGGTTTTTTGTAAATAAATAAAACAAAACATCTTAACAGAAAAATGAAACTGAAACTATTGTCGTGTCCCAACTGCTGATAACTAAGGAAATAAAATAAGAAGAAAAAAACAACTCAGGTACAATGACCTGTGAACCTGTTTAGCTTGCGAGTCAAACACCTCCACTTGTCTACCCCTGGTTGGATGCTCCTGCATCAAGCTCCCGGGGTAACAAAAAGTCATGGCTCCAGTCCATGAGCTCCTCGATAGAATACCCTGCACGTTGTATATGTCCCGCATCAAGCCACGAACTGTCCTCTATAGGGCGGTTCTTCCACTTGACGAGGTATTGTAGGTACTCCTTCTTCCGTGTCCGCCTGGCCACTTGTGTGTCGAGGATTCCCTCGATTTCGAGCGGCTGAGCTGAAGGCATTTGTCTCATCCACGAACTACTCTCCTCCTGGGTGTCCCGTTTTGGCTGTGCCGAACTGTCCTCTTCCAAATTGGCAGTGTATGGAAATAAATCTGCCACATTAAAAATGGGCAATATTCCTATACCTGGAGGCAATTGCAGTTCATACGCATTTGCAGAAAACTTGCGCAAAATCTTACAAGGTCCAATTTTTTTGAATTTCAGCTTGTTGTATTCACCCCTAGGAAATCGTTCCTTGCACAGATGCGCCAAGACCTGATCCCCCACATTAAATTGTACCTCACGTCGTTTCAAATCAACTTTTTGTTTGTACTTCTGACTGTTGTCTTGTAATTTCATCTTCACCTGCTCATGTAGGTCATTAATTGCTCTTGCAAAGTCTTCCCTGTCAGCACTTCTTTTCTCTAGCTGTCCCAAATCCCACAGTTCATGCACTCCTCAGGGATGCATTCCGTACACAATCTGAAAAGGACTGCTTCCTATGCTTCGATTTGGTGAATCGTTGTAAGCAAATTTTGCTTGAGCAAGCACATGATCCCACATACGTGAATTTTCTCCCACTAGACTCCTTAGCAGGTTTCCTAGACTTTTGTTCACCACCTCTGTTTGCCCATTTGTCTGTGGGTGATAAGTGGAGCTGAAGTTCAACTGTGTGTCCAGCTTCTTCCACAGGGTGCGCCAAAAATGTCCTATAAATTTCACATCTCTGTTAGAGACAATGGACTTAGGCAAGCCATGTAACCTGACAATCTCTGTGAAAAACAAGTGTGCTACGTGAGTGGCATCACTGGTTTTCCTACAAGGAATAAAATGCGCCATTTTTGAAAATCGGTCTACTACCACCATCACAGAGTCATGACCATGCTGTGTTCTCGGTAAACCCAAGACAAAGTCCAAGCTCACTGAGTCCCACGGTCTACCTGGAATAGGCAGTGGTGTGTAGAGTCCCGTATTCTGACTATGTCCTTTTGCCAATTGACACACTTTACACCTGGTTACAAATCGCTGCACATCCCTTCGCATTCTCAGCCAATAATAAAAGTGACTGAGCTGATCCAAGGTCTTGTCAATGCTGAAATGTCCGGCAAGACCTCCACTATGTTTCTCCCGGATGATGTTCTCCCTCATCGAACAGTCGGGAATACATAGTTGTCCTCCCTTAAACAACAGCTTCTCCTGTAGGTTATAGTCCAACCATGGACTATTATTCCTCATCAAAGGGTTTTGGCAGGCTTCATAAGCCTCCTTAAAATCTGCATCTGTCTGATACAAGTCTTTCAGGTGTTCAAAACCCAGCACTTGTATCGTGCTCTCCTGCAAAAGCAAAACCCTTCTGCTCAATGCATCTGCTACCTTGTTGGCCTGTCCACTAATATGTTTCAACACAAATGTATAACTCTGCAAGTATTCAACCCACTTCGCATGCTTGTGGTTCAGTTTGTGCTGCTGCATAACATACTGCAATGCAGAATTATCTGAAAACAAAACAAACTCATTACCCAGCAAATAGTGTCTCCTTGTCATATGATGAGTACTTCTGCCTGCTTTCATTCAACTTTTCACTGAAATAAGTAACAGGTTTGTCTTCTTAGCTGAGTACGGCCCCAATGGCTGTACCACTGGCATCACAACGAACTTGAAAAAGTTTGTTGAAGTCAGGTAGCCTCAAAATTGGCCTCTCAGTGATCTTCTTTTTCAACATCTGGAAACTCCTTTCCGCCGCTTCAGTCCACTGAAAAGGTTGACTTGCCTTCTTGATTTTATCCAACATAGGTGCGCAGATTCCACTAAAGTCCCTTATAAACTTACGATAAAAACTTGCCAACCCATGAAAACTTCATACTTCGAACAGACTCTTAGGGGATGGCTAGCTAAGTATAGCTGCAACTTTTTCTGGGTCCATTTTCAGCTCATTCTCTGCAATCACGAAACCCAAATAGATCAACTCCTTCTAAAAGAAAGTGCATTTCTTCAGATTTATCAGCAACTTGTTTTGCTGCAATTTATCCAAAACAGATCGAACATGTCGAAAATGTTCCTCCCTGGTTTTGCTGAAAATCAGTATATCGTCAAGATACACAATCACAAATTTCCCAATGAACTCCTTCAGCATTTCGTTCATCAGGCGCATAAAAGTACTAGGTGCATTACTTAACCCAAATGGCATCACCAGCCATTCATATAGCCCTTCATTAGTCTTGAAAGTTGTTTTCCATTCATCCCCTTCCCGGATTCTAATATGGTGGTATCCACTCTTCAAATCTATCTTCGAAAAATAGGCTGCCCCACTCAAACAGTCCATCATATCGTCCATTCGTGGCAATGGAAACTTGTATCTGATCATAATCTTGTTTATTGCTCGCGAATCCGTGCACATCCACCATTCGCCTCCTTTCTTGGGAGCAAGCACCGTCGGAACTACACATGGGCTCAAGCTCTCCCGAATCAGTCCCTTATCCAGCAATTCATGTACCTGTTTTCTAATCTCCTCGTTGTCTTTGGGGCTCATCCGGTAAGCAGCTTTATTCGGTAAACTAGCTCCAAGGATGAAATCTATGTAATGATTGATACTCCGCTTTGGTGGAAATTTATCTGGTAAATCATCCACCACAATGTCGCTGAATTCTTGCAACATTTCCTAAATTTTTGCAGGTAAATCAGAAATTTCTATGTGCAACAACACTATTCTTGGTCTTCTCACAACAACATATTTCACTTCATCATCTTCAATCTCCTTTAAAAATTGTTTTAACACTTTTGTTCCGCTAGTTTCTGTTGTTTCCTCCTCCTTGATGGGCACTAACATATGCTTAATTCCATCCTTAACAAACTTGTAATAGTTTGTCTTCCCATCATGAACGACTTTCCGGTCATTGTTGAAATTTGGTACCGGAGGACAGGTGGTTCCCTTAGGCTTTGATCTTTGGCCTAGGGAAAAGTGTCCAAAAGAATTTAAATTTTCTCCTAAAGTAACTTTATAATTTTTATAAAGTTAAATCTAATTTAAAAGTGACTTTAAGTGATAAAGTTACTAGGTCTAATTTTAAAGTGACTTTTATAAAGTCAATGAAAAATTAGAAAGGAAAAGTGACTTTGGAAATAAATGACTAAGTGGGTCTTTATTAAAGTGGGGTGAATTAAAAAATAGAAAGTGAGATTTAAATGAGCATTTAATCTCAGCCATTGATCTAAATCTATTTCAGCCATTGGATTTAGGGATCACCCAAAAGTCACTTAGGGTTGGGTTAAGGGAGGAAAAGGAGGAAAAGATCATTCATTTCTTTCATGAGCAGATTGAGAGAAGGAGAGCAAGAGAGCAAGGGAGATTTCTGAGCAGCTGAAAGTGGAGTTTCAGCAGCTAAAAGCGGTGTTTCAGCAAAGCGGAGTTTCAGCAGCTGAGAGTGGAGTTTCAGCAGCTGAGAGCGGAGTTTCAGCAGCTGAAAGCGGTGTAACAGCAACAGCCGCGGTGTAACAGCAACAGCAGCGGTGTAACAGCAACAGCCGCGGTGTAACAGCAACAGCTGCGGAGTATCAGCAGTGGTGTATCAGCAAGGCTGAGTTTCAGCAAGGCTGAGATAAGTTGTAAAAGTCTGTTTGCTGATTTTTTTTTTTTGCTGAACATTTCTCCTACTGTAAAAAGGCATTTTCAGAAATAAAGAAGAGCTCTCAAACTGGTTTTCCCCAAGAGTTGTAGGGGGTTTTTCCAGGGTCACATTGACCAAAAATCTCAGTGTTTAAATGTGTTTTAATGGTTGTTTATTACTGCTGATTTTTATTTCTGCAATTTCCAGCATTCTGTAAAATTTCCAGAATTTGTGTTTTCAGCAAATTTATTTTTTCCAACTTGTTAAATGTATGGTTATGGGAAAGGGCATTTAACTATATGGGAGAAATAATGAGAAACTGAAAACCGGGGTGGGAAATGAGAAATTTCTACATGGTATCAAAGCTTGAGTGCTGAAGGGCAGTTTGGGACAGCAAAAGGAAAAAATTACAGCTGCTGATTTTTCACTTAGAAAATTCTAGCAAGCTGATTTTTTTCATAGACAACAGTTTTATCTTTACTACAACAGTGCTATTTTTTAGTTTTAGGACAGCAGGATGTCATAGGGATTGAGGGTGGAGGATAGGCTGGATGGGCATATTAATTACAGCGTTTGGAAGGAGAGAATGCAAAGTATCTTTGAGGAGGCAGAAGTCTGGGATATCATGGTGCATACAGCATAGCACCCTGTTGTTGTGCCTACTGATGCAACTCATTTGACAGCTTATAATAGAAAGAACAACAAGGGTAAGAGGCTGATTCTAGACGGAATCAAAGACCATTGCATTCCTCATGTGAGAGGAAAGAGCAATGCCCATGAGATGTGGACAGCATTGTCCAATCTCTACCAGAGTACCAATGAGAACCGGAAGATGGTCCTGAAGGAGAAGCTGAAGAACATTAAGATGGGTAATGATAGTGCAGCTGGATATCTCACAAAGATTACCAATGTGAGAGATGAGTTGGCAGCGATTGGAGAGGCCATTCCACCCACTGAGTTGGTGCAGATTGCAGTGAATGGCCTCCCCCGTTCATGGTTGAACTTTGCTGATGGGGTTTGTGCACGTGAGACCCTTCCCACATGGGAGAGGTTTTGGGATGATTGCATTCAGACAGAGATCAGGAAAGGACAACTTGGGGCAGCCAAGCCAGTTGAGCAGGATGAGGATGTAGCACTGGTGGCAGGAGGCAAGAAAGGCAAAGGGAAGAAGCAGGCTTCCACATGCAGTGGTGGGGGCAAAGGCAAAGGTAAAGGTAAACAGGGGAACACACAGAAGGACTATTCCAAGGTGAAGTGTTGGAATTGTCAGAAGATGGGACACTATGCAGTTGTGTGTCCGGAGAAGAAGAAGAAGAAGGGGAAGAACCAGGACGTGGCAGCTTCAGCAGAGATTGAGGACTTTGCAGGTCGTTTTGACCGGGAGTTTGCGTTCACTACATGTGAGTCCTCTAGTGCAGGATCACCTACCACACAAGTTCAGAGGGAGCATGCTTTTCCCTCGACTAGTGGAGCATCTTCAGGTATCTGGTATGTGGACAGTGGGGCTTCACGTCATATGACAGGAGTCCGGGAGTACTTCTCAGAGCTTTCAGAGAGTGGCACTGATATTGAGGTAGTACTCGGTGATGACAGAGTTGTTAGAGCAGTCGGGGTGGGGACACTGACATTTCAGAGGGAGTCCAGACCTCCCTTGAAAGTGTCAGATGTTCTTTATGTGCCAGGGATGAGGAAGAACCTCATATCCGTCTGAGCTTTGGAGGACAGAGGATATGAGGTACTGTTCAGGGAAGGACAGGTGTTGATGTATCCCAGGGGCACTCTAGCTGATTCAGCTAGAGTGATAGGTGTACGCCATGCAAAGGTGTACAAGTTTGCATTCCAGCCCCTTTTGGCATTGAACAGTAGTACCGACAGCAGAGCTAGCAGTTCTGAGCTGTGTGAGATTTGACACCGCAGGATGGGACATATGTATAAGGGAGCCTTGAGGACCTTGCGGGAGATCACTACAGGTGTGCCAAATTTCAGTACTGATCACTTTGATACTTGCAGAGGTTGTGCGATGGGCAAGTTTGCCAAATCCCCTTTTCCCAGCAGTGACAGCAGAGCGACTGGGATACTTGATTTGATTCATTCCGATGTGAGCGGTCGGATGTCTCATGTTTCCTTGAGTGGATATGAGTACTATGTTGTATTCATTGATGATCACTCCAGGAGGACCTGGATTTATTTCTTGAAGACCAAGAGTGAGGTCTTCAAGCGGTTTCAGGAGTTTAGAGCTCTTGTGGAGACACAGACAGGTCGGAAGATCAAGTCCCTGAGGTCGGACAATGGAGGAGAGTACACCCTTAGAGAGTTTGTTGACTATTGTGCGGAAGCAGGCATTAGGAGGGAGTTCATTGTTCCTTACAACCCCCAGCAGAACGGGGTTGCGGAGAGGAAGAACAGATCCATCATAGGGGCTGCCAAAGCCATGTTACATGATCAGGGGTTGCCATTGTTCTTGTGGGTAGAGGCCTGCAACACAGCTGTTTACTTGCAGAACAGGAGTCCGCATCGTGCCTTGGGGCACATGACTCCGGAGGAGGCTTTCTCTGGGAAGAAGCCTGATCTTGGTCATCTTCATATCTTTGGATGCATTACATACTCCTATATACCCAAGGAGAAGAGGACCAAACTAGAGCCCACCGCAGAGAAGGGTATCTTTGTGGGCTACAGTGAGACCTCAAAGGCCTTTCGGATTTACATTCGTGCACAGAGGAGAGTTGTTGTCAGACGGGATGTGAAGTTCGAGGAGGACAGGGCCTTTAGGAGGTCACGGGAGTTAGAGTATCTGGATCAGCCAGACCCTCAGCAACAGTTGAGTCAGTCGCAGGGATCCAGTGGGCAGGGATCAGGAGGATCCGGAGGTACATCTATGAGGATGTCAGGTCCATCAGTGAGCAGTGGCTCGCTGAGCCAGAGGGGTGGTGCTCCGGGCAGCATGCAGAGCAGTTCACAGAGTAGTTCACTAGGGAGTCCACTGATGGACAGTTCACACGGTACCTCAGCTTCTACAGGTTCAGGTGCAGGCAGGAGGACAGCAGACAGACAGTCAGGAGTTGAGGCTACTGATGGTGATGAGGAGGAGGAGTTTCATTCTCCTATGGGAGAATCATGCTCAGGGAAGAGGAAGCCCAAGTGGCTTCAGGACACCTTGAGAGATGCCACATCTGTTGCTGAGCCGAAGACGTCGGTCAGAGAGAGTAGACCACCTGAGAGGTTTTGTAGTTATATGGCGATGGTTACCAGCATCCTTGACTCTGAGCCTTCTAGCTATGAGGAGGCAGCTAACCAGCAGGTCTGGAGAGAGGCCATGCAGGAGGAGTATTCTTCTATCATGAAGAATGATGTTTGGGAGGTGGTGCCGAGGCCTGAGGGCAAATCCGTGGTTACTTCCAGATGGCTTTACAAGGTAAAACATGTTGCAGATGGCAGCATTGAGAAATTCAAAGCGAGGTTTGTGGCTAGAGGGTTCTCCCAGGTAGAGGGAGTTGATTATGAGAAGACCTTCACTCCCGTGGCTCGATATACTTCGATCCGCTCCATTATATCGATAGCAGCAAAGATGGGTTGGAAGATCCACCAGATGGATGTGAAGACCGCATTTCTCAATGGCTTCATACAGGAGGAGGTGTACATTGAGCAGCCACAGGGCTTTGAGGTGCATGGGAAGGAGTCCCATGTGTGCAGACTGAAGAAGGCCCTTTATGGCCTGAAGCAAGCTCCGAGAGCTTGGTACTCCAGGATAGATACATATTTGCAGGGGATGGGTTTCACAAAGAGTGAGGCAGATCCGAACCTTTACTTTAATGTGATTGGTGAGGAACCTCTCATTCTGGTGCTGTATGTGGATGACTTGGTCATTACAGGTGCAGAGAGACTCATAGAGCACTGCAAGAGAGATATTGCGGCGGAGTTTGAGATGAAGGACATCGGCTTGATGCATTACTTTTTGGGTTTGGAGGTGTGGCAGGAGGAGGGGCATTTCTTCCTGGGGCAGGGGAAGTATATTGTGGACATCCTTAGCAGATTCCACATGGAGGATTGTAGACCCATGTCTACACCGATGATCACCAACTAGAAGAAGCTTCATGCTTCGGATTCCGAGTTGGTGGATCCCACATTGTACAGGCAGCTGATTGGTTCCTTGATGTATTTGGTCAACACTAGACCAGATATCTGTTTTGCAGTCAACACGATGAGTCAGTTTATGTGTGAGCCTAGGAAGGTTCACTGGGTGCCTGCAAAACACATTTTGCGGTACTTGCAGGGGACAGTGGATTATGGTCTGGACTACAGGCAGGGAGATGGAGTGAGATTGGCAGGATACACTGATTCTGATTGGGCAGGTTGTGCTTCTGATAGGAAGAGCACTTCAGGGTGCTGTTTTGGGTTGGGTTCAGCAGTAGTGTCATGGTTCAGCCGGAAGCAGCAGTCAGTAGCACTGAGTTCAGCGGAAGCAGAGTATATGGCAGCCATTCTAGCTAGTTGTGAGGCCATCTGGCTTCGCAAGATGTTGTTTGGCTTATTTGGTCAGCCGTTGAGACCTTCAGTGATTTACTGTGATAATCAGAGTTGCATTAAACTCAGGAGAATCCAGTATTTCATGACAGGTCAAAGCATATCGGGATCAGATATCATTTCATCAGAGACTATGTTCAGAAGGGAGCTGTGAAGCTTGAGTATATTTCCACTGATGAGCAAGTTGCAGATATTCTTACCAAAGCCTTACCACGGGGCAAGCATGTCTACTTCAGAGACAAGATGGGTGTGGTGAGGAACACCTTCCTCGGTAAGAGGGAGTGTTGAAATTTGGTACCAGAGGACAGGTGGTTCCCTTAGGCTTTGATCTTTGGCCTAGGGAAAAGTGTCCAAAAGAATTTAAATTTTCTCCTAAAGTAACTTTATAATTTTTATAAAGTTAAATCTAATTTAAAAGTGACTTTAAGTGATAAAGTTACTAGGTCTAATTTTAAAGTGACTTTTATAAAGTCAATGAAAAATTAGAAAGGAAAAGTGACTTTGGAAATAAATGACTAAGTGGGTCTTTATTAAAGTGGGGTGAATTAAAAAATAGAAAGTGAGATTTAAATGAGCATTTAATCTCAGCCATTGATCTAAATCTATTTCAGCCATTGGATTTAGGGATCACCCAAAAGTCACTTAGGGTTGGGTTAAGGGAGGAAAAGGAGGAAAAGATCATTCATTCTTTCATGAGCAGATTGAGAGAAGGAGAGCAAGAGAGCAAGGGAGATTTCTGAGCAGCTGAAAGTGGAGTTTCAGCAAAGCGGAGTTTCAGCAGCTGAAAGCGGAGTTTCAGCAAAGCGGAGTTTCAGCAGCTGAGAGTGGAGTTTCAGCAGCTGAGAGCGGAGTTTCAGCAGCTGAAAGCGGTGTAACAGCAACAGCCGCGGTGTAACAGCAACAGCCGCGGTGTAACAGCAACAGCAGCGGTGTAACAGCAACAGTCGCGGTGTAACAACAACAGCCGCGGTGTAACAGCAACAGCTGCGGAGTATCAGCAGTGGTGTATCAGCAAGGCTGAGATAAGTTGTAAAAGTCTGTTTGCTGATTATTTTTTTTTTGCTGAACATTTCTCCTACTGTAAAAAGGCATTTTCAGAAATAAAGAAGAGCTCTCAAACTGGTTTTCCCCAAGATTTGTAGGGGGTTTTTCCAGGGTCACATTGACCAAAAATCTCAGTGTTTAAATGTGTTTTAATGGCTGTTTATTATTGCTGATTTTTATTTCTGCAATTTCCAGCATTCTGTAAAATTTCCAGAATTTGTGTTTTCAGCAAATTTATTTTTTCCAGCTTGTTAAATGTATGGTTATGGGAAAGGGCATTTAACTATATGGGAGAAATAAGGAGAAACTGAAAACCGGGGTGGGAAATGAGAAATTTCTACAGTCATACTGCCACGGTCTTCCTAGAAAAATATGACACACATCTATGGGAATGATGTCACAAATAACTTTGTCCTTATATCTGCCAATATGGAATTCCACCTCACACTACTCATCAACCAGTAGTTGGTGACCCTTCTGTAACCACGACACCTTATAGGGGGTTGGATGCTTCAGTCGTTTCAGACCCAATTTTTCCACCATCTCTGTTGCAACCAGATTATCAGTGCTTCCACTGTCTATAATCAACTTGCAGCATTTGCCATGTGACTTGCACACAGTCTGAAACAATGCCTTCCTTTGGGTTTGTTCAGCTGTTTCCTTTGCTGGTTTCAGCAATACCTTATTCAAAACTAAGGCCTCTCCTGTCTCTGGTGCATTTTCTACCTCCTGAGGCGGTGCCTCTGCTTCTTCTGTCTGAGCAACATATGCTCCTCTTTGACCAGCCTGTTCTCCTTCAGGACATTCAAAGGATCTGTGCCCCCACTTGTGGCACTTGTAGCACTGGTAGGCAGCTCCTCTGCCTCTGCCATTTCCCCTGCCTCTCTGGTATGGCCTTCCTCCTCTTGTGCTGCCATCCTTTTCTATTGTCCCTAAAGGTTTGGAACTGTTGCCCTCTTCATTGTTATTGGCAGTCCTTCCTCTGCCAAAGGATTGTCCTTTTCCTCTGCCTGTTCCTCATCCCCTCCTGGCATTCTGCTTTCTTGTGAGCTTCTCTTCTGCCTTTAAGGCACTCTGATATGCTTCTTCTATATTCTTTGGAGAAAGAATACTTATTTCATCCAATATTTCCAGCCTTAGGCCATTCACAAACCTTGTTTTCTTCTCTGGGGTGTCTTCAGTATATCCAGCTCTCAAGTTCACCCGATAGAATTCTTCAGTATATTCTTTCACTGTCATTCCTCTCTGCTTCAAATTTTGTACCTGTCGATGTAAAGCAATCTGATAATCTTTGGGCAGAAATCTGCCCTTCATCTTGGCGACCATTCTGGTCCACTTTTTAATTGGTAACTTGTTCAATCTTCTCCTTTCTGCCTGGACACTGTCCCACCATAAGGCTACGTGTCCCTTCAGCTTGGTAGCAGCAAATTTAACTCTCCTATCTTCGTTGACCTCCTCACATTCAAAATACTTATCCAACTCACTAATCCAGTCCAATAGCACCTCTGTGGAAAAACTTCCATCATAGTTCGGAATTTCAGGTTTTGGCTTACTGCTAGCCAACAAAACTGACCTTAATAATTTAATCTCAGGTCCTTCTTCATCTGATCCATTTGTTGTAACTACAGCCTCTTCCTCACTGTCATCTCCTACTTCCGGATCCCTTCTCCTTCTTGCTTCTACTGCTGCCAAATGGGCATTCAAGATCCTAAGCTCTTCTCTTAACCCCTCATCTACGACTCTTCGAATAGCTCTGCCACGACCTCTTCTCCCAACTTCCATTTCAGTCCACTAACCTGCTCTGATACCAAAATTTGATGGGACCAGCCCGCGTACTCTAACCGGACACAAGATTTGATTTATTCAAAATTATTAAATATATGATTTTGGTAGGGTTTAGTGGTACTTAGATATTTTGGTTGTGATTAATGTGATTGCTACGATACTCTTGTGAGGGAGACACCTGTCTTGACCTCGGGCTCTGTTCTCCCGCCTTCACTGTGCTTGTAACCCTAGCTCCTCACTTGGTCCGTCATTTCGACTGTTGTTTGTTTGCACTGAGAGGGTCTGCTCTATGGTTTTCCTCCTGAAGGTTTCGTTAATGTTGCTCTGGCACTTGGTTGTTTGGCCACGACTTGTCTAGTAGCAGGACTCTGCTAGTGTTTTATCTGTTTTGATGGATGCTTGTATTTGCTTGTCGGTCTGCCTGAGGGTTCTGGGCTGCCTTTCGGCATTCTGCGACTATGTCCGAAGGTTTGTTGTGACATGATGACAACTTATTTCCTCCTGAATGTGTCTGGCATTATTGTGTTTATGTTTCACTGGTTACTGTTCGATGGCTCTGCTATTTAATCTTGCTTCTGGTTACTTGTGCATTCAGGTTGCGGCCACGAGGTGACCTCGTTCTCGACCTCGGTTCGCAGACTCCTCAGGTATGTTTTCTTTCTTTGCTTTAGTATTTGCTATGCTTCTCTTTCTGGTCCTGACAGTGAACGCTCCTTGTGAGCAGGGTCTCTTGCTGGTTCGCAACCTGTTGTCGTCTCTCTGCTTGCAGTTCGTCGACCCCTTCTTTGGTAAGTGAAACCCTTACCTTGTTTCTTTACTCATTTGAGTTCTGTTGTGTTCTGCTGTTGATTCTCTGCTTGTGGTGGTTGCAGGTGGAAGGCAAGCGAGCAACGATGGCTTCGGCTCGTTTTGTGCTTCGCTAGACCAGGTAGGGTCTTTCCATGATGTTCATACTTGTAACCTATTGATGTTGTTGTGTCTTAGTTTTAGGCTTCGGCCTCTCTGTCGTTTAATTAGTCCCTCTATGGAATATGGATAGGTTGCTTGTCTTGCTTAAGATCTTTGGGGTTTTAGGGTGAGCGTATGTTCAGGGTTTCGAACCCAGGTCTTCAGTCTACTTGTGACACGAACTGGTTTAACTTATGTATATGTAATTCAGGGTTTTGAACCTAGGTCTTCAGTCTACTTGTAATATGAACTGTTTAACTTAACTTATAAATTATTTTGCAAAGACTCTTGTAACTTATCTTTCAAACTGTGTTTGCAATGAAAATATTTATATAATGAGTCTTGTAGTACCTGGACTTTGATGTTGTTTTCGTATTGGTGATTCTGGTGATGTTAAATGTGAAACCCTCTGCTTGTTCGCCTTGTTGTACGCTCGTTACTGTTCAGAACTGTAAGTGGTTGTTTGTGAGGCTTGTCGGTTCTTCGATGGTTTCCTCTCCGTATGCTTGCAACAACACTTTCACGCTCTCGGTCTTGTTGTCTTTGTTTGTCTTGATGTCTGCTAAAAGATTTCAATTTCCAATGCTTGCTTCTATTTGGAAATGCGCTCAATATATTTTAAGAACAGGAAAGAAACTAATTGCACATGGAATTCAGATGACTGCGAAATATTACTTGTAAATTCTTTATTTCTCTTCTACTATGATGGAAATCAACCTCACAATGATTTGTTCTTTTTGCTTTTATATGATTTGTTAAACAGTTTTTGGAAACTGTTAACAATTACATACAGTTACCATAAGAAACTGTCAATTTCCTATTTATCTAAATTCTAGGATTAATTTTAAAAGAAACAGAGTTTTTGTTTTTTTGTAAATAAATAAAACAAAACTTATTAACAGAAAAAATGAAACCGAAACTGTTGTTGTGTCCCAACTACTGATAACTAAGGAAATAAAATAAGAAGAAAAAAACAACTCAAGTACAATGACATGTGAACCTGTTTAGCTTGCAAGTCAAACACCTCCACTTGTCTACCCCTGGTTGGATGCTCCTGCATCAACATCCCTCTCTCGATCTTCAACCCTTGTGGCATCAACCTATTACAATTTGGGAAGGAGGGTCCGATTGGATTGCAATGTGTAAAATAGTGGAACAATGATTAGGCTCCGGACTTGGGAGTCTAGGCTTAAGTAGAATGTATTGAAATTTGGGAAGGAGGGTTCGATTGGAATGCGAAGTGGGATTATTATTGCAAAATGTGAGTCCATAGCGTGATTAATCACATGATGGGAATTGGGATTTATAATTATTATTTTTTTAATGAAAATTAGATATGGGAATTAGTAATTTTTTTAGATATACAAGTCACATATATGATAAATTTATAATTTAATTTAAGACTAGGATATTCAGAGATCGTCGAAACTCAAGTTGAGATCCTAGACTCTAATGGGACGTCTATCTTTCTGGTCTTACTACGACAGGTCATGTCTCCAGAGACTTGAACTCGATCGGACGAGATGACAAACCACCATCCCTACCACTTGAGCTAAACACCCATTGACTTTGATAACTTTTAACCAATGAAAAAGAGAAGTGAGGTGTAACCATGGATGCACTATGTTTGAATGCATGTTCAATTATGAAAAAAATAATAAAAAACTTTTTATTAAAAATATTTGTTATTTGATGGAAAAATCAAAACTTTTAATAAATTTCTTTCTTATCTTATGGAAAAATCAAAACTTTATATTATAACTCTTTATTATTTTAAAAATTCATTAGAGTAAATTATTGCTTTAAGTGGCGTTCTCCACCATGTTATGGTAGAGATGTTGTAATTCTTGTTTATTTGATTCGGTCAAATTTTTTTAATATTAATATTTATAATTATAATTATAATTAATAACTAAATGAGCCTATATCCATCTTAATTTTGTATCTACCAAGTGTCAAGAGAGATCAAATCTTTTGAGATACAAACGTTTTTCAACATGAAAAGAGGTTTGATCCCTCTTGACGCTTGGTAGATCCAGAGTTAAGATGGATCTAGGTTGGTGTTACAATAAATCAACTTTCCTATTTTGTTAATAAAAGTTATTATTTATCTTGCACCTAGAGTAAAGTAGCCCATTATTGTTATAATATAATAATTGCGTTTAGAGGCCCTCTCCAACCAAATATGGAAAATATGTTGTAATGTCATATCCAATGATGTAAACATTTTAACTCAATCAAATTACATAAAAAATAAAATTTTAAAAAATAATAATAATTAAAATGAAATTGAGGTAAAATAGTCAATTTACAGTGGGTTTTTGGGCTCTAGGTTTTGACAACCCATGGTTTTGCCAAATAGTGTGTATATATATATATATATATATATATATATATATATATATATAGTCATACTCTATATGTCCTATGTTTTGGAGGGTTTTTCGGCATATTTTCTAGTCTAATTTGCCCAAAATCTAGCAGATATTGCTTAGAATCGCAAGTTTGAGTTCTAAACTCTTCACAATTTGAGTGCCCTAAGGGTTTTTCAGGGTGTTGAATCTATATATAGTCAAAACCTCATTTTAAACAAAAAAAAACAAAATTCGGTCAAAAAAATCGCAAGACCAAAAACTCCAAAACATAACATATTTAGACAATGCTTATATATTAAACCAACCTAAATCTATCTTAACTTCAAATCTACCTAACATTTAAAAAAATCAATTTTTTATAAATAAAATTTTAAATTTACTAATTAAATTTACATTTTTAAAATAATTATTAAATATTATTATTAATTTAAGCATTTTGAAAATGCTAATAAATGATAATGTAATAAGTGAAAAACGAATAAATACTTTTTCAGTTTAACCACTACTCCTCTCCTCTGCTGTCGTAAAAGCAACCGATGTGATTTGTGAGGTTGACGTTTCGAATTTGGGTTACCCGGCGTGCATGACAACTGCCTCTGATGGGATCGAATACCAGTAAATTATTTTTGCTTTTTCGCATTTTTTTCATTCGTATTGATTTTATAAAAAGCAAAAGTAGATTGGATGGTTTTTGTCGAAATTACGAGAGGAGTACATTTTTTTTTCATTTTCCTTTTCTTATTTTATATTTTCCATGTTTATTTATGATGTGTTTTTTATTTTCAATGTTTATTTCTGATGTTTTTTGTTTTATTTTTTTGTTATATTTTTATGCGGGGAGGATTTGAATCTGGGATTTTCTGGAATTAATATTTTCGTTAATTTAGCGTTATCAATCTAAATATTTTATTTAGATGTTATGTCAGCTTAGATCTATCTAATTTTAGATATATCATGTCAAGAAAGAAATCAAATCTCTCAATTATCTTATTCATTTAATAATAGTTATTTTATCATATACCTTGAATTTGAATAACTATATAAAATATTTAAATTAATTATTTTTATTTTTAAATTTTTATTTTGGCCAACATGAACAAAATTTCAACTTTAATAACAGAATAAACTTACACATCATACTGGATTGTAAAATATACCTCTTAACACAACCAGAAATACTCTCTTTTTATATAAATCAAACCATTGTTGGCCTTTTTTATTACATTATTCACTTTTTGTTTACTTTAAAATATATTTTTCACCCAAAAAAAACCTTAAATACCTCGCTCACAAACAATCACCGACTAAAATACCTCAACTACACTTACACAAAAAGTATTCTCCATAAATAATCACACTAGAATGAGAAAATTACAATGCAACGCAACAATAATCACCTCAAGCCTTGAGGAAATAAAGATTAATAAATTTGTTAAGCTATCCAAGTGCATACATATTATGTATACTTATTTTTTTTCAAAGGCTTCCGTCTATTTGGTTTTTTATCTTCCTCTCTTAAATATCTGGTATGAATTTTCTTTAGTTTTTGGTTTTCCTTACCTTATCTTTCCTTCTGTACAAGATGGTTATAAGTGGTGGAGTGGGCAATGTCTATCCTGGAGATCATTGTTCATCATTGCTGTTTGGTTCTTATGGAAATGGAGAAATGCTCAAATTTTTCAAGAATCAAAGGAACCCCTTCATGCAACTCTTCAGCGTATTATGGCATGCCATGACTCTTTTCATCAGGTCGACACTCAGCCAAAAAAAGCTTGCAAAAAGGAGCTGGGAATCTTTTCCTATCAGACCCCTGCCGCGTTCTTTGATGGAGCTGAACGGAACCATTGTTGTGGCTGCGGGGTTGTCATTGTTATAAATGACAGCCTTCACTATTCTTTATCTTGGCATGGTGGTTTTGGCTCGAATTCTATGGCGGAGGCTAGGGCTCTCTCGGGGCTGCTTGCTTTCTGTGTCTTCTTGGGTATACAGTCTATATCGATCTTTGGAGACTCAAAGTCGCTCATTGATCATGTTAATGGTTTGGGTCTTATTAACTGTCCACATCTCCTTGGATGGTTAAGCCGCATCAGCTTCTTTAGCAACTTAATTAACCGGATATCGTTTCAACATATTCCTCGTTCCTGGAATGCCCAGGCTGATATCCTCTCAAAGGATGGTCTCAGCATGCAACCTGGTCTGTGCTCATTATCAGTCATGCTGGATGGTTGCTCTTTCCTCATACAGGATTTCAGCATAAACGGAATGTGACTCTCATCCATGCAAGGGCCGCAGTTTCTCTATGAATGGTGTATCATCATGCAATCTTTTGTTGTTTTTGCTTCTTTTGCGATAGAATGTTTATTGTATCATCTTCGGATAATACAGGTTATGTATATGTTCCTGTCATAAGTTTTGGAAGATCCTCGATATCTTGCCTTTATTTAGTATCAGCATCTGGGCTTCTCTTGCCCCCAAATCTTGTTATGTAATGCAGACCTTTATATTTTCTTAATATAAATCTATGATGGTTTTTTTCCTCTGAAAAAAAAATTAACCAAAAAAACATCTCATGACTCTCTTTCACACAAATTAGTTTTAAATTGACCATGCACTATGTTATTTAAAACCCACATCATTGGTCTTTAGATCCCACGATATCATGCCTTCCATCTTGCGATTAGTTTGCATGGTTATTTCCATCTTGCTATTCCTTGGTATGTTTAGGGCGACAGTTTTTTGAATTTCACTCAAGATTCTCATCAATTTATGTGCATATCACTTCAATGTCACAATGTCTTAAATATATATAAATATGCTCGTGATGTTATGGGATCCTTCATTAACATCAGTGTTATTTTTACGGGTAAGGGATATGTGTCATGAAAAAATGTGCATATTTAAATATCCTTATTAGTCCAGGTTATTGGATAATGCATGCACTTAATCTTGGTTTTTTTTTTTTTTTTTTTTTTTTTTTTTTTTTTTTTTTTTTTTTTTTTTTTTTTTTCCGGGAAAGAAAAATATATGAACTTTTTTTATTAAAAATAATAGTATATATGCATAATTTTTGTCAAAAAAGAGATGGTCGTTAATCTAACTAATATATGGAAAAATTATAAATATATTAAAAGAGTCATAATGATAGTAGCATATGTAGGATCTTTCAAAAATCAACGTGAGCGATAGAAGCTAAAGTAGTTTGCATCATGTGGCATGGTTGAGGAAATAGAATATACAAAATATAACAAGCAGGGACACTTTTTCAACAAAATAAAATAAGAGTGAGGCCCTGAAAACAAATCATTCCAACATGGAAGAACTAGAGGCTCCTCATGTGCCTTGACGCACAAGAGAGAAGAAAATGCTCCCTAATGGATCTAAAATACCCAGTTTCGATAGAGCATTGGCCTTACAGTTGTATTTTTTGTACACATGGACAGAGTTGGTGTGGTGAAACATAGATAAAATCCTGTCAATCATGTGCATCCACTTGAAAAGTAAAGGCAGCTTGAAAGTGGATCGTTTATTAAGCCATTTGATAACCTGTGAGTCTATACTCAGCTTCTTTGCACAATATAAAAGGCCCAAAACTGTAATAACTTCAACTCTGACCCTTGTCTACAATAAATTATTGTCTCTCTTTTTGGTTATGTCAATGCACACTAGCACATTTATATTTTTTTATGAATATTTGCATATAATGTAATTATTTTAAATATATGTAATTTATAAATAGTCAACATTTTTGTTGATTGGATAGTGCAATATTAATCATGAGATCTTATTCAAAACAACATAGATTTGCTTAAATTTATCCTTGGTAGACATTTGAGGTGCACTCAATGTTTTCATTAAATTCAACCCTCCAAATTGGGGAGGAGGCTTTTGAAACTATATATTTTTTAAAAGAAACGGTTTGCCATCACAACTTATACTCTCCTTCTTCAAAGTGATGTTTCTTATAACTCCTGTATTTGATATGTTATAGAAGCAAATGAGGTGAACAAGCAGTTGCAACAACTACTGGAGCAAACTAGTATTCAATCAAGTGCGTCATAATGTGGGTCACCTATCATAATTGTGCCAAAGAAGGATGGGACTTGGGGAATGTGTGTTGATTACAAGCCATTAAACAAAATTAGCCAAAGAAAAGGCACCCCTTGCCTAGAATTGATGATATGTTGGACCAATTGAGACAAGTAAAATACTTCACGAAGTTAGATTTAAATTCAGGGTATCACCAAGTTCGAGTCAAAGAAGAAGATACCTGGAAGCTCGCTTTCAAAACCAGATAAGGTTGGTCTTAGTGATTAATCATGGTCTATGCAATGCACCAACTATATTCATGAAATTAATGAATCATATATTATGCTCATATTTAGATTCACTTGTTATTATTTATTTAGATGATATATTAGTATATAAGGCTACTCAAGAGGAGCACATCTCACATTGGATGTGGGTGCTAGAGACATTGAAGTATCACCGACTACTGGAAAATCTCAAGAAGTGTGAGTTTGCATAACAATCATGGTGATTTTAAGCTATGTGATTGGTGGAAGGGAGATTATGATAGATCCTGCAAACATGGAGGCCATCATGAAGCAGTCGGTGCCTACAAATGGCTTAGAGGTTATACTTTTTGTTGGGGCAGAAAAATACCTAAGAAAATTCATACTTCCATTTTTAGTAGTAGTCGCACCACTCTACATCATCACAATAGTGGCAAGAGTTTCCCGTGGGGGAAGGGCCAACATAAGGACTTTGAAGAGTCGAAGAAGAAAATCAATCAAGCATTGATTCTTGCATTATTGAACTTGCAATAACCTTCGAAGTAGAGACAAATGTGAGTGGGCGTGTTATGGGAGTGGTCTCAATGTAGGGAGGAAAGCATGCATGCTACCATAGTAAAGTGTTTCATGGGGTTCCTATGACAAGGAGCTCTTTACCCTGGTACAAGCTATCAAAAAGTGCAAACATTATCTGATGGGTAAAGAGACCATGATCTGCGCAGATGATGGTCACTAGCCACTGCAATACCTACAAGTCCAAAGTAAGTTACAATAAACTAGACATTACAAGTGGATGGGACTTTTACACTATGTCCATTTACTGATCAAGTACAAGAAATGGAAACACATGCAAGTTCACCAACATGCTTTCAAGGCCACCCATATAAAAATTCAAAACTTTGGGAACTTTGATACACATGTAACCTCTCACCCATGATACATATAGAGAGACATGTATAGAGAATGAGGACTTCAGGGAGGTGTATCAATAACTATAGGTCCAGAGTCATGTGGACAATGGTGATAGCATAGTCAACTACCTTATCCATAATGGCTTACTCTGTAGGTTGGAAAAGCTATGTATTCTTATAGGTGATAGACTGCAACTAATAACAGAGGCTCATGTGTCCAAGTTTGCAAGCCATTTTGGTGTAGGGAAGACAATTGCCAATTTACAGAGGTATGTGTACTAGCCCAGAATGCAAGAAGATGTAGCTAGGTTCATAACAGGATGTATGCTTTGTCGTAACAACAAACCCGGTAATAGAAAACAAGAATTATACCATCCCTTATCTATACCTACTCTTCCTTGGGAAATCATTTCAATAGACTTTGTGGGAGGTTTTTCAACAACCAAGAAGGTACATGACTACCTATTAGTGCTAGTTGACAGGTTCAATAAGATTTGCATTCTCGTGCCCTATAAAATGACCATCAATGGGAAAGAAGTAATAAACTTGTTCTTTTTACAAGTTTGCGTGCACTTTGGGATACCAAAGTGCATCGTTTCATATAGGGACACTAGATTTCTTAGTGCATTATGGACTAAATGATGGGAGAAGATGGATACAAATTTGAATTAGTTTACAACTTTCCATCCACAAACATATGGGAAAACATAAGTAGTCAACAAAATTTTGGTGTAGCTTTTGAAGGGTTACAATTAAAATCATCTGAAGACATGGGATGAAAATATGGTATATATAAAACACTCTTATAACAGAGCAAGTCTACACTTCTACTGGTAAGTCCCCATTTGAAACTTGTTTTGGATATTTTCCACCTTCACCTTTGGTTTTTGCACATGGGAAATAAGGAGGAGCGAGGGAGGATCTCACAAGCAATTCCTCAAGGGTAGAGAAATTTGATGAGAAGATCAGGAAATCCATCTACAAGTATAGGAGACACTAAAGAATTCACAGCAAAAGTACAAGGCTAGGCATGATCAACACATAGCAAATAAGTTATTCAAAGTGGGAGATAGAGTATGGCTACAATTAAACAAGTAGAGGCTAC
This sequence comes from Pinus tabuliformis, assembly GCA_031772625.1. Classification (NCBI taxonomy): domain Eukaryota; kingdom Viridiplantae; phylum Streptophyta; class Pinopsida; order Pinales; family Pinaceae; genus Pinus; species Pinus tabuliformis. The sequence goes on from CM062815.1 coordinate 1,061,988,193, forward strand.
AGGGTCTTGGTAAGAAAATCAAGGCTTTGGAACATGGTCTTCCGAGATATTAGAAAAGGTCAAAAATAATGGCTAAAGACTTAGTCCACCCCCATAGTGAACATGGAAAATCTAAACTCTATGAGCCATCCATGCTAGATCATAAAGAGGAGCAAGTCCTACCTTCTACAAAGCACTTAGCTCCATATGTTCAGGCAAAGTTGAAAGAGGATACAATTTTGAAGAAGACGTCTAAAACTACAAGACAGAGTAGTGTAACCTTAGGAAGATTGGGTTGAAAGGACATCTTATAGGAAAGGATAAATGGTACTCCAAGAAGAAGGTAAAAGAAAATTTTCCTCGTCTCATTTAGTACAAGATGTTGGGGACCAAAAGCCTCCCAAAATGGGGAGGTATGATCTAGATTAGATCACAATAAAATTTGTCATCCATCTTGATGCTTTCAGAGTGGAATAATTGAAGGCATCAACTTATAGGAGTAGTTTTTTATTGGGAGGATCCCATTTGGAGAATTGGGATCTAACCTCTCGGGGCTAGTTTGAGGCCTTGACCTAATGATATTATTATGCACATAGAGACCTTTCTAACAGTCCAAGAAAGATGTCAATCAGAGTTTAGATCCAAAATTTATGCCTCTTAGAAGTTAACTTATTGTGATTGACCATCATAATTCGTTAGGATGCCACATCAACCCATATTACTCATGAAAAAGTGGGTAGCCATGTAGTGACTATGAAGAAGACTCTAAAAGGGTCAAATAGTAACTCATGTTGAGGGTTGAATGGGTCAAATGTCACCCCTAACTAGCTATTGGGTTGTGTGGATGGAGGAAAAGGGTTTGATTCTATTTGAGTTCATTTTGTTCCATAGTAGAGTAGAGTAGTTGAGAGTGGATAGAGAAAGAGTAGAACTGAGGGGGTTTGTATTACGTAGCAGCCCATGGGACATAGGTCTTATGTAGCTCCATAGAGAATGCATGTTCCTTTGTATTTGCATCATTTCCACTCAAACAAAAGAAAGCAGAGCAACCTCATTTCTAGTTGGCTTTTCTCTCGAAAGAGTTTCCTAGATTGTATCTTGGTGTTCATTGCGACTAGTATGTGTTTGTATTTCAATGTTCTCTATGTTTGCATTTTATCTATTGCACACATAAGTAGAAAAACAGTAACTAATAAATCCAAAAATTTAGGGAAAAATTAACCCTCGTAGTATCAATTTCATATTTCAGTTTATTGTATTAGAGTTGTTGTGACAAATTGTCTAGTGGAATATCCATGACAAGTTACAAAACAATATTACCTTGAATGGTCTCATTAAGTGGCCTTTATTTGGATTTTATTCATCTCCACACTTTCCTTGCATACTATTGACAAACCCTTGCATGTGTGCATAACCTTTATTAAATAATATGCTTTGCTCCATCATTATTAGTCAATCAAATAATGTTGAATTTCATAATTGTTGATTCCTTGCATGAAAATGTGCAAAATCGACTATAAACTTTTCAAATTCTGACACTGGCACCTTTGGCCCTCTAAAGGAATTTTTTCAACATCTCAATGATTCCCTCGCTCATGATTCCACACCCCTGTTGCTCCTGGTTCCGTCGTCCACTCTCCGTTGGTCTAGTTTGAATGAGCGAATGAGTGTTTAAATATTATAAGGCGGACGGAGCCACCAACGTGGGTAGTTGGCTCATTGGTGGCGGTGGTGTGTAGTTCGGAGGTGGTACTTGGTTCGAATCCCATCGTTTCAATTGTTGGTTATATACTGTGTTTTTTGATGTAATATATGGTATAATGCGATCGACGGTTATCTAGTGATTAACGTATAGATCGGTGTTAATACACGTGGTTCCACCCGAGGTTGGGCGGGTCTGTCGAGGGTGGTCGGCCCACCCTTTTTTAATGTATATAAGTTATATATGTGTCGTGGGTCGTTGGGGGTGGCGGGGTTAGCAACCCGCCACCCCAAATATATATATATATATATATATATATATATATATATATATATATAGATATAGATATATATATATATATATATATATATATATATAGATATATATATATATATATATATATATATATATATATATATATATATATATATATATATTTATTTATTTATTTTTTTTATTTTTTTTTTTAACATAATAGTTTAAATTTTCCCGTTGTTTTTTAAGGGATATTAGACAAACTAAGTATGCGACAAATTCACTTATTTCAGCTGTTGGATTCTATGTGTCAGGACTCTGCCAAATTGTTGCCTCGTTAATGATTGTCACTTGGTCCAGTTTGACAAGAACTTTGACCATCTATAACTTGAGCATACGAACTCGGATTTGAGTGTCGTTCACACTGTTGGAATCAGGGCGATGAGCACTACGATCTGGTCCTAGTTTCATTTCCATCTAAGGACTTTGATTTTTGAGCTATTTTCAAGGCCATTTCTATTTCTAGATCACCTAGATCAGACACAAACAATACTTCATCGGATTCCAAATTCTATATATGGTCAAACAATATTTCTATATATTTTACTGAATTTTAAATTAACCCAAATTATCAAAAAATCAATTAAAGTTTTAAATCAATGTGAAATCTAACTTAAACAAATTTTCAACAAAGTAAATTTTATTATAAAAATAAATGAATCCCAAATTTTAAATAATAATTAATTATATAAAAATACAATCATAAAAAAGTAATAAATAGAAACAATAAAGTAACATATAAATAAGAGATCTAATTATAAAATAACTTAGGAATCAAAGTTATCAAAAGAAGGTAGGAATCAAAGTTATCAAAAGATATGAGTGATGGGATGGAAGTATGCATGTATTTAAACTCTTCTTTTAAGTGAAGGTACATTTGAATGGGGTGGCTAGATAAAAATATATATTTAAATAATTTTTATTAAGGTAAAGGGTTATTTTATTATAATTTTTTAAACATAAATAATAATTTTATTTTTTTTATTTTTTTATTTATAAAATATATATATAGAAAATATATATATAAATAAGGTAAAGGTAAACCACTAGAGGAAAAGTTGACGTACGAATTAAGATATGATGACACTCCGAAAGGCGTGAGTTGTGTAAAGAGACTTCACAAAGTTTGGAATTAATGAATATATGGAAGATCCTATGATATGATATTATGATTAGTTTTATGATTTCTTTAAATTAAAGATTTGGATCTATAGAAGTGAGAAGAAAAGGTTATATTTAGGTAGTATTTTTGTTTTGTTTTTTTTAAATAATAAATGATTGAGTAAGTAATATTTAGAGATTTTATTGGATTGAAAATATTATGACTAGTTTAGATTTATCTTAATTCTAGATCTATCAAGTGTGGAGAGGGATCAAATTTCTTAAGATATAAATCTGTTTTTAGAGTGAAAAGAGATTTGATCCTTCTCGACGCTTGGTAGATTTGGAGTTAAAATCGATCCCGCCTAGTCTTTCCCCCTTTAAATAGCCTATATACCACTTGAATACCATGGGTCAAAATGTTATTTTTATTTTAACATATGGTTAAAGAAATTTGATCCCTCTTGGCACTTGGTAGATCCAGAGTTAAGAGGGATCTAACTTGGACTTTCCCTCTTTAAAGAGTTTCCCCCCCTTTAAATAGGTTATATTCCACATGAATATCATGAGTCAATACGTTATTTTAATTTTAACTTAGAGATATTTTTATTTTTATTTTTATTATTTTTGTTTATATGACAACATTACAACATGTCTTCCATATCTGGTTGGAGAGCACCTCTTGGTGCAATTACCAAAGTTTTGTAATTATATTCATGATTCATTCTCACTGTTGTGAGAGTTATTTTTAATTTATATTATAGTTCTATTAATTTTAATGGAGTAATATTGTACTTTGACTAAATTTATGTTTTAATCAAACATTTTAGTATTAATGGAGAAATAAAGATAGCACTACACAATAACATGATACTAGGTCGTGGTGTTGATTCCTAGTGATTGACACTGAGTAAAGTTCAAATTGTCTATTAGAACACCCAACAAGAGAAATTTATTTCTAGACATTAGCTCCTTGAAATTGAATATAAGTAGAGCCTTAGCAGTCCATTGGCACCTCTAGCTAGGGGCAATCACATGGCTCAAAGGACTCAGGGGAAAGTTTGAATAACCCCAAGGTTCCCCATAAGTTTTTACATGTGAAGGATAATGACTACCTTCTTGTGCTACAGTTACTTAACTAAACTTAGTCCAACCTCATACTATAAGAGGGAATATCATATTTAATATGATTTAATTTGTTAGTAATATAAATTTTGATGACAGGGGTGGTAGACTTTGGGGGGGAAGGGGGGAGGCGTGGGGTGGAGCGGGTTAGTGTATGAATTTTGATGACAAGGGTGGTAGGGGCGGTGGATAGGGCGTGTTGGTGTGCCCTGATGGAAAAACTGATCTTTCTTGTACATGGAGTATGGGTAATTCCATTAATAATCATGCATAGGAATATGCTCTCCTTTAAGGATTCCTACTAGCTCTTTCTCTTCGCATCCAGAAGTTGATTGTTGTAAGCGACTCGAAGATTATAATCTGACATATTCATTATGGCTCCCCATCATCAAACCTTATTCTTAATTCCCTCGTCATTAAGATTAGATTGCACTTGAAGGTAGTGAAGGAGACAACATTGTAGCATGTTCTTAGGCAATGCAATAACAAACTAGTTAGCAAATATAGCCACAAACTATGAAGTGGGCATCCTCTATGTGAATGAGAGGGTGACTCACCAACCCATTCCTAGACAATAACATGTAGAAGTGGGGGTTTGTGGTGGTTGGATGGTGCATCAAGTTTAAATAATGGTTGAGGGAGTAGATAGGGGCCAAGGTATGTTAGTTGCAACACAGAAATTAAGTTCAACCATGTGTTAGTAGGGTAGACACAGTACATACATGTGTGGAGTTCGATATCACAATTGGTGATTATAACAAGTTAGAAATATGGATGGATCCTCTCCCACATGAAATTGGGCTATAATCCTAAGAATCGTGGATGACATCCTTTGATTTTTTTTGTGGATAGATGATGAAAACTATGTGTTGTAGTGTGAGGATCTATGCAAAGGTTTTGTGTTTATTGGTGTTCAAGGTATGCTTGCTAATGTTTTTCATTCTCATTATCAATAGGATTCAAGGGAATTTGTGGGAATGAATGACGAACCAAAGGGCCTGGTAAAAACCTTTGTGTTTCTATTCTTGCCTTGAGAATGGAATGGCTTTTCTTGGGATTTAACTCCCATCATCTCACTACTAGTGGAGGCATTTATTGTAGCCCCACACAATGACCTAATAGCCACTATGGGTTTCACTAGGTTGATATTTTGTGAATTTGACAAAGGTGATGGCTTAATCCCCAAATTTTCGGGACAAACAAGTTTGGATACATGATTTTCATTTTCTTGTGGTGTATTATGTATCATCGAGGTTGCATCAACAATATATTTGTTGTATTAATAACTTGACAATGGGAAGTTCTCTTAAAGCCCCTATCTAACAACATTTCAGGGAGCCTCTTTACTCTTAGTTTTCTCTTAGGAGCAAACTTATTAGGAGCTTCAAGAGGAATTGCTACAATTGCAACTAAAATACAACCAATTATAAGCTACACTCTACCACAATGGACATCATAATCGAACAAAAATTGAAGCTCCATTGTGCGGAAGACAAGATCAATAATCTAAGACTACAAATCAAAGAGTTGCAACTTGTTAGTGCTCAGGGGGAATAATCCCCTATTTCTGTCAATGACTCTATTAATGTAGCTAAGTTTCTTCTTCCAAACTTAAATGCCTAGCTACAACTATGATGCAATTTCCCTCCTAGGAGGAGGAGACTCCAAGGTTTAAAACTTTTGTTTATATGGAAGTTTTGGTATATCTAATTTTGGGTCTTCTACTAGGTGTATACAAACCAAATATTTAGTGTAGATTTTTTGTTATTGTTTTTTATATTAGTTTTCTTGTCAACTTGAACAATAAATAGAAGATAGATACCGAAGTTAATTTTTATATATCCAATGTAATACTACACTTTAAATACAAAATTTATAATTACAATTAAAAAAACAACAACAACAACTAAAATTTGATGATATTATTCATTGTACACTAACATAATATACGATTTGAATATAACTTCATAATTGTGAAACCCCACATTCTCTTCCTGACTTAAACACCCTTTTGCCAACAATATCTTTAAAATCCCACTTGCCATTAAAAGGATTACAAGGAAATGTGAATTTGCAATGGGAAAACATATTATTTTTAAAATAAGTTCATCTTGATAGGGCTAAACATCTTATTTTTAATGATTTAGAAAATTTTAACATAAAAAATTGGTATTTTGTTTAGATTACTTAAATACTAGGAAGAGAGATTGACAAATTTTTATTTGAAATTTACTATTCATTAAAAATATTAAAGATAATGAATTTACTTTTACGTAATAAATAACAATTTTAACAACCTAAAATAAACAAAATAAAAAATAAAAAATATATATATATAGATATATAGATATAGATATAGATATCTAGTCTCAAGAAAAAATCGTAATTTCCATTATCAAATAGAAAATTACATGTTGTATCATTTGCATAAAGGATATGCTAAATTTTCAGAGATGGACCAAGCCATCTATCCAGGGACATGTTCATATGGACCATAAATATTTACATAATAGAGATATAAAATAAACATGTATATAACATCATAAAAAGTCATAGTCTGCATAAAAAAAAAAATGATCATGGCAGATCATTCAGTAAATCTCCCCCATCATGCTCCATGAATGGCCTGTGGAAGAACTGATAAATATCTTGATCTCTGTGTTCATTAATTATCCACTGCCCCCTGTGCTGTTGCACAACATCCTTGGAAAGACCGTAAAAAGATTTGTTCCTTTCCCCATAATCGAACCAGAGCCCGATGAGTGTGATTGAGTGACACGTGCATTAGGTGTCCGGGTGTCCACTTGAATAGGATCTTTCCCAGTCTCTCTCCACCTCCTCGGGGGTTCTGTTGTTAAGTTTTGTTTAGGTGTCGAGCCAACAACCAAATGAGTATGGGTGCCCGTTGTTACTTGTCTTCTTGGGGATTTGATAAGCACATTAGTGATCAACAGACAATCCTTATACAAATGCCCAACCTCGTGGCACCATTTGCACCGAAATGGTACCCCTTCATAGTCGAGGATCTACCATCTAATGATCTCACGAAATTGTAAGTGAAGGGTTTCAACTAAACCTTCTCTGGTATCCAGATGTACTAGAATTCTGGCAATGGTGATGCTTCCAAATTCATTGTAAGATCTATCATGGTCTAGATATATCACCAGATCATCCCCAATGCATCCGAATACATCATCCAACCAAAATTGCAGGGGGTAGACCCGGTAGTCGTACCCAAATAGGTCATGCCCCTAATTTCTCTTTTTCAGGGTTGAATAATGGCTTCCATCGCTTAAGAAGAACTGAAGTCATTTCTATGCTAGTATTTGGACAACACCCAGTTAGCGTGATCTGGTCTAGCGATAATGAGGGAAAACTTTAGCGTGATCTGGTCTAGCGATAATGAGGGCAAACCAACGTCGCGCCATTGTAAGGACAGCCAGTAACTGATCCAGTATATGGCCCCATATCTCTAGAGTCTAACATTTTAACTTAGCCGAGTAGTAATTTTGGCCTCTGACGTGGCCAACTATCACTGTGCTTTTAGTATCTTTTGCCTGTGCCATACTAATTCCCTCTCCAAAAACAAGTAAACACCCACGTTCTCACACCTTAGTGCATTTGGATTTTTTCCCGCCCAACCTTTGTGGGTGGTTTATCGGGATATGCTCAGTCTCCTCAGGCAAGTTATCATCTGAATCTGAAACACTATTCTCCTCTTGAGATGGTACCTGTTGCATTATGCCTTCGAAGCATCCTGATGTGCGAACCAAGTGTTGTGGTCGTGAGCCCCGTGAGTCGGCACCTGTGGTATCTTATATGATATGCCATAAATTGTTTATGCCAAGTGTGTTTTCTCCATGACCAATAGTGCCCCCAGCTTCCACAGAAGTCTCACCATGACTAGTTGTTTGCTACACATGTTCGTATTCCCAATACTGGAGCTCAGATGGAGACGGTATCTTCAAAACCGGTTGAGGTTAATCCTCTTGAAAGCTATGAAGATATTACGAAGTTGCTGCTAGGTTCGGTTGAATAAACCCTAGTTCGTTGATGGTGGCCACTACATCTTCCATCTCCATTATATATGCATCTACCTGGATGTCTGGTACCTGGGGGTTCTCCAGTGTATGCCTTGCTAGTCGCTGATGTGGATCATCTGCCCAAATTTGGGTAGCATCCATTGAGTCTGAAGAATAAACGACCAGCTCTTTTTCCATACAAACGGTGTTTCCAGCTATTGTTGTTCCGATGAACCTGTGCATTGTTAGTCATTGTAACCTCCGACAACCTCTGGCCCAATGAATATTCTAAGTGGGCTTCCCTGTGTTCTGTTCCTTCCACCACTTGTTGACCCGTCTTACCTGCGCCAAGGTGTGTTAACCCCAACCACCACAATCATGTGCCCAAAGCTCGTCATTTATTTTGACTACCGACACCGTTGTCGGTTAACTCAAACCTCCCTAATCAATCGTCGCGTCCTAGGGTTTCATCATTTTCCACCCAGCAAGGTTTTCTCCTTCAGCCCTGAGTATCTTCAGCCCCAATACTCATATATATATATATATATATGAAAAAAATCAACAATCATAAACTATTTGTTTGTTTTTAGAAATTTGCCATTGATTATAGGAAAATGATTTTTAAAAGTAGCTTTATCCCAAAACTTGGTCATCTCAGAAATTTGGTTTTGAAAACCATTTTTATGCATATGTACGTGTTCCCTTATGCCATATTTTCCTCCTTAATGTGGTAGTATTTCACTAACTTATCTACCAATATTGTCTTGCATGCAAAACTTATTTAATTTTCATAGGGTCATGCCTTTGGTTTGCCTCTTCATAATTGTAACCCATTGCCTCTCTGTATTTGTGATTTCAATCATGATTATACTTTCACTTGTTGGTTTGGCATTGGAAATAATCACAACTACTACAATCAATACATTGGATACGAGTGACTACCAATCATCTAAAAACGACGATCCAATATGAATTTTGGAGATAATGATGAATATGCTAGCAAATTTAGCTCAAAAGTTGCTCGAAGAGCAAAAAATGATTGATTAAGCACTTATAATGGTGATCAAACCCTCAAAATTTCAAGTATTTAGGAAAAATTACAAAGAATTTCATGTCAATTTGAAGATCTACAAACAATGGAGATGTTAATACATGAATGATTTATAGGTGCAAGAGAGCATTCTAAGTACTATGCTTTTTGCTCCACAATGCTTTCAAAGAACTTCAACTTTTTTTTGTGCTTCCCTTGCAAAATATGTTAAACCCCTCTATTGAGAGTATAAGTTTGAAATGCACTTTTGCCTCTCAAGTAATTTTTTTAATGATGGATTTCTTTTTAAAATTGCCATCAACATGATGTTCTACATTTATTTTCTTTCATCGCATCAATTTTTATATTTTCTTCTTTTCCTATTTTTATACTAAATAAAAGAAAAACTTTTATTATTATAATATTGTATTTAATATAATATTATCAAATTGAAAAAAAATGTACATTAGAGAATACAATATTATTAAAAAAATAAAATAAGCACATTCATATCTCTTCACATAATTTGAAATTGAATATAAATGCTATATACACTATTCAATGTCTTTTCCAGATTTAGTTTTCGTCGCAACATCCCTCTCCATCTTCAACTGATTACAATTTGGGAAGAAGGGTCCGATTGGATTGCAATGTGAAATTAACATTGGAACAATGATTAGACTCCGGACTTGGGAGTATGGGCTCAAGTAGAATGCATTGAAATTTGGGAAGAAGAGTTCGATTGAAATGCAAAGTGGGTTTATTATTGTAAAATGTGAGTCCATAGTAGATATAGTACTATGGACTCACAAATTTCAGCATGTACCGGAATTTTTTTTGACTCATATAATATAATATATACAGCTTTTTCTCCTGAAAAAAAAAATGTGAGTCTATAGTGTGATTAATTACATGATAGGAATTGGGATTTATAATTGTTTTTAATGAAAATTAGATGTGGGAATTAGTAATTTTTTTTAGATATACGTCTTAAATTTATAATTTAATTTAGGGTTGACATATTTGGAGATCGTTGGAATTTAAGTCGAGATTCTAGATTTTAATGGGACGCTTATTTTTCCAATCTTACTATGACATGTCATGTCATGTCTCCATAGACTTGAACTCGATGGACAAGATGACAAACCACCATCCCTACCATTTGAGCTAAACACCCATTGACTTTGATAACTTTTAACTAATAAAAAAGAAAAATGAATTGTGACCGTGGATGCACTATGTTTGATGCATGTTCAATTATGAAAAAATTAATCAAAACTTTTTATTAAAATTCTTTCTCATCTTATGGAAAAATCAAAACTTTATATTAGAACTCTTTATTATTTTAAAGATTAATTATAGTATATTATTGCTCCAAGTGGCGTTCTCCAATCTGGTATGCTATAGATGTTGTATTTTTAGTTTAACATTTTGATTCAGTAAAAAAAAAATATTGATAATATATAATTATAATTATAATTAATAATTAAATGAGCTGATATCCATCTTAATTATGTATCTACCAAGTGTCGAGAGGGATCAAATCTTTTGAGATTCAAACATTTTTTAATGTGAAAAGAGGTTTGATCCCTCTCGATGCTTGGTGGATCCAAAGTTAAGATGGATCGAGGTTGATATTACAATAAATCAACTTTCCAATTTTGTGAATAAAAGCTATTATTTATCTTGCACCTAGAGTAAAGTAGCTCATTATTGATATAATATAATAACTTCGTCTAGAGGCGCTCTTCAACCAAATATGGAAGATATGTTGTAACATCATATCTTGTGATGTAAACATTTTGACTTGGTCAAATTATATAAAATTTAAAATTAAAATTAAAATTAAATTAAAAAATAATAATAATAATTAAATGAAATTGAGGTAAAATAGTCAATTTAGTGTGGGGGTTTTTGTGTTCTAGGTTTTCACAACCCATGGTTTTGCCAATAGTATATATGGACAAAGAGTGTCATATCTATATGTTCTATGTTTTAGAGGGTTTTTCGACATATTTTCCGGTCTAATTTGCCTAGAATCCGGTAGAGATTTTTTAGAATAACAAGTTTGAATTGTAAACTCTCCACAATTTGAATGCCCCATAAAGTTTTTAGAGTGTTGAATCCGTATATGTTGTCAAAATCCCATTTTAAACAAGAAAAATCAAACTTTAGTAAAAAAAATCGCACAGCACAAAACTCCAAAATGTAATGCATATTTAAACAATACCTAGATATATACTAAAGCAGCCTAAATGTATCTTAACTTAGAATCTACTTAACACTAAAAAAAATCAAATTTCTTATAAATAAAATTTTAAATTTATTAATTAAATTTACATTTAAAAAAAAACTATTAAATATTATTAATAATTTACATATTTTGAAAATTCTAATAAATGATATTGAGATAAGTGAAAAACGAATAAATACTTCTTCAGTTTAACCACTACTCCAGTCGTAAAAGCAATAAATGTGATTTGCGAGTTTGACGTTTCGAACTTGGGTTACTTGGCCTTCAAGACAACTCCTTGTGATGGGATCGAATATTCGTAGATTCAAATCTTAATTTTTTTCATTCATATTGGATTTAATAAAAAGCAAAAGTAGATTGGTTGGTTTTTGTGGAAAGTACAGGAAGAGTAGTTCTTTTTGTTATGTTATTTTATTTTATAATTATAATTTTAATGTTTATGTTTATTTATACGTGTCATGAAAAAAATGTGCATATTTAAATATCTTTATGGGTCAAGGTTATTGGATAATGGATGCAAATAAAGAAAAAACATATGATTTTTTATTTAAAAAACTATATAGGTACATATAAATTTTGTCATAAGAGATGTTGGTTAATTTAACTGATACATAAAAAAATTATAAACATATAAGAAAGTCACAACAACAGTAGCATATGTAAAATCTTTCAAAAATCAGAGCAAGTAGTAGAAGTAAAGTAGTTTGGATTAAAGGATCAAAAGTCGGAGAAATAGACTATACAAAATATAACAAGTCGGGGCACCATTTCCACAAAATAAAATAAGAGTTAGGCCCTGAAAACAAATCATGCCAACATGAAAGAACTAGTGGTTGGTCGTGTGCCTTGATGCATGAGAGAGAAGAAAATGTTCCCTAGTCGATCTAAAATACCTAGTTTCGATAGAGCATTAACCTTAGAGTTGTATTCCTAATAAAATGGTCATCGAAACGCGCGTTGCTTGCTAAAGGAGTTACGCAGCCCTAGCTAGCGAATGCTGCAAGAAGTTTGCAGCTACTCGTCGATGCCCCTCAGCGGCCTTCTGTTGCTGGGGTTTGAGCACCATGGATGTGTCAAAGGAGGGAGAGCCTCTCTCAGATCAACATCAAGAAAATGAAGGAACAACAAAAGCTTTTGCCTCTCTCATCCCCGCAATGGGCCCGGCAAAGAACAGACCATCAGTCACAAAGTTTGTTAAAAGATTAGAAGACATTCCTGAAATCTCACTTCCTCCTGCCCTTCCCCGTATAGTAGCACTTTGTCTGGCGGAGCATGGATTAGTGGAGCAGTTTACGAGGTTATGGCCATCGCCCAAAACTGTGCAAAAATGGGTAGAAAGGAACTAGACCGCGTCAATAGATGGATAAATCTCAATCAGGTTTTGTGGAAGAGGTTACTACACCTTTCACTTTGAAACCAAGGAGGATCGAGATTTGATTTTCAGGAATGGACCTTATTTTATGGATACAAGGGGTTTGTATCTAAACAGATGGACGCCGAATTTCGACCCAGAAATGGATGTACCCAATGTCGTCCCCGTCTGGGTTAGATTGCCACACCTTCCCTTCACTGTTGGGGGGATGATTCAGTGAAAGCCATAGGAAACGCAGTTGGGAAATATATAGACAGATGCGAGCCAAAGGAAAATATGCATGCATGCACCAGAATCTGTGTAGAAGTGGATCTTGGGAAAGGGCTACCAAAAGCCATCAAAATCAAAGTGGACTAGTGGACGCACATACAACAGCTGGATTATGAATAAATCCCCTTCAAATGCAAGGTATGTCACGAATATGGTCATTTTGCAAATAGATGTACAAAAAAAAAGAAAATGAAAATGAAAAGGGTGAAGATCCGGAAAACAAATGGGAACAGGTTAAAAGAAAGAATACAGTCTACAAACAACCAAATCTATCTTCCTCACAACCTTCCACATCCTCTGATCTCCATCCCTCATCACCCAAAGAAGATAATAATCCTCTTGCTAGCCTTAATCCTTTTGAGCCTCTGGATCCTTCAACTCCTCCATCTCCTAGAGGCAGATCCCGATCCAGATCCAGATCCCAACAACATACCCCCGACCCCCCTTCATCCCCTCTGGTATCAAACTCTCACACCCCTCCCCCCCCCCCTCATTAGACATAATTTGAACCAGAAAATAGTCAAAGGAAGCACCCCCAAATGTAGAATATAAAAAAAAAGGTAGGAAGAAAGACAAACAAAGAACTCAGGGATGAAGCAGCAGCAAAGGAAATGGCATTAGGAATGCAACAACCTATGGAAACCTTCTTAGGAAGGAGTACATGAAACAACGAAAAGAGCCAGCAAAGAGGGAAAGGAGCCATGCACCACCCAACAAGTAAATAATGATAGTGGTCTCCTGGAATTGCAGAGGAATGGATCATCTGTCAAAGAAAATGCCACAAGAGACATTCTGGCAAAAGAAAACCCAAACATCCTTATGATTCAAGAGACAAAAACAAACAACCAAGAAACTGAAAATATCAACAACAAAAAAATAAGAAATATGAAGGGGAAGCAATACAAGCAACAGGAGCGTCTGGAGGTATTTGCACGATATGGAAAAAAGGAACCTGGGAGTTAATAAAATACCAAAAAGACCAACATTGGATCCAAACGGATCTAATGCAAATCAACACAAAAGAGAAGTACAGTGTTATAAATATATATGCCCCAAATCACTACAAGGAAAAAGAGCAATCCTAGGCCACCATAAAAGAAGCACTAAAATAAATACAAGTTGGGAAAATAATTCTAGGAGGAGATTTAAATTTGGTAAGAAGTATAGAAGAAAATTTTGGAGGAACATACCACACTGACCCATCCAGGGATATTCTAGAAGAAATAATGGAACAACACAATTTAATAGACATCCCGCCAAGCAACGGGAAATACACTTGGAGCAATAAAAGAGTGGGCAAAAGCAACATAAAAGAAAGGCTGGATAGAATTCTGATACAAGAAAACATAGTAGCAGTGCACAGCTCCATAAAATCAAAAATTTTACACACCACCACTTCTGACCATAAACCGGTGACAATAGTCATGGGAAAAATGGAAAACCAGGGACCACTCCCGTTCAGATACAGCTCAATTTGGGACAGCAACACAGAAATCAACGAACTAGTCAAGGAAGCATGGGAGCCAAGAGTAACAGGATCACCTCAGTATATTTGGGAAACCAAATTAAAGGAATGGGCAAGAGCAAATGAAAAAAAAAAAGTTACGGCAGAAAATGGAAAGCATGCAAACTGAAAAAGAAAACAGAGAAGAAGGCAAGCAAGATTATCTAAGAGAGAAGGAAATCTTCTGGGAAATATATAGGGAAAACAGGAAAGAAGAAGAAGAGGCAAGATTGAAATCCAGAAGTTTGTGGCTCAAGGCAGGGGACAAAAACACATCATTTTTCCACAACACAATGAAAATAAGAAGGGAAAGAAACCAAATAGAAAAAATTCAAGTCGAAAGCCAAGAGGTCAGAGGTGCAGAGGAACTAAAAAAAGCAGCCTATCAGCACTTTAAAAACTTACTCTCAACCAATGGAGAAATGGCTGAGAGTGAAGATTTCTTAAAGCACACAATTTTTTTTTTTTTTAAAGAACAAAATGTTGCAATGTGCAAGGACCCCACAAAAGAAGAGGTAGTGGCGGCCATATGGAGCCTGCATCCAGGCAAAGCCCCAGGGCCAGATGGTTTCACAATAGCATTCTACAGATCTCATTGGTATACCATCAGAAAGGATTTCTTAAGAATGGTGAAGAATGTCTACAAAAAAAAAAAGGAGGTAACAAAAAATCCTCCTATCTTGCTCTAATCCCAAAGGAAGCAAACCCCTCAACTCTCAACAGGTTTCGCCCTATCTCTCTTTGCAATTCTTCTTATAAGATAATAACAAAAATAATTGCAAATAGAATCAAGGAAGTACTTCCAATAATCATATCTGAAAACCAAGGAGGATTCATGCCCAATAGGCAAATCATAGATAATGTAATTATTGTACAGGAAGTTGTACACTCTAGTATGCTAAGGCAAGAGAAAGGCCTCATAATCAAGCTAGATATGGCTAATGCATTTGACAAGGTCAACCATCCATATCTAATGGTTGTCCTCCAGAAACTTGGTTTCTCAAGAGATATAATGGAAGTCATACAGGCATGCATTTCTACTCCTTGGATTGCCCCCCTCATAAATGGAAGGCCTAGTGATTTCTTCCAAAGCACAAGAGGCCTTAGGCAAGGTTGTCCTCTCTCTCCCTTCCTATATATTATAATGGTGGAAACTTTAAGCAGGGCTTTGGAAAATCAAATAAATGAAAGAAACATCACAGGGATCAGAATAACAAAAGGAGTTAAAACAATAAACCGCTCACTATTTGCTGATGATACATTGCTGCTAGGAGGGGCTTCAACAATAATAGCAAGGAGGTTCAAAAAAGTTCTGGATGATTTTTTACAGATTTCAGGAGGGCTATTAAACAATGCAAAATGCAGGATATATGGATGGAATACCCCCCCAAGAACCATGCAAAGGATCTCACAAATCCTAGACATCCCTGTACAGGAAAAAAGGACACACTTCTTCTATTTGGGACTTCCAATCTCAAAAGAGAACATGAAGACAAAAATATGGACTAAACAAATCGAAAAAATAAAAAATAAAATACAAAGCTAGGGTATGATGTGGCTGAATATGGCAGGAAGGGTAATTCTAATCAAAGCACTCCTTGCAACACTACCTATCTACCAATATGCAATAATCATGGCTCCAACAAGTGCCCACAAACAAATGGAGTTAAGCTTAAGAAGTTTCTTGTGACAGGGGGGGAAGCAAGAAAACAAAATATTTAGCCTGGTCAGGTGGGAGCAAGTAGTTCTTCCTTCTGAACAAGGAGGACTATCAATACGAATACCTAGGCTCATGAATGCAGCACTGGGAATGAAAATAGTATGGAGACTAATTACAGGAAAAGAGAGCTGGCGGAAAAAGACTCTTTTATCAAAATATATGGATGGCACCAGGGAAAGATTGCCTAATGGAAATATCCCAATAAGACAATGTACCCGTTTGGAAGTTGGTTAAAAAAACAATTCCATTAATGAGTAGATACATTTATAAAATCCCAGGTAATGGAAAAACAATTTCAATCTGGGAGGATAGAATCATGGGAAAAGAACCACTTCAGACTCATCCAGAAATTGAAGACGTACAAGAGTGGATGAAAGGTAAAGGCTTCAATACTTTACACTCAATCTCCCTATGGAACCAAAAGGAGTGGCAAGATTGGAGAATCTCAGCAATTTTGGCAAACCTGGAAGGGCAATGGAGCAAAATCAGGCAGCTCTTAAAAGGGGCAGCGCCAATCCACCATGATGAGGAAGATGAATATCTCTGGGACCCAAGTGGTGGACATGATACAGTTAGGACTGGATATAAAACCCTTCAAGAACAACCAAATCAACAAGAGTGGGATTCTTGGAAAATAGCATGGAAATCAAAAAGTTTGCCTAAGATAAAAATGCTCATTTGGATTCTTTTAAAAGGGAGAATATTGACCAGTGAAAACTTAAGAAAAAAGGCTTTCAAGGTCCAACACAATGCCCATTATGCATGCAAGCTGAAGAAAATATTCAACATCTTTTCCAAGAATGTATCTTCGCCAAAGAATGTTGGCAGCAGTTGATAAGTCCTTTGGAAATAAGAATAAATTTCAAAAAGCCCTTGCCGGAGTTTCTTCAGACCTTTGAGAAAGCCTACTCATACACAACAAAGAAAAAAGCCACTATTCAGAGAATATGGAAATGCATTCCAGTGGTTCCATGTTGGCAGATTTGGTTGACAAGAAACAAGTGCATTTTCAAAAATCAAATACCAAGGATAGGGAAGGCCCTTTCAAAAACATGGGGTCTAACTTCTGAAATACTCAATGTCAAAGGAACAGCTCCAACAGACTATCAAATTCTTCAACAGGAAGAGTGAGATTGGCTCAGCAAAGCCATAATAAATAATAATGGGCAAAGAGGACAGAGGAAGACAAGCACAGGAGTTATATGGAAAATAAGAATGAGTGAAGAGGAACTGACAAACTAGAGGAAAAATCAGAATAGATATTATCTATACTTTGATGGGGCTTCAAAGCATAATCCGGGAAAGGCAGGGGCAGGGGGAATAATCCTCGATCTTGATGGGAAAGAAAATGTCGCTTATGAATGGGGCTTGGGACAAATCTCAAATAATAAGGTAGAAGCATACAACTTGTTGATGGGAACAAGAATAATAAAAAAAAAAAAGAGAAATCCGAAATCCCATCATAATAGGAGACTCAGCCATAATAATAGAGGCAATGGCAAGAAACAAAAAACCAAGCAATGAGCACATGAACTGAATCTTTAGAAGAATCGGGAAGAACTTGGAAGGTTCTAGCAATGTAATCTACAGACATGTCTTGAGAATCCACAATCAACAGGCAGATTATTTTGCAAACCAAGCAGTGAAAAAAAATGAAGGGATTGTTCATGAAAACCAGGAGGAATACTATAGCTCAGTTCCTTAACCAGCAAAACCACAAGTTAAATCTATCCATTTCCAAAGGAAAAATCACGACGAGAAAAGCAATAAATCAAAAAATAACAGTTATAAATCAACAAAGGACACAACATTGCAGCAACAACGAGGAATACATGGGAAAGCAAAGGAAAAAGCATGAAACTCTAGACTCTCGTATGAGCAACAGTAGGAAGGAAGACACTGATCCTAGTCACAAGAACTACGTTGCAATCTATCTTATCGAAGGCAAGTTTTGGGCTGAGATAAAGCACTATAAGAACAGAGGGCACATTCACAAAAATTGCAGCAGCAATTTCAGCGAGGAAATCTCCATTTTCCATGTTATTATTGTTGGAAATACTGAGGGGGGGGGTGAATCAATATTTCTTTTTCCCACTATTGTTTTACCAATTAAAACATATATATTCAGAACACAAAATGAACAGCAAAAATAAATGCTTTTATTAATATAAACTGTGCAATGAAATAAATACAATATAAGTATAAATCTGATTGTGAATAGTTGCCAAGCTCCAACTTGGACTTCAGTGAGGCTCCAACCTCCAGAGCACCAACTCTGTTTTGCAGTGGTTCTGCACTTAGGAGCACCTACCCCAATGACTTCAGTCCAGTTCAGTTTTGAGGCTCCAACCTCTTGGGCTCCAACCCAACCTTGGTATAAACAGGTATGCTGTTGCACACTATTCAGCTGAGATTGTCTCACTCCTGCTCTCCTGCCTCTGCTGCTTTTACTGCCTCTACAGCCTCTGCTGCTTCTACTACCTCACACTTTGGTTCTTCACCACACCAACAGCAACAACAGTTTTTTTTTTTTTTGACATTCTCATCCCTTTGTCCATTCATTTCTGCTTACTCAATGGCTCTTTGGCTTCCTCCTCGCTCGCTTTAGCTTCAGCTTCCTCATCACTCGCTCGACCTTCTAGCTTCCCTCCATTCGCTTTAGCTTCCTTATGTTTACGATGTGCTAAAAATATAATGTCGTCGCGGAAACAGTTGGTGTTTCAGAAACACCGAAATTGGTATATCAACAAATTTTTCACAAGTGTCGAACAACTGCGGAAAAGGATGGTGTTTCAACAATGGAGAAATTGGTGTTGCAGCAACTTTTCTCCAAGTGTTTCAACAGTGTTCAACAACACAGTGTTAAACAGTTGCAGCAGCCTTCACCTGCATTCACCAGTAACTTCATACAACGCTTAAATACCTATGCTCCTCTTGGCTCTGTGTGCTCCTCTTCTCTGGCTCTGTCTCCTTCCTTGAATATTGCCATATTGACATCAATGACAATCTGTGTCCAACAATCTCCCCCTTTGTTATTGATGGCAATATTCTTCTGCTCTCTCCCCCTTTGACATCAATGGCAAAGGAATGCATACAGACTCCCCCTGTCAACCTGCTCCCCCTGTCCTGCTACATCTTTATGAATGAACTTGAGTGATGATAAAGAAATAACCCCCATCTTTTGACGCAGATGTTCGAATGCTTCTCGAGGAAGAGGTTTTGTGAAAATATCAGCTATCTGCTCCTTAGTACTGATATATTCCAAGACAATGTTTTGTTCAGCTACTTTCTCATGGAGGAAATGATACTTGATTGGTATGTGTTTGGTTCTTGAGTGCATCACTGGATTTTTGCTGAGACTGATAGCACTTGTGTTGTCACAATAGACGGTAATTGGTTGATCTGTACATATGTCGAGATCTTTTAGAGCTTCCTTCATCCATAGTATCTGAGTACAACAGCCTGCTGCAGCAATATACTCGACTTCGGCTGTGGATAATGATATGGATGATTGTTTTTTGCTGAGCCAGGATACCAAACATTCTCCTAGGAAGAATTCATGTCCATTAGTACTTTTCCGATCATCTATACTTCCAGCCCAATCAACATCGGTGTATGCAGTTACAGTCAGTGTTGAGTTCTTTGGGTACCAAAGACCGAAATCAGAAGTTCCCTTCAGATATCTAAGAATTCTTTTTACAGCTAATAAATGGGATTGTTTGGGAGCAGATTGGAATCTTCCCACCATTCCTACTGCTTGCATTATGTCTGGTCGTGTAGTTGTTAAGTAAAGAAGGGCTCCGATCATTGACCTGTAATGAGTTGCATCCACTAGAGGGGAGTCATCATCTTTGCTCAGTTTGCAGTTTGTGGCCATAGGTGTGCTCATGGGTGCACAGTCCTCCATTCCATATTTTTTGAGCATGTCTTTAGATATTTGGTTTGAGATATACACAATCCTGCTCTGGTTTGAGATATTTGAAGTCCAAGGAAGTGGGACAGCTCTCCTATCATTGACATCTCAAGCTCTTTTGACATGTTTTGAGAAAATTCATGGCTCATTTCATCGTTATTACTAGCAAAAATCAGATCATGGACATAAACAAGAGCAGCTAGTAACTTATCTTGATCTGTCTTTATTTCTAGATTACTTCCAGCCACTCCCTTTTTGAAGCCTTGTTGTTGTAGGTAGTGACCCAATCTTGCATACCAAGCTCTAGGAGCTTGTTTCAATCCATATAAAACCTTTTTCAACTTACAGACTAGGTCCTTTCCTGCTGTCAGATCAAAACCTTCTGGCTGCTCCATGTAGACTTCCTCTTTGAGTTCCGCATTTAGAAATGTTGATTTCACGTCCATTTGATAGATTTTGAATCCTTTTGAGCAAGCAAATGCTAAGAACATCCTGATAGCTTCCATACAGGCCACTGGTGCAAATGTCTCTTCAAAGTCAATTCCTTCAATTTGTGAATAGCCTTTGTAGACAAGTCTTGCCTTGTTTCTGATAACATGTCCTTCCTCATTCATTTTATTTTTGAACACCCATTTGGTTCCTATTATGTTTTTGTCCTTTGGACGAGGTACCAGCTCCCATGTCTTGTTCTTCTCAATTTGGGCTTCCATAGCTTTTACCCAATGAGGATCCTTACTTTCTTCTACAAATGTTTTTGGTTCTATCATAGATAGGAGGGCAATGACTTTTCTCTTGGGTGAGGTTGTTATCCTTCTTTGGGTCTGCACACCTTCATCTCTATCACCAATGATCTGTTCTTCTGGATGATATCTTTCGACATACTTCATCTTTGAAGGGGTATGAGGTTGTTCTCTTTTCTCTTCTTCTTCTTCATCATCTATCTCTTCTTCTTTAGGTTCTTCTTCTTCAAGGAGAAAGTCATCTTCATGTTCTTCAATTTCCTTTACTGGAAGTTCTTCATCAACCTTTACATCAATGCTTTCCACTATTTTCTTCAGTCGATAATTGTAGCACTTGTAAGCCTTGCTCCGTGTAGAGTATCCAAGAAATATCCCTTCATCAACCCGAGAATCAAACTTTCCTGGTGAACCATCATTTATTTTTATGAAGCACTTGCTTCCAAAAATCTTGAAATACTTCACCGAAGCAGGTCTTCCGTTCCATAGCTCATAAGGAGTTTTTTCACAATTTGGTCTTAATTGAGTTCGATTCAGTGTATAGACAGCTATCCCTACTGCTTCTCTCCAGAATCTAGGCTGTAAGTCTGCTGCTAATAACATAGTTCTTGCCATTTCTTGGACTGTTCGGTTTCTTCTTTGAACTACCCCATTTTGCTAAGGTGTTCTGGCAGCAGAGAATTCTCTTTTAATTCCATGAATGTTACAGAACTCACTAAACTCGTTTGATGTGAATACTCCTCCTTTGTCTGTTCTGAGGCACTTAATTTTTTAATCTTTTTCATTTTCTACAAAGGCTTTTAGATTCTTAAAACACTCAAAAGTTTCAAATTTATACTTTATGAAATATATCCACTTCATTCTAGGATAATCATCAACAAATAACACAAAGTACCTTTCTCCTTGGAGTGCTTGATTTCTAGTTGGCCCACACACATTAGCATGGATGATTTCCAAGGACTTCGATGTATAGTGTTCCTTTGTCTTATGGCTGGTTCTGATCTGCTTGCCATGTTGACAAGGACCACATACTCCCTGATTTGGTTTGAATAGTTTTGGGATGTCTCGTACAGCTTTGATCTTGTTGATATTGATCAAATTTTCAAAGCTTGTATGTTCAAGTCGCTTGTGCCACAGCCAAATCTCATCTGTTGGGATCACGATTGTCGTTACACCAAAACCCGCAGGTGTTAGTAAACGGACGCATCGCTAGAGTTAACGGATCCTCGAGAGGTGGTTAGTCCATGTCACGAAACATACGGGGAGCGCTGGATTATACAATGCCCAACAATCTCCCCCCCAGCGCGAGCCAGGTGTGATTGGAACTCGAGACCTTTGGCTCTGATACCAATTGTTGGGATCATGATTGCCGTTACACCAAAACTGCCAGGTGTTAGTAAACGGACGCATCGCCAGAGTTAACGGATCCTCGATAGGCGGTTAGTACATGTCACGAAACACACAGGGAGCGCTAGATTATCCAATGCCCAACATCATCTGTCTGACTCACATAGCATTTATTTTCTTGAATCTTGTTCAGTGTGTAAATGTTGTCTGGTGTTCTCACCCCTTTTGCCACAAGTTTCCCTAAGGCAGAGTTCCTTATTTCACAGTCTTTGGTGCTGAAAACAACCTTATGTCCTTGATCACAGATTTGGCTGACACTCAGGAGGTTGTGCTTGAGTCCATCAACTAGCAGAGTATCTTGAGCTTTTCCTTTTCCATTGATCAGAGTAACTGTTCCTTTTCTTGCAATTCTGCCTGATCCACTTCCAAAGGACACATTCCCTTCCTTTTTGCTCAGTGAGACAAACTTCCTTCGGTCTCCTGTCATGTGTCTGGAGCACCCACTATCTACAAACCACTGGTTTTCATTATTCTAAGCATATAGAGCCAGGCCGAATTTGTCCATACTGGGGTTCTTGCTACTTGTCTTTCTTCCTTTGACTGGGCAGTCTTGTTCATAGTGTCCATTATTGTAGCAGAAACAGCAAATCAGATCAAATTTGGTCAAGGGATCAAATGGATTGAACGTTTTGATTTGTCCCTGCCTTTTGGGGGCATATGATTTTATTATTCGGTCCTTTAGATTTGTCTTTTCACTTCTGCAAGCCATACAATGTCTGGCTTGATGACCGAAGTTTTTACAGTGAAAGCAGTGTCCAAGAAAGATGGTTTTGTACTTGTTGAAGCAATCACGATTTGAGTCAATTTCCATCCTGGGAATTACTCCTCCCTCGTTTTTCGGATTTGCGATGGGCCCTTGGTGGAGTACAGTTTTGTATTTGTTGTAGTGTCCATGATTCGACTCCACATTCTTCTTTGGAGTTATTCTCTCTTCATTCTTGGGGTCTGGGATGCACTTTTGGTAACATATTTTTTCATCTTTTGGATTGCAGGAAAGTGCATCGGCATAGCTTTTCACACTATTCTTAGTGCTTGAGGATTCTCCTTTGAAACCTATTCCAGACTTGTCATGCTGAGGTTTTTGATTTTTCAAAATAGTCTCAAGTATTTGAGCGCTTTTACAGCCCTTTTTAATTTGCTCCAACTCCTTTCTCAAAGATACTATTTCGGCCTCGCGTTCTTCACAAGTCTCTTCTTTTTCTTTAAGCTTTGCTTCCAAGAGATCTTCTCTCCTTCTTATTTCCTCATTTTCCACTTTGAGAGAAATGATTTTGTTTCGTAGTTTCTCATTTTTTTCAATGGTGCTTATTAACAGTTCATCTACATTTCCTTCCAGCCCTGAGTCATCATCATCTGCGAGTGCCATGAATAATGCTTCTTGGTTTTCATCATGATCACTTTCCTCATCTGATTTCTTTTTGATGACCATAAACTCATCCTCATCAGACTCATCTTGCTTGGACAAGAAGTTTTTCTTATTGAACCCTTTCTTTTTATGTGCCATTCTTTTAGAATTTCCTTCATCATCATTGTCATGTTTGTGAGGACATTTTTCTCCATAATGACCTATTTTACCACATTTAAAACAAATAAGAGGATACTTGCCTTTAAGCTTAGATCCTCTCTTCAGCTTTCGTACAAATTGAGCCAATTCATATTCCACATCAGACTCATCATTACAGTCATTCCTTTCTTTCCCCTTCGTTGACTTTGAGGCCTTGAATGCTGCATCTTTGGAGCTTGGGCCACCTTTCCTCATTTCATAGGTAGTGAGAATTCCATGGAGTTCATCCATTTTGAGGGTATCTAGATCCTTTGCTTCTTCTATAACGCTTATTTTGGAGTCAAATCTGCCTGGAAGAGACCTTAATACCTTTTGAACAATGGTATTTTCTTCAACTTTTTCGTCCAATCCTTTCAGGCAATTTACCACTTCAGCTACTCGGAGGAGGTATGCTGCAATGTCTTCTTCATCTTCCATCCTCAAACTTTCAAAGTGTCTTTGGTGAGTTTGAAGCTTTGCCTTTTTTACTTTTGAGTCTCCATCGTACAAGCCAACTAGCTTCTCCCACATTTCTTTGGCAGATGTACAGTGCATGATTTTTGTAAACTCAGAATCAGTGATTCCACTAGTGATGGAGTTCATGGCCTTTTCATTTGCGATGTAGGTTTTCCTCTCGTCTTGGTCCGTTGGAAGAGTGGTAGTCATTTTGTATTCATTTTGAACAAAATGCCAGACTTCGGGTCCAAGGGACATTAAGTAGTAGGTCATTCTTTTCTTCCAGAAACCAAAGTTAGTGCCATCGAACAGAGGAGGTCTACCTGATGCTTCGTGATTTCTCATCATGGCTGCGGATCCGTATTCAAGCTATTAGGCTAGTATGAAGAAGCCTGCTCTGATACCATTTGTTGGAAATACTGAGAGGGGGGGGTGAATCAGTATTTCTTTTTCCCACTATTGTTTTACCAGTTAAAACATATATATTCAGAACACAAAATGAACAGCAAGAATAAATGCTTTTATTAATATAAACTATGCAATGAAATAAATACAATATAAGTATAAACCTGATTGTGAATAGTTTCCAAGCTCCAACTTGGACTTCAGTGAGGCTCCAACCTCCAGAGCACCAACTCTGTTTTGCAGTGGTTCTGCACTTAGGAGCACCTACCCCAATGACTTCAATCCAGTTCAGTTCTGAGGCTCCAACCCAACCTTGGTATAAACAGGTATGTTGTTGCACACTATTCAGCTGAGATTGTCTCACTCCTGCTCTCCTGCCTCTGCTGCTTGTACTGCCTCTACAGCCTCTGCTGCTTCTACTACCTCACACTCTGGTGAAAATATAATGTTGCCACGGAAACGATTGGTGTTTTAGTAACGCCGAAATTGGTGTTTCAGCAACGCCAAAATTGGTGTATCGACAAATTTTTCACAAGTGTCGAACAGCTACGGAAAAGGTTGGTGTTTCAGCAATGGAGAAATTGGTGTTTCAGCAACTTTTCTCAAAGTGTTTCAACAGTGTTCAACAGCACAGTGTTCAATAGTTGCAACAGCATTCACCAACAACTTCATACAACGCTTAACTACCTCTGCTCCTCTTGGCTCCTCTTGGCTCCTCTTGGCTCCTCTTGGCTCTGTGTGCTCCTCTTCTTTGGCTCTGTCTCCTTCCTTGAATATTGCCATATTGACATCAATGACAATCTGTGTCCAACAATTATAGTGATTCTTTGGTTTCAAAGATCCTCCCTGTCCTCTCTAATAGCCAACATTGTCTCCTCTGTTCAGCGTGCAGACTTCATATTAAGCCCCCACCCTTCTATTTACCCATCTTGCTCACTTCGTACCTCTTTTCTCCCTTCTCTCCCTCCTCTAAGCGAGCGCAAGTCCCTTCTAAGCACCCACGCCATCCATCTACCCCTCTCTTTATATCAGCCCTCCTCCCTAATTGATATATCCAAACGTTGCCCCCCCTTCAAATTTGTCGTTCGCAGGGACTTCAGCTCTATCGGTTTACAAGGGAAAAACTCACCCGTGTGCCTCATCCGGACTACAAAAAATCATTCATTTGCATTTATTATGAACGTCGGGCCCGCACTCCAAAACCTTTTCCACAACGCTGCTCCCTCTTTTCTTCGATCTCCAATCAAATCAGGATCATTGATCAGGTGCTCGATTCGACGGTCGTTGATTAGCCTGACCATTCAAATTTGCGCGAACCATCCCGACCATCGATCTGTACACATAGGATTAGACGACTCTCACCGATTTCGGGCGGACAACAAGCACAAATATTACCCGCCTGGAAAGCGTTTTTCTCTCTCCTCCGATGCTACGTGTCGCTTGGTCAATGGAATCGGGTGACCCCTCCCTTTTACCACTTATGGTTTATAACCTGCCCGATATACCATCTCCGCGTTTAATCCCACCTTTCTTCTCGGTTAACATGCGGACTTGTTCGCGCCCGATGACCGTAGATCTCAACCATCGACGGTTGCGACGGCTCCTCCAGTCTCCTCTTCCATCAGCGCCTCTGGTTAATCCCCACCGTACATCCCCTGATCCCAATCTTTGCGAATTAATCTTGGCCGCTAATCTTCTGACAACCTCGTCCGTTGACACATCCAATGGTTCCCGTTTATGCCAAAAGGAAAGTGGACAATAGCAGCAAAAGAAGAAGCATCTCAGTCAACACAAAATCAAAGATGCACAACGAAATTCAGAGAAGAAAGCAGAGACAAAGGAAGAACAAGCAAACAAATCACATGGAATTCAATCCAATGAAGGAGAGAACTCTTCAAGCAACGAAGGAGAGAACTCGGACAATATTGACAAGAAGAACCACTCAAAGCAGGAGCAATTAGTCTACAAGCCTTGAAAAACTGTCAGAGAGCCCATGACAAGCAAATTTCTCTTTCTAGTAGGTCAGTGTGTTAGGCAGTACACTAGAATACACATAAAAATTCATGAAGTTTTGAACACAAGCCTAGGAGAAGAGACTGCGTTCCTATCTCATGGCTTAGAGGTTTTTCATGATACAGTCTATTGTAATAGGAGCTTGCTCCATCAAAGCTTTTGGTAATATATAAACTACCCGACCTTGTTAAAAAAAAAAAAAAAAAAAAAAAAAAAAAAAAACCCTAAACCTTAGAGTTGTATTCTTTATCCACATTGACACAATTGGTGTGGCGAAAAATAGATAAAATCATGTCAATCATGTGCATCCACTTGAAAAGTAAAGGCAGGGTGAAAGTGGATAGTCTATTAGGCCATTTGATAACTATATGTGAGTCACCGAACAGTATAAAAGGCCCAACTGCAATAACGTCAACTCAAGCATTTGACCCTTGTCTACAATAAATTCTTGTCTCTCTTTGTGGTTATGTCAATGCACACTGGCACATTTAGATTGTTTTATGAATCTTTGCATATAATGTAATTATTTTAAATATATGTAATTTATAAATAGTCAACATTTTTTGTTGATTGGGGTAGGTAGTGCAATGTTAATCATATGAAATCATATTCAAAACAACATATATTTTCTTAATTTTTAGTATCCTTGGTGGAAATTTGAGGTGCATTCCATGTTTTCATTAAATTGAACCCTCCAAATTGGGGAGGAGGCTTTTGAAACTATATATTTTTTAGAAGAAATGGTTTGTCATCACTCATTGTACTCTCCTTCTTCAAAATGATGTTTCTTACAACTCTTGTATTTTATTTGTTATAGAAGCAAATGAGGTGAACAAGTAGTTGCGACCATTACTCGAGCAAACTATTATTCAATCAAGTATGTCATCATGTGGGTCGCCTATCATAATTGTGCCAAAGAAGGATGGGACTTGGAGAATGTGCATTGATTACAAGCCATTAAACAAAATTACCCAAGAAAAGGCACCCCTTGCCTAGAATTGATGATATGTTGGACTAGTTGCAAAAAATGAAATGCTTCACCAAGTTAGATTTAAATTCAGGGTATCACCAGGTTCGAGTCAAAAAAGAAGATACATGGAAGCCCGCTTTGAAAGCCAGATAAGGTTGGTCTAAGTGATTAATCACGGTCTATGCAATGCACCAACTATATTCATGAAATTAATGAATGATATACGGCTGGGGCGGATGGCTTTCGCTCCCCCCAGCCGGGATCGATTCCTGCGGCAGTGTCTCTGTGGACCGCGCTTTGGTCATCTGCTGGCTTCGGTCTTATGGACGATTTGTAACGGCTATGCCGTAATATTCTGAATTCTGCTGGCTTCGGCCATATGCTGTAAAAATCTGCTGGCTTCGGCCATATGTTGTATAAAATCTGCTGGCCTCGGCCATATGTTGATTTTCCCTCTGAAAATACTATGCTCATATATAGATTCACTTGTTATTGCTTATTTAGATAATATACTAGTATATATTGCTACTTGGGAGGAGCACATCTCACATTTGATGTGGGCGCTAGAGACATTGAAGTATCACCGACTACTGGAAAATCTCAAGAAGTGTGAGTTTGCACAACAATCATGGTGATTTTAAGCTATGTGATTAGTGGAGGGGAGATTATGATAGATCTTGCAAAGATGGAGGCCATCATGAAGTGGTCGATGCCTACAAATGCCTCAGAGGTTAGATTTTTGTTAGGGTAACAAAATACCTAAGATTCATACTTCCATATTCAGTAGTAGTCGCAACACTCTACATCATCAAAATAAGTGACAAGAGTTTCCCGTGGGGGGGGGGGGGGGTCAACATAAGGACTTTGAAGATTCGAAGAAGAAAATCAATCAAGCATTGATTCTTACATTATTGAACTTGCAATAACCCTTCGAAGTAGAGACAAATGCGAGTGGGCATGTGATGGGAGTGGTCTCAATGTAGGGAGGAAAGCATGCATGCTACCATTCTAAAGTGTTTCATGGGATACCTATAACACAAAGCTCTCTACCCCAGTACAAGCTATCAAAAGGTGCAAACAATATCTGATGGGTAAAGAGACCATCATCTGCACAAATCACTAGCCACTACAATACCTACAAGTCCAAAGTAAGTTACAATAAGCTAGACATTACAAGTGGATGGGACTTTTACACTATGTCCATTTACTGATCAAGTACAAGAATGGAAACACATGCAAGCTCACCAACATGCTTTCAAGGCCACCCATATAAAAATTCAAAACTTTGGGAACTTTGATACACATGTAACCTCTCACCCATGATACATATAGAGAGACATGTATAGAGAATAAGGACTTCAGGGAGGTGTATCAATAACTATAGGTCCAGAGTCATGTGGACAATGGTGATAGCATAGTCAACTACCTTATCCATAATGGCTTACTCTGTAGGTTGGAAAAGCTATGTATTCTTATAGGTGATAGACTGCAACTAATAACAGAGGCTCATGTGTCCAAGTTTGCAAGCCATTTTGGTGTAGGGAAGACAATTGCCAATTTACAGAGGTATGTGTACTAGCCCAGAATGCAAGAAGATGTAGCTAGGTTCATAACAGGATATATGCTTTTTCGTAACAACAAACCTGGTAATAGAAAACAAGAATTATGCCATCCCTTATCTATACCTACTCTTCCTTGGGAAATCATTTCAATGGAATTTGTGGGAGGTTTGTCAACAACCAATAAGGGGCATGACTACCTGTCAGTGGTAGTTGATAGGTTCAACAAGATTTGCATTCTCATGCCCTGTAAAAGACCATCAACGGGAAATAAGTAATAAACTTTTTCTTTTTACAAGTTTGTGTGCACTTTCGGATACCAAGGTGCATTGTTTCATATAGGAACACCGAAGAAGAATCACAAAGCCATATAACCATATGCACAACAAATTAACACACAAAAGTTAAACTAGTGGAAAAGGCAGAGAGCCATCATGTGGTCTCTCATGCTCATGTAATTCACACTATTCAAAAAAATTAAAAATACATTTAAATACATGAGTAAGTGGTCTTAAGATAGTGCGTCTATCTTAGACTCACTTGGTTGAGACAATTTCTCAACTTACACACTAATTTAGGAGAGCTAGTTGGAGAGAATCTCTCATCCAAACTAGACTCCTTAGTTTCAGGAATTCTCATGATTTTATTTATTTAATTTAATAATTGGATTTATTATTGATTTTTAAGAGAGTAAGGCTAACATTTCCCCCCTCAATGATAAATCCAAAAAGAACAAGGAACCATCTTCCAAGTTCTCAAGTTGATCCTCAAACAACATTTTCCTGAAAAACCGCCAAAGCTGGATGTTGAAAAAACTCAAATCTAAAGAGAACATGAATTAGATGCATCTTTGATTCATCTCTGAATGTCGCTTGACAACTCCATCATGTGCCAAGCCACCAAAGGATCCAACTGTCCTTTGCTTGAAAACAACATCCGGTGTCCACTGACACAATTTGATGAACGCCCACTGGCGTATTTGCTGATGATGATTGCCCACTGGCCGATGAAGATGCCCACTGGTTGCTTCGCTGATGTTGTCGATACTTTTAGTCTGACAACCACTTGTCAATTTCATTGACATTTCCCCCCCTTTGTCAGCTGAAAGGAGAAGCAATCTTCTCAAAAATATATCTGAACTCCCCCTTGTAGGTGGAGGGGTATTTCACTGGTGTACTCCCCCGTTCAACTGCACGGGAGTACCATCTTCATTTGATTGTTGGCTGCAATATGTGTGATTGAATCCGATTGTAAAACTTGTACAATCTTCTGGCTGTGGATGACCATTCCCAGGGATCGATCCATGAATAATTTATCTTTAATTTGGTTGACTATCGTTGTTTGCTGCATTTCTCTGATGAATGATTTGACTTGCCACAATGGTGACAAGGATAGAGATCAAAAAATTGATCTTACAGATGACTGGTTCTTTGACAATGAAGGCATATTGGCTTGACTACAACTTCAGTTTGTGCACATGTTTGTTTGTCTGCAACTTTCTCATGGCTTGTTGATTGTATTTGATCAAGAAAGCCTGCACTGATGAACTTGATTGGCTTAGAATAATCGGGGATATGCAAGTTGTTTTCATCTTTGTCATATCCTAATCCTCATCGATTTTTGTTACTTTGAAGTTCTTCCCATGGCTTGATGATGGGTTTGGAAGAAAGTTGAACTAGAACAACTTCAACACTTGAAGCTGGTTGGATGAATGAAGTTGAATGATCAACTGTCTCTGGATTGGTCAAAGACTTGGAAGCAACATGCTTCTCTTGCAACTCATTTCTCTGCAGTTGCGACTCTAGTTGAAGGAACTCAATCGTTTCATATGCATGTTAAATATGCACTTGAATGTCACCAAGAGTGGTTTTGCTGATGTGCACCACGTCACCGGCTGATGATAACATTAAATTGTTAATAATTTGGGACAACTGAATGTGTGTCGCCATGTTGCCCTGCTTACTTTGAAGTCAGGCTCGCTTGTCGTAGAAGTCATGCTTGAAAAAATTGCTCACTTGAGTTGATCACTGACATGACACGCTCGCTTGTACTGATTGTTGATTGTTGTTGCTTTTAAACACTTGCTTGAACTTCTAATTGTACGCTCGCTTGATGACGATTGCTTTGCTTGAATGAAACGTTATGAATGCTTGAATGAAACATTATGAATGCTTTAATGAACTTTACATAGGCTCGCTTGTTGTGCATTGAACTGTTGTACTTGATTTGGTTACTTGACACGCTTGCTTGATCTGTTGCTTAAAACACTGGCTTGATTTGATGCTCACTTGAAGAATTCACACTTGTTTGACAATGATTGCTTGCTTGAACTTGCTTGATTTATTATTGAAACTTTGTGCTTTCTTGAATGTACTCACTGAATGTGCTGATTTAAAAAAGGAAGGGTGTCGAACACTGTCAAAAATGCACCCAAGAGACAAATGACAAGTTCAATCTTGATGACTCAGTTGAAGACTTACTTGAATTAATGTATTCACCTTAATAATTCAAATTAGGGTGTCGGTTACAACTGAGAATGCACCCGTACAATTCAACTGAATTTGACTTTGATTACAATTCAACTTACAAATTATGATTTGCAAGTTACAATTTTGTATTGAGCTTATTAAAGAAATGGTGCAGGTGCAATTTCCAAAAATTGTTGTTGAATTGCTGCAAAAATTATTGATGTGGATGACAGCTTGATTGGATGTTGATGTAGAAATGTCGTTGACAACTTGATTATGTCTTGTTGCTTCTTGATTGCTTGTAGTTTTGCATGATTACATAAACTTGAATGGAATTGACTATGGGCATGCAATTTGCTAATTTTTTGTGTGTACCATATTAGAAAGATACCACAAGAAGGTTAGTGTCAAAACTAGACACAAAACAAAAACAATATCAAGAATCATGCGTCATCACAAACATACACATGGTGTACCTAAGATCCCCTTATTCAATTTAGGGCAGATCTAGGACACAATCACCATAAAAAATATATGTTTTTATTAAGTAGTGAATTACATCAACCTTCACCTTCACATCATTGTGAATGAAATTTCTCAAGCACAAATTGTGAGAACTCCTTGAAGCAATTTGTCTTCAAAAAACTGTCTGTAGTGACTCAATCACTCTCAAAGTAAAAGATTACTTTGGATTACAATAATGTCTTTCACCTAAACAAATTCACTTACCACTCCAAATACAAAACTCATTTCACCTTATTACTCCAAAATAAAAATAAAAAATTACAGTTATCACTCCTCACCTTGTATCTCCACATCTTATTTCTCCATTTAAAAACTTTAATAAAATAATTTAATTCCTTTTTAAACTCCCACTTAAAATAATTTTATGGAGTCCCTTTAATAAAGTGATTTAAAAATTGAATTCAGAGTTATGGAGTCACTTTAAAAGTGAACGAAATCTCCTTTTTGAAAAGTCAAAGCACACTTAATTCATAAAGCGCACCTTAATTCAACGCATTCACTTGTCCTCCATGCAAGTACTCCTCCACGCTAGACATTTGTTTGGTCAATGTTGGTTGTTACTGGCACATCGTAAACCATCGTCGCTCCAAAATAGCTCAAAGGTCTACACATAATTCGCACTCACAGTGCCAGCATAAGCATGTCGGTTGGGCGGCTATCAGAAGCAGATTCTTTATTTTCCAGTCGTCTCTTGATCTATATTTGTAAATTCTGGCATCGTTGCACCCCTCGTCCCACTACTTCAGTGCTGCCAACTGCGCTATTCAATAAAACACTCTAGCACTTCAATTGGATCTCTTCTATTGCGATAAAAAATATCCAACAGAGAATTTTTCATGTGGGACAGACTGATTGATGTGAAGGGCGATTGCTGGTGCAGCGCAGGAGGCCTCCATATGGGTGTCGATAAAATCGATCCAGTACTCATAATCTGAATAGGATTTCATGCTGAAGAAAAAAAAAAAAATTAGTCAATAGTGCTGGCTATGATCCGCTTATTTAGGCTTCTTTGTATTCTATGGTTCCACCTGACTTCTTGAACCTTGCAAATGACCAGAAGTTAACTGGAAATATGTTGAGCTGCCTTGTTAAATGGTTTCAAAGCACTTTTCATGTCCGGTCTTCTGAAGAAAGCTCATCTACTCAGCGTGAAGAGAGTAAAACTTTTTTCACCAAATTGCTCCATTCGATAAAAAGTCGCACTGGGACTATTGAAGAGGTGGCTGCATTGAATTTGGATGCAATGATGGATCTTAATTTTCTAACAAAACAGAATTTCGCCCAGCTGCCAGGCAAGATAATTCACCCAAAAAATGCATGAAACTTTGCCTAGGTATTGGTATGATAAATTTAGTCTCCTTAACAAGTGAGGAATGTGTTCTGATTACAAGGAATTTTGGCCAATCCCATAAATATAATGACCATGAGTGTAGCATAACTTTTCATATTGAAACAACCCACCACTGGGCTAAACCAAGTCAAACTAAGAATGGCAGTGGCATGAAATCAATTGCCATGTTCAGATCTGTAGCTTCTCTTTATAGACATACATGTAGTGGTATATTTGGTTTTCAATAGCATTTCCAGATTAGCATAATCGAGCTCTGTCTTTTGGTGTTAATACCCAAGTGTATTCTCTGCAAATAATATTATAATACCTGACAATTGTTCTTAATAAAAAAAACTGAAACATTCATTTGACTATGCGGCTCAGTTTTGGTGAATTTGTATGTGAATGCAGTTTATTGTTGAATCATTTGGAGCTTCTGACTCAAAAAACTCATATGCTCATCCAATCAACCACGTTTCCGAAAGACACCAATGAACACTATAAAAAATTCCACGCTCCTCTCTGGGTAATTTCAAACATAATTTCCAGCGCTCACTCAAAATTTTCTGCTGATAGATTGTTCTATTTCATTCTTTGAAGAGCTTCGGCTAGTCACCGTTAGAACAACCACCTCAAATCATATATTTAGAGCGGACATCCGTCCCCAAAAGCCAATAAGGATTGCAATTTTCAGAGGAATTAATTATTCAAGATATCATTCTTGGGAAAGAAAGAAGTTTCAAACCTCAGAAGTGTACGGGCAAGGGTTGTATTGACAGTAGGTCCTTTCTCTTTGCCAAATATCATGATGACAATTTCCAACAGCATGAATGTAGCACCATTGAATGTCTCTAACTTGCAAATCGATTCTCCACACTGCTACCCCGATCTACTACAAAACGCACAATGGTTATGTTCACAAAATCCTTATGTGATTCGCAGAACATCCACTATCAAAAACCATGGATGAACCTTGCTCCAATCAAGCCATCAATTCCTTGCCAGGTTCTCCTCAGTTGTCACATGATCCCAACAATCATGAACTTTGCTCTGATACCACATGAAGAAGAATCACAAAGCCATATAACCATATGCACAGAAAATTAACACACAAAAATTACACTGGCGGAAAAGGCAGAGAGCCATCATGTGGTCTCTCACGCTCATGTAATTCACATTATTCAAAAAAATTAATAACACATTTAAATACATGAGTAAGTGGTCTTAAGATAGTGCGTCTATCTTAGACTCACTTGGTTGAGACAATTTCTCAACTTACACACTAATTTAGGAGAGCTAGTTGGAGAGAATCTCTCATTCAAACTAGACTCCTTAGTTTGAGGAATTCTCATGATTTTATTTATTTAATTTAATAATTGGATTTATTATTGATTTTTAAGAGAGTGAAGCTAACAAACACTAGTTTTCTTAGTGCATTATAGACTACTTGGTGGGAGAAGATGGATACAAACTTGAAGAAATCTACAACTTTCCATCCACAAACATATGGGAAAACA
Source organism: Pinus tabuliformis (assembly GCA_031772625.1). Classification (NCBI taxonomy): domain Eukaryota; kingdom Viridiplantae; phylum Streptophyta; class Pinopsida; order Pinales; family Pinaceae; genus Pinus; species Pinus tabuliformis. The sequence continues at coordinate 1,062,023,430 of CM062815.1, forward strand.
TAAGTAATCAACAAAAATTTGGTATAGCTTTTGAAGGGTTACAATTAGAAGCATTTGAAGACTTGGGATGAAAATATGGTACATATACAACACTCTTATAACATAGCAAGTCTACACTTCTACTGGTAAGTCCCCATTTGAAACTTGTTCTGGATATTTTCCACCTTCACCTTTCGTTATTGCACATGGAAAATAAGGAGGAGTAAGGGAGGATCTAACAAGCAATTCTTTAAGGGTAGACAAATTAGTTGAGAAGATCAGGCAAATCCATTTACAAGTACAGGAGACACTAAAGAATTCACAGGGAAAGTACAAGGCTAGGCATTATCAACACCTAGCAAAGAACTTATTCAGAGTGGGAGATAGAGTATGGCTACAATTGAAGAAGTAGAGGCTATAGGGTCTTGGTAAGAAAATCAAGGCTTTGGAATATGGTCTTCTGAGATATTAGAAAACGTCAGAAATAATGCTTAAAGACTTAGTCCATTGCCATACATGCGCATTTATTCAATGGTGAACGTGGAAAATCTAAAAATCTACGAGCCATCCATGCCAGATTAGAAAGAGGAGAAATTCCCACCTTCTACAAAGCACTTAGCTCCAGATGTTAAGGCAAAGTTAAAAGAGGATACAATTTTGTAGAAGACGTCCAAAACTACAAGATAGGGTTGCGTAACCTTGCGAAGATTGGGTTGAAAGGACATCTTATAGGAAAGGATAAATGGTACTCCAAGAAGAAGGTAGAAGAAAAATTTCCTCATCTCATTTAATATAAGATGCTGGGGACCAAAAGTCTCCCAAAATGGGGAGTTATGATCTAGATTGAATCACAATAAAAATTGTCATCCATCTTGATGCTTTCATAGTAGAATAATTGAAGGAATCAACGTATAGGAGTAGTTTTTTATTAGCAGGACCCCATTCAGAGAATTGGGATCTAAAACCTTTCGGGGCTAGTTTGAGGCCTTAACCCAATGATGTTATTATACACATAGAGACATTTCCAACAGTGCAACAAAGATGTCAAATATAGTTCAGATCCAAAAGTTATGCCTCTTAGAAGTTAACTTATTGTGATTGACCATCATAATTCATGAGGATGCCACATCAACCCCCATTACTCATGGAAAGGTGGGTAGCCATGTGGTGACTATGAAGAAGACTCTAAAAGGGTAAAGGGTAAAGAACTTTCCTGATGCAGTATTGCAGATATAAATGGTGTAGCCTAAATGGGTATCAAAGAATAACAGGCATGTAGTTGTTCCTAGGTAATGATAGAAGGCATATTCTATATCCAAATCTTCCCCCCCATTACCTCCATAAAGGGAAGGGATAGAGGGGCTTTCTTCCAACTTCCCGATTAGGTAGAGTATGCCCAACAATTCTCATTATTGCCCACACCACCTACAATCAACCATGGATTGTTGTTCCATTGTTCGTAGGGAGTGGCAAATTTTTGGATATATTTCGTTGATAGCCATATTAACATCTCTTCAATCAAATCATTGGGCAGTTCAGAGAACTCAAGGAACTGTAAGAGCACTTCCACAAAATCAAATTCAGCAGTTTGCCAAGAAAGGGGAAATTGCGTGAGCACCTAAACACCATCAATATTGTTTATTCCTGATTTTCTCAATGCCTTTCTTGAAATAAATTACGCCTTCCAAAGATATGACTGATTTTGTAATCTGAAAATGATACTCACAAAACAAACGTACTATGTTCATTTTGTTCCATAATTCCCCCCATTGCTTCTCTATGATCAGTTTCACTTCAACATATATATGTATTAAATGTCTCTTCATCTGGCTAAAAAAATTTTAGTACTTAGCAATTACAGGCTCTGGATGAAGTCTCTGAGGTTTAGTGAAATGCTTCATTTCTTTCCTCAATTTTGTTTGTGGAATGGTGTTTTTAATGTCAACCTATTGTCTAGTAAGTGGGTTTCAAGCATGTTGTTTAGTTTCCCAAATGGTCTGCAGGGTTTTTCTGTTATAGAGAAGTTGAGTGGAATCTTGTTAAAGTGGTAATCAGATAGGATCCCAATCATCCCACTTGTATTTGTTATGGCCTAAAAGAGACCATTCTACAGAACTAACAACCAACACCATGTGAAAATATCGTGTGTCCAACAACTGCTCTTCTCAATCTACATATGTGCATGAATTGTTATTGACACGGATGATTACGATTAGTCATTTTCCCATGACCATATGACGTAGATTAACAACTTGTCGTCATTTTCTGGGAAATGGAAGAATAGGTGTGGCCAACAAGAAGTCATTCTTGTAGGACAAGAACTGACATTTGATATGATAATCAACATTCATGATGAAGGTGAAAGAATGATCTATTTTGGAACCTGTTAACGACTCCTCTTCTTCTACTGCTTTCGATGGATTTGTTGTCATTGGATCACTTCTTTTCGATAAACAACTTAATTGGTCAATCTCTTCACTAACAGAGGTATGATGTTTCCCATATGCAATTGTTGAAGATGGAAATAAAAATATGTTTGACTTGTGAGAAGAAATAAGAGGAGACAAAAGCTTGCTTGATTTATAGGAACTTAATGAAGACAAGATTCTATTTGTGTCACGAGGAGGAATGGAGATTGAAAAATTACGTCCCATCTCCCTAGATGCTTCTAGTTTCTTTGTTGAGACCGTAGGGGATGTAAAAATAACGCTCTAGTTTTGAAGGAAAATTGAAGAGCATGCAATTTGTTGTATATTTGTTAAGTTCTCAATATACAGAACATGTCATTGCAAATCATTTAGTTTAGTTGAACCATTTGTTGCATTTGCCATGAAAGTATGACCTCTGTTGTTTTTGTGATCATCAAGTTTTTGAGGTAATGAAAATTCGTAATTACAAGTCTTCATCCAATTTAATGGCTGACATGAACTTCCTAGAGGGCAAAACTTTGTAATTTCACTTCTAAAATCCATGGCTTGTAGAGGTCTTTTTCGTGAAATTTTAAACATTGACCTTCACAAAAGACAAACTTGCTAGTTGTTGTTGAAAAGCATTGTAATGCCCCATAAAAATAAAGCAATAATAATAATTCCCCCATGGTGAGTGGAGATAGCTCAACGAGGATGCATGGAAATCAAAGAGATGATGGGATAGCCACCTATTATCTTAATCAATAACCTGATGTTAAAGCATACAAACCACCTCCGTTGGATGATTGCATAGTGGTGGAAGTTAATCAACCCTCGTGCCAAAAGAGGGAATGTAAAATAAAATGATGATAGTATCAGGTCTCACCGTGACCTTCCATTCAAGTAGGCATAGAGGATGTACTTAGTTGATCTGCACCCACACCAGGATATGATTGGTTTCAATTATAGCAAGATGCAAAAAGTAAAGGAAGACAATGACTCGGATCGGAAATGTAATTGATACTTATGGATCTTTGGGACACATTATAAATATAGGATGGAGCCAGACAACCTGTTCTACATCACATGACTGAGAGTTGAGAAAAATGGCCTTGGTGGATGTTCACCCTCTCAGTCATGCACATCATGCTAATAGGTTGGCGCTAGGACATTGGTATCTAGCACAACAATGGAAAGCTTCCTCAAATGCTTTGTCTCAATGGTGTTGGAAATTTCTGGGAGTTGGTGTGTCACATTGGGAATATTTATCTCATTGAACAATGGATGTCCAACACCATAATGGAATTGAATCGGGAATTGGAGTGAAAGAATCTACAAATTCAATATATGATCTGATTCACAGGTAAAGTAAGTTGCGTACTCATGATCCACTGGAGGTAGCGAGGGAGAATTGCATGGTTCTAACTATGAGGGGAAACACAACTCATTAAGTATGGTTTGCAAAATCCCCCCCCTCCTAGAAGAAATCAAAAGCATAATGGGGAAACCTCAGGGTGACTAAGCCTATTATGACCTCTTGGGACGTAAGAGCACATGGAGTATGGATTTAGTTGGAATGTCGCTCATGAATCCTGAGCTTAATGTGGGTGTTTTCAAGGCTAGCCTAAGGGTTAATTCTCTGTCGAGTATGCTTGGACGACAGCCTCTCATCGATTTTCCAGAATGGGAAGGAAAACGTCTTAGAGGGTGTGACTATGGTGGTAGCACCCTCAAATGAGCATTGTTGGTAGCTCCTAGTGGGTTCAACACTCAAGAATCCATTTGAGAAGTCAATCCACGGTAGTTTCTATATTATCCTATGATCTTCTAAATTGTCTTAGTTTAAGCATGAAAAACTACCTCAATTTTTATTATGACGCAGAACATCAAGCTGGTTTGAATCAACTCTATTGTAATCCTTTGTATAATTGTTCTAGCTACAATTACTCTTCCATATTGTGAGACATGATGACCAGGAAAAACATTTGCAACATAAAGTAACTCCAATTGTGTTTTTGGGCTAGTTTCCCAACCGGGTGGCCCATAACTCAAGGACAATCTATTTGTAACTTCTTGCATCAATAATATGAAGTCGAACTTCAAACAAATAATCATAATAATAATAATAATAGAAATAATATTAATATATAAATAAATAATAAAGAAAGATAACAAATAAAGAATAAAATATAATAATATTCAATAAATAAAATAATACACTGAAGTTCTAAATAAATATATATATAAAAATAGTACGAATAAGTAAAGTTTACAAAAAATAAAAAGGAATAAAATAAGCAAGAGCTAAATTAAGAAAAATGTTGAGTTAAGTAAAACTTAAGACAAAGAAATAAAATTGACATGTTCACACATGGATTGTGTGCATGCGGGTCCATCTCCAATTCCCTTCCATTTTTGGAACAATTTGTTCCATTTAATGGACTAAAAAGGAGATGAGAAACATTCATTCTTTCTAGAGGATAACACTATGAGACAAAGGATTCTCTGACAGTAGTAGTTGATTGAGGGCTCAGGGGTGGCCAGTTTTAGAAAGATTATGTGCATTTGAGCCTATTGTTGGGTGGAGAGTCATCCCCAAAAATTTGTTGCGGTTAGTAGGATCTGAGTAGTGTTACAACTCCTAAATCACTAGTAAGGTATGTCGTTTCCACAGGTAAGTCTTCTCTACCAATGGTTTCGAAATTCTATGTTAATTAGTTGAATATGTTATGTGTTGATTATTAATTGCATAAATTGATGTAATTAATTTGGATATTTAATTTCTGGTTGTTACATATGGTATCATAGCCTAATTTTCAACTTTGTTAGACATACCAGCCCTTCATATGTAACTAATTTTACTAAAGAGCTATTATGTCGTTGTTATTAACCTTGAAAAACATTTACGGTGTTTGTTAGCTACATTGTGCTCTCCATCTTTTTTCTAAAATTCATGTCTAGATTGAAATCTATAGAGTTTCCCTTGCTCTTTCTCTTTGTCATATCTTTAGGCTTGGGTAAGAACACAATGTGCACTTCTATCACTCTATTATAGGTAACTTAGGAATGTATTTTCTGCATTATGTGTGCCCAACGTTTTGGAGTAGAGCTCCACATTACTTTTTCAAAAGAAAAAAAAAAAGGAATAAAAATGACATTAAGGTTTGAGTATTAAATTTTTTAACATTTAGTAGGGGTTTTTTGGGCACATTTTCTCTTGGTTATATTTGATTCAACCACACTTCCCATCACCATCTCGAAGCCTCTCCTATGATTTAAATCTCAATGATAAATTAAAATCCCCACTGAACCAACTTGTTCGTAATGAAATTGGGAACCAACAAAAACTCTAATCAAATCAATTCTTTTTGGTTTAAAATTAGAATGAAATTTCCTAATACAACAAGCCAATAATGCAAAGTGCAAGGCTATTCATATTAATTTAATTGAATAGAGTATTTTATAAAGAAGTCATATTAATTTAATTTAATGTAATTAACATTTTCATCGTGCTAGTGTGTGTCATCTTGAGTAACACCTTAGGCAAAAGTAGTTTTTCATATATTTTAGGAAAGTACGTACATGATAGAAAAGGTGAACCAAGAACCCTTATGTTAGAGAAGGTAAAGTATGAAGTAACTTTTTTTACATTAAAAGGGTAAAGAATGAAGTAATCATTAAAAGAGGTATTATTTTTTATGTTAATTTTGAAAGTAAATTAAATTAAATTTTATATAAAAGAAGGGAAAATAAAGTAATTTAGATAGTCCTCTTTCAACTTCATTATTATTTTGTCGTAAAGGTAAGTATTACGTATTTGGTAAGAGGGTTGACTGCTAATTATTTTGCTATTTGACCAAAAATATACATTATAAAAATCTATATGTATTTATTTTTTAAAATATTTTATTTTGTTTTTATTTTTATATTTCATTAGGTATCATCTTATTATAAAATGATTACTTTAAATTAATGTAATATATTGTGATACTAGTACCGATACTCAAGTTGTCATTGGGTATTTATGAAATCATTACACTGGGCATTAATTGTTTGAACGTGGAGGATTGAAACACTTTTTCCTAACTTTGGCTCATTTTCTGAAACCTAATAATGCTTTTCAGAGATAATCTTGTTAAAATTTGCATTAACTAAATCTTAGTTTTATCTCTCCCATATTTATGCTACCATTTCCATTTTGGTACTGCCTTCCATATTTCTTACCGGACTGTGAATTGTATGTCACTGATACATCACGACCTAAACTGAAATGCTACTCCATTTGGCCTCTCATTCTAGAACTATTATATGTCATTTCATTGCATTAGGTTCAGGAGGGAGGACTGAAGCCACAAGAATAATTAAATGGGCCATCATAAATGTCCTCTCACGGTGTCTAACCATTATGGCTTTTGATAGATTATTTTTTTTAAGGTAAGAGAGGTTGCAAAAATAATTAAAAGGTCCATTACTAATGTTCTATGTTGGCATCTCTAGCCAGTGATATTTAAGACAAATTCACATGCCTAAAGAAATCGCCAAGCTTTTTTAAATCCAATTAATAAAATCTAAATATTTCTTGTACTCTACAATCTTTGGAGTCGAGCTCATCCAAATTCAATATTATAGTCTAAAGATTTCCTGTACTCTGCGATCTTTAGAGTCAAGCTAATCCAAATCCAATCAATAAAATAAGATTGCCTGTATTTTGCAATCTTTGGAGTCTTAACTATATTCCTAAAACTTATAATAGTATGCATGTAACATAATCACGACATTTTCATTTAGTAATGTCATGGCATTAATTGTAGTTATTTAATTATGTATTAAATTCAATACTTGGATAGTGACATTAAATTAGCTTTTTGATTGTAACCTCGATGGAAAAAAGTTGTGTTTATTGATGGCATTAGGGAATGAATGAAAGTATGTTGCTCGTGGTAAGAGAATACGCATCATAGTAAGAGACAACACCTCTGTTGCAATTTGAAATCATTGCAAATGTCCTGTAATATATGGTAATCGGTTGATATATGGTCATGGGTTCTATTATAGAGAAAACAAAACACCCTCATTTTATTCTATCATAATAGACATGGGGACCCTTTTGCATCCATTTAGGCTTTGAGTGTTTATTACTTCAATTTAGCCTAGTCATCTTTTTCATTAACACTTGTTTAATCTTCCCTTATGGTTTGCAAATTTAGCCTTAGTTTTACTATTTAGACTTTTAAGTTAATTAAAATATTCATTTTCCTAAAAGTTAATAAACTTGTAATTATTTTTTCATTTTAATTAGATTAATTAATAAAACATAGCCCCTGAGACGAAGATTCATACATTAACCATATTATAATGTGGTAAGTGGCTTAGCCCTTTTTAATAAACATATAAATATAAACTCTGAACCATATGACAAATGGTGTTAATAAAAACAAATGAATATAGGTTTCAGTGATATATATTATAAAGTGGTTGAAGTATTACAAAGGACCCGCATACCACGTAACCCTCCTCCGCCCCCTTATATCAGAGAATCCCATATCAGAGTTTTTGGTATGTGTCACCTCTTAAAAGTTATGATATCATATAACCTTTGATCTTCGATATGTGATATAACCTCCGACCTCCGATATGAATTAATATTCCGATCACTGATTTGGTTGCGAATCCGATGGGATTTATTACAACGATTTAATATAATATCACATCCACTCCTCATTGGAACTTTCGATATGTAGCAAGTTTTGTAGAGTGTGTTATGTTAAAACTCCGATACTCCAACCTCAGATATCCATCTGTGTTCGTCGCTTGCCACACTTTGGTTTGGTCTTTACTATTAAGTTTTGAATAAGTCATTTTTAATGGTCTCATGCTATTTATCATTGGTTTTTCATTGGGATTAGTTTAGATTCAAATTATTTGTAAAACATTGATTGCTTTGTTGTATTTGGATTGCAGGGATGATTCTAAAAGAACTTTCTCTTCTGATTTTAATTGAACAGTTGAACCACTATAGCGCTAAAGAAAGACAGAGGTTGTTGCAAAAGGCTATTCAGAGAATTTGTTCAAAACTACCCTTCCGATCATTCGAAGGTTGTTAGAATCTAATCTAAATGAAGCTTACAAGATATTGTAAATTCAGCTTGTGATTCAACAAAATACAAAACTTCCATATTCATTTACTTTTTTTTTCTCGTTTGTTGAGAAACCGAAGGGACCTATTAACTTTGAAACTCTATATAAATACCTGTCTCTTCAATAAGATGGAGGGAGGTTACAATCCACTCAAGGGGGATTATCTGTATTTGTTCAATTTGTGCGATAACACTACTCTTATGTACATAGAGGTCAATTATAGAGAAAACAAAGGGTTTATGGCTATGTTGTAATTGCTTTGCACTATTGTAGGCAGTTTTGCTATGGGTCTAAGCTACTCTAAGACTGCATATTTTGTCATAAGCTTTGGCGCTGTTTAATTAATTCTTGTTCTTGTGTACTGTTACCAGAAATCAAGGTTATTGTCTCATTGTTAAAGTTTCATTTTTGGTTCTGATCTTTATTCTAAATAGTATTATGTTTCTTTGATATTATGCACTATTGTTGTGTCATTGACATTTTGTTGTTGAAACTTTGTTAAAGTTATCTTTGCAGGGTAGAATGAGATCGAAATCAATCTTAATTTGTTGAAGTATTCCTGTGGTGACTGATAACTATTTATTATTCATTTGCAGGCTTATTTTGCTTTCACTTGTATTAGTTAATGTGAACTACTTCCTTTAATTAATACAAAATCATATGATGAATTATACCAATCCTTCCCCTGTTTTAGTTAACTTGCTCTCAGATTAGGAGAGGGCTATCCCATTCTAGTTCGAGATAGGTTTTTCATGTTTTAGATTAGTTCTGCATTTACATATTAGTTTTCATCAAGTCCTCTCTTAAAGAGGCAAATAAATCATTTAATTGTGGTTTGATTAGCCTTTTTAAATCGATCAAACCTTTGTGTCGATTTACTTCTTTAACCCACATCTTAAAGATTGATGCAAATGAAATATAACATGACATAATGTAGGTGTAAATAGATTAATTATTAGTTTAGGTTATATTAGTTTTAGATTAGATTATATTTATGTTTAAGGGTAACTGGACCCATAACCAGTCAGAACCACCATCTTCAACAGAAAAGGAGTTGCTTTAAGTTTCCGACTGGGTGGTCTCCCCTAATGTTGACGGAGGAAATTTTTTCCAATCAACAGGTTCCTAAGGTCAATCTCCATTTCTAATCTTAAATTTATTTTAAATTACTATTTTTCAATTAAAAAAATACCAATTATTATAAACACTATTTTGTTAATATAACTTAGATATAATTAAGGGGAGATGAAGAACATCCTATCAAATATTTCAAAACCTTTGCAACTTTAATTAGTCTGCGATCATCCCATCCAACGATTTGCACCTGTTCAAGCTTTTTTAGCTACTTTGATTCCAACCATTCGTTCAACCCAACAGAGTTAATTCAACAATGATGAGGTGCAGAAAATATGTAGAAATTGCCCAAATACACCAAAACAAAATCTCCTGACTAGAATGAATAGATTATAGTTTTTAAAAACTAAATTTGCACAAACATTGAAATCAAAACCTTGCTTTTAAATTGTACAAATTACCAAACAACAAAAATTAAATTCTAAATCTTAAAACTAGCTTGAATTCAATATGTTTACTCTAATTTAACTATAATTAAACTAAGTGGCAGGTCTTGCTACCATGCAACACTTGTTATATTACTAAATGGTTAGTAAAAGACACATTTTTTGTGATTTTCTTAATTAGACATAAAGAGGAGGCGGGAAGACATTGATACACAACATAAACCATTATGTTAGTAGGAAACCACGCTTTTACATGCTTATTCAATGGTTTAACGAACTAAAGGGACGAGAAAAGAAAGAACAACAACCATTATAGGGAGGAGAGATGAAAGCATAGCAAGTTGTGCAAACTATAATAAATAATAATAGCATTTGGTATCACCTTATATGTTGGTAAACTATAATCGAGGACAAATACTAAAACTAATATAGCCCAATCGAGTTTGTTCTCATTAATCAAACATGTGTTCACAAAATTTCAGATAAGTAGGGTTCAAGTGCATAATGATAACTTTTCCTCAACATATCAATTATCGATTATTAAAAAAAATCACAACTATGCATGGGTGTTATTTAGGAAGTGGAATTTAGTAACAATAGTGGAGATGGAATCATGGTGATTGTTTGAAATATGAGTATTTTAAGGCATAATTAAAGGGTTATTTTTTTCTTTACTCTAAGGACATCACTTCTCAAAAGAGGAAGAATGATAAATGAACTCACATTCACAATGGGAAATTGTTGAAAATAACAACAAGAAATGCTAAATATAGAAGTGCTAAATTTAGTACTGATATAAATAGCATTTCGGGATACCTTCCTATTTTAGTCAGTCCCTAAACTAAAATAGAGAAGTAAAATTCAAATTTGATCTTAGCAGTTGTTTGTAAAATAATTAATTAATTCACCATGAGTTAATTAGTTAAGGAAAATCAAACATGAAGTCTATGTGGGGACACACAACAGTTTCTCCATTAATTGAGGAATTTATCCATCAGTTAAAGAGATAAGGATGAGTTGTAATTAGTTGGCTCAGTTAACTTAGTCAAGTCTAGTTAGATTAATTCAAACAGTTTGTTGAATTAATGTGAGTTCAGTTAGTTAATGCATGCATGCATGTAAATGTTGCACTTCAGATGACTGAATATTCTCTCATAAATAACTCATGCATGTCAGTTCAGACAGAGACCCAGTTGAGATTAGATGGAGGGGCAATGTACGATCAGTTGCTAGAATATTCCATTGTGAATATACCTTGGATGCAAAAGGAATTCTTTCCTTGAGGATTGTGCAGTTACTTCTTCAGGTTTTGTGAGTGTGATGAGGCCAATTCACACATGTGGCTTCACTGGACCCCAAGAAAAACTGCGCAAGGAAATAAGAGGCTTGGAGGGCTTGAGGAGGACATATACAGTGTCTATTCAGTCTGTGAGCTGTATTGTTTGATTGCAGAGAGAGCGGGATAGCTTGATAGTTGATTCTTTTTGTAACTTGAACAAGATTTTCACTTGTATGATAATACAGATATTGGGGTTTTAGGCTAAGGCTTTCCCCAGGTTATTTCTTCTGTGTTATGTGTGATTGATTTCTCATTCTCAGTTATATGTGTTCTCTTGATCATGCTCAATTTGATTAAGCTTCCGCAAAGTGTTGTAGAAGTAGATCTTGTATTGTGTTTTAGTATATTGCATAATTTGTTGATCTACAGTGGGAATTTCAACAGAAATTCAATACACCAAGGAAGCATAAGCAATTTATAAATTGGCCTAAATGATACACCTAGAAAAAATATGTAATCGAATTATATGGTCATGCACTAGTGAGTGTGTGAGAAGAATCAAGAGGTATATTAAATGTTTCCCTTATGCTTGATAAATAACTTAGAGGCCTAACTATGAATATTAAAAAAAGGACAATAAATTTGAAGGAATAGACTATCAAACAATATGTTAAATTGGATTAAGGAAGTAAGGAAGTCATTGGCTCTTCAAGCATTCAAAGAGAGAACAATAGTATAGTTTATTGAAGGAACATATCGAATGAAGTCAAAACTGGAAGCAATATACATTATGATAGAATGAAACTACCTCTGGAAGGATAGTAAGGTCGTTATTTGAATGAGATGACAAAAAAATGCAAGCATAAAGACACAACACTTTTAAGAAAGGAAGAATAATTTTCAAGGTTTGGTTCCTAATGTTAGTTGTGATATTTGGATAAAGTTATCTAGGAGGAAGGATAAAGAATAAATTTACAATTTTTCTAATGATTATGACAAATAGTATCCCTTGCAACGATAACAAACTTAAAATGGTGAGATGAATGGAAAACAAGACTACATAGATACTTAAGGTGGGGTAAGTGGAGTTTCACAAACAAATATAAGATGTTGATGAAAATTAGTAAACTATCTTGCAACATGATAGAAGCCTTTTGATTATCACAAGGAAGTAAAGCAACACTCTTGAGGTGGCACATGAATAGGTAACCATTTGAAAAATTGTTTTTAAAGCATAGAAAAGTTTTTTTTTGCTTGGAGACATGAAGAGAATAATTATAAGGTATAATGGAAGATGATAAATATCGAGAAGAAAATATTTTCAATCAACCAATGAAGTTAAAGGATTAGATAATGATGAAGATCATTTTTAAGGAAGTTGTAGGAATTATGGTAACATTAGGTTATCATTGGCAATAAAACAATGAATGTCTATATGATGGAATAAAGAAGATAAAAATATAATCCGGAAAGGAAGAATGCGTGACTAGAGATTAGAGCTCAAGATGATGAGGCTCATTTGAAGTTTAACGATGTACTTAAATGACTAAACCCACTATTAAATTGTCAACTTTCTCGCTGGAAAAAAATAAATAAATAAATTATTATTGAAAAGTAACTGACATCTTAATGAAAATGTGACACTAATGGTAATGATGAGATAGCCTAGAATCCTAGATGGATGTTGAATAATCTTATTTCATAGTTCATATTCGTTGTTTATACAAGCAAATGAAATTGATCTTTGTTGATGAATCATGATGAGAATGTTTATGGTGCATTATTGCTCTATATTTGATATGTAGTGAGATGATTCTCATATTTATGAAGTTACGTTATGAGGTTATATTGACATGTGGTTCCATTTATTATGTGATATCATGATTATCTTTGATGTTATAGTTTACGATGATATTTCATGGTGTGAAGTGTGTGGTAATTGCATGTGACTCTATGACATGCATGAAAATGTAGTTTTTTTACTATTCATAATGCTAGCATAATAATAATGTTATGTTCTCATGATGGCATGCAAGATTTGCCATGCAAATTATTTTATTATGATGCTATAATTAATCCATTGGTTGCATGTTGAGATGTGGTAATTGACAAGAACTCCACAAATATGCTGAGAGGGCCAATTTATTTGATGATCTCGTGGGAGCCCATACTTGTGAGGGAGAATATGTAACACCATATGGGTTAGGGACAGACTCAATCAATGCTACATATGCTAGTGGTTTTTTTTTCCCTGTATAGCTCTAGATGGATAACTCTCACGGGGCTATGGGACCATCTTGAAGAGGTTGAGTGCCTGATATTAGATTGGGATGTCGCAGTTCAAAAGTGTGTGTAGGACTTCGATGTTTGGGGTTGTGCACCTTAATGAATGTGGAGGGAGTTGGGCCAACCTTTCGAGATGTCTGGAGTACTAAGTCGGGTGTTTGTCTTGGGGCAGATGAGGTCTGAGCCTTCGGGCTATGGTACAGACCGATGAGGCTTTATGTCTAGTTCTGAAAGTTGGGAAAAAAGACTTAAGATTCCTTGGGATTTCCTCGGTATTGTGTAACTTTCAGTGGCTACTGGTATACCAGTGCGACAAAGGGTGTAGGCCAAACATGAAGTAATAAATAAATAAATAAAATAATAAAAACTTAAAAGATTAAACTTAACTTCGGGACTAAGTTCCTTAAAGAGAGGGAGCATGCAATGCCCCATAATAATAAATCGATTATTAATAATAACAATAAAATGAAATAATATTAATATTAATATAAAAATAAATAATATAGAAAAGATAATAGTAGCAAATAAATAATAAATAAAGAAGAAAATAGAATAATAGTAAATAAATAAAATAATAAGTAATAAACTAAAGTTCTAAATAAAAATATATAAAAATGGATTGACAGTGAATGGGTGCGCTGTGAAGCCACTCCTTGCGATAGGTCACCGGTTCAAATCCCCCGTGGGTACTTAGGTTAGTCTTAACTAGAAAAAAATAATAATAATAAATAATAAACTAAAGTTCTAAATAAAAATAAACCATAAAAATAATACTAATGAGTAACATTAACAAAAAGTAAAAATGAATAAATAAGAAAGTGTTAAATGAAGAAAAATATTGGGTTCAGTGAAACTTAAGACAAAGAAATAAAAGTTGGAATGTTGACACATGGATTGTGTGCATGCGGGTCCGTTTCCAATTCCCTTCCATTTTTCGAATAATTTGTTCTATTTAATGGACGAAAAGGGAGATGAGAAGCATTAATTCTTTCTAGAGGAGAATGTTGTGAGAGAAAAGATTCCCTGACATTAGTAGTTGATTGAGGGCTCAGGGGTGGCCAACTATAGAAAAATTCTATGCATCTAAGCCTACAGTTGGGTGGAGAGTCGTCCCCAAAACTTTGTTGTGGTCAATAGGGTTCAGGTAGCATTACAACTACGAAATCACTAGTAAGGTATGTCATTGCCACAGGCAAGTCTTCTCTGCTAATGGTTTCAAAATTCTATGCTAATTAGATGAATAATTTGTGTGTTGATTATCAATGCATAAATTGATGTAATTAGTTTACATGTTTAATTTTGGGTGTTTACAAGCATCATCACAATTATCTTGCTTTATGTCGAACCTCTCAGACACTGGAAGCTTTTGTTCTTCAACTACTATTTCCATCTTTATTTTCGTTTTTCCATCAAATTTCACTACATGATCTTGCCAATGAAAACCTCCAATGCTAAGTTCGATCCCATAATGAAATTCATCTCCAACTTCAACTCTAGGAACATAACCCACAATCTGTTTTCCAGTGTTAACCCACTTATTATTTTCCTTCAGAACTTGAGATGCTTTCACATCATTATCATAATCTAGGCCATCTCCATCTTTAAGATCGTCTTCATTCTCATTATAATTTGTGGTTGGCATAACCTCTTCCTGATCTTTTGCATAATGTAATGATTCTTCATCAATAACTTATGTAGATTCATTTTGTTCCTCCTTGATTTCATCTTCAACTGTCATATATCCACTTGGATTATCAGTCTCATTTATGGCTTTTATATCTTCAGGTGTTATATTTTCAATAATTTCATCGTCTTTGACATTAAGGTCAACTTCTAAAGTAGGTGTTGAATCTAGTGATTCAAGAATTCTTATCGATTTTGCCACTATTTCTCTCATTTCCAGTAATAATTCTCAAGTTGTTTTATGGTCATCCAATAAATCTTGGGAATATGTTCCCATGATTTCTGGACCTAAATGTTAAAGGAAGGACTGTGCAACAGTTAACAACCATAGGGTCAAATAGCTCTGATACCATTGTAACAAACAAAAATTGTAGTTGTTTCCATTTAAATGTAAAAATACACAATGTATTGTATATATGTGTGTGTGAGAGAGAGAGAGAGAGCGAGAGCGAGAGAGAGAGAGAAAGAGAGAGAGAGAATAAGAATTGATGATTGTTTTTTTAGACAAGAGAACTAACAACCTCCCCGGATATATGCAACAACTTGCAAGCCACATATATTAGAAACTCATAGTTCACCCTAGGATCGAGATGTCTGAAGACCACTGGAAACTGGAGCCGGGATCCTAGACTCCAACAGGACATGTCCTATCCTTTCGACCTTACTATGACGAGTCATGTCTCCGGTGACTTGAACCCGGGTGGATGGGATGACAAACCATCATCCCACCAATACTCGCTGAAGTGCCTTTTCACGTGAAAATATGTGTCTCTTTAGTAAGACACACCTTTAGACATTTTAATTAATTATTACTCATTACTATGTTTGTTAGAAATCAAAGGTAATTGCAGATCCACCTTAAATCAACTTCAACCACAAGTTGGTGACATCACTAATTTGCTTTGTGTGCATTTTTCTCATCTAATCTCTCCATTATTCATAACTAAACACTAGTTAATATTTAGCTATGTTGCACATGACTCTCTTAATCCTTCTTCTTGCTAAATTCAAATTGTGTTCCTTGTACTTACCTTTAGTTATTATTAATGTTTAAATAATATATCATGTCTTATTTTGCCTAAGAACTTTGAGTGTGGACTAATATCTTTTAACCATATTTATCTTCCTCCTCAAATGACTCATTTGTGATGTAGTTGATTTTATTACTATTTTTTAAGAGTAGTCTAAGGAGGTGAATGGGACATGATTTTATCGAAATTCGGTGGAAATTTTTGGAAATTTAGGTTACAATTGGAAATTTAGGTTACAATTGTCAAGGTTCAAAATTTTGGATGTTACAGGGATTTTTGATGTTGTTGAATCCATTCTCACCATTAAAAATAAAAAACACTCCCACAATAAAATTTCTTAAAAAACCAATTCACTTTCGAGACAGAATCATCACCTTAAACAAAGCCATTTTTTTAAAGTAAATATTATAGCTAACTTTGTGGGTAAGAGAAGAATCAAAGGATCAATTATAATGAGCATGTTATGATATTCATGAACTCACATTTGAAAGAAGATTGAATGGGCCAAGACACCAAGCTTAAAAGTGTAAAATTTACATCATGTAAATACAATAAGTAATATTTCTTTACCATAATAACTTATTAATATTGTTGTTTCAAATGGCCATGAATCATGTATCTTTTTATATCTTGTTATTTATTCAAGCTTGATACAACTTGACTGGGACTAATGGTTAAGAGCATGTGTTTCCTCCTAAGAGGTCACATGTTCAAACCCTGAGGGGGGTAGAGTATATATGCCTTCGTAGACTTAGCAGTCAAATCGATGCGTGGAAGTGGGTCCCTTGTCCCATAAACAAGGGGGTCTCATACACCAATTTGGTGTCTGACTTGGCTGTGACCTTAAAAATGGATATTATTATTATTATTAATATTAAATAGTCTTTTAAACAACACAGGTAATCAATTTTGAACCCCTTGATTTTGTTTAAAATTATATTTGTTAAAGGATTGAACAATATTGTTGTAATATAATTAAACATCAATTAATAAACTAGTAACGCATGCGATGTGGTCCTACATAAATTTTAATTAAATTTATTGATTTACAAGTTGTGGTGCAGTATGATTTTTAATCAAATAAAGAGATATTAGTGTGAAGTTTAAAAAAATGAAAAATGAATTAAAATTATGGTAAAGTTTAATTAATAGATTTTTTTAATTAAATAAAGAGATATTAGCTTGAAATTAAAAAATAAAAAATAAAAAATTGAAAAATAGATTAGAAATATGGTAAAGTTAATTAATAAATAAAATGGTTTGTTTGTTTTTTTTAAATGAGGATATAATTTTTGGGAGGTTGTAATTTGTTATTATTTAAATTATATTTTTGAATGCATAAATGGATTCAATATCTTAAAAAATTTCAGGGTACTTGAATTTTGCAAATTAAACAAGGTAAATTTATGATTGTGCCAAATATAATTTTCGGGAGGTTGTAATTTGTTATTATTTAAATTATATTTTTGAATGCATAAATGGATTCAATATCTTAAAAAATTTCAGGGTACTTGAATTTTGCAAATTAAACAAGGTAAATTTATGATTGTGCCAAGAAGCCCTCTATAACCTTTGTCTCGTTGTATTAGATCTAAGAATAATAAATAATATTTACATTGACAAATTCCCCAGATGCGGGTTTATAGACAGGATTCAATTTTGATGGGACAGGGGTGGCGCGAGGTGGGACGACACCTGCCTACCCAGTACAGAATGGATACACGGTTTATGAACGGAGGCTCTCGGTATTTGGAAAGTGCAGTGCTCATTTGTTTCATGTCAAGCGGCTCTGGATCTCCCATCCTGTCCGTCGCTCTGGTTAATGCCTTCGCACACTCCGGCTCGTCTCAGACCTCGGCTCTATTCATTGCAATAGTAATGGCGGATGCTTCTCGATGCGTGAAGGAGGTTGATACTTTAAGGCTCAGCCATGAGTTTGCTGTGGAGCCGCTTTCGTCGATTCATCCGCATTACTATCCCGCTTCTGGTCTCAGCTATGGTTTCTGTCTGTATAATGTTGGCTCCATCATCTCTGCTGCCTCTTGTAGCTTGAAAGGGGAGGCTGCTCTGAAGCTTTGCTCTGGTCTTTCTGCGGAGCCGCCTCCGTCAATCCCTTGGTTTTTCTCTTGGGCCTCTGGCCTTCGCTTTGTCGGTCTTCTGATTTGCTCTGGCCCTGTCATTGCTGCTGCCCCACCTCGCTTTTCTCCCGCTGCTTCTGTCTCCCCAATGCCTCGTCTGCGCCATAGAATGCGGTCCCGCAGGGGCCACCCTCGGCGCGTGCCTTCCAGCCCTTCCTCCGACTCGCCTTCCCTTTCCAGTGATTTCTCTGTCGACCACTACCCTCGCACCCGAAGTGGGAGAGGGCGTCTTCTTGCTTCCAGCCACTATCCTGTGCCTTCTCCCTCGTCTGGCTCCGCGCTCTTCACCTTCAACTGCTCTCTGAACCGCCCAAGGATTACCGCTCACATTTCGGTGGTCTTCCATGAGGAAGCCCAGGAGGGGGAGTCTAGCTCTCATCAGGAGGGCCCTGGCTCTGTCACTGTTCCGGCTTCGAACCTCCAGATGGGGATTGGCAGCGCGTCTTTGCAGGCTCCAGATGCTCAAGCTCGCAGCGCTCAGGTGGTGGTGATGGCGCCGGCTGATCCTGGTCCTTCCAATTCTAAAGCTGCTCTTGTAGGGGATATGCCTGATACAGGTTGGTGTCGTATAGTTGAAGAGCCTCTAGATGATTAGTTTGCCCACTGTTGCCTTCCTATCGTGCCATGCGGCCCATACTATTAGGCAAGTTCTTGTTCAGATTTCTATGTGGAATTTTAGTTCATTTTTGAATTTTTGTAAACTCTGCAATGTCAAGAAGATCATAACTTGTTCCCCTGCGTGGGTTCTAATAACTAGCTCAAGACTAAGTTCCCTGACATGGGGCAGTTTCCTTCTATGCTTATCTTGACAACTATGCCTCTCTTCAAGGCAATGTTTTTGACTTCGGTCACGTTGTAATTTTACTCCCTTTATGTTAATAGATTAATCTTATTTAGAAAAAAGAAATATTTACATTGACAAATTAAAAAATAGTAATAAAAAAAAATAATGTCATTGATAAGTAAAATACTTCAATTTCTATGTTAATTTTACACCAACTTTATATAGAAAAATAATGTAATTAAAAATAATAATAATAAAAATTTACTTTTTATTATGAGGGAGATATGTAATTTCTTCACTACTTAGTATGGAGTTACAGATCACATAGAAAAATAATATTATTGATATCACATTATGTGTGACTCATATTGTGTTCAATTAACATGTAATATTTAAAACAAAAAATATTTTAGCGTAGCCATAAATATAATATTTCAATGTTCATATTAAACCAACATAGATACACCTTTTATCTGTATCTACCAAGGGTCAAGAAAATCAAATCTCTCAAGATGCAAACCCTTTTCTTAGTGTAAAACTTGAGGAAAGTTTTGCATCTCTAAAGACTTGATTTCTCTAGGCTCTTGGTAGATCTGGAGTTAAGATAGATGTGTATTAGTTTCTAGCTAACACATTAATAAAATGTTTTAACTATAAATATTTCTTTATTTTCACTTGTTTTACATCATATATACATAGTTGATATTGAAATATTTTATTTATGATCCACATTCTTC
Source organism: Pinus tabuliformis (assembly GCA_031772625.1). Taxonomy (NCBI): domain Eukaryota; kingdom Viridiplantae; phylum Streptophyta; class Pinopsida; order Pinales; family Pinaceae; genus Pinus; species Pinus tabuliformis. The sequence continues at coordinate 1,062,043,413 of CM062815.1, forward strand.
ACATTAAAATGTGAATACATGGCCCTTTATATTGGGAAGTAGATCAATCATATTATATATATATATATATATAATCTAATCTATCTGTTATATGTTTTGGAAGTTTTTTGGGTATATTTTATGTAACAACCCCTAGTTGATTTTCCATGTAAAAAATATAAGACCAAGGTCATGGAACACGTATTCCAAGCTAAATGTTGGGCAAAATATAGTGATGGGTATCACTAGTGATTAATTAATGGCTATGGAAATTGACAAAGGCAAAGTGACAATAATTAACATTTATTTATGAAATGAAGGAAAATAGGAAAAGAGGAAAGTGAAGAGGCACATATTTGTATGAAAGGGAAATTGAAGGAAAAATGAAGGACGAAAATAGAGGCCTTAATGATAAAACGCTTCAGAGGATTAATTCACAACTTTTGTCAATTTAGTTTTGGAGCTCTCTTTTATTCTCTCATTCTCTAACACTCTTGCACCCTTAGAGCATTCTTGGAGCATTCTAGTATTCACTTGGATTTGGAGAAAGAAGGAAAAGGAAAGCAGGAAAGGGAACAAGTGGATCATCAGCTACAGCTAGATTGCTTTGTAGGCAATAGATTGCATGTGTGTTTTCCTTGTTGATTTAAGGATGCATGGTATATGCATGTGATTATCTGGTTATGTGTTGTCATTGACATGAAGATTTGCATGGATTGACAATGGTTTTATCCTTGCCTTTCCATTTCCTAAATAGCCATGGTGTTGTGGGTTTTTTCCACTTGATTGTTTTCTGATTGGTTCTCATAATTCCTTATGCATGTGGGTTATGGAACAAACGCTTTGAATTCCCTAGAACAACTTGGGTTGCGTTACTTCTCCTAGAGCCTAGGTTGGGACCCATGCTTTGGAGCCCTTGGTGGCTTGAGCTACTAGTCCTTGGAGCCGAGTTGGACAAACACCCTAGAGCCTTGGAAGGTTGTGGGTTGAGTTACTACTTCCCGGAGCCCTGGATAACTTGGTTAGAGACCAATCCGGTTGGTGTTAGTGATGTCTGACCGTGAGCTGGAATCATTATGGTTGAGGGTCGAGGTGGTTTGGCCTCTAGAAGCCTTGGTTTGGTTTATTCTATGAGATCTTGCATTCATGTTTTGAATATGGCGCGGGGGTGAATGACTAAAAGAGAGATTTAGTTCAACCCAATCTATGGTTGGGTGGTACGTGGAAGTCCCTGACTTGGTTGGTATATTCCTATGTTAATATGAGACATTTCCTTATTATGATCTATCAACATTTGTAGTATTATATTGGTGATATTATGGTTGATTTGCCATGGTTTCTATGTTGGCTATTTTATGGTGATATGTTGGTTATATGATGTGTATCATCTATGACTCTTGTTATGATTCGTTTAGTTATTGATTGATTGTTGAATGTATGGATTAATAAGTGTTGTTGTAGCTGTGTGGAGTGGGCATAGAGCCTTCTTGGTCATTCTCAAATGAATCTCAGGCTCTAATGATCAAATATGCATTCATGACCTATAACTTCAATGTTTTTCACGTGTTTGATAAAATGTCTAGTGTGTTTTCAGCAGTCTAGGTCAAGTTCTTGATTCGAGTTCAAACTTTAGCCTTGTATTCATGTCAATAATGATTTTGTAAAGTTTCACGCAGTTCTAGGTAGTGGTTTGGAGGTTGGTCTGGAATTGTGGCTCAGATATCGAGACCGCACCCTCTGAACTAGAGATTTTAGGTTATAAATTCATGGAAGCAATATCATGTGTGTGGTTGGATCCCCATAACTACACTCTTGCCTTCTTGTGCATGTATTTGGGGCTTGAGATATAAGAAAAGCAGCCCCAACTCAAGGTTTGGTCGCCTGGGGTGGTCCTTTGGTTCCTGAGTGTCTTATAACCCCGAGTGATGTTTGTGAGAAGTCAGTGTTCGGCCCCACTTTCATAATTGAAGCTTCGAGGTCGGGTCATGTCATAGTAACTCTTTGTCTCATGTTTACCTTGGTAGGTCAGTGAACTTGGGTAAATGTAGAAGGGGTGGTTACATGGTGGTATCAGAGCAGGTTTCCATTCTCTTTAGGTGATATTTGATACCACAAGTTGGTATTAGCGCTTCCAAGTTCAAACATTTGAACAAGATGAGCAGAATGTGTTTTTCATGCATGCATGTTAGTTGTTTGTGTATTTGTTATGCATGCACTATGATAGTCATTGTTGTAGTTGTGTCATCATGAGGAGGTTGATGATGTTGATGTTGAGACGATTGATATGTTGGTTTCGTTATATATACAGATGTTGTTCTAATCCGGATTGACTATGCTGAAAATATATCCTCCCTTGAACTTCACTAAGGTATGCTTGATTATGTTTATATTTGGTTTATCTAACATGGTATGTTTGAAGGAAGTAGAAGATCAGAGATGACAAGCAAAATGGTTGATTATAGTTTACATGACTCTCCTTATAGATCATATGAGCAACACAGAGATGAGTACTCTCCTGACATGGCAGATACCTTTAGAAGTTTAAAGGAAAAGACTAGGAGTTGCAAAACAGATAATGACATAATCATTCAGTCACAAGAAAGACTCGCCAGGGCACAGGAAAAACAAACAGAGGTCAATGCAGTGATCCTTCAGAGTTTATCAGATTTGCAGAAACATGAATAGTCACGGATCAGTTATCGACAAGAGGAAAGGACTAATGGGGCATATGGTAGTAGCTCTCATGGAGGGCACAAGTTAGACAAAGATGACACAATTAGAGGTGGTAAATGGATGGATACACTTGACATGATAGGTAGTGGTTATGGATTCTATTCTAGTTCTAGATCAGAGAGAAATCATGGTCATCACTGTTACCATCCTTACAGGAGGAGGAGGAACGAGAAGCAGTACTTGTCGGGTCATTTCAAGAAAGCTAAGTCTCTTGCCTGTGATGGAGAATTAAAGAAATCGGAAGATGCAGAAGCATGGTTGCTTGGGATGACGAAGTTCTTCGAGTTCCATGATTACACATAAAATATGAAAGCAAGGATAACCATTTTTCAGTCCCAAAGGGAAAACAGACATCTGGTGAGAAGATTGAAGAATGTTAGAGGTATCAAGACAAAGGAGTTGAGTTGGCATGAGTTCAAGAGACTTTTTAGTACTTGTCAAAGAGATATTATAATGGTAAAGCTAAGGAGTTCTATGAGTTGAAGACAAGATCTATGACAAATGAAGAGTATACAACCAAGTTTCTGGAGCTATTGAGGTATGTACCATATCTTAAGGATGAGAAGATGAAGGTTTAAAAGTTTGTTAGTGGATTTCCTTTAACATTTAATGATCAGATTGAGTATGATGAGCCTCAGACATTGAGGGAAGTAATTGGGAAGCTGAAACATTATTATGAGCAGTATAAGCGTAAGTTGGAGCCTAAGCAAAGTTGGAAAGGTAATGACAAGACTAAGGGAAAGGGGGATAAGAAGTGAGGAAGACCTCAGGATGCAAGCAATAAAGCGAATGCAACACTGTATAAGAAATTCGATGCAATTGACAAAGGACAAGGATTTTAGTTTGAGGAGCAGAACAAAGGTGATGGCAGGAAGTCTTTGCAGTGTTGGACTTGTGGCAAGGATCATCACAGAAGAGATTGTCCACAACATCGGGTTGGTAGACCGTAGATTTACAGTGCTCAAGAGGCATAGACAAATGGGAATGTTGGACAAGGTATTCCTCAAATTTATGCAACATTGGATAATAGGCAGGCTGATGATCATGCATCTATTTTCGAGATGGAAGTTAAGATTTTTTATCAAGTTATTTTTATTTTGATTGACCCTGGATCTAACTATAGTTATATTAGTCCTGACATGGTGGGTAAGTGTTGCTTGAATAAAGAAGTGCATGCAGAGTCTTGGTTTGTGCAATTGGCCACACGTACCAAGAAAAGAGTTCATCATTGGGTGAGATCTTGTGCATTTGAGCTTAACGCTATGTCTACATCAATCCATCTAAATATACTTCCGTTGGAATCATACAATATGGTTTTGGGTATAGATTGGTTGTACATTCATAGGACTAAAGGGGATTGTTATGACAAATCTATTGAGTGCTTGGATAATGATGGAGAAAGGAGAATCTTGCAAGGAAAGAAGAAACCTACATCAGTGAGAATGGTTACAACTATGCAGGAAAAGCACAACAAGAAAGGATGTGTTTTGTTTGCAGTTCATATTTTTAGTGACAAAGGAAAGGATATTGAGGATGTTGAAGTCTTGATGAGGTATCTAGTTTTATAGAAGTTTCAGGATGTATTTCCAACAGATATTTCAAAGTTACCACCTCATAGGGAAGTGGATTTTTTTATTGAATTGATGTCGGGAGCAACACTAGCATCTAAGGCACCGTACAGGATGAGCACTCTAGAGTTGGTGGAATTGAAGTTGCAGCTCAAGGAAATGCTTGACAAGGGATACATTAGGGCAAGTGTGTCACCTTGGGGTGCACTAGTGTTGTTTGTGAAAAAGAAGGATGGTACTATCAAATTATGCGTTGATTACATGCAGTTGAACAAGGTGACGATCAAGAACAAGTATCCTCTGTCACGAATTGATGAATTGTTTGATCAGTTGAAGGGAGCAACAATGTTCTTGAAGATTGACTTGAGATTAGGATATCATCATGTACGCATCAAAGAAGAATACATCTAAAAAACCACATTTCGGACCAACTATGGGCATTATGAGTTTGTTGTGGTTCCTTTTGGTTTGAATAATGCTCCGACTACTTTCATGTGTTTGATGAATAGTGTGTTGCATCCTTATTTGGACAAGTTTGTGATAGTATTCATCGATGATATATTAATATATTCTAAAAATTAGGTAGATCATGCAGAACACCTGGCAACAATGTTAAGAATGTTGAGGGAGCATCAATTGTATTCCAAACTTAGTAAGTGCAATTTCTTTCAGACAAAAGAAAAAAAGAAAAAAAAGGGTTTATTACTCGGGGTTCATTGTTTCCAAGGAAGGTATAGCAGCGAATCTGAAAAATATTAGAGCTATTATGGAGTGGGTAACACCTAGGAATGTGGATGAGGTCAGATCATTCATGGGACTAGTAGGTTATTACAAGAGGTTCACCAGGAACTTCTCACATATTTCCTATCCTATTACATCATTACAGAGAAAAGTAAAGAAGTTTGAATGGACAGAGGAATGTGCAGCCAGTTTTGAACGGTTGAAGCATTTTCTTACAAATGCTCCGATCTTGAAGATTGTAGATTCAGATAAAGAGTTTGTAGTATGTACAAATGCTTGCAAGAGTGGACTTAGTGGAGCTCTGATGCAATAAGGATAGGTAGTATGCTATGAGTCAAGGAAGTTGAATGAGCACGAGTATAACTATGTGACTCATGATCTTGAGTTGGCAACGATCATTCATGCATTGAAGATGTGGTGACATTATCTTCTTGGCAAGAGATTTATTCTAATGAGTAATATAATGGGTTGTGGTACTTGTTTGACGAACCTAATTTGAATGCCAGGAAATCTAGGTGGTTGGCTACTCTCAGTGAGTTTGACTTCGAGATCAGGTACATTAAGGGTAAAGGAATAGGTCGCAGATGCTCTTAGAAGAAGAATACAAGTAAATCACATTACAACAATGAGTTCTTATGGGACAAACTTGCAGGAGAGGATCTTGCAGGCAGGGTGACAGGATGACAAGTACCAGTAACTTAAGCGCAGGTTACAACAATATGGTACAGGTAATAGGGATGAGGAGTATCATCTCACATCATGTGGCTTGGTTAGATTCAGGAAATTGATTTATGTTCTAGATGACAGTGAGTTCAAGAAGCTTATCTTGAGGGAATTTAATGTTAAGATGTATTCAGGTTACCCAAGATATCAAAAGATATTGACAACAATTAAGAAATTCTATCATTGGTCGAACTTGAAGAAATAGATGACTGAGTTTGTTGCAAGATGTTTGGATTGTCAGTAAGTAAAAGTAGAGTGTAAGCAACCATGTGGTCTATTACAGTTGATTTCAATTCTAGAGTGGAAATGGGAGGTAATTCCCATGGACTTCATTACAAGTATTGCGAGGACGTCGAAGCTACATGACTCCATTATGGTTGTGGTTGATAGGTTGACCAAGGTAGCTCATTTCATTGCAGTTAAGTCTACGAATTTAGCTAATGAGTTAGCTCAGATTTTCATCAGGGAGATAGTGAGATTGCATGGTGTTTCTTAAAAGATTGTATCCGACAGAGATGCCAAGTTCACTTCCAGGTTTTGGAAAGAGTTGTGTTGAGAATGCAACAAGATGATGGAGCTTAGTGGAAAGGAGTCGCCTTCACTAAGTGCGCCCGCAGGCAAATTATGGCGCAAAGTCTATTTTTAGACTATGTCTATTTTTAGACATATGGATCATGGTATATGAGTTGCAGGATACTGTTTATGGATGATTGGTCATGTTGGGAAAAATAGATGGACTTCTATTTCTGGTTCACAGCGGAGTGATCAAAGTCTATTTTTAGACTGCCAAGATAAAAATAGAAAAGTCAAATATTATTGTCTCATAATAATATTTAGTCTATAAACTTTATCTTATCCTCTTGGAGCACTTCAATTTGAGCTACAGATGTGGCACATGCAGCTGTCAGAAGAAAATATGCTTTCTTTGTGGGTCAGTTGAGCTATTACATGCAGGACATCAATTAGAACTCATGTGGTTGAGTTTGGTGGAGTTGGATGTGGAGTTGATGGAGTTGTGTTCAGTTTGACTTTGTTAAACTAGTTGTAATTAGTCTAACTGCAAATAGACTAGTGATGAGTGATGTGAATTAATTGATTAAATTAATTCACTAATTAATAACTCATAATGCAACTGAAGAATACATCAGTTAACTCAGTGCATGTACAGTTCAGTGGAGACAGGTGTTAGAAGTTGAGATTGCTATCAGTTGTGACTATAGTTGTGCATGAGATCTTGCAAAATCAATGGATTGAGTATGCCCATGAGAATTGCACAGTATATGCCCAGTATTATAGCCTGTGCTCACGTGATTTTTAGTGTGAGTGATTTTCACAAGGTATTGTGTAGAGGAGGCAGGCAAAGCAATGGAGAAGATTTGAACCTGTGACTTGTTCGGATCTGAGCTAGTTTTGTGTGTAACAAGTTGGAGATAGTGCTGGATACTTGTGAGGAGTATTGTACTATGTAATGTTACATGTTCTCAATAATTAATATATAGATAGTGTGGGGTTTTCAGCTGTATTCCTTCCCCGGGTTACATACTGTGTTAATGTGTGCATGCTATTGATGTTTCATTATTATTGATGCTGCTAAATTGATGATCAACGTAGAGGAGCTTATGTATTATGCATGTATTCCGTAATAGTGTATAATCAGGATAATCTATGTTGAATAAGTGTTTATTATTCAAAATTTCTACATGGTATCAGAGCTGTTGATCATCATATCTACTATTCAGAAAGTGTTTACATCTTATTTCTTCAGGCAAAGTCTGTAATCGGGCCAGGTAGCCTCTAGATTCATCCTTCCTTTGGAAGGTGAGATATCCGGTAAAATCCCATACAATCATTCTCTGTACGAGAAATACTTTGTTCTCACGAATCTTAGATCAGAGGCGATTGAGTTTTGAGCTAGTGGAATTCGATTTTGCAGCAGTGTTTTCTTGGTATCAACGTGGCAATGTCTTTCAACGGATTACAATTGGAGTATGCTCTTGAGGGCAGCTCTAACTACATTGCATGGAAGGACAGGATGGAGGCAGTGTTGGATGATAACGGGCTGAAGGAGTTCATAGAGGCTGATGTCCCAAAGCCTACTGATACTGCGCAAGTTGATGCTTGGCAAAAGAAGACAACAAAGTGTCGAAGGATTCTGTTGGAGGGCGTGAAGGATCACATTGTGTCCAAGCTGCATGGTAAGACTTCTCCATACTTGATGTGGAAAGCTTTGACAGATCTATTCCAAAGCAAGAGCGATCAGAGGAAGCTGGCGCTCAAGGATAAACTCAGAAACATCAAATGTGAGAAGGGAGACAGTATGCCCAAGTATTTCACGAAGTTCACTCAGTGTCGAGATGAGTTGGGAAGTGTGGGGGTGACTGTCGATGATGAGGACTTGGTGAGCTTGGCTCTCCTTGGTCTTCTGAAGAGTTGGCATTCCTATCAGGACTCTGTCAATGGTAGGGAGAAATTGCCAGGATGGGAGAGACTTTGGTCAGATCTTATGCAGGAGGAGATCAGGCGGAATACCAGGGACGGATCTTCATTAAAGGGACATGATGAAGAAAATTGCGCTTTGGCTGCCAAAGAAAAGAAGGGGAAGAGCAAGAAAGATTCTCAGTCTGGTGCGAAAGGTAAGAAGCAGGACATGTCCAAGGTGAAGTGTTTTCACTGTCACCTGCACGGACACTATGCCACTAATTGTCCGCAGAAGAAGAAGAACAAGCAAGTTGTTGGATCTGCAGCAGGAGATGCTCTAGCCTTGCAGTTTGAGTTTGATTTTTCATTGATCGCATGCTTGGTTTCAAGTGTGATGGGATCAATGTGGTTCTTGGACAGTGGTGCGTCTTTTCACATGACATGAGATCGAGATTTGTTTTTTGATCTGGAGGAGAAAGATCTTGGAGTGCACATCGAGATGGGCGATGATGGTAGATACAGTGCGACCGGCATCGGTACCATTTCCTTTGAGAGGGAGTCTGGTAAACCCTTCGTATTGAAGGAAGTGATGCGTGTTCCAGGATTGAAGAAGAATCTTATCTCTGTGGCGATGTTAGAAGACAAGGGATATGATGTTGTTTTGAGCGAGGGAAAGGCTTTCCTGCGCAGTAAGACAACTGGAGAAACCCGGAAGATAGGGGTTCGAGTGAGGAACCTTTATCAGTTGCATGTAGATGGCTGTGCAACAATGGCATGCAAGGCAGAAGGATTGGTGAGTTAGGATGATGGCGAGCTGTGGCACAGGAGATTGGGTCACCTTCACCATGGAGCCTTGAAGATACTGCAACAGATCACTACAGGGCTTCCTAAAGGCACTCTTGCGCAGTCAGATCAGTGCAAGGGGTGTACTTTGGGAAAGTTTGTGAAAGCCACCTTTCACGAGAAGGATAGTCGCGCCACGACGATCCTTGAGAGAATTCACACAGACGTGTGTGGACCTTTCTCAGTAGCTTCGACAGCAAAACACAGGTATTATGTGATTTTTGTTGATGATTTCTCTCGTAAGTGCTGGATCTTCTTCATGCAGAAGAAGAGTGAGACATACTCAAAGTTCTGTGAGTTAAAAGCACTGGTCGAGAAGGAGTCGGGGAAGAAAGTGAAGGCTCTTAGGAGCGACAATGGTGGTGAATACATCTCTGACGAGTTCAAGGATTTCTGCAAAGCAGAAGGGATTCAAAGAGAGCTCATAGCTCCCCATAACCCACAACAGAACGGGGTTGCTGAGCGGAAGAACAGAACGATCGTGGGTGCTGCAGGGGTGATGTTGCATGAACAGGGCCTACCCCTTCACTTGTGGGCGGAATCATGCAATACAACAGTTTATGTGCAGAACCGTTGTCCTCACAGGATACTTGGCATGAGTACACCCGAGGAGGCTTATTCTGGTAAGAAGCCTGATCATTCTCATTTGAGGATTTTTGGTGCTAACATTTACATGCATGTGACGAAGGATGCCAAGAAGAAGCTGGAGCCGACCGCAGAGGCTGGGATATTTATGGGGTACACTGGTATGCCCCATAAATATCGTGTGTATTTGCCAGATAGTGGCAAGACTGTTGTGCGACGGGATATAAAATTTCAGGAGGAGAAAGCCATGAAATGTTTGCTTGAGAGGGAGCCACACTTGCATGCAGATGAGGAGCTATTAGTTCCTAAGGATGAGCTTCAGGACGTGGATCAGCCACAGGACGAAGTTCATGGAGTGGAAGAGACCACTCATGCAGCGCCAACCATCAGAGGGCGAAAGCGCTTGACAGAAGCTGAGCGATTGGCTCAAGATGCAGAGAAAGTTGTAAGACCACCTACAACCCAACGCAAGTAGAGACAATCACCTGATCGGTACACTGGATACATGGCTCTTATGAGCAAATGTGCTGTGACTGAGCCATCCTCTTTCGAGGAAGCTGTGGAGAATCCCACATGGGTAGACGCCATGGTGGAAGAGTATGATTCGATTGTCAAAAACAGTGCATGGGAGATTGTCCCAAGACTGGAAGGGAAATCAGTGGTTGGTTTGAGATGGATCTACAAAGTTAAGCAGGCAGCTAACGGGAGTGTGGAGAAGTACAAGGCAAGATTTGTTGCCTGAGGCTTTTCACAGATAGAGGGGATCGATTATGAGGAGACCTTTGCACCTATCGCAAGGTATTCTTCCATACGGACGATTCTTGCTTTCTCAACGCAAATGGGATGGCACATTCATCAGATGGATGTGAAGACTGCGTTCCTCAACGGAGTCATTGAGGAGGAGGTGTACATTGAGCAGCCTAAAGGTTTCGAGATCTTCAGCAGCGAGTCGCATGTGTGCAGGCTCAAGAGAGTGCTGTATGGGTTGAAACAAGCACCACGTGCTTGGTACACACGGATAGACAGTTATTTCACCGGACTTGGATTCTCCAAGAGTGAGGCGGATCCTAACATATACCAGATTGTGGTGGAGAGTAAGTTGCTTATCATTGTACTTTATGTAGATGATTTGATTCTAACGGGTGATGAGCTGTTGATACTTTCATGCAAGGATGATCTTGCTAAGGAGTTTGAGATGAAGGACTTGGGCCTCCTTCATTATTTCTTGGGATTGGAAATTTGGCAGCGCAGTGATGGACTATTTGTTTCTCAGGGTAAGTATGCTCGGGAGATACTAGAGAAGTTCAACATGCATGGTTGCAACCCTGTTGATACTCCTCTTCCTAGAGGTTCCTTTGAAGGAGGATGCCACTTCGGCAGAAGAAGTGGATGCCACTGTTTATCGACAGTTGGTGGGGTCGCTTATGTATCTGGTCAATACATGACCCGATATATGTTATGCTGTTAACCAACTTTCACAAGCTATGGTTAAGCCTACCAAGCTCTTCTGGAAGGCGGGCAAGCATGTATTGCGTTCTTTGAGAGGCACATCGGGATATGGATTGTGGTATAGACAAGAGGATGAGGTGAAGCTATGTGGCTTCACGGATGCAGATTGGGCAGGGAGCCCAACGGACAGAAAGAGCACATCATGAGGGGTCTTCAGTATCGGGTTGACCTCAGTTTCTTGGTACAGCAGGAAGCAGAGATCCTTGGCACTCAGTTCAACAGAGGCCGAGTATATGGCGACAAGTTTGGCTGCATGCGAGGCTATATGGATGAGGAAGATCCTAGTCGGTTTGTTCAGTTCTTACTTGGAGCCTACTGTGATTTATTGTGATAACCAGAGTTGCATTAAACTCTCGGCTAATCCTGTATTTCATGATAGATCTAAGCACATTGACATCAGGTACCATCATATCAGAGATTGTGTGCAGCGGAGAATCATGTTACTTTCATACATTCCAACGGAGGATCAGGATGCTGATATCTTGACGAAGGCGCTCACCAGGAGCAAATTCGAATACCACTGAGGCAGGATAGGGGTTGCTGATAATCCATATCTTGTTGAAAGGGAGTGTTGAGAATGCAACAAGATGATGGAGCTTAGTGGAAAGGAGTCGCCTTCACTAAGTGGGCCCGCAGGCAAATTATGGCGCAAAGTCTATTTTTAGACATATGGATCATGGTCTATGAGTTGCAGGATGCTGTTTATGGATGATTGATCATGTTGGGAAAAATAGATGGACTTCTATTTCTTGTTCACAACGGAGTGATCAAAGTCTACTTTTAGACTGCAGGCTAAAAATAGAAAAGTCAAATATTATTGTCTCATAATAATATTTAGACTATAAACTTTATCTTATCCTCTTGGAGCACTTCAGTTTGAGCTACAGATGTGGCACATGCAGCTGTCAGAAGGAAATACGCTTTCTTTGTGGGTCAGTTGAGCTATTGCATGCAGGACATCAGTTAGAACTCATGTGGTTGAGTTTGGTGGAGTTGGATGTGGAGTTGATGGAGTTGTGTTCAGTTTGACTTTGTTAAACTAGTTGTAATTAGTCTAACTGCAAATAGACTAGTGATGAGTGATGTGAATTAATTGATTAAATTAATTCACTAATTATTAACTCATAATGCAACTGAATAATACATCAGTTAGCTCAGTGCATGTACAGTTCAGTGGAGACAGGTGTTAGAGGTTGAGATTGCTATCAGTTATGACTATAGTTGTGCATGAGATCTTGCACAATCAATGGATTGAGTATGCCCATGGAAATTGCGCATATAAATTTATTCTAAATTCAAAAATTCCAATAAAAAATATTGTTAAAATAATTAACACTAATTTTAGTTATAATAGTTTTATAATTCATATTAGCAGGATTAATATGAGAATTTTGTTTAAATCACATTCCCACTCAAGCCAATTTTAAATCACAACGCTCTAAAATCTCAGAGACTCTTATTCGTCAAAATGGTGCTGCTCCCGAGCTCAACAAATACATTAAAATAAATGAAATATTAAATTAACTAAAAATCTTCATGGTAAAATGGAGGTGAATCTCCACGTTAAGAATCTTATTACATATTTTTTTAAATATATTTATTTAAATCATACACTAATTTTTACCAAATAATAATAATTTTTTTTTTTTTTAATGAATTTTTAATCTTTTCAATATAAATATATGATGAAATAAATATTTTGATATTTATTATAGATTATTATTTAATTTATAAGACTGGATTTTATATATATACATTAAAAAAACTACCACTCTCACTCTCGAGAAAAGAAATACCCTTAAATAACACCAACAATTGCACTAAAAGACCATTCGACAAAATGAGAAAACCTTATCAATAAATTGGGTGGAAGTATACCCAGCATTCCGGGAAGGTCCGCAGGGGGAGACTCCAATATTGGCAAAGGACCGCGACCGTTCTTCACACGGAACGGTAGTTTAATTCTCCACCGGCGGCATCTTGTCCAGAAGGAGCAACAGAGGCAAAGACATTGAAAGCAGAGGCTAGGGCAGAGCACTTGATTGAGTTGAACCAATCGAAGTTGACCGAGAACCCATTTCAGTTTACCCATAGGCATTCCACACCTTTTGTTGTACACATATACTTTCTGGCGGTGAACTGAGAGGAACATAGTATTAAGCTCCCCGGATTCCTCATCTTCCCTCAATTTTTCCCGTCTGATCTGTAAAGGATTTCGAATTTCAGAGAGCTGAAACATCGACTGTCAGCACTCGGCTCGGGGTTATTGTAATTAAGTTTTCTTACAAACGAGCGGACTGATCGGCTTCGATTTAGGCGATTTTGGGTTAGGGCCTTTTTCTCCTTTCTTTTTTTAATTTTTTGTAGTCTCTGGTTATTGTTGCATCAATAAGTGTATTGAATCGATGTTTAATTCGAGAAATCTAAAATAATATGATTGAATTGGGTATTCGGTTGGATTACCCCAGCTGGGAATATGAAATTGTAGTCGCTACTAGGGTTTGATGCGCAGTGGTTGTTTTATGTGGTTTTCAAATGGTATTTTGTTGGGATTTTGTTTTGACTTATTTTTACGGGAATGTCTTGTGGCTACGGTTGAATTATAGGCCGGACTTATGTGAAAAAAGTAACAATTGAAATGTTTGTCAGTAGCAGGGGTACTAGGTAGTAGATTATGGGAGAAACCTAGATCTTCTGTAAAAAGGAAGTCTTGATAACCTTTTTTCTAAGGTATCCGATTTTGAAATACTGGGGCTGTGGTTCACTGCTGAGGTGGGCGGAGTGTTAAACCGTCCAACAGGGTTCCGATCTCGCTGTGGTCTATCCCACCCGAATGGCAGGTCTCAAAAAGAGACAAGGCCGGGCAAGGCAGATTTCAAAAATGGCCAATTGCCATTTGTACCCGATGTCGTCCAAGCCACATGAAGTCTACGTTATGTGGTGCATCCCTTAACATCGATGGATGTTTCCCGAAAGAAGTTTGAAAAAATTCAGGGATTGTTGTATACGTTTGACATGGTTTTGGGCATCTCTCATGATTTTGGAGCTGGTGCCAGCCCACAGATATTAGACTTTAGTGCCTGCGTATTGATAGGATGTCCATTCCAGTAATTTCTTACTGTTTCTAAAGAGGGGTTGTGCGAATGGCAGCATTCGACACAATCACTGTTTTTAGTTGAGTAAAAGATCTAAAATTTTCTTAGCCCTTAATCCTTAAGCGAAGAAAGTCACAGTGACAGGCCTTGCTGAGTTAAATTTCGGCAGAACTTGCAAAGTTTTAGTAAATATCCGAGCTATTCTGGAGTTATAGAGCTCAGCTTTAATCAGTGTAGCTGAGTTATGCAAAGTTATATATTCTTAAAAAGATAAGCACTGCATAGTTTGATTGAATTACACATCATTGAGACTTTACTAAAACATCCAATAATTTTAACATTTATTAAAATTATGATGATTTGCCTTATTTTGGAGTGACTCCAAAATGCTACACCTGATCATGGTTCATAGTGTATTGGACCATAGTCTTTGATAAGCTTGCTTTGCAACTGATGCAACTCCTACTGCCTCTTTAATTCCTTGTATTTGAAAATTGCACCATTTAAGCTCAACTATATTCTGGTGATGGATTATATAAATGTTTTTGTACAATCCTCCTTGCTACCATCTTTGAACTCATAAATTTCCTAGATAATAATTGCCAAATAGCATGTCTTATCATTTTATAAAATTTTCATGATAAATAAAACCTCATAAGCCTCCAAACTGTCTTCACTCCTCCCCCCGCCAACCAACAAACATCTAATGGATGTAGGCAGTCTTTTACAGGCCCTGAACCACCTGAAATTCATTAAATATAGTTTACCATGTCTGTTGGGTCCATATCACAACCAATCACTAGGTTCCATATGGAAGCTAACCAACAGCCTCATGGACTTATCACAAAGTCACCTTGTTGGGATTAGCTAAGATATAGATGAACTTAATCAGAGGTACTAGTCATGAGGTTCATAAAAGCACTTCAAGCTAAGATATCAATCTAAACTGATACATTAGCTCAAACCCTTCTCTTATGTATAATGCCTTCCAGAACTCAAAGAGGATGAAAAATATATTTTCAACTTCTTTTTGGATGCTTTGTTCAAAGTGACACTGTCTTGGTTCCTTATGAAATTAAAGAAATCTGTTCTAGACCTTCAAAGATCATTGTAGTATATAGATTTTATTGTGGAATGTTTTAAAACGAGAACTACAATCATAAGTTTGTGCACAAGGTAAGTTCCATTGGACGTTCATTTTGTTTTTTTAGCTGGATATGAAGGCTTTAATGATTAAAATATAAACCAAGCAGGCAGCTCACAGACTGAGTAAAGACAAAGCTGAATTAAAAGCCCTCAGGCAAGAGAAGGAAGAAGTTGTCTCCCTTAAAAATGAAAAACAGTCTCTTGAGGAAAGTACCATGAAGAAACATAATGAAATGGACAATGCATTAATTAAAGCCAGTGGGTAGGTAGAACTTTCCAATGCTACGGTCCGCAAGCCGAAAGAAGAAAATACACTGGTAAGGCATGAGATGAAGGCTGCAAAACTAAGTTCTTTACAATCTGCAACAGCTTGTCAAGAATCTCTTAATAGAGAGAAGGGAATGCAAAAGAAGTTTGAGGCCTGGGTAAGACAGAAAGCTATATTGCAAGAAGAACTTGTCAGTGAGAAGCATAAGCTTGTACATTTGCAGCAGCTACTAATAAAAGTTAAAGAATGGAACCTACAAACTGAGGTCAGAAACTTGAATGGTTTCATTTTGATATCCTTGTCACTGGTCTGTTGATGTTGTAGTTGTAGTTCAGGCTGTAAAATGGGTCCTCACATAAGCCTTCTCCAACATTTGGTTTTTTATGCTACATGTCAATAATCAGCAGTGAACTTATGACACCAAATCAAGAGGTGGATTTAGACATTGTACTTCTACTTCCTTGAAAATCTTGTATGGAGATGAGATTGATGCATAGTTAGGTTATTTTCCTTCTCATCTCTGTATGTGGAATTGGGTTTTCTAGCTTTGAATAATGAGGCAAGGGAAGTTTTCATGAATTGTAGATTGTAGGTTATTTTAGGAATAAAGACATTGCCGATTGAGAAATGACTGCCTCAATTATGTGGACACATTTGGCCCGGATGAAACCTATTTGAGAAAGAAAGTTGAAGGGACCTTTTTTTCAAAGTACTTGATGTATATATTAGTGGACACTGATGACAATGGTGATCCCATCGCTATTTCTTCATTTTGTTCATATCCGATTCCTTGAAAGCTGAAGTATGTGGATTTGAAATATCCCCTATACAGGCTGATGTTATGAATGCATTGTCAAAGAAAACCAATGATAACATTGGACAGGAAGATTTAGAAAATGCATAGCGTGCAGCTGAGGCAGACAATCTTGCTGATTCGGAAGCCTAATCGGTCAGTAGAATAGGAATTATCAAATAGAAGTTGTAGGATTGATCCTAAGACAATAGACAATGCCTCCAGCTTTGCAGCTGCTGGTACAGAGCTTTCTTTGTCATTGGCTTCAGCTGGAGATGTTGGTGTAGAATTTTTTAATGATTCCACAAGTGTTGCTAATTCTAATTATGATATTGTTTCATTAGATCATAGTTTTGGAGGAAATGGCTCCCAGGATAGAAAGGATGAGATGCTTGTGAAAATGTATACACTGGTAAGGCATGAGATGAAGGCTGCAAAACTGAGTGCTTTAGAATCTACAACAGCTTGTCAAGAAGCTCTTGATAGAGAGAAGGGAATGCAAAAGAAGTTTGAGGCCTAGGTAAGACATAAATCTATATTGCAAGAAGAACTTGTGAGTGAGAAGCGTAAGCTTGTGCATTTGCAGCAGCTGCTAGTAAAAGCTAAAGAACGGAGACTATAAACTGAGGTCAGAAACTTGAATGGGTTCATCTTGATATCCTTGTTATTGGTCTGTTGATGTTGTAGTTGTAGTTTAGGCTGTAAAATGGGTCCTCACATAAGCCTTCTCCAACATCTGGTTTTTTATGCTACCCGTCCATAATCAGCAGTGAACTTATGACACCAAATCAAGAGGTGAATTTAGACATTGTACTTCTACTTCCTTGAAAAGCTTGTATGGAGATGAGACTGATGTATGATTAGGTTATTTACCTTCTCAGCTCTGTATGTGGAATTGGGTTTTCTAGCTTTGATTAATGAGGCAAGGGAAGTTTTCATGAATTGTAGATCGTAGGTTATTTTAGGAATAAAGACATTGCTGATTGAGAAATGACTGCATTATGTTTGATTGAATTACACATCATTGAGACTTTACTAAAACATCCCATAATTTTAACATTTATTAGAATTCTGATTATTTGCCTTATTTTGGAGTGACTCCAAAATGCTACACCTGATCATGGTTCACAGTGTATTGGACCATAGTATTTGATAAGCTTGCTTTACAACTCATGCAGCTGCTACTGCCTCTTTAATGCCTTGCATTTTCAAATTGCACAATTTAAGCTCAGCCATATTCTGGTGATGGAATATATAAATTTTACTGTACAATCCTCCCTGCTACCATCTTTGAACTCTTAAATTTCCTAAATAATAATTGCAGATAGCATGTCTTATCATTTTATAAATTTTTCATGATAAAGAAGACCTCATGAGCCTCCAAACTCTCTTCACTCCTCCCCCCGCCACCCAACAAAAATCTAATGGATGTAGGCAGTCTTTTACAGGCACTGAACCTCCTGAAATTCATTAAATATAGTTGGCCATATCGATTGGGTCCATATCACCACCAATCACTAGGTTCCATATGTAAGCTAACCAACAGCCTCATGGACTTATCACAAAGTCACCTTGTTGGGATTAGCTAAGATATAGATGAACTTAATCAGAGGTACTGGTCATGAGGTTCATGAAAACACAAGGTAAGATATCAATCTAAACTGAGACATTAGCTCAAATCCTTCTCTTATGTATAATGCCTTCCAGAACTAAAAAAGGATGAAAAATATATTTTCAACTTCTTTTTGGATGCTTTGTTCAAAGTGACACCATCTCAGTTCCTTATGAAATTAAGGAAATCTGTTCTAGACCTTCAAAGATCATTGTAGTATATAGATTTTATTGTGGAATGTTTTAAAACCATAAGTACAATCATAAGTTTGTGCACAAGGTAAGTTCCATTGCTACTTTCTTCTCACAAAAGGGGTATATATCAAAATATAAGCTTGCTTTTGTATTGACTATGATTTTCTAAGGTAATTTTAGAAGTCCTTCGACCTTCTATTGTTAGACCTGAGGCATTTCTGCCTTATGCAATCATGTTGAGGTATCATTTTCGACCTTCATGTAATAATACTGAGGCATAAGATGTTGGACTCTTTTAAGTCATTACTAAAGGAAATTTTTTAGTATATATATATGTGCTAATTCCAAATGGTGAGGCCCAAAAGCAGAAAAGTGGCAGGGCATCATTGACCTCCAACATAGGCATATTGTAAAGACGAGTGTCATTTCTATATAGAATGGGGGAATTCTTAGTGTCTCTAACATGCGTTAGGATAACTATGATACATGAGATTATGAATGCCATGTCTAATTCATACCTGTTTAGAGCTCGGATTTCATCTAGTACAATATATCTCAACACAAATCATGAGTATGGCCCAGCCTTTTCCGCAAGACAAAAATGTCATAAATGGAGCAACTCAAACAGGAGATCATATGAAGAGCAACCTAACTAATGTAAAAAGAGATTCAGGAACTTTGTTTTCACCAACTGCGTGGACAAATAAACTAGACCGAACAGAACATAGTGAAGCCTGTTTATTAAAAATGTCTCCTATTGAAAAGGGGCTGCTTTTATTAGGCATTGAAAACTCAAATATGAGATGTAGGACCAAAGCAGGTTCATGCATTAGATGCTCTGCTGGCACTGAAGTTCAGCAGAATTCTATAGATATATCAGATTCAATGCAGACAAGCTTGCTGATTGGGAAGCCTAATCAGTGAGTAGAATAGGAATTCCCAATGAGAAGTTGTAGGATTGATCCTGAGACAGTGGACGATGCCTCCAGCTTTGCAGCTGTTGGTACCGAGATTTCTTTTTCATTGCCTTCATCCGGAGATGTTGGTGTAAAAGCTGTTAATGATTCTACAAGTGTTGTTGAAGATGCAGCTAATTCTAATTATGATATTGTTTCATTGGATCATATTTTTGGAGGAAATGGCTCCCAGTTTAGAAAGAATGAGATCCTTGTCCATCGTGTTAGATAACTGGAAACACTGCTACAAGAATGAACTGAATGGGCCCAGCAAAAGGTAATGCAGGCAGCTCGCAGACTGAGTAAAGACAAAGCTGAATTAAAGGCCCTCAAGCAAGAGAAGGAAGAAGTTGTCTGCCTTAAAAAGGAAAATTTTTCTCTTGAGGAAAGTACCATGAAGAAACTTTCTGAAATGAAGAATGCATTACGTAAAGCCAGTGGGCAGGTAGAACTTGCCAATGCTGCAGTCTGCAAGCTGGAAGAAGAAAATACACTGGTAAGGCATGAGATGGAAGCTGCAAAACTAAGTTCTTTAGAATCTGCAGTAGCTTGTCAAGAAGCTCTTAATAGAGAGAAGGGAATGAAAAAGAAGTTTGAGTCCTAGGTAAGACATAAATCTATATTGCAAGAACTTCTCAGTGAGAAGCGTAAGCTTGTACATTTGCAGCAGCTTCTAGTAAAAGCTAAAGAATGGAAACTACAAACTGAGGTCAGAAACTTGAATGGGTTCATCTTGATATCCTTGTCACCGGTCTGTTGATGTTGTAGTTGTAGTTTAGGCTGTAAAATGGGTCCTCACATAAGCCTTCTCTAACATCTGGTTTTTTATGCTACGCGTCAATAATTATCCTTAAATGATTTTTTAAGGATCTCTTTATAATTGCATACGATTTGTAAGTAAATGTTTCGGAACATTGACACGAACCTCTAATGTCTTTCATTCTTCGAGAAATATTACACATCAACAACTCCAAAGAGATTTATGATACAAGTCTTTGACACAGGATTTTTCAATCAAACCTTTACTTGGTCTTTACTGACAGAGGTCCTTTAAAATGACGAGATTATTCAGATCCAGGAATACTTCAAAAATCATTATAGGTGATGACACATAACTATTAAGTATTAAATTCATTAATCTTCATGCAGGTCTGTGATCTTCAACACTTTCATTGTAGCATCAATTCTTCCTTTTAGACAAGGTTAGTTTCAAGAGCCATAACAAGTCCTCAAGAGGTACTGGTCATGAGGTTCGTGAAAACACTTCAAGCTAAGATATCAATCTAAATTGAGACATTAGCTCAAATCCTTCTCTTATGTATAATGCCTTCCAGAACTCAAAAAAGATGAAAAATATATTTTCAACTTCTTTTTGGATGCTTTGTTCAAAGTGACACCATCATGTATATTTATTTACTTCACTGTATTATTTTTGTTGTATGCAATTTACACAAGTTTCAAACACTTGATTAGCAGGTTACACTTCTCAGCACATCTAGAATTTCTGGCTTGTACATTGAACAACATAGTTAACCTTGTTAAAGCTATCCCTAAAAGGTCGGGGATTGAATTTTAATGTAAAGCTTGCTGAACCTTTAACTAGTCATTTTTTCAATTTATTTACGCATAGAAAGTTTTAGGTAGAAGATTTGCCCCGTGCACAAACCTGAAATACTTTTTCATCATTTACACTAGGAAAAATTTGCAATGCCTTGTATTGTCCATTATTGAAATTAACACAAGATCCATCTTAACTCAAGATTTGAGATGTGTCCTACTGAGCTTGCAAGCTAGGAGGATTGGTCTAGAAAGGTCTTAACTAAGCTAGCTATACAGTCTCTTGCAAAATCTTATCTCAGCTTAGTTAAAATGCTTTTCATGAGCTCAAGCTCAACTTAAAAAGGTATGGTCTTGATTACTTGGTTATGCTTGAGCCTAGGAAAGGTCCTATTAAGGTTTTAGTATCAAATTCCTCTTTAGATGAGTGAAAAAGCATTCAGATTGACAGTTTAAAAAATTTAAATATGGTTTTGTGCATCTTTGTATTCTTTTGCATGGTACATGTTAGATTTGCCCATTCCCATGTAATGATTGTTCCTCAATTTATGCCTTACGGCGTTCCCTTTGCAACATTTGGTGCAAATGATAGTTATAACATTATAAGGCATACATGTTAGACGGAAAGGTGCTAATAAGGCTAAAAATATCTTGATCAAATTTACATGACGACCTTCCGGTTCATTCTAATGATTCTGGTGGTGAATCAGCCAATTCAACAGTAGATCCGACAGCGACTACCTCTCCTGACGACTAGGAACAAAAAGCTCATTCGTGGAGTTGGATACAATATCTCTATTAAATACAATTTTGAAGGGATCTATCCCAAAAACTGGCTGGCGGGAGAGCGCCCAAAAGGTCATCTATTCCCCATCCGTCCACCCCATAAATTAGCGACCTTATAAAATGCATAGTGACCAAGGTTCGCATATTTCCAGATTTATACGTTCATACTAATATTCAAATAAATATGTGCAACACAGTTTGAGAAAAAGATGGGATTGTAATTAGCTTTTGCAGAAAACTATGGTGTAGCGTACAAAAATCAAACCTATAAAGAGTGACCTCCCTAAACATTTGAACTGAACTTTCAAAGCATTAGAGCATCTCAGAGAATCTGTTTCTGAGCATAAATGGATGTACTTTATTGAAAATATGATTGATTATACCTCGGTCAATTGGCAATGGATGTGCTTCATTGAAAATGTTGTGATGGATACTGTGGCTTTTCGCTCTATATATTTATATTGAAAACTGCTATAACGATGTGCTTGTATTTCCTCATTTAAATACTATACAGAAATAAAATAAAAAACTGAAAACTCATTGTGAATGCTTTTGTTATTAATTTCAATCCATTATGTAAAAACCATACAACACATTTTTTTTTCTTTTTATTGCGGCAATGATTTGGTTCTTAATTTTGATCCTTCGATTTGGTATAGGACTATTCATTAGATTTGGATCTAGATTTAAATTTTAGCTGCTGAGAGGAATACAAGGATAATCAATGCTTCTTTGCAAATGTTTCTGTCAGGATTTGTTGGAGAAGATACTTGCCAAAGAAATGGAAGAATGCTGTGCTGTCTGTGCTGAACCACTGGAGTGGTTGGCATATGGGCCATGTGGCCACCGTGAAGTCTGCTCTACTTGCACCTCAAGGCTGCGTTTTATACTTAATGACAAAAATTGTTGCATTTGTAAACAAGATTGTCCTAGTGTTGTGATAACTAAGGTATATTGTCATTTTTGTTAAATTTAAAGCTTTGTACAATCTATGAATAAATGCAAAGGCTCTAATGCATTCTAGTGATTGCAATTCTATAAAATTTGCAATAAAATGTGACTTATATGGCATGTGAGCAGGCTCTAGGAGACTACACAAATGCGGTAGGGGATTTTAGTACCCTACCAGCTCCAGCAAATGAGGGAAAAGTAGGAAACTATTGGTTTCATTTAGACACACAAGCGTATTTTGATGATGAGCAGCATTACAGAATGATCAAAGCAATGTGCAGGTTGAGCTGCAGTGTTTGTGACAATACTTGTGGGGCTCAAGAGCCAAGGAAAGAGTTACCAAAGCGTGACCGAGAGTTTAAACATATAGATCAGTTGAGGAAGCACTTATTTCATGCACACAAGCTTTCTATGTGCACCTTATGCCTGGAAGGCCGAAAGGTGAGCATGATTCTGTTTTTTATGACTTTATTGCTGTTTCATAAAAAAACAATTTGGATGCAAGGAATTCCAGCCTTCTATTACTCAACTTCCACAGAACAAGCTGCTGGATGGAGACTTTAGTGGTTTTGCTTTGATCCTCAATATTTACACAAGCACTATGAGACAGCAAGGGACACCAAGGCAAAGTTTGCACGTTTTACATCTTAATAATTTCTTGAATGTGGATTTCAGCATTTGAAATAGTAATTCTAGATTCTCTTATGTTGGTTGATTCTTATAGAGGGCTAGTCTGCATTGTCAAGTCACCAATTCTTTTTTAGTTTATTATTTGAATGGATATTACAGCATCAAAATCTGTAATTCTAGTTCATCCAATTTTTGTTAGTTGTAAAAGATCTGATCTTTCTAGTGACAATGCTTATCTCAGAGAGCAAGTATTATACCTTAACTTGGAAGACACAAAACTTACATTCATTTAGAAATATCCTAAGATAACATACACAATGGAATTTGTATTGTTATGTAATTTCTTGTAATTCTATACAAACTAATGACCAACTTAGTTGGAATCAAGTCAGTATTTGTGCACACAGGCCATATGCCCAGTTTTTGGTTTGATACAAACTAACAGCCAACTTGGTCTGCTGCTTTTTCCAAATCAGGTATTTATTTGTGAACAGAAGCTTTATACACGGTCGCAGCTAGACCGACATTTATCTAGAGGAGACTCTGAAGTGGATGGCAGTGAGACAGAAAGGGGAGGTTTCATGGGTCATCCAATTTGTGACTTTTGCAGGAAACGATTTTATGGAGATAATGAACTTTACATGCACATGTCAAGAGATCATTATACTTGCCACATATGCCAAAGGTGAGATTGTCTGTGC
Organism: Pinus tabuliformis; assembly: GCA_031772625.1. Lineage (NCBI taxonomy): Eukaryota > Viridiplantae > Streptophyta > Pinopsida > Pinales > Pinaceae > Pinus > Pinus tabuliformis. The sequence continues at coordinate 1,062,067,201 of CM062815.1, forward strand.
ACAATGAGATTGTATGTCATGACTACCTAGTCTGAATTCTGGTAGTTGTGCACAATGAGATTGTATGTCATGACTATCTAGTCTGAACTCTGGTAGTTAACTATCTCTAACACACGAAGCATCATTTGTGATTGCAGAAGGCACCCTGAGCACTTTGAGTATTATCAGAATTACAGTGATTTAGAGGTAAGGTGCTATTAGTAAGTAGCCTGAGAAAAAAATTACTAGATATGTGTAAATGCTCCATTCCACATCCTTCCATGAGATTGGATGTTTTTAATTTTTGAGGCATGATTTTATTGCAGGCACACTTTAGTCAAGAACACTTCCTATGTGAAAATGATGATTGCATGGCAAAAAAGTTTGTTGTCTTTGCATCTGAAGCAGAGTTGAAGGTTTGTTTTCTTTTCTTTTAGTCACTTCTAGGTGCTCTTAATCTGATTCTTGCTATTTATAAAAAAATTTCCCAGCGTTTAGATTTACTATCAATAACTGAGAAATTGAGGCGATGGTAGTCCTGATGGTTGATTGAAAGACTTTTCATTTTACTTGCTAACATTTGTTGTGTGCCATTTTTTTCCTTCCTTCACATACATTTGTTCGAAAGATCTAAACTACATAACTTTATGATTTCAATTCAGAGGCATAATGCAATTGAGCATGCTGGAAATATGTCCCGGTCTCAACGGAATGCTGCACTGCAAGTATGTACTATTTCAATTTGTTTACCCACCCATATCTTCAATAGGCAAAATTTACCTGTTGAGATTGGGGTAATACTGTGCATTGATTTCCTATTTCAGGCTTTTCAACTTTCTTGCTCAGCTATGGATCATATTTGCTAAATATTGTGATTCAAATGCCATGCAGATTCCTGTTAGTTTTCAGTATAGGCGTCCAGGGAGTGAGCGTGAGTCTCAACGAGTTGCCAGAGGACAAGGGCGGAATATGAATAGTCGGCTTTCTTCAGCTAATCAAGCCAGCAGTGAGATGCTTGATATACAGAATGCCATTCACGAATCCATGCTGACTGCAACTGCTGAGGATTTTAATTCTGGACAGAGCTCTGATCCATTACCTTCATTGCTTTCCTCTGACATGGTAGCAAGTTCTTCCACAAGTAATGTATCAACTGATCCTCCCAGGTATCTCACTGCAGTGAGTAGGAGAGCACTTAACTCCCCTCTTGAAGAATCTGCCTTTCCTCCCCTTCCTGGGGCATCAGAAACTGCTCCTCCCAGGTATCCCACTGCAGTGAGTAGGAGAGCACTTAACTCCCCTCTTGAAGAATCTGCCTTTCCTCCCCTTCCTGTGGCATCAGGAAATGCTTCACATAAATCTAGGAACAAAGGAAAGAGATCAGTTAAGTCTATGGCTGCACTTGTACGTGGTGGTCAAGGAAACATAAGGGTTCTTAATGCAGCAGAATCAAGACAAAATCTTGGCCCAGGGCAGCTTTCTTCCTTGTACCCTGTGAATTCATCCTCAAATCAGACAAATGGCAGCAGAAATATGAACTATTCTAGTAGGCCAACTGTTGTTAATGCTCAAGAACCAGTGCCAAATCCAGATGAGTTCCCTCCTATGGCTGCAGTTGTACGTGGTGGTCAAGGTAACACAAGGGTTCTTAATGCAGCAGAATCAAGAAACAGTTTTGGTCCAGGACAGCTTTCTTCCTTGTATGCTGTGAATTCATCCTCGAATCAGACAAATGGCAACAGAAATATGAACTATTCTAGTCGGCCTACTGTTGTTAATGCTCAAGAACCAGTGCTTAATTCAAACGAGTTTCCTCCTATTTTAGGAAGACATCATGTTTCTGCTGCTTCTGCAACTGAAAACCAAGGCCAGGCAAGCAATGCACCTTTGCTTAGTATTGAGGAAATGCGTGCTGCAAACAAGGAATTAATTGAAAGTATTCAATCAGGTTTGGGAGGCAATGAGCAACAATTTGCTGCATTTAAAGATGTCTCTGCTCGGTTTCGAAATGGGGATATTGGTGCTCGAAAATATTATTCACATATATCAAAGCTGGGTTTGTCACATCTTGTACCTCGGCTTGCAAGGTTATGTCCTGACCAAGAGAAGGGAAGAAAACTGCTAGAGGCTCATGAAGCTGGGATAAAGAAGAATTCACAGCTTGCTGTAAATCAAATTATAAATCAGACTGGGGGAATATCTATTGGATTAGGTAGCATTGACAATCATAGAAAGGGAAAGACAGTTGATGTAGGTTCCAGCAAAGATGTAACATCCAGTTCAAATGCAGACTCTGGTCGTTCTCTGGGAAAACCATCGGAGGAGGTGGAGGTACTATCCAAGGATGGGTACCGAACTGCAAAGGGAAAAGCTAAGCCACGGGAAACACCAGTTTTGAATGGAATGTCTGGAACAAGTGGATCGTCCTCAGAAGAGCCAGCTGATCACTGTCAGAGGCCACCTCCTTTATCTGACAGTCTTAATGCATATCATGATGAAAAGTGGACATGTAATGCATGCTCACTTTTGAACAAGCAAGACAGCTTACTTTGTCTTGTCTGTGGGACAGAAAGGCCCAATGGCAGATTTATGAAGGAACCAAACTATGGACGGAAAGGAAAACAGAAAAAGAAGGCTTCTAAGGCTCAACGAGGTAATTTAGATGATAGTTTGGCAAGTACTGAAAGTAATCAAAGTTCATCTGGCAGTAGTGTTTGGGGAAATGGTGGTGGGCAGAGACTCGTATCTATTGCCCAAAGATAGCCTGTTGCAAACTCAGTCGACAACTCAAGAAGATGGGGTTTTCATAAAACACAAGATGTTTATTTTTGCTGGGATGCATGGAGGATTTTTTGTTGTCCTGCTCTGATTTATGGATTGCAAAATAAATAGCGTCTCAATCAAGTTGCTTCTTTATAAAAAGATGGATAAGATAATTGACGGAACCGAGAAGCTATCAGCAAAATGCAGAATTTTACTGGATTTTACCTTGTGGGTTTTTTAGCAATCTTGTTGGATAACAATAATTGTTTTGGCAATTTTTAAGCAAGAAACATGTTTCATGATGGCATGTTGCCTGGTCATTTTCTCTATGGGATCCGAGAGATGGCAATTCCGTGCTTTCTTCTTTGTTATTCTGGTAATATCGTGGTTGTTCATAATGCATTAAACTGTTGCTGTATTCATTCCAAATATGTGCAAATTCTGCCTAATGGAATTCAATGTAGTTTGACTGATAGCAAAAGTATGCAAAAAATGGACTATTTAGATGTGGACTGTATTATAGGGAGAGTAAACATTTCCATAATTGGTTGTGAATGGGACTCTATGTTTATTTTGTTTTGCCTATTGTTGAGTATCTTAATTACGTTGAAGGCGTTCTTTTAATGGGACTTCCTTTGGTAATCTTTCGTCGTCTGTCCAGAACTAATACAAAAACAAAAACATCTGTTCTGTGAACTCAACAAATTGGAAAACTCCATCTGTACCTACCTGTTTTAGCACCTTGTGTGTCCAGAACTAATACAAAAACAGCACCTGTCCCGCGAACTCAATAAATTGGAAAACTCCATCTGTACCTACCTGTTTTAGCACCATCGGATGGTGTTTGGACGATGTTTTCTGCGGCGCTTCTACACATGTAGTTGAAGGCTATGCCTGGATTAGGTCACAATGATCTCAAGATTACCATAAGGGTCTTAATACATTTTTTTCTAATGTTTGGTTCTCGGGATGCTGCTGGTGTTGAATGTGACATGAAAAATTATACCTTCGTTTTTCCAAGGCGGAAGAGACTGTTCCAAGTAGCATAGACTAGTAACAAATTGACGAATATAGCACACATTTTTGTATGGCTTCTGTCATTGGTAGTGTTAAATAATAAAGATAGAAGAACTCGGCAGTGTACGTTAGCAGGCGTAAACAGAACAAGTTCTCTATGGATTTAGGCTGAACACATGCTGTTGGGTTTACATTTTGAATTGTCTCATCATGCTGAGTTGGATTTTGTATTGTTTTTTAATTTGCTATGGAACATTTAAAATCTAGAATGTGCTTTTGTGAGCTCTATTTGAAACAGTTGTCAGGACTCAGGTGTATATTTAAAATGTAGTTGTGAGATGTGTATTTTAAATGTGGGCATTAACTAAACTTTTTCATTAATTATAGTCATGAGCTGTAGCCTGTAATCACTGTTTAGTTTGGGTTTTGGTTTTATGTTTGAGAGTGATGGATGCATTTTCGAAAAAAAATGCCCGGTGTAAAGGGGTTTCTGTCTGTAATGTAAAGGTTAATTACATAGGACTTAGATTTTGAAATTTTGATTTTTTATTTAGTGATTTCTTTACTCTAATGTTTTTCCACCACATTTAGTAGAAAATGGTAAGAGGAATGGAGAAATATTTTTCAGCACAAGCAATCTGTAAGACAAATATTATTATCATCTCTCACTGCTCGTGAACAAAATGCTGGTTCATTGCCATCACAAAGGCTAAGGCTACTATCCAACCAAACTGATCCCAAACAATAATTTCATAAGCTTAAATAAATAGTCCAGCGAGTGGATGGAGCCAAAAAGCCATAGAAACTTCAAATACTTGTGGTATCAATCTCTCCTCTGTTAAGGGAGGTATCAAATCAGATCAGATCAGAACCACTAATCAAATGCATACATAAATGCAGTAGATAGCAATAAAACAAAATCTGCAGATAGCAACAGAGCGCTTAACGAACGGAAAAGAGTTTAACTTGATCTATCACAGGACCGCACAGCGTACTGAAGTCGTCGCTTCTCATGGTGTAAAACGTACTGAAGAGTCCTGGGGGTGATCGCAGTGAAAGTGAGTGTTGCAGCCTTAAAGGTTCCGGCTCCCTTTGATTCGAAGGGAACCTTGACTGTTTCCCTTCCAGCAAATGCCTCCACAATCATGTTACCCATGCAGGTATTCCTGGCATCTCCCACTGCAAAGCTCAAGCGGTACAATCTGCCGGGAATCATTCTGACGACCTGGGATATGGCGCTTTCCTTGCCGGCCACAAGCTCCACGGCCCTCCTGCCCTGCGGAACTGCAAAATGTGCCCCGTCAAGGTACTTGACAGCTTTCAGAGATTCAATGATCCATCCCAGCAGAGGAGAAATGGCATCTTCAATGTTGGGAGGGAGAAGCATGCCGGAGTTGGAGCTTGGGAACATGTAAGGGCCCTCCTCAAAATCGCCATTCTTTATCAGATCGAATCTTGTGAACTGAGGGGGGGAACAACTCCTTGATTGCCACTGCATCCAGCACTGGTCCGCAAGCCGGATCTTCTGCAACGCCGGGGTTATGAAGAATAACATCGACTACACTGGAAAGAGCCCTGAATGCCCAGGAATAAGCATCCCAGCCATTGCTGCTGTACAGGGTTTGTATGGATATGTCTCCAGAAAATGGAGGAACAGAGACATTCAATCTCTCAAACTGTGCACAAGTCCTCGCCGCACTAAATGTAAGCGAGTAATAGGAGCCCCTTGTGACCATGATACTCTGGCTGATGGACGCCTCGTTTCCCAGTCTCACAGCATGGGCTTCTTCGGGGACGACCACCAACATATCACGCTGACGATGTCCAGATGTTATGTACTCCACAAAACCTCTGGTTCGCCACTTCGGTAAGGAGTTTCACCCTACAAGGACCGTGCCTTTCAGGTTCTTGGGCTTAGGAGCCAATTCAAAGTCCCCATTCGGCAGCAGACCATCACTGGTGGTGACAGATCCCCATAGCTGAAAAAGCAACTGCAGCAGACATAAGAAACGGCAGATCGAAACCCTGGAGCACCACATTTTCGAGTCTAACTAGAGAGTCTGGCTACAAGGGGCAAACTATCTGAGCACTCATAAGAAGGATAGAGGAAAGAGTTTTGTTTTTCCATTGCCATTAGTAGAAAATGATAAGAGGAATGGGGAAATATTACTTTTAGAAAGGATAGAGGAAAGAGTATTGGAAGGTTTAATAATATTTTTCAAAGATTAATTTTATGGGTTTCTTTAATGGTTAATATTTTAATTTATTTGATAATTTTTATTGGGTATTTATATTTTTATGTTAAGGAGGTTCAAAAATATATCTAGTTGATATTTGTTGGCATAATTTATAATTTATAGTGTATGTTGTAACTATTTATGTAATTAATATTGCATATTTTTTTATGATTCAGCGAAGAAAAGTTTTTATTGACTGAAAAACCAGCACATCAAGAAACAACATGGAATTCCAGACTCCAAACTTCCACAACTATCCAGTGTTTGAGATTTACACTAAATAAAGAGGGAAAGAAAACTCAAAAAATTAGATTGGGAGCGATGTCGTAAGTCGTCGAAAAGTCCTGTAATAAAATCCTGGATTGATGCCCTTCGAAAAGCATTTGCCCAAATTGATCTCAACTGTCCAAACCATAACTGACCACAACAAACTGCTTATTCACTAAGATCCGAAAAAAGTACTATCGTGTAAATCACAATTCCCCCTTCCACCTGCCTGAGAATACTCTTCTTATCTGGTCTATGTGGTGAAAAGTTAGCCATATAGTGATGGAGGCCTTTCCAGCAGGGTTCAACAACACACCTAATATGTGTTAATTGCAGATTATACAAAAATATGGAACTCATCTCTATGTTTAAGCAGAAAAAGGGATCTGATATGTGCTAGCCCCTTATAGGTCCTTTAGGCTTTAATAGACTATAATACCGAATTTGATCAACCTAATACCAAGATTGAACTATGATACTGGAGGTAGTGTCAGATATGACTTATGCACAATGCTAGATAACGGCTCCCAAGTTTAAGTACCAATCTTGGTAGTTGACTTGAATCACAATTCAGTGTGCATGTGTTTATGTGTCCTTGCAAATTCACTACATACAATAGCCAATAGAGTTTGGTATATTTGTCTCCAGAAATACACATACAGTGATATGATATGTTCTTGAAATGTACAATTACAGAGTGCATGATCCCTCAGCCATTAAAGCTTTGAAGATTAACATTCTTATATGTCTGCATAGGTATTTACAATTCTAAATATCACTTGATTTCGTTCTAGACCCTGACTGCTAACTCACTATGAACTGGAAATCCTAAACATCATTTAACAGCTATCTTCCTTGCACCTCCATTTGGACCGAAGAATTTATATAATCAAGTTGTTATTTTTCCAGTTTCATTTTGCTTACAACAACTTCCAATTCTACACCTATCATTGCCATGATGATTGAGTTTCCCGTTACTTAAAGCCTTTGTTGATTGAGTCCACTGAATGAGCCAAGTTCATGTTAGCTTTGGTTGAGTTGATGTAAAATTGTGTAGTGGAGTTGATGTCAACTGAGGTCTAGCTGTAGAATTACCAAACTGAGTTGAAGTTGGCTTAGGTAGACATACAACGTTAAACATACATTCTTGTTATTACTTCTAGAACAAAAAGCTACTCAAGAAACACAACAGAAATATATTATATGAACAGAAGAGAAATGCAAAAAAGTCTGTTCTCAAATTTACTGTTCACAACCTTACATTCACCATCTCAAAACAGTAAAGCAAGAATGTAAATTTCATATAGAAAAGTCTATAATAGAGCAATACAAACTTACAATGGTTCCATATAATTCTTAGTGCATGTCACTAGAACTCAAGCTTCTCTTGCAATATTGGCCTTGAGGGATTCTTTTCATTAAAATTCATAATTTAAGAGTTGACAAAATTCAAACACAATTCTTGTTTCTCAACTAGTTGATTCCCTTTTATATCTATTCTCATCGATGCCTTGTGAACTCTTGGAATTCCTTTTTGGCAGTTATGAACTTTTCATTTAAATAGGATATTTTACAACAAGGATATGACTTTGGTTGGAGCCATTGGCTACCATGTACCTTATCATCTAGATAGGCTGACCATACATCATGCTGAGAGGAGATTCCTATTATGCACTTGAATATCAATTGCTCAAAGGAAACTTCATAAGATATCAACTATTTGGGAATAGGCTCTGCACCACTTTTGAGTGTGCTGAGATATAAATTAATCAAATTTATCTCATTTGAATGGTTTGCAATGTATTCCTTTAATATCTCCTTGGATATCCTTGAGGTCATTCCAATAGCAGTCCCTTTATCTCTGATAATTGCCTTTAGGTCATTCAAAGAATTAGCTATAGGTATGGATGAACTCATGTCTCCAAGTGGGGGGAGAGGACATCTTATCTTTCTCGAAGGATGCACTTGTGGATATGCAATTTGCTAGACTTGTATAGTTTCATTCACTCTCCCTTTCAATAATTCGAGGAAGATCATCAGGTGCATCCTTTTCCTCTGCTTGCCATTTCTTTAGTATATTTGATGCTCATTTGGGCCTCATATAATATCACTTTTTTGTCTTTGATGCCAAATAAGTGAGGAATTGAGTGGTGTAACCTTGAAATTTTTGAAGATTACTATACATAAACCTTTGGGCGGTACTTGGTTCATATTGTAGTTCAAAAGTGCAGGATTTGAACTTGGGCAGGCTAGTCATGTTTGTTTTATAATGGGCCACTTCCTTCTCTAATTGATCTATCTTTTGTTTGTAGCCCTTTATTTCCTTGACCATATTTTTTTATGTTAAATTCAGAAGCCTGAGTGAGAAAAACACTTGTAGAAGTTGTGGCAATTGGATTGGAGTCTCAGTAGTCATTGTGAGCTTTGGGACTCTAAGTAATTTGGGTTTCTTGTGAGATTGTTTTACCACCCATCCTTTTGTCTAATTGAAGGAAAATGCTTTTGGAATTGACCGCTTCAAACTTTGATGGGTGAAATTTTCTACATTGAGTTGGCTTAAGAGGAAATGGTGTCCTGTGATAGATGGCCTTGGGGATTCAATAGATGTTTTAGTCAGTGTGCATGTGTTTATGCGTCCTTGTGTTTATGCCAATAGAGTTTGGTATAACTGTCTGTAGAAATACACATACAGTGATATGATATGATCTTAAAATGTATAACTACAGAGTGCATGATCCCTCAGCCATTAAAGCTTTAAAGAGTAACATTCATATATGTCTGCATAGGTATTTACAATTCTAAATATCTCTTGATTTCGTTCTAGACCCTGACTGCTAACTCACTATGAACTGGAAATCCTAAACATCATTTAACAGTTATCTTCCTGCACCTCCATTTGGACTGAAGAATTTATATAATCAGGTTGTTAGTTTTCCAGTTTGATTTTGGTTACAACAACTTCCAATTCTACACCTATCATTGCCATGATGATTGAGTTTCCCGTTACTTAAAGCCTTTGTTGATTGAGTCCACTGAATGAGCCAAGTTCATGTTAGCTTTGGTTGAGTTGATGTAAAATTGTGTAGTGGAGTTGATATCAACTAAGGTCTAGCTGTAGAATTACCAAACTGAGTTGAAGTTGGCTTAGGTAGACATACAAGGTTAAACATACATTATTGTTATTACTTATAGAACAAAAAGCTACTCAAGAAACACAACAGAAATATATTATATGAACAGCAGAGAAATGCAGAAAAGTCTGTTCTCAAATTTACTGTTCACAACCTTACATTCACCATCTCAGAACAGTAAAGCAAGAATGTAAATTTCATATATAAAAGTTTATAATAGAGCAATACAAACTTACAATGGTTCTATATAATTCTTAGTGCATGTCACTAGAACTCAAGCTTCTCTTGCAATATTGGCCTTGAGGGATTCTTTCATTAAAATTCATAATTTAAGAGTTGACAAAATTCAAACACAATTCTTGTTTCTTAACCAGTTGATTCCATTTTATATCTATTCTCATCGATGCCTTGTGAACTCTTGGAATTCCTTCTTGGCAGTTATGACCTTTTCATTTAAATAGGATATTTTACAACAAGGATATGCCTTTGGTTGGAGCCATAGGCTACCATGTGCCTTATCATCCAAATAGGCTGACCATACATCATGCTGAGAGGAGATTCCTATTATGCACTTGAATATCAATTGCTCAAAGGAAACTTCATAAGATATCAACTATTTGGGAATAGGCTCCGCACCACTTTTGAGTGTGCTGAGATATAAACTAATCAAATTTATCTCATTTGAATGGTTTGCAATGTATTCCTTTAATATCTCCTTGGATATCCTTGAGGTCATTCCAATAGCAGTCCCTTTATCTCTGATAATTGCATCTAGGTCATTCAAAGAATTAGCTATAGGTATGGATGAACTCATGTCTCCAAGTGGGGGGAGAGGACATCTTATATTTCTCGAAGGATGCACTTGTGGATATGCAATTTGCTAGAGTTGTATAGTTTCATTCACTCTTCCTTTCAATAATTCGAGGAAGATCATCAGGTGCATCCTTTTCCTCTGCTTGCCATTTCTTTAGTATATTTGATGCTCATTTGGGCCTCATATAATATCACTTTTTTGTCTTTGATGCCAAATAAGTGAGGAATTGAGTGGTGTAACCTTGAAATTTTTGAAGATTACTATACATAAACCTTTGGGCGGTACTTAGTTCATATTGTAGTTCAAAAGTGCAGGCTTTGAACTTGGGCAGGCTAGTCATGTTTGTTTTATAATGGGCCACTTCCTTCTTTAATTGATCTATCTTTTGTTTGTAGCCCTTTATTTCCTTGACCATATTTTTTATGTTAAATTCAGAAGCCTGAGTGAGAACAACACTTGTAGAAGTTGTGGCAATTGGATTGGTTCTTGCATTTGCAATCAATGGAGTCTCAGTAGTCATTGTGAGTTTTGGGACTCTAAGTAATTTGGGTTTCTTGTGAGATTGTTTTACCACCCATCCTTTTGTCTAATTGAAGGAAAATGCTTTTGGAATTGCGACTGCTTCAAACTTTGATGGGTGAAATTTTCTACGTTGAGTTGGCTTAAAAGGAAATGGTGTCCTGTGATAGATGGCCTTGGGGATTCAATAGATGTTTTAGTCAGTGTGCATGTGTTTATGCGTCCTTGTAGATTCACTACTTACAATAGCCAATAGAGTTTGGTATAATTTTCTGCAGAAATACACATACAGTGATATGATATGATCTTAAAATGTATAATTACAGAGTGCATTATCCCTCAGCCATTAAAGCTTTGAAGAGTAACGTTCATATATGTCTGCGTAGGTATTTAAAATTCTAAATATCTCTTGATTTCGTTCTAGACCCTGACTGCTAACTCACTATGAACTGGAAATACTAAACATCATTTAACAATTATCTTCCTGCACCTCCATTTGGACCGAAGAATTTATATAATCAGGTTGTTAGTTTTCCAGTTTGATTTTGGTTACAACAACTTCCAATTATACACCTATCATTGCCATGATGATTGAGTTGCCCGTTACTTAAAGTCTTTGTTGATTGAGTCCACTGAATGAGCCAAGTTCATGTTAGCTTTGGTTGAGTTGATGTAAAATCGTGTAGTGGAGTTGATATCAACTAAGGTTTAGCTGTAGATATTTTGGTTACAACAACTTCCAATTCTACACCTATCATTGCCATGATGATTGAGTTGCATGTTACTTAAAGCCTTTGTTGATTGAGTCCACTGAATGTGCCAAGTTCATGTTAGCTTTGGTTGAGTTGATGTAAAATCGTGTAGTGGAGTTGATATCAACTAAGGTCTAGCTGTAGAATTATCAAACTGAGTTGAAGTTGGCTTAGGTAGACATACAAGGTTAAACATACATTGTTGTTATTACTTCTAGAACAAAAAGCTACTCAAGAAACACAATAGAAATATATTATATGAACAAAAGAGAAATGCAGAAATGTCTGTTCTCAAATTTACTGTTCAACCTTACATTCACCATCTCAGAACAGTAAAGCAAGAATGTAAATTTCATATAGAAAAGTCTATAATAGAGCAATACAAACTTACAATGGTTCCAGATAATTCTTAGTGCATGTCACTAGAATTCAAGCTTCTCTTGCAATATTGGCCTTGAGGGCTTCTTTTCATTAAAATTCATAATTTAAGAGTTGACAAAATTCAAAAAGAATTCCTGTTTCTCAACTAGTTGATTCCCTTTTATATTTATTTTCATCGCTGCCTTGTGAACTCTTGGACTTCCTTCTTGGCAGTTATGAGATTTTGATTTAAATATGATATTTTACACCAAGGATTTGTCTTTAGTTGGAGCCATAGGCTACCATGTGCCTTATCATCCAGATAGGCTGACCATACAACATGCTGAGAGGAGATTCTTCTCTTGCAATATTGGCCTTGAGGGCTTCTTTTCATTAAAATTAATAATTTAAGAGTTGACAAAATTCAAACAGAATTCTTGTTTCTCAACTAGTTGATTCCTTTTTATATCTATTCTCATTGGTGCCTTGTGAACTCTTGGACTTCCTTGGTAGTTATGAGCTTTTGATTTAAATACGATATTTTACACCAAGGATTTGTCTTATCATCCAAATAGGCTGACCATACATCATGCTGAGAGGAGATTCCTATTATGCACTTGAATATCAGTTGCTCAAAGGAAACTTCATAAGATGTCAACTATTTGGGAATAGGTTCCTCACCACTTTTGAGTGTGCTGAGATATAAATTAATCAGATTTATTTCATTTGATGGTTTGCAACATATTCCTTTAATATCTCCTTGGATATCGTTTGTTTGTAGCCCTTTATTTCCTTGACCATATTTTTGATGTTAAATTCAGAAGCCTGAGTGAGAACAACACTTGTAGAGTTGTGGCAATTGGGTTGGTTCTTGCATTTGCAACCAATGGAGTCTCAGTAGTCATTGTGAGCTTTGGGACACTAAGTAATCTGAGTTTCTTGTGAGATTGTTTTACCACCCATCCTTTTGTCTAATTAAAGGCAAATGCTTTTGGAATTGTGACTGCTTCAAACTTTGATGGGTGCGTTGAGTTGGCTTAAAAGGAAATGGTGTCCTGTGATAGATGGCTTAGGGGATTCAATAGATGTTTTAGGATTTGATCCCTACATACGTAGGCTCTGAATCTCTAGCTTCTTCCTTTTCTTTTCTTTTTCCTCTTGCTAGCTATTACGTCAGGGCTTCTTCTAATCTATACACTTAAATTGTTGCCTTAATTGCTTCCATTTCTGCTTTGATTCTAGTCTCCTTATTCGTTGTAGCTTCCTTTTCCTTTGCTTCTCTCTTTGTATTTTCCTTTTCCAATTCCTGTTATCTTTTCCACGTTTGTCATTGCTACGAATTCTGGATCCTATATCATCTAGTGATGTGGTCCTTTTATGGATCTCTTCTTCTCGTCAGAGTATAGGGCCACTTGTACTTGCCTACTACGTTTAGAAGGTCATCTCTTCTGAATATTTTTTCAGAAGCAACATGAGCTTTGTCTTTTGTAATCGTATCTCTCACATCTTTATGCTCCTGTCTATCATGGAAATATTTTGCTTTTGTAATCTGTCTATTTCTTCTATAACGTCATCAAGATCTTGTTGTAGTAGTACTGTAGTTCAATTTCATGATTAGTAGTTTGTAGCCTTTTTCCTCCTTTTTCCCATTTTTGCATGCTTGCCAGAAAATGAGCACAAGAAACACAAGGTGTCGGGTACAACTGATCATGCACGCATCTTCCAAATACAACAATGATAAAGGTGTTGAGAAACACCTATCATGCACCTTTAATTTAAACTTTTTACCCTGACTTTGAATCAAACTCAACTTGTTAACTCTTCAAATATTTTAACTTACTCATTAAATTAAATTTTGACTTACTAAGACACTCATCAACTATTACTGACCAGGATCACTCATTAACCCACTCTTAAAAAATATCTGAACATAGAACCTTCACCTTAAATCATGTTCTACCCATTACATTAATGACTTTACAGACCTTTTTTAACATAAATACCATTCCATTACTATTCAACTCACACTCACTAACTTTTATAATAATAAAAATTATATGGCGATTTTATATGATTTTTACTAATCCCATTACTTTGATCTTATGACCAATGTCTCCACCCATAAAATGTCTCCACTTTTAGGTGAGATCCTATAAAAGCTCATTATAACCATAACCACCAAATATGATCATAAATTATACCTTTGTTTAGAGAGTGCTGCCAGGTTAATTCTTTATTGAATTAATATTATTATGACCATTTTCTTCTCAACTTTCTCCGAACCTTCACAATTGAGTAGCAGAGCACCTTTTTCTTCTCAATTTTCTCCGAACCTTCAGAATTGAGTAGCAGAGCATCAAACGTGGAGGAGAAATCTGATGTTGCAGACCCAAATACTTCGTTTCTGCTGTAGCAGCTGCCAGCACTGTAGCTGGGACTCGCTTGCATTTGCGAGTTTAGAGTGTAATTTTCATGGGTCAATGCAGTGGGTATAACTGCATTCTCTGCATTCTGAGGCATCTGCAGCTGAGATGGTAGTTGGCATGAATGATAGGCCGATAACCCCATGGCCGCAGAAGAAATTTCCACCATGAAATCCCATCACTGCTCGGGGGGAGGCCGAGGTATGTTCCAAGATGAATTCCCCCGGTTCTAATTTGTTATTAAAGTGAGTTCTTTAACCAGTTAATATCTCCTTTGTGACCATGGTTTTGAAAGGGAAGAGCATAAACCTGTACAACAAAGTAACCTCACTTCTCGAACAGCACGGCTCTTCCTCTGCCAGGGGGTTTCAAATCTCAAACAATACTTACATCGCAACAGTCCGCTTTGAGCTTAGGTAAATCTAAGCCTTCAAGGAGAAGAAGAATGAGTCTTCGTTTCCCAATGCCCCCTCTGCATACATCTGCTATGCCTGTGGATATATTTTCCCCTCTGCAAATTTCGAAAGGTATCGAAATTGTTTCTGAGCATTACTGTCATAGGTGAAGTTTAAGTGAGGTCTAAATAGACATGCATTTTAGCGAAAACTAAAAATATAAAAAATTACTTAGACATATGTTTTATTTATATCTGTAAAAACAATTGAAAACCATGAACAATTCAAACAAAAACTTCATAAGCATTTGCTACATTTACAGAGTTACATTTATGGATAGTAGCTATCAGCCAACCTATGTTATCCTCATATAAAACAATATACCACTGAAACGTCATTCCCAATTTAATTTTGGTGATCAAAGAGTTGATTATTTCAGAATTTAACTTCATACGCATTTGTTACATTTACAGAGTTACATTTATGGACAGTAGCCATCAACCAACCTATGTTATCCTCCTATGTTTGTGATTTAGTTAAACGATGGGAAGGCAAGCTATTTTCAATTGGGAGTCAACTTGAAGATGAAGATACATTTGTTTATGTCCACTCGAGTGAAATATGTCTGATTCTACAATTTACAATCAAGTAAAGATGGTCCATGTAAATAAAAAACATGATAAACATACAAATTTTGCAATCTCAGCCTGATTCTGGTTATGGTCCACGTAAATAAAAAAACCTGAAAAACATATAAATTTTGCAATTTCAGTCTGATTCTGGTTACGACGGTGGATATATTTTACCCAAAGGTATTTTCTATTTTTGAAAGACATTTTGTTTACTCATTTTCAACTTCAATGATTTTGTATATGTCACATTGTTTTTCGAATTTATGCCTTACGGCGTTTCCTTTGCAACATTTGGTGCAATTGCTAGTTTATAGTGTATGTTGTAACTATTTATGAAATTAGAAATTTTTTCTTTATTAAATTATATAATATATATAGTTTTCTAATGTCTGTTTAGGTCATAGATATTTAAAGTAATATATGGGGATTCATTGTTGTTAAAGAGATGACTTACACCTATTAAATACAAATGTTTAACGGCCAAAAATATAGATGAGTTGTAATTCTCTTGATCAAATAACATAGCATTTTAAGAATGTAAAAGTGAATTTTGTCTATTTTCATTTGTAGGAGAGACCATTCTTTGGAAAAACTCAGGATATAAAATTTTCTTCTTGAACATCAGTCTCAAAATTATATTCTTATATTGGTTCATCTTTGATGTCATATATTAGTGAACATTCTCATTAGTTGAAAAAAAGCTACCAGGATGAGCTAAACTATTTTGAAAGATAAGAAAGGAGAACAAAAGCTACCAGGATGAGCTAAACTATTTTGAAAGATAAGAAAGGAGAACAAAGTATTATAGTATAGTGAGTGGAATAAATTCATAATCTTTTAATAGACTATAAAATGATAAATTATTTTAAATAACTACTTATATCATGTTAGAACCAGGAAAAAATATTTAAAAAAGATTATAAAGTATTTTTTAGTTTAGGTAGATAATACATCAATTGAAATAGAACATTATAGGATGTATGTAAAAAGGAAGTCTTGATAACCTTTTTTCTAAGGTATCCGGTTTTGAAATACTGGGGCTGTGGTTCCCGAAAGAAGTTTGAAAAAAATTCAGGGAAATTCAGGGATTGTTGTATACGTTTGACATGGTTTTGGGCCATCTCTCATGATTTTGGAGCTGGTGCTAGCCCACAGATATTAGACTTTAGTGCCTGCGTATTGATAGGATGTCCATTCCAGTAATTTCTTATTATTTCTAGAGAGGGGTTGTGCGAATGGCAGCATTCGACACAATCACTGTTTTTAGTTGAGTAAAAGACCTAAAATTTTCTTAGCCCCTTAATCCTTAAGCAAAGAACGTCAGAGTGACAGGCCTTGCTGAGTTAAATTTCGGCAGAACTTGCAAAGTTTTAGTAAATATCCGAGTTATTTTGGAGTTATAGAGCTCAGCTTTAACCAGTGTAGCTGAGTTATGCAAAGTTATATATTCTTAAAAAGCTAAGCATTGCATAGTTTTGAGCCATGTTGCCCAGTACAGGTCAGTGACATTGAATAATGTCACGCGTATTCTGAACTACAAAATTTAATATAAGGTTGATTTAGATTTATATTTTTATTCCGCCTCTCTTCCAACCTGAGAGGCCGCTTTATAAATATTCAATTTAATGATTGGTTACTTGGTAACGGGCTCTGCTCATATGTCAATTGATTATTCAAACATCCCGTCATTTAATGGCATAACACGTGTTATAGCGATCTCTAGTGCGTTGACCTATATTAATCTCAGTTGAACTATTCTTATCAGTGCAATTTAACCAAAGTTCTAAATAACTTTATATTTTAATAATATTTTAAAACAATTTGTGAGTGTTTTGATTGGGTATCACATTAGAGTTCTTATTGTAGAGGGAGAGACAATATCCTAAGTTTTTTAGGCAAGCAGTTTATTAAAGTTAAGGATAAACAAGTTAAACCTGAATCGAATTCTCAAAATTAGAACTAATGCTATCTTAAAGTTTAACATTAATTCATGACATTTAATGTTACACAAATAGTTTGGCACGCGACGTGCATGATTAGACGGTTGGGGCGGATGGCTTTCGCTCCCCCCAGCCGGGATCGATTCTTGCGGCGGTGTTTCTGTGGACCGTGCTTTGGTCATCTGCTGGCTTCGGCCTTATGGACGATTTGTTACAGCTATGCCGTAAATATTCTGAAATTCTGCTGGCTTCGGCCATATGCTGTAAAAATCTGCTGGCTTCGGCCATATGCTGTAAAAATCTGCTGGCTT
Source organism: Pinus tabuliformis (assembly GCA_031772625.1). NCBI lineage: Eukaryota > Viridiplantae > Streptophyta > Pinopsida > Pinales > Pinaceae > Pinus > Pinus tabuliformis. The sequence goes on from CM062815.1 coordinate 1,062,084,741, forward strand.
TGGCCATATGTTGTAAAAATTTGCTGGCCTCGGCCATATGTTGATTTTCCCTCTGAAAAAAAAATTGTTACACAAATAGTTTGAAAAAATGTTTTGCACATTTGTATTTATTTCTCAATTACTACCAAAATTATAGTTGCTATTCCCAAAATTACAGTTTCTATTGCCCGCTTACACCTGGCACCATTTCTTGCACCTTCCACCATCGCTCTCCAACGCGTTAACACCTTCCACCATTGCTCTCCAACACGTTAACACCCTCTGCCACATCTATGAAGATGTGTTCTTAACCCTCTGCCCTAACACCCTCTGCCACATCTATGAAGATGTGTTCTTAACCCTCTGCCCTCGCTGGTTGTAGCCTTCTTAGACTTCATAGCTCCCATGCTATGCCATGGTTCGACATTCTTCTCCAGATAGGTTCTGGACCCTCGCTAGTTGTAGCCTTCTCAGCCTTCATAGCTCCAATGCTCTCCTGTGGCTCGACATTCTTCTCAGCTCCAATGCTTTGCCCTGGCTCGACATTCTTCTCAGTTCCAATGCTCTACCTTGGTGCGACATTCTTCTCCAAGCAGACAATTAAATGAACATATGGTGCCAAGAGACAAAAGACATACCTAGAGTAAGCATACCTAAGTAGAAGTGCTCTCGTTTACATCTGGCTGAGAAGTTAGGCAACATTCTCACACATGTATGCTTGCTGGGATATTGTTCTCTTATTCCGAATGCTCCTGGAGGAGATGAAAATTAGCATTGAAACTCTCTCTTCTGTTTGCTGACATTGAAAATCTCTCTTCCGTTTGTTGGGATATTGTTCTAAATAAATGCTCCTGGAGGAGGAAGAGGTACATAAAACTCCTTTCTGGCTCTGCTTTTGTTCCCATATAAAATTGTTTACATTTATATGAATTAGCTCAGCTCAAGGTTTTGGTACTGACTCCGCTTCATGTTGCTATATATAACTATTCTCATTTCTCTAAATTAACTCACTGCGAGCTCTGGTATTGACTCTGCTTCATGTTCCCATATATAGTTGTTTTGATATATAATTGTTTTCATTTCCCTTCATTTATTTCATTTCCATGCACAGTTACCTGGTCCCATTCATGTATTGAGAGCGAGCTTTGTAGTAGGACAAAGGTAGTCGCATAGATGTTGTAACAAATTCATCAACAACAATCTCTCTCCTCTCACACCTTCATTTAGAGGATGGCATAGGATTAGAAAAATAATTGTTATGTTGTCTAACCTGGAGAATGCATGATGTAAAACAAACACTGTCACATTTGAGGGTACAATAAAAACTAAAATATGCAGAAGAGAATTTCTCCTTACCTTCTACTTTGAGATCTGATAAACCCAACTACTTTGAGATCTTATAAACCCAATGTTAGTGAAGATAGGTCACCGTCCTTTGTATTGTCCAATTCCTGATAGGTTCCGTCTTTGTTTGCCAGAAAATTGTTGTTGGTTGAAACAAAATTGTTGTTTGCTCACAAATTGGTATTGGCAAGGGATTCTGTCCAGGAAGAAAGCTCTGACACCTTGCGAGTTGTATCTCAAACAAACATACATTGAAAGACACATACAAAGAAACATTGAAAGCCAAATTGTGGCCACTGTAAAGTTATATTGGAAATTAAAATGAATAATCATAACCAATAATTTTGAACAAAGATTGGCTAAAAAAGATCAGAAATATAAAATACAGATTAAACATCCCGAATGATCTTGAAAATATAATTGACGCGCTAGTAATAAGCATCTTGTATTTTGGCTTGACACTCTCCCACACATTTTTCTCCGAATGATCTTGAAAATATAATTGACTCGCTAGTAATCCGCATCTTGTATTTTGGCTTGACACCCTCCCACACATTTTTCCCCCAGAAATATTTTACGGGTAAGAGGAATTTCTGTAAGAAATCTTTAACCGATAAAGGGACAAACTGCATGGTGTAACCCAGATGTGCAAGCTCAATTTCTCTAAGAAATCTTTAACCGATTGATAACGGGATTGAACTGCATGGTGTAACCCAGATGTGCAAGCTCGAGTACAACTAATTGACAGTAAAGTACATGAAAAAATGCATCACCTCCACAAAGGTGATTGAAAAAAGAGTAAATAACTCCATGCTTTAGTATTTGTGGAAGACACTCATGGAACTCCTCCTTCAGGTCTTCAAAATACTCACCATATGTATCCGAAAAACACCTTGCATGCAAGGAAAATCATTTGTCAAATATCTAACATTATATAATTTACTTGAGAAGACTCAACAATTAAAGAATAACAAGGTATAATCCATTAAATTTCATCTTAATTATGATTCAAGAAAATCATTTTCACCTTTTCCACTGGGTTGATTTTACCCAGTCGCTTCCCAGCGTCTCAGCAAAGGCCATTGGAAAAATACTAAATGCCTCCAGGATTTAGTAATCTGCAATGCTAACAGTGGCAATGTAAAAATTTCTCATTTCCCACCCCGGTTTTCAGTTTCACCTTATTTCTCCAAAATAGTTAAATGCCCTTTCCCATATCCATACATTAAACAACTGGAAAATAAATTTTGCTGAAAACACAAATTCTGGAAAAATTACAAAATGCTGGAAAATGCAGAAATAAATATCAACACATACAAACAGCCATTTAACACATTTAAACACAGTGATTTTTCGTCAAGGTGACCCTGGAAAAATCCCCTACAACTCTTGGGGAAACCCAGTTCGAGAGCTCTTTATTATTTCTGGAAAATGCTTTTATAGTGAGAGAAATATTCAACAAAAAATCAGCAAGCAAACTTTTACAACTTATCTCGTTTTCCGTGCCTCACAACCAACTGGAGAAACTTGCAAACAACAAAACAGAACATCAATAAATACTGTACGACCTCCTCGATTTTTGTGCCCAAATTTTAGCTTTAAATGCTACTATACAGCCTGCCTAGAAAAGCGTGCAAGCTGCCTTAAATACGCTGTATGGATTTCCTCGATTTGCGTGCCAAGGTACAACCACTTGCTGTACGGATTTCTGCTCCTGGATTTTTGTGCACTTGCTGTACGGATTTCTAAAATCGTGCCCAATATCTGCCTTTCACTGTGTGCTCACTCAACTGTACGGATTTGATAAAATGCTGCCTTGGAATGTGTGTCAAGCTGCTGCCTCCTTCTCCTCCCTGTCCAGAAATCTCCCTTGCTCTCTTGCTCTCCCTCTCTCAATCTACTCATGAAAGAATGAATGATCTTTTCCTCCTTTCCCTCCTTTAATCTAACCCTAAGTGACTTTTGGGTAATCCCTAAATCCAATGGCTGAAATTGATTGAGATCTAGGGCTGAGATTAAATGCTCATTTAAATCTCACTTTCTATTTAATTCACCTCACTTTAATAAAGACCCACTTAGTCATTTATTTCCAAAGTCACTTTTCCTTTCTAATTTTACATTGATTTTATTAAAGTCACTTTAAAATTAGACTTTAGTAACTTTATCACTTAAAGTCACTTTTAAATTAGATTTGACTTTATAAAAATTATAAAGTCACTTTAAGAGAAAAATTAAATTCTTTTTGGACACTTTTCCCTAGGCCAAAGATCAAAGCCTTAGGGAACCACCTGTCCTCCGGTACCAAATTTCAACAGGCAAGGCGAATATCATTTGCTGCAATGCTGAATGCGTTATTCCATCAACTTAAGTAAACCAAAATTCATCAACTCTGGTAGTGTGCGCCATTGTTGGGGCCCTAAATGAGAATGGCAGGAAATAAAGCAGGGAACGAGATGGAATGGATTCGATCTAAGATGACAGATTTTACGGAACCCATCAATGTAGTTACTACCAATGTTGTGAAAAGTGCGAGCGGGATTAAATCGGCGTGGGGAACGAATCGGAAAAATCGGGAAAAAAGCGGAAACAAGCAGGAAAAAAGCGTTTGGTACAAAAATATTCATTTTTTTTCATTTTTTTTAATATCTAAACCATCCACAACATAAAATAAATACATTGACACATAAATATGATAAAAAAACTAATATATAAGATGTTTAATATCATTTCTAACGCTAAAATCACACATAACATTGAATCATGTCCTGAATAGTAAGTCCTGACTCCTGAGTCCCAGCTCAGCCTCAAAATATCAACAAAAAATATGATAATGTATCTCATCATGTCATAATGTCATATACAATAAAATGAAAGTCTAATCCTATTGATTTCCTCTACCCCTCTTGCGAGAAAATGTCACAACTTTCCCTTTCCCTCTAGATGTAGATGCTGGTGCCTGTGCTGGTGGAAATGGCAGTGGAGTCTGATGTTCTCTAGAAGCTGAAGAACTAGAAGTAGGAGCTACAGGATGTAGACCACGTCCTCTACTGGTGGCAGTGGTAGCCCGGGTAGGCGGTGTCACCTCCTCCTCCTGCTCCTGCTCCTCCTCCTCCCCCTCCACTACATCCTGCACTAACCAATCATCAGTAGAATCCATGAGAGACCTCTCGGCCTCAACCCTCCATGCAGCAGTGGTGTCAATCCCATCCAATGAGATGGCATCCACATCAGGTGTCCTCTCAAGTTGCCTCACCCACAATCGAAGATTGTAGTAGACGTAGACCATGTCATTAAGTCGCTGGGACTCCAACCTGTACAAAGATCATGAAATAATAATTAATAATTAATATTATAAAAAAAATATTGTTTAATGAATTCAAAAATTTATTTGGAAATTTGCAATATTTTAAATGTTTAAGTGTTAACCTGTTGCGCTTCTTGTTGTGTATTTTTTCAAATACACTCCAGTTGCGCTCACATCCTGAGGAGCTGCATGTTTGGCTGAGGATGCGTACGGCAAGCTTTTGCAAAAGGGGTACTCTGTCACCATACATTTTCCACCATGCATCTACAACAAAATTATAAATAAACATAAGAAAAAAATGGAATTTGAAGAGACAATGAAATTTGAAACAAAGTTATAAACTAAAAAATACCTAGCATTTTAATCGTCCTATCAGTGATAGCCATTTCAAAGCCAATGTGCCACCTGCCATCTTATATGTCTCAATTTGTTTAGAGATCTCTATACGTTGTTTTGGAGATCGCACCATCTTCTGGACACAGGATAAGAATCCATCAATGATCTCAGCATTAAAATCAAACCCACATGCATAAGAAAATGCAGGGTTCAGGAAAAGCCCAGCAGCATGAATGGGACGATGGAGTGTGTTGTTCCATCGCTCATCAATCACTCCCCATAAAAGGAGTTGTTTCTGAAACCCATCATCTCCCTTATCATCATAGTAGGCCCAAATGGCTTCTTTGGCCCTGTCCATGGCTTCATACAAATAGCCCATTGCGGGCTTCTCACCATCAACCAACCGAAGAACCTTTACCAAAGGTTCAGTAATGGCGCACACCTCCTGCACTCCCGCCCAGAAGTCCTCCTGGTATGAAACTAGTCTGCATATGGCCTCTCCTTCTGGTTTGCGGCTCATTTACAAAGCACGCCACTCCTTTGAAAGAAACATTCTCTTCACATCCCACATAGAATTCAAGAGGGATTGAAGAGATATGAAACTCGTGGCAAACCGTGTAATGGCGGGGCGCACCAACTCTTTGTTGTTGGTGAATCTTCTCATCAAGCTAAGCACATATGTATGATTATATATAAATTTTGTGATGCTTTTTGGTGAGTCAACAATATCTTTGACAAAGAGAATTTTCCCTATGTCCTCTAACATCAAATCAATGGCAACACAAGGTGTCCAAAATAAAGTAGGATGCCTGTCCATAAGCATTCTACCAGCAGCAACATAATTTGCAGCATTGTCTGTTATGACTTGGACAACATGTTGTTCACCCACCTCCAAAATAAACACATCTAGCAAATCACATAAAGTTCTTGCATCTTTGATTTGATGAGATGCATCAACAGATTTGATAAACATAGTCCCCTTGGGACAACTAACCAAGAAGTTTATAAGGGTTCTCCCCTTTTGGTCAGTCCAACCATCTGACATAACAGTGCATCCTGTTTGTGCCCATGATGCCCTAAAATCCTCCATTCTTTGGGTGCAGTCACGCTTTTCATCTTGAAGAATCCGACCTCTGAAATCATGATAAGAAGGGATTTTTTACCCCGGGCCAACACTGGCAATAGCATCAACAGTAGGTTGGAAAAATGGATTATTCCTTACAATGCTGAAAGGAATATCACTCCAAAGGAGAAATTTTGCCATCAACCTGTCTGCTTGTTCTTTTTCAGTTCTTTTTAGCATTGAACCGATAGATGGTTGTGAACCAGGTGTGGTTCGAGGAACAAAAAATGATGATGCAGCTACCGGATTGACTGATGCTGCAGTAGAACCAGTGCCACTTGGCCCACTTCCTTCAGCTGACCTTTTTAGTTGCCTTTTGAGTTCTTATTTGGCCTCTCTAGTGTGCTCTAATTCTCTCAATGCTCTCATGGCTCTTTGGATAAGTTCAGGATTTGTATTTATACAGGGCCCCACATCATGTCCAGGGATTTGTGCAAGGTGAAACTTCAACCTGTACACCCCACCGCGTATCTCCTTTCCACACAACTTGCAATTCAAGTTTTGTCTATCATTCGGAGCTTTAGGTTCACCATATTCCCAGAAAGGATCCAATTTCCTTGGCATGCTTGTTTTTGAATTTTGAATTTGCAAACTTATGGGAAAATAAGGATTAGGAAATAGGAATTTAGGATTACAATTTAGCATTTACAAAATTACAAGTTACAAATTTCTAGAATCCAAAGTTCCAAACCCAAGTTACCCAACCAAATGGCAAATGCCAAAAACAATGAAAAAACATAAACAATGTTTAAAAAAAATGAAAAAAAAAAAATTGGTTCCCATAGTCATACCGATTTACCCATCCCAAATCAATGAAAAAATACAAAAATTCTTTAAAAACAATGAAAACAAAAGGAAAATGGTGCCCATATGAAGTTTCCCAACCAAAAACAATGAAAAACAATGTTTTTAAACAAGGAAAACGAAAAAAAATTAATCCACATACCGTTTTTATGGAGAAATGGGTGGTCTCCTCTTGAATTTGTCCTACAAGCACTTAGATTTGCTCACAAACCTTCCAGCTGCTCTCTCCAAGACGTCCTCCTCCTTCTATGCGCGCCCACAGTCCAAATGAGCAAAAAAGAATAAAAAATCACATTATAAAACCCGCTGCCCCGACACCCGAAGATTTTTTCGGAAAAAATCGGCAAAAAAAATATAGCCGCTTTTTTCGCATAAAACGTGCGATTAAATCGTCATTGGGAAAAAAGCGCGATTTAATCGCGCTTTTCACAACACTGGTTACTACAAACATCTAGTCTGAGTATAAGGAATAGGGAGAAGGACCAGATGTCAATGAGCCTGGTGAACATGTATGGAGATAGTATGTCAGTGTGGACAAGTGGTTGGTAGACGGGTCGATGCAGTGGTATATTGCTGTGGTGTGTTTTGACATGTGTACATTCTATTCTTAATGTCTTGTGTGAACAGGTGGGCACGCATAGTGGTTGTCTGTTTAGCATGTTAACAATCTCTTGAACTAAGTTTACTTAATCATATTACAATCTCTCACATAGTTTGCACATTACATAATATTACAATTTATTACGCCGTAAGGCGTTCCCCTCTGAAATCAACACCCCCAACTGCTACCGTGTCATTATCTACACCATTCGATCAGATGTTAGACGATTGGAAATTTTAAGGCCCTTGGATTGATAGTTAAGACCAAAAAAACCCGTAAGGTTAAAATGACCATTCTCCAGCGTTTTTACAACATTCTCTGGTCTTGTGACCCAGAAAAACAACCAGGATTGTTGTGATTTCGACAGGGCTTTCAACTTCACTTTGAGGATGCAGGGTAAGGAAAGCCGAATCCTTCATTCATGCCATATAGTTTCCTTATGCGCGATGGTTTGCAACTTCTGCAACGCTGAACAAGGATTCATTGCATTCATTTTGCTCTGGCAGGCTGCAAAATTCTTCAAAGAAGGTTCAACAATATTCTCATTAGATTTGAGTTAGGAGAACTTGCCAAATTGCCAACCCCTGTCGCTCCAGGATGGTTTCTAAACCTATTTTGAAAAAAAAAACTTGCATTGTTTGCCCTTCCGGGCCTGTTGGAGTTTGCTAAGCTCAAAGAGGGTTTTCTTCTGCGTTAATCATCATGGGTTCTTTTTCTTTGCATGTTGAGTTTCTGGTACTGCAACCTTGAGGGCTTTGAAGGAAATGACCCTTTTGATCCGTTATTCAGGTTAATGTTTTCGACAAGATGGAATTTAGCTAACTATAATTTCTGACTGCTCGGATCAACTTTAGAAACATTTGCGAATGAACTTATAAAATTATGCAACCACAAAATGCATGCTTCCATTTGCGGTCAAAACTCCTATACGGTCATTTAGTTCAGACATAAGTGCATTACCCCAAGTAACAGACCTTGATGTTAAGAATGCACTCAAGGATGCGTTGGCTACAGATTGGGAGAAGCTTCCTGACCCTGTACAAGTTGATGTTATGAATACATTGTCAAAGAAAACCGATGATAATGCTGGACATGAAGCTTTAGAAAATGCATGGTGTGCAGCTAAGGTAGTGGAGCAGTTCTCTGGAGTTTTGAAATACTTGAGAATGGAGCTAGATTAAATGACTGGGCAGACAGGCGAGGTTGGTTTCTGTTGTTTCAAATGAGGTCTTTGAAGGAAATGATCCTTTTGATCAGTTATTCAGGTTAATGTTTTCGACTAGATGGAATTTAGCTAACTCTAATTTCTGACTGCTCGGATCAACTTTAGAAACCATTGCGAATGAACTTATAAAATTATGCAACCACAAAATGCAGGCTTCCATTTGTTGTCAAAACTCCTATACGATCATTTAGTTGAGACATAAGTGCATTACCCCAAGTAACAGACCTTGATGTTAAGAATGCACTCAAGGATGTGTTGGCTACAGATTGGGAGAAGCTTCCTGACCCTATACAGGTTGATGTTATGAATGCATTGTCAAAGAAAACCGATGATAATGCTGAACATGAAGCTTTAGAAAATGCATGGTGTGCAGCTGAGGCAGTGGAGCAATTCAAGAAGCTCTTGATAGAGAGAATGGAATGCAAAAGAAGTTTGAGGCCTAACTTGTCAGTGAGAAGCGTAAGCTTGTACATTTGCAGCAGCTGGTAGTAAAAGTTAAAGAATGGAAAATACAAACTGAGGTCAGAAACTTGAATGGGTTCATCTTGATATCCTTGTCACAGGTCTCTTGATGTTGTAGTTTTAGTTTACGCTGTAAAATGGGTCCTCACATAAGTCTTCTCCAACATATGGTTTTTTATGCTACACGTCAATAATCAACAGTGAATTTAGACATTGTACTTCTACTTCCTTGAAAATCTTGTTTGGATATGAGATTGATGCATGATTAGGTTATTTTCCTTCTCAGCTCTATATGTGGAATTGGGTTTTCTAGCTTTGAATAATGAGGCAAGGGAAGTTTTCATGAATTGTAGATTGTAGGTTATTTTAGGAATAAAGACATTTTTTTTTTAACAACTTCGGTTACTTTCATATTATAAAACCCCAAGATCAAAATTCTAGTACATAGATGTCAGAGATTAGAGCGAAGAGGATCAAAATTAGGTACGCAGACCCATTTTCCTCAATTCTGCCTCTATAATGACTGAAGTTAAAAAGAGATTGGCTATATTGCCTTACAAAGGTGCCGCCTAACCAGCAGAATTTGAAAACCATGTAAGATTTTAGGGAGTTTTTGTGTGACCGAATCATCCGGCCTGGGATCCCTCCTTGCACTAGCCTTGGTGGAGGCTTCAGCCTGGTAACTTTGAGAGAGTGCTTTAATCTGTTCGATGGCTTCTTCAAGGTGACTGCACCTTCCTTTGAGACTTTCAATCTCTTCCTTCTGTTTCTCTAGCTTCTTTCTCTTCGACCTGCTATCAGTTTCGAAATCATCCTTCAAATCCTTAAACTGCTTCACAAAACTGTTGATCGTTATTGTGTGAGCTTTACACATGGTGCAGTCTCTGCTGAAGAGTCTGTCGATTGGCCTGATGGCTGGGTCATGGACATTTATCAGGTATTGGTTCTCCATGAGGCAGTGAATGGAGTGAAGAGCAGAGGGGTGGTAGTGGAGGAGGGTAGCAGGGCGGAGAAGAACAAAGGGAGGGACAAAAATCCTGAGAGGGAGGATCGGAGGAGAAGAAGCGCAGTCCACTATGAAAAAAGTAATCCCTGGACCTCTGCGAAAACAGAACGAAAGATTAGTTTGACTAATGAAAACCGAGAGGAGCCCGATGTTTACCATAAACAAAAAGCTGATCTTATGATCCTGGAAGGAGCCCGCTAACTGAAGCCTTCGCTTGTAGAAATCACCGCGCCTCTGTCTTGCATAGCCTTGAACTGTGGTGGTCCTGAGATGCTCTCTGTCATTTATAGGAGCGGTGAGGACTTGCTCTTTCTTGTTTCGAGTAGTAGAGTATCTGTTCTTGGTATCAGTGAGATCTTTAGAGGTGATTTTTACGTGCCCGAGGAGCCTGCCGCCAGTATGGGCGTGATCACACCATCTGAAAATGTCTGCGCTGGTCAGTGAGAGAGTCCATACCCTGCCTGCGTTCCTCGGATCCTGAGGGCGATATGCTGTCCTGTAACACCTGTTTTGGCAGTCGAGAAGGATAGGAAATGATGAAGATAAGTTGTGGAAGGGCCAAATGCATTGATACGGATGCCTGAGGTGACCGATAACCTGGAGAGAGGGGATAGAGGCCTGTCTATGGAATATCCCTTTCATAAGACTCATTGTTTTCCCTTACCTGGCCCGTGGATCTTCCTGTTGCATTGTTTGCTTGCTCATCCGCTTCCACGTTGTTGCTTCTTAGGATATGCTTGAATGTCACTTTGCTGAAGCCCCTGATCTGATCCATGATTCTGCCTTTGATTCTGTTTAAGGCTGTTTGGTTAAAGTCTTTTCCAGAGTTCATAGCTGCTGTTATGATTGTAGAGTCGCCCAGAACTAGAAGATTTTGGATGCCTAGTTTCATGGCGATGGAGGTCCCCATTAGAAGGCTGTAAGCTTCAGCCTTGTTATTCGTCATGGTACCCAAGCCCCACTCATATGTAACAATCGTTTTCCCCTGAGGATCCCTAATTATTCCCCCAGCTCCAGCTCTGCCTGGATTATTTTTTGAAGCCCCGTCAAAGTGGAGTGTAAACCTCTTTTGATTTTGGATCCAATTGTTGACTTCGTCCTTTGTCCCTCTCAGTTTCCAATCCTTTTGTCCAGGGCCTATTATTGTATTATTTTTTGCTCTTGGTTTATAGTTGAATCTCCGAACCCACTCCTTCACCCTGCCATCTGTATAGTCCGGGTCAGCTTGAGAGATTCCATTTGCTTCTATTGTTTCTGTGATGAGAGCAGTTGTTTTGGCCAGAATGCTGGATATACTAGGTTTCGTATTTTTGAAAATACTTTCATTCCTAGCTAACCATAACTGCCAACAGAGATTTGAAGGGATGCTGGTCCATATCCTCTTTGCCAGATTCATGTTTTTGTTGGCGTAAGGGAAGCTTTTCCCCCAACCTTTCTGGAGGAGAGAAATCTGATTGGGAAGGTCTCCAATATTTAGAGGACTAGTTATAAGCTTCCAACAGGACCTTGCTACTGGACAGTGAATGAAAAGATGATTGATGTTTTCCTCTGCCTCCCTGCACATGAAACAAAATGAGGGGCCCTGGATACCCTTTTTCCTAAGGTTTTCTGCTGTTAGGATTTTGCCATGAAGCAGGGTCCAATTGAATAGTTTTATCTTCGGCAGGCTTTCAATTCTCCATGCTGCTTTATATAGATGCCAGTTGTTGATTGCTGTTGAATTTTGGAGTGCCTTGTAACCTTCTTTCACTGTGTAGTTGCCTCCGTTTGGATCCCAAACATAATTGTCATTTGTCGTTCTGTTTATAGGGGCTGACCCTGTGAGAGAGAGCTTAAGGTCACTCCAGAGGTTCTCTATTTCATTGGGGAGATGCAGTGCTTTCCATCCTATCCAGCTGTTTTGGTCCCAAAGGGAGATGTCAAAGAGGGTTTTGAGGTTAGCTTATGTCATCCACTGATGAAGGGGCCTGAATTTGGTGGACTTTTCCCTGGCTTCCGTGCCCATAATTCTATCCTCCCATATGCTGATATATCTTCCGTTACCTGGGGCTTTAGATATGCTAGATTTGAAGAGGGGAAGAGTTTTTTTGATCAATTTCCAAACAGGTGTACAATGTCTGTCAGTGATGACTTCAGAGAGGATGTTGCTGTTGATCCCATTCAGATATTTCCTTTTGATGGCCTCTGCCCACCAGGTCCCTTTCTCGTTGAGGATTCTCCAAGTTAACTTGAAGCCCATTGCCATATTTGCCAGTCTTGGAATTCTAATTCCCAGTCCTCCTTTTTCTAGGGGAAGGATGACCTTTTCCCATTTCACCAAGCTGAATTTTTTTGTGTCTTGCTTTCCCCCCTTCCATAGGAAACTTCTGATAATCAGCTCCATGTGCTTATGGATGCTTGCTGGGGCGAGGGTAATGGCAAATTGGTAGATAGGAAGAGCTGATAGAATGGCCTTGATGAGTATTGTTCTGCCCGCCAAGTTGAGCCAATACATCCCCCAGCTCTGCAGTTTCCCTCTCAATTTCTCGATTAGCTTTACCCAAACTTCATTTTTGATTGATTCTTTAGCTAGTGGCAGCCCTAAGTACATAAAGTGGGACCAATTTGATTGGGCTGGGATTTCCATGATCATAGAGATTCTTTGAGTTATGTATCTTGGTACATTCCAGGTATAGACCATGCACTTATTGTTGTTTAATTTGCCCCCAGAGGCTTGAAGGAAGAGGTCCAGGATGTTCTTGAATCTCCTGGCCATGAGGCTTGATGCACCGCCGATTAGAAGGGTGTCGTCTGCAAATAAGGAGTGATTGATCCCCTTGGTTCCACGAACAATGTCCACTCCTATTATTTCCTTTAACTTTCGCTTGTTTTCCAGGTGCAAACTTAGTGTTTCTGCCATGATGATATAGAGGAAAGGAGATAGAGGACATCCTTGCCTCAGGCCTCTTGAACTTTTGAAAGCGCTGCAGGGCCTACCATTAATTAAAGGGGCTGTCCAATTGTAGGAGATGCATTCCATGACCCTGCTGATGAAGAGCTCTGAGACACCGAAGTTCTTTAGGACTGCCTGCAGAAAAGAGTGGTTTACCCTATCAAAAGCGTTCGCCATGTCCAGCTTGATGATCATACCCTTTTCATTTCTGGCTAAGCTGCTGTGTATCGCCTCTTGAATGAGAATAACATTATCTATTATATGTCTCTTGGGGACAAATCCTCCTTGGTTTTCGGAAATGAGTGAGGGAAGGATTTTTTTTAACCTATTTGCCAGGATCTTAGTGATAATTTTGTAAGAGACATTGCACAATGAAATAGGTCTGAACCTGTCAAAAGATTGGGGATTGGGCTCTTTTGGGATTAGCGCTAAATGTGAAGATTTGATGCTGCTGCCCATTTTACATTTTGAGTGGAAATTTTTCACCATTCTTATGTAATCTTTCTTGATGATATCCCAGTGAGTTTTATAAAAGCTCACCGTGAAGCCATCAGGCCCAGGGGCTTTGTCCAAGGGCATACTATGGATTGACCATTCAATCTCCTCCCTTGAGATTTCTTTGTCCAGCTCACAGTTTTGTGCTTCAGAGATCTTTCTCTCAATGATATTGAGGAATTCCGGATTTTCCTGATAGTGAGGGTCTGCTGTAAGAAGAGTTTGGAAGTGTCTAGATGCCGCCTCCTTGATTTCCCCTTGGTCCATAAGCTCTCTGCCTTCAAATGTTATCCTTTCAATGTTGTTTCCAGCTCTCCTTACTTTAAGACTGTTATGGAAAAACGAGGTGTTTTTGTCCCCAGAATTGAGCCAGAGACATCTTGATTTCTGTCTTTGCTCGTCCTCTTCTTTACGATGCTGGTTGTAGAGCGCCTTATACAGCTCACTTTCTTTCCTTTGGTCTTCTTCTGTATCTTGGCCGGCTTCCTTTTCCTGATTCCATTGCTCTAATTTCGTTTGCAGGTCGGTTTTTTCCTTCCTTTCCTTTAACGCGTGATTCCTAGCCCACTGTTTTATGGCAATCCGCAGCAGTTTGAGCTTTGATTCCCAAATGAAGTGTGGGGAGCCTGTTATCTCCGTTGCCCAGGCTTCTTTTATCACGTTTCTGAAGTCCTCACTATAATCCCATGCTCTGTTGTATTTGAATGGCAGCGGACCCATGTCTTCCCCTTTGTCTAAATGCAGCGCCACTGGTTTGTGGTCTGATATGAAGCCCTGTATAATTGTACTTCGAATCCTCGAGAAGTTGGCAGCAATTCTCTCATGAACCAGAATTCGATCAAGTCTCTCTTTGATATTGTTTTTGCCTGTTCTCTTGTTTGACCAGGTGTAGCGGCCATTCTGAGGAGGGATGTCAATAAGACTGTGTGTTTGAATGATTTCTTCCAGTTTGTCTCTTGAGGGATCGACCAAAAAATTCCCTCCTATTTTCTCATCTGCATTCCTTATTAAGTTAAGGTCTCCTCCCAGGAAAATATTCCTCCCTTGGGCAGTCACAAGATCTGTGATGAGAGAATCCCAGCAAGAGGCTTTGTCTCTGAAATGGGGAGGAGCATAGACATTATAAATTGTGTATTCCTCCATCTTGGCTGTGCTTTGCATATCTAGTCTGATCCACCATCTGTTTTGCCTGTTGTCTGTGAGTTTCCATTTGTTTTTATTCCAGATTGCCCTTATGCCTCCTGAGGCTCCTATTGCACTCATGGCTAGTCCTTCATAATTTCTACTTCTTTTAAGACTGTTATGGAATTCTTGTTCATTGATTTTGGTCTCCTGGAGTAGGAGGAAGTCTGGATGTTCTGCTTTAATAAGGTCTCGGACTGCATTTGATTTTAGGGAGGAGCCCATCCCCCTACAGTTCCAAGAGACCAAAATCATCATTTACTTGATTTGTTGTGGATCCCGCTCTTCTCCTTCATCTTCTCCCCGCTTCCTTTATTCTTATCAAGGTAAGTATCCATTGGCTGTTGGGTCCCTGTGGCCATTTCTTTTGCTGCATTCTCATCTCTTATCTCTTTGTTTGATTTCCTTCCTACTTTTCTTGGGGGTTCCGTGGCTGAGATGTTTTCCTTTGTTTTATTTCTAGTTAGAATTCTTTCCACTGTTGGAGGGGGGGAGGCCTGGAGGGGGGAAGAAGGGGAAGCCCTGGGGCCCTTGGGAGACGGAGGGGGGGATAAGGGTTCCTCTGATGCCAAGGATTCGAAAGGATTGGAGGAGGAAGGGAAGGGAGGGCCAGATCCAGAGGGTTGAGAAGAGAGGATTGGGGTTTCAGAGGAGGGCTTTGATGAAACAGGGGGAGGGTTTGTCTTTTTTTTCTTGACGATTTCCCAAGCTTCTTCCGGGGCTTCATCATTGCTATTATCTATTGATTTAGATTTGCTACACCTATTAGCAAAATGCCCGTATTCATGACATACCTTACACTTGAATGGCAGCTGCTCGTAGTCCACCTGCTGAATGTGCGTCCACTGGTCTACTTTGAGTTTGATTGCCTCCGGTAATCCTTTCCCCAAATCCACTTCTACACATATCCTAGAGCATGCATGCATATTCTCCTTTGGCTCCGATCTATCGATGTATTTCCCTACCGCGTTCTCGATGGCTCGCACAGATTCATCTCCCCAACAGTGGAGCGGCAGATGTGGAAGGCGGACCCAGACGGGGACCGCGTTGGGGACGTCCATTTCTGGATCGAAGTCGGGAGTCCATCGGTTGAGATAAAGGCCTCTGGTGTCCATGAAGTAGGGACCATTTCTGAAAATGAGGTTACGATCTTCCACTGATTCAAAGAGGAAGGTGAAGAACCCCCTTCCACAAAACCTTATTGCGATCTTGCCTTGGACCATTGCATTCCAGTTTCGTTCAACCCAACGTTGGACCGTGCGAGGAGAAGGCCATAACCCCGTGAACTGGCCAACCAAGCCTCGTTCAGCAAGAGCCACAACAGCTCTCCTTGGAAGGGCGGGGGGGAGCGATACTTCTGGGATTGCATCAAGTTTTCTGACAAACTTTGAGGCTGAAGGGCAGATCCTTTCCGTGTTGTTCTCTGGAATGAGAGATGCAAAAGCTTTCTCCAGTTCTGCCTGCTCCTGAGAGGGTGGATCCATAGTGCAGCGCAGGGGCGCTCCGCCAATGAACGGGAAGGGTAAAAGGGCAGGAGGCCCAGTAGAGGAGAGGGCAGAAGGCCCTGGGCAATGGGGGGTCAGCAGCAGGAGGCTGCAACCCAGCAGCAAAGCTGCCAGGCTCGAGCACGCTCAGGGTTCAGGTCAGGTGCGCAGCAGGGCGCGAGAGCAGAGCGCGCGGTCTCTTTTTTTAGGAATAAAGACATTGTTGATTGAGAAATGACTGCGTTATGTTTGATTGAATTACACATCATTGAGACTTTACTAAAACATCCAATAATTTTAACATTTATTAAAATTATGATGATTTGCCTTATTTTGGAGTGACTCCAAAATGCTACACCTGATCATGGTTCATAGTGTATTGGACCATAGTCTTTGATAAGCTTGCTTTACAACTGATGCAACTCCTACTGCCTCTTTAATTCCTTGCATTTGAAAATTGCACCATTTAAGCTCAACTATATTCTGGTGATGGATTATATAAATGTTATTGTACAATCCTCCTTGCTACCATCTTTGAACTCTTAAATTTCCTAGATAATAATTGCCAAATAGCATGTCTTATCATTTTATAAAATTTTCATGATAAAGAAGACCTCATAAGCCTCCAAACTGTCTTCACTCCTCCCCCCGCCAACCAACAAACATCTAATGGACGTAGGCAGTCTTTTACAGGCCCTGAACCACCTGAAATTCATTAAATATAGTTTACCATGTCTGTTGGGTCCATATCACAACCAATCACTAGGTTCCATATGGAAGCTAACCAACAGCCTCATGGACTTATCACAAAGTCACCTTGTTGGGATTAGCTAAGATATAGATGAACTTAATCAGAGGTACTAGTCATGAGGTTCATAAAAGCACTTCAAGCTAAGATATCAATCTAAACTGATACATTAGCTCAAACCCTTCTCTTATGTATAATGCCTTCCAGAACTCAAAGAGGATGAAAAATATATTTTCAACTTCTTTTTGGATGCTTTGTTCAAAGTGACACTGTCTTGGTTCCTTATGAAATTAAAGAAATCTGTTCTAGACCTTCAAAGATCATTGTAGTATATAGATTTTATTGTGGAATGTTTTAAAATGAGAACTACAATCATAAGTTTGTGCACAAGGTAAGTTCCATTGGACGTTCATTTTGTTTTTTTTAGCTGAATATGAAGGCTTTAATGATTAAAATATAAACCAAGCAGGCAGCTCACAGACTGAGTAAAGACAAAGCTGAATTAAAAGCCCTCAGGCAAGAGAAGGAAGAAGTTGTCTCCCTTAAAAAGGAAAAACAGTCTCTTGAGGAAAGTACCATGAAGAAACTTTATGAAATGGAGAATGCATTACGTAAAGCCAGTGGGTAGGTAGAACTTTCCAATGCTGTGGTCCGCAAGCCGAAAGAAGAAAATACACTGGTAAGGCATGAGATGAAGGCTGCAAAACTAAGTTCTTTACAATCTGCAACAGCTTGTCAAGAATCTCTTAATAGAGAGAAGGGAATGCAAAAGAAGTTTGAGGCCTGGGTAAGACAGAAAGCTATATTGCAAGAAGAACTTGTCAGTGAGAAGCATAAGCTTGTACATTTGCAGCAGCTACTAATAAAAGTTAAAGAATGGAAACTACAAACTGAGGTCAGAAACTTGAATGGTTTCATCTTGATATCCTTGTCACTGGTCTGTTGATGTTGTAGTTGTAGTTTAGGCTGTAAAATGGGTCCTCACATAAGCCTTCTCCAACATTTGGTTTTTTATGCTACACGTCAATAATCAGCAGTGAACTTATGACACCAAATCAAGAGGTGAATTTAGACATTGTACTTCTACTTCCTTGAAAATCTTGTATGGAGATGAGACTGATGCATGGTTAGGTTATTTTCCTTCTCATCTCTGTATGTGGAATTGGGTTTTCTAGCTTTGAATAATGAGGCAAGGGAAGTTTTCATGAATTGTAGATTGTAGGTTATTTTAGGAATAAAGACATTGCCGATTGAGAAATGACTGCCTCAATTACGTGGACACATTTGGCCCGGATGAAACCTATTTGAGAAAGAAAGTTGAAGGGACCTTTTTTTCAAAGTACTTGATGTATATATTAGTGGACACTGATGACAATGGTGATCCCATCGCTATTTCTTCATTTTGTTCATATCCAATTCCTTCAAAGTTGAAGTATGTGGATTTGAAATATCCCCTATACAGGCTGATGTTATGAATGCATTGTCAAAGAAAACCAATGATAACGTTGGACAGGAAGATTTAGAAAATGCATAGCGTGCAGCTGAGGCAGACAATCTTGCTGATTCGGAAGCCTAATCGGTCAATAGAATAGGAATTATCAAATAGAAGTTGTAGGATTGATCCTAAGACAATAGACAATGCCTCCAGCTTTGCAGCTGCTGGTACAGAGCTTTCTTTGTCATTGGCTTCAGCTGGAGATGTTGGTGTAGAATTTTTTAATGATTCCACAAGTGTTGCTAATTCTAATTATGATATTGTTTCATTAGATCATAGTTTTGGAGGAAATGGCTCCCAGGATAGAAAGGATGAGATGCTTGTGAAAATGTATACACTGGTAAGGCATGAGATGAAGGCTGCAAAACTAAGTGCTTTAGAATCTACAACAGCTTGTCAAGAAGCTCTTGATAGAGAGAAGGGAATGCAAAAGAAGTTTGAGGCCTAGGTAAGACATAAATCTATATTGCAAGAAGAACTTGTGAGTGAGAAGCGTAAGCTTGTGCATTTGCAGCAGCTGCTAGTAAAAGCTAAAGAACGGAGACTATAAACTGAGGTCAGAAACTTGAATGGTTTCATCTTGATATCCTTGTTATTGGTCTGTTGATGTTGTAGTTGTAGTTTAGGCTGTAAAATGGGTCCTCACATAAGCCTTCTCCAACATCTGGTTTTTTATACTACCCGTCCATAATCAGCAGTGAAGTCATGACACCAAATCAAGAGGTGAATTTAGACATTGTACTTCTAGTCTTCTACTTCCTTGAAAAGCTTGTATGGAGGTGAGACTGATGTATGATTAGGTTATTTACCTTCTCAGCTCTGTATGTGGAATTGGGTTTTCTAGCTTTGATTAATGAGGCAAGGGAAGTTTTTATGTATTGTAGATCGTAGGTTATTTTAGGAATAAAGACATTGCTGATTGAGAAATGAATGCATTATGTTTGATTGAATTACACATCATTGAGACTTTACTAAAACATCCCATAATTTTAACATTTATTAGAATTCTGATTATTTGCCTTATTTTGGAGTGACTCCAAAATGCTACACCTGATCATGGTTCAAAGTGTATTGGACCATAGTATTTGATAAGCTTGCTTTACAACTCATGCAGCTGCTACTGCCTCTTTAATGTCTTGCATTTTGAAATTGCACAATATAAGCTCAGCCATATTCTGGTGATGGAATATATAAATTTTACTGTACAATCCTCCCTGCTACCATCTTTGAACTCTTAAATTTCCTAAATAATAATTGCAGATAGCATGTCTTATCATTTTATAAATTTTTCTTGATAAAGAAGAGCTCATGAGCCTCCAACCTCTCTTCACTTCTCCCCCGCCACCCAACAAAAATCTAATGGACGTAGGCAGTCTTTTACAGGCACTGAACCCCCTGAAATTCATTAAATATAGTTGGCCATATCGATTGGGTCCATATCACCACCAATCACTAGGTTCCATATGTAAGCTAACCAACAGCCTCATGGATTTATCACAAAGTCACCTTGTTGGGATTTGCTAAGATATAGATGAACTTAATCAGAGGTACTGGTCATGAGGTTCATGAAAACACAAGGAAAGATATCAATCTAAACTGAGACATTAGCTCAAATCCTTCTCTTATGTATAATGCCTTCCAGAACTAAAAAAAGGATGAAAAATATATTTTCAACTTCTTTTTGGATGCTTTGTTCAAAGTGACACCATCTCAATTCCTTATGAAATTAAGGAAATCTGTTCTAGACCTTCAAAGATCATTGTAGTATATAGATTTTATTGTGGAATGTTTTAAAACCATAAAGACAATCATAAGTTTGTGCACAAGGTAAGTTCCATTGTTACTTTCTTCTCGCAAAAGGGGTATATATCAAAATATAAGCTTGCTTTTGTATTGACTATGATTCTCTAAGGTAATATTAGAAGTCCTTCGACCTTCTATTGTTAGACCTGAGGCATTTCTGCCTTATGCAATTATGTTGAGGTACCATTTTCGACCTTCCTTTAATAATACTGAGGCATAAGATGTTGGACTCTTTTAAGTCATTACTAAAGGAAGTTTTTTAGTATATATATATATGTGCTAATTCCAAATGGTGAGGCCCAAAAGCAGAAAAGTGGCAGGGCATCATTGACCTCCAACATAGGCATATTGTAAAGACGAGTGTCATTTCTATATAGAACAGGGGAATTCTTAGTATCTCTAACATGCGTTAGGATAACTATGATACATGAGATTATGAATGCCATGTCTAATTCATACCTGTTTAGAGCTCGGATTTCATCTAGTACAATATATCTCAACACAAATCATGAGTATGGCCCAGCCTTTTCCGCAAGACAAAAATGTCATAAATGGAGCAACTCAAACAGGAGATCATATGAAGAGCAACCTAACTAATGTAAAAAGAGATTCAGGAACTTTGTTTTCACCAACTGCGCGGACAAATAAACTAGACCGAACAGAACATAGTGAAGCCTGTTTATTAAAAATGTCTCCTATTGAAAAGGGGCTGCTTTTATTAGGCATTGAAAACTCAAATATGAGATGTAGGACCAAAGCAGGTTCATGCATTAGATGCTCTGCTGGCACTGAAGTTCAGCAGAATTCTATAGATATATCAGATTCAATGCAGACAAGCTTGCTGATTGGGAAGCCTAATCAGTGAGTAGAATAGGAATTCCCAATGAGAAGTTGTAGGATTGATCCTGAGACAGTGGACGATGCCTCCAGCTTTGCAGCTGTTGGTACCGAGATTTCTTTTTCATTGCCTTCATCTGGAGATGTTGGTGTAAAAGTTGTTAATGATTCTACAAGTGTTGTTGAAGATGCAACTAATTCTAATTATGATATTGTTTCATTGGATCATATTTTTGGAGGAAATGGCTCCCAGGTTAGAAAGGATGAGATCCTTGTGAAAATGTTCCATCGTGTTAGATAACTGGAAACACTGCTACAAGAATGAACTGAATGGGCCCAGCAAAAGGTAATGCAGGCAGCTCGCAGACTGAGTAAAGACAAAGCTGAATTAAAGGCCCTCAAGCAAGAGAAGGAAGAAGTTGTCTGCCTTAAAAAGGAAAATTTTTCTCTTGAGGAAAGTACCATGAAGAAACTTTCTGAAATGAAGAATGCATTACGTAAAGCCAGTGGGCAGGTAGAACTTGCCAATGCTGCAGTCCGCAAGCTGGAAGAAGAAAATACACTGGTAAGGCATGAGATGGAAGCTGCAAAACTAAGTTCTTTAGAATCTGTAGTAGCTTGTCAAGAAGCTCTTAATAGAGAGAAGGGAATGAAAAAGAAGTTTGAGTCCTAGGTAAGACATAAATCTATATTGCAAGAACTTCTCAGTGAGAAGCGTAAGCTTGTACATTTGCAGCAGCTTCTAGTAAAAGCTAAAGAATGGAAACTACAAACTGAGGTCAGAAACTTGAATGGGTTCATCTTGATATCCTTGTCACCGGTCTGTTGATGTTGTAGTTGTAGTTTAGGCTGTAAAATGGGTCCTCACATAAGCCTTCTCCAACATCTGGTTTTTTATGCTACGCGTCAATAATTATCCTTAAATGATTTTTTAAGGATCTCTTTATAATTGCATACGATTTGTAAGTAAATGTTTCCAGAACATTGACACGAACCTCTAATGTATTTCATTCTTCGAGAAATGCTACACATCAACAACTCCAAAGAGATTTATGATACAAGTCTTTGACACAGGATTTTTCAATCAAACCTTTACTTGGTCTTTACTGACAGAGTTCCTTTAAAATGACGAGATTATTCAGATCCAGGAATACTTCAAAAATCATTGTAGGTGATGACACATAACTATTAAGTATTAAATTCACTAATCTTCATGCAGGTCTGTGATCTTCAACACTTTAATTGTAGCATCAATTCTTCCTTTTAGACAAGGTTAGTTCCAAGAGCCATAACAAGTCCTCAAGAGGTACTGGTCATGAGGTTCGTGAAAACACTTCAAGCTAAGATATCAATCTAAATTGAGACATTAGCTCAAATCCTTCTCTTATGTATAATGCCTTCCAGAACTCAAAAAAGATGAAAAATATATTTTCAACTTCTTTTTGGATGCTTTGTTCAAAGTGACACCATCATGTATATTTATTTACTTCACTGTATTATTTTTGTTGTATGCAATTTACACAAGTTTCAAACACTTGATTAGCAGGTTACACTTCTCAACACATCTAGAATTTCTGGCTTGTACATTGAACAACATAGTTAACCTTGTTAAAGCTATCCCTAAAAGATCAGGGATTGAATTTTAATGTAAAGCTTGCTGAACCTTTAACTAGTCATTTTTTAATTTATTTACGCATAGAAAGTTTTAGGTAGAAGATTTGTCCCGTGTACAAACCTGAAATACTTTTTCATCATTTACACTAGGAAAAATTTGCAATGCCTTGTATTGTCCATTATTGAAATTAACACAAGATCCATCTTAACTCAAGATTTGAGATGAGTCCTACTGAGCTTGCAAGCTAGAAGGATTGGTCTAGAAAGGTCTTAACTAAGCTAGCTATACAGTCTCTTGCAAAATCTTATCTCAGCTTAGTTAAAATGCTTTTCATGAGCTCAAGCTCAACTTAAAAAGGTATGGTCTTGATTACTTGGTTATGCTTGAGCCTAGGAAAGGTCCTATTAAGGTTTTAGTATCAAATTCCTCTTTGGATGAGTGAAAAAGTGTTCAGATTGACAGTTTAAAAAATTTAAATATGGTTTTGTGCATTTTTGTATTCTTTTGCATGGTACATGTTAGATTTGCCCATTCCCATGTAATGATTGTTTCTCAATTTATGCCTTACGGCGTTCCCTTTGCAACATTTGGTGCAAATGCTAGTTATAACATTATAAGGCATACATGTTAGATGGAAAGGTGCTAATAAGGCTAAAAATATCACCTTCCGGTTCATTCTAATGATTCTGGTGGTGAATCAGCCAATTCTAACAGTAGATCGGACAGCGACTACCTCTCCTGACGACTAGGAACAAAAAATTCATTCGTGGAGTTGGATACAATATCTCTATCAAATACAATTTTGAAGGGATCTATCCCAAAAACTGGCTGGCGGGAGAGCGCCCAAAAGGTCATCTATTCCCCATCCGTCCACCCCATAAATTAGCGACCTTATAAAATGCGTAGTGAGCAAGGTTCACATGTTTCCAGATTTATACGTTCATACTAATATTCAAATAATATGTGCAACACAATTTGAGAAAAAGATAGGATTGTAATTAGCTTTCGCAGAAAACTATGGTGCAGCGTACAAAAATAAAACCTATAAAGAGTGACCTCCCTAAACATTTGAACTGAACTTTCAAAGCATTAGAGCATCTCAGAGAATCTGTTTCTGAGCATAAATGGATGTACTTTATTGAAAATATGATTGATTATCCCTGGGTCAATTGGCAATGGATGTGCTTCATTGAAAATGTTGTGATGGATACTGTGGCTTTTCGCTCTATATATTTATATTGAAAACTGCTATAACGATGCGCCTGTATTTCCTCATTTAAATACTATACAGAAATAAAATAAAAAACTGAAAACTCATTGTGAATGCTTTTGTTATTAATTTCAATCCATTATGTAAAAACCATACAACACATTTTTTTCCTTTTTATTGCGGCAATGATTTGGTTCTTTTTAGTCACTTTTTTTTCCTTTTTATTGCGGCAATGATTTGGTTCTTTTTAGTCACTTGTAGGTGTTAATCTGATTCTTGCTATTTATAAAAAAAATTCCCGGCACTTAGGTTTACTATCAATAACTGAGAAATTGAGGCGATGGTAGTCCTGATGGTTGATTGAAAGACTTTTCATTTTACTTGCTAACATTTGTTGTGTGCCATTTTTTTTCCTTCCTTCACATACATTTGTTCGAAAGATTTAAACTACATAACTTTATGATTTCAATTTCAGAGGCATAATGCAATTGAGCATGCTGGAAATATGTCCCGGTCTCAACGGAATGCTGCACTGCAAGTATGTACTATTTCAATTTGTTTACCCACCCATATCTTCAATAGGCAAAATTTACCTGTTGAGATTGGGGTAATACATGGCATAGCTACAATTAAAGAGCCTAGGATTTCCATGACAGATTTCAGTGTTGGTTCCAATGCTTTCAGTATCTTGGTATCTGGGGAATGAATGCTTTGCATTTCAATAATATTATATTTGTTCTGTTGAATGGTTTTGCTCAACTGGTAGTGTTTTTTTGATTCTATGGATCATATTTGCTAAATATTGTGATTCAAATGCCATGCAGATTCCTGTTAGTTTTCAATATAGGCGTCCAGGGAGTGAGCGTGAGTCTCAACGAGTTGCCAGAGCAAGTTCTTCCACAAGTACTGTATCAACTGATCCTCCCAGGTATCTCACTGCAGTGAGTAGGAGAGCACTTAACGCCCCTCTTGAAGATTCTGCCTTTCCTCCCCTTCCCGGGGCATCAGAAACTGATCCTCCCAGGTATCCCACTGCAGTGAGTAGGAGAGCACTTAACTCCCCTCTTGAAGAATCTGCCTTTCCTCCCTTGCTTTCCTCTGACATGGTAGCAAGTTCTTCCCCAAGTACTGTATCAACTGATCCTCCCAGGTATCTCACTGCAGTGAGTAGGAGAGCACTTAACTCCCCTCTTGAAGAATCTGCCTTTCCTCCCCTTCCCGGGGCATCAGAAACTGATACTCCCAGGTATCCCACTGCAGTGAGTAGAAGAGCACTTAACTCCCCTCTTGAAGAATCTGCCTTTCCTCCCCTTCCTGTGGCATCAGGAAATGCTTCACATAAATCTATGAACAAAGGAAAGAGATCAGTTAAGTCTATGGCTGCACTTGTACGTAGTCAAAATCTTGGCCCAGGCCAGACAAGCAATGCACCTTTGCTTAGTATTGAGGAAGTGCGTGCTGCAAACAAGGAATTAATTGAAAGCATTCAATCAGGTTTGGGAGGCAATGAGCAACAATTCGCTGCATTTAAAGATGTCTCTGCTCGGTTTCGAAATGGGGATATTGGTGCTCGAAAATATTATTCACATATATCAAAGCTGGGTTTGTCACATCTTGTACCTCGGCTTGCAAGGTTATGTCCTGACCAAGACAAGGGAAGAAAACTGCTAGAGGCTCATGAAGCTATGGGAAAACCATCGGAGATGAAATTCTAGTTTGGCTTCTTTAAGCTATTTAAATCATATACTAATTATGACCAACACAAACTCAAAATCATCCTAGAGTTGATGTGGTCATTTATATGTGCATATATGTGTGACACAACTACTACAACATTGTAGCTACTCACTTGTGCGTTTGATCATATGGTAATAATGGATTTTGAACATATATCTTTGGTAATTGTTACATATATTTAATTTGAGATTTATTGTAATGGTCTAACTTTGTGTTTATAAGTTCCTCTAAAACAATAACATAGACATTAAAACAAATCTATATTTTTAAAATTTGAAAGTAGAAATATTACAATTTATGCATCTTATTTGAAACTATTTTTATTAACTATTTTATTTTAATATATGTTATAATTAATTACATTAAAAAGATTGAGATATCTAGAGACACATTCACGCGGGGGTCCCACTCCTCAAGAACATCTACTCTTTTAGCTTTATAACAATTGGCCAAATGTCTCATCAAGGATTTGAACACGGTTGGGGAGAGTGCAAGACCCGCCTCCAAACCATTTTAGATATTGATGCTCAATTTTGTGACCTGTTACTAGTAATGTACGTTACAAACATAGACACATATGTAGCCTTGAAGATCTAAGGTTATACTAATTTAATCGAATTAAAGTCTATCCAAATCGACCATCATCCTAATGTTCACGTGATCATTAATATATGCATGAATGTATGACACAACTACAATAACATTGTAGCCGCTCACATGTGCATTTAATCACATAATAATAATGGATTTTGAACATATATCTTTGGTACTTGTTATGAATATTTAATTTGAGTTTAATTTATAATCGTTTAACTTTGTGTTTATAATTTCCTCTAAAAATAATAACATAGAAGCTAAACAAATCTTATTTAAAAAAAATGATAATAAAAATATTAGAATTTATGCAGCTTATTTGAAACTATTTTTGTTAGCTATTATATTTTAATATATTTTATAATTAACTACACTAAAATTTTAATAATGTTTTGGTTGGTCTTAATTTTTTTTGTTCAAAGCACATCAAAATTTAGAGTGCAAGGCTTACCAATCATTGTGCACTTAACTAATACATCCAAATTCATAAACTTTAATACTAATAGAAAAATTTAAGGAGATTCTAAAACTCATTGTTACACTAACACGACAAAGTGCATTAACTTTAAAAAAAATGCTAATAAAACCCTTTTTAAAGTCATTAACCTCCCATTTTGTCTTCACACCCTCTTCAAATTGGGTTAGCGTGTTAATATTGTGCGTGTGAATCTCTTTCAAGTTGTCTAACTCAAAGGATGCACATAGTTATTTGATTCCACAAGGACTCGTGCTTGTAGTTATTATGTAATAGGGGCCTCCATCATGTAGTTCATGATCTATTTATGATCAACCAACCTATTGCGACGTTTTGGCGAGATATATTTAGATTTCTTCTTGATGGTCTACCAAAATTATTTAGGGTGTAGATGACCTATTATTAGTATGCTTTAACTGAAAGGAAGGTCTTTGTCAAGTTGTAACATATTGTCACAATATATACCATGATTTCAAGTACAATGAACAAAGATGGCTAGATATGGCTACTACACCTCTCCTATCCAACTCTAGCTTGAGAACTTATAGAACTAGGATGCTTCATAGCTTTACCAACCAACAACACTTCATCCCAAATCATTTGAGTATGGTCATGGGTGGTAACTATAATAGGTCACTAGAAAACTCTTTAGATGGGTACTTGGTGAGATGGGGTACTGAGTAAGGGAGGGGTGAGTCACCTCTTTAATTCTTTTAATATGAGCATACACTGGACATTGGGAATTGAAGGCTTGTAGGAGCATAATATACATACAATGCCCTAGAAATGTTCACATTGCACTTGCAAACTTAATGTAATTGGTTTAAATCCCAATAAATAATTTTTAATATATTCATATCACTTATGAAAGAAAAACAATAAAAATAGCTATACAAGCTTATATTTAGAAAATTGAACTTTTTAAACATTTCCCATGTAGAAAGGGTAACTTTGTTGTTCATTACAATTAGTAAATTTCATGCATTTTTTCAAAATAGCCTTCCTTTATGTGATCAGTGCCCTCCCTCAATGTTTCAGATTTCAAATAGATTTATCTTGTTTCTCATGGTTTTCGTTATTTGATGCATTTCCTAACATGTTTCAGGTTTTTCTGGTTCAACCACTCTTGATGTATCACCTCATTCCTTATAACAAGTTTAAACTTGACCTTGCCCAATTTTTCTTGTATAGGTTGTAAGTCAAGATTATTAGAGTAGTAATAGTATTAGGACAAATAATGATATGAAAGATGATTGCGCGTTCCCATTCTAGATTTAAAATCAACTATTTATAGATAAAGAGGAAAAAGTTCCTTTTCCCCAACTAGTGAAAATTGAAGTAAATATGTTCCATCTGACCCACACATATTTCTTATACATTTAGTTTGTATGGATGCAGACTAGGAAGTTGTTGTAGCAGCTACAAACACCCTCCAAATTTTTTCCTTAGCTTCATTTTGGAGCCTCCCTACCAACCATCCTCAACAGGATGTCTTGCACCGTCAAGCATATAGGCTTCAGCTGTTTCTCAGTGTCTTGTCAGCCTATGCATGTTAGTTTGCTTCACTCCCCTCATAGGATATATTTATGGACTTAGACCATGTGATGGCCAAACAACTCCCCTAGAAAATTGTGCAACTCTAGAGCGGAACCAACCTTCCCTCCATAAATTGCGCAATCAGCTGGCCAACCTGCTGAGCTCAAGAATTGCGCAAATTAGTCTGTTAGGCTTCCCTAAAAAAATTGCGCAATTCTGGAGCGGAACCAACCTTTCCTCTAGAAATTGCGCAAATCATCCTGACAACCTGCTGGGTTCCAAAATTGCGCAGAGCAGTCAGGAAGTCTTCCTCAAGAAAACTACGCAATCTAACCCAACCCTACTGCTCAGCTCAGAAATTATGCAATTCTAGGAGGCAGTCACCTGCTGACCCCAGAAATTGCGCAATCCCTCTGGGACAACTAGCCCATCTTAGCCAGGAACTGCACAAATTTTCATCCTAGGCTTGCAGACCGATGCATGTGCCTTCTTATTGACCGGTCCCTCCAGGACCAAGCAAAACGAATTTGCATGCATGGACTGCTTTTCCCAAGGCAACATGCAAAGGCATCCCTAGATTTAGGGATCTATTTTTTGCAGCTGGAGGTTACATGCAAGGCTCACTTTAGAAACCTCTCGCCAAGTGTCGCTTTTCCTAGATTTGTGGCATGCGCGTCATAACATCAATTTTATTAAAACTTATGAACCGGACGCTGCATAGCTCATTCCTCACATCGATTTTGCAGCTCTGACATTCCACATCGCATCTAGGATTCGTCAATACATTCAACTCAACTGTTTTGGGGTAAGCCCGCTTTGCATGTCTTGCGCTGCGTTTCTTTCGCTTTTTGTGTTTTGGCTTGTGTAAGTGTTGTCTGTTTGATTTCAATGAGTGCCCACTGTTGTTTGCATGTATGTTAGCTTGTATAAGCACCACTTCAGTTTTCTCTCGCATCTCACTACTATCGCATGCATGACACTGTTTTTACACTAACGGTCGCCATCGCGGCGACCCGCTTCACACACATGCATGCATACCATTTTCCGAATCCTGTACTTACTATTTGCATGCGTAATCATTCACTCTTGTTTGCACTCATCTCATCATGCATTCAAACTTCTCATGTTTTCAGTCACCTGTCGGCCAGTCGGGCTGCCTGGGCCCAGATCGTGCCTTGCTTGGCTAGCACTGCGCATTTCAAGAAGCGAAGGCTCTGCTTTCCCTCCAGAAATTGTGCAAGTCTGGCACAACACTGACCTCCAGGCTTGCATTGCACAATTCTTAGAGGCAGTGTGCTATTGGTCCCAGAAACTGCGCAATGCAGTTTGCTGGTTGCATGTCACTACTCACTGAAATTGTGCATTGCATAGTTTCAATCCTCAATAGGATAGGATGGACTGTCCATTGTGCAGTTCCAACAATGATTCAACCTCCCAGTAACCCGAATTGTTTCGTCCGCAGTTAGTCCCCAGCCTCGTGCTGAAAATTGTGCAATCTTCAAGGACAGTCACACATGTATGTTGCATGTCAGTCCTCTAGTTTTTTTTTGGTTTTCAACTGATAGATTGCTTGCCATGAGTGTTTCTATGTCTCCAGGTATCATAGGTGTTGTCCGCCTCCCAACAACACAGGTACAATGGCTTATAGGAGAGTAGAGTCAAAGACACAGTTAGGAGCGCAACTGGGGATGCAATCGATCAAGTGTCTATGAACTTGCCTATCCACGAAGACATCAAGTTGTTCATGGACAAGGATATTAAGATGAACGACAAGCCCATCACAACAAGAAGCACCATCAGTAGTAGCAGAAGGCAGCACACCACACCTGCATGCGATGAATGAAAGAGGAAGGTTATTGATAACATAGAGGCGGAGCAAAGCTGCAAGTTTAAAGTAGATCCACTCATGACAGAAGTAGCTTTGGAGATTGAGGCTATGAGGTGATGGCGCGACATGAAGATCGCGTGATGGCAAAGAGAGAAATAGAGAAGGAGTTGCGTGTGCTGAAGTAGAAACTCAAGGAAGAACAGGAGCTTCACAGACGAGAGAACGAGCTACAACAAGAACATGTACAACAGGGGGCGCAACATGCACAGATGGATGAAATTGTGCCCATACAAGTTATAGATCCATCCAAGTAGTTGGCATAGAGCAAAAAAGGTGAGAAGTGTTGTTGATCGCATGCAAGGGAATTCAACAGCATGCATGTCATTGTGCGCATGCATGTGATCCCACCTTTTTGGCACACTCACAGAGGCAAAGACAAGAAGCAAGTCCGACTGGAGCTGAACATGTATTCTGACAAGTTGATGCGCACATCCACCAACACATGCTTGGAGATAAACGCAGACACTATGCATCTGTATGTTTCCGGTCTGGCCGCACCCAAGACGACCATGTGCATGCTACCAAACGAGTTGGACAGAGGAGCTATATCAGTGTACCCAGACGAAATAGAGGCAAGAGTTCGCTTTCAGTAGGATGTCACCATTGAGAACTCAGACACCACCACGGACCACCAAGCTTGGCATGTGTCCGCCATGGTCGACCACCATGAACATGTCGAAGAGTTGGTCATCCCACATATGTCCGAGTCTTAGTGATGTCTTGCATGGCTTGCTCAAGCCTATGCCGTCCCACGTGGGTACATGTGCATTGTAATGTAACGTCATGTATAGTGAAAGTCCAAGTGTCGATAGTTGGACGTAACAATCATGTAGTAGGTGAGGAGTCATGAGGGTAGATGAAGAGTCATAAAGGGGAATGTCAAGGGTCACCCCACCCTTTGTTATATATAGAATCTCATAACTCATTGCAAGGGCTTTTGGTTAGCCAAGCTTCCGATAGGAGTATCTTAGAGAAATATTGGTGAGTATTGTAGCGAGCCTTGGCTTCTCCACAGTGAAGAGCTAGTATATCTCTTTGGAGGAGCAGGCGGCAGTGACTGTAACGTTCCGCTGTCAGAACTAGTGGTTGGTCATGGTTGTATTGTATGATTGGAACTTTCACTTCTTAATATAACAAAGCCAACACGTTTCATGCATATGTTTTTATTATATTTCGGTTAACTTGTTTACTCTAATGATATATGTATATGTTTTCTTACGCATGCATGTATGGACTTTTCTGTATAAGTATGTATGAATCTTACCGAAATGTGTTATTGGTTCAACCATCACTTTGGATTGCTAGCTTACTTTCATTCCAGTTTGTGATGCATCTTTGCTCATGTGTTCCCTTCTTAACTCCGTGCTTTCACATGTTTCTAAGGGGCACACTCACCTCACCCTCCATGTGTTAGAACCGTTCATGCACCTTCCTTAACTTGCTACATATGTCACACCCTTGCTACCAACAAGGACATCTTACTTTCTTGTGTGCACAACCGCAGTCAAGGCGATACCGTATGACCCACTGCTGGGACTCCTACACCAAACGGTCTGAGGTCTAGTTGGGACTGCTTACTGGGGAGATCCCCTAACATATTGGCAGGTCCAGCACTGTCAACAAAAGTGACATGGACTTCACATTGTAGAACCATACAAAAATAATATAGACATCACATACTTGGTAAAAACAAGTATTCATTGATGTTCTTAACAAAGTATCGCCAATTCTTCTTTATTCTTAATCCAAAATACATTGCTACATCTCTTAAAACTATAAGAATGAAGACAAAATAGATGGAAACTTGGTGAAGGCTACTTTTTTTTTTTTTTATAATGGAAATTCATCATATATCAATGATTTCATATAATCAAATGGAGGTCAAGGCATCATTATTCTCTTGTAAAAGTTCTTTTTACAAAATTAACAACACATGTAATCTCTTTTATGGTTATGTACACTTGAAAAATCCACACCAAATTCTTAGCGATATTTTCAAATAAGAACAACTACCACATGGCTATTGTTTATGTTTAAATTTTAATTGATATTAATTGGAAATGTGGGTAAATTTTAAAGCCCCAGATGACTGCTGTCCTACAATTTTCTTAATTAAATAAATCGAATATGAACTTATTTAATCACAAAATAAGTATTTACCATAATGCAACAATCACAATAATAACAAAAAATGAATAGTGAAATCATAAATATAATACACCAAAAATTACACCCTTAAATCACTAGAATTTAAATATTCCAAGCTTATGGGCCATAAACCTCCACAATTTGTAAAACTACCAACGGTATGGTATACACAAAAATAAGATCTGCACTTATAGATATAGAATCTGCCTACTGGACAACTGAGAATTTGCCTTCATTTGCCTATTTCTCCACCTCAACTCCTCTCTTGTGCTCTGAATCTACTCAACTGATCCCTCTTGAAAATTCGAGTCTTCTTGGTGTACTCTATTTATCAACTTCTCTCATCTTGTCATATTTTTGCTTTGCGAGATCTAATTAATATCCTCAATCCTAGCAACTAATATTTCAAATCTTAGCAACCAATATCCCAAATCTTAGGAACTAATATTCTTAATCCAATCAACCACCTTATCTCTATAATGAGGTACATGACTAAGATTTTGAGCAAATCTAACTCACTAATATTCTAGAATCTAAGGAATATTTCATTTAGATTTATAAGATTAAGAGAGTATAGGAAATTTGTTTCACTTGTATTTATTTAAGGAAAATTACAAAATGGTATTATTTCTCACTTTTACTAAGTGGTTACATAAAGTTTTCTTGAACTACTTCTCACACGTTCACACGTAACCTATGCAAGAATGAGGTATATTTATCAAAAATGAGAACATGGTTTCACTTAGATTTTTTTTGTTTTTTTTCCTATATACATTCAATGATGGCAACACTTAACCACATGAAAGAGAATTTTAATACATTATTCATGGAAACTATTAAATATATTCTTTATTAGTTGTCAATGAACCATCCAACACATGTCTCTTATCTTCAAACATATTAATTTACTTCATTGTTTCCTTTTGTTGAAAATGCAACAAGAAAGTCTCAATTTTTATTTTGCCTTAATCAAATTGAGGAAATTCGAAATTCCAGATCAACACAAAACTTGGAAGAGTTAACTAAGTTGTCGTGGCTCTTGTCACTCAGTTAAGAGCACTCAATTCGAGTTAATGAGTTGAACTTCAGTTTTATTGTGTTGATTCCTAAACAATAGGAGTCTAGCTTAGTTAATTCAAATTAAGGGCATGAAGTTTAGTCGTATGTAGTGATTCCTAAATTTTAGGAGCTTAGATTGAGCTAATTTTAGTTGTAATAAGTTAAACTAGTTCTAACTGCTAATAGAATTAGTTGGTGGTTAGTTAAGTAGTGGGACATCAGGCTAACTCAGAGACCATCCAGTTAACTGATGCATGCAACTAAATTATCCCATGCACATAGAGAATTCGAGTTCCCTAGTTGAGGTGGATATTCCAAGGAAATGTACAATTAATTATATACTATATTGAGTGTATAGTTCATTGTATTGGTTAGGGGATCAACCCTGAGGAATTGCGCAAGCATTTTGGAGGAAATTCCTAAATAATAGGGGCCTATTTCGTCAGGAATTGCGCAAGCAAATAGGGTCTCAAGCAGAAGCATAAATTTACTAAGTTTGGGTCAGAGCTTTTTAGTGAGTAGAGAGATAGGTTATTCACTTGCAATTTGTGCTTAGTTGAGAAAAGAAATTGTAAGACATCTCTATTCATCAGATTAATGCAAGCATCCAAAGGGGTTTTTTAGCAGATTTCTTTCCCCTAGAAAAATACTATTTGCATGTGTGTGATTTCTTATTGCATGTTTGAGATTTTTGTTTTAAATTGTGAATTAACTTCCATAGAGAAGTAGAGTAGGTTTGTGTCTTGTGATTTTGATTAAAACTTCATGAGAAATTGAAAATATACAACCTAATTTCTACATGGTATCAGAGCAATATTCACATCAAAGGTTCGAATTTCAAGATTAGTGTAGCAAGATTTCTTTAGAGATGAGAAGATGGCCTTTAATGGAATAAGGCTAGAGTATGCCTTGGAAGGCACCTCAAATTTTGTTGCATGGAAGGACCACATGGAAGTAGTATTAGATGACAATGGATTGCTTGAATACGTCAAGACAAATATTCCAGGACCACCAAAAACTGATTTCTAGGACCTTGCACAGTGGAGGAAATAAGTAGCTAATGCGAGGAGAATAATCTTGGAGGGAGTATGAGATCATATTGTCTCGAATCTCCATGGAAAATAAACTATGTTCATGATGTGGAAAGTACTAACAAAATTGTACGAGAATAGTAGTGACCATAGGAAGCTGGCGCTCAAGGGTAAACTTAGAAGTAGCAAGATGCAAAAGAATGTCACTATATCATAGTATCTGAGCAGGTTAACACAATCTCATGATGAACTAGGTGGGGTTGGTGTTACTGTCCCTGAAGATGACTTGGAAATCCTATCCCTTCTGGGCCTTCCCAAGAGATGGCATAGCTATCAAGATTCGATGAACGAGATGGAGAAACTACCGAATTGGGAGCGCTTATGGTCCGATTCGATATAGGAGGAAATAAGGAAGAATACCAAAGATATGACTTGTTCCAAATAAGAGGAAGAGGACTTTGCTGTATTCATCAAAGGAATGAAGGCCAAGGGAAAGAAGTCCCAAGGTGACGTTGAATCCAACCAAGAGGGAAAGAAGAAATATTTGACAAAAATTAAATGCTTTAATTGTCATGAATTCATGCACTATGCTACTAAGTGTCCACACAAAATGTCTAGCAAGAAGGAATCTACAATAGAAGCAGTAGGTGAAGCTTTGGCTTCACAATTTGAGCTAGATTTCACCCTTATCGCATGCCTGACCAACACTGTGATGGGAAGTGTGTGGTACTTGGATTCAGGTGCCCCATTCCACATGATTAGGTGTAGATATTTTTTTCAGTAACCTGGAGGAGAAATATCTCCAGATGAATATTGAGTTTGAATACAATGGAAGGTACAACACGACACAAATTGGTACAGTCACCTTTTAGAGGGAGTCAGGATACCCTATCATACTCAAGGATGTCATGTTCGTTCCAGGCCTAATGAAAAATATCATCTCTGTTACAATTTTGGAAGACTGTGGTTATGATGTGATCTTCAAGAAAAGAAAGGAATTCTTGAGACATAGCCATAGGATAGGTGAAGCAGATTTGAGTTCGAGTTAAGAACCGATATGCACTTGATGTAGAAGATGCATGCACAACCTTGAGGAGAAAGGCATAAACTAGAGATATGGTGGTTGAGAGGGAGCATGTTAGACCTCTCAACATGCAGCCTCAGAAGGAGCCTCAAGAAGTTGTGGAGCAACCACAAATGGAGATATAGAGAGGAGGAAGTGTGGAGACATACACCAAATAAAAGACCTCCAGTAAGGGTATAGTTCAAGCCAAGTAGGCAGAGGGAGCACATGCAACTATACCTCTAGGTGTGAGGTGGAGCGATGTAGATCCTTAGTCCAAGAGTTGCTAAAATTTGGGCAGGGTCCATTGAGGCATTCTCCTCATGCATCATTACCTTGCTACATGGGACCACAATATTTAGTAGTAAGAGGAGTGCAGAGGAGTGTTGACAGTAGAGTAGGAGGCTCAGTAGCAGAGTCAACAACAACACAATTTTCCCAGTAGACAGTTACAAACACAATTGATTCAGTTTGTTTTTTGGATGCTTCTCAGTTGCAAATGTTATAGTAGCAACAACAATAATCAAAGGTGTTGCATGCAGTACATTCCACAGGTGCAGGATAGGGGTGGTTGATAATCCCTTTCTTGCTGAGAGGGAGCATTGAAAATGCAGCAAGAAAGTTTTAATTGTTATTTTTCCTTAATCAAATTGAGAAAATTTGAAATTCCACATCAACAGACAACTTGGAGGAGTTAACCGAGGTGACATGGATCTTCTCACTCAGTTAATAACACTCAGTTCAAGTTAATGGGTTGAATTTCAATTTGCTTGTGTTGATTCCTAAAAAGGTGGAGTCTAGCTTAGTTAATTCGAGTTAAGGGCATGAAGTTCAGTTGTATGTATTGATTCCTAAATTTTAGGAGCCTAGGTTGATTTAATTTCAGTTGTAATCAGTTAAACTAGTTCTAACTATTAATAAAACTAGTTGGTGGTAAATTAAGTAGAGGGACATCGGTATAACTCAGAGATAATCCAATTAACTGATGCAAGCAACTAAATTAGCCCATGCATGCAGATAATTCAAGTTCCCCAGTTGTGGTAGAGATTCCAAGGCAGTGTACAATTAGTTATTTACTAGATTGAGTGTATAGTTTATTGTATTGGTCATGTGATCAACCCTAAGGAATCACACAAGCATTTTGGAGGAAATTCCTAAATAATAGGGTCTATTTCCTCAGGAATTGTGCAAGCAAATAGGGGCTCAAGCAGAGGCAAAAATTGACTAAGTCTAGGTCAAATCTTCTCAGTGAGTAGAGAAATATGTTATTCACTTGTAGGTTGTGCTTAGTTTAGTAAAGCAATTGTAATATATCTCTATTCATCAAATTAATGCAAGCATGCAAAGGGAGTTTTAGAAATTTTCTTTCCCCTAGAAAAATACTATTTTCATGTGTGTGATTTCTTATTGCATGTCTGAGATTTTTGTTCTACATTGTGAATTAACTTCCACAGAGCAGTAGAGTAGGTTTGTGTCTTGTGATTTCGATTAAAAATTCATGAGTAGTTGCAAATCAATAACCTAACTTCTACAACTTTCCCCTAACTTTAGGGGTATGTTAGTTTTATTATTCCATTTGTTGGAAAACTAGAAGATACCTCCAAGCGTGAGATGCATGACACACACTTACCCCCCCAAGTGTTTTATTGCAGTGCATCCTTCTGAATCAAAATCCTAGGCAAGGCATAAGGAACATGGGATCATGCCAACATTCTATGATGCACATGGATGGATTCAAACTCTCAACAGAAGAATCATATAGAGAAGACTAGCATGGTCCCTCCATTGCATTTTGTATTATGGTGCACTTGTTTGTTGGTTCTGTACTTAGCTAATCGCACTACAATTTTGCAGCACATTTGACTTTTTAAGTAGTCCTTTTTGATACATCTATGTGTCATCTTTATATTATTTTATCATTTATGGCATGAGTTGCCTTGCAACTTCAAGTTCTTGTATTGCATTCTTCCGTCACTGTTACCTGATTGTAGCTCTTCGTTTCTGGCATGAATGATCAATATTTATTGATGTTTGTCACATTATTTTTCTCGGCATTTATAAAGCCAATAGTAGAGTGGACTTTAAGAGAACTAAAACTTTAAAGAGTTATTGGGAAAATTTTCATAAATTTTTATGAAAAGTGTGTAGCAAATGAGATGTGCTCGCATATGACCATGCTTCATATTTTTCATTTCCTCTATTAGCTAAGGAATTTCCCTTTTATCTCCATTTAAGAGCATAAGAAAATAGATTGGTTTAGGATGTAAAAATAATGTTAAACCTTTTTCTTTAAACTAAAATTATGAGTTGTATACACTATGTCAAGACATCTTTAAAAATTCTGATTCTTTATATGTGATATTTTTTTTGTTTATAAACAATGAATGAATGTGCCATAATAATTTGTGTAATATATGTACGTATATAATATCCAAATGTGACGTTTTTTTCAATCATAGGAAATCTATAAATCTAGATATACTAATAACTTGTGACTTAGAAAGGGTCGAGATGTCCAAAGACACACCCATTAGGGGCGTCCCACTCCTCAAGAACATCTACCTTTTTAGCTTTATCACAACAGGCCAAACGTCACATCGAGAGTTTAAATCCAATGGGGGAGAGTATTAGACCTACCTCCCAACCATTCTAGCTATTGATGCTTGACTATGTGACATGTTACTACTAATTTGTGTTATAAGAATGGACACATATGTAACCATAAAGAGCTAATATTATACTAATTTAAGAGAATTATGACCAACCCAAACCCAAAATCATCCTAAAGTTGATGTGATCATTTATATGTGCATATATGTGTGACACAACTATAACAATATTGTAGCTACTCACTTGTGCATTTGATCATGTGTAATATATGTACGTATATAATATCCAAATGTGACGTTTTTGTCAATCATAGGAAATCTATAAATCTAGATATACTACTAACTTGTGACTTAGAAAGGGTCAAGATGTCCAGTGACACACCCATTAGGGGCGTCCCACTCCTCAAGAACATCTACCCTTTTAGCTTTATCACAACAGGCCAAACGTTGCATCGAGAGTTTAAATCCAATGGGGGAGAGTGTTAGACCTACCTCCCAACCATTATAGCTATTGATGCTTGCCTATGTGACATGTTACTAGTAATTTGTGTTATAAGAATGGACACATATGTAACCATGAAGAGCTAAAATTATACTAATTTAAGAGAATTATGACCAACACAAACTCAAAATCATCCTAAAGTTGATGTGGTCATTTATATGTGCATATATGTGTGACACAACTACAACAACATTGTAGCTACTCGTGCATTTGATCACATGGTAATAATGGATTTTGAACATATATCTTTGGTAATTGTTACATATATTTAATTTGAGATTTATTGTAATGGTTTAACTTTGTGTTTATAAGTTCCTCTAAAACAATAACATAGACACTAAAACAAATCTATATTTTTAAAATTTGAAAGTAGAAATATTACAATTTATGCATCTTATTTGAAACTATTTTTATTAACTATTTTATTTTAATATATGTTATAATTAATTACATTAAAAGGATTGAGATATCTAGAGACACATTCACGCGGGCGTCCCACTCCTCAAGAGCATCTACTCTTTTAGCTTTATAACAATTGGCCAAATGTCTCATCAAGGATTTGAACACGGTTGGGGAGAGTGCAAGATCCGCCTCCAAACCATTTTAGATATTGATGCTCAATTTTGTGATTTGTTACTAGTAATGTATGTTATAAACATAGACACATATGTAGCCTTGAAGATCTAAGGTTATACTAATTTAATCGAATTAAAGTCTATCCAAATTGACCATCATCCTAATGTTCACGTGATCATTTACATATGCATGAATGTATGACACAACTACAATAACATTGTAGCGGCTCACATGTGCATTTAATCACATAATAATAATGGATTTTGAACATATATCTTTGGTACTTGTTATGAATATTTAATTTGAGTTTAATTTATAATTGTTTAACTTTGTGTTTATAATTTCCTCTAAAAATAATAACATAGAAGCTAAACAAATCTTATTTTAAAAAAATGATAATAAAAATATTAGAATTTATGCATCTTATTTGAGACTATTTTTGTTAGCTATTATATTTTAATATATTTTATAATTAACTACACTAAAATTTTAATAATGTTTTGGTTGGTCTTAATTTTTTTTGTTCAAAGCACATCAAAATTTAGAGTGCAAGGCTTATCAATCATTGTGCATTAACTAATACATCCAAATTCATAAACTTTAATACTAATAGAAAAATTTAAGGAGATTCTAAAACTCATTGTTACACTAACACGACAAAGTGCATTAACTTTAAAAAAATGCTAATAAAACCCTTTTTAAAGTCATTAACCTCCCCTTTTGTCTTCATACCCTCTTCAAATTGGGTTAGCGTGTTAATATTGTGCGTGTGAATCTCTTTCAAGTTGTATAACTCAAAGGATGCACATAGTTATTTGATTCCACAAGGACTCGTGCTCGTAGTTATTATGTAATAGGGGCCTCCATCATGCAGTTCATGATCTATTTATGATCAACCAACCTATTGCGATGTTTTGGCGAGATATATTTAGATTTCTTCTTGATGGTCTACCAAAATTATTTAGGGTGTAGATGACCTATTATTAGTATGCTTTAACCGAAAGGAAGGTCTTTGTCGAGTTGTAACATATTGTCACAATATATACCATGATTTCAAGTACAATGAACAAAGATGGCTAGATATGGCTACTACACCTCTCCTATCCAAACCTATTTTGAGAACTTATAACACTAGGATGCTTCATAGCTTTACCAACCAACAACACTTCATCCCAAATCATTCGAGTATGGTCATGGGTGGTAACTATAATAGGTCACTAGAAAACTCTTTAGATGGGTACCTGGTGAGATGGGGTATTGAGTAAGGGAGGGGTGAGTCACCTCTTTAATTCTTTTAATATGAGCATAAACTAGACATTGGGAGTTGAAGGCTTGTAGGAGCATAATATACATACAATGCCCTAGAAATGTTCACATTGCACTTGCAAACTTAATGTCATTGGTTTAAATCCCAATAAATAATTTTTAATATATTCATATCACTTATGAAAGAAAAACAATAAAAATAGCTATACAAGCTTATATTTAGAAAATTTAGCTTTTTTAACATTTCCCATGTAGAAAGGTACTTTGTTGTTCATTACAATTAGTAAATTTCATGCATTTTTTCAAAATAGCCTTCCTTTATGTGATCAGTGCCCTCCCTCAATGTTTTAGATTTCAAATAGATTTATCTTGTTTCTCATGGTTTTCGTTATTTGATGCATTTCCTAACATGTTTCATGTTTATCTGGTTCAACCACTCTTGATGTGTCACCTAATTCCTTATAACAATTTTAAACTTGACCTTGCCCAATTTTTCTTGTATAGGTTATAAGTTAAGATTATTAGAGTAGTAATAGTATTAGGACAAATAATGATATGAAATATGATTGCGCGTTCCCATTCTATATTTAAAATCAACTATTTATAGATAAAGAGGAAAAAGTTCCTCTTCCCTAACTAGTGAAAATTGAAGTAAATATGTTCCTTCCAACCCACACATATTTCTTATACATTTAGTTTGTATGGATGCAGACTAGGAAGTTGTTGTAGCAGCTACAAACACCCTCCAAATTTTTTCCTTAGCTTTGTTTTGGAGCCTTCCTACCAACCATCCTCAACAGGATGTCTTGCATCGTCAAGCATATAGGCTTCAGCTGTTTCTTAGTGTCTTGTCAGCCTGTGCATGTTAGTTTTCTTCACTCCCCTCATAGGATATATTTATGGACTTAGACCATGTGATGATCAAGCAACTCCCCAGAAAATTGCGCAACTCTAGAGCGAAACCAACCTTCCCTCCATAAATTGCGCAATCAGCTGGCCAGCCTGCTAAGCTCAAGAATTGTGCAAATTAGTCTGTTAGGCTTCCCTAAAAAATTGCGCAATTCTGGAGCGGAACGAACCTTCCCTCTAGAAATTGCGCAAATCATCCTGGCAACCTGCCGCGTTCCAGAATTACGCAGAGCAGTCAGTAAGTCTTCCTCAAGAAAACTACGCAATCTAACCCAACACTACTGCTCAGCCCAGAAATTGTGCAATTCTGGGAGGCAATCACCTGCTGACCCCAGAAATTGCGCAATCCCTTTGGGACAACTAGCCCATCTTAGCCCAGGAACTGCGCAAATTTTCATCCCAGGCTCGTAGACTAATGCATGTGCCTTTGGATTGACCGGTCCCTCCAGGATCGAGCAAAACGAATTTGCATGCATGGACTACTTTTCCCAAGGCAACATGCAAAGGCATCCATAGATTTAGGGATCTATTTTTTGCAGCTGGAGGTTACATGCAAGGCTCACTTTAAAAACCTCTCGCCAAGTGTCGCTTTTCCTAGATTTGTGGCATGCGCGTCATAACATCAATTTTAATAAAACTTATGAACCGGACGCTGCAGAGCTCATTCCTCACATCAATTTTCAGCTCTGACATCCCACATCGCATCTAGGAT
Source organism: Pinus tabuliformis (assembly GCA_031772625.1). NCBI lineage: Eukaryota > Viridiplantae > Streptophyta > Pinopsida > Pinales > Pinaceae > Pinus > Pinus tabuliformis. Next base: position 1,062,126,831 of record CM062815.1, read on the forward strand.
TCGTCGATACATTCAACTCAACTGTTTCGGGGTAAGCCCGCTTTGCATGTCTTGCGCTGCGTTTCTGTCGCTTTTGTGTTTTGGCTTGTGTAAGTGTTGTCTACTTGATTTCAATGAGTGCCCGCTGTCGTTTGCATGTATGTTAGCTTGTATACGCACCATTTCAGTTTTCACTCGCATCTCACTACTATCGCATGCATGACACTGTTTTTACACTAACGGTCTCCATCGCGGTGACCCGCTTCACACACATGCATGCATCCCATTTTCCGAATCCTATACTTACTATTTGCATGCATAATCATTCACTCTTGTTTGCACTCATCTCATCATGCATTCAAACTTCTCATGTTTTCAGTCACCCGTCGGCCAGTCTGGGCTGCCTGGGCCCAGACTGTGCCTTGCTCAGCTAGCACTGTGCATTTCAAGAAGAAAAGGTTCTGCTTTCCCTCCAAAAATTGTGCAAGTCTAGCCCAGCACTGACCTCTAGGCTTGCATTGCGCAATTCTTAGAGGCAGTGTCCTGTTGGTCCCAGAAACTGCGCAATGCAGTTTGCTGGTTGCATGTGACTACTGACTGAAATTGCGCATTGCATAGTTTCAGTCCTCAATAGGCCAGGATGGATTGTCCATTGTGCAGTTCCAACAGTCATTCAACCTCCTAGCAACCCGAATTGTTTCGTCCGCAGTTAGTCTCCCAGCCTCCTAGTGAAAATTGTGCAATCTTCAAGGACAGTCACACATGTATGTTGCATGTTAGTCCTCTAGTTTTTTTTTGGTTTTCAACTGACAGATTGCTTGCCACGAGTGTTTCTATGTCTCCAGGTATCATAGGTGTTGTCCGCCTCCGAACAGCACAGGTACAATGGCTCCCAGGAGAGTAGAGTCAAAGACACAGTTAGGAGCGCAATTGGGGATGCAGTCGATCAAGTGTCTATGAACTTGCCTATCCACGAAGACATCAAGTTGTTCATGGAAAAGGATATTAAGATGAACGACAAGCCCATCACAACAAGAAGCACCATCAGCAGTAGGAGAAGGCAACACACCACACCTGCATGCGACGAATGAAAGAGGAAGATTATTGATAACATAGAGGTGGAGCAAAGCTGCAAGTTTAAAGTAGATCCACTCATGACGGAAGTAGCTTTGGAGATTGAGGCTATGAGGTGATGGCGCGACATGAAGATCGCGCGAAGGCAAAGAGAGAAATAGAGAAGGAGTTGCGTGTGCTGAAGTAGAAACTCAAGGAAGAATAGGAGCTTCACAGACGAGAGAATGAGCTACAACAAGAACATGTACAACAGGGGGCGCAACATGCACAGATGGATGAAAATGTGCCCATACAAGTTATAGATCCATCATAGTAGTTGGCACAGAGCAAAAAAGGTGAGAAGTGCTGTTGATTGCATGCAAGGGAATTCAGCAACATGCATGTCATTGTGCGCATGCATCCGATCCCACCCTTTTGGCACACTCACAGAGGAAAAGACAAGAAGCAAGTCCGACTGGAGCTGAACATGTATTCTGACAAGTTGATGCGCACATCCACCAACACATGCTTGGAGATCAACACAGACACTATGCATCAGTATGTTTCTGGTCCGGTCGCACCCAGGACGACCATGTGCATGCTATCAGACGAGTTGGACAGAGGAGCCATATCAGTGTACCCAAATGAAACAGAGGCAAGAGTTCGCTTTCAGTAGGATGTCACCATTGAGCACTTAGACACCACCACGGACCACCAAGCTTGGCATCAGTCCGCCATGGTCGACCACCATGAGGATGTCGAAGAGTTGGTCATCCCACATATGTCCGAGTCTTAGTGATGTCTTGCATGGCTTGCTCAAGCCTATGCCGTCCCACATGGGTACATGTGCATTGTAATGTAACGTCATGTACAGTGAAAGTCCAAGTGTCGATAGTTGGACGTAACAATCATGTAGTAGGTGAAGAGTCATGAGGGTAGATGAAGAGTCATAAAGGGGAATGTCAAGGGTCACCCCACCCTTTGTTATATATAGAATCTCCACTCATTGTAAGGGCTTTTGGTCAGCCAAGCTTCCAATAGGAGTATCTTAGAGAAAGACTGGTGAGTATTGTAGCGAGCCTTGGCTTCTTCACAGTGAAGAGCTAGTATATCTCTTTGGAGGAGCAGGCGGCAGTGACTGTAACGTTCCGCTGTCAGAACTAGTGGTTGGTCATGGTTGTATTGTATGACTGGAACTTTCACTTCTTAATATAACAAAGCCAACACGTTCATGCATATGTTTTTATTATATTTCGGTTAACTTGTTTACTCTAATGATATATGTATCTGTTTTCTTACGCATGCATGTATGGACTTTTCTGTATAAGTATGTATGAATCTTACCGAAATGTGTTATTGGTTCAACCATCACTTTGGATTGCTAGCTTACTTTCTTTCCAGTTTGTGATGCATCTTTGCTCATGTGTTCCCTTCTTAACTCCGTGCTTTCACATGTTTCTAAGGGGCACACTCCCCTCACCCTCCATGTGTTAGAATCGTTCATGCACCTTCCTTAACTTGCTGCATATGTCACACCCTTGCTACCAACAAGGACATCTTACTTTCCTGTGTGCACAACCGCAGTCAAGGCGATACCGTATGACCCACTGCTGGGACTCCTACACCAAACAGTCTGAGGTTTAGTTGGGACTGCTTACCGGGGAGATCCCCTGACATATTGGCAAGTCTAGCACTGTCAACAGAAGTGACATGGACTTCACATTGTAGAACCATACAAAAATAATATAGACATCACATACTTGGTAAAAACAAGTATTCATTGATGTTCTTAACAAATTATCGCCAATTCTTCTTTATTCTTAATCCAAAATACATTGCTACATCTCTTAAAACTATTAGAATGAAGAAAAAATAGATGGAAACTTGGTGAAGGCTACTCTTTTTTTTTTTAATGGAAATTCATCATATATCAATGATTTCATATAATCAAATGGAGGTCAAGGCATCATTATTCTCTTGTAAAATTTCTTTTTACAAAATTAACAACACATGTAATCTCTTTTATGGTTATGTACACTTGAAAAATCCACACCAAATTCTCAGTGATATTTTCAAATAAGAACAACTACCACATGGCTATTGTTTATGTTTAAATTTTAATTGATATTAATTGGAAATGAGTGTAAATTTTAAAACCCCAGATGACTGTTGTCCTACAATTTTCTTAATTAAATAAATCGAATATGAACTTATTTAATCACAAAATAAGTATTTACCATAATGCAACAATCACAGTAATAACAAAAAATGAATAGCGAAATCATAAATATAATACACCAAAAATTACACCCTTAAATCACTAGCATTTAAATATTCCAAGCTTATGGGCCAGAAACCTCCACAATTTGTAAAACTACCAATGGTATGGTATACACAAAAATAAGATCTGCACTTATAGATATAGAATCTGCTTACTGGACAACTGAGAATTTGCCTTCATTTGCCTATTTCTCAACCTCAACTCCTCTCTTGTGCTTTGAATCTACTCAACTGATCCCTCTTGAAAATTCGAGTCTTCTTAGTGTACTCTATGTATCAACTTCTCTCATCTTGTCATATTTTTGCTTTGCGAGATCTAATTAATATCCTCAATCCTAGCAACTAATATTTCAAATCTTAGCAACCAATATCCCAAATCTTAGGAACTAATATCCTTAATCCAATCAACCACCTTATCTCTATAATGAGGTACATGACTAAGATTTTGAGCAAATCTAACTCACTAATATTCTAGAATCTAAGGAATATTTCATTTAGATTTATAAGATTAAGAGAGTATAGGAAATTTGAGTTTCACTTGTATTTATTTAAGGAAAATTACAAAATGGTATTATTTCTCACTTTTACTAAGTGGTTACCAAAAGTTTTCTTGAACTACTTCTCACACGTTCACACGTAACCTATGCAAGAATAAGGTATATTTATAAAAAATGAGAACATGGTTTCACCTAGATTTTTTTTGTTTTTTGTTTTTTTTCCTATATACATTCAATGATGGCAACACTTAACCACATGAAAGAGAATTTTAATACATTCTTCATGGAAACTATTAAATATATTCTTTATTAGTTGTCAATGAACCATCCAACATGTCTCTTATCTTCAAACATATTAATTTACTTCATTGTTTCCTTTTGTTGAAAATGCAACAAGAAAGTCTCAATTTTTATTTTGCCTTAATCAAATTGAGGAAATTCGAAATTCCAGATCAACACAAAACTTGGAAGAGTTAACTAAGTTGTCGTGGCTCTTGTCACTCAGTGAAGAGCACTCAATTCGAGTTAATGAGTTGAAGTTCAGTTTTATTGTGTTGATTCCTAAAAAATAGGAGTCTAGCTTAGTTAATTCAAATTAAGGGCATGAAGTTCAGTGGTATGTAGTGATTCCTAAATTTTAGGAGCTTAGATTGAGCTAATTTTAGTTGTAATAAGTTAAACTAGTTCTAACTGCTAATAGAATTAGTTGGTGGTTAGTTAAGTAGTGGGACATCAGGCTAACTCAGAGATCATCCAGTTATCTGATGCATGCAACTAAATTATCCCATGCACACAAAGAATTCGAGTTCCCTAGTTGAGGTGGATATTCCAAGGAAATGTACAATTAATTATATACTATATTGAGTGTATAGTTCATTGTATTGGTTAGGGGATCAAGCCTGAGGAATTGCGCAAGCATTTTGGAGGAAATTCCTAAATAATAGGGGCCTATTTCGTCAGGAATTGTGCAAGCAAATAGGGTCTCAAGTAGAAGCATAAATTTACTAAGTTTGGGTCAGAGCTTTTTAGTGAGTAGAGAGATAGGTTATTCACTTGCAATTTGTGCTTAGTTGAGAAAAGAAATTGTAAGACATCTCTATTCATCAGATTAATGCAAGCATCCAAAGGGGTTTTTTAGCAGATTTCTTTCCCCTAGAAAAATACTATTTGCATGTGTGTGATTTCTTATTGCATGTTTGAGATTTTTGTTTTAAATTGTGAATTAACTTCCATAGAGAAATGGAGTAGGTTTGCGTCTTGTGATTTTGATTAAAACTTCATGAGCAATTGAAAATATATAGCCTAATTTCTACATGGTATCAGAGCAATATTCACATCAAAGGTTCAAATTTCAAGATTAGTGTAGCAAGATTTCTTTAGAGATGAGAATTTGGCCTTTAATGGAATAAGGTTAGAGTATGCCTTGGAAGGCACCTCAAATTTTGTTGCATGGAAGGACCACATGGAAGTAGTATTGGATGACAATGGATTGCTTGAATACGTCAAGACAAATATTCCAAGACCACCAAAAACTGATTTCTAGGACCTTGCACAGTGGAGGAAATAAGTAGCTAATGCGAGGAGAATAATCTTGGAGGGAGTACGAGATCATATTGTCTCGAATCTCCATGGGAAATAAACTCTGTTCATGATGTGGAAAGCACTGACAAAATTGTTCGAGAATAGTAGTGACCATAGGAAGCTGGCGCTCAAGGGTAAACTTCGAAGTATCAAGATGCAAAAGAATGTTACTATATCGTAGTATCTGAGCAAGTTAACACAATCTCGTGATGAACTAGGTGGGGTTGGTGTTACTGTCCCTGAAGATGACTTGGCAATCCTATCCCTTCTGGGCCTTCCCAAGAGATGGCATAGCTATCAAGATTCGATGAACGAGATGGAGAAACTACTGAATTGGGAGCGCTTATGGTCCGATTCGATATAGGAGGAAATAAGGAAGAATACCAAAGATATGACTTGTTCCAAATAAGAGGAAGAGGACTTTGCTGTATTCATCAAAGGAATGAAGGCCAAGGGAAAGAAGTCCCAATGTGAGGTTGAATCCAACCAAGAGGGAAAGAAGAAATATTTGACAAAAATTAAATGCTTTAATTGTCATGAATTCATGCACTATGCTACTAAGTGTCCACACAAAATGTCTAGCAAGAAGGAATCTACAATAGAAGCAGTAGGTGAAGCTTTGGCTTCACAATTTGAGCTATATTTCACCCTTATCACATGCCTGACCAACACTGTGATGGGAAGTGTGTGGTACTTGGATTCAGGTGCCTCGTTCCACGTGATTGGGTGTAGATATTTTTTTCAGTAACCTGGAGGAGAAATATCTCCAGATGAATATTGAGTTTGAATACAATGGAAGGTACAACACAACACAAATTGGTACAGTCACCTTTTAGATGGAGTTAGGATACCCTATCATACTCAAGGATGTCATGTTCGTTCCAAGCCTAATGAAAAATATCATCTCTGTTACAGTTTTGGAAGACTGTGGTTATGATGTGATCTTCAACAAAAGAAAGGAATTCTTGAGACACAGCCATAGGATAGGTGAAGCAGATCTGGGTTCGAGTCAAGAACCTATATGCACTTGAGGTAGAAGATGCATGCACAACCTTGAGGAGAAAGGCATAAACTAGAGATATGGTGGTTGAGAGGGAGCACGTTAGACCTCTCAACATGCAGCCTCAGAAGGAGCCTCAAGAAGTTGTGGAGCAAACACAAATGGAGATACAGAGAGGAGTAAGTGTGGAGACATACACCAAATAAAAGACCTCCAGTAAGGGGATAGTTCGAGCCAAGTAGGCGGAGGGAGAACATGCAACTATACCTCTAGGAGTGAGGTGGAGTGATGTAGATCCTTAGTCCAAGAGTTGCTAAAATTTGGGTAGGGTCCATTGATGCATTCTCCTCATGCATCATTACCTTGCTACATGGGACCACAATATTTAGTAGTAGGAGGAGTGCAGAGGAGTGTTGACAGTAGAGTAGGAGGCTCAATATCAGAGTCAACAACAACACAATTTTCCCAGTAGACAGTTGCAAACACAATTGATTCAGTTTGTTTTTTGGATGCTTCTCAGTTGCAAATGTTATAGTAGCAACAACAACAATCAAAGGTGTTGCATGCAGTACATTCCACAGGTGCAGGATAGGGGTGGTTGATAATCCCTTTCTTGCTGAGAGGGAGTGTTGAAAATGCAGCAAGAAAGTCTTAATTTTTATTTTTCCTTAATCAAATTGAGAAAATTTGAAATTCCACATCAACAGACAACTTGGAGGAGTTAACTGAGGTGACATGGATCTTGTCACTCAGTTAATAATACTCAGTTCAAGTTAATGGGTTGAAGTTCAATTTGCTTGTGTTGATTCCTAAAAAATAGGAGTCTAGCTTAGTTAATTCGAGTTAAGGGCATGAAGTTCAGTTGTATGTATTGATTCCTAAATTTTAGGAGCCTAGGTTGATTTAATTTCAGTTGTTATCAGTTAAACTAGTTCTAACTGTTAATAAAACTAGTTGGTGGTAAATTAAGTAGAGGGACATCAATATAACTCAGAGATAATCCAATTAACTGATGCAAGCAACTAAATTAGCCCATGCATGCAGATAATTCGAGTTCCCCAGTTGTGGTAGAGATTCCAAGGTAGTGTACAATTAATTATTTACTAGATTGAGTGTATAGTTTATTGTATTGGTCATGTGATCAACCCTAAGGAACCACACAAGCATTTTGGAGGAAATTCCTAAATAATAGGGTCTATTTCCTCAGGAATTGTGCAAGCAAATAGGGGCTCAAGCAGAGGCAAAAATTGACTAAGTATAGGTCAAATCTTCTCAGTGAGTAGAGAAATATGTTATTCACTTGTAGGTTGTGCTTAGTTGAGTAAAGCAATTGTAATATATCTCATTTCATCAGATTAATGCAAGCATGCAAAGGGAGTTTTAGAAATTTTCTTTCCCCTAGAAAAATACTATTTTCATGTGTGCGATTTCTTATTGCATGTCTGATATTTTTGTTCTATATTGTGAATTAACTTCCGCAGAGCAGTAGAGTAGGTTTGTGTCTTGTGATTTCGATTAAAAATTCATGAGCAGTTGCAAATCAATAACCTAACTTCTACAACTTTCCCCTAACTTTAGGGGTATGTTAGTTTTATTATTCCATTTGTTGGAAAACTAGAAGATACCTCCAAGCCTGAGATGCATGACACACACTTACCCCCCCTTATGTCACGTATTTCACATGTTAGACACAACACATGCATGAAATGTGTTCAACATGAGTTTTATTCATTTCCTGTTCATAGGACACGAGTTTGGTTCGTGTCAAAACCTACTTGTGTCTGGTAAAAAAACAATCAACGACTTCTTAAAATCGATCTTTTGTGTCATACATATGTAATTCAATTATAGGTTGGGAGCTCTTAGAGGTTTTGGAGTGCAACTAAGGGAGATTAAGCAATTACAAGGGATTTCAAGTGTTGGGAATGGATTTGTCCAGGCCCTACTAATGATATCTAATTAATGCTAATGTTAAATTCTTAAACTGAAAGGATGTAAATTTATCTTTCATTTTCATATTTTTAGTTAAATTTTTAACATTACGATTAATTGTAATGCTATGTAATTAATGGTAATGTTAAGTAAAATGATGAAATTTATCATTCATTTTCATCATTTTACTTAACATTATCATTAATTACATAACATTACAATTAATGGTAATGTTTAAAATTTAACTAAAAGGATGAAAATGATTTTTTTAACATTAACATTAGGGTGTTTGAGAGTGGTTCCAACCTGGTTGGATTTCATATGGAGAAAGTAAACATTTTTTTAGATCCTACTCAAAATCTAACAGACTTCATATTTTTCAAGATTTCAAGGTTTGAGGTGTTGAGAAATGTAGGGCATAATAGATTAGGGTTTTATAAATTTGATTTATCTTTATCCTTGACACTTTATTGTGATATTATATTAGTGCATCATCATTATTATGTTGTTCTTTTAATCATCAAGATAAATTCCAAGAAGACCACAATACCCACAAAAGAACACAAGAGATAGGCTGCAAGGCAGAGAAAAACTCCATAAGGGGAAAACCAATAAAATATTCCTTATACAATCAATTCAATGAAGAATTCCAAGATCTTGACCAAAGACCAACCAAAAGACAAGCCAACCAAACCCTCCAATGAAATTTTGCAACTTCAGATATGAGGAAATCCTAGTTTCCTTCAGCAGACTCACACGTGTGAGTCGTAGTAGTACCAAGAACATAATTTTTCTCTTCCTTCCTTTCGCTACTTCTTCAAGAAATTTCGCTCCTCTTCCATGTACAAATTAGATCAAAAAAATACTTGATGCTTTTTGTTTGTATCTAATTAGGTCGAGCTCCTCTCTTTATATATGCTTCTTAAGGGGTACATTAGACCTCTTCTAGGCTGACTTGTGCCTTTGGTGGCTTCTAGACTCATATTTTACACAAAAATATTTTTATTTTCTTGATACAAGATCCCTCCAAGGGACTTTATATTATGACTTTGAACTTTCACTTGACACAATAAATCCTAAAGCACACAATGGGTGCTTGACCTACAATGGGCAAGAAACCTATTTCATAATAAAATATTTTTTTTAACAAACAATTTTTTCTTTTCTTTCTTTGGACAAGTACAATAATTACATGACATCATTACAATTATGAAGACCCGCACTAGTTACATCTTCAACATTCCCTCTTAACTAGGGAGGTATTCATAATTAACCAAAGGCGCAAGGACAATACTTTCATTGAATTATTCTCATAAGAAGACTCAGATTGGTAAGTCATCTTATAAGCTATCTTCTCAACTTATATTAGTGCATCTCATTATATCAACAAACATTGTCATATAGCAAGGCCTTGAATAACAACTCTATCTCTCAGCTATATTAGAGCACAATGTTCGGGTGACAATGATCTATAGACACCTCCAGAATTGTCTCTCAAGTAAAATACCCCATCCAGATGTTCACAAGGTATGTTCTTTTAGAACCATTCCCCTCTTGGATTACACATCCTCAAGGAATCTCCTCTCTAACTACTCTTACTTTTGGACACGCTGTTATAGCTCCAAATCTCACTCTTATGGTTTGTGATGCTGCACTTATGGCCTAGGGCAACCCCTCCTTCCAGACCTGGTCCAAAAATTTAAAAAACAGTGTTTTATTCCCTGTACGCGACTTTGCCCTGTGTTAAACGCGTGTACACGCGGGTCTGTCATACCCAACCCGCGTGTATCTATTAAAACACTTAAAAAAATATAATTTCCTCTTTTTCGGGCGGTGATCGCGGGTTTACCTGCTGGATCACCTGTTAGTGCCCGTGGCCCAACTGTTCCCAACCAACTCCTAACTAAAAAACTACTTTGGAGAGGGTATAAAAAGACATCAAAGGGAAGGCCAAGGGGAGAGAGAAAGGAGAGCAAGATTATTATGCTGAGATTTTTCCCTTAGACCAGGTCTGAAGTCCTTGGTGCATCCTGCACTTCCCCCATTTTGCATAGGAAACCCTTGTTTCCATGTGTATTGGTGATCATTCATCCTTGACATCATCATTGAGTAAGACTTGGAAGGAGCTCTTGTTGAAGGCTGGAGGCTGGAACGAATCCGGGAGGAAGCTTGCTTGGAGCCTGCTGAAGGTGTTCAGGTGATATCTTTCCGATATATGTACTTTATTTGCCTTTATATATAAAGAAACACGTCTTTGTTCCCGAATAATCTTTCTTTATGCTTATGAGATTCTTGTGTTGAATACTTATGAAAGTAGTTACTTAAAGATTATTTATAACTAACTTTATAGCATAAAGATGATTTATACATAAACTTCTATACATGTACTGTTGATTTCTTTGATTTGTTTGTCTTGCAGGTCAGAGAAAGAAGAAGGGAACTCCAAGAAGGGTTTGCACCCTAACGGTCTTCTCGGACGTAGGACCTTAGGTATGTACCCTAAAACATTAGGATTTGCTTAAAAGTAAAAAAGATGGCTGTGTGTGAGTGTTTCTTTGTATAAGCAATTTTCAGTCTGGTAGAGTCTCAGCCCAAAGGACTCTAGGGGTACTTTCCCTTCAACCACACGCTACCTCATCCTCAAAGAGTATTGGTTCCCAAGACTACTTCTATCCCCAAGAAGTATCGATCTCAAATGCTTACCCAATCCTCCATTCTTTCTTCATTTATGCGAATACAAGAATGATGTATCTATCTCTCCCTCTCAGTTAGGGAGGATATAATCATTCCTTTACATCAAAGGAATATATCCAAGCTCCCTCTCAACTAGGGACTTGATTCCAATATCAACTATCTATTCTTCCGTGGAGATCATGGTACTATCAGCTTCTGGTATGCATCACCAACTTCTATGCACATCATGGAGCCATCTTCTTTCACAACTTCTCGTAGGGACAAGCCATCAATTTTCATATTATCAATCTTTATTTGTTTCATATTCACAAACCAGTCACTATGAAGCTTGAATGTAGCTCCCTTTGAGCACCGAGAAAGTGATCTACCAAGACATAATCATCAAACCATTTTTAACCTGCTACCTTTCCTGTCAGTGATATATATCCTTTGGACTTTGACTACTAAAGTCATCCACTCAATTTCTTAGTTGCTAAATCTTCCTACAAAGCATCTTTGTTTGGTAGCACACCTATATTGAACCATAAGAGTCATTGTATTATAATAGCCTATTCCATACCTTGTCTTCATCAATATCCTTATTCGATCACGAGGAAGAGTCATCCTCACATCAGGTCATCTTATTATGGAATTTTTATTTTCCTCTGAAGTCAAATGTATTTCATATCATATCGGATGTTGATTACTACCAACATGTCTTCAATTGGAAGAGCCCAAACAAATTCAAAACATGCTAATGCAATCGAGAATATTTCTGTATCCTGCTCTTCTTGCATACTGAAAACATATGTTATCTAAATAAAAGAAGAATTTTAAAAACATTCATACCTTTTACTTCAGCTGGTCATCTAACTTTATTCAAAATTCTCCCCATCCTAAAGATGGGACTTCATTATGTTGAAACTGTATCAAAAAACTTCTAGGAAGCTTGCCCCAAATATGAGAGAGTAATAGTGATACCATCATTGTCACTCTTCCCAAGATGAAGAAACCACTCCATGATATCAATGATTCTTTAATGTCATTAACCAACTGCTACATGATCATTATATTTTTTAGATGACTACTATCAATGTATATATGTACAATGAATTCTTTTAAATGTAGCTAACCATGATTTCACGCATTTAATTAATGAAACTACCCACCCTACTCTAATTGTCCAAATATCATCACGATGGAGTTACTTTAGAAGAAGAGATGACTAGGATCTTCTTCTTTGTAGAAATTATGGTGTAGATTTGCAATTGCTCACGAAGTTTCAATCAAAATCACAAGACACAAACCTACTCTACTACTATACGAAATTCAATTCACAATTTAGAACATCAATCACAAACATACAATGAGAAATAACACACATGCACAAAATATTTTTTCTAGGGAAAGAAATTTTCTAAATAACCCAAATTGCTGCTTGCATTAATATGATTAATAGAGATGTATTACAATTTATTCGCTCAACTGAGCATAACCTGCAAGTGAATAAACTATCTCTCTTCTCACTGAGAAGTTATGACCTAAACTTAGTCAATTTCTTCCTCTTCTTGTGCCCCTATTTCCCTTCATATTTCCTTGAGAAATTAGGCCCCTATTATTTAGGAATTTCTCCAAAATGGATTGCACAATTCCCAAGGTTTATCATCGGATTACATGCAACACCTATACACTCAAGATTGGTCTACAACTGATGTTACACTGCCTTGGAATCTCCACCACAGGTGGGGAACTCGAATTATCTACATGCACTAGCTATTTTGGGTTGATTGATCACCTAATAGGATGATCACTGAGTTTGACTCAAAATCCGAATGCACAACTGACTTTCCACTAGTTTGTCCAACAATTGGAACTAGTTTAACTGAAAAAAGCTTGAGATAATTGACCTTTATTTCTACAAATTAGTAATTACACATGCTTAACTAAATTCCTATAACTCAAATTTACCGAGTAAACTAGGTGACACAACCCATGTCACACAATTTAACTGCATCCAAGTTGTCTACCGACGTGGAAATTCATTTTTTCTCAATTTAATCAAAGCAAAATCAAATTGAGAATTTCTTGCTACATTTTTCAACACTTCCTTTTAACAAGAAAGGGATTATCAATGGCCCATATCCTACACTTGTGGAACTAGAAATTCCCTCTTGACAAGGCCTTTGTCAAAATGTCAACATCTTGTTCCAGTGTTGGAATGTATGTAGCAATGTTATTTTCCTTTGCACATAGTCGCATAAATGATGATACTAGATATCTATATGCTTGGATCAATCGTGAAATACAAGATTCTCATAGAGCTTAATGAAACTCTGATTATCACAGTAGATCACAATTCGATCCATCATCTAACCAAACAATCCCACAATTATCTTTCTCATCTAGATCGCCTCATATGCTGCTTGAATGACAACCATGTATTCCGCTTCTAAGCTTAGCACCACAAATATTTGCTTCTTACTGTACTAGGAAACCCGCTATGGACCCAACACTGAAAATTCCACCTAATGTACTCTTTTGGTCGGAAGGACTTCCTACCCAATTTGCATTTGTGAATCCACACAACTTTACTCCCTCTTTCCATCTGTACCATAATACAAACTGGGTAGTGCCTCTAAGGTATCGTAAAACATGCTTAGCTGCCTTCCAAAATAATTTGGTTGGTGTTATACAGAATTTACGACTGCAGACAAAAGCCTAGGCCTGGTGGATTGACCTAGAACAACAGAAATAAAAAGGGACTAATTTTTCCTTAATGTAAATAGATAACAGGATGAAGCCTACCTAGAATTTGTCGTATGCTTCACTCCTTGCTTGGATTAAATGCTCCAATCCTAGCCCCGATAACTATTACTAGAAACCACATAGTCAGATAACATAAGACAACGATCCACATAATCTATGTAGCATCATCTAATAATTTTATTCAATAGATCAACATGGTATTGAAATATATGAAACCATAACATCATATATAAGAAAACAAAGAACTCTTTTCATTAGTATAAATGGAGTGAGTTACAACTAGAAATAGGTGTTTATCTTGTAGACAAACTCCTCCAATTTCACTTGTCCTTTCCTTGTCATAAACCACACCTCTAATCACCCTAATGCATGGAAATATATATCTCACATCAACAACATAAGGGTAGAATCACTCTACAAAATCCAAACCCTTACCTATGGATGACAGTAAATATATAGGTGAAGGAGGTAGTTCATGAATTCTTATCCTTTTACCAATATGGGCTTGAGATCGACCCTTGATGGGAGGATGAGCTCAAGGGATAAGGGATAGGATTTAAGACTTTTATTTGAGGTAAATGGTTACAACAAACTCTCAAATCTTCTGGAAGATGAAGCTTCGATATTCTTTCTCTTTTTCCCGAATTTCTAGAATCAACACACCCCCAACATTGAGCAATCTGCTGGTGATCAACGTAGGTGCAAAGTATGCCAACCTGGTAGTCACACTATCCATTAATAGGTCAGGGTGTGTTGGTCCTTAAATTGACTAAAACAAGGTGCTTTCAGGTAGAAACTCAGCGTTTAAAATGAGTCACTCTTAGGGATTTGTGTAAGGATTATGAAAAGGAGGTAAAAGGATGTTGATTGATCTAGTTGAAGGCTTATTGACCAAATGTGGCAAAATGGCCTATAATAGATTGCCCCCTAAAGTGAAAAGTTAGAAATGATAGCTAATGACTGAAGTGATTTACCTTGTGACAAGTCATGATCAAGAATAACTGACGATATCATCATATGTTACAATACATTTACATCATGACATATTTCCTAAGGGAGGTATGACCATACTGAACACATAAGATAATAATTACATGTACAATGACCAAAAGACACATCCACAGAAGATTGATGGTGGAACCATGACTAGATGAATTCCTGAATGATCATACATTGTGATCTTGTACTACTCCTGAAATCTCATCCTGGATTGATGAAACTAGATTCGAGGTCTTCTATATTGTTCACATGACCAATCAATGTATGAGTCTAACCATGTGAATCAATGAGTTGGAGTCGAAAATAGTAGACATCATCTGATTAACCAACCAATGATGTAAGCCATTAACATATGTGAGAGAAGCCACTGATGACATTATTGGCTCTCAAGGTACTTTAGTACAATCTGTATGGTGTGAATAAATGAGTAGAGGTCGAACTTCACACAAAATATTTCGATCGAAAGCCAATGATGTAAACCTATCGCTGAGAGCGAGGAAAATTGCCATTGATATATGCAAGCACCAAGGTACCAAGGGGTCTTTCTAAGTCAACTTCCTTGATAATGAGTTGATGTCGACAGGAAGCGACCAGTCGTAGGAGGGCCTTGATGTATCCCCCATCAACAACATGAAATAGGTATGATGATTTGAGACAAAATGATCAGAATGATGCTGATACAGAACTAGATCAGGAAAGGCAGACATGGAATGAAGCCCTAGTAGTATTGTAGCAGATATTAAATAGATGACTCCTCTTGAACACATTGACGATACTGAATGGAGTTGGCAGCATTAACTTAAAACCAAAAGCAGAGGCTTTGAAATGGTATGATAAACCAAAATACAAGGAAATTCCCCAACCTAACAACCACAAAGATGAAGTAGAAGAGTGTTGTGTTTGAGAGTGACTCACTACCATTAACAAATGGATTACTCTGTTTTCCCAATTTTCCCAACCATACTGGTCAATACCTCTTTATTTTTTAACAAGATTGAAGAGGATAACACATGCTTGATCTATAAGTTCACCCTTCAGATGAATCCCTCTGAGAATATTTAACAAACCCAGATAATGAGTGGTTTGGTCCCGTCATGAACGATGATTCCATTGTTGTTTGATATTTTAATGGGTCTAGCGAAGGTGTAGCTCAACATCTTTTCCATGTTTAGAGAGTTTGAAAAAGATGTGGAAAAGAAAACTCCAGATATTCCTTTTCGTAGATAGTCCCTTAGGTCCGAAAAGGAAAAAATAATACCCAAGAGAACCTCTTATCCATGTTCGACTAAGGTATTCCTTTTTCGTAGTTAGTCTATCTCAGTCTAGAAAAGGGTTAAACTTATACTGAGTAGATGTATTTTCATTTACTTTAACGAGTTCGAAAAGACAAGTGCTCGACAATATTTTCATATTTTGGGAGTCTGAAAAGCGCCGAAAGAGGACTCCAAAGGGTTCCTTTTCATAGGCTTAGAGAGCCCAAAAATGCGATAAAAGTGTGCTCCTTAGTCAAAATAACATGTTTAAAACATGACAAAATCTGTCAAACAACTGTTGACCTACTCAGAACATCACAAAAAGGATTAAAAATACTCGTTTCATGGTAAAAATGGGTTGTTACTAAGTCAAAAAATTAAATGTGAATAAAATAATGGAAGAAACAACTATAAATATTCAAAATGACTATTCATATTCACCTTCAAAAGGGAGAGTTTTGAGTAGTTTTTCCCTCGATCTTCTGCAACTGATTACGCTCAATTCAGTTGATTGTTTGAGGCGTCACCACTTCCAGTTAAGAGTTAAGACCTTTATCTTTAAATTCATGGTCCCATTTTGTGATTTCATGCAAGTTTTAGATATTTTTTAGGGCCCTGGGGTTCAAAAAACTTGCCTTGGGACCAACGTAAGTCCAGATAGTCAAAAGGTGCATTGGGCGCAAATCCAAAATTTGTTTGCCAGTTTCCATTCAATTTTTTTGAGTTTTGTTGCATGGAAATGATCCTAATGAGTCTCTTCTTGATGTTTCAGGTCTTCATTAGCACAAAATAACTTTTATATGGAGAGAAAGAGAACATGAGGAACATGATTTAAATGTAGCTAATGATCCAACTACCATCCAAGCACTGAAATACTGTGGATTGTTGAAATTATTCTGGCTTTCTGGTATGAGGCAATATATGGAACTACTAGCATATCTTGTTCATGCATGGGATGTGCAAGCACATGCATTTAGATTTTTGGAACATCTTCTCGAGATTACAGTAGAAAATATATATTTTCTGACCGATTTATCGAGGAGAGGTGCCCCCATCTCTTTCCTAGGTGGGAGAAGGGGTGGAGAAACAATGAGATTATATCACTACTTACTACAAACCTCCATCCAAGCCAACTAGAGATGCAAATATCAACATAAAATATGTAACCCATTTGTCCTTAAGAACGATCTTGTTCATCATTTCTAGATTGGCTAGTAGCTAGCATATCATACATGCAGTACAATGTGGAGTGTTTGGAGCCAACAATCTTCAATTGGAGTGAGGGAGTGTTGGTCAATATGGAAGAATAAATGTCTAAAGAAAGAGATGGAAAGTTAAAAGACTTCAGATACAGTTCCATCTTGGTCTCATTTCCCTAGAATAGATTCCATTACTATAGCATCAACAAATTGCACTCGAGCCCATTGATCTAAGGGTACCACAGATGAGGAGGTGGATAGATCATATGTCCCGACATGCAGGTCCGTTAGTGATAAATTTCTCACCAACTTTCTTTGGATGGGTGCACATACAGTTCATTATGGCCAATTATTATCCATACGCAAGGATGGATTTCTATGATGACCCTGAGCTTTAGCTTACTGAGGGTGAGCGATGGGATTTTATAGGTGAGATATTTCTACCATTTGAATTGTTGAAAGTTTTACAATTGTGTGTGTGTGTGTTTTTTTTTAATGTTTTTGAGACTTAAACTATTGATTTGTTCATGCAGATATTAGGCCAATTCGATAGATGGGTGCTTCATATATCTGTCGTGTATAAGAACAACCACATGAAGCAGTAGAACCAACATAGGTTGTTGCAGTAGGATGGGATGCACTACTAGATATTAATATAGCTGAGATCCTAACAGAGGTGGAGCGCCACATGAAGGGGTTGACACACGGGATTAATGAGACTGTGATTGACCAGATTCCAATGTGACTTCAGTAACACAATATCAGATTTCCTAGACATATTGGTCGGTTACTACACAAGATAGGTCATGAAATAGCTTTTTATCATGAGAACTTTGATTAGTCTACTTAGATATTTGCATGTAGTTTTTATACGAGCCATGTGGCCATATGTGTCTCAGGCACAAATTTTGTGAAACCAAACTTTATATATATATATATATATATATATATATATATATATATATCTTCAGTGTTCCGTATTCCTATTGTGATTTCAATGATGTGATGTGTATTGAAACTTATTTACATTCGTTGAAAATGTCTATCTAAAACATGATTAGCAAGCACATCTATAAATGTGTTTAGATTTCTAGAAATGTGTTCACATTGTATGAAATTAAAATGTCTTTCTAGAAGGAGGACCCTTAAAAACATACACAATATGGTAGGATTTCTAACCAAATAAACATTAGCAAGTTGTAGTACCACGAGCTATGAGTCAAGTCTGATGAATAAATGGTGGATACCATGTGAAATAGCATCAACCAATAGCTCGAGCACTACACTATACTCAATGATGTTATTGGTAGAGTGACCAATACAAATCCCTTGTAGACTCACTAACTCTACATTTGGAGAAAAGATATCCCACGCCTTTTGAGTACTACAAATAACACCATCAACATAACCAAAATACAGTTCAAGGGATGCCGAAATTTGCAAACCAAATGTAAAAGGAATAAATAGAAACCTTAGGAAACTCTAAAGAGACACACTGCAAACACACTCAACAAACCTATAAATAGTATGTACACAATGTTACCATGCATGAGATCAAGCATATTAATTCTTTAGGTACAAGCCATTCCTAGGCTGCACTAGTAGAATTCCATCAAATCAACTAACTCATAGGCCCCTTTTGCAAGGACATGCTTGAAAATATATGGACCTGACCACATAGGTTAGAACTTTCCTGATCCTAACTTATCAGATTCTTGGTCATATGAAAGAAAAAGGTCTTCTTCTGAGAAGATACGAGGCTTGACACTTTTGTGGTATTGTGCCTTGATACGTCTTTTATGAGATTCATTAGATATAGCGACATCACACCGTTTCCCATCTAATCAGGTTATATGTAAAATATGTTCCTCTTCTACAGAAATGGCAGGAAGAAGTTCAAAAACTAGTTTAAGTGACAGAATCTCACATTCGATTGGAAGGATTGCTTCCAGACCATAAACGAACTAAAAGGGTGTAAACCTGGTAGCATTTCTAATTGAGGTTCGGTATGCCCATAAGGCAGCGTAAAGGATAAAATTCCAGTTCGATTTATAGACCCCTACCATTCGTTGAAGCATAGTTTTGAGAGATTTATTGATATCCTCAACGTGTCCATTTGCTCGAGGATAGTAGGGAGTGGAACTTTCATGGAAAATTCCCAACTTAGCAGTAAGTTTGGTGATCATATGATTCTGGAAATGCTTTCCGTGATCCGTAATTATGTCTTGCGAAACATCAATATGTGCAATAACGCGATTGAAAAAGAAATATGCATTCGTTTCGCTATTGGACCAGTATCCTAAGCTAAGCTCTGCAAAAT
Source organism: Pinus tabuliformis (assembly GCA_031772625.1). Lineage (NCBI taxonomy): Eukaryota > Viridiplantae > Streptophyta > Pinopsida > Pinales > Pinaceae > Pinus > Pinus tabuliformis. The sequence continues at coordinate 1,062,146,363 of CM062815.1, forward strand.
TGGCCCATTTATTCCAAACCTTCATTAGGGAGGAAAAACACATGCCTAAGGACCCCCCTCCATATGTTGTGGCTATTTTCTCTCCATGGGGCCAGAACATTGTAGCTATGATATCATTTGTGTTAGGTTACACCACAAGTGAGTACATTGATGAAATTATCCTTGCTTTCATGTCCATCTATACTCCAGGACAACCTCCTGCAACCATATATGACTTTGCCACATTCATAGCTGATAGAATGCATGAGAAATTCACAAGAATGGGCAATGAGAGGGTGTTAAAATACTCCTTTGTATTATACCATCTATTTTTGTCCTATCAGTCAGGCAAGTTTCCTTTCACTCTCCAAAAGCTTGACACTAGGGGCCAGCCCAGATATGTTATCTTTTGGACCCCACTCTTCCATGAGTTTAGATCACCTTATACATACTCTGACTTCATATACTCTTTTGTTCATCCAATCATGACTATGCTCACTGGGAATCCTCCACCTTGGATAATCCCAGAGATAAAGAGAGTCCTCCAGCTTTCCAAGAAAACCAAAATAGGTGATTGGTACCTTTACCAAAACCACACAAAAATCAGAATATATGGTTGCCTTCTTGCACCATGTAAATTGCCAAGATGCCTCCCCATGAGGTTGTTTGCCTTAGAATATTACAGAGAGGCAGGAAAAGAGGCAGACCTAATCCTGCAAAGGATGAAATTCCAAAGAAGTTTGTATGGAGATATGACCCTTTGGAATTCATTACCAAGAAAGACAAAAGGTCAAGCTAGGACCTTTCATCCACCACCCCATACCAGAAATAGAGGCATATGCCAATCAAACAGAATGGGTGGAAGGCACTTTAGTAGACAGAGACAACACAAGTGTAGATGTAGAAAATGATTTGATTGATTTGGAAAAGCAGCTTGATGAGAGTACTTTCATGTAGGTACCAAAAGAGAAAGAAAGATCCATGAGAACCCCTACAGTCATGCAGACTCCTCAAAATGAGGAGAAGGTTCCAAAAAGAAATAGAGAGGGAGCTTCCACTTCAGGAATGGACACCTAAAATTTGTAATAGGAAACAAGCAAGAGGCAAAGGCTCAATCCGGCCTCTGAACAGGAATACATAGAAGAATCAACACAGGTTACCAACACAGAGGTAGAAAGAAGTAGGCCCACTACTCCATTTGAAGGCATGCAAGAGCCTTCCACATCACAGACTCAAATGTTGGAAAGACAGCTTAGTGTGGAAGTATCTTCCTTCAACAAGCCTGCTAATAAAGACCAGGACATAAAAGACAGGTATAAGGAAATCAAAGCAAGAAATTAGAGGCTTAAGACCCAAACATATGCTCAGTACCTAAAGCTGACTCCCACAAATCAAACAAGACTAATGTCAGCCTTTGACATTAAAGAGGGAAAGCTACAGATGTCTTTCATCAAACCTACAACTTAACAACCCAAGATAGCATCTGATTTCAAAAAGGTTGATTTTGAAGTGTTAGCAAGGGATATTCATCCCATAGACCAGATTGAACTGCACAAACAGGTTGGAGAGATGATATACTCCACCCTGACAGGTAAAGCCATAGCTGCTCATCAGCTACAAAACTCTTTAAACAACATCTCAGCACAATTTCAGTTAGAGAAGGCCTCCTCACAGGCCAAGGATACTAGGATCAAGTCCTTAGAGGACTTAGTGATTGAATTGGGACATGATCCCAAGGATATAAAAGCTACAGAGCAGCTTATAAAGAAGAAAAATGATGATATTGCTGCACTTAAGAGGCAATTAAAAATACCCTAGTTGCAACATCCTCAAACTCTAGAAGTTGTAGAGAGCCAAACCAGACATGAGGAGTTGATGGACTTGGTCCTAAAGCTGAATGATCAATTAAAGGAGATAGAAAAGGAGTTGGATGCTTTAATTCAATTGAAGCAAAGCGACTTGGCCACAACTTCTAAAGATGTCATCCCTACAGTATCCACAACAGTCCCTTCTACATTGGCAGCTTCACTGGCACCTACAGCTCCACTTGCCACAACATTTCCAGTCACAACAGAATCTACAACAACAGGTGCATCAGGAGAGAAAGCAACAGAATTGGTTAAAGCCATGGAAAATATGTCTATCCAGGCTATAGAAATGAACAGATTGAGAGAAAAGGTGGCCAATTTGGAAATTGACTACAAACTTGCTCAACTTAAGAAAAAGGAAGAAGCACAAAAGGCCCAAAGAATGAGTGAAAGGATCAAAGTCTTAGAGAAAGACTTAACACTGGAGAAACCCCTTGGGAAAACCAAGGAAATGTTGTGGGCCAATATCATTGACTCCATCAAGGATATTTGGCCATCAATTCAAGTTATTTTTGAGCAGACAGAGTTAGTAAAGATAGCTACAAAAGCTATCCAAAAGGTCAAAGAAGAATTAGGAGACATGCCTGAGGATGCCAATAGACTCATCCACTTCCTCAACAACAAAAATAGGTATGAGCTCCAAGAACTCAATATAGAAGATAGAACTGAGACCATTTTGGAAATAAGGAAGGTCCTTTCCAAAAGGAACCTTATGCTTAACTTAGAAGAAAAGTGCCACAACATGTAGGTAGCCATTGATAGGTTCATGGCTAAATTCCAAATTTTGAGGGAGAAAGGTTTGCCCAGTCCATTAGTTATTAATGATAAACTTATGACACAGCTGGACTATGATAACAGACTCAGACAATTGGCTAAGGAACAAGCAAGCACTTCATCCATAAAAGCACTGCCAACAGGTAAAGTTTTGTACAACACATTTGAGAACCTGTTTTTTCTGGAGCATGAGATAAAACACTTATTCCTCACAAAGCCCAATTTTTCCAAGTATACTGAAGCTGACGAGATCTATAGAAGGATGATGAATGTAAAATTACCTAATGCAGAATGGTGGGAGACACGACTGATTTACTGTGATTAATTTATAGTAAAAGGTTATTGCATGTCAAAAATGAAAACAGCCAGGTAAACAGATGAAAACAGGGCAACATAGTCAAAGAGTATTAGGGTCAAAGAGTATTAGGTGAAAGATCAAAATTGAAGAATATTCCAGCGTGAAAGACCACAACTACAAGCCAACATAAAGGGCTACAAATTCAACCATAAATGCCAACAGTACCAAATAAAAAGGGACAACATGAAACAGTTCATTAGTTGTCTCTATCTTCTTGCAAGAAGATATTTGTATTTCCTAGAATAAATCTCATGTTTGTTTTGAGATATTTTGTAATAGTTTTTGTATAAATACTTCACAATTCGAAGTATGTAGGGTGGATTCTTAGACGTTTCTATAGATTTTCTTGATCAAAGACTGTAAGCTATTGTATCACTGTTTGGACTTGCAACCTGGATTAATGAATAAAGACAAGACATTTCACTGGATTCAAGTCTAGAGCGAAAGTGCAGACAAGTATTTTCTCTTGTGTTGTTGTTTTTCTTTAAAAATTTTCCACAATATTTAATGTATCTGAAATCTGAATGCTATAATATGGAATGATATCTCAGAATTTTCTTCATTTCACTCTGTTTTAACTGTTATGCATTTTAGTGTTTTCTGCTAATTATCTAAGTTAAGGAATTCTTGATTGCTCCTTAGCTTAGGTAGTTTCCCTCTAATCTATAGTAAAGGATTCTTGATTTCCCTTTGCTCATGATTATCCTTTGTTCCTCATTTTAATCCCAGTTTGAGAATTCTTAAATGCTCTCTCACCCTGGTTAAGATCATTTCACCCATTCGACATAAAGACCTGTACTTCACTCTGCTAGCTTTCCCTTTGAACACTCCCTTTAATGAGTTAATCCCAGTTATGCCGTCCTTCTTTGAATCCATAGCCCAATGGTCCAGAGACTCCATTCTATCCATCTGTTTTAAGGATTCCACCATCCATGCTTCAGTAAAAGTCAAAACCCCCTGAACTTTAAGAACTAGCCTAAAATCTCAGCAAACAAAGCTAAATCATATAGAGAGAACCCTCTCTGAGTCATAGGTTGGCTAGAGCTTATACTTAAAAGATTGGTTTGTGGTTGCCTCGGTCTTTTCCTTCTTATGATAACTTCTAGGGAAAATTTCTGAGTGATAACATAGTGGCGACCATACTGGGGAATTCAAACCCTTAGTCCTAATAAAACTCCACTGGGGAACTCAAACCCTCAGTCCTAATAAATCTCTAAGAAATTTTTGAATTTGTATTTTTGAGCCTCTTAAAGTAATTTATCAGAAGTTATTTTAAAGATCTCGCAAAAGAAAACAATTAGAAAAATTTGAAATTCTGGCTTCAAGAAGAACTCATTATATTAGGGCTAACCCAAATCCAAACCCTGCCCCAGTAGTTTATAATCCCAACCTGATTTCAAGAAAATCCAAAAAAGAAGAAAGTTCTGCTAGTCACACATCGTTGATTAAAGCTAATTCATGTCCTGATGAGTGGTTGTTTTTAGAAGATCTTCCCTTTGGTGAGCAATTTGATTTGTCATTATTTAAAGCAAAGTCTGAAAGTGAAATATACGATACTGTTCTAGACCTTAATTTCATTGCATACCTTGAAGTCCAAAAAGCCAACCACTCAAATGATGAATATATTCTGAATTCTCCACAATCATCCCTCAGTACTGCCAAGATTCCTGAATTTTTTGAATAATTGTCCACCACTCTTAGTTCACCATTGTTCCCTTCAACTTCTGAAGTCCATTCTCCACCACCATTTATACCTTCACCCCCTCACCAACCTATCATATCCCATTCATGATTTGAATGGAAAATGGCATCAACCCATGGTATTCATCCACCCATGGAATTTACCCATGGTATTGTAGGTGGCATCCACTCATGGTATTTATCCACCCATGGTATTCATTCACCCATGGTATTCATTCACCCATGGTATTGTGACATCCACCCATGGTATTCATTCACCCATGGAACTGACCCATGGTATTGTGACATCCACCCATGGTATTCATTCACCCATGGAATTGACCCATGGAATTGTGACATCCACCCATGGTATTCATTCACCCATGGAATTGACCCGTGGTATTGTGACATCCACCCATGGTATTCATTCACCCATGGAATTGACCCGTGGTATTGTGACATCCACCCATGGTATTCATTCACCCATGGAATTGACCCGTGGTATTGTAACTGATAATAACTATAAAGGCTACATTATGGCGGACCATTTGTCCTTAAAATGCTATAAGTAACAAGTCGCATTTTGACAGATGGTCCGCCACAATGTAGCCTTTATAGTTATTATCAGTTACAATACCACGAGTCAATTCCATGGGTGAATGAATACCATGGGTGGATTTCACAATACCACGGGTCAATTCCATGGGTGAATGAATACCATGGGTGGATGTCACAATACCATGGGTAATTCCATGGGTGAATGAATACCATGGGTGGATGTCACAATACCATGGGTCAATTCCATGGGTAAATGAATACCATGGGTGGATGCCACAATAACATGGAAAAATACCATGGGTGAATGAATACCATGGGTGAATGTCACTTACAATACCATGGGTGGATAAATACCATGAGTGGATTCCAATTACTATACCATGGGTAAATTCCATGGGTGGATGAATACCATGGGTTGATGCCATTTTCCATTCGGATCAGTCAAACATATTTTCAACATGTAACCTATAGGTATAAACAACAGAATTAAGTGTAGGGACCTCATACTTATCTGAGAATTGCTATGAACCATTGTTCCCTCATGCCATTTTCCGCATTATCCTCTATTAGGTCATAGACACATTATCCATTCATATACAAGTAAAAACATGTTGAGATCCATACATAGCTGTTGTCATAAAATGTGCATATAACTAGCATAATAGTGATTCGGATTTAAACAGGAATGTAACAAAATACAGAGATAACCATATACACAAAGATGCAGCGGAAATAATACTTCATTTCATTAATGTAAAATACTGAAATATGCTTACAGATAGAAATGGAAATAAACCAGCTAGGGCGATGGTAGCTTATCTCTGAGAAGAGATGTGGCGGCTACATGCTCTGAACTGTGTTACAATGAGGCTCGAAGGCCTATTTATTGTTGAGAAATAATTGAAAACCCTAAACATCCAAAAACCTAACCCTAGAAGATGAAACACCAAAATATGGGCCCCGTTTGGATAAATTGGTCCATCAACTTCCTAGGGTCGTAACTTTGGCATACGATCTCCATTTGACATGCACAGTATCTCGTTAGAAAGATCTATCTGAGAACTACAACTTTGGGAAGAGCAACATCGGTCCATGGACCCATGTTGCTCCTAGTTTTCCCAAAAAAATGTCATTTAGGGCCTCAAAACGGCTTTGGAAGTTCAGGTCTTGAAAAACTGCTAAAAATAGTAAACTGTGCTACAATTAAGGAAACTGAAAAGATGAAAGAAACAATGGTGGGGGTCCAAGTGGACTTGGTAGGTGGCCACCAATATCCACCTGGATCATTCCTCCCCCCTTAGGAAGCAATGGTCCCCATTGTGTTGAGTTCCTCCATGAGATGAAGAAACTTCTGTTGAACTTGGTCCCTGGTGAGCCACTTGCCCTGGTGAAGGAGTTGGCCTGCTTTGACAAATCGATACAATTGGATATTCTACTGGCGAGTGTGCTTGATCTGTGTGTCCATGATTCGATCAGTTGCAGCTTGTTCCATGCAATCTGTATTTAACTCTGTGGGTGTGAGCTATTCTGCAATGGCAGATGTGTCTAGTAATGGTGGAAAGTATGGTTGAAGGCAGTCCGCATTGAACACTGGGTGCAGGCTAAGGAATGGAGGAATGCTGAGCTCAAATGCATTGTCTCCCATAACCTTGGTAATGGCGTAAGGAACATATCAGAGTGGACTGAGTTTCCGATAAGCTCTGGTAAGGCGTTCCTTTTGCAAATGCAACCAGACTTTGTCGCCCACCTGAAACTTGTGTGGCACCTGATGTTGATCATGTCGTTGCTTGTACTTGGCATTTGATTTCTCCAGAATGTCATGGACATGTTGGTGAATATGTTGGATGTGATCAATGAAGCTATTTGCCTTATCTGTTTCAGACCGGACATGAGTCGAATCTGCGTGAGTAGCTGCAACTGGCATGGTCACATCAATGGGACATAGTGGCTGGAATCCCAAGCCCACTTGAAAAGGGTTGTGGCCAGTCGAGCTGTGGAGAGCTCGGTTGTAGCTGTGTTGAACATAGGGGAGGCTCTCGTCCCATGTGCGTGGATGCTTTGAGTTGTACATGTGCAGAATGTGAACGACCCCCCTGTTGACAACCTCTATCTGGCCATCCGTTTGAGGATGGAAGGCTGTGGACTTAGTGAGTTTTGTGTCGAGAATCAACCAGAAATTGGACCAAAATGTACTGAGGAACCTGCTGTCCCGATTTGAGATGATATATTGTGGGATCCTAAAGTGTACCAACACTTTTTCAAAGAAAACTTTAGCAGTGGCTTCTGCTGTGATGTTCTTCTTGCAGGCGGCCATAATGGCCTTCTTCAAGAACCTGTTGACGACCACAAAAACACAGTCATTTCCATGCTTAGTGGAAGGAAGACCTGACATGTAATCCATGGAGATGGATTCCCAAGGTCGACTAGGGGTAGGCAACGGGGTATAGAGGCCTTGCTTCTTGATGGTCGGTTTGGCAATGGCACAGGCAGTGCATGATCTAATGTACTTCTTGACATCATGTCGAAGATACAACCAATAGAAATACTTCTGCAGTACTGCCACCATTTTCTCGACCCCAAAATGTCCAGTAGCCCGACTGTAGTGTGCTTCCCAAATCATCTTGGCACGCTCGCTTGAAGGAACACAAAGGTGACCCAGGTGGCATAACAGGGCATCCTGGAGGGGAAAATCTGGAACATGCTGACCCTCCAAAAGTGTTTGGTATGTGTGGCCGAATTCTGGGTCACTTTTGTAGAGAAGTGGCCAATCAGAAGTCTCGTGCCCACAAGAGTTGAGCACAGTGGTTAATGCCATGATCGGTCGTCGACTGAGGCAATCTGCAACATTATTTGTGCTACCCTTCTTACACTTTATATTCAAATGGAACTGTTGCAGGTATGTGGACCAGTTCTGATGGCGATCATTCTGCAATTTCCCTTGGGTCTGTATGAATTGCAGGGGTCAGTGGTCTGTGTGGATGACCGTTTCCTTCCCCAAAATGTAATGCTTCCATTGTCGGCAGGCCTGCACAATGGAATACATCTCTTTGTCATAAGTGGGATACTTCCAGACTGTGTTTGAAAGTGTCTCACTGTGATATGCCACTGGATGCCTATGTTAAGTAAGGACTACCCCAATAACATAGTCAGAGGCATCTATCTCGACCTCAAATGGTTGTTGCAAGTCTGGTAGCGCGAGCATGGGTGCCGTGGAGAGGTGATCTTTCAACTCTGTGAACACCCTCTATTGAGATTCAAACTAAAAGAATTTTTCTTTCGCTCCTCCCTTGGTGACTTGACTCAAGGGCCAAGTGATATGGGAAAATCCCAACAGGAACCTGCGGTAGAAGTTAGCAAGACCTAGAAAGTTGCGGAGCTCTATCAAAGTGGTTGGAGATGGATAATCTCTAATGACTTGGATCTTCGATGGATCCACATGCACCGCCTACTCATCAATAATGTATCCTAGATACTGAACCTGGGTCACGCCAAAAGTGCATTTCTCCAAATTGGCACATAACTTGTGTTGTCACAGTGTTTGGAGAACTTGTCGGATGTGGTGGAGGTGCTCTTCTCAACTCTGGCTGAAGATCAGGATGTCATCCAAGTATACCACTACAAATGAGTTGGTGAATTCCCACAAGATGTCATCCATTAGCCTCATGAAGGTTGCAGGAGCATTCACCAATCCGAAAGGCATCACCAACCATTCGAACAGGCCCTCCTTGGCTTTGAAGGCAGTCTTCCACACATCGGAGGGTTTGATTGGTACCTGGTGATATCCTGAATTCAAATCGATCTTGCTGAAATATTTTGCCCCCTTCAGTTGGTCCAAGAGGATATCAATCCGTGGGATCGGGTACCTATTACGGACAATGATCTTATTCAGCGCCCGGTAGTCAATACAGAGTCTCCAAGTCCCATCCTTCTTCTATACCAACACGATTAGGCTCCCACAGGGCGATGAACTTGGATGGAGGTGACCTTTCTGCAGCAGCTCCTGAATCTACCTCTTGATTTCATCATTCTCTCGAATGGAGCGCCGATAGATTGGTCCATTGGGCAGCGATGCACCTGGGGTCAAATCAATGGAGTGCTTGACCTGACAGTGTAGAGGAACCCTTGCAGGAGAGGTGAAGAGGTCCTCGTACTCCTCCATGATCTTGTCCATCTGTAGTTGTCGTGTAGAGGGGACTTGTCTGGAGGTCGTGGCCACCGTCTTCTTCTTTCCTTGAGGGCGTATCATCAGGAAAACAAATTTCCTGGTTTTGGAAATGATCTTACTGCATTTTTTTGCAGTAATTAAAGAGATGGCAGAGGCGGTGCTACCTTCGGTATCTTGTACAACTTAGTTCCCAAAGTAACAATAACAACATGGGGCCTTGATTCATACACAACATGTCGCTTCCACAAGTATGGTTGTCCTAGTAATACATCACAAACTTCAAGTTGAGCAATGTCACACAATACCTCATCTGTGAAGGGCTTGATGTTGTATGGAAGGCGACACTGGTGGCTCATGCAAAGATCCCGTCCTTGGTGAAGCCACCCAATGGTGTATGGTTGTGGATGTGCTGTGGTTGGTAATCCCACCGCTTCATGACCTCTGCCTAAATGAGGTTATTTTGGTTGCTGTCGACAATGAACTGTAGCGGGGAGCCCTTTACCCACATCTGAGAGTGGAAGAGACACTCCTCCTCCTCTGGATCTTCAGGTTCCTCCTCCTGGATCTTCATGGTGGAAACAGTGGCGTTGGGCTCCGCATCGATAATATTCTTCCCTTTGTCATTCCCCTTGTCGGGTTCTGACTCAGAGTCGGAACCTGCATCTGATTCTGAAACCTTTAGCTCAGCCACTAGTGACTGCTTGGACTGATACTCACTTGTGTTGTGAGTGGAGCTCTTATGGAACTCACACCACTTTCCCATCCTTTTTCAGCTTCGCAGTGCTGTTCTTTGCTTGGAGCTTTGGCGGGTTGTCTTGGGCCACCCCATCTTGGCTTTGTCCTTTGTTCAGCGGTTTGGGGGCACCTTTCCCTTGCTTCGGATTCGCAGATCCAAAGTCTCACTTCTTCTATTTAAACTTTTGCTCGACCCTGATGACATATCGGTATGCGGTGCCGAGCGAGGAGATGTTAAGGAATTCTATTTCTTCCTGGGTGTACCTGTGCAGGGAACTACGGTATTTGAGTACCAAATTCTTCTCCAAATCCTTGATACCCAACTTTGTGCGAAGGGTATGGAAAATATTGGTGAACTCCGGCACGTCTTGGTCCCTTCCCTGCCGCAGCGTGGTCCACTTTATGTATTGATCCTCATAGCTTATGATAGGGTAGTACTACTCCTTGATGACATATCGGAATGAATTCCAAGTGGGTGCCGCTGAAAATAGTGAGCCCTTACTTTCATACTTATGCTCGCAGTAGGTTTCCCACCATTCCTTGACGTGGGGGGCTGCTTTGAGAAGAGCGAAAATAATCTTTTCCCGACTGGAAAAATCATGAATAGAAAAATAACCCTCTGGCAGATTTAACCATTTATTGACGACATCTGCATCTATCTGACCCTTGAATATGGGTATTTCAAAATTAAATTGTACCTTAAACAATGTGGCATTTCCAGAGTAGCTGTTGGAAGCCGATGCGTCGTCCTTGGGTAGCCGCTGAAGGATCTGGGCAAAGTTGTCCATCGTCGCGTTCCTTTGTCGCTCGAGGGCTTCTTTGAGAAAGATTTTGATAGGATCTCCTGCCCCCTCGTCTTTCTTTTCATCCGCCATGGGAGGTCGTCGGGATTTTCAAGGTTAGTCTTGCAAAGGTTCGACCAGTTCAAGCCCTAACTCCTTATATCCCGACCTCGTTGGGGACATGCAAAGAAAAGTAGAGGAAAAAAAAGCAGACTGCTCTGATACCATTGATCCAGATTTATACAGGAAAGCAACAAAATACAGAGATAACCATATACACAAAAATGCAGTGGAAATAATACTTCATTTCATTAATGTAAAATAGTGAAATATGCTTACAGACAGAAATGGAAATAAACTAGCTAGGGCGATGGTAGCTTATCTTTGAGAAGAGATGTGGCAGCTAGATGCCTCTGAATTGTGTTACAATGAGACTCAAAGGCCTATTTATTGTTGAGAAATAATTGAAAACCCTAAACATCCAAAAACCTAACCCTATAAGATGAAACACCAAACTATTGGCCCCGTTTGGGTAAATTGGTCCATCAACTTCCTGGGGTCGTAGCTTTGGCATACGATCTCCATTTGACATGCACAATATCTCGTTAGAAAGATCTATCTGAGAACTACACCTTTGGGAAGAGCAACATCGGTCCATGGACCCATGTTTCTCCTAGTTTTCCCAAAAAAATGTCATTTAGGGCCTCAAAACGGCTCTGGAAGTTTAGGTCCTGAAAAACTGCTAAAAATAGTAAACTGTGCTACAATTAAGGAAACTGAAAAGCTAAAAGAAACAATGGTGGGGGTCCAAGTGGACTTGGTAGGTGGCCACCAATATCCACCTGGATCAAATAGGAACATAAATACAATAAACATATCAACCATCAAAATCAATATATACATTAGCACATTTTCACATTAAAATCAAGGGAATGAATTTCTCAGTAATGAATGCAATAAACCAACTGGAGATGGGACTACCATGTTCCACCAGACCACAGAATGGCTTAGCCAAATCTCTCTTCATCCATTCACCTCCGTGCCATATTCCAAGCATGAATGTGGGACTTAAACCAAAATAACTCAACCAGGGAATACTGAGGCTGAACCACCTCACCCTCATCAATAGAAACTAGGCTTTACTCTAATCCATCCCAGATCACTAGGCCAACACAATGAACACATCATAACATGATTTATCGTGATCTCCACCCAATCACTAGGCCAAACAAGCATGGATGCTACCGGATTTCTCCACCTACATCGTGAGGAATTTTCTTGTCTTCTAGTCTCTCAGGCTTTGCCAAAATCCAAACTCGGACCACTAGGCCCTAAACCAAGACCCACTCTCCATGCTTTACTGCATATCCAAAACCCAAGATTACTAGGCCCAACAGAGAGCAAACCACCTCTTGCATTTACCATATATCCTGCCATTCACTGGCAAGGAGTCATAGGCCCACCAAGGCAACACAATCTTGGATTTACCACAACCCACAATCTTGCTCAGGGGTCACTAGGCTAGTGGCTTTACAGTGATCCACAGACTGATTCAAGGACCACAAGGTGACGTTCTCTATCTTTCGGAAATCCACCCCACTCAGCTTCAAATCCATCCGGCAATCTAGCTCAACCAAAACATGAGAACTACATCACACGATGGCTATCCGGAAATAGCAAGGTGTTGACGGTGGTGGACCCACCAACATGTCAAGGGGATCTCCCCGGTAAGAAGTCCTAATTAGACCTCAGACTGTTTGGTGTAGGAGTCCCAATAGTGGGTCATAAGGTAATGCCTTGACCACGATGTCGCACAGAGGCAAGTAAGATAACTTTGTCAATTGTAAGGGTGTGACTGATGCAGTGAGCCAAGGAATAAGTATGAGAGGTTCCAACACTTCAAAGGGAGAGGAAGGTGAAGGTGAGTTCCAGGTTGAAAGGGATCAGTCCCAACTCGGTTAGGAACACACATCACAAAGGACATGTACAGCTTCCGGCAGAGCAGTCAAAATGGATGTGGCAGCCAACATACAACTCACGGATCAGTCTGAGATGAGTGTGATGGTTGATATAACAAGGTTCAGAGAAAGGTCTGTCTGGTGTCTGGCAGAGCAGTCGACACGGAAGGTGACATCATTAATAACATATGCAACACATTAACAACAAGATTCATATAAATTCATACAAATTAGTTCATATACAAGTACGTAAGTTAAACAACATATATCATTAGGGAAACCGGAGCAGTCCAACTATAATAACAACATATGCATGAAAATGTGTTGGCTTTTATCATATAAAGAAATGTAAGTCACAATCATACAATACACCATGTAAACCTGCTAGCCCTATCAGTAGAACGTTACAGCCACATCCACCTGCTCCTCCAAAGAGATGTACTAGCTCCGTGCAGTGGAGAAGCCAAGGCGCGTTACAATACTGTCCAAGTCTTCTTCAATATAATCTTAGTAGAATCTTGGTTGACCAAAATCTTATACAATGAGTTATGAGGAACTATTTATAGCAAAGGGTGGGGTGACCCTTGACATTCCCCTTTGTGACAATTCAACTACCCTTATGACTCTTCACCTACTCTATGACTGTTACATCCAACTGTTGACACTCGACTTACACTTAACATGAATCAACATTACAATGCACATATACTCATGTGAGACAACATGGCTTGAGCAAGCCTTGCAAGACATCACTGACACTTGGTCTGCCGTAGTGAGACCAACTCTTTGACATGCTTGTAATGGTGAAGCTGGTAAGTTGATGCCAAGCTTGGTCGTCCGTGATGATGTGCATGCACCTCATGGTGACATCTTGCTGAAGAGAACTCTTGCCTCCATTGTGACCGATGCATTGGTTCGACCGCTTCATCCAACTCGTCTGCTAACATGCACATGGTCTTTTGGGTACGGTTGAACCGGCAAAACACTGATGCATAGTGTCTGTGCTAATCTTCAAGTGTGTGTTGGTGGTTATGCGCATCAACTTACTGAAGTGCATGTTCAGCCCTAGCTAGACTTGCTTCTTGTCTTTGCCTTGGTGAGTGTGTTCATTAGGGGCATTTTGAGGTCTAAAATGGGCCTCCTAAGGAAATTATAAAATAATAGTGGAAATAATAAAATAAGATTTGATTACATCATCAAATTTTAGAGGGAAAAAAGAAGAAACTATTTTTTCAACTTGTATTTTCAACTTATCTCCCTATTGGTTTACTTAAAATTCAAGTGGCAACACTTGTTGGATGCATAATTTGATTTCTCATCCAAAGAGCACCCATGTTGCATACTTTCGATGGACTCTGCTACACAAAAAATGAGAAATACATGAAAAACGTGATTTCAATCACATTTTTTCATGTATTTCTCATTTTTCATGTAGGAGGGTCCATCGAAAGTATGAAACATGGGTACTCCTTGGATGAAGAATTAAATTTTTCATCCAATGAGTACTCCCGCTCGAAATTTGATTAAAACCTTAGGGATATAAGTTTAAAATATGAGTTGAAAAAGTAGTTTTATTATTTTTTAATATTTTTACTTTTTTACTCCAAAAATGGTGAATCATTGACATCATCATCTTGAATCCTATTGGTTCTTATAAAGTTTATTTTGGTTGTACATTTTTCTTAGGAGGCCCATTTTAGACCTCAAAAATCCCCTAATGTGAATGGGTTGGATTGCATACGTGCACTCAACACCATGCATGCTGTTGGATCCTTTGCATGCGATCAACAACAATTCTCACCATGTTTGCTCTGTGTCAGCTACTATGATGGATCCTTAACTTATACTGGTGCAATTTCATTCGTGAGTGCATGTGCGCCCACTGCTATTCCTGTTCCTGCTGCAACTCATTGGACTGTCTGTGCAGCTTCATGTTCTTCCTGAGTTGCTGCTTCAACACATGCAACTCCTTCTTTATCCCATATTCTGCCTTCACGTGATCTTCATGTTGTGCCATCATTTCATAGCCTGAGTCTCCAAAGTTTCTTTCATTATCAGTGGATCTGCTTGATCTTGCGCAAATTTTTGGGCCAAGCAACCACTGACCTCCAAAAATTTGCAATTCAGTCTAGGAGGCCAGTGCTAGGCCAGAATAAGAAAATTTGGAGAGGAAGGTGAGCCTTCCTTCTCCAGATTGCGCAATGCAGCCTTGGTGAAGGCAAAGACCGGGCTAAGGTTGGCCTGACTCGCCGACGGGAAACTGAAAGCAAGTAAGTCGATGACATGCATGGCGACACTAAGTGATAGCAGAAGTGATAAATCATGCATGCAAAACATGAATGGAAGATTGAGAAAATAGATCAACATGCATGTGGGTGAGGTCATTTGTCGGTTGAGCGAATGTCTGTGCAAAACAGTTTCATGCATGCGACAACAGTGAGATAACCACGAAAATTGAAACAGAGCTAGGAAAATCTAGAATATATGTAAATGACCGTAGGTGCTTAAAGAAATCAAGCAAACAACACTCACACAAGTGAATACACAAAAGCAACAGAAATGCAGCACAAGGCATGGGAAGCAAGCTTACCCCAAAACAACTGAGTTGAATGTGCCGACTACTCCTAGATGTGATGTGGGATGACAGAGCTACAAGGTTGATGTGAGAAATGAGCTTTGCAGCGTCCGGTTGATGAGTTTTGATAACATTGAGGTTGTGATGCGCATGCCACAAATCTAGGGGAAGCAACACTTGGAGGGAGGTTTTTGAATTGTTCCTTGCATGTAACCTCCAACTGATAAACATAGATCCCTGAAACAAGGGATGCCTTTGCATGCTACGTTGGGAGAAGCAGCCTATGCATGCAAGTTTGTTTTGCTCAGTCCCAGAGGGAACCGGTCAACTCAGCTGCACATGCAATAGACTACTTGATTGCTGGAGAAAAATGTGCATTCCTGACTGTAAGCTGGGCTAACTGCCCAAGGGTATTGAGCAATTTTTGGGCCCAACAGCTGACTGCTCCGCAGATTTGTGCAAATCTTGGGCTGAACTACCTGTTGATGGGAAAATTGCGCAATTCCTACTGGGAGGGTTGGATGGTAGGATTGCACAATCCTGGAGCCCAGTAGGCTGTCAGAGGGAATTGCGGAATTCCTGGAGGGAAAGGATGGTTTCCCTCCAGAAATGTGCAAATTTCATTGGGAAGTTGCTTAGCCTGTAGCTAGACCAAGTCTAAGTGAGTAGCCCGTGAAGGGAAAAGATCAAATTGTGATCGACAGGTTGCCTTTGAGAAAGAAAGACACTGCAGATTGAGGAATTGATAAAGCAAGGCAAGCTGATGTGTAGGTTGGTAGGGAGGCTCCAAAATAGGCTAAGGCAAAATTATGGAGGGTGGTTGTAGCCTCTATATCACTTGGCGACACATTGGTAGAACTCGAGCTCTCTGAGTGGACTTTGTTCGTGAAACACAAGTCTAATACCTCTGGAAGTATTATTCAGATCTCAACTTGTATTGTCTTAACACTGGCTTGATTGTAAGATGTATCATCTCCCAGACTCTTGGTCGATTGACACACATTCCAAGCCAAGGCAACATAGTTGTTTCGATTGGGGTTGAGGGGCATATAAGTGCAAAAGCAATATAGTCGTTAGAGTCTAAGTTTCATCTCTAGTGTTGCTCCACTGCCAGCAGGCCTGGACAGTACCCCGGTGGAGTCACATAGGAACAAAAACATGGATCCGCTGCCAGCAAGCTTGGTCAGTACCCCAGTGGAGTTACTTGCATCACCTCCCCGCGCAGGAAGCCTTTCACTTCTTTTGCCTTATTCATTTATTTATTTATTTTTATTTACTTTTTAATTTTTTTTTTCATTTTCACTGTGCATAACACTTATTCATTTCAAAGGCAGAAGAGGGATCCCAAATTACTGAGAGCAGATGATCCAAATCGGATCCATAGAAAGACTGTCAAAAACCTTGATTGTATCGAGTTTAACAAATCCTTAAAAAAATTCCAAAACAACAATCAAAAACACCTTGAACCAGTGGCAATGGCCGCCAACGCAAAACGACGAGGACCTCGGTCAAAGCGCGTTGACCGAGGCCCATGGAAATTGCGCAAGAGGTCAAAACAGCCACTGGGAGCCCCAGATCGGAAAAAGGAGGTGATTTTAATTAATCGTGCATCACTGGGAAAACATGGCTGAAATGGAAAGCCTTAAGCACTTGGTCACGTTGGGGAGCCAGAGGACCGCGGGTGGAAAAAGGAAAAAGTGCTAAATTACAATGGCGGGACCCGCAACCTGGAAACCGGCGGTATTGATCGGGGCGCCCTTGAACGGTAAGAGGTTTTGGAGGAAGCAGAGTGATCACACTCAGCGATCGATGTGTGGCAGCGGAGGTGAGAGAAAAACCGTCGTGATCGCGCGTTATTGTTATTGGGAAATCTAGTGTCCACTCGGAGCTGCTAGTCCCACTAAGACAGGTAGCTATCTTAGAAACAAACAAACCAAAACTACTTTTGCTTTCCTTTATAAGTAGATAAGAGGGGAACAAAGGACACCAACCTCAATCTTGCGCTTAGTTCCCCGCTTGGTTCCTCTCCCTTCTGACAGTTCTTTGCCACTCCTTCTCCACTTACCCAGCTTCAAATAGCACCTGCGGAATCAAAGCAGCATAATACTATCGAAGAACAAAGATCTACAATCATAAACAATATAGGACTAGATATATATTGACCACACAAATGCATATATTATCTAACATACAAGAATGTGGAGGAAAACTTGAATAGCTTTATTAATATCAAGAATAGCAAAGAGGATTACAACCAATTGTTCTGACCCAGCGTCATCCTCTCAGCATGAAAGCCCTTCTTCACCTCATGAAAAGCTTAGATCACCCAACACTATGATATTGCACCAAGAAACCAACAACACTTCCTTACAAGATACAAGATTCCAGCCTCTGGATCTCTGTGATGAGGGATCCATATATAGATGATTGCAGGGGGGTGAGTTAGCTTCTGAGATTTTGATTAGTGTCTTCTCTCTGATAGTTCTTGATTCCACTTGGAGATTGATGATCTCTTACTCATCCCTGGGCGAATTCAGAGAGGCAAGTGTCACAGGAGAAGTTTATGGAAGATTCCATGATCATCCACCTTGCAAATTGTCACTGCCATTTGTCTACTCTCGCCCATCGCACCCTACATAAGGGCTTTTGGGTATGAATCACACTTTTTACTCTGAGTAGGTGAGATGCATTGCACCCTTTGCACTGGGCAGTCTGTATGGTCCAGTTTTGACCAGTTCTGAGCAGTTTTCTGTGGAGAACTTCTGGGAGATGATGTAATCAGCTGACCTTGTTCCTTTAGGGTGTGAAGCAACACTTTTAGGGATTTATAAGCCCTTGGTTTATGGACATGTATGATTGGGGTTGCAGTGCCCAAAAATGTCTATAACAGTTGCCCCTTAAAGCATGAGGTCGTTAATCTTTTGATGTCGGGTGAAATTCTTTATCATGAGGATTCGAAGGTTTTTCAAGCTGGAAGGCGACCTGTAATAAGATACAATACAATACATCATATTCATAATATTTTTCATGATCTAGCTGAGGCGGGCATTCCCATGCTCAACTTTATAAATTCATTTTCATGTACATAGGATAGACAATCGTCTGTGAAGCAGACTGATGATTCGGACAAAGTCATCATCCTTTGATTCAGATGATCATTTGTTCGACAATGATGTACATTTGATGTCTTTATATTCCCGAATATATCGCAGCCCGGATGGATGAAACTAGATCCAGGGTCTTCAAACTCGTTCAATCTTCACTCGGAGTACAAGTCGATCCATGTGAGAGATGTTCTGGAGTCGAACATGGAAAGACATCACCTGATTACCAGCCAATGATGTAAGCTGTTAATAGGTGCGAGAGGAATCAACGATAATGATGATGACCCTCAAGGTACGACACTATAACTCACGTGCTGTGAAAATGGGACTTGGTGTTGAACACCATGTAAAATCTTTCGGTCGAAGGCCATTGATGTAAACCTGTCGCCTGAAGTGAGAAACTTGCCATTGAGGCATGCAAGCTTCAAAGTATTGAAAGGGTTGTTCCTAGGTCGACTTCTTGGATAATGAGCTGTCGTCGACAAGAAGTGACCCGTCATAGGAGGGCCTTAATGAATCCCACATCTACGACACGGAATGGAGTAAATGATTTTGGAGGTGAAAACGATCTGATGATACAGGGTTCAGGGTGGCGGTCATGAAAGAATGGAGCGTAAATGTATTGCAGCGGATGAGACAGGTGAATTCTCTGAGCGACTTCTCTTGAACATACCAGCGACACTAAGATGGATTGGTAGCGTTAACCCCAAAGATGGATGGTACGATGGACCAATGGTAATATGACCGGTGAATGGAATAACCCAACCCGACTCGGACGTGGAGTGAAAGTGTCATGTTCAAGAGTGACTTGCTACCAATAAAGTTTATTCAAGTTCTTCCCAATTTTCCCCAGTCATTGCTGACCAGTACCTCTTTATTTTTATCAGGCTTGAGGAGGATAACATATGCTTGTTCTATAATTTTCCCTTCGGGCGAACCTATCGCTATGTTTTAACGAGCCTAGTGACAGTGAAACTTGTTCTCGTCTATATGGACAAGTTTGTCGCTATTGATTTTAACGAGTTTAACGACAATGATAACTCGGTCCTTTTTCAATTTTAGAGAGTCTGAAAAGGGACAGAAAGGAAACTCCAATAATCCTTTTTCGTCATGTAATCCCTTAAGTCCGAAAAAGTATAAAATAATACGAAAGGGATGAATTTTCGATAGTTTTAACGAGCCGAATAAGACAAGTTCTCGATATTTTTGTGTAATAATCCCTCAGGTCCAAAAAGATTAAAATCTAGAGGAGGGATAGCACTCCCGGTAGCTTTAATGAGTTGGAGAGGCCAACCGCTCGGCAATCTTTTCATATTTTACGAGTCAGATGAAAAGAGCTTAAAAGAGACTTGTTTTTTGAGGAACGAGTGATAATTTCGGGTAGCAGCTGATTCCAGGTAAGGTTTGGAATTTTCCAATCACGGCAGTGTCACAAGGATGGCTAACAAGATCACTTGTCGCAGATGTTCCTCAAAAGGGGTAAACAATCAAATGGAGGCGTACGATCGGATAAAACAGAGTGGAGGTGATGATGAGAACACGACCAAGGCTCAAAAGCTGATTATAATGCGTTCACAATGGTTATTTACTGGAGATTGGTTCATTTTTTAATGAGCTTAAACTCTGGGGAAACATTTGCTCGTCGCTTAGGTTTAATTTTTAACGAGCTTGAACTTCACATAAAAACTGTTCGTACCAGTCGTATAATAAGGACGTCTCATCGATAGATTCCATTTTTATGGAGCTTGCACCTTTCGAAGCTTTGCTCCGTATCCTTTCGTATGCAAGCTAAGAACGACCAACTACTGTCCTAGGGGTTAGTTGACTACTACTATCAGGTAGGAAAATTTTTCCTTTACTTTTCTGGTGCCATTTGGCCCCTGCAAAGGCGAACGGTCGATTCGACCACTCACCCAACTTAAGCAGTTGGAGTTAGCGGAACTATAGAGGTCACTTTTAACTTGTGCACAAAAGGTTTGCATGCCCCCAGGTATAGCAAAGTAGAGTTTCCAGGTTGTAGAAATTTTGAATAATATGACACTTATTCACAAAGATTATCCCGATTATACACTATTGCGGAATACATAACCTCCTCTATGTTGATCATCAATTTAGCAGCATTAAAAACAATGAAACATCAATTGCATGCACACATTAACACAATATGTAACCTGGGGAAAGCATACAACTGAAAACCCCACACTATCTGTATATTATAATGATTTAGAACATGTAACAATACATAGTACAATACCCCTCACAAGTACTCAGTACTATCTCCACCTGTTACACACAAACTAGCTCAGATCTGATGCCTCAAATCTCCTCCACTGTTTGCCTGCCTCCACTGCGCAATCCTGCAAGAGAATAATGATGAATGGCTGAAGCAAACTTGTATTTCCTTGGCTGAACCATGCAATCCTCATTGTCATTACTCAATCCCATTGATTGTGCAAGATCTCATGCACAACTATAGTCACAACTGACAGCAATCTCAACCTCTAACACCTGTCTCCACTGAACTGTCCATGCACTGAGTTAACTGATGTATTCTTTAGTTGCTTTATGAGTTAATAATTAGTGAATTAATCAATAATTAGTTCACATCCACTAGTGTATTCTACAGTTAGACTAAATACAACTAGTTTAACCAAGTCAAACTGAACACAACTCCATCAACTCCTCAATCAACTCCACCAAAACTCAACCACTTGAGTTCTAACTAAAGTCCACCATGCAATAGCTCAACCGACCCACAAGAAAATCACATTTCCTTCTGACAGCTGCATGTGCCACATCTGTAGCTCAAACTGAAGTGATCCAAGAGGATAAGATAATGTTTATAGTCCAAATATTATTATGAGACAATAATATTCGACTGTTCTATTTTTAGCCTGGCAGTCTAAAAATAGAAACCGCCCATATGTCTAAAAATAGAAGTCCATCTATTTTTACCAACATGACCAATCATCCACAAAAAAAATCTTGCAACTCATAGACCATGATCCATATGTCTAAAAATAGACATAGTCTAAAAATAGACTTTGCGCCAAAAATAGCCTGCGGGGCCACTTAGTGAAGGCGACTTCTTTCCACTAAGCTCCATCATCTTGTTGCATTCTCAACACTCCCTCTCAACAAGATATGGATTATCAACAACCCCTATCCTGCCTTGGTGGTATTCGAATTTTCTCCTGGTGAGCGCCTTCGTCAAGATATCAGCATCCCGATCCTCCGTTGGAATGTATGAAAGTAACATGATTCTCCGCTGCACACAATCTCTGATATGATGGTACCTGATGTCAATGTGCTTAGATCTATCATGAAATACTGGATTAACCGAGAGTTTAATGGAACTCTGGTTATCACAGTAAATCACAGTAGGCTCCAAGTATGAACCGAACAACCCGACCAGGATCTTCCTCATCCATATAGCCTCGCATGCAGCCAAACTTGCTGCCATATACTCGGCCTCTGCTGAACTGAGTGCCATGGATCTCTGCTTCCTGCTGTACCAAGAAACTGCTGTCGACCTGATACTGAAGACCCCTCCAGATGTGCTCTTTCTGTCCGTTGGGCTCCCTACCCAATTTGCATCTGTGAAGCCACATAGCTTCACCTCATCCTCCTGTCTGTACCACAATCCATATCCCGATGTGCCTATGAGATAATGCAATAAATGCTTGCCTGCCTTCCAGAAGAGCTTGGTTGGCTTAACCATAGCTTGTGAAAGCTGGTTAACAACATAGAATATATCGGGTCGTGTATTGACCATATACATAAGCGACCCCACCAACTGTCGATAAACAGTGGCATCCACTACTTCCGCCGAAGTAGCATCCTCCTTCCTCCAACCTGCAGGAAGAGGAGTATCAACAGGCTTGCAGCCATGCTTGTTGAACTTCTCCACTATCTCCCGAGCATACTTACCCTGAGAAACAAATAGTCCATCATTGCGCTGCCAAATTTCCAATCCAAGGAAATAATGAAGGAGGCCCAAGTCCTTCATCTCAAACTCCTTAGCAAGCTCATCCTTGCATGAAAGTATCAACAACTCATCACTTGTTAGAGTAAAATCATCTACATAAAGTACAATGATAAGAAACTTACCCTCCACCACAATTTGGTATAGGTTAGGATCCGCCTCACTCTTGGAGAATCCAAGTCCGGTGAAATAACTGTCTATCCGTGTGTACCAAGCACGTGGTGCTTGTTTCAACCCATGCAACGCTCTCTTGAGCCTGCACACATGTGACTCGTTGCTGAAGATCTCAAAACCTTCGGGCTGCTCTATGTACACCTCCTCCTCAATGACTCCATTGAGGAACACAGTCTTCACATCCATCTGATGAATGTGCCACCCCATTCGCGCTGAGAGAGAAAGAATCGTCTGTATGGAAGAATACCTTGCGACAGGTGCAAAGGTCTCCTCATAATTGATCCCCTCTATCTATGAAAAGCCTCGGGCAACAAATCTTGCCTTGTACTTCTCCACAATCCCGTCAGCTGCCTGCTTAACTTTGTAGATCCATCTCGAACCCACCACTGATTTCCCTTTCGGTCTTGGGACAATCTCCCATGCACTATTTCTAACAATCGAATCATACTCTTCTACCATGGCATCTACCCATGGGGATCCTCCACAGCTTCCTCGAAAGAGGATGGCTCAGTCACAACACATTTTCTCACAAGAGCCATGTATCCAGTGTACCGATCAGGTGACTGTCTCTGTCTACGTTGAGCTGTAGGTGGTCCTACAACCTTCTCTGCATCTTGAGCCAGTCGCTCAGCTTTTGTCAAGCGCTTTCACCCTCTGATGGTTGGCGCTACATGAGTGGTCTCTTCCACTCCATGAACTTTGTCCTGTGGCTGATCCACGTCCTGAAGCTCATCTTTAGGAACTAATAGCTCCTCATCTGCATGCAAGTGTGGCTCCCTCTCAAGTGAACACTTCATGGCTTTCTCCTCCTGAAATTTTATATCCCGTCGCACAACAGTCTTGCCATTGTCTAGAAAATACACACAATAGTTGTGGGGCGTATCAGTGTACCCCAAAAATATCCCAACCTCTGCGGTTGGCTCCAGCTTCTTCCTGGCATCCTTCGTCACATGCATGTAAATGATAGAATAAAAAATCCTCAAATAAGAAATATCATGTCTCTTACCAGAATAAGCCTCCTCGGGTATACTCATGCGAAATATCCTGTGAGGACAACGGTTCTGCACATATATTGCAGTATTTCATGCTTCCGCCCACAAGTGAAGGGGTAGGCCCTGATCATGCAACATAGCCCGTGCAGCACCCATGATCGTTCTGTTCTTCCGCTCAGCAACCCTGTTCTGCTGTGGGTTATGGGGAGCTATGAGCTCTCTTCGAATCCCTTCTGCGCTGCAGAAGTCCTTGAACTTGCCAGAGATGTATTCACCACCATTGTCACTCCTAAGAGCCTTCACCTTCTTCCCCGACTCCTTCTAGACCAGTGCTTTGAACTCACAGAACTTTGAGTATGTTTCACTCTTCTTCTGCATGAAGAAGATCCAGCACTTTCGAGAGAAATCATCAACAAAGATCACATAATACCTGTGCTTTGTTGTCGAAGCTACTGAGAAAGGTCCACACACGTCTGTGTGAATTCTCTCAAGGATTGTTGTGGCACGACTATCCTTCTTGTGAAAGGTGGCTTTCACAAACTTTCCCAAAGTACACCCCTTGCACTGATCTGACTGCGCAAGAGTGCCTTTAGGAAGCCCTGTAGTAATCTACTGCAGTATCTTCAAGGCTCCATGGTGAAGGTGACCCAATCTCCTGTGCCACAGCTCACCAATCCTTCTGCCTTGCATGCCATTGCTGCGTAGCCATCTACATGCAACTGATAAAGGTTCCTGAATCGAACCCCTATCTTTCGGGTTTCTCCAGTTGTCTTACTGCGCAGGAAAGCCTTTCCCTCGCTGAAAACAACATCATATCCCTTGTCTTCTAACATCGCCACAGAGATAAGATTCTTCTTCAATCTTGGAACATGCATCACTTCCTTCAATACAAAGGGTTTACCAGACTCCATCTCAAAGGAAATGGTACCAATACCGTTCGCACTGTATCTACCATCATCGCCCATCTCGATGTGCACTCCAAGATCTTTCTCCTCCAGATTAGAAAACAAATCTCGATCTCCTGTCATGTGAAAAGACACACCACTGTCCAAGAACCATACCGATCCCATCACACTTGATACCAAGCATGCGATCAATGAAAAATCAAGCTCAAACTGCGAGGCTAAGGCCTCTCCTGCTGCAGATCCAGCAACTTGCTTATTTTTCTTCTTCTGCGGACAATTTGTGGCATAGTGTCCGTGCTGGTGACAGTGAAAGCACTTCACCTTGGACATGTCCTGCTTCTTGCCTTTTGCACCGGAATGAGAAGCTTTCTTGTTCTTCCCCTTCTTTGCTTTGGCAGCCAAAGCGCAATTTTCTTCATCAGGTGCCTTTGATGAAGATCCGTCCCTGGTATTCCGCCTGATCTCCTCCTGCACAAGATCTGACCAAAGTCTCTCCCATCCTGGAAATTTCTCCTGACCATTGACAGAGTCCTGATAGGAATGCCAACTCTTCGGAAGACCAAGGAGAGCCAAGCTCACCAAGTCCTCATCATCGACAGTCACCCCCACACTTCCCAGCTCATCCCTGCACTGAGTGAACTTCGTGAGATACTTGGGCATACTGTCACCCTTCTCGCACTTAATGTTTTTGAGTTTATCCTTGAGCACCAACTTCCTCTGATCACTCTTGCTTTGGAATAGATCTGTCAACGCTTTCCACATCAAGTATGAAGAAGCGTTTCCATGCAGGCTGGACACAATGTGATCCTTCATGCCCTCCAATAGAATCCTTCGACACTTTGCTGTCTTCTTTTGCCAAGCATCAACTTGCGCAGTATCAGTAGAGTTTGGGACCTCAGCCTCTATGAACTCCTTCGGTCCATTATCATCTAACACCGCCTCCATCTTGTCTTTCCATGCAATATAATTCGAGCTGCCCTCAAGAGCATACTCCAATCGCAATCTGTTGAAAGACATGTCAACTTTGACACCAGAAAACATTGCTGCAAATTCGAATTCCACCAGCTCAAAACTCAACCGCCTCTGATCTAAAATTCGTGAGAACAAAGTATTTCTCATACAGAGATTGACTGTATGAGCTTTTACCGGATATCTCACCTTCCAAAAGAAGGATGAATCCAGAGGCCACCTGGCCCGATTACAGACTTTGCCTAAAGAAATAAAATGTAAACACGTTCTGAATAATAGATCTGATGATCAACTGCTCTGATACCATGTAGAAATTTTGAATAATATGACACTTATTCACAGAGATTATCCTGATTATACACTATTGTGGAATACATGCATAATACATAACCTCCTCTACGTTGATCATCAATTTAGTAGCATTAAAAACAATGAAACATCAATCGCATGCACACATTAACACAGTATGTATCCCAGGGAAAGCATACAGGTTAAAACCCCACACTATCTGTATATTATAATGATTGAGAACATGTAACAATACATAGTACAATACTCCTCACAAGTACTCAGTACTATCTGCACCTGTTACACACAAACTAGCTCAGATCTGATGCCTCAAATCTCCTCCATTGTTTGCCTGCCTCCATTGCACAATCCTGCAAGAGAATAATGATGAATGGCTAAAGTAAACTCATATTTCCTTGGCTGAACCATGCAATCCTCATTGGCATTACTCAATCCCATTGATTGTGCAAGATCTCATGCACAACTATAGTCACAACTGACAACAATCTCAACCTCTAACACCTGTCTCCACTGAGCTGTCCATGCACTGAGTTAACTGATGTATTCTTTAGTTTCTTTATGAGTTAATAATTAGTGAATTAATTAATAATTAATTCACATCACTCATCACTAGTGTATTCTGCAGTTAGACTAAATACAACTAGTTTAACCAAGTCAAACTGAACACAACTCCATCAACTCCTCAATCAACTCCACCAAAACTCAACCACTTGAGTTATAACTGAAGTCCACCATGCAATAGCTCAAGAAAAGCATATTTCCTTCTGACAGCTGCATGTGCCACATCTGTAGCTCAAACTGAAGTACTCCAAGAGGATAAGATAATGTTTATAGTCCAAATATTATTATGAGACAATAATATTCGACTGTTCTATTTTTAGCCTTGCAGTCTAAAAATAGAAACCGCCCATATGTCTAAAAATAGAAGTCTATCTATTTTTACCAACATGACCAATTATCCACAAAAAACATCCTGCAACTCATAGACCATGATCCATATGTCTAAAAATAGACATAATATAAAAATAGACTTTGCGCCAAAAATAGCCTGCGGGCCCATTTAGTGAAGGCGAATTATTTCCACTAAGCTCCATCATCTTGTTGCATTCTCAACATAGGTTACCCTTCAATTTGAAGACAAAACATTTGTTCTCTCGGGAAGGCCTACCTTTTCAGGTTACCCTTCAATTTGCGGACAAAACATTTGTTCTATCAGGAAAGGCTTACCTTTTGACGGAGGTACCTTATCCTAGTCTAACTCCATTTTCCTATACGGAAGGGTGTCAGACCGGTTGTATATCCTTTGTGGAAACCTACTCTATACCCAGAGTTTTCTTGCCGGAGCAGGCCAAGGTGCATGCCCCCTGGGTTTCAGTCATGTCCCCCGAATTACTCGCGCTCTTAAGGTGGATGGACTAGAGATTGATGAGACATTCCTTGCGTGAAATGACCATTTAGGGATGGCATTTGACTATTAGCTATGTGTGAGCCGAGGAACTAAAGCTGGTCTATGAGCTGGACCACTTGGCCTTCGTACGGAAAACACATTACTCTAAAAATTGAGGAGACAATGGCTCCCATGCTATAAATATAGTCGCACCCAAGGAGTAGATTATAATCTAGAGGTCCTTGGACTACCATTATGTTCATATAAATGGTTTTCCTTCTCAAAGTATAGGCACATTTGGAAGGATCCCTAATGGTTGACTGGTTCCTTTATCAAAGCCTGTCAGATTTCTCATCTCAGGCATAAGCGATGGCGAGCCAAGCGCTTTCCAAGCAGTCGAGGAAAGGATACTCACAGAAGCCCATTCATCTATGATGGTACTGACCATGACCATTCTGTAAGCTTGTACAATGATTCAGAATGGTACACTAGCCGGTAAACGAGGTTTGCCTAGTAGATTCCAATCGAAGGAAACGACTAGGTTTCTTGGAGGTGGGACCGAATAGACGGCCGGATATGACTCTAAAGAACTTCCTTCCTGTGGTAAAGGAATGGGTACATTGCCCCCATGTTCATCAATGTCTGTGTTTATGAAAATAATTTGAACGGTGTTGTTCTCATTCTCTTCGGTGACTGTATCATTTGAAGATGGACCTTCCGAAGGCAAGACCGGGTCGACTACCGCCTCGACCTTTTGAATTTCGTCTGGTGTGGATTCAGAGGGTTTATCTTCAACGATAGATGCTTCGACCAACTCTAACGGCGTGTCAGTCAGATTTTCAACTAGTGATGGACTCGGCAAGAGCTTCTTGTATCCAGAAGGAAGTTGCAGCGGTGAAGTAGGACGGTTATCCAAGACTCTTTTAGCTTCGTCTAGGAAGGGACAATGGTGGACGACGTGATCGCCTTCACACAGCTTACAAGGAAATTTACATTTCCTTTTCTGTCCAGATACTTCGCTTTCACTAGTTGACGATGTACTTTCAACATGATCGTCAGAGGTTTATGACACCGAATTGTGCAACCTAGGAGACCAGTCCCTTAAGATCTGAGGGATGCAAGGAAAATCTCGATGATAGTGGTCTCCTTTGCAAATGACACATGGAGATTTAGGATTGGATGGTGCAGTGTGTGGATTTTCGCTAGACGACAGATGGTTTCCCCTTTTTGCTTTTGGCTCCTTCTTCTTCTTTTCCTTCTTCTCCTTCCCCTTCTTCTCCTTCTTAGCTACTTGATTTTCAGCTTTACCAGCTTCATCAAGTGAAGAGGAAGGAGGAGAGGGAGAAACGGACGAAGTAGAAGCTTGGGGGGTAACTCTCGTATCATCTAATTGCTGACTTGATTGTTCAGGAATTACGGTGTTCTGAATGACAGAGGTAGAGAAGAGCCATATTGGCAAGCCAATTGTCAATCTTGGAAGTGACAACGTGGCCATATGAGGTGCACCAACATCTCCCCAAGAGGAGAAAGGACTAGGATTTCCTCCAAGGGGGAATCCTTGGTTGGTAGACTCCATTTCCCTCAACGTAATACCAACACGGGAATAGTGATATTATTCCGATTAAAATAAATTTTAGACGCTTTGACACAACTTGTTTTTTTCAATTTTAAGAGTCGAGAAAAAACAAAAGATGACTCTAGTCGCCTTCGATTTTTAATGAGCCTAAAGTGACAAGTGCTCAGATGGACCTTTTCCTTTAAGGAGTCTGAAAAGGAACGAAAGAGACTACTTTGGAAGTCTAGACAGAGGGATTACCAAACCAATCGCAAAAATACAGAATACTTTTTACGGTACGGCAGTCAATCTTCCCGAATGCTGTGTTCAGTGCATTGTGATCGATAGGGCGGCAGACACGGCTTCCTAAGGATAAAGGATATAGCCTATTGTGGTCTCCCAATATATACTCGATGGTATGTGGGAGGACAAGTCCATACTGGCTCTTGTCGTCTCAAAGAGGATGAATCACCCAACTAGCAATGAAAGTGATAGTTACCAGGTTTTACGACGTCGGAATACGTCTCTAGCCTAGACTTCTAAATGTTGCGCGTTAGGTTCCAAAGCGTTTTTATGTTCATTGAATTTATTTTATAGTTGATCTTGGTTAAGAAATTTTCCTTTCAGGTTCACCGCGTGATGTAGATATATAATTCCTAAAATGCAGCCTAAGATGATAAACAATCGTTTAATCTTCTTTTGCAATGAAAATCCTTGCTACTAAGGAAAGAGAAATGAGATTCTTTCAACATAGAGCACAGAGCACACAGTAGATGCATTGTCCTAAATCAAACCAACAAGCAGTCTAAATGCAAATGCACATGCATGTATTTGTTTTCCGCTTTCTTAATGTGTGAATGACAAAAAGAACGTTGAGTACAAATCTGAATTATCTTTTTCAAAGCGACAATACTAACAAATTTCTCTTCAAAACGAAAGGAAGATAATGACGACACTTTGCAATTTCGAATTAAAAATTGTTTTCGACACTTGAAAAAACTACTAATTCAAATCAAATACAAGAGTAACAGTATAATCGACCATCAAGAACAATAGGATTCTCTTCTATGACTGAAAACAACACTTGCGACACTTCCAGATCAAGAAACGACAGTTCGATTATGCTACTTCTTTGTAAAAGAGAACTGAGAATGGCACACAATACACAAAAACATTCACAATTCTTTGCATAATGGAGGCGGAATCATGGAAAGAAAGGGGGTTTCCACAGTGGTATACTGATCACAGACAGCAAAACTCCTGAATAAAGGTGAAGAGAGTGAACAAAACAACCAAAATATTGAAGCAGAAGAGGTCTTGTCTGATCAGCGCACCTATAACACAGGGAAGGTGCGATGCAGCGCACCTACTACACACGGGAGGTGCGTTGCATCTAGATTCCCAAGAAGAGAAGGTGCGATGGTCTAGGGATGAGACTTCAACTTGGTTCTTGGTCATAGTTTGTAGCTCAGTTTAGGGATTTAGGTCAAGAAACTGATGTTCAGTAAATATAAATCACAGGGGTTGATCTGATGAGGTTACTAGAGCCACCACCAGGGCAAATCGATTGTTTAGTTTATAAACAAAACCCGGAGATAGACTGAAGCAGCATTGATCTACTTTGAACTTGCATAGCAAATGCAGTTCAAAGGCTAGCTGGCTTGACTTCAGGCTCCGTTTGTAAGTTTATAAAACAAACAAATATAGACAAGTGAACAAGCTATTCGCTCCCCAACGGAGTCACCATTTTGTTATCGGTAAATCTAGTGTCCACTCGGAGCTGCTAGTCCCACTAAGACGGGTAGCTATCTTAGAAACAAACAAACCAAAACTACTTTTGCTTTCCTTTATAAGAAGTAGATAAGAGGGGAACAAAGGACACCAACCTCAATCTTGCGCTTAGTTCCTCGCTTGGTTCCTCTCCCTTTTGACAGATCTTTGCCACTCCTTCTCCGCTTACCCAGCTTCAAAGAGCACCTGTAGATTCAAAGCAGCATAATACTATCGAAGAATAGAGATCTACAATCATAAACAATATAGGACCAGATATATATTGACCACACAAATGCATATATTATCTAACATACAAGAATGTGGAGGAAAACTTAAATAACTTTATTAATATCAAGAATAGCAAAGAGGATTACAACCAATTGTTCTGACCCAGCGTCATCCTCTCAGCATGAAAGCCCTTCTTCACCTCATGAAAATCTTAGATCACCCAACACTATGATATCGCACCAAGAAACCAACAACACTTCCTTACAAGATACAAGATTCCAGCCTCTGGATCTCTATGATGAGGGATCCATATATAGATGATTGCAGGGGGGTGAGTCAGCTTCTGAGATTTTGATTAGTGCCTTCTCTCTGATAGTTCTTGATTCCACTTGGAGATTGATGATCTCTTACTCATCTTTGGGCGAATTCAGAGAGGCAAGTGTCACAGGAGAAGTTTCTGGAAGATTCCATGATCATCCACCTTGCAAACTGTCTCTGCCATTTGTCTACTCTCGCCCATCACACCCTACATAAGGGCTTTCCAGTATGCATCGCACTTTTTACTCTGAGCAGGTGAGATGCATCACACCCTCTGCACTAGGCAGTCTGTATGGTCCAATTTTGACTAGTTATGAGTAGTTTTTTGTGGAGAACTTCTGGGAGATGATGTAATCAGCTGACCTTGTTCCTTTAGGGTGTGAAGCAACACTTTTAGGGACTTAGAAGCCCTTGGTTTATGGACATGTATTATTGGGGTTGCAGTGCCCAAAAATTTCTATAACAATTATCGGTCGAGCAAGTCAACCATGCTCGATGTGCGTATGATGTTGGATTTGGTGGAGCCCAGATCGGACGGCTGAGATTGTGTCCGATAGAAAGAAGCGGAAT
Organism: Pinus tabuliformis; assembly: GCA_031772625.1. Taxonomy (NCBI): domain Eukaryota; kingdom Viridiplantae; phylum Streptophyta; class Pinopsida; order Pinales; family Pinaceae; genus Pinus; species Pinus tabuliformis. The sequence continues at coordinate 1,062,178,064 of CM062815.1, forward strand.
CGACAAGGAATTAAACCGTGATTTAAAAGGATTTGGAATCCGTTTGAGATAGGGGTTGAATGGTTAAAGCCATGAATGGAGACAGTTGAAAAGAGTGGGAGGATTTGGAGAAGAGTCCAAGCGACCAAGAAAGAGACAGTGAACAATGAACCCCGAGAGGAGGACTGAACACAGAGAACAGTAAATCCAAGCAGAGGAGACAGAGGGCCAAGCTGACCATAGGCAACATCAAGCACCAGAGAGCTTGAAGCTTCAAGCCTTCCCATAGAGGAATATGTCCGGACTGAGCATCACATTTGGCTCTTTCCACTGTAGACCAAGGGTCACAGAGTTGGTAGGAAGAAAAAGAGTCTGTGAACTCCGAGTGGCTTGGGGAATCCAAGAACCACCCTAACAAGCAGAACATGCTTCAGGAGAACTCACATTGAGTCCCTATATTGTAATTTCTCTGCTCTAAGACACAATAAAACAAGGCCACCACTGAAAGCTGGACCGGAGACGTAGCCCTGGAGAATAGGGTGAAATCCTTATTAAAAATTCTTGTGTCTTTGTGTTTCTTACTATATTTCTCTACTGTCTTCCCATTTATTTTATGTGTATTGGTAATCTGATCGATTCGTTGCTTAAATAACACAAAACAAAAACCATCACATGAGTCTGTGATATCTTTTTGTTTATTAAATCTTTAACTGAGGTCACCCATAGGGTGCTTATCAGATCAAGTGGTATCAGAGCTCTAGGCTGTAAGGTTAGACAAGCTTGTGTTGGTTTAGCTATGAATGCTCACTAGATCAAAGCTCAAACTAGGAGAAGGAGAGTTGGTGGAAACTAATCCTGAAATTGGGAGAGTCTATTCTCGGAAGACAATGTCAGAAGAAGGTTCTATATGGTCGGACCCTCAATTCATAGAAAGTTTCCTAGCTATAAAGTCTATGGTAGAATAAATGTATAGGCACTTTAGAAAGCATAAGGATGAAGATTCATTAGGCTCTAAGTAAGATAAAGAAGAAGATGAATCTCATTCCCATGACCACTCAAAAGGAAAGGGAAAAGAAGAAAGCTTTCCTACACCTCCTAGTAGCCCTGTGCATAATAAGAAAGAATCTTTGATTAAACTAGATGTTAAATTTGATTTGCATATATATGATGGAGAGATAAATGCTAAAAAGTTGGACAGTTGGATTAGACAAATTGATATGTATTGCAGGGTACAGAACATAGACTCAGACAAGAGTAAGATTCAGCTGGCAAGCCTATGCCTAGGAGGCACTGCCTTGGTTTGGTGGGAAGGCAGAACCCAAGATGATATGAAGAGGCATGGTAAGACCATCTCTGTCTGGAGTGAATTTGTTACTGCAATCAAAAATCAGTTCTATCCATTGGCCTACATGCAACAAGCCATGATGAGTTGGCAAACTCTTCGGAAGTTGAAAGGGCAAAGTGTGCAAGGGTATACTCAAGAATTTAGAAAGAGAGCATTGATGTTGGGTATCTCGTTAGACTCACCAGAAACTCTTTTAAAATACATTGGTGGTCTACACAGCTACATGAGGCATACCATCCTCATGTTTAATCCCACTAGTATAGATGAGGTATCTGTACAAGCCACCCATCTAGAAGCTAGAGGAAAGAATAGAAATCCAAAAGTTGGGGGACCATCCCAACCCATTGTAAGCAAGAGCAAGGAGAAAAGAAAGCAGAAGTGGAAAGCAAGGAAGGCTAACACTGCACAGAAAGGCAAAGCTTTGTGCACTCACTGTAAAAAGGAGGGGCATGATGATGAGCATTGTTGGATTCTGCATCCAGAGCTGAGGCCTAAGAAGTCCGAGGGCAAGAAGAAGAAGACTGCTGCAGCTATTCAGAAAGATTTGGGGTCAGACTCGGGAGATGAAACAATCATTGCAGCCACAGGTATAAAAGGTAAGAATTCTGAAGCATCTACTAGTAATTCTGCTCAATCTGTTATTGATGAAGAACATGGGAGAAAAAGGCATGAGCTTTTCCATATTCGAGTTGTTTCCAAGAATCAAAAGATTGATACTTTGTTTGATAGTGGCTCACAAGTTAATCTAATTTTTGAAGAAATTGTAAATAAATTGGGATTAACAACTACACCTCATAGGAAACCATACCCATTAGGATGGTTGAATGATAAAGCACAACTACAAGTGACTAGACAGTGCAAACTCAAGTTTTCTTTTGGGTCAACATTTGTAGATGAGGTTGAGTTAGATATAATTCCTTTGGATATATGTGGAATTGTTTTAGGAAGTCCTTATTTGTATGATAGAAAGGCTATTTTCTATAGAGCTGAGAACAAGTATCTACTTGTGAAAGAGGGAATCGAATACTTTGTAAGAGCTCACAAGCTCAAGAATAATTATACTCTCATAAACTCAGGACAGATGAAAAGAATGATAAATTCATGCAAACAGTTCTTACTAATGGTTGTAAAGGAAAGGAAAACTAATAAAACCAATGTATTTGAGGGCTGTAATTCTGATCAGCAAGCTGATATAGAAAATATTGTTTCAGAGTATGATGTCTTGTTTCAAGAACCTCAAGGTCTGCCACCCAAAAAGGGAATAGTACATGATATTATTTTGCAGCAAGATGTTCCTTTGCCTAACATTGGGATGTACATGTTATCTGCTTTAGAGAATGCTGAAATCAAGAAGCAGGTGCAGGAGTTGCTCGAGAAAGGGTTCATCAGGCCTAACACATCACCATGTGGGTCACCAATTGTTCTGGTGAAAAAGAAAGATGGCTCGTGGAGAATGTGCATTGATTATCGAGCACTGAATAAAATAACGATAAAAAATCGTTATCCCCTTCCTCGCATAGATGATCTTTTAGATCAATTGAAGGAAGTTGTTTATTTCACCAAGCTGGATTTGCACAGTGGATACCATTAGGTCAGAGTTGCAGCGCAAGATGCATGGAAGACTGCTTTCAAAACAAAGCAGGGATGTATGAATGGCTGGTTATTCCTTTTGGCTTGACCAATTCCCCTGCTACTTTCATGAGATTAATGAATGATGTACTCAGACCTTTTCTTGATGATTTTGTTATTGTGTATCTGGATGACATTCTGATTTTTAGTAAAACGTGGGAAGAACATTTAAAGCATGTTAAGCAGACATTAGATGTTTTGAAAAGAGAGAAACTTTATGTTAAACTCTCCAAATGTGAATTTGGCAAAACCTCTCTAAATTATTTGGGTCATATAGTAGGGGGAGGTGAATTGAAAATAGATCCCTCTAAAGTGGCAGTCATCATAAACTGTCCTAAACCCAAGTCTGCTACAGCAGTGAGAAGCTTCTTAGGAGCAGATCAGTATTGGAGGAAGTTTATTTTAAACTTTTCCTCAATTGCAGCTCCCTTACATGCTTTGACAGGATTGAACAAGGTGTTTCAGTGGGGAGGCAAACAACAGAAAGCCTTCGACACCTTGAAAGACAAGATTAGTACAACACATTTACTAGCACTGCCAGATCTACAAAGACTGTTTGAGATCCAAACTGATGCCAGTGACTATGCCATGGGAGCAGTGTTGACACAACACGGTAAACCCATATGTTATCATTCTGAGACTTTTAATCCTGTAGTAGTTAACTATCCTACATATGATAAGGAATTGTATGCATTAGTTCAGAGTGTGAAAAAGTGGAAACATTATTTAATGGGCAAAGAAACAGTAATACATACTGATCATCAGCCACTTCAATACTTACACTCCCAAACTAAATGGCAGCAATAAAGACATTATAGATGGATGGGTTTCCTACAACAGTTTCATTTAGTCATCAGATATAAAAAGGGCATACATAACAAGGTTGCGGACATGTTATCTAGACCCATTATAAATGCATCTACCATACTTAAGCATAATTCTGTGCTGCATGAAAGCTACATAGAACAGTATTCTCAGGACATGGACTTTAAATATGTATTTGCAACTTTGAGTCAAGGCAAAAGAGTAGAAGAATTGGACGATCATGTGAAGGACCGACTCTTATATCATTGTGTGAAACTCTGCATTCCACAAACTGAGAGAGCAAGGATAATTAGGGAAGCACACACTTCCCTGATATCAGGTCACTTTGGGGTAAGTAAAACAGTTGCACAGCTGCAAAGGTTTTGCTATTGGCCAAGAATGAGTGAGATAGTTTCTAGATATGTAAAGGGGTGTGTTATGTGTGATAAGAGCAAGCCGAGCAATAGAAAACTAGGCTTATACACTCCCTTGCCAGTTCCTTCTCACCCTAGGGAAAGCATTTCCATGGATTTCGTGGGAGGACTGCCTAAATCTAGGAAAGGTCATGACTATCTATATGTTGTTGTGGATAGGTTCAGCAAAATGTGTATTTTGATACCCTGTAGTAAACATATTACAGCTGAACAAACTGCAAAATTATTCTTTGAACATGTATGGGTTCATTTTGGATTACCCACTTCTATTATATCTGATTGAGACACTCGATTTGTGGGAAAGTTTTGGTCCAGTCTGTGGGAAATAATGGACACCAAATTAAAGAAAAGCACAACTTTTCATCCACAAACAAATGGACAGACATAAGTAGTTAATAGGACAGTGATCCAGTTACTGAGAGGATATTGAAGCAAACATCCTAAGCTTTGGGATGAGCACTTGTGCTATGTGCAGCATGCTTACAATAGAGCCAAACACTCTTCTACACAGAGATCTCCTTTTGAGACCTGTTTTGGTTTCATACCAAGGTCTCCTTTGGATTTTGTCTTTGGTAAAGATACCATGGTTGAGGGACATAGTGATGTGGACAAGGCAACTAGGTTCATTGAACAGATCCAGGAGATCCATCAGGCAGTACAGGAACAGTTGGAAAAGAGCCAGGCCAAGTACAAGGCTAGGCATGATAAGCATCGGGTGGAGCATAGTTTTCAAGTTGGAGACCAAGTCTGGCTGTATATCAGCAAGGATAGGATGCAAGGTGAAGGTAAAAAGCTAAAACCTATCAGGTATGGACCCTTTAGGATACTTGAGAAGATTGGTGAAAATGATTTTCACCTTGATCTGCCAGCTTACATGCACATCTACTCAGTCGTGAACGCAGATTGCTTGAGGTTGTTTGAACCTTCTATGATTGAGGACCCTGAAGAGCAGAGTCAATTACCTTCTGTTGATGACCTACTACCTAAATATCTTAATGAGTTGCAGGAAGACATAGTGCTGGACAGGAAGGTAAGGATGACGCTTAGTGGACTGGTGGAATACCTCAGGATTGGGCTTAAGGGTTCAAAGCCGAGCAGTGCAAAGTGGATTGAGATTGGACAAGTGAGACAAAAGTTTCCTCACTTAGTCGATGCTTGAAGAAAACCAACTTTTGGTGGTCCAAAATCTTTTTCAGTAGGGAGGCCGTGATTCGAATCGGATCCATAGAAAGACTGTCAAAAACCTTGACTGTATCGAGTTGAAAAAATCCTTAAAAAAATTCCAAAACAACAATAAGAAATGCCTTGAACCAGTGGCAATGGTCGCCAACGTAGAACGATGAGGACCTCGGTCAAAGCACGCTGACCGAGGCCCATGGAGACTGCGCAGGAGGTTAAAACAGCCCCTGGGAGCCCTGGATCAGGAAAAGGAGGTGATTTTAATTAATCATGCATCGCTGGGCAAACAGGGCTGAAATGGAAAGCCTTAAGCACTTGGTCACGTTGGGGAGCCAGAGGACCACAAGCGGAAAAAGGAAAAAGTACTAAAGTACAATGGCGGGACCCGCGACCTGGAAATTGGCGGTAATGATCGGGGCACCCTTGAATGGTAAGAGGTTTTGGAGGAAGCGGAGCAATCACACTCAGCGATCGACGCGTGGTAGCTGAGGTGAGAGAAAAATCGCCGTGATCGCGCGTTATCGGTCGAGCAAGTCAACCGCACTCGACGTGCATATGACGTTAGATCTGGTGGAGCCCAGATTGGATGGCTGAGATTGTGCCCGATAGAATGGAGCGGAATCGACAAGGAATTAAGCCACGATTTAAAAGGATTTGGAATCTGTTTGACCGCCACGGTGGAGAAAGAACATATCCATGACATAACCGAAGAAGCGAGCCGACGAAGCATGCTGGCACCAGTTAGATGGGGACACGTGGCACTCCCTGAGCGCTCATGCTAACGCCGAACAGGGAACGCCGAGCACAGATGCAGAAGGTGAATCGATGTAGGTGGGAGAGGAACTGAACATGCATAGGGGTCGAATGGTTAAAACCATGAATGGAGACAGTCGAAAAGAGTGGGAGGATTTGGAGAAGAGTCCAAGTGACCAAGAAAGAGACAGTGAATAGTGAACCCCAAGAGGAGGACTGAACACAGAGAACAGTAAAGCCAAGCAGAGGAGACAGAGGGCCGAGCTAACCATAAGCAGCATCGAGCACCAGAGAGATTGAAGATTCAAGCCTTCCCATAGAGGAATCTGTCCAGACTAAGCATCACATTTGGCTCTTTCCACTGTAGACCAAGGGTCACAGAGCTGGTAGGAAGAAAAAGAGTCTATGAACTCCAAGTGGCTTGGGGAATCCAAGAACCACCCTACCAAGCAGAATTTGCTTCAGGAGAACTCACATTGAGTCCCTGTATTGTAATTTCTCTGCTCTAAGACACAATAAAACAAGGCCACCACTAAAAGCTGGACTGGAGACGTAGCCCTGGAGAATAGGATGAACTCCTTATTAAAAATTCTTGTGTCTTTGTGTTGCTTACTATATTTCTTTGTTGTCTTTCCATTTATTTTTTGTGTATTGGCAATCTGATCGATCTGTTGCTTAAATAACACAGAACACACACCATCACATGAGTCTGTAATACCTTTTTGTTTATTAAATCTTTAATTGAGGTCACTCATAGGGTGATTATCAAATCAACAGAGGAGGTTGTTCCAGTAGAGAATTAGTTTATTATATCTCTGACATGCATGTTAAGGTTTTCCCCCTCACTTTACTCTACTTGATTGAGCTGACAAGGGTTAAACCAAAAACAATCGACTAGAGAAGGTGAAGCTAGTTAGCGTGCAAGCGTTGTGTTTACACCAAGGTTCACTTCGAAGGGTACGTGTTTTCCTTTGACGTATCATGGACTAAGAGTAACAAGTTCATCATACAGAGGCAAGATGACAAATAACCAAGTAGTGATAGCTGTATAAACCCTCTTGTACTTTATCCAGCTCGTTTCATGAGTCACACATGGTTTCATGCAAACTAACCTATGAACGAAACAAGTGAACGAAATAACAATCAACAAAGCAAAGCAAGAGTTGAAGCGAAAATGAAATCGAAACTAGTAAACAAACAAGCAAACAAAGCATGTAAGCAAACAAGCATGCAAGCAAACAAATTGAAAGCGAACACTACTCCTACTCCTACACTAACAGTGCAAGGGCCTGATCACGTGAAGTGGTACTTCCAATGCAGACACCGGTGCGTTGATAGACCCATGTGGGTGAAGGCTTGGTTGGCGAGTAACCCAGTTGTGCAGACCAACATACAAGAAAGATATGACAGTGAAGACAACCACATTTCATGCTTCAAAGTTCCCACGTGACATAAGTGAGTGCATGTGCATGACGGATAGTCCGTGGAATTATCATGGTCTTGTGTGACACTACATGCAAATTTGAAGAAAAAGCACACTCTTGAATGAGACATGTAAGCAAGCGAAAGAAACAAATATAACTTGCATCGTGCACGAGTGCTTTCAATGTAAGACTCCTCCAATGCATGAATAATGGGATCGTGTAGTTCGAGTGGAGGAAGTGTGATCTATGTGTGAGATGGATCTTCAATGCATACAGACGAGTGATGAGGAGCCTTGGTTGATTGAGCAGTTTCATTATCGGAAGTGAGATTAACCTCAAGAGAATGAGGGCCTCACATAACCATTAGCTCGGGCTGATGTGCCTCAATAGTATTGGGTGTCTCAACTTCATCATTAGGTAGATCATCCTAAATCGGTGGCTTCAAAATATCAACTGCGATAGATTCATGATCGTGATAAAAAATGGAAGCAAATGAATCACAACTACCACGATTAGAAAAATCAATGAATTCTTCGACATCCTCATGATCAAATGAATCAAATAGAGGGGTAGATCAAAAGCGAACGAACTCATCCTTTGTGTTTCCAGAAAAGACAAATGAAGGATCAAGTGGATTTTCAATGAATAAATTATCCTCTCCATTGTTGAATGATGGAATAGCATCCGGTGAGTCCTGCGAGTGATCAACAATGGGTGCATATGTAGATGAAGACACACATACAAAATCATGTATGGTAGGTTCACCAAAGAAGCTAGGAAGCAACGTAGGGGGCTCAGACAGAAGGGAGTCATCCTTCGCCGAGTGTTGATGTTCAAGCTCCCACTCATACTCTTCATGAATGAAAGTGCATGTTGGTTGTGCAGCACGAACTCCGTCGATGGGTTGTTCCTCATTCACAACAAGTGAAGAGTTCAGAATGGATGAACACAAGACAACATCATCGGGAGGAAAACCTGGGTGCGAATACGGAGGTCGAAGAAAAGAATGCATATGGGAACTCAACTCAAAGGACTAACAACCAACTCTACGCGAAAATTGAGTGGAGTGATGTTGGGATGGTGTGAAGAATGAACAAATGTGCGAACATGATCCTCAGCATCACTGGGAAATGGTGGAACTGCTGAATAAAAGGGAGATAGACAGTCCATTGAGACAGTGCCTTCTCCCGCATGGGATTATGCAGTTCCATTAACGAATAAGGTTGAGTGAGGTCTGACATCGAGATTTCTCTTGGGATGGGTATATTTCTTAATGAAGTACTTGAACCGGTCCCATAGATAAGCAAACTTCATATGGCTCTTCAGAGCTTGAAACTGTAAGTCACGGAAGCGCTGAAAAAAATCAATAACGGATTCATTTGGGGCCCTCTGTTGCTGTAACAGTTTCCGGTCAAGATGGTGTGGATCAAAATGATGGAACATGTCTTCAAAAAAATCACAAAAGTGCTTACATGAGTGCACAGTGTTAGCCGGTAGGCTAAGCACCCAACGAAATGGGGATTCAAAAAGTGTGAATGCAAGTAGTAGACTGGCATGTTTGTCAGTAAACTCATCCTCCTCATAAATCATGGAAAGGAAGTTATGTAAGTGCTCAGGCTAGGCCTCTTTTCCTTCACCATCGTATGTGTGAGTGGACAAGAGATTGAAAAGCTTCCCCGAGATGGAGACATCTTCACGAATTGAAAAAAACCTTGGGGGAAGAAGATGCAAGATTCCATGAAATATATGCAAAGGTTCAAAAATGGATGAGAGGACACTTCTTGTCATCAGGCCCTCCTTCTAGCGCTAGAATGTTGACGGTGCTAGACCTGCCAACATGTCAATGGGATCTCCCTGGTAAGAAGTCCCAATTAGATCTCAGATCGTTTGGTGTAGGAGTCCCAGCAATGGGTCGTAAGGTAATGCCTTGATCGTGATGTCGCACAGAGGAAAGTAAGATAACTCTGTCAGTAGCAAGGGTGTGAATGATGAACACCTCGGCAGATGAACACCTGCAATACCTGGAGACATAGCAACACTCATAGTAAGCAATCTGTCAGTCAAAACCAAAATGAACATGAGAATTGACTTGCAACATACCTAGGTGAATGATCATGAAGGTTGCGCAATTTCATCCAGGAGGACGGGAGATTGACTACCAAGACTGCACAAGGCACAATTCGGGTTGCTGGGAGACTAACTGACTGCTGGAACTGCAAAATGTGCAATCCAGTTGGGTAGTTCGCTACTGGGATTGTAAAATGCGCGATTCCAACTGGGAAAGACTGCTGGCCTAGGGATAGATTTGCGAAAATTTTTGGGCCAAGTAGCTACTGACCTCCAGAAATGTGCAATTCAGTATAGGAGGCCAGTGCTGGGCTAGAATAAGAAAATCTGGAGAGGAAGGTGAGCCTTCCTTCTCCAGATTGTGTAATGCAGCCTTGGTGAAGGTAGAGACTACACCAAGGTTGGCTTGAATCACCGGCGGGCAACTGAAAGCAAGTAATTCAATGACATGCATGGCGACACTAAGTGATAGCAAAATTGATAAACAATGCATGCAAAAAATGAATGGAAGATTGAGCAAATAGATCAACATGCATGTGGGTAAGGTCGTTCGCCAGTTGGGTGAACGTCTGTGCAAAATAGTTTCATGCATGTGACAATAGTGAGATAGCAACAAAAATTGAAACAGAGCTAGGACAACCTAGAGTATATGTAAACAACAGCAGGTGCTCAAAGAAATCAAACAAACAACACTCACACAAGGGAATACACAAAAAGCGACAAAAATGCAACACAAGGCATGGGAAGCAAGCTTACCCCAGAACAATTGAGTTGAATGTGCTGACTGCTCCTAGATGTGATGTGGGATGACAGAGCTACAAGGTTGATGTGAGAAATGAGCTCTGCAGTGTCTGGTTGATGATTTTTGATAACAACGAGGTTGTGACGTGCATGCCACAAATCTAAGGGAAGCAACACTTGGAGGGAGGTTTCTGAATTGCTCGTTGCATGTAACCTCCAACTGCTAAACATAGATCCCTGAAACAAGGGATGCCTTTGCATGTTGCCTTGGGAGAAGCAACCTATGCATGCAAGTCTATTTTTCTCAGTCCTAGAGGGAATCGGTCAACTCAGCTACACATGCAAGAGACTGCTTGACTGCTAGAGAAAAATGTGCATTCCTGACTGTAAGCTAGGCTGGCTACCCAAGGGGATTGCGCAATGTCTGGGCCCAACAATTGACCGTTACCTAGATTTGTGCAAATCCCGGGCTGAACTTCTTGTTGATGGGAAAAATTGTGCATTTCCTGCTGGGAGGGTTGGATGGCAGGATTGCGCAATCCTAGATCCTAGCAGGCTATCAGAGGGAATTGCACAATTCTTGGAGGGAAAGGCTGGTTACCATCCAGAAATGTACAAATTTCACTGGGAAGTTAATTAGCTTGCACCTAGACCAAGTCCGGGTGAGTAGCCCGTGAAGGGAAAAGATCAAACTGTGATCGACAGGTTGAATTTGAGCAAGAAAGACACTGAATCTTGAGGACTTGACGAAGCAAGGCAAGCTGCTATGAAGGTTTGTAGTGAGGCTCCAGAACATGCTAAGGAAAAATATTGGAGAATGGTTGTTGCCTCTACAACACAAGGCTAGGCTGAAAACACTGTCACACTTGGAAAAACCCATGCCATGTTAGAAAAGAACCACATGAAATACCATGCATGCTAGATCTAGCAAGGAAAATACACATGCAAGTCGATACTTGTAATGAAGCCTATTGTAGCTGCTTGATCCTACCTTTCCCTATTTGATCTTTTCTTCCTCTTGCCTTCTTTTCCTTTCTTGATCCCATGCATAACCAAAGCAAAAACTTGAGCCAAGAGCTTACACTGACTAAGATCTTAACACTAAAAATAAGAATCTTTCCAACTGATCCTCAAAAGAATTTTTATGAATGAGGCCTCTATTTCTTCATTTTCCTCCTCACATGCAACCTGTGAACTTTCACCTTACTTTTCTCCTAATTTCCTTTATTTTCATAAATAAATGTGCCAGAAATGCCATTTTTCCTCTTTAATGTCTTAGCCATTGCCTTTGCCAATTTCCTTAGCATTAAACAACCAAATGAACACCCAATAGAATGTCCTTCCCACCACTCAGCTTGGAATATGTGTCCCATCATCTGTGGCATTTATATATTTTTACATGGAATTTTCACCAGCGTTGTTACAACTTGGAGGATAAGGACTTCCAGATGCACATTGAGATGGGAGATAATGGAAGGTATAGCGCGACCTGATGAGCCTTATCATTGGGTAACTATATGGACCTTAAGCCACCTCCTATCTTATTCAAATCAACTCTTCTCATAATTTATTACATATTTTGATTGTATTTTACTTAATGAGATGAGTCAAAGTGAGATATTATGCCTAGTGGACTAATATGCATTGATTGCAGGTTTTTGAGAGAAAATCATGGAAATTTTGGCTAATTAAGGGCTGAAACTTGAATGAGACAAGGAGGAGAGATTATAGGAGGTAGATCCTCCTCATTTACTCCTCACTCATTTGAATATTCCTCCATCAATCACACTAGCTCGGAGTACAAGCAACCAAGTCATGGAGATCAAAAGGCAGTCGAGCAAGTGACAATCAAAGAGCTAGTTTATCTCAAGTTTGGGAGCTGAGCCTCCCTATATTTAAGGAATTCATTGGAGACTTCAGTTGTATAAATAAGAAGGCCTAGATCCTCATTAGGATTCGAATCTTTGCTGTAAAACTCTAGTCATTTTCGAGTTCAAGACTTGTGGAAGACATTGTTATGTAATTTTCTGTTTTGATAATGAGAATGAGTATTTCCTTGATCCAACACTAAGTTGACTCAGAGGGCTAAAGCTCTTGGGTTAGGGCCCAACCCTAGCAGCAAAGGTTCCTCTTCTTTTATTTGTATGCTTAGTAAATTTCATAGGTTAATGGTTGAATTGTCTTTAGAATTATTTCATTGCAAGTAGTTGTAGATTTCATTAGTTTGCTTCCATTTGTTCTTTACTTCAGCAGTATCTTAGAAGAGATAAAGGAACATCACAAAGTTTTCAGTAGGTGGATTTGGCCTCACTCCTTCCTTCAGGGATCATGGTTTCAGGAAAGAACCCCTATGAAGCCCCAAAAAGACAAAATTCTAGTTTCTCATGGAATTTAGGGTTTTCTATACTTAGGCCAGCATTTGATCAGTTTGCAAGAATAGGATTTAGTTATCATTTCTTCTATCTTCAGCCTTACATTAGATCTCATCAAGTTTTCATATTATTTTGCAAGGTTTCCTCATGCATGAAATAGGTAGCTAGCTCATGAAAATTTGTTTTCCTTAGTTAATTGAAATCCTTCTTGTTTGCATGATTTATGGATAAATGTCAATGTTTGATGCAGTGCAGGAGTTTTAGCAGTACATAGAGATTTCATAATCAACAACCTCATCCCAACTTCATCCATCCATGATCATTCCTTCCTTTCACCAAAACCCTCACCAATTTCATCATTTCACAAGAGTACTTCTCCAAGCTTGTTGAGAAAATCCAACCATCTCCCAACTCTGGTTTTGAGTTCTGAAGTAGTCCTAGGCACTCCCTTATCTCATTCCATCCACCAACCACCTTCCCTAAGTCTTACATCATGTTCAAAATCCATCCTTTTTCTCTCGGTTGTATCCTATAGGAATAGAGGGGATCCTGTAGGAATTCAGGACATCTTGTATAACGCATTAGGACATCCTGTAGAATGCATTAGGACATCCTATAGGTTGACCTGTAGTGGCTTGTTTTGAGGCTGAATTGTGGGAAAAAGCCACTAGGAAGCTAGAAGAGGACCCCTACTTGTCCCCCCAGCCTTCTAACCATTCACCATCATCCTTAAGCCCTGTTTCGGGAATAAGTACCCTAGGGCTTTGGGTTAGAACCCCAACAGAGTAGAAGCAAACTACAACAAGAAACACTCATACAACTCAGGAAAAATTCTCATATAATCAAACTACGTTAGAGCGACTATACCTGGATTTCCTTCGTTCGAGTAGGTCCCGCAGGTTTTAGACCCTCTGCAACTCCTGATGTTCTTCAAACCTGAAATTCATTCAATTCGAACATACATATCAGTATAGAAGTAAAGCATATTCACGAAATTGACTTTATATCATATAAACAAATGATTGATCATACATCAAAACAACATTCATATATGAATTACAACATAATCTGATGCATAAACATAGTTAATTTCGGAAACAAGACAACATTTATTTTATTGCAGTAAGCTATAAATAACATGGAGAGAATTCACCCAAGTCTTCTTCTTCCGGCTCCAAGCGGAACCATCCTCCGGATTCGTCCTATCCCAGCCTTCAACAATCTTCTTCCATAACCAACACCATGATATCTCAAGCAAGAGGGAGAATATCTATAATCAAGGAAACAAGGGTTTCCTGAAGCTTGGGGAAGTGCATGAGGCACAGGGATTCATTAGACTTAGTCAGGGATAATCTTAGTATAATAACTCTATCTCTTCTCCTTTAAGGCCTTCCCATAGAAGTGTATTTATACCTCTCCCAATTAGTTTTTTAGTTGGGAAACAGTTGGGCCACAGGCACTAGGAGGTAATCAACAGGTAAAACCCTTGAACTCCGCCCATAATTAAGGAAATTTTTTTTTAAAGTGTTTTAATACGTATACGCGGGTTGGGTATTGACAGACCCGTGTGTACACGCTTTTAGCTCAGGGCAAAGTAGCGTACAGGGAATAAAACACTATTTTTTATATATTTGGACCAAGTCTGGAAGGAGGGGTTTCCCTAGGGCATAAACCAAGCATCACGAATACCAAGAGCGGTAAATGGTGCTATAACAGATGCCCCCTAATATATGAGGTTAGAAGGGGTACATGATGGCCGAAATGTATTAAGTGTATGGAAAGAATCTTGTCGAGACTGAGAAGAAATTTACTAGAATTCAGTCTGCCAAGCCATCAAAAGAGATCAGAAAGAAACTGCTGTCTAAGGCGGGCATACCCATGCTCAGAGAAAGTAAAGCATGTCTGCATATAAAGTACAAGCGGATCCAATATGTATACGAGTATAAAGGAACTGAAAATACATAATGGATCATCTGATTGTGATAAAAAAAGTACATGCCGAAATATCACATATAAGAAGACGATCAATGATGCTGAAGGGTGAAGCTGATCACTGATGTCAAAAACTGATCCCAATAGTACCAAATGAACATGCTGGAATAAAATGATACTACTTCACAACTCGGATGCTAGCATATAAGATGTTGCTGTGAATAACTGCAACATATAAGGTGGATGGTGTCAACTAGCAGCAACATGAGCAACTGACAAGTGAACCAAAAGATGTTGATGCAACCCAAGGTCTTCACTCACTGCCGCGGTACATTTCTACACAATAGGAATAAATGATCTGAGGTTGACCACATGAGAAATCGTTTGATTACGGTCATTGATGTATACCATTAACAAACGCGAGACTACTCACCGATAATGATAATGAGAGTGAAGGAACCCAATACAATCTAACAAGTGCGAATGAATGAGCTAAAGTTGAACACCTGGAAGAATCTATCAATCAGGGGACAATGATGGTTTCCCACTGTCGATAGCAAAGGAATCCGCCACTGATGACTACAAACCCCAAGGTACTGCCAAATGGACTCTAGATATTTTTCCCAGAGCAAATGAGCTGTAGTCGATAGGAAAAGATCCACTAGAAGGAAGGCATTAAGGCATCCTCCATCAATGTAGCACGAGTGTACCCCATAGGCGAATAATGTGGAATGAATCAGATGAAAAATATGTAGTAACCCAACCGAAGCACGTTTCTGGCATACACAAGATGTAGCTAGCACACGATAGAAACCCTCTGAACCAACCAATAATGAAAGCTGACACAGAGGCGAGGAATCCACCAATAGGGTCAAATGGAAACCAAGGCACTGCACAAATCCCAATGTGTGATAATGAAAGATGATTTCGAACACAAGTTAAACCACTCAGTCAAAGACCCATGATACTGATCGATGTTGAGCACAAGGTGACCTATCATAGTGAAAATAGGGTCAGGGTGCGGCTCTAGATCTGCCCTCAAAGCAATATGTCGTAGTCGATAAGTACATGACCCACCAGCAAGAAGTCAATGGAGACCTTCTCAAATCGGCACAAGCAAAGGAACAATATAACTAATGTGATGACAAACATGACACTGACAACCAAGGATGGTCGACTGAAAAATAGGTCAAGAGACACTGCAAAGAGGTCGACTCAGGCTTACTTCCCTTGAACAAAAGCACGACTCAATGATGACTATATGGCAGTATATGATAACTCTGTATAAGTTTGTCATGCAAGATGCATGAGCAAACTCTACATATGATTGGAAGAGGTAACCAATCAAAGGAGTACTGACTCAATAAAAAGGTTAAGGCACACCTAAGTCATACTAAATCCCGCCCAAATGGAGGAGAGATTTTATTTTGAGTGCTTTGTTCAAGGGTGACATGAATGACTCTAGCTACCAACAAAATATGGAAATTTTGTCCCATTCCCGCTATTTTTGGAATATATATATATATATATATATATTGTCTTTTTCTTTAAGCTGGAGAAATAATAAAAGAATGCTATAGTACAGTGGAAAGAACGAGTGTCAGAGAAACATATGATCTAGTTCCTGGGAGGGGAACATTCCTATGCTCAATGGAGGGAGGCAAAACTAGTCAAGGACACTCAAAGGGATTCTCTTTCCATGGGTAAAAGGATGCGTCAAATTGCAGAAGCTAAGTGATTTCATGGTTGATTTTGCAGAAGACATGGTCAAATAAGTGGCTTAAACATGAGTCCAAGTGAAGCCGGCTTAAGGCCAAAAGGTGCAAATAGTCAAAATGCAATGCAACAGTACAACTCAACACAAAGGAGCCTCTAGGGTATAAGGCTAGAAATTAGCATGGAATAAAGGAGAATGTGTCTTCAACGCATCAGTCATGGCGGGACTAAAGAGGACTCCTGAGCCTACTCAGTATAAAAGCATG
The DNA here is from genome assembly GCA_031772625.1 of Pinus tabuliformis. Classification (NCBI taxonomy): domain Eukaryota; kingdom Viridiplantae; phylum Streptophyta; class Pinopsida; order Pinales; family Pinaceae; genus Pinus; species Pinus tabuliformis. The sequence goes on from CM062815.1 coordinate 1,062,194,705, forward strand.
GGCAACCGATGTCAGCGAGGTTGTAACTAAGATGCCCATGTAAAGGATGGCTCTACCATCACATCATGATTTCAAAATCAGTGAGTGAAAATGGTTTTCTAACCAAGATACGATGGGGTCGACCCTATGGATAATGTATTGCTGAATGGAGGCTAGTATGCAAGATGCAGTGGAAAATGGTTTTCCCTAACCTAAATGCCAGTGAATGAACGATACTTGCCATGACGGGTCAGCTGTCATGGGATCGAAATAACATCTCGAAGAAGTCTCCAAAATATCCTGAAAAAATGACCCACTCTCGACAATCCAAGCCCACAGGTCAAAAAATCCATGAGACAAAAATCAATTTTTGAAAAAATATTTTGCAATTTCAAAGTTATATAATGACTTTTGGACTCACAGTTTTTTCATTTCTGTTTGGAGCAAAGAGCTGTGGAGAAAAACGAAGCAAGGTTTCCTCTGAACAATTGGACCGTTCAAATCACCCCAAAGTTACCAGGTAATCCTCAAATCATACTTGTAATGTTTTATGATAGTTTTTATAAGTTTTCTCAAAGTTCTGACTGTGGGAAACTATGCCCAAAAATCCAACTCTGCGTACACGTGGGTTGGATGTGATCAACCCACGTATACGACGGCCCTACACGCGACTGTGTGTAAAGGGAACCCGCGTGTACGTGAGTTAAAGTTTAAACATAAAAACTAATGGTTGAAACTCTAATTTTTTTGCAGGATGACTATCACTTGGAGGGAAAGAGAGCATACCACTAATGATAATGAGGTAATGACTGACCAAAATGTACTAGACACTCTGAGAGGCTGTGGCTTATTGAAATTCTTCAAAATGCCAAACATGAAATCCAATACACGCTTGCTCGAACTATTGATCCACTACTGGAGTGGAGAGGATGATGCTTTCATGATAGACCAGATGCCTCTATGGATTGAGGTCGAAGACATCTACTTTATTATCGGTCTCTCCTGAAGAGGGGAGGTTGTGCATTCGACTGGCAGAACAAGAAGTAGTCTTTTAGTAGAAGACTATTTCCATAGTACTGTCATGGACATCCAGAGAAGATTAGAAGTCAAATTCCAATCAAACATGTGGAAGATTATCTCTGAGGATTTTCCTATTTACCATTGCACGGGTAAATGGGTTAGCTTCCCTACATCAGGTGTCACGAGTATCTATGAGCTTGGTAGTGGAATTTCTTACCATGGTGTTTGACTGGTGCACGCTTCTTCTGACCAACATGAAGAGCCAATTGACCTCTATATAGAAGGGTCAGATGAAGAATTTGGACATGGGACTATCTTATGTTCATTCTTCTTCGAGAAGGTACCTGGGCTACATTCCAAAGTATCAGTGTCCATCAATAGCCCTAGAGATCCACGAATGGGTAGATGGGTGGACTTGATGAAATGCCTTATAGGCGGGGACGTGCCTAGAATGACTTTTGATGATGAGTTTATCACCTGGTGGGACCAACAGATCATCGTAGTTGATGACTACCTGTGTGTCGGTATGGATTTCCGAGGAGATCCAGACTTAGTGTTACCACCAAATGTGGCATGGGGAGACATAGGTAACAATTTTAAGTTTTTGTGAATTTTTAAGATTTTTTAGACTTTTTAATATGAAATGGATTTAGAAAAAATATTTTTGATGGGACAAAATACTGACAAGATGACCATGTTCCAAATGTGGGTCTAGTGAGACCAGATGGATTTCCGAGGCACAGGTGTCGCAGAAGAAGAGCCGAAGAGGCAGCAGCTGAGACAGAGAGAGTCCTATATGCAGTTCAGAGAAACTTGGTGAGACTAACTCACTAGGTACCTATGGTTGCCATAGAGGATCTACCTGAAGAGATGCAACGCTACGTGGTAGGGGTACCACGGGACTAGGTCCAGATACTTCAGCGTGTAGCCAACGCGGTGGTTAACTTTTTAGCCGCTCATCCCGAGCCTGGTCGATAGATAGATCTATGTATGATTGGACATGATTATGGGCATAAGCCCAAATTTTGAAGGTATCTTGTCCCAATATTGTATAATATTTTTTGAACACTCTATCTATATACAAGCGATTTTATGATATATATACAGATTCCAATTTTTTGATGTTATTTAATTTGATGAATGATTAATGTGCCAATCTAATGCTTGATTAGCAATAGTGTCTGCTAATGAATTTTCAGGTCGTGGAATGTGAAAATATGTGATATAAATAAATGATCGTTGCAACATTCTCACTCTAAAAAATTGGCGATATAAATAAGGATCACGAACCTGATAAATGTTATTTAACTGTGACACCACCAGTTGTGAGTCTAGATAAACTACCAACGAATCAATCCCATAAGATATTGCTTCAGATAGTAAATTAAGAATGATAATATATTCGGCAATGTTGTTCGAAGTAGGGCCAATACATACTCCCCTCGACACCATCAACTGGCCAGATGGATAATAAATCACCCAAGCCATGGAAGCAAGATTCCGAGTGTGCCGAATTGCACCATCGACAAATCCGAAATATATTGAATCATCCATCAATACCTGCCAAAGAAGATAAAAAAATGTCGATATCAAAAAATGCCAGATAAATATGTACACAAATACAACATATACAAACAAGAAATTGCTCGACCGAAGCCTAAGAAAAATACTTCTTGAGGTAGAGCCCATTTCGGGGCTCCGCCAACTTGTCCCCTTCAAAATCAATTAATTCATAAGTCCCTTTTCCCAAAACTCGCTTGACTATAAAGGGACCATACCACATAGACTTGAATTTGCCTACCCCCAGGGCATCTTTGTCTTGTCCATAGACTAAGACAAGCTCACCTTTAGGAAAAAACCCGAGGATGGACAACTTTATCATATTGCGTTTTAATCCTCTTCTTATGGGATTCGTTAATTATGGCTGCATCTTGATGCTGCTCATCAAGATGTTCCAAATGAACGAGGTGTTATTCGAGACTAGACGTCTCTGGAAGAAGTTCTACAACTAGCTTAAGGGACAAAATTTCACACTCGATAGGGAAAATAGATTCCAGCCCGTAAACTAGTTGAAAAGGAGTAAAACTGGTGGCAGTCTTAACTGAGGTTCGATATGCCCAAAGCGTCGGGTACAACATGATGTGCCAATTGGATCGATTTTTATCAATTGTCCTTTGCAGGATAGTCTTAAGGGACTTATTCACGGCTTCGACTTTCCCATTGGCCTGAGGATAATATGGAGATGAATGCTCCTGCCGGAAGCCCAACTTGAGAGCCAATTCGGTCATCAGTTGATTTTGGAAGTGACTGCCATGGTCAGTGACAATCTCTCTTGGGATACCAAATCATGAAATAACCTGGTTGAAGAGAAACAAGGCTGCTGTTTCACTATCATTTTTGTAAGTAGGCATGGCCTCAACCCACTTCGTAAAGTAGTCTACGGCCACAATGATGTACTTGTGATTCGCCGCCAAAGGTGGATTACAAGTAGTAAAATCAATGCCCCACTTCATAAATGGACCGATAGTGATAACAGGAAAAAGTGGAGCTGGATATGCACGCATTTTCTGAGTATAAATTTGACAAGGGTGACAACGTTTGACTGCTTCAATACATTCTTTGAAAATTGAAGGCCAAAAGTAGCCTGCACGCAAATTTTTTTGGGCTGTTGCAAGCCCTGATAGGTGACCACCATATGCTCCACCGTGGCAATCATTAAGCACAGACTCAACTTCTTCCAAAGTTAAGCAACGCCTAAGGATTGAGTCAACCCCCCTGCGATATGATGTATCACTAATGATAACATAGTTTTTTGCAAGGTGACGTAAATTTAGACGCTCATCTTTGGAGAAAGCAGGTGGAAACTTTGAAGATTGGAGATATATAATGATATCTCCGTACCAGGGATCTTGTGAAGAAATGAGGAATAAATGTTCGTCGGGAAAATTTTCCTCATAAACAATGGCTTCTTCACAAGGTAGCTCCGAAATCAATTCGGCAAAAACTAACGACTTCTTAGTTTTAGTTGACAAGAATTCGAGATAGAACTCTTGCAAAATGACAAGCCATCGATTATACTTGCCAACAATCACTCACCTACAGAGGACAAACTGAAAAGGATTGACAGCCGCTAAGACGAATGTTTTTGCGTAGCAGAATGTAATGAAGAAGCCGCTGGATAGCATGGAAAACCACTAAGGCTAATTTCTCGATGGGAGAATAACGTATCTCAGGCCCTACTAAGCCTCGACTCAAGTAGTAGATTACATGCTCATTGAGAGCATCATCCTCCTGAACCAGAACCATACCAATGGTTGATTCTGCCTTAGCGAGATACAAAATGAAATCTTTGCCATAATCTAGTGGACTCAATAAGGAGCAGAGGTTAATGCTTTTTTCAAAGCATCAAAATATCATTGTGCGAAGTCATCCCAGAAAAATGGAACTCCCTTCTTAAGAAAACACATAAATCCTTTGGTAATCTCGGCGTATTTTGCTATAAATCTCCTCAAGAAATTTTCTTTTCCTTGGAGACTTTGAAGTTGACGAATGGAAGACGGGGGAGGCAACTGAATTATTGCCTCAACCTTGAAAGGATCAACACGAATCCCTTCAGTCGATACGATGAATCCTAACATCTGACCAAATGTGACTGCAAAAACACACTTATTCAGATTCAACCAGATTTTGTAAAAATGACATCTCTCAAAAACTAACCGAAGCTGGCTGGGATGATCCATTCTCTTGTGAGAATGAGCAACTAAGTCATCCAATATGCTTCGATAACATGTTTGATGTCGTGGAAAGCATAAGAAATGGCCCGCTGAAAAGTAACTCCAACATTTTTAAGACCAAAAGGCATCTTCTTGTATGCAAACGTGCCCTAGGGACAAATAAAGGTTGTCTTGTGATGATTCTCTGGATGGATAGTAATTTGATTGTAACCAGAGAATCCATCCATGATCGAAAAAATTTCATTACCCACACATTCATCAACAATATGATCAATAAAAGGCGTGGGGTAGTTGTCTTTTGGACAAGTTTCATTTAAATCCCTAAAGTCAATACATACTCAGATTGTTCCTTGCTTCTTATTGACCGGGACTAGATTGGAAACCCACTCAGTTAGAGGAACGAGGCATATGAAACTAGTCTTAAGCAGCTTTTCTACTTCAGCTTTAATAGCTACCACTTTCTGAGGATTGACTGGTCGAAGTTTTTGACGAATAGGTTTGGCATTTGTACGTCTTGATCTCATGCTGGACTATAGATGGATCAATTCCAGGCATTTCCTCATAAGACCAAGCGAACACATCTAGAAACTCTTTAAAGAGGTCGATGTAGATTTGAATTTCTTCAGGGGAACAATCAGCTTCGATGAAGACATTTTCTATCACGTTAGGATTCCTAGAGATGTTTACGAGTACAGTTCATGAGATAACTGACATGTTACCTTCGACAGAAAATTGTGCTGGAGCCAAAGAATTTGAAACTGTACAAACATCACTAGTAGACAGATTGGAGAACCTAGATTCAACTTCATGCAATGGAGGAAGAAAATATGAACGATGATGTAAATCTTCCCATGGTTGATCCACACCCAACATTGCCTCCAAAATTGCTTCTTCAGATGGTAAGACTGTATCCAAGCAATCCAGAGCTGAAGTTGAATTGAGGGTCCAAGCTAGGGCCACATTTCCATCTAACTCCTCTTGTGAAAAAGGATTGGCTTGGTTGTCTGCATAATTAACGATAGATTGATAGCTAGGTTCCGTTGCAGAGATGGGAAATGCCATTCCACCAACTTTCCCTCCATCTAATGTGGTGGTAGATGAAGGTAAGGGCCAAGGGTCTGAAAAATAATGAGTTCGAAAGAACTCTTTCCGATAAGGTCTCCTAGAGGCTGAAATTGCATTAATTCTAGTTGTAGGAGCAGGAAGGTCAAATATACCCATTAATGAAGAGTACATACCAACTCATAAATTGTTGGGTCCCTATAATACTAGTGATTACCCCATTAATATTGTAGTTATACCCCTTATTAATATTGTTGTGCCCCTATTTCCCCCATATTGTTATTACTGTGCCCCATAGAATCCCTCTATTGTTATTTTTGTGGCTTTATATTATTATTGTTAGGTCGGCTGGATTATATTGTGACTTCTTAGACTCCTATATATAGAAAGGAGGTTTTGTCATTTGAATAATCCAAGAATTGTTCATTTATGTAATGTAAAGGAGGTTTCCCCTCGAAGAGGCTGAATTCTAAGGCGTTGATCTATCTTTTCTATCTTTTCTTGAGCTGGTTTCATAACATTTGGTATCAGAGCTTTGGATTCTAGGGTTTCGTTGCTCCAAACAGGTCTTCGTGGCATTTTCGCTATAAATTTTTTTCTGCGACGTTTCAGAAGTTGCAAAAAAAATGCATTTGAGAAGAAATCGCACTGAACCTCAGGTCCGAATTTCAGAGCCTTTCACACTATATTTGCGGAGATATGATCTGAGGAAGTTGGTCTTTTTGCAGACTCTTGAATTACATTCCAAACAGGTGACCTGGGGAAAATCGTCATAACTTTCTCTCTGGGGATCAGATTGAAATTTCATAAGAAGGTACAGAAAGAGGACAGACTGTAGTTTCTTGTATGCATTTTTCAAATCCAAAGTTCGAAACAGTGACTCGTGGCACGTCGTACAAGTTCGCTCTACTGAACTAGTCTATAATCAAGTCACTGTGGGAGATTTCGCATAACTCTTCCTTGGAGAATCCAATTTGGGTCAGACTTGTGGCATTGGAAAGAGGACACAAAGGGCTACTGCAGGTCACAAATTCAGAACTAGATGATTGGAAAGTACAGAGATACATCAGAGGCAATATCGAGCTCCTACAAAGTGAAAAAAGGTGTGTAGTTTTTTAAATTTTTTGCATAAGATTGGTTTGAAAAATTAGTTTGAAGGAATTCAAAGGGCATAGTAAAGCATTATTATTGGTAATTGATGCCCCGAGGAAAGAAAATGCAAACACCTAGTAGGCAACCTGAAAGCTCTAGCATGACCCATGAAGAAGAGGAAGAAATGCAACATGATATATCAAAATTACGAGACCAAGTGCAACAATTGTCACTTGCACAAAAAGGAACAGAATCTAAGATGGATGGTTTAAAGAAAGATGTAGAAGCTAAGATGGATGGTTTAAAGAAAGGCATAGAAGCTAAGATGGACGATTTGAAGATAGATCTGAAGATAGACATGGACGAATTGAAGATAAATATGAATAAGTTGCTACAAGAAATGGTCACTAAGGGTGAAAGGGTACTAAAGGAAACTCATGATGAGAACAAAAGAAATGTTAATCATGATTCCATAGACTCTAATGTTGGATTGAAGACTCACCATATTCCAAAAATCGATATGAGGAAGTTTGATGGCAAGGATCCCGCCACATGGATATTACAGATGGAGCAATTCTTCGATCTCAATAATGTGCAAAACACACAAAAGGTACGTATGGCAACTTTATATTTGGAACCAAATCAGTTTGTATGGTATCAATGGCTTTGCTCTCGTAAACAATTTATCACTTGGGCAATTTTTACGGAAGAATTGATAGCACATTATGAGGATACAAAAAGCAACACTTTTTTTAGCCAATTGATAAGTCTCAAACAAAAGGGTTCAATAATGGAGCACATTGAGGAGTTCCAAAAATTGAACATAAGGGTAAAAGATATTCCAGAGGAGCATAGGATTGATGTGTTCATAGGGTCTTTAAAGGATAATATCCAACATGATGTTCGCCTTTGGGAACCTGATTCATTAGAGAAGGCATTCAGGTTAGCAAGAAAAATGGAAAGCAAAATTATGGCAACCAGGAAGCATACCACTCACAACTATAAAGATGGAAGTGTTGTTGCCCCTAGTCTTCCACAACCTATAAGGTTGACACCACAACAATTGGAAGAAAAAAGAGAAAAAGGGCTTTGTTACAGTTGTGATAGCAAATACACTAAAGGTCATAAGTGTGCTGAGAAGAAATTATTCTACATAGATTGTGAAGAGGAAGAAGAAAAGGAGCAAGAAAGGTCAAAAGAAGAGGATATACTCCAGGAACAAAGCCTAGATGAAGAACAAATAAATCCGACCATATCTTGTAATGCATTGGCGGGAATTACCACTCCTCAAACCATCAAGATAGAAGGACAAATCAAGAAGAAAAAGGTAATAGTGTTGATTGATTCAGGAAGCACCCACAATTTTATTCATTGTAAGGTAGCAAAAGAATTGAATTGCTTCCTATATCCAGCACCAGAGTGTCAAGTGATGATTGCAAATGGAGGAACAATAAATTGCTCTGGAAAGTGCCATAATATCAAGCTATCCATGGGAGAATATGTATTGACTAGCCCAATGCTTTCCATTCCAATGGGAGGTGCTGATGTTGTACTAGGAGTCCAATGGCTACAATAGCTTTTAATTTTCAAGAAATTTTCATCAAATTTTCTACGGAAGGAAAGGAAGTTGAATTAAGGGGTATTGCAGGGAAACCAGGAAAGATAATCAGCTCTAATGGTATGACAAAGCTTCTAAAAAAGGAGCAAAGAGGTGTAATTGCACAATTATGTTCGCTAGATGTTTCCACATTCAATCATCTATTTCTCCAGATCTCCAAAAAGTCCTGGACAATCATTCCAAGGTATTTGAGACTCCCAAAGGTCTCCCACCTATGCGTGATCATGATCATGCTATTCATCTGATTCCAGGAAGTGTTCCTCCAAACATCAGGCCGTACAGATATCCCTATGTCCAAAAGAGTGAAATTGAACGTATGGTTGCAGAAATGCTAGAGGCTGGTATAATTCAACCGAGTCAAAGTTCTTTCTCTGCTCCAGTAGTATTGGTGCACAAGAAGGATGGATCATGGCGCATGTGTCCGGATTATAGGGAGCTCAACAAGCTCACTATTAAAGATAAGTTCCCCATTCCTGTCATTGATGAATTACTGGATGAATTGCATGGATCAATTTACTTCACCAAGTTGGATCTTCGTTCAGGATATCATCAAATCAGAATGAAGACTGAAGACATTCCGAAAACAACATTTAGAACTCATGAGGGTCATTATGAATTTTTGGTCATGCCTTTTGGCCTTACCAATGCACCTTCAACATTTCAAGGTTTGATGAATTCAATTTTCAAACCATTCCTTAGAAAATTTGTGTTAGTATTTTTTGATGATATACTAATCTACAACAAGTCTTGGAAGGATCATGTTGAACATGTTGACAGGGTGCTACAACTATTGGAGGAGAAACAATTATATGCAAAAAGATCCAAATGTTTCTTTGGAGTCCAGGAGGTGGAATATTTGGGTCATATTGTATCTCATGAAGGAGTTAAGGTAGACCCTAGCAAAATTAAAGCCATTAAGGAATGGAAAATCCCCACATCCATAAAGCATCTGCGAGGATTTCTTGGGTTGACAGGGTATTATCGCAAGTTTGTTAAGAATTATGGGAGAATAGCAGCACCTCTAACAACATTATTGAAGAAAGATGCATTTTCATGGACTCCGGAAGCAACAAAGGCCTTTGAACATCTTAAAGAGGCAATGTGCCAAGCACCGGTCTTAGCTACACCGGACTTCACAAAAACCTTTATTGTGGAATGTGATGCTTCAGGAAATGGAATTGGTGCTGTTCTAATGCAAGATGAAAGACCCATTGCTTTTGAAAGTCGTCCAATCAAGGGAAAGTTTTTAAGCAAAGCTATTTATGAGAAGGAAATGTTGGCAATACTCCATGCACTTAAGAAATGGCGACCCTACCTAATGGGAAGACACTTCAAGGTAAAAACGGATCATGATAGCCTTAAATACTTTTTAGAACAAAGATTATCCTCTGAAGAGCAACAAAAGTGGGTCACAAAGATGTTGGGTTATGACTTTGAAATCATCTACAAAAAAGGGAAGCAAAATGTGGTGGCAGATGCACTCTCAAGAAAGGATGAGGATGTGGAAGCATTGTTGTGCGCCATTTCTATTATCCAACCAGATTGGATAAACGAAGCAAGGGAGGAATGGAAGAATGACGAAGAAGTGTGGGCACTTATTCGAAAGTTACAACAAGATTCCAGTACGTCTGATACATTTAGCTGGAAAAATGATTCGTTATGGTACAAAGATTCCCAGCTAAAACAAAAGATTCTTATGGAATTGCACACTTCTCCCTTAGGAGGGCACTCAGGATTTTTAAAAACTTACCACAGGGTTAAGAAGGAATTTTTTTGGGATGGCCTTAAATCAGATATTCAAAAGTTTGTGGCGGAATGTTTGGTTTGCCAACAAAATAAAGTTGAAACAATTAAGACACCAGGTCTATTACAACCTTTATCCATTCCAAGCCAACGTTGGGAGGAGGTTTCAATGGATTTTATCACAGGTTTACCCAAGTCTGAGGGAAAGAGTGTCATCATGGTGGTAGTTGACAGACTTACCAAGTATGCACACTTTTGTGCATTATCACATCCATTTAAAGCCAGTACAGTTTCTACTGCATTTATGGAAACAATTCAAAAGCTACATGGAAACCCAAAGATTATTGTAAGTGACAGAGATCCCATTTTCACTGGAAATTTTTGGACAAAATTATTTTCTTGTCTTGGTACTCAGTTAGCTCATAGCTCATCTTATCATCCTCAATCTGATGGGAAAACTGAGATAGTAAACAAATGTTTGGAAGGATATCTTCGTTGCTTTGTATCTGATAAACAGACACAATGGGTCAAATGGTTGCCTCTGGCTGAATGGTGGTATAACACTTCCTTCCATACAGCAACAAAAATGACCCCATTTATGGCACTTTATGGGTATCAACCACCATCCATCACATCATATTTAAGAGAAAATTCTAAGGTTCAGGCAGTGGAACATCACATCGAACATCAACAACAAGTCCTCCAACTCTTAAAGGATAACCTCGTGTTGGCACAAAATAGAATGAAACAACAGGCAGATCAACATCGCAGTGAAAGAAGTTTTGATGTAGGTGATTGGGTATTCCTACGGCTACAACCATATAAGCAAATGTCCCTCAAGCAAGCTAAGAAGGATAATAAATTATCACCAAAGTATTATGGTCCATACAAGGTGTTGCAAAAGATTGGTACTATGGCATACAAATTGGAGCTTCCTGCAGCTTCTCGATTGCACCTAGTTTTCCATGTTTCATGTTTAAAGAAGGTTATAGGTGACAAGCTCCCAGTTCAAACAATATTGCCAGAACTTGACGAGGAAGGAAAAATTATATTGGAACCGGAAGCAGTCACAGAAACAAGAACTCGACAGCTACGAAATCGATCAATTTCAGAGTATCTTATCAAGTGGAAGAACTTATCCACTGAAGATTCCACATGGGAGGATGAGAATTTTATGCAGAAGTATCCAGAACTACTCAAGCGTTGAGGACAACACTTTTTTGAAGGAGAGGGGCATGTTGGGTCCCTATAATACTAGTGATTACCCCATTACTATTGTAGTTATACCCCTTATTAATGTTGTTGTGCCCCTATTTCCCCCATATTTTTATTACTGTGCCCCATAGAATCCCTCTATTGTTATTTTTGTGGCTTTATATTATTATTGTTAGGTCGGCTGGATTATATTGCGACTCCTTAGACTCCTATATATAGAAAGGAGGTTTTGTCATTTGAATCATCCAAGAATTGTTCATTTATGTAATGTAAAGGAGGTTGCCCCTCGAAGAGGCTGAATTCTAAGGCGTTGATCTATCTTTTCTATCTTTTCTTGAGCTGGTTTCATAACATAAATTCTCAATAGGTTTACGGGGATTGTCCACAAACGGAACGGTAGAATCCAAAGTTGCGTGGGAGTCACCTGGTGAATAATCCAACTAATCAATTTTAACAATCCTCCCCTCATGAGGAAAATAGAGGATGCGGAATAACAATGAAAATATGGCATCCATCTCGTAAATTCAATTCCTGCCTAAGAGGAGGCTATAATCCACATTCGCATCGACGATTTCTACCTCAATATTCACTGCCTTTCCCCCAACACATATAGGAAAGGCTGGGATAATCCTGTGCGGCCTATGAGAATGTCCATCAAATGCCGTCAAGAGAGTCGGTGAAGGAACAGTTGAAGGTGATCCAATAGCCTTCCAACATGACATAGACATCATGCATGTGGAAGCTCCCTCATCTATAACTGTCATAAAAATATTGGTGTTTCGGTATGTGGATTTTATCTAGAAAGCCATATGGTGAGGAAGTCTCTTTTTGACATTCAACATATCAAAAGTGAGTACTAAGGAATTCTTTGGATCTACTGCACCTATTTCCGAAAGCAAAGCACTTCTCTAAGCAGGGCATGATTGGAGTACCTCCAATGCAGAAATAACACAAGGAATTTGAGCCAAATCTTCTACAATCGAGTAGTTCAAGGCTGCCCTAGCATCAGGGTTAATAGTTGAGTGCTTTGCGGAACCTTTCAGTATTCGAGGTATAGACTCAATAGAGGGTCGCTCAATATGAAGTGGGTTTGTGGATTCGGGAACATATTTAGCCTTAGATGTTTCCATTTCACCATAATCACATGCTTGCATAGCGACATCGATATGAGAGCTCATCATATAAACATTTGAGGAATTTTCCCCTTCCTGGTTGCCCCCTGCGGAGGTACCAACGTTTGAATTCGCGCCAGCAAGTAATTGCTGCCCTTGGGGAAAAGGGTTAGTCAGAACAACTTGGGAGCTAGAGGACCCTTGCTGCACTAATAAGCGCTGAGCATCTTGCATCTTAGGGTAGAGGTGAGTCAAATGATCTCCATTGCATAACTTGCATGGAAATTTTACCTTTTTCTTGGACTCTTTCCTACCCTCACCGGCACCATTGCCGAGTTTGTTTGCATTGCCTTTCCCTTCCTGGTTCTTCTTCTTACCTTGTCCCTTATTCTTCCCATCGAATTGTTGATTTCCTTTGGGGTTAGAGGTTTGGATGATGTTTATAGAGGTAGGTTGGGAAGGTGTAGGTACAGACGATGCTGCCTGGTTAGAAGAAGCAGTTTGTAGAGACAACTGCTGTAATTGATTCAACAGGTTCACCACATTAATATCAATCGATCCGACTATACCATCGGCATGGGGGCCTGGTTTCAGTTTGGCTAAATCGACCTTAGACCTAGGAGCATCAGGTAGAATTTTCTAAAGAGTCCCAGACTGAGAATATATCAGTTCCAATTGTTGGGCTCGGAAAATGGCCTGCTCTTTCGAATAAACGCCGGAAAGAGACACATCCTTTGAGATCTCAGGTTGTAAAGATTTGAGAAACCATTCGAGAAGGAACTCTGGTGGGATTTCAGATTTAATAAGCCTTTTCCTCCTTCTCCATTCCTAGATGTGATCCGAAATGTGAGTTGTGGTGTCTTGCTGAAAGTTAGCCAGAAGTTTAGTTCTGGCTTCATATCGGACAAGCAACTGAAAATGGTTCAAAAAGATATTATCCAAATCACAGAAAGAAGTATAGGTGCCCCCTGGAAACTCTATATACCATTTGGCCGCATTTCTAGTTAGGGTGCACTAAAATAACCTCAACTTGATCGAATAATCTATCAGGAAGTTGGATGAGAACCATAAGTGAAATGTGGTCACATGGTCTCGCGGACCTTCACCACTCTTCCCTTCAAATTTTGGGATATCTGAGGGAAGTTTAGTTGGGATCGAAGGCCAAGATGGATTGTACCAAATTAGATTGTTTGTCAATTTAGTTAAGTCTGGCAAGTTTAACGTGGCCAAAAAAGGAAGTCGTGGAGGACCTTAGGAATTCCATCCAGTGCGGGCGGGGTTCCCAAATGTTTGAAAAGAATGACCTGAGTGTTGAAAATCACCAAGTTGCCCAAAGTAACTCGTAGAGCCTACTGAACCAAAAGGTGCTCCTTGTGGGCCAGCAAAATTCAGAGTTTGACCAACTCCTGTCGAAAATCCTCCGTAACCAGTGAAGTTACCCCCTAATGAAGTATTGGAAGGAGCTGACAACCCCTGATAAGGATTGCATGCGTTAGAAAAGGGTGGAAAATTTTGAAACGAATTAACTAAAGAATATGACACATTCCCTTGTTGGCTGAAAAATTGATTCCCAGCTCCTATCCCACTAACCACAGGCTTTTTCCAACTTTGAAAGGGGTTACTACCTTGACTTGCAAAAGAAAAAGGCATTGACCCTATTGTCGGATTGGAATGTGGTATATGACCACTTCCAAATGGGAAACCCTGAAAAGAAGCTGGTCCACTCATCATGGACATGGAGGCAGTCGATGGTATGTTCAAAGGAACTGAAGGAATCCTGTGACATGACATTCCATAAGGGATAAATCTAAAATCGGATGCATTAGCCTGAGAACTTCCACTTGTTGATGGAATGGAAGTAGACCCATTGTTAGCCATGCTGGGAGTAATAGAAGGGATGGAAATAGTTCCTCCTCGTACAAATATGGGAGTCTGCATGCTCGCAACACTTGTCGTAGATGCCATGCTTCTAGCAGTGGTCATCGACGAAATAGATGGATGTAAACCTGGGCTCGAAGTCCTATGTGTCAGGGTTCCAACCTATAATAGAATGTCTGGATGATTGGGAGGAAGAGGAGAATTCAGAGCCGCAACCGACTCTGAAAGCTCTTCAACCTCGATATTATCTTTCGACTGAAAGAGTACTCGAGAAAGAATTGGTGTGTTCCTCTCTAACTCTGTACTGGAGCTAGGTCTATCTTGTGAAATAATGCCCCCAAGCAAAGGATCAATCTCCAATGCGCCTACTGCCACCAGTTGAATACCACTGGTAGAATCGCTCCTATGCCTTCTAGGAGAAGTCTAAGGACTCGTAGGTTATAGCCCACGAAGTCTCCTAGACTGTTGAGATGGTCGATCAGCCACTTTGAATTATTTAAAAGATCTACTTAAAGACTCAAAAAAATACAAAGCTAGGTTGACTAGGAGCAAATAACACTCACTAAAAAGTCCCTAAAGATGTCAGCAATCAAATAACTCTCAAGTATTTTTGCTCTGGGTGATTAGGACCGGACACCAAAATACAAGAAAGTTAATAACAAGGGCCTTCAAAAAATAGATTGGGGTATTACTGTTGAAAATAGCAACAAGAAACGCTAAAAATAGCATTCAGAATATTCCAATTTTGATTTGTCCTTGAATTAGAATTATGAATTAAAATTCGAATTTAGTGTCACGAGCTGTTTGAAAAATAATTAATTAATTCATCTTGAGTTAATTAGTTGGAGAAATTCAAGCTAGAATTCTTTGTGAAGTCATGAAATTAAGGAGATTATCCCTTAATTACAGAGATAAGGATGAGTTGTATTTGAGTTTTAATTAGTTAGCTCAGTTAACTGAGTTAATTCCAGTTAAATTAGTTCCAAACAGTTTGAGGAACTAATTGTGAGTTCAGTCAGTTAATGCATGCATGCATGCAACTAGTGTACTCCAGATAACTGAGGATTCTCTCATAAATAACTCATGCATGTCATTTCAGACAAAGACCCAGTTGAGATTAAAGACAAGGACATTGTACTATCAGTTGGAGGAATTTTCCTATAAAGGAAACTCATCCATGTAGAAGTAACAAGGTTCCTTGAGGATTGTGCAGTTTTACAGGGTGTGAGATAAGTGTTACACTTGGTAACAATAGGATCACCCAGGAGAAACAACGCAAGGAAATAGGAGGTTTGGAGGGTAGGGGGGAAGGTTTGTGAGAAGCCTTGTTTGCCTATGAGCATCCAGGAGGATTGTACTGAGAGCCGGTTAGCTGTGGGAGCCAAAGCTTTGTGTAATATTGATGTATTTCCACCTTGTATGATAATACAGATAGCAGGGTGTTTAGTTGAGGCTTTCCCCTGAGTATTTTCTGTGTTTCATGTGCATTGATTCTTCTTCTTATGGTTATATGTGTTCAACTCTGATTCAACTCAATCTTTAAGCTTCCGCAAGTTTGATTGTAGAAGTAGATTAAGTATTTTGCATAATCAGGTTAATCTACAGTGAGAATTTCTACATGGTATCAGAGTAAACACGATCAGAGCTATGAACAATATACTAAGGAGGGAAATTTGAAGTTTGAAGTTCTTGATTGCAGGTACAAAATCGAATTCTCATCACATCTCAAAGTTCAACAATGGCGTTCAATGGCTTGAGAATCAAGTATGCACTGGATGGCAGCTTGAATTACATAAAATGGAAGGATCACATGGAAGTGGTATTAGAAGACAATGGTTTGAAGGATTTCATTAATCAAAAAATCCCAAAGCCAGCTGCAGCTAATGCACAAGAATTGGCTGAATGGAAGAAGTGTGTGGTGAAGGTGAGGAGGATTCTTCTGGAGGGAGTTCAAGACCATATTTTCTCGAGTCTCCATGGGAAGAAGATTCCGTTTTCAATGTGGAAGACATTGAAGGACCTATATCAGAACAATAACGACCAGAGGAAACTGGCGATCAAGGATAAGCTTCAGAAAATCAAGTGTGAAAAGGGTGACACTATTTCTACATATCTGTACAAGCTCACCACCTGTAGAGATAAGCTTGGTAGAGTGGGAATAATGACAACCGATGATGATATGGTGAGTCTTCCTCTCCTCGGGCTTCCTAAGAGCTGACATAACTACCAGGACTCAGTGAATGGAAGGGAGAAATTGTCAGATTGGGAACGATTGTGGTCAGATCTCATGTAGGAGGAGCACACGAGATGGTTCTTCATCTAAGGAGGATGAAGAAAATTTGGCCTTAGTGAGTAAGGCAAGGAAAGGGAAGGAGAAGGATTCTCATCCCAAATCGAATTCTTCTCATGGTGATCTGAATTGGATCCATAAAGAACTGTCGAGAAGACCATGACTGTATCAAGTTGGACAAACATCAAAGAATTCCAAAACAACAATTAGAAACACCCGGAACCAGTGGCAATGGCAGCCAGCTTCGAACGATGAGGACCTCGGTCAAAGCGCGCTAACCAAGGCCCATGGAGACTGCACGAGAGGTCATAGTAGCCTCTGGGAGCCCCGGATCGTGAAAAGGAGGTGATTTTTGATGCACGAGCATTGCTGGGTGAAACAGGCCAAAATGGGGAGAGCCCGAGCACTCGGACGCGTGGGAAGTCGGAGAATCGTGGGTGAAAAGGCAAAAGCATTAAAAGGACAAAGGTGGGACCCGCGCTCTGGAAACCGACGGTATTGAGCGGGGCACCCTCAAACGGTAAGCGATTTTGGATGGAAGCAGAGTGATCCCACTCAGGGATTGATGCGTGGCAAGTGGAGGTGAGAGAAAACCACTGTTGATCACATGCTAATGGTCGAGCAATTCAACCGTGCAAAACGTGCATATGGCGTTGGATCTGGGGGACCCAAATCGGACGGTTGAGATTGCGCCCGATGGAGGAAGCAAAATCGACGAGGGGATAAGCCGTGATTTGTAAGGATTTGGAGTTCGTTTTGACTGCCACGGCGGAGGAAGACTTCATCCACGATGTAACTGAAGAATTCAACCGATGAGGCAGGCTGGCACTGTTTAGAGGAGGACATGTGGCCACTCCCTGAGCGCTGATGATGACGCTGAACAGGGAACTCCAAGCGCAGCTGCAGAAGGTGAATTGATAGAGGCGGAAGAGGAACCAAACAGTCTTGGAACGAATGGCTAAAAGCCGTGAACAGAGATAGAATACACAGGGGAGTCAATCCGAGAGACGAAGAGAGGGACAGAGAACCCTAAAGACAGAGAGACCAGAATCCCAAGAGGAGGACAGAACACAGAGAAAGAAGACAGTGAAGCAAAAGTAGAAGAAAACAGAGAGCCGAGTTGACCAGAGGCAACATCGAGCACCAGAGAGCTTGAGAGTTTTAAGCCATCCCAATGAGGATTTGTCTGGGCTGAGCACCACATTGGGCTCTCCACTATAGACTAGAAGGTCACAGAGCTGGTAGGAAGAAGAAGTCTGTGTACTCAAGTGGCTTGGGGAATCCAAGAACCACCCTGCCAAGCAAACCCGCTTCAGGAGAACTCACATTGAGTCCCTACATTGTAATTCTCTGCTTAAGACACAATAAAACAAGGCCACCACTGAGAGCTGGACCAGAGACGTAGCCCTGGAGAATAGGGTGAACTCCTTATTAACTTCTTGTGTTTTGTGTATGCTTACTGTATTTCTCTGCTGTCTTTCCATTTAAATGTCTGTGTATTGGCAATCTGATCAATACGTTGCTTCAATAACACAGAATACACACCAGCACATGAGTCTGTAATACCTCGTTTAATAAATCTTTAACTGATGTCACTCATAGGGTGATTATCAGATCAAGTGATATCAGAGCTCTAGGCTGTAGGGTTAGACAAGCTTGTGTTGGTTTAGCTGTTGAATGCTCACTAGATCAAAGCTCAAATTAGGAGAAGGAGAGTTGGTGGAAACTAATCTTGAAATTGGGAGAGTCTATCCTCGGAAGGAAATGTCAGAGGAAGGTTCTGTGGGGCCAAACCTCAATTCATAGAAAGTTTCCTAGCTATAAAGTCTATGGTAGAAGAAATGTATAGAGACTTTAGAAATCATAAGGTTGAAGACTCCTCAGGTTCTAAACAAGATAAAGAAGAAGATGAGTCTCACTTCCATGACCACTCCAAAGGAAAGGGGAAGAGGAAAGCTTTCTCACACCTCCTAACAACCCTGTGCATAATAAGAAAGCATCTTTGATCAAGCTAGATGCTAAATTTGATTTGCCTATATATGACAGAGAGCTAAATGCTGAAAAGTTGAACAATTGGATTAGACAAATTGATGTGTATTGCAGGGTACAGAACATAAACTCAGACAAGAGTAAGATTCAGTTGGCAAGCCTACACCTAGGAGGCACTGCCTTGGTTTGGTGGAAAGGCAGAACCCAAGCTGATATGAAAAGACATGGCAAGACTATCTCTGGCTGGAGTGAATTTGTTTCTGCAATAAAAAAGCAGTTCTATCCATTGGCCTACATGCAACAAGCCATGATGAGTTGGAAAACTCTTCGACAGTTGAAAGGGCAAAGTGTGCAAGGGTATACTCAAGAATTTAGAAAGAGAGCATTGATGTTGGGTATCTCATTAGACTCACCAGAAACTCTTTTGAAGTACATTAGTGGTCTACACAGTTACATGAGGCATACCATCCTCATGTTTAATCCCACTAGTATAGATGAGGTATCTGTACAAGCTACTCATCTAGAAGCTAGAGGAAAGAATGGAAATCCATAAGTTGGGGGACCATCCCAATCCACTGTAAGAAAGAGCAAGGAGAAAAGAAAGCAGAAGTGGAAAGCAAGGAAGGCTAACACTGCACAGAAAGGCAAAACTTCATGCACTCACTGTAAAAAGGATGGGCATGATGATGAGCATTGTTGGATTCTGCATCCAGATTTGAGACCTAAGAAGTTCGAGGGTAAGAAGAAGAAGACTGTTGCAGCTATTCAAAAAGATTTAGGGCCAGACTCAGGAGATGAAACAACTATAGCAGCCATAGGTATAAAAGGTAAGGATTCTAAAGAATCTACTAGTAATTCTACTCAATCTGTTATTGATGAAGAAAATGAGAGAAAAAGACATGAGCTTTTCCATATTCGAGTTGTTTCCAAAAATCAAAAGATTGATACTTTGTTTGATAGTGGCTCACAAGTAAATTTGATTTCTGAAGCAATTGTAAAGAAATTGGGATTAGCAACTACACCTCACAAGAAACCATACCCATTAGGATGGTTGAATGATAAAGCACAACTACAAGTGACTAGACAATGCAAACTCAAGTTTTCTTTTGGGTCAGCATTTGTAGATGAGGTTGAGTTAGACATAATTCCTTTGGATATATGTGGAATTGTTTTGGGAAGTCCTTACTTGTATGATAGAAAGGATATTTTCTATAGAGCTGAGAACAAGTATCTACTTGTTAAAGATGGAATTGAATACTTTGTAAGAGCTCATAAGCTCAGAATAATTATACTCTCATAAACTCAGGGCAGATGATAAGAATGATAAATTCATGCAAACAATTCTTATTGATGGTTTTAAAGGAAAAGAAACCTAATAAAACCAATGTATTTGAGGGCTTTAACGCTGAACAACAAGCTGACATAGAAAAGGTTTTTTCAGAGTATGATGTCTTATTTCAAGAATCTAAAGGTCTGTCACCCAAAAAGGGAATAGTACATGATATTATTTTGCAGCAAGATGTCCCATTGCCTAAAATTGGAATGCACAGGTTGTGTGCTTTAGAGAATGCTGAAATCAAGAAGCAGGTGCAGGAGTTGCTCGAGAAAGGGTTCATCAGGTCTAGCACATCACCATGTGGATCACCAATTGTTTTGGTGAGAAAGAAAGATGGCTCGTGGAGAATGTGCATTGATTATTGAGAACTGAATAAGATAACAATAAAAAATTGTTATCCCATAGGAAGCTATTTATTTCACCAAGCTGGATTTGCAGAGTGGATACCATCAGGTCAAAGTTGCAGAGCAAGATGCATGGAAGACTGCTTTCAAAACAAAGTAGGGATTGTATGAATAGCTGGTTATGCCTTTTGGCTTAACTAATTCTCCTGCTACTTTCATGAGATTAATAAATGATGTACTTAGACCTTTTCTTTATGATTATATTATGTACCTGGATGACATTTTGATTTTTAGTAAAACATGAGAAGAACATTTAAAGCATGTTAAGCAGATATTAGATGTTTTGAAAAGAGAAAAGCTTTATGTTAAACTCTCAAAATGTCAATTTGGCAAAACATCTCTAAACTACTTGGGTCATATAGTAGGGGGAGGTGAATTGAAAATAAATCCCTCTAAAGTGGCAGTCATTGTGAACTGGCCTAAATCCAGGTCTGCTACAGAAGTGAGAAGCTTCTTAGGAGCAGCACAATATTGGAGGAAGTTCATTTCTAACTTTTCCTCAATTGTAGCTCCCTTGCATGCTTTAACAGGATTGAATAAGGTGTTTCAGTGGGGAGGCAAACATAAAAAAGTCTTCGACACCTTAAAAGAAAAAATGAGTACAACACCTGTACTAGCACTGCCAGATCTACAAAGACCATTTGGGATCCAAACTAATGCTAGTGACTATGCCATGGGAGCAGTGTTGACATAGCATGGTAAACCCATATGTTATCATTCTAAGACTTTTAATCCTGTAGTAGTTAACTATCCTACATATGATAAATAATTGTATGCATTGGTTCAGAGTGTGAAAAAGTGGAAACATTGCTTAAGTGAGAGCCCGAGCACTCAGATGCATGGGAAGTCAGAGAACCGCGGGCGAAAAGGAAAAAGCGCTAAAAGGACAAAGGCGGGACTTGCGCTCTGGAAACTGGTGGTATTGATCGGGGCACCCTCAAACGGTAAGCGGTTTTGGATGGAAGCGGAGCAATCCCACTCAACGATCGACGCATGGCAAGCGAAGGTGAGAGAAAACCACCGTTGATCGTGTGCTAACAGTCAAGCAAGTCAACTGCGCGAAATGTGCGTATGTTGTTGGATATGGGGGACCCAGATCAGACAATTGAGATTGCGCCTGATGGAGGAAGGGGAATTGACGAGGGGATAAGCCGCGATTTCTAAGGATTTGGAGTTCGTTTTAACCACCACGGTGGAGGAAGACTTCATCCACGATGTAACTGAAGAATTCAACTGACGAGACAGGCTGGCACTGTTTAGAGGAGGACATGTGGCCACTCCCTGAGAACTGATGATGACACCGAACAGGGAAGTCCAAGCGCAGCTGCAGAAGGTGAATCAACAGAGGCGGAAGAGGAACCGATCAGTCTTGGAACGAATGGCTAAAAGCCGTGAACAGAGAAAAAATACACAGGGGAGTCAATCCAAGAGACGAAGAGAGGGACAAAGAACCCTGAAGAGAGAGAGACCATAATCCTGATAGGAGGACGGAACACAGAGAAAGAAGACAGTGAAGAAAAAGTAGAAGAAGATAGAGGGTCGAGCTGCCCAGAGGCAGCATCGAGCACCAGAGAGCTTGAGAGATTCAAGCCATCCCAGTGAGGATCTGTCCAGGCTGAGCACCACATTGGGCTCTCCACTGTAGACCAGAAGGTCACAGATCTGGTAGGAAGAAGAAGTCTGTGTACTCAAGTGGCTTGGGGAGTCCAAGAACCACCCTACCAAGCAAACACACTTCAGGAGAACTCACATTGAGTCCCTGCATTGTAATTCTCTGCTTAAGACACAATAAGACAAGGCTACCACTGTGAGCTAAACCAGAAACGTAGCCCTGGAGAATAAGGTGAACTCCTTATTAACTTCTTGTGTTTTGTGTCTGCTTACTGTATTTCTCTGCTATCTTTCCATTTAAATGTCTGTGTATTGGCAATTTGATCGATCCGTTGCTTAAATAACATAGAACACACACCAGCACATGAGTCTGTAATACCTTGTTCAATAAATCTTTAACTGATGTCACTTATAAGGTGATTATCAGATCACATGGAGGGAAGAAGGGTGAAAAATCTAAAGTGAGATGCTTTAATTGTCATGAGATGGGCCATTATGCAACTAATTGCCCATTGAAGAAGTCCAAGAAGGGATCCTCGAAAGGATCTGAAGGTGAGGCATTGGCCTCCCAGTTTGAAATGGACTTCACCCTCATCACATGCATGGTGTCTTCAACGATGGGTTGTGGTTGGTTTCTTGACAGTGGAGCCTCATTCCACATGACCGATGATAAAAGTTTATTCAGTGCCTTGGAGGAGAAAGACCTCAAGATACTCATAGAGATGGGTGACGATGAAAGGTATAGTGTTTTAGGAGTGGGCATGGTTGCTTTTCAGAGGGAGTATGGAGCTCTTATCACCTTGACAGATGTGAAGTATGTGCCTGGACTGAAGAAGAATTAGGTATCGATCACGATGTTGTCTTCAGTAAGGGAAAGGTTTTCCTTAGACACATCACCACGGGACAGGTGAAATATATCAGTTCACAGGTACAAAACCTGTATGCTCTTGAGGTTCAAGATGCATGCAAAGCCTTGAGGAGCAAGGCCAATGTTAGAGATTTGGTGGTTGAGAGGGAGAGTAAATTACCTGTCAACATGTAGTCCTAGAAGGCATCTCAGACAATTGTGGAGGACCCTCAATTGGAGATGCTGAGAGGAGACCGAGTGGAGGCATCCACTCATGCAGAGACCACCAGTAGGGGAACATTTCGAGCCAAGTCAGCAGAGGGATCACATGTAGCCATACCTCTAGGTGTGAGGTGGGGCGATGTGATGTGATAGTCCCAAGAAGGCTGAAATTGGGCAGGGTCCATTGAGAGGTTTTATCTCATGGATTGTACCTTGCTATGGGAGCCCAAAGTACATAGTAGTGGGAGGAATCAGTGAGATTGATGTAGTCAGAGATCAAAGTGACAAAGGCTAGAGAAGTCAGATACTGAAGAGTGAAGAGAAGGATTGACAACAGTGCAGAAAGGTAGAGTCAACAGAAGCGCAGAGTTTTCAGTCGACAGAGGCAATAATAGTTAGAGATTTTGATGACAGATGCATCATACTGATTCAGGTTGGATGTTTTTTTTTGCTTCTGGAGTTGGTGAAGCAATAACACTAGAGAGAAGTGTTGCATGCAAAACATTCCAAAGATTTAGATCGGGATTGAGTTGAATTCATTTCTTGTTGAGAGGGAGTGTTGAAAATAGCAACAAGAAATGCTAAAAATAACATTAAGAATATTCCAATTTTGATTTGTCCTTGAATTATAATTTTGAATTAAAATTCGAATTTAGTCTCACCAGCTGTTTGAAAAATAATTAATTAATTCATCTTGAGTTAATTAGTTGGAGAAATTGAAGCTAGAAGTCTTTGTGAAGTCATGCAACAATTATCCCTTAAATTGAGGAGATTATCCCTTAATTAAGGAGATAAGGATGAGTTGTATTTGAGTTGTAATTAGTTAGCTCAGTTAACTGAGTTAAGTCCAGTTAAATTAGTTCCAAACAGTTTGGGGAACTAATTGTGAGTTCAGTCAGTTAATGCATGCATGCATGCAACTAGTGTACTCCAGATAACTGAGGATTCTCTCATAAATAACTCATGCATGTCAGTTCAGACAAAGACCCAGTTGAGATTAAAGACAGGGACATTGTACTATCAGTTGGAGGAATTTTCCTATAAAGGAAACTCATCCATGCAGAAGGAACAAGGTTCCTTGAGGATTGCACAATTTTACAGGGTGTGAGATCAGTGTGAGTGATCAATGTTACACTTGGTAACAATAGGATCACCTAGGAGAAACAACGCAAGGAAATAGGAGGCTTGGAGGGTAGAGGAGAAGGTTTGTGAGAAGCCTTGTTTTCCTGTGAGCATCCAGGAGGATTGTACTAAGAGCTAGTTAGCTATGGGAGCTAAAGCTTTGTGTAATCTTGATGTATTTCCACCTTGTATGATAATACAGGTAGTGGGGTTTTTAGCTGAGGCTTTCCCCTGAGTATTTTTTGTGTTTCATGTGCATTGATTCTTCTTCTTATGGTTATATGTGTTCAACATTGATTCAGCTCGATCTTTAAGCTTCTACAAGTTTGTTTGTAGAAGTAGATTAAGTATTTTTCTTTAGTATATTACATAATCAGGTTAATCTACAGTGATAATTTCTACAATTACACCCTAGGCCTACTAGTGAAGGTATCAGAGGTAGTTACGCTAATCTACAGAAAACAGCCTTTGCCGGTGCAAGCACCCAAGCTTCACAAGGGTACCCTACAGAAGTACTGCTGAATGTGATACAACGTCAACCTCAGGTGCCATGAGATTCCCATCCACAGCCACCTGTGTGATCCCTAGGATAGGCAACTATGGTCACCAAATCGTATCAGAAGTCGGGCAGAACAGTCGTGAGGGGTTATCTCTCGTCCTTATCTTCACTCTCCCTCGTGATTTACTCCTAGTTACGGAGCTTTCCCGGTCTCCTTAACGCTATTGGATTTCACTCATTAATTAGACTTCTATGTTTTGTAATTTTGAGCAGCCTTGGAGAGTTAACTCTCCTCTCGCCTAATCCAAGGCCCTAATAAACCTAAACTTGTTGGTGTATTCTGATGACAATACAAAAGTTCTAGTTTATTTTAATTAATCACTTGATTTTAATGGTTGTTCTTTAAGTCAAGGGTATTGATGGAAGTGAAACCAATGGTGTTTGTATGACGCAAAAGAAATCAATGAAAAACTAACTACATGAATGCAATCATTTTTTCTTCGATGAAAAAAGATCTCTACATGGGTTCTACGAAACTTCTATAAAGCAAAATATTTTTCTTCTTCTTTTCTTGAAACACACTTCACACACCCAAAAACTAAAAGACTACGAATGCTTTAACAATGCAAACTACCCTAATGCAAGATATAATGGAGATGAAAGATCCTAAATCACTCTAAAAAGTGAAAGCAATTGTTTATAACTATCAATGAGCCAACTTAAGTATTGAAGAGGATACAAATTTTGAACACAAAATTCTCTCCAAACAAGAAGGACAAATTAAATAGATCGCAATTCACTTTCAAAAACCAAAAGAAACCAAAATCAAAACTTGGCAAAAGAAAACAAAAACAAAGTTTTTTGAGATCTTTTCTTTTTCAAGAAACAACTAAAACAACTTTTTGAAATCACTCAAAATGCTACTAATACTCAAAAGATTGAAAAAAAACACAAGGAGTCTTTGCAAGTTACAAACTCAAACATGAATGAAAACTTGAGCAAAAATACTTCAACTTGTACCGAACGACCCAAATAGCAGCAAAGAGTTTGACAAACTGACCAAGAAGCCAGGAAAGAAATACTTCCAAATTCGTCAAAATACTTTCAAAAAGCAAGAAAAGCTATGAGGCCACAAAACAAAGGAAAGCAAAGCAAGAAGGTGCGAAATCCGAGCTTGACACTGAAACTGAAAACAATCTCGTGTTCTGGAGGACCAGAACAATCAAGAACTTTTGAACTAATTCTTGTGTGCCAAAACACTAATTACAAACTCGCTAAAAAAGCAAACCTAGGCCAAATCTTTTCAACGAGGAAGAGACATCGAATTAGTAAGCTTGCAGAATAATTAAGTTCTTCAGACAAAAATTGACCACATAGAGACTAAAAAGAGCAAGAAACAAATATATCTGGGCATAGAGATTTGAAAAAACAATGAAACAATTGGCATACGTGTCTGTGTTCAAACACAGAGGAATGTACACACGTTTCTGATACAAGAAACTCGCGTATACATGGGTTCACTTCACAGAAACAAGCATGTGTACGCTACTATAAACAGAGTAAAAGGTGTATACAAAGCTTTGCAAGAAAAATAAAAAACAAAGCCAGATCCAAAAGATCAGACTTAAGGTCTGAGACTCTAGTAGACCAAATAAGACTGTAACAACAAGCAAACCAAAGACTGAGCCCTGATTGACACTGAACAACCCAAACTAGGAATAACAAGATTGTTATCCCCAGTGGAGTCGCCAATTCTATTTCGGGAATAAGTACCCTAGGGCTTTGGGTTAGAACCCCAACAGAGCAGAAGCAAACAACAACAAGAAACACTCATACAACTCAGGAAAAATGCTTCAAACCTGAAAATCTTTCAATTCGAACATACATAGCAGTATAGAAGTAAAACATATTCACGAAATTGACTTTATATCATATAAACAAATGTTTGATCATACATCAAAACAACATTCATATGTGAATTAAAACATAATCTGATGCATAAACATAGTTAATTTCGGAAACAAGACATCATTTATTTTATTGCAGTAAGCTATAAATAACATGGAGAGAATTCACTTGAGTCATCTTCTTCCGGCTCCAAGTGGAACCGTCCTCAGGATTCGTCCTATCCTAGCCATCAATAATCTTCTTCCATAACCAACACCATGGTATCTCAAGCAAGAGGGAGAATATCTATAATCAAGGAAACACGGGTTTCCTGAAGCTTGGGGAAGTGCATGAGGCATAGGGATTCATCAGACTCAGTCAGGGATAATCTCAGTATAATAACTCTATCTCTTCTCCTTTAAGGCCTTCCCATAGAGGTGTATTTATACCTCTCCCAATTAGTTTTTTAATTGCAAAACAGTTGGGCCACAGGCACTAGAAAGTAATAAATAGGTAAGACCCGTGAAATCGGCCCATAATTAAGGAAATTTAATTTTTTAAAGTTTTTTAATACATATACGCGGGTTGGGTATTGATTGACCTGCATGTACACACTTTTAGCTTAGGGAAAAGTAGCGTACAGGGAATAAAACATTGTTTTTTATATATTTGGACGAAGTCTAGAAGGAGTGGTTGCCCTAGGCCATAAACCAAGCATCACAAATACCAAGAGTGGTAAACGGTGCTATAAAAAGCCCCTGCCACATCACCAAAAGAAGTTATCTCTCACAATTTCACACAAAGAAAAAACAAAAGCAAAAACAAAGTTATTTTGGTCATTTACATGCACATCAATAGAATGTTTGATGTTTCAATTTGCATGCCTAGGAAAATAGGATTACATACATGTTAACTTATCATTCTTTTGAAGAAAATCCTCTGAGCAGTTAGTTAGAAAAATGGTGTGTTTTAGCTTGATTTCAGTCTTTTCCTTCACTGCAGTAGACAAGCTTTCTCTTAGTGTATATTTCTCATTTCCTCATTGGTAATCAAGCTTCTTCTGAATCCATAGAAGTCTGGATTGAAAAACCTTAGTGGTCCATCACCAGCTTAGCAGTGAAAAAGAGTAGACCCATTGAATTTACTTGTGTATACAACACTGTCACCTCCAATTTTGTACGAACCCTGGGTTTATAAAACAAAGTTGGTAGCCCTAGGAGTTGCAACATTCTTGCTACAATACTGGTCCTCATGACTTTTTGGTGCTGTTGTCAGGGAGGTGTATGAGTAATATGTGATTACTAATTTCTTTCTTCCATTTCTTATCTCTAGCATTCTGCTATTAGTTTCATTTCTGCAAAAGTAGTTTAGTTTTCTTTCTTTTCCATTCTGCATTCTTTGCTTTATTTTCCATTATGCAAGTGAGATTTCATTCAAGTAGTTAGTTTTCATTCAGTCAATTAGTTTCCATTCAGTTTGCAATTTCAATTCTACAATTATTTTCAAAGCCTGAAAAAAACCACAAAACAAACCAAAAACACTTATTTCATGCCTTGTAGGAATAGAGATAACTTAGGGAAATTTTTACCAAGTACCCCCACCGCTTCAAACAACCAACCTTCCCTCTTCTTCAGTGGCTGTGAATTGGAGGAACCCTTAGGTGAAGAACTAGAGATATTTGAAGAGCCTACAGGGGGAGAAGAAGAAGAACCCATTCCAACTGACCTAATGGATGAAACTAGAAATGACAGAGGAAATAGAGAAAGAGTTGAGGGTACCTTTCCCATCAGAGAAACTAATGGGGATACCAAGATCAAGAATATAAGCCCCTCTGCTCTTCCACATTTCCATGGCCTGACCTTAGAAGATCCAAACATTTTCTTGTTTGAGTTTGTTGTCATATGCAGAACCTATGATTACACCAATGATGAACAAAAGTTGAAATTATTCCCATCCACTCTCAAGAATGTAGCTTTGTGCTAGTTCATGGGTTTACTTGGGGATATCATCACAAATTGGGCCCAGATGCATCAAGCCTTCAACAACAAGTATCGAGACTACTACAGGTCTCAAAGACACTAAAGAAAAAACTTTTAGGATGACCTTAGGGCATGATGAATCCCTAGAGGATTATGAAGAAATATTTGAGCTTATTTACAAAAGGGCCAGGTGCACACTTGATCATGAGTCACTGAAGCTAGTCCTGCTTAGAGGGGTAAGGGAAGATCTTCTGGATACCCTAAACCTGCTAGCAGGAGGGGACATATACCAACTACCCTAGGAAGATATCAAGATTGTATTTTGGAACCATTCTAGGGCAGCTAGGAAAACGGGTATGGGTAGTCAACCTATGGTAAGTCCACCCTCTTCCAAAACATCCATCAAAGGTGAAATTGGAAATACGTTGGAAGATTTCAAGGGTTAGATGCTACAAACCCTTGCCCTACAGATGCAAACTATGCACATTAAGAGAAAGCAAGAGGAGGCAGAGAGATCCCTAGCCATTTTCTGCCCTAGATGCACAAGGAGGCACCCTAGGAATGAATGTCCATTGAATCTGATTGAAGTATGCTCAGCCTGTGAAGAAAACCACTCCATAGACAAGTTCCCTTCTCTACCAGGACTAAAACTTGTGTATCAGGGGACTGAAGGGGTGACTAAATAGCTCTACTACATAAATCAAAGGAGACCTCATGGGCCTTGGCCATACAAGCAGGGCATGCAAGGGTCATCCCATGCCTATTAAAACCCTAACTTGACTACATCCATTCCCCCTTGGGGGCAACCTGCTTATCCTTCCTATTCTACACCTCCTCCTTGGTCCTTTGCACCTTAATAGCATTCCCAGCCAACCAGCCAGTCATTTAAGCCATATGCTCCACCTCAGCCTCAGTGGAATGCATTGCCCCAGGGGTGGAGGCCCCCATACAATAATGCTCTAGCTTTAGTGCCTTCACCACCTACTCAACCACAAATTTTACACCTTGCTCCATCTAAACAACCCTAGATCTCTGCCCAACCAAATCTGAACCCAAACAAGAGACTGGCATAGTAAGTATACAGTGGAGAGACATCCTATCCTGCTTATGTTGTGGAGATTTAGAAAATCAACTTGAGATTTGGGAGAGTACTCCCGGACAACCAACCTCTACCTCCACCTAGGGAGAGTGAGGAAGAAAGAGAGGAAAGCATGCCTAGAGTAAATCCTCCACCCTTTCTTGAGAGATTAACTCATCCAGTCCAGCCTACCCCAGAAGAGAATGAACTTCTAGGTGAATTGAAAAATCTATGTGTCAAAATTCCACTTCTCCAAGCCATAAAGGATGTACCTATTTACAACAAGTTAATTAAGGAGAAGTGCTTCAAACATCCAGGGAGGCGAAAAAGAGACACCCCTACCATTAATGCCATTGGAAAGTTGTCCGACTTAATGCTGGGGCAGGTAATTTGTCCAAAGTATTTGGACCCTAGAAACCCTGTAGTAGATGTGCACATTAATGGAACCATTGTCCCACACACTTTGATTGATCTTGGGGCTGCCATTAATGTGATGAATAAGGACACCATGCTCAAGCTCAACCTCTAGGGTTCATTGAGAAAGACCACAATAGTCTTGCAACTTGCAGACCGTTCCATAGTGACCCTTGAGGGGATTGTGGAGGATGTGATGGTCTCCATTGACTCTTGGGAGTACCTTGCATACTTCCTAGTTCTCCAGCATAAGGCCAAGCATACTGGTTACCCTCTCATCCTTGGGAGGCCTTGGTTAGCCACTGTCGATGCCTACATCAGTTGCAGGGATGGAAATATGACTATAAAAAATGGGCATATGTCCAAGTAGTTAGTCCTGTACCCTCCTGCTCAGCCATCTCTAGAACATGACTTACCTTTATGGTTGGAAGAGGAGGAAGAAGATGAAGTTTATTCAACCCAACTCTATACCTTAGAAATAGCCATGGGAGGAGGATAAATGAATGAAGATGATTTGATTGAACACATACTCCAAAGTCCAACTCCCAGCACACTATCCTTAGGGAAGTAGTAAAGGAAACCCAGAACAACCATCAGATTGATCTATGCTTAGATGATTCAAACCATACCCGTGTCAAAGCCATAAAATTCGGCCCTGAGAGAACTTTGAAATCAACCCATCTCTTTTTGTACACCAAGAATAAAAGTTGTGCAACATGTTAACGAAACATCTGGATGCCTTTGCTTGGAGTTACAAGGAAATGAAGGGAGTGCACCCCTCAGTGTGTACTCACCACATTTATATCAAATAAGGTTGCAAACCAGTTTGACAACCCTAAAGGAGAATGAATCTAGCTCTCAAGGATATAGTCAAAGAAGAACTACAAAAGCTGCTAGATGCAGGATTCATTTACCCTATCTCAGACAGTGAGTGGGTCTCTCCTTTGGTGTTGGTTCCAAAGAAAAATGGGAAGTGGAGGATTTATGTCAATTACAGAGAGTTAAACAAAGCAACAAAGAAGGACCATTTCCCTCTACCTTTCATTGACCAAGTGCTAGATGGCCTAGCAGGGAATTTTTTTTTCTCTTTCCTATATGGGTTCAATAGGTACAATCAAATCCAGATCATCCCAGAAGACTAGGATAAAACCACCTTCACTTGTCCTTAGGGTACTTTCGCCTATAGGGTCCTTCCTTTTGGTTTATGCAATTCCCCTGCCACTTTCCAGAGAGTAGTCCTAAGTATCTTTGCTGAGCTAGTCCATGATGCAGTAGATATTTATATGGATGATTTTACACCCTATGGGTGTGATTTATAGGAGGCTCTGTCCAACTTAGGTAAGGTATTGAACAAATTCATTGTAATGAACCTATGCCTTAGTCCTAAAAAATGTGAGTTCTTGATGACTGCATGAATTGTTCTAGGTCATTCAATATCTCAGTAAGGACTACAGGTGGACCCAAACATAATAGCCATCATCCAAAGGGTCCCACCTCCGCAAAAACAAAGAGATGTCAAAAGTTTTCTAGGTTTAGTTGGATACTATCAGAGGTTTATAAAAGACTTCAGCAAGTTAGCTTATACTTCATTTGGGTTATTTAGCCAAAGACTCTGAATTTGTATGGTCAAAAATTTGTTAGGAGGCCTTGGACACCCTAAAGGGAAAGTTGACCACTGCACCTATTCTCCGAGGCCCAAATTGGGCCCTTCCTTTTCATATACATGTTGATGTCTCACATAAAGCCATAGGAGTAGCTCTAGGCCAGATAGATGACAAGTTACCTTATGCCATTTACTTCATCAATAAAAATCTGTCAAAGGCTAAGCTAAACTACATAGTGACCGAAAAGGAGCTCCTAAATGTTGTGCATTCATTAAACAAATTTTTGCATTACATTATAGGTTACCAAACATTTGTACATACTGACCATGATGCAATTAAATATTTGATGAATAAACCTGATGTGAATGCCCAGATGATTAGATAGTTACTTTTATTACATCAGTTTGATCTAACTATTGTTGATAAGCCTAGCAAGGAGAATGTTGTTGCAAACTTTATATCCATATTAACTTTGCCTACAAGGGAGGAAGGAATGGTTGATGATCAGTTACTGGATGAACGCTTATTCTCCATTTCAGTTCTCTCTCAATGGTTTGCTGACATAGCAAACTATCTGGTGTCTGCACAGTTTCCACCGAAATTTGTCCTCCAAAGAGAAAAGCAAGATTGTGAGGAAGAACACCCCATTCACTTGGATTGGGGGCAACCTCTTCAAAATAGGCCCAAATCAAATTCTGAGAAGATGTGTTAAGGAAGAGGAAGTCTTTGACATCATTCTGACCTACCATGATGGGCCTTGTGGAGGTCACTTTGTAGCCAAGAGGACAACATTCAAGGTGTTACAAGCTGGTTATTATTGGCCCAATCTTCATCAGGATGTGAGAAGGTATACTAGTCAGTGTGATCGATGCCAAAGGATGGGAAAGCCTACTCCAAGGGATGAAATTCCTATGCAACCTCAAGTGAATTTCAAGCCATTTGACAAGCGGGGCATGGATTTCATTGGACCTATTGACCCTCCATCCAAGCAAAAGAAATACATCATTGTGTGCACTGACTACTTGACCATGTGGGCTGAAGCAAAAGAAATATAGGTAGCAACAAAGGAGAAAGCGGCTGAGTTCTTAAGGGAAAATGCATTTTACAAGTTTGGGTACCCTAGAGAACTGATCATTGACCAGGGTAGCCAGTTTACGTCTCACATGATCGAAGACTTGTTAAGTGAGCACAAGATCAAGAATAGAACCTCCACTCCCTATCAACCACAAGCTAATGGGAAAGTAGAGGTGACCAACAGAGCGCTGGAGGGCATTCTGACCAAATAGGTTAGTAGCAGCAGAAAATATTGGGCAGATAGATTAGTTGAGGTCACTTGGGCCTACAATGCCACATGGAAGACCCCCATTGGATTCACACCCTATGATTTGGTCTATGGGAAAAAGGCCCTCCTGTCCATTGAATTTGAGTACAATACATTGAGGATGGCAGCCCAACTAGATCTAGAACTACAAAAAGAGAGATTGCTCCAACTGAATGGTTTATATGAGTTTAGAATGCAGGCCCTCCTACACATGGAGGTGACTCAAATTCAGAGGAAGATCTGACATGACAAGAACATCAAGGACACACAATTTCAAGAAGGTGATTGGGCTTTGTTATATGATTCCAAATATAAAGATTTTAAGGGCAAGTTAAGGACTAGATGGTTAGGGCTTTATGTCATAGAGAAATGTCATGATAATGGTTTAGTGCAGATTAGAACCATTGATGCAGAGGCCATTCCTTTACTTGTTAGTGGGCACAAATTGAAGGTTTACAGGATGCCATTGTCAAAGAAAGAATTCATTGATGGTGGTGGAGAAAGTATCAAGTCACTGAAAAAAAAAAAAAAAAAAAAAAAAAAAAAAAAAAAAAAAAAAAAACGTCCCACTGTTGGGTTGAAAACCTCTTGGGGTGGCCCAATGGTGTCAAAAAAAAAAAAAAAAAACTCTGGGTGAAAACCTCTTTTGAGGCGCCCAGGGCAAGCAACTAAGATGAAAACTTCTTGGAGGCAAACTAGTTGCTTTCAAAAAAAAAAAAAAAAAAAAAAAAAAAATAATATATATATATAAAAGAGAGAATTTTTTTTTTTGAAAATATTGTTTGCAGGTCAGCAAAAGGAGGATCAGAGCAACAAGAGAGGATCAAAAGGGACCTATTCAGTGCATGTATTTATTTCTCCATTCATTATCTTTCATCATTCCATCATTCCCTCCATTTTTCCACTCATTTAGCTCATTTTGCAAGGGTTCTGTGTTTTCTACAAGATTCCTTGTAAACCTACAGGATTCCATGAAAACCTACAAGATGATCATGTAGGAATTATAGTGGCTTGGGAATCCCAAAGGAAGTGACCCTAGAGAAAGGGGATGACCTGCTCATGTCAAAAAAATAAATTTCTACTTCACTGTCTCACCACCATACCTCTCTCCACCATGATCACCCCTGCATTCATCCAAAAAAGTCAGTTTCAAAAAAATTACAGTTTTCAAAGAAGAAGAAAACAAAGATAAAAGAGGATGAAGATAGAGAACAAGGGGACAACACCCAAAGGCTATTTTCCTCATTCAAAAATCCCTAGGCACCTTCCCTACCCATGACAACCATCCTCATGCTCCAGGAGTGGAAAATTATTAAAATATTTTGAGGGAGAAGCAGCTACAGGACATCCTGTAGCAACCTATCCCATAAAACAAAAAATCACAGGTTGCATTCAGCTTAAAGCATGGATATCCAGAGCTTAGCAGTAGCATCAGGATCATCAACATCAACACCTAGTACCTGCACATCAAAGAAAAACATCAGAGGAAAATAATAATAAAAAAAGAGAGGAGAAAAACACATGCAGCTAGTACACAGCAAGGACTTCATTCTTCAACAAACAACATCAAGGCATCATTACCACAGGTAAGTATCTCGCTTCCACTCTCTCGTTAGCATAATATGATCAAACATGTAAAAGTTGTGAAAGAGTTGGTTTATAAGCGAAAGGTGGCCAGTTAACTTGGCCACCTTCGCTCAGTCAATGAGGAGAAGATAGTTAGTCCTTACACACATGGCAGCAATCAAGTCAAGGAAAAAAAGAGATGAGGTCGAAAGTGGTTAAGCTACAGATGCTCGAAGTGGGAGTTGATTACGAGGTGAGGAGAATGATGTGGTAGTGGGACCAACGGTCCAAAAATAGATATTTGCACCTCGGCTACCAGTACACCACCCCACTCAAATCACCCATATGAGGAAATAAAAATTGATCCCCATGCACATTTGTATTATCGAGGCTACACACTAGCAAAGTCACTCTCGACCCTCAAGCAGTCTACAGGAAAGGCAGAAGTCATTTTTTCACTGTGCGGGAGCACCTATAGGATCTTACACGAAATACTACAGGATCCTACATGATACAAAACAACACCTACAGGATTAGCAGTAAGCATTTCTACAAGGGAAAAATAGAGGTTGTATTCATCAAGCAATGATAAGGAGGTAGGCTCTATAATTTCCCACAATTTGCAAGTGAAAAGAATCTAGAAAAGCCTTCTATTGTGTTGAAAATATTTTAGTCTAGGGGAATTGTATACACATAATTTTCATTTAAAATTCCTCATTCATTAAATTTGGTATCAGACATATACAACCCTCCATCAATCAGAGAAGGATGAGGAAGAAATTGAAAAGGAGGAAGAAGAAACAGAGAGGGATGAAGAGGAAATAGATGAGGAAGAAGAGGAAGAAAAGGAGAAGGAAAGTGGTGAAGAGACAGAAGAAGATGCAAAGGAGGAAACTGATGAACAAAGTGAGGAACTAGAGGGAGAAGGAGAGGAGAAAGACAAAGATGAGAAGGGGAATGGAAAAGGGGAGACAAAAGACAAGGAAGAATCACCCAGGGTATCCCCAGAACCCACTGAGAAAGAGGCAGCAACTGCCCTCACTGCCCTTAGTACCCCTATCAAACAAAAAGGGAAGAGACAGAGACAAACTCCATTGTACTTTAGGACAAGAAAAAGTACAAGAATAAGGCAAGGAAAACCTCAAACTCCCACAAAGGTTCCTATTGTCATTGAAGACTCAGCCAAATAGTAGGAAAAGATAGCTACTCTTAGCTACTCTTATGAAAAATCAAGGGGAAGGATCATCAAGACAAGACTCTCCTAAGTCTCCTATCACTTATGTTAGGAGGCCTGTCACTAGATCTGCCCCATCCAAAGGAAAAGACATCCTACAGGATACACAGAAGGACCTACAGGAAGCAGAGGCAATCCTACAGGAAACTCTGCTAAACCTACAGGAAACTTAGAAATTGGACAAAGAAGGGAGTATGCAGCAAGAAACAAAAAAGGAGGATCCAGAGCTGAGGGAACCTAGTCCTCAACCTAACCTTGACCCCTACTACAAGTTCATTGAATGAGGTAGGGCCACTCCACAGAAATTTTCCATCCATTATTCTTTGAGCTTGAGAAATAAAGAGCAAGGACACATAGATGAATGCAAATTGCCAAATCCAAAGGAGTGGAGAACATAGGTCACATGGAGGAGAAAGCAAAGGAGATGGGCAGAGAACTAAGCAGTTTGAGGGCAGAGAGGCAATGATGAAAGCTTAGTTGGAGGCAAAAAATGCATGGTAAAGAGGAAAGATACAAGAGAGAGAGAATCAATTGGCATCCATGGCCAGTCTATCCTTAGAGGCAATCCAGTGCAGGATGCCAGCTAAGTCCTATGCATTGTATCTTAAGGAACAACGGTTGCAGTTACAAATCAAGACTTTAGCATAGAGAGGCACTATGGCATTCCAGGATTATAGACAATTCATTGATCGTTGTGATCAAAGTAAATTGGAGGATAGGGCTAATATGTCTGAGGTCTACCTACATAACTTAGCCTTGATAGATCTGAATGTGTGGGACCCTAATTCAAAACTAGGGGACTTATAGTTGATGGCTTTGGCATCATGGATAAACCTTGAGGAAGCAACGACTGTAGAAATGAAGAAAATAATGGCAAGGGAAGAAATAAAACCTATCATGATAAGAGTGGAGTAGTCAAATCCAATGGTTGTCAACCCATAATTTGATTGCAAATGACCCTCAACTTGCACCTAGGTACCTTTCTTCCCAAGAGAAAGCAATCACACACTTTGAGGACATGTTTAGGCTATTAGGGGATGACATCATGCAAGCTTTCCAAAGGAGATGGAACGCTTTGCCCCACAGCTTGAAAATCAGAGAGTACCATTCTCCTCAGAGAATGAGAGAAGCATTGAACAGGACGCCCATGTACAATCACGCTCTCCAAAGACTCAAAGTCAATTGGAATGGCTTGAGACTCAGTACACCACTGCTCTTAGGAATGTTGGAAGGAAGGAAGAAAAAAAGCAGTGGGAGGAGATAGAAAGGAAGGCAGGATTCTATGCACAGGAAGAGGAAACTACATCAAAAGCATGGGATGTCGGGGAGGTATTGTGGTATGCAATAAACCCCACTTTTTTATTATGTATAATAAAAAAGGGACCCTTTTAAATTAAAATTTTCCCCTCTTTATGAATAAAATGCCAACTTTTAGAAAATTGTCACTTTTGAAAAATCCTTTCAGAACATATTAAAGTCTTCATCGCAAATCACAAATTGCATGATTCCTTAGTAGCAAAGTTAAGCACATTAAAAAATACCGATATGTGACTTGCGATTGAACTTTGTATGTGACATCCCGATCGCATATCGCACATCAGAGGATATTATGTCAACAACTTAAATGTTACGTATCAAAACCCCGATATTGCAATATCCCGATATTGCAATCTTGCGATATCGCATATCGCAAGATCCATCAAACAAAGTTTCATACGTGCCATAGCTTAAAAATATAATGCGATGGATTTGACAGATGTTTAATAAGTGTTTTTGAGTCAGACACGAGTCAGGTCAGAATGAGTTAATTCGATTATCACCCCTATGTATGTAATCATGGTATTCGCTATGGTTGATTAATGTTGAACTCATTCCCAGATCTTTTGTCACAAATTTCAGTCATTTAACCAAATATTTTATTTTATGCAACAATTAATTGTTGTTGGTTTTAATAGGAACTCCACTCAAACGATGTCCATTCGAAAGGTAGAAGCATACCAAGTAGTCTATCGTAGAAACTGAAAGCACAGAGATGTCGTATGTCTTTACAGATACAGTATGCGCTATAGATGTAGGTGCCACTAAATGGCAGACTATCTATACTACGCTGGAGAATGAAAACCCTGAAGTAACAGACATTCGGCCAACTACTGACAGCATAGAACCGTCAAGAGTGCAATTCAGAAACGCTGCGTGCTCTTTCCTTCACCGAATAGCAGCAAGGGCTAGACTCTTTCCATACACAGATATGATAAGATGGATAGTAGAGAATACAGAAGTTGAAGACAGACTTATCAAGACAGCTAAAAATATAGTCTTGGGTTCTTTCAGAGCCGAAGATTTACAACAAATGTACAAGCTACCCAATTCCAGGTGGTCTACGACAAGCAGTTTGTTGCAAAGTTTGTAAAGGAAAATGAAGAACCATTCCAAATGATACAGGAATGGAGGAGAAGAGACAATAAATTCAAACAAGATAAAGTGGGTATGTACCCCATTGCTTCTTTGGCCAATCCTTATAATTTTGCAGCCTCTATGCTATGTAGATTGTATGACCTCCCTGACAATTCTAAATTCTCGATAAATTGGGTTGCGTTAATTGAGGCTTGTGTTAATTCTCACATTATGAATTGGCCAACCATTCTGTATGAGAATTTGGTCAAAATGATTACTGAATATCGCCAGACTAGGGTTGCCTCCTCTAGAGCAGTTCCCCAATTCTTCATGTCTGCATATATCTTCGATGCTGTTTGTTTCTCTACTCATTTTCCAACCATGGGTTGGAAATGGACTACCAATGATCCTACTCCTATCTTCCTAAGTTATAAGCAAATGTGGGAACAAGACTATATTCCACATTTTCACCAAATATGCCAGGGAGTTGTTCTTCTCTTAAATCAATTAGATTTTAACAGAAGATGTCCGAGATTCACAAAAGAAGCTATCACAGACCTCCAAGCAATCAGAAGGTATTTTCTTGAAGAATCCTTCTCTTATGTCAGGATATTTGGTAGCCAAGATTTCCCACATGTTTTCCCCATGTATGTATCAGATAAACTACTGGAAAGAGAAGTAGCATACCAAACAATAGGAAATGGCCTTACAAAGACATTGAGGGAAATGAAGAAATATTTATGGCCAAATTTTCCCCTTTAGTGTGGGTCATTTACCCTTCTTAACTATGGTCATGCATATAAAGAGTATTAGAATATGCAGTCATTAAAGCTTCCTGTTCTAGCAGCTAGGCCTTTTGATCCACAACATATAGCAAAAAAATTCACCTTTCAGTTAAGATCAGACCTGTAAATCATGCAGTTGATGGGTTGAAGATTTACTTGAATATTCCAAGGACTTTGAGTAGATTCTGAATGCAGCCAAGACAAAGTTTGGCACAGAGAAGTTCAAAAGTTCCAGGAGTTTAGACGACAGAGGTTTGAATACCTCCCACAAGAATTTTGGATTATTGATCATATAATTGAAACCAAGTCTCAGAAGCAGAATAAGCCAAGCACGTCACGAGAGCAAGAAGTAGAAATAGATGAATTGGAAAATTTGTGGGATGCATTCAACAACATATTACAGGATACCCCTAAGGTGTCATCAACACAAGAAATGATAGGATTTCAGACCCCGCCAGAGCAAATAGCAGTATTCACCACTGAAGGTCCAAAAACAAGTTCCCAAGATACAGAGGTAATCCCTGCAGATCCAACGACTGAAATTGTTTTGAATGTAATAGATATCCCCCCTCTAGACGTCTTTTACAGCCCTCTTCATAAAGATGTTGTGAAAAGACAGAGTAAGAGGAAGAGAACTGAAACTCCCTCAAAACATGAATTTATGGATGTCATATGGAATGACACACAAATAAATCTGACTGAAAATTTGACTCGACTATCTCAATTTGTCAGAGCCTATGCTACAACAACAATTGACAAAGCAACCGAAGTCTCTGTTTTGATTAAAGAAAAGGATGACCATATTGCATTATTATTGCGACAGTTAGATGAAGAAAGCGCCATCATAAACCGTCAAGCTGAGGAGTAGCTGCATAAGCTACAACATGATATGGAACTACTGAAGGTAAGTCATGAAAATGACTTATCTGCTAAAAATGAACAGATCCAAGAGTTAAACAATGACCTAGCAAAGTATAAGGATATTCCTACTGCAGAGGAATTTATTAATGAGGCTTTGACACTAAATACTTTACTGACAAAGCAAAAGAAACTCTTCCTCCAACACATATCAAATATCATTCCACCTCTGAATACTAGTGACCAATTAACAAACATCATTATTGATCAAAGAATTGAGTTCAATGAACTCAATTCTAAGATCTCTGATTATATTGAATGGCAGGATTCAGATGAAGGGAAAAGGTCAAGTCTCCCGAAGATCAATGAAAGGCATAAGGATATTCTACTCACTGATTGGGACTCACGGGTGAAACATACCGAACTAGAAATAGCCAGAGCATCGGGTATTTCAAAGAGCATTGTCAAAACAATAAATCACATGTTGCACACCTCCAACCTCATAAAGGAAGGTGATCCAAAAAAACTTCCTGATCTTAAAGCATTAGACGAGAATTGGAAGATTAAGAGTCAGCTACATAAAGAAACAATTGAGAGGCTGTCAAAAATCGACTGGGAAGAAGTATGGCAACTTTTGGTCAAACCACACAGTCAGATCATGACCTTGAATTTATCCTTGGATTCAATACAAAGAATGATGCCACCTTTACATGATGCTATATTTGCAGGGCAGTTGAGAACAAAATTCTGGATGCCACCACAAGTCAGGCCAATGTCCGATATTTATGAATTGAGAGGCAAAGCTTGCAGCAACGATTAATCAATGAAGACCTGAGTCATTTTTGAGCAGTTTTATTTTTGGAAAGTTGGATACTAGGAACAAGGAAGGTTGTTTGAAACCTCCTCATAGATATTTTGTATAAGTTATTTTTAGTTAATTAAGAATAGTATTTAAACCCTTCTCATGCATTTAGAGAAGGGTCCAGAATTTTATTAAGAACATTTACAAAGAATGCGCTATCGTAAGTTTGTAGATGTCTTGATGGAATCATGGAACATGGTCTTTTCAATCAAATATCTTTTTATTGATCACTGTTGATGCACTATTGTATTCTTTGGGATACTCATTTGTAGAAGATTGATTATGGCCTATTGTCACTAGTCAAATGAGCAGAACAATATACATCTGGTACTATTATCATGTTTGCTAAATCCTTGTTCTAGTATTAGTGATAAGTTTATCTTTCATGAATTATGTATGAAATTTGTCATCTCTGTTTGAAGTATCAGTTGCACTATTGTACAATATCAAAATAGAGAATGTCCTGTTTTATATATGATCATTAGAATATGCGATATGTTTTTCACAATTCTTTTGATTAACTATTTTCTCAAAGGAATCATCTTACAATATATTAACTCTATATAGTCTGCGATTGATCTATATCATCATAGATTACATATACATCTTTTTATATCGCATAAAACTAGCAATACCCCCCGGGTTAGATTAAAATAGATTTACTTCAAAGTTTTGCATCTTAGAATCAAGTTGTGTCAAATTTCTAGTCATTCCCTTGCAAACGATTAGGAAAATCCCAAAAATCATATAAACCCAAAACACTGGGAAACTGGTACCATCATATCCAGTTAGAGCCACTATCCCAAACGGAAAAGGAGCTGCTCTAAGGTCTGGACCGGGTGGTTATCCCCCTTTGTTGTTGCCACATATTTTTGAGGCCTCAACATTTTTGGCGCTAGAAGGAGGGCCCCGACTATGAATGGCATATAAATATAAATCTCAAACTCGAAGACTTCATAAGATTCAATCCCCCTCAAAAAATTCTACATCTTCTCAATCACATTCTAAGTCACCCACTCAGAAGTCAGAAGTTTTAGAAACTTCCTCCTCATCTCCTGAAGTATCTCGACACTTACTTTCTTCAGAATATAATCCATAATCTCGTGAAGTTCAGTCCTTAGTTCATAAATTAGAACGAATATCTATTTTTGCTGAGAAGCTTGATAAACTCGAAGTTTCTAAAGAAAGTATCACTTCTTTGTTCAGAGAAACTGGTATCCTAACGCGATCAAAAAGTGATAATCTTGGAATACCTCCCTTTGACTTTCCAATACATTCACAGGGTAAGAAAGTTCTTGTGTCTAGATCTAAGTTAGATACAAGTGAGGTCATATCAAATTCCCTTCCATTTACCCCTTCATTCACTACATCTCCATTCATATCCTCTCATCTTTCCATTTCTTCTACTCAAACAATCAATGCTACCACAAGTAGTGCTAGTCTAGTTATAATTTCCACATCCATACCCACTACTTCTAGATCTGCTTCTATATCTTCTCGAATCCTAACTCAAGTTATGGCTAATCAGTTGTGGACTAATCCTGGTGCTGTGTTGTTTGCAAACCCTCATCCTCTCCCAGATCATCCAGAGAAATGGATACCCAAATACAATCCAGATGATGGTCTTCTAGCTGAAGAAAACATCAACAATTCTATGTTGTTCATGAATTTGAATGGGGTTGCACATGAAGATATTGTAGTGAGATTGTTTCCCTATACTCTTAAAGGATCTGCATGATACTGGTACTTTTCTCTTCCAGCAGGAACTATAACAAACTGAGTAACTTTTGAACAACTGTTTCTTGCAAAATTTGGAGATGATAGAACTGTGGCATCTTTACTCAATGCTCTCTCTAACCTAAAAACAAATTCAGGTGGAAGGATCAAAGATTTCAACCCCAGATTTAACAAGTCATTAAACAAAATCCCAGGTTCTTCTAAACCTGTTGTTGATGTACAAATAGAGTGGTACATTTACGCTTTGCCTTATAATATAGCCATTTTTGTAGATAGAGCCAATAAGGCTACTCTCTCAGGAAACATGAAAGAAGCCCTGTTTGTAGAAAAGAGGATTTTAGCCTTAGAAAAACGATCTGAGATGGAAGATAAGAAATATAAAAGGGGAATTTTAGTCAAGAATCAAAAAATAAAACCCCAAAGGATCCATTCGATCTTGAAGGTCTTCAAAAAGTCTTGAAAACTATGTCAAATGATATGATTGAAACAAAGAAACAAGTAGTTGAATATTCGGTTCCTAAGAAACCATATCGCCCATACAATAGAAATCCTGCTTCACCATCTCAACCACCGAATGTGATTTCAAGTGCCGAATCAGATCAAGATGTTGAAGATGCCTCAACAACTAAAGAAGAAACATAACCTGAAGAAGAAGTCGAATTGAATGGGTTATGAGACTTTATTCTTCCCACCAAAGAATAAAGAGAAGCCATGACCATATCTACAAGGAGAAAAACATCTGCTGACTCAACTGTACCAATTTAGAAACATAAATCTTGCCCTTGCAAAGGAGAAAACAGTAAACAAATAATATACAACTGCTCAAACTGATCCTATTCCCCTAGATACTTCTAAAACTTTGATAGTTTCAGATACAGTGGAATATAATATAGTTGAAGACATGAAAAAGACTAAAGCAAATATTTCATTATATGAAATGACCAAATTGAAACAGCAGTAGAAGATCTTACTGAGAGACCTTAAGGCAGTTCCTATAGATCCCATGCCACCACCATTTATAGCCCAAGCTGACAAAGGTATGGGAAAACCTCCCTCACCTTCAAACAAAGTAAGCCCAGATGATCTTGTGTTGATTGGTGATAGATCTAAGTCTCACACTCCTCCTTTCCTTTTGACTTATGAAATTTTTAATAAAAATGTTCATAATTGTCTCATCGATTCAAGAGCTTCTTCAAATATCATGCCAAGATCTATATGCGTGAAACTTAACGTTACCCCTCAAAAGTCTGTTGTGCATATAGTCCAATTAGACAGAACAAAAGTTGAAGTTGTTGGAGAAATGTTATCAGTATCAATTAGATTATC
This sequence comes from Pinus tabuliformis, assembly GCA_031772625.1. Lineage (NCBI taxonomy): Eukaryota > Viridiplantae > Streptophyta > Pinopsida > Pinales > Pinaceae > Pinus > Pinus tabuliformis. Next base: position 1,062,238,523 of record CM062815.1, read on the forward strand.
ATCCAACCCAAAGATACTGCAAGTGATTGATGTCTTAGTAGCAGACATCCTTGAATTTTATGGTTTAATTTTAAGCAGGGATTGGTCTGAGAAACTACATGGATATTTCGCAACTGATTGGTCACACATGTGGTTACCATATAATGGTAAACCAAATCAAATTAGAGTTGATCGTGAAAAATTCATGAAACATACAGTCATTGAATTAGAAGGAGCGAACGAGCCAATGATTTTCACTAATAATATTATTGGAAATTATTCTGCTGAATCATTCCTTGGCTCATTCAATGCCCAAACCTCACCTTTCCCAGAAAACACTGTTAATTCTCAGGTTGAAAATTTTTCTCAGTTAGACACTTCCAAATGTATTAATTTTAGTAATAAAACTTTAGATCATTCTTTATTCTGGACTCTATACTTTGATGGTTCAAAAGAAGATGATGGTGCAGGAGTAGGTTACATTTTAATCAATCCTCAAGGAGAGGAAACAATGTTAGCTTGCAGACTTGAATTTCAATGCACGAATAATACTACCGAATATGAAGCATTGATTCAAGACTTGTACAAAGCCATTGGATTAAACTTAAATATTTACAGGTATATGGGGACTCTGAAATAATTGTTAAGCAAGTCACGAACACAATTCATTGTATTTCTGGACACTTGAAACATTATCAAGCATTAGCTCAAAACCTCACTTCTCTGCATTTAATATTTCGACAATCCTTAGGTTACAAAACGCAAGTGCTGATTTACTTACCAATGTAGCATCTAAATTGATACCTTCAGAAGAATTTAGTCCAGATAGATTTTCGATTGAGTTGATTTTTAGGTCTTCCATTCCAGATAACATAACAAATTGGAGAGTGTTTAATGATGATACAAATATGGTCGACTTTCTTTCATCAGATGGATCTTATGAAGGTCAAATCGTAGACGAAAATGAACATGACCTACAAATTCAAAATAAACAAGATGCAAATCCAATTCCCAAATCTGTAGTCAAGATGGAAGATCTCTATGATTTAAAAGATAGGTTTAAAAAGACTACCAATTCAAAGACACAGAGTTCTACTCTAAGATTTGAGTTGATTAATCTTGGTACACTTGACAAGCCTTAGAACATAAACCTAGGATTGGGCTTAACACCCAATGAAAGGATGTCATTCATTAAATTGCTAAGAAAATATAAAAGTGTCTTTGCTTGGGATTATTTAGATCTCAAAATATATGATACTTCTATAATGCAACATACTATACCCATGATTTCAAATGACAAGCCTGTCCATTAGAAGCTTAGGAAGATCCACCTGAACTTAGAAAGTCAAATTAAGTCTGAACTCAATAAAATGCTTAAAGCCAAAATCATTTTCCCTAGTAGACATTCAAAATGGGTGTCAAACATGGTTCCTGTTAGAAAACAGAATGGAGACATTAGGATTTTCATAGATTTTAGAAATTTGAAAAAAGCCTGCCAAAAAGATAATTTCCTTTGCCTACCATGGAGCAGATTCTGCAATCAGTTGTAGGTTCCGAATTGATGTCTTTTGTTGATGGATTTTCAGGTTACAATCAGATTATGGTTCATCTAGATGATAGATTAAAGACTACATTTAGAACAAAGTGGGGATCATATGCATATCAAAAGATGCCATTTGGATTGATTAACACTGGTGATACATTTCAACGTGCTATGGGCATAGCTTTCAGAGGACTAATCAACAATTCAGTTGTAATATATTTAGATGACATCACTGTCTATTCCAAAAATAGAAACAACCATATAAGTCACCTAAAACAAATCTTTGAGAGATGTGAAAAATTCAGCATTTCTTGGAATCCTAAGAAATCTTATTTCGCCTTAGCAGAAGGTAAATTATTAGGATTCGTGGTATCTAAGCAATGAATCTATGTCGATCCCGATAGAATTCATGAAATTTAAAACATTCCTCTACCTCATAACAAAAAAATGATGCAATCATTTTTAGGACAAATTAATTTTGTAAAAAAAATTATTCTTGATTTTTCTCAAATCGTCTTACCCCTATAGTCAATGATTCGAAAATGCAACTTTTAAATGGAGAAAAGGTGAGAAATCTTCTTTTGAATAAATGGTTTTTGACCATAGTAGCTTGTATTAGGGGATTCCATAGTATATGGACCATGGTATCGCGATGATATATCCCTCGATGTAATAGTATATATAGGGATGAATAATAAAGAAGAGAATCACCATATTATGATCTGGATCTGCGTTATGGTTGTATCTTGTTGATTTGTACTTTGGAAGGAATGTGAGGCTATGCGTCTGAGTGCGCAAAGGCTTGAGTCCGCAGTTGAGTGTGCGTAGTCCCAAATTGAGATGAACCATGGTAAAATTTGTGTCTTGATGTGTTTATTTTCTTATTACATGTTGTAGCATAGCAGTTTGTTACAGTTACACTTTATTTCTTTACAGTGAAGTTTTATGGATGTATATGATATGTTTTAAGTGATGGACGTAATGTGGCGAAGTAATGTATGGATGCGAAGTAATTTATGAATGTTAAGTACAAGAAAACACAAAAATACCACATCACATCATCCCTCAAGGCTACAGAAACCTGGTTCTGCATCCTTCCATAGTCACTTCAAGTGAGACTGCGATCTCCTTGCAGGTCATTGCCGAAAGGGCTAGTGGTTGAGGATTTTGTTGGTGTGTAGTAAAGGATCAAACTTGGGTCAGCCCAACCTAAGCCAACATTATGTGCCATCAAAATGCTCTAGACTAATCAGAAAATGAAAAATACATTTTTCAAAAATTATAAAATTGTTTTAATAATTAAAAAAAAATTGTAAATAAAAATAAAATCCAAAAACTTTAATTATTCACATAAAAATGGTCAAAATTAATAAAGTTCAATGGGTTTTGAGTGCAAGAAGATTGCTATAACCCTTAGCGAAAGCATGAGCTAATAAGATTTGGAGAGGAATTTGGTTATGCAAATTTATGAAACACATCACACAAAATTTAATAATATAAAACAATAACACTAAAAACATAAAATAAAATGGAAGTTTTCCCTTTATCAAAATTCACTTATATTTCTCAAAATTTATCCATCTCAAAAGCTTGGCTTGCTCATTTGGCTACTTATGCATCTATATTTTCAGTGGGAATTAGATTTGGTTATGAAAATTTATGCAATTACAAGGTACAATTTTGTAACCATCCATTACAATCTTATAACTATCCATTACAAGTTTAAGACATATTTGAATTATAGCATTGCTTAATTTAATATAACTATCCATAATTACTAGATATCATGGTCAAGGTTAAGAGAACTTCCTTTATTCATGAACAACATGCACGACATTGTGAACAATGGTTTCCAACATAGTTGAGGCATCCAACACCTCATATCCATTTACTTTACCTTTTCTGGTTATCTTTCTCATGTTTGTCCTGTTATCGTCCATTTACCATAATAGACCCAACTAGTCCAACCAACTTTCATAGTCTTACCTTCTGCTGCGCTTACTCATGCACAGAGCCTCATCTGAGTCTTCATTACCTATCTGGTACAACTCTCCTTGAACTCCATTAACTTTCCTCTTTCCCAACCAATTCCCAAGACTCAAAACAATAAAGGAAAGAATGGAAACAACAACAAGAAGACCATGAAAACCAAAATCAATATGACATTACAACAAAGTGGCATAGCTATGCACCAGACACAGGCAAAATCACAAATCAAGTACAACAATCGCAAAATACCAAAAGCATAAGACTAAAAATAGACACGATCACTCAATCCCCGTGGTTCCTTTTGCTTCCAAAGGAAATCTCAACCTGAGCCTTCTTTAAGGTTCATGGAAATCTCTCTTTCCATGCAACTCTTTGCATTATATTACCATAAACACATAATGTCAGTGCATAAATAAACATAAAAATAAATCAGTTACCTTATATTTCCATGCCAAGCTTATTGCCTTGCAACTGAACACATCCTCACCATCTCTCAAGGGAATCCAATTATCTTGACATATCCACTTGTAACTAGATACTAACTGATATACCTGTCAAGTACATGTTCATGAATCTAGGACATATCCACATAATGTCAAACAAAATTAGGGTTAAGAAAACTTGTTGTATGCAAAAAACTCATTCGTTTGGAATTAGGGTTTCCAACCTAGCCAAAGAAATTCTTGCTCAATTCCTTTCTTTTACATTTTTCCTTGCTACAATTGAGCCTTACGATGTGTTGTCACATCACCCAACTGCTAGCTATATAAACACATAAACTATTACCTTGTCACGCTAATACCAAGCATGTTTCCTACAACTGCTCACACATGTCAACCACATGTTACACATATCATACAATCATATCTATCAATTCTTTACCAGGATTAACAATCATGTCATAATCCATAGTCAACTCATAATCATCAGTCATAATACATAATGTTAAAACTATCACCTATCATAAACAAGTACATGTCAACTATCTCAACTCATATGTGTTAGCACAATCATCTTAAAACAAGATCATTTGAGCACATACTCATATTATGCAATTCATCAAACATTCAACCAACTTGAAACATACCATGTTAAATAAATCAACTAGATGACATAATCAAACATTCAAGCACCAAATATACAACATAAGCAAACTCGTACCTTACTGTGTCACAAGGGAGGTTATCTTGTATGCACAATCAATCTAGTTAGCACAATATAAATTCTCAACATATCAACTCAAACATAAATAATAATATCCATAACAATAACTAACTAACATGTTCATAGCATAAGCTCATAATCATTTGTTGTTCATGCATAACAATCACATATTTACGATCAATCTAGATTAGTATGACACCATATCACAAATATGTCTGTTGGTACCTGAATATCGCAACCATAACCATCTGCATAGGTCAAAGCAGGTTAACACAATACATATAACATCAAGATCTCAACGAAATAACCCTAATCATCAAGTTAATAGCATATAACAACAATAAGTTATATATATCATGCTTATCAAAAAAATATAACCTAACTGTCATATAACAACAACTAGTTAACTTATAACATACTCATCAACAACATATAACATAATAATCAGGTTATCTAATATACAACAACAATAGAAATGCATATAACTATGGGTTACTATCATTCTTGACTACCCGACACATGTGCATATAACTACACTAATCAACTAACATCTATCATGAATGTAACCATAACATCAAAAGACATGTACATAAACCTAATGTATATAAACCTAATGAATATAACAATCCTTGACTTACATACCTTCATGTCAAACATACAATACATGTATGACGATCTGCTCTTATCCCAAAGTCCAATGTTGCAACTGCATTATGATGACCCGCATCTCCTTTTCTATCTCAGCCAACAGATTAGCATCATAACAACCAACAACATCATGATGACCTGAATTGCATATAATGACTTCACCAGGCATGTCTGACCTACTATTCATGCATAACTACAACCAAGACCATACATGGATAACGACTGCATATAGACATATAACTCATGAGTACAAAACTATATACATATCATTCTATATAGAGTCCAGTCATCAATGCATGACCATATCAACTTCACAAACCATGACCTTAGGCATGACAACAACCATTACCCCATTGTACACATTTCCACATGCAACCATCAACATTCATAAGAAATGCCTAATCAACTGCACATACGCATGAATTCATGTAGTCGAGCATAAGCGATCAATTCTTGTAACCAAACTATAAGACTGATACATGTAATCAAACATACAATAATGCAAAATACATACAAGGATGTAATCAAACGACATAAAAAAACATGTAAGTAACATATAGCAATATACAATCTGTTAGCGCTTGAAATTTCACCTCAGGCTGAGAAAGGTAAACCTCAAGGCTACATCAAACCATTCAGCCTCGTAGCTAGCCCTACGGGGCAGGAGAAGGCTCTCTCTGGTCAATCTCGGTATATTTTCAATGGGATGAGATGACCAACAAGGTAACACTGATATTAGGCTAGTAAACTGATTATAAAGGTTGATTTGGGGGTTTTTGGGGTTTTTGGTGGCAAATTGAGGAGCTGCAATTTAGGGTGCGGGAATTGGACACAGTTTCTGCAGGGGGTTCCTTGGGGCGAGGTAGGAAACAGTATTGATGCCTTAACTTGAGATGGATGATCAGGAATGAAAAATGAGGAGCTAAAGAGAGCAAACAATGACTTTGAATTCCCTTTAGACAGTAGAAAACATGGAAATTAAACAAATTTAAAAGCAGAGCATGGCTAGCATGAATTCATACTTTAACACTTCATTTGTTTAATGTGCAGCAGTAAAGAAAGGAAATGAATCACATAACAAAGCTTACAAGAACATTGAGAAACACACCATCAACACATGAGTCCACAAGAATCCCAAATATGACTGCAAAACCCTGGTCTTCCTTAGCCAAAAATTGCAGAGATACAGTGAAAATATACAATGATAGCTTCTCCCTCAAGAGTCCAACCTTCCAACCCTTGAAAATGATTAAGAAAATACATAATATAGGCAAGCCAACCTCTTCCCTTGCCTCTAGGGGTCGAGCTCATCCTTCTAGGAGCTGTTTCAACTAATTCTAAACTGAGCACTAAAATCTAGGCAGTCAAAACAACTTGCCTCTATAAGCTAGGAAACCAATCCATTCATTAAATATTTACCCTTGACATGAATGAATCTTCTAGAAGTGTTAAACAAGAGTAAAAGTGTCTTAGAGTTACAATAATTACATCAAAGATAATCATCTTCCACCCCAAAAAGTCAAACTGGGTCAAAACTGCGTTTTCTGGGCTGAACAAGTCAATTCTGGCAAAATCTGCTCAACGGGTCGCGCACATCTTCTCAACGGGTCGCACACATTGGGAGCTCTATTTGAGGCACTTGCAGGTGTCAGAATTGGGTGCAGGATAGCTCGTTGGAAAGGTCTGCGAGTCTACTTTCCAACCCAACTGGAATTTTTTGAATTTGGAGGTCATTTTCCTAGCCAAAACTCAATTCTCCCAAGATTGCTTTCTGCAACTCAAAAAAGGGGCAGAAAGTCAAATTTTGCATGTATTTTGACCTTCTAGAGGCCCAAAACCCCATAAAAACTCAAGTCCATCCATGGGCATATGTAATTTTGCATGAAAAATCTAGAAATGCTGAGTTTTTGTGAAAAGGAGTTGCCCCGTTGAGGAGCCAAAACCTGTAAATTTCCAAAAAATGCCAAAATTACCCAAAATTCTCAAAATTTTTTGGGATTTGTGCTGTGGCTAGGCTATTGAGTGCCATGATATTTGAGTGAATCCTCAGCCAAGATACGGAGGGGATTTGGCCTCTTTCTCCGTTTTAGTGCCTCAGTCAACCGCCTTTGAAACATTTTCATTTTCGCCTTGTAAAATCCACCCCTGCAAATCGGTCAAGGAGGTGGGCTCCTCTCTCCTATGATGGTCACCTTTACCACCCTTATGAGGCCTCCTCTGTACCTCAACCTCTGAAGATGATGACTGGTCATCACTTTGCTCATAAGTCTCGGTTTCTGACATTGTTTAGGAGCAAAGTGGACAAACTGTACTGCTGTCTCTGCCTGTAAAAAGTGCTGAATTCTATGCTGTTTCAAGGGGATAAGGAACATGAGGGAAATGTTAGGGGAGAGGCATTTTTACAAGGAAAATGGGAAAACATGTATACAGCAGGGAATTTAGGGAAATACACTGTAAACATCATTGCATACACATCATCAATTTCATATGTTTACTTGGGTGTTATGAGGGGTAGGTTTAGGGTTTGATTTTTATTTTTAAAGGGAAAAGGGGTAGGGTTTATTTTCTTTACAAATTTAAAAGGGAAATTGACATGGAAATATAGGGAAAATGAAATGGGAATGAAGAGAATGATTACAAGGGGAAAAACAATGAAACAACAATAAACCCTAGCATCTTTTTACAAATTTACATACAGCCATATGGAGTGTTTCTTCTTGCACAATTTGATCATTACAAACACACTCATGATGTCTCCCAACTAACCAGCAACCATTCACAAGTTTAAAGAGGCTACCTCAAACAAATTTGATGAGTTAGAGGAGCTTGAGCAAATTTGAAGTGAGTTTGGAGGGAGGCATCTTGACGGGTCGCGCACCTTGCCCAACGGGTCGCGCGCGCTTGACGGGTCGCGCACGTTGTAAAAATACACTGCAGGCAGCCTCCTGACGGGTCGCGCACCTGGCTCAACGGGTTGCGCTTTTGCAGGAGGCTTTTGGAGGCCTTCCCGGTGTCGAAATTGGGCGTAGGATAGCCCGTTGGAAAGGTATTTGAGTCTACGTTCCAACCCAACTAGAATATTTCAATTTGGAGTTGATTTGACCTGTCAAAAATCAAATCTCCCAAGACTGGTCAAAAAGTGCCAAATGAGGCTGCCTCAAGGAAGAGTGCTGTTGCAGTCAACTTTTGAATGCCTTCCTCAACCCCAAATTGAGATCATGATAGCTCATTGGAAAGCTATTTGTGTCTAGTTATCATTTTACCCATCAAGAAAATCATTTGGCCAACCAAGCTAGGAGAAAAATTGATTTTTCCAAGGTCACTTCAGAAGTGCCTTTGATTCTCCTGAGGCAACGGTATTCTTTGACATTTCTCTCAAACCATGACACCTGTGCAAAAAGTGAAGGAGGTTTTTCTTCCTTGGCATGTTTTGGACAAAAAAATCTCTCAGTTTTCCAAAATTCATCTTTGATTGCTCTGAAACATCATTTGAGTGAAACTTGTCCCGATGTGTGAAACAAGGAATTTTGTCGAAATGAAGCGGAATGAAGGGGATAAGGGGCTTCTAAATTCTTGGGGAAATTTTTGGGAGTGGGGAGGGATGTTAGGAAGCAGGGGAAAGTGGAATCTCAGAGATTGAGTGAGGGGAAGGGGTCAAAAAGGGAAAAACACAGGCCAAACCTAGAAAATTGCCAGGTTGTAGCTAGAAACTAGGGTTTGTGCAAAAATGAGGAATTTGGGGGATCTGAGTGTTGGGAAGTGTTTGATAAGGTACCTTAAGGATAGGGAAAGGTGTATGAACATCAGGAAACAAGTTTTTCCGGTGATTTGACCATCCAAGAGAAATTGCCTTGAAAACCCTAAGAGAGGGAAATGACCTTGCCTAGGTGCAACTGAAGCATGAACAAGGTGTGAAATGACTCATTAGACACTGACATGACAATGACAACCCTCTGAATGATGATAGGCTCAGCTGAATGATGACATGGACTGACATTTGGGCAAACCCTAGACCTAATGCCTAGTGACCAAATTTTGCTTGAAGACTCACTGAAATGACAAAATTTGACCTTGACACTTCAAAATCACTTTGTAAGAGCACATTTGATCACTGTAGGAAGGCTGGGAAGACTGACACTAACATTGGCTCCAATGGGGATGGTAGCTCCTTGGAGGTGCCAAGAACCTTAGACCTCTGGGAGAGCAGACCAGTGCCTTACAATTATTGGGCAATGGAGTCAAAAACTCAAGTTGAAATGCATGACCAAAAACTGATGAGTTGACAACACAAATTGACTCTCACTCAACTAAAAACTGACTCGATACTTAAGCACAAACGACAAACTGAAAATGATGCTCAAAGGGGAGCTTATTCATCAGAACCTACTCTAACAGTTTCATACATCACCTGATCAAGTGAAATGAAACAACCAATGTAACCAAGCAAGTATCCGATCTGCTGTTCGAATTCTCCACAAGTCCTCGCTTATGACCAACAAGAGAGAACTAATAAAATGCAACTCCCATGACGACTTAGAAACAGATCCGTAGAATGATATGAATTCTCTATCCACCTCCAAAAACACTGCATAAGGATCTTGAAATTCAAGCACACTGGAACTTAGCTCATCGAATGGATTACTTCTCTTTTCCTCATACCATGAATGAAAACTTTGATCTAAGCCTTGTGACGAGGCCTCTGCTGAAAATGATAAAGAAACTAGCTGTCGGATCAAATTCATATCAGCACATGTTTCAAGCTCACATGTAGTTAATGGAGAAAGACTTTGACTGCAAACCTCATCCAAAACATTAGCTATTGGATCATGAAAAACTTGAAAAGACTGCTGCTCATCTTTTTCTTGAGAGATTTTATGAAGATTCTGCCTTATAAACTGAAATGCTTCGAAACAAAAGGGTATAGAATCTTCCAGCATCATCAAATCATCTTCCACAGCTTCATCTGTAATCTGCCCTTCAATTTCATTTGGTGGCTGCAAATCTGATGCTACAGGCTGCTCAAGAATTTTGTCATCTGTCTCATCCTCAACATTTACACTGATAGATTGCTGATTTGTTATAGGCTGTTCATTTGAAGATTTACTATGCAATCTACCCTTCAAAAACTGAAATGATTCAAAACAGAATGGTACGGAGTCACCTTCTTGTATCATTTGATCAAATATGTCAGCTTTCATCTGCAACTTGAAAACCAATGGCATTTGGGGGCTGCAAATCTGAATATGAGAAGTCTGGAACAAGGTTTTTATTGCCTCCAAGATGGTCTAGATCAAGACTTGTTGACAGCTGATTTCTAATTTCATGGAAGTTGTCTTTAATGAACTGACATGAATCAAAACAAAAAGGTAAAGATCCTTCACTTACTTCAAAATTTGCTGCACTTTCCTCGTCACTGTCATAGCTGATATGTGATGGCTGAACATTGTATTCAAGCTGCTGAAAATGAAATTCTTCCTCCCACAAACTAGCTGCTTGTTTGATTGCAAGATTAGCTTCTGTTTGGAGAACATAATCATCATCATACTGATCAAAATGAGGCAAATCATCACTATAAAACACATCATCAAGCATGCAGGTCATATCAACAGTTCTTTCTTCTTCACAATGATCTATAAAACAATCACTATGACAACTGGGATCAGAAACAAAATGTTTTGGGTCAGCAACTTGTTCTTCTTCAATCAGTGAGCCATGAGTTTGAACATCATAATCATTCCTTGCGTTGATCTTGTCCATCATCTTTTCCACTGCACTTACGAAAATGTCAAGTTTCACCTCTAAAGATGTTGATTCGGTCGGATCTATGTTTTTCATCTCTTCTTCCTTCATTCTTGCCCTTCGGATTAGCAAATGAGCCTCTACATCTACTGCACTGTTTTGCATCTCGTGAAGTGTTGCAATATCCCTTTCTCTCAGCTGAAACTCCATCTCCGGATCAAAGGCACCCGGATAGTGCAAGAGAGCAGATCTAGGAGTAGGCCTTATATCAACTGGCATCGAATAATAAACTTGATTAAATCTGGCTGAAAATTGTTGTACTGTCTCCCCTGGCATTCTTTTCAGCTGGTTATACTCTTCTATAATCAAGAAAAGGTTCTGCCCGATCATCCACCTATCGAGAAAAACTTTGACGAACTGTTGGAAATCTGAGATGCTCGCATCAGGCAGGGCTTTGAACCAACTCTTCACTTTAGCTTGCAAAGAAAGAGCAAAAAGCCTAATACTAACATCTTCTTCATCAACTTCAAAAAGATCTAGAAAATTCTCAACATTCTGCACATGTTTCTCGACATTGACATTCTTACATTCACCATCAAACCTCGGCAAGTATAGATCATAATTTTTGGGGAAAGCATGGAGAACAGAAGGTAAAACAAGAGGTTTATACCGATCTGGAATTTTACAAGGTGTAGGGGTAGGTACAGCAGGTATAGGATCAGTCTTGGTCTCTTGAGGCTCATCAATTTGAAGATGGTCATCACAAAATTCGGAAAAAGGATCTTGATCAAGCTCAAAGGCATGCAAATCTTTGGTATTCACAATCTTCAAAGGGAAAGAATCAGCTGTAGGCTGATGATCTCTTCTCAAATACAGTATACTTTGCAAAGCCTTCTTGACATTCGTGGGAAAAAAGAAGAAATAATTTATGACAAAGAACAAAATGTCTTGGATGCAATTCCAACTTGAATACCTGATCTTGCCATATTCTCCTTTCATGTTTCTGGTGGTCGGGATCATCCTCCAGTGGAGTCTTTAGATCTGATCTCAAAACTGATTTAGAGTCGCCAAGTGAATGATTTCAGCCTTTCAAGTGTCTGATCGTTGTCCACTATCAACAATCAGATCTAAACTTGATACATGTACTGGGGTAAAATGCAAATGAAGTGTTGTATTCACAAGCTCACGGAGATTGACTGAAGCAGCGTTTATCTACTTCCGCTTATGCAAAGCAAAAGCGTTTCGAAGGCTACCTGGCATAACTTCAGGCTCCGTCTAAGACTTATGAAACAAAAACATCAATCCACAGACAAGTTTGTTCTCCCCAGTATGGTCGCCAGTATGTTAGCGCTTGAAATTTCACCTCAGGCTGAGAAAGGTAAACCTCAAGGCTACATCAAACCATTCAGCCTCGTAGCTAGCCCTACGGGGCAGGAGAAGGCTCTCTCCGGTCAATCTCGGTATATTTTCAATGGGATGAGATGACCAACAAGGTAACACTGATATTAGGCTAGTAAACTGATTATAAAGGTTGATTTGGGGGTTTTTGGGGTTTTTGGTGGCAAATTGAGGAGCTGCAATTTAGGGTGCGGGAATTGGACACAGTTTCTGCAGGGGGTTCCTTGGGGCGAGGTAGGAAACAGTATTGATGCCTTAACTTGAGATGGATGATCAGGAATGAAAAATAAGGAGCTAAAGAGAGCAAACAATGACTTTGAATTCCCTTTAGACAGTAGAAAACATGGAAATTAAACAAATTTAAAAGCAGAGCATGGCTAGCATGAATTCATACTTTAACACTTCATTTGTTTAATGTGCAGCAGTAAAGAAAGGAAATGAATCACATAACAAAGCTTACAAGAACATTGAGAAACACACCATCAACACATGAGTCCACAAGAATCCCAAAGATGACTGCAAAACCCTGGTCTTCCTTAGCCAAAAATTGCAGAGATACAGTGAAAATATACAATGATAGCTTCTCCCTCAAGAGTCCAACCTTCCAACCCTTGAAAATGATTAAGAAAATACATAATATAGGCAAGCCAACCTCTTCCCTTGCCTCTAGGGGTCGAGCTCATCCTTCTAGGAGCTGTTTCAACTAATTCTAAACTGAGCACTAAAATCTAGGCAGTCAAAACAACTTGCCTCTATAAGCTAGGAAACCAATCCATTCATTAAATATTTACCCTTGACATGAATGAATCTTCTAGAAGTGTTAAACAAGAGTAAAAGTGTCTTAGAGTTACAATAATTACATCAAAGATAATCATCTTCCACCCCAAAAAGTCAAACTGGGTCAAAACTGCGTTTTCTGGGCTGAACAAGTCAATTCTGGCAAAATCTGCTCAACGGGTCGCGCACATCTTCTCAACGGGTCGCACACATTGGGAGCTCTGTTTGAGGCACTTGCAGGTGTCAGAATTGTGTGCAGGATAGCTCGTTGGAAAGGTCTGCGAGTCTACTTTCCAACCAAACTAGAATTTTTGAATTTTGAGGTCATTTTCCTAGTCAAAACTCAATTCTCCCAAGACTGCTTTCTGCAACCTAAAAAAGGGGCAAAAAGTCAAATTTTGCATGTATTTTGACCTTCTAGAGGCCCAAAACCCCATAAAAACTCAAGTCCATCCATGGTCATATGTAATTTTGCATGACAAATCTAGAAATGCTGAGTTTTTGTGAAAAGGAGTTGCCATGACAAAGGGTCTCACCGGGGGTGAGACCCGTTGAGGAGCCAAAACCTGTAAATTTCCAAAAAATGCCAAAATTACCCAAAATTCTCAAATTTTTTTGGGATTTGTGCTGTGGCTAGGCTATTGAGTGCCATGATCCTTGAGTGAAGCCTCAGCCAAGATACGGAGGGGATTTGGCCTCTTTCTCCATTTTAGTGCCTCGGTCAACCGCCTTTGAAACATTTTCATTTTCGCCTTGTAAAATCCACCCCTGCAAATCGGTCAAGGAGGTGGGCTCCTCTCTCCTATGATGGTCACCTTTACCACCCTTATGAGTCCTCCTCTGTACCTCAACCTCTGAAGATGATGACTGGTCATCACTTTGCTCATAAGTCTCGGTTTCTGACATTGTTTAGGAGCAAAGTGGACAAACTGTACTGCTGTCTCTGCCTGTAAAAAGTGATGAATTCTATGCTGTTTCAAGGGGACAAGGAACATGAGGGAAATGTTAGGGGAGAGGCATTTTTACAAGGAAAACGGGAAAACATGTATACAACAGGGAATTTAGGGAAATACACTGTAAACATCATTGCATACACATCATCAATTTCATATGTTTACTTGGGTGTTATGAGGGGTAGGTTTAGGGTTTGATTTTTATTTTTAAAGGGAAAAGGGGTAGGGTTTATTTTCTTTACAAATTTAAAAGGGAAATTGACATGGAAATATAGGGAAAATGAAATGGGAATGAAGAGAATGATTACAAGGGGAAAAACAATGAAACAGCAATAAACCCTAGCATCTTTTTACAAATTTACATACAACCATATGGAGTGTTTCTTCTTGCACAATTTGATCATTACAAACACACTCATGATGTCTCCCAACTAACCAGCAACCATTCACAAGTTTAAAGAGGCTACCTCAAACAAATTTGATGAGTTAGAGGAGCTTGAGCAAATTTGAAGTGAGTTTGGAGGGAGGCAGCTTGACGGGTCGCGCACCTCGCCCAACGGGTCGCGCGCGCTTGACGGGTCGCGCCCGTTGTAAAAATACACTGCAGGCAGCCTCCTGACGGGTCGCGCTTTTGCAGGAGGCTTTTGGAGGCCTTCCCGGTGTCGGAATTGGGCGCAGGATAGCTCGTTGGAAAGGTATTTGAGTATACTTTCCAACCCAACTAGAATTTTTCAATTTTGAGTTGATGTGACCTATCAAAAATCAAATCTCCCAAGACTGGTCAAAAAGTGCCAAATGAGGCTGCCTCAAGGAAGAGTGCTGTTGCAGTCAACTTTTGAATGCCTTCCTCAACCCCACATTGAGCTCATGATAGCTCATTGGAAATATATTTGTGTCTAGTTATCATTTTACCCATCAAGCAAATCCTTTGGCAAACCAAGCTAGGAGAAAACTTGATTTTTCCAAGGTCACTTCAGAAGTGCCTTTGATTCTCCTGAGGCAACAATATTCTTTGACATTTCTCTCAAACCATGACACCTGTGCAAAAAGTGAAGGAGGTTTTTCTTCCTTGGCATGTTTTCGACAAAAACATCTCTCATTTTTCCAAAACTCATCTTTGATTGCTCTGAAACATCATTTGAGTGAAACTTGTCCCGATGTGTGAAACAAGGAATTTTGTCGAAATGAAGCGGAATGAAGGGGATAAGGGGCTTCTAAATTCTTGGGGAACTTTTTGGGAGTGGGGAGGGATGTTAGGAAGCAGGGGAAAGTGGAATCTCAGAGATTGAGTGAGGGGAAGGGGTCGAAAAGGGAAAAACACAGGCCAAACCTAGAAAATTGCCAGGTTGTAGCTAGAAACTAGGGTTTGTGCAAAAATGAGGAATTTGGGGGATCTGAGTGTTGGGAAGTGTTTGATAAGGTACCTTAAGGATAGGGAAAGGTGTATGAACATCAGGAAACAAGTTTTGCCGGTGATTTGACCATCCAAGAGAAATTGCCTTCAAAACCCTAGGAGAGGGAAATGACCTTGCCTAGGTGCAACTGAAGCATGAACAAGGTGTGAAATGACTCATTAGACACTGACATGACAATGACAACCCTCTAAATGATGATAGGCTCAGCTGAATTATGACATGGACTGACATTTGGGCAAACCCTAGACCTAATGCCTAGTGACCAAATTTTGCTTGAAGACTCACTGAAATGACAAAATTTGACCTTGACACTTCAAAATCACTTTGTAAGAGCACATTTGATCACTGGAGGAAGGCTGGAAAGACTGACACTAACATTGGCTCCAATGGGGATGGTAGCTCCTTGGAGGTGCCAAGAACCTTAGACCTCTGGGAGAGCAGACCAGTGCCTTACAATTATTGGGCAATGGAGTCAAAAACTCAAGCTGAAATGCATGACTAAAAACTGATGAGTTGACAACACAAATTGACTCTCACTCAACTAAAAACTGACTCGATACTTAAGCACAACCGACAAACTGAAAATGATGCTCAAAGGGGAGCTTATTCATCACAACCTACTCTAACAGTTTCATACATCACCTGATCAAGTGAAATGAAACAACCAATGTAACCAAGCAAGTATCCGATATGCTGTTCGAATTCTCCACAAGTCCTCGCTTATGACCAACAAGAGAGAACTAATAAAATGCAACTCCCATGACGACTTAGAAACAGATCCGTAGAATGATATGAATTCTCTATCCACCTCCAAAAACACTGCATAAGGATCTTGAAATTCAAGCACACTGGAACTTAGCTCATCGAATGGATTACTTCTCTTTTCCTCATACCATGAATGAAAACTTTGATCTAAGCCTTGTGATGAGACCTCTGCTGAAAATGACAAAGAAACTGGCTGCCGGATCAAATTCATATCAGCACATGTTTCAAGCTCACATGTAGTTAATGGAGAAAGACTTTGACTGCAAACCTCATCCAAAACATCAGCTATTGGATCATGAAAAACTTGAAAAGACTGCTGCAATGTATCCATTGAAAATGTATGACATCCTTCTAGCTGTTCATCTTTTTCTTGAGAGATTTTATGAAGATTCTGCCTTATAAACTGAAATGCTTCGAAACAAAAGGGTATAGAATCTTCCGGCATCATCAAATCATCTTCCACAGCTTCATCTGTAATCTGCCCTTCAATTTCATTTGGTGGCTGCAAATCTGATGCTACAGGCTGCTCAAGAATTTTGTCATCTGTCTCATCCTCAACATTTACACTGATAGATTGCTGATTTGTTATAGGCTGTTCATTTGAAGATTTACTATGCAATCTACCCTTCAAAAACTAAAATGATTCAAAACAGAATGGTACGGAGTCACCTTCTTGTATCATTTGATCAAATATGTCAGCTTCCATGCTTTCATCTGCAACTTGAAAACCAATGGCATTTGGGGGCTGCAAATCTGAATATGAGAAGTCTGGAACAAGGTTTTTATTGCCTCCAAGATGGTCTAGATCAAGACTTGTTGACAGCTGATTTCTAATTTCATGGAAGTTGTCTTTAATGAACTGACATGAATCAAAAAAAAAGGTAAAGATCCTTCACTTACTTCAAAATTTGCTGCACTTTCCTCGTCACTGTCATAGCTGATATGTGATGGCTGAACATTGTATTCAAGCTGCTGAAAATGAAATTCTTCCTCCCACAAACTAGCTGCTTGTTTGATTGCAAGATTAGCTTCTGTTTGGAGAACATAATCATCATCATACTGATCAAAATGAGGCAAATCATCACTATAAAACACATCATCAAGCATGCAGGTCATATCAACAGTTCTTTCTTCTTCACAATGATCTATAAAACAATCACTATGACAACTGGGATCAGAAACAAAATGTTTTGGGTCAGCAACTTGTTCTTCTTCAATCAGCGAGCCATGAGTTTGAACATCATAATCATTCCTTGCGTTGATCTTGTCCATCATCTTTTCCACTGCACTTACCAAAATGTCAAGTTTCACCTCTAAAGATGTTGATTCGGCCGGATCTATGTTTTTCATCTCTTCTTCCTTCATTCTTGCCCTTCGGATCAGCAAATGAGCCTCTACATCTACTGCACTGTTTTGCATCTCGTGAAGTGTTGCAATATCCCTTTCTCTCAGCTGAAACTCCATCTCCGGATCAAAGGCACCCGGATAGTGCAAGAGAGCAGATCTAGGAGTAGGCCTTATATCAACTGGCATCGAATAATAAACTTGATTAAATCTGGCTGAAAATTGTTGTACTGTCTCCCCTGGCATTCTTTTCAGCTGGTTATACTCTTCTATAATCAAGAAAAGGTTCTGCCCGATCATCCACCTATCGAGAAAAACTTTGACGAACTGCTGGAAATCTGAGATGCTCGCATCAGGCAGGGCTTTGAACCAACTCTTCACTTTAGCTTGCAAAGAAAGAGCAAAAAGCCTAATACTAACATCTTCTTCATCAACTTCAAAAAGATCTAGAAAATTCTCAACATTCTGCACATGTTGCTCGACATTGACATTCTTACATTCACCATCAAACCTCGGCAAGTATAGATCATAATTTTTGGGGAAAGCATGGAGAACAGAAGGTAAAACAAGAGGTTTATACCGATCTGGAATTTTACAAGGTGTAGGGGTAGGTACAGCAGGTATAGGATAAGTCTTGGTCTCTTGAGGCTCATCAATTTGAAGATGGTCATCACAAAATTCGGAAAAAGGATCTTGATCAAGCTCAAAGGCATGCAAATCTTTGGTATTCACAATCTTCAAAGGGAAAGAATCAGCTGTAGGCTGAGGATCTCTTCTCAAATACAGTATACTTTGCAAAGCCTTCTTGACATTCGTGGGAAAAGAGAAGAAATAATTTATGACAAAGAACAAAATGTCTTGGATGCAATTCCAACTTGAATACCTGATCTTGCCATATTCTCCTTTCATGTTTCTGGTGGTCGGGATCATCCTCCAGTGGAGTCTTTAGATCTGATCTCAAAACTGATTTAGAGTCGCCAAGTGAATGATTTCAGCCTTTCAAGTGTCTGATCGTTGTCCACTATCAACAATCAGATCTAAACTTGATACATGTACTGGGGTAAAATGCAAATGAAGTGCTGTATTCACAAGCTCACGGAGATTGACTGAAGCAGCGTTTATCTACTTCCGCTTATGCAAAGCAAAAGCGTTTCGAAGGCTACCTGGCATAACTTCAAGCTCCGTCTAAGACTTATGAAACAAACACATCAATCCACAGACAAGTTTTTTCTCCCCAGTATGGTCGCCAGTATGTTAGCGCTTGAAATTTCACCTCAGGCTGAGAAAGGTAAACCTCAAGGCTACATCAAACCATTCAGCCTCGTAGCTAGCCCTACGGGGCAGGAGAAGGCTCTCTCCGGTCAATCTCGGTATATTTTCAATGGGATGAGATGACCAACAAGGTAACACTGATATTAGGCTAGTAAACTGATTATAAAGGTTGATTTGGGGGTTTTTGGGTTTTTGGTGGCAAATTGAGGAGCTGCAATTTAGGGTGCGGGAATTGGACACAGTTTCTGCAGGGGGTTCCTTGGGGCGAGGTAGGAAACAGTATTGATGCCTTAACTTGAGATGGATGATCAGGAATGAAAAATGAGGAGCTAAAGAGAGCAAACAATGACTTTGAATTCCCTTTAGACAGTAGAAAACATGGAAATTAAACAAATTTAAAAGCAGAGCATGGCTAGCATGAATTCATACTTTAACACTTCATTTGTTTAATGTGCAGCAGTAAAGAAAGGAAATGAATCACATAACAAAGCTTACAAGAACATTGAGAAACACACCATCAACACATGAGTCCACAAGAATCCCAAAGATGACTGCAAAACCCTGGTCTTCCTTAGCCAAAAATTGCAGAGATACAGTGAAAATATACAATGATAGCTTCTCCCTCAAGAGTCCAACCTTCCAACCCTTGAAAATGATTAAGAAAATACATAATATAGGCAAGCCAACCTCTTCCCTTGCCTCTAGGGGTCGAGCTCATCCTTCTAGGAGCTGTTTCAACTAATTCTAAACTGAGCACTAAAATCTAGGCAGTCAAAACAACTTGCCTCTATAAGCTAGGAAACCAATCCATTCATTAAATATTTACCCTTGACATGAATGAATCTTCTAGAAGTGTTAAACAAGAGTAAAAGTGTCTTAGAGTTACAATAATTACATCAAAGATAATCATCTTCCACCCCAAAAAGTCAAACTGGGTCAAAACTGCGTTTTCTGGGCTGAACAAGTCAATTCTGGCAAAATCTGCTCAACGGATCGCGCACATTGGGAGCTCTATTTGAGGCACTTGCAGGTGTCAGAATTGGGTGCAGGATAGCTCGTTGGAAAGGTCTGCGAGTCTACTTTCCAACCAAGCTAGAATTTTTTAATTTTGAGGTCATTTTCATAGTCAAAACTCAATTCTCCCAAGACTGCTTTCTGCAACTCAAAAAAGGGGCAGAAAGTCAAATTTTGCATGTATTTTGACCTTCTAGAGGCCCAAAACCCCATAAAAACTCAAGTCCATCCTTGGGCATATGTAATTTTGCATGAAAAATCTAGAAATGCTGAGTTTTTGTGAAAAGGAGTTGCCATGACAAAGGGTCTCACCGGGGGTGAGACCCGTTGAGGAGCCAAAACCTGTAAATTTCCAAAAAATGCCAAAATTACCCAAAATTCTCAAAAAAATTTGGGATTTGTGCTGTGGCTAGGCTATTGAGTGCCATGATCCTTGAGTGAAGCCTCAGCCAAGATACGGAGGGGATTTGGCCTCTTTCTCCATTTTAGTGCCTCGGTCAACCGCCTTTGAAACATTTTCATTTTCGCCTTGTAAAATCCACCCCTGCAAATCGGTCAAGGAGGTGGGCTCCTCTCTCCTATGATGGTCACCTTTACCACCCTTATGAGGCCTCCTCTGTACCTCAACCTCTGAAGATGATGACTGGTCATCACTTTGCTCATAAGTCTCGGTTTCTGACATTGTTTAGGAGCAAAGTGGACAAACTGTACTGCTGTCTCTGCCTGTAAAAAGTGATGAATTCTATGCTGTTTCAAGGGGACAAGGAACATGAGGGAAATGTTAGGGGAGAGGCATTTTTACAAGGAAAATGGGAAAACATGTATACAGCAGGGAATTTAGGGAAATACACTGTAAACATCATTGCATACACATCATCAATTTCATATGTTTACTTGGGTGTTATGAGGGGTAGGTTTAGGGTTTGATTTTTATTTTTAAAGGGAAAAGGGGTAGGGTTTATTTTCTTTACAAATTTAAAAGGGAAATTGACATGGAAATATAGGGAAAATGAAATGGGAATGAAGAGAATGATTACAAGGGGAAAAACAATGAAACATAAATAAACCCTAGCATCTTTTTACAAATTTACATACAACCATATGGAGTGTTTCTTCTTGCACAATTTGATCATTACAAACACACTCATGATGTCTCCCAACTAACCAGCAACCATTCACAAGTTTAAAGAGGCTACCTCAAACAAATTTGATGAGTTAGAGGAGCTTGAGCAAATTTGAAGTGAGTTTGGAGGGAGGCAGCTTGACGGGTCGCGCACCTCGCCCAACGGGTCGCGCGCGCTTGACGGGTCGCGCACGTTGTAAAAATACACTGCAGGCAGCCTCCTGACGGGTCGCGCACCTGGCTCAACGGGTTGCGCTTTTGCAGGAGGCTTTTGGAGGCCTTCCCGGTGTCAGAATTGGGCGCAGGATAGCTCTTTGGAAAGGTATTTGAGTCTACTTTCCAACCCAACTAGAATTTTTCAATTTGGAGTTGATTTGACCTGTCAAAAATCAAATCTCCCAAGACTGGTCAAAAAGTGCCAAATGAGGCTGCCTCAAGGAAGAGTGCTGTTGCAGTCAACTTTTGAATGCCTTCCTCAACCCCACATTGAGCTGATGATAGCTCATTGGAAATATATTTGTGTCTAGTTATCATTTTACCCATCAAGAAAATTATTTGGCCAACCAAGCTAGGCGAAAACTTGATTTTCCCAAGGTCACTTCAGAAGTGCCTTTGATTCTCCTGAGGCAACGATATTCTTTGACATTTCTCTCAAACCATGACACCTGTGCAAAAAGTGAAGGAGTTTTTTCTTCCTTGGCATGTTTTGGACAAAAATCTCTCTCAGTTTTCCAAAATTCATCTTTGATTGCTCTGAAACATCATTTGAGTGAAACTTGTCCCGATGTGTGAAACAAGGAATTTTGTCGAAATGAAGCGGAATGAAGGGGATAAGGGGCTTCTAAATTCTTGGGGAAATTTTTGGGAGTGGGGAGGGATGTTAGGAAGCAGGGAAAGTGGAATCTCAGAGATTGAGTGAGGGGAAGGGGTCGAAAAGGGAAAAACACAGGCCAAACCTAGAAAATTGCCAGGTTGTAGCTAGAAACTAGGGTTTGTGCAAAAATGAGGAATTTGGGGGATCTGAGTGTTGGGAAGTGTTTGATAAGGTACCTTAAGGATAGGGAAAGGTGTATGAACATCAGGAAACAAGTTTTGCCGGTGATTTGACCATCCAAGAGAAATTGCCTTCAAAACCCTAGGAGAGGGAAATGACCTTGCCTAGGTGCAACTGAAGCATGAACAAGGTGTGAAATGACTCATTAGACACTGACATGACAATGAAAACCCTCTGAATGATGATAGGCTCAGCTAAATGATGACATGGACTGACATTTGGGCAAACCCTAGACCTAATGCCTAGTGACCAAATTTTGCTTGAAGACTCACTGAAATGACAAAATTTGACCTTGACACTTCAAAATCACTTTGTAAGAGCACATTTGATCACTGTAGGAAGGCTGGAAAGACTGACACTAACATTGGCTCCAATGGGGATGGTAGCTCCTTGGAGGTGCCAAGAACCTTAGACCTCTGGGAGAGCAGACCAGTGCCTTACAATTATTGGGCAATGGAGTCAAAAACTCAAGCTGAAATGCATGACTAAAAACTGATGAGTTGACAACACAAATTGACTCTCACTCAACTAAAAACTGACTCGATACTTAAGCACAACTGACAAACTGAAAATGATGCTCAAATGGGAGCTTATTCATCACAACCTACTCTAACAGTTTCATACATCACCTGATCAAGTGAAATGAAACAACCAATGTAACCAAGCAAGTATCCGATCTGCTGTTCGAATTCTCCACAAGTCCTCGCTTATGACCAACAAGAGAGAACTAATAAAATGCAACTCCCATGACGACTTAGAAACAGATCCGTAGAATGATATGAATTCTCTATCCACCTCCAAAAACACTGCATAAGGATCTTGAAATTCAAGCACACTGGAACTTAGCTCATCGAATGGATTACTTCTCTTTTCCTCATACCATGAATGAAAACTTTGATCTAAGCCTTGTGACGAGACCTCTGCTGAAAATGACAAAGAAACTGGCTGCCGGATCAAATTCATATCAGCACATGTTTCAAGCTCACATGTAGTTAATGGAGAAAGACTTTGACTGCAAACCTCATCCAAAACATCAGCTATTGGATCATGAAAAACTTGAAAAGACTGCTACAATGTATCCATTGAAAATTTATGACATCCTTCTAGCTGTTCATCTTTTTCTTGAGAGATTTTATGAAGATTCTGCCTTATAAACTGAAATGCTTCGAAACAAAAGGGTATAGAATCTTCCGGCATCATCAAATCATCTTCCACAGCTTCATCTGTAATCTGCCCTTCAATTTCATTTGGTGGCTGCAAATCTGATGCTACAGGCTGCTCAAGAATTTTGTCATCTGTCTCATCCTCAACATTTACACTGATAGATTGCTGATTTGTTATAGGCTGTTCATTTGAAGATTTACTATGCAATCTACCCTTCAAAAACTGAAATGATTCAAAACAGAATGGTACGGAGTCACCTTCTTGTATCATTTGATCAAATATGTCAGCTTCCATGCTTTCATCTGCAACTTGAAAACCAATGGCATTTGGGGGCTGCAAATCTGAATATGAGAAGTCTGGAACAAGGTTTTTATTGCCTCCAAGATGGTCTAGATCAAGACTTGTTGACAGCTGATTTCTAATTTCATGGAAGTTGTCTTTAATGAACTAACATGAATCAAAACAAAAAGGTAAAGATCCTTCACTTACTTCAAAATTTGCTGCACTTTCCTCGTCACTGTCATAGCTGATATGTGATGGCTGAACATTGTATTCAAGCTGCTGAAAATGAAATTCTTCCTCCCACAAACTAGCTGCTTGTTTGATTGCAAGATTAGCTTCTGTTTGGAGAACATAATCATCATCATACTGATCAAAATGAGGCAAATCATCACTATAAAACACATCATCAAGCATGCAGGTCATATCAACAGTTCTTTCTTCTTCACAATGATCTATAAAACAATCACTATGACAACTGGGATCAGAAACAAAATGTTTTGGGTCAGCAACTTGTTCTTCTTCAATCAGTGAGCCATGAGTTTGAACATCATAATCATTCCTTGCGTTGATCTTGTCCATCATCTTTTCCACTGCACTTACCAAAATGTCAAGTTTCACCTCTAAAGATGTTGATTCGGTCGGATCTATGTTTTTCATCTCTTCTTCCTTCATTCTTGCCCTTCGGATTAGCAAATGAGCCTCTACATCTACTGCACTGTTTTGCATCTCCTGAAGTGTTGCAATATCCCTTTCTCTCAGCTGAAACTCCATCTCCGGATCAAAGGCACCCGGATAGTGCAAGAGAGCAGATCTAGGAGTAGGCCTTATATCAACTGGCATCGAATAATAAACTTGATTAAATCTGGCTGAAAATTGTGTTACTGTCTCCCCTGGCATTCTTTTCAGCTGGTTATACTCTTCTATAATCAAGAAAAGGTTCTGCCCGATCATCCACCTATCGAGAAAAACTTTGACGAACCGCTGGAAATCTGAGATGCTCGCATCAGGCAGGGCTTTGAACCAACTCTTCACTTTAGCTTGCAAAGAAAGAGCAAAAAGCCTAATACTAACATCTTCTTCATCAACTTCAAAAAGATCTATAAAATTCTCAACATTCTGCACATGTTGCTCGATATTGACATTCTTACATTCACCATCAAACCTCGGCAAGTATAGATCATAATTTTTGGGGAAAGCATGGAGAACAGAAGGTAAAACAAGAGGTTTATACCGATCTGGAATTTTACAAGGTGTAGGGGTAGGTACAGCAGGTATAGGATAAGTCTTGGTCTCTTGAGGCTCATCAATTTGAAGATGGTCATCACAAAATTCGGAAAAAGGATCTTGATCAAGCTCAAAGGCATGCAAATCTTTGGTATTCACAATCTTCAAAGGGAAAGAATCAGCTGTAGGCTGAGGATCTCTTCTCAAATACAGTATACTTTGCAAAGCCTTCTTGACATTCGTGGGAAAAGAGAAGAAATAATTTATGACAAAGAACAAAATGTCTTGGATGCAATTCCAACTTGAATACCTGATCTTGTCATATTCTCCTTTCATGTTTCTGGTGGTCGGGATCATCCTCCAGTGGAGTCTTTAGATCTGATCTCAAAACTGATTTAGAGTCGCCAAGTGAATGATTTCAGCCTTTCAAGTGTCTGATCGTTGTCCACTATCAACAATCAGATCTAAACTTGATACATGTACTGGGGTAAAATGCAAATGAAGTGCTGTATTCACAAGCTCACGGAGATTGACTGAAGCAGCGTTTATCTACTTCCGCTTATGCAAAGCAAAAGCGTTTCGAAGGCTACCTGGCATAACTTCAAGCTCCGTCTAAGACTTATGAAACAAACACATCAATCCACAGACAAGTTTTTTCTCCCCAGTATGGTCGCCAGTATGTTAGCGCTTGAAATTTCACCTCAGGCTGAGAAAGGTAAACCTCAAGGCTACATCAAACCATTCAGCCTCGTAGCTAGCCCTACGGGGCAGGAGAAGGCTCTCTCCGGTCAATCTCGGTATATTTTCAATGGGATGAGATGACCAACAAGGTAACACTGATATTAGGCTAGTAAACTGATTATAAAGGTTGATTTGGGGGTTTTTGGGGTTTTTGGTGGCAAATTGAGGAGCTGCAATTTAGGGTGCGGGAATTGGACACAGTTTCTGCAGGGGGTTCCTTGGGGCGAGGTAGGAAACAATATTGATGCCTTAACTTGAGATGGATGATCAGGAATGAAAAATGAGGAGCTAAAGAGAGAAAACAATGACTTTGAATTCCCTTTAGACAGTAGAAAACATGGAAATTAAACAAATTTAAAAGCAGAGCATGGCTAGCATGAATTCATACTTTAACACTTCATTTGTTTAATGTGCAGCAGTAAAGAAAGGAAATGAATCACATAACAAAGCTTACAAGAACATTGAGAAACACACCATCAACACATGAGTCCACAAGAATCCCAAAGATGACTGCAAAACCCTGGTCTTCCTTAGCCAAAAATTGCAGAGATACAGTGAAAATATACAATGATAGCTTCTCTCCAACCTTCCAACCCTTGAAAATGATTAAGAAAATACATAATATAGGCAAGCCAACCTCTTCCCTTGCCTCTAGGGGTCGAGCTCATCCTTCTAGGAGCTGTTTCAACTAATTCTAAACTGAGCACTAAAATCTAGGCAGTCAAAACAACTTGCCTCTATAAGCTAGGAAACCAATCCATTCATTAAATATTTACCCTTGACATGAATGAATCTTCTAGAAGTGTTAAACAAGAGTAAAAGTGTCTTAGAGTTACAATAATTACATCAAATATAATCATCTTCCACCCCAAAAAGTCAAACTGGGTCAAAACTGCGTTTTCTGGGCTGAACAAGTCAATTCTGGCAAAATCTGTTCAACGGTTCGCGCACATTGGGAGCTCTATTTGAGGCACTTGCAGGTGTCAGAATTGGGTGCAGGATAGCTCGTTGGAAAGGTCTGCGAGTCTACTGTCTAACCCAACTAGAATTTTTGAATTTGGAGGTCATTTGCCCAGTCAAAACACGATTCTCCCAAACGGCTTTCTGCAACTCAAAAAAGGGGCAGAAAGTCAAATTTTGCATGTATTTTGACCTTCTAGAGGCCCAAAACCCCATAAAAACTCAAGTCCATCCATGGGCATATGTAATTTTGCATGAAAAATCTAGAAATGCTGAGTTTTTGTGAAAAGGAGTTGCCATGACAAAGGGTCTCACCGGGGGTGAGACCCGTTGAGGAGCCAAAACCTGTAAATTTCCAAAAAATGCCAAAATTACCCAAAATTCTCAAAATTTTTTGGGATTTGTGCTGTGGCTAGGCTATTGAGTGCCATGATCCTTGAGTGAAGCCTCAGCCAAGATACGGAGGGGATTTGGCCTCTTTCTCCGTTTTAGTGCCTCGGTCAACCGCCTTTGAAACATTTTCATTTTCGCCTTGTAAAATCCACCCTTGCAAATCGGTCAAGGAGGTGGGCTCCTCTCTCCTATGATGGTCACCTTTACCACCCTTATGAGGCCTCCTCTGTACCTCAACCTCTGAAGATGATGACTGGTCATCACTTTGCTCATAAGTCTCGGTTTCTGACATTGTTGAGGAGCAAAGTGGACAAACTGTACTGCTGTCTCTGCCTGTAAAAAGTGCTGAATTCTATGTTGTTTCAAGGGGACAAGGAACATGAGGGAAATGTTAGGGGAGAGGCATTTTTACAAGGAAAATGGGAAAACATGTATACAGCAGGGAATTTAGGGAAATACACTGTAAACATCATTGCATACACATCATCAATTTCATATGTTTACTTGGGTGTTATGAGGGGTAGGTTTAGGGTTTGATTTTTATTTTTAAAGGAAAAAGGGGTAGGGTTTATTTTCTTTACAAATTTAAAAGGGAAATTGACATGGAAATATAGGGAAAATGAAATGGGAATGAAGAGAATGATTACAAGGGGAAAAAAAATGAAACAGCAATAAACCCTAGCATCTTTTTACAAATTTAAATACAGCCATATGGAGTGTTTCTTCTTGCACAATTTGATCATTACAAACACACTCATGATGTCTCCCAACTAACCAGCAACCATTCACAAGTTTAAAGAGGCTACCTCAAACAAATTTGATGAGTTAGAGGAGCTTGTGCAAATTTGAAGTGAGTTTGGAGGGAGGCAGCTTGACGGGTCGCGCACCTCGCCCAACGGGTCGCGCGCGCTTGACGGGTCGCGCACGTTGTAAAAATACACTGCAAGCAGCCTCCTGACGGGTCGCGCCCCTCTGACGGGTCGCGCACCTGGCTCAACGGGTTGTGCTTTTGCAGGAGGATTTTGGAGGCCTTCCTGGTGTCGGAATTGGGCGCAGGATAGTTCGTTGGAAAGGTCTTTGAGTCTACTATCCAACCCAACTATAATTTTTCAATTTGAAGTTGATTTGACCTGTCAAAAATCAAATCTCCCAAGACTGGTCAAAAAGTGCCAAATGAGGCTGCCTCAAGGAAGAGTGCTGTTGCAGTCAACTTTGGAATGCCTTCCTCAACCCCAAATTGAGCTCATGATAGCTCATTGGAAATCTATTTGTGTCTAGTTATCATTTTACCCATCAAGTAAATCATTTGGCCAACCAAGCTAGGAAAAAAATTGATTTTCCCAAGGTCACTTCAGAAGTGCCTTTGATTCTCCTGAGGCAACGATATTCTTTGATATTTCTCTCAAACCATGACACCTGTGAAAAAAGTGAAGGAGGGTTTTCTTACTTGGAATGTTTTGGAAAAACACCTCTCTCAGTTTTCCAAAATTCATATTTGATTGCTTTGAAACATCATTTGAGTGAAACTTGTCCCGATGTGTGAAACAAGGAATTTTGTCGAAATGAAGCGGAATGAAGGGGATAAGGGGCTTCTAAATTCTTGGGGAAATTTTTGGGAGTGGGGAGGGATGTTAGGAAGCAGGGGAAAGTGGAATCTCAGAGATTGAGTGAGGGGAAGGGGTCGAAAAGGGCAAAACACAGGCCAAACCTAGAAAATTGCCAGGTTGTAGCTAGAAACTAGGGTTTGTGCAAAAATGAGGAATTTGGGGGATCTGAGTGTTGGGAAGTGTTTGATAAGGTACCTTAAGGATAGGGAAAGGTGTATGAACATCAGGAAACAAGTTTTGCCGGTGTTTTGACCATCCAAGAGAAATTGCCTTCAAAACCCTAGGAGAGGGAAATGACCTTGCCTAGGTGCAACTGAAGCATGAACAAGGTGTGAAATGACTCATTAGACACTGACATGACAATGAAAACCCTTTGAATGATGATAGGCTCAGCTGAATGATGACATGGACTGACATTTGGGCAAACCCTAGACCTAATGCCTAGTGACCAAATTTTGCTTGAAGACTCACTGAAATGACAAAATTTGACCTTGACACTTCAAAATCACTTTGTAAGAGCACATTTGATCACTGTAGGAAGGCTGGAAAGACTGACACTAACATTGGCTCCAATGGGGATGGTAGCCCCTTGGAGGTGCCAAGAACCTTAGACCTCTGGGAGAGCAGACCAGTGCCTTACAATTATTGGGCAATGGAGTCAAAAACTCAAGCTGAAATGCATGACTAAAAACTGATGAGTTGACAACACAAATTGACTCTCACTCAACTAAAAACTGACTCGATACTTAAGCACAACCGACAAACTGAAAATGATGCTCAAAGGGGAGCTTATTCATCACAACCTACTATAACAGTTTCATACATCACCTGATCAAGTGAAATGAAACAACCAATGTAACCAAGCAAGTATCCGATCTGCTGTTCGAATTCTCCACAAGTCCTTGCTTATGACCAACAAGAGAGAACTAATAAAATGCAACTGCCATGACGACTTAGAAACAGATCCGTAGAATGATATGAATTCTCTATCCACCTCCAAAAACACTGCATAAGGATCTTGAAATTCAAGCACACTGGAACTTAACTCATCGAATGGATTACTTCTCTTTTCCTCATACCATGAATGAAAACTTTGATCTAAGCCTTGTGACGAGACCTCTGCTGGAAATGACAAAGAAACTGGCTGCCGGATCAAATTCATATCAGCACATGTTTCAAGCTCACATGTAGTTAATGGAGAAAGACTTTGACTGCAAACCTCATCCAAAACATCAGCTATTGGATCATGAAAAACTTGAAAAGACTGCTGCAATGTATCCATTGAAAATTTATGACATCCTTCTAGCTGTTCATCTTTTTCTTGAGAGATTTTATGAAGATTCTGCCTTATAAACTGAAATGCTTCGAAACAGAAGGGTATAGAATCTTCCGGCATCATCAAATCATCTTCCACAGCTTCATCTGTAATTTGCCCTTCAATTTCATTTGGTGGCTGCAAATCTGATGCTACAGGCTGCTTAAGAATTTTGTCATCTGTCTCATCCTCAACATTTACAATGATAGATTGCTGATTTGTTATAGGCTGTTCATTTGAAGATTTACTATGCAATCTACCCTTCAAAAACTGAAATGATTCAAAACAGAATGGTACGGAGTCACCTTCTTGTATCATTTGATCAAATATGTCAGCTTCCATGCTTTCATCTGCAACTTGAAAACCAATGGCATTTGGGGGCTGCAAATCTGTATATGAGAAGTCTGGAACAAGGTTTTTATTGCCTCCAAGATGGTCTAGATCAAGACTTGTTGACAGCTGATTTCTAATTTCATGGAAGTTGTCTTTAATGAACTGACATGAATCAAAACAAAAAGGTAAAGATCCTTCACTTACTTCAAAATTTGCTGCACTTTCCTCGTCACTGTCATAGCTGATATGTGATGGCTGAACATTGTATTCAAGCTGCTGAAAATGAAATTCTTCCTCCCACAAACTAGCTGCTTGTTTGATTGCAAGATTAGCTTCTGTTTGGAGAACATAATCATCATCATACTGATCAAAATGAGGCAAATCATCACTATAAAACACATCATCAAGCATGCAGGTCATATCAACAGTTCTTTCTTCTTCACAATGATCTATAAAACAATCACTATGACAACTGGGATCAGAAACAAAATGTTTTGGGTCAGCAACTTGTTCTTCTTCAATCAGCGAGCCATGAGTTTGAACACCATAATCATTCCTTGCGTTGATCTTGTCCATCATCTTTTCCACTGTACTTACCAAAATGTCAAGTTTCACCTCTAAAGATGTTGATTCGGTCGGATCTATGTTTTTCATCTCTTCTTCCTTCATTCTTGCCCTTCGGATTAGCAAATGAGCCTCTACATCTACTGCACTGTTTTGCATCTCGTGAAGTGTTGCAATATCCCTTTCTCTCAGCTGAAACTCCATCTCCGGATCAAAGGCACCCGGATAGTGCAAGAGAGCAGATCTAGGAGTAGGCCTTATATCAACTGGCATCGAATAATAAACTTGATTAAATCTGGCTGAAAATTGTTGTACTGTCTCCCCTGGCATTCTTTTCAGCTGGTTATACTCTTCTATAATCAAGAAAAGGTTCTGCCCGATCATCCACCTATCGAGAAAAACTTTGACGAACTACTGGAAATCTGAGATGCTCGCATCAGGCAGGGCTTTGAACCAACTCTTCACTTTAGCTTGCAAAGAAAGAGCAAAAA
Source organism: Pinus tabuliformis (assembly GCA_031772625.1). Classification (NCBI taxonomy): domain Eukaryota; kingdom Viridiplantae; phylum Streptophyta; class Pinopsida; order Pinales; family Pinaceae; genus Pinus; species Pinus tabuliformis. Next base: position 1,062,269,774 of record CM062815.1, read on the forward strand.
GCCTAATACTAACATCTTCTTCATCAACTTCAAAAAGATCTAGAAAATTCTCAACATTCTGCACATGTTGCTCGACATTGACATTCTTACATTCACCATCAAACCTCGGCAAGTATAGATCATAATTTTTGGGGAAAGCATGGAGAACAGAAGGTAAAACAAGAGGTTTATACCGATCTGGAATTTTACAAGGTGTAGGGGTAGGTACAGCAGGTATAGGATAAGTCTTGGTCTCTTGAGGCTCATCAATTTGAAGATGGTCATCACAAAATTCGGAAAAAGGATCTTGATCAAGCTCAAAGGCATGAAAATCTTTGGTATTCACAATCTTTAAAGGGAAAGAATCAGCTGTAGGCTGAGGATCTCTTCTCAAATACAGTATACTTTGCAAAGCCTTCTTGACATTCGTGGGAAAAGAGAAGAAATAATTTATGACAAAGAACAAAATGTCTTGGATGCAATTCCAACTTGAATACCTGATCTTGCCATATTCTCCTTTCATGTTTCTGTTGGTCGGGATCATCCTCCAGTGGAGTCTTTAGATCTGATCTCAAAACTGATTTAGAGTCGCCAAGTGAATGATTTCAGCCTTTCAAGTGTCTGATCGTTGTCCACTATCAACAATCAGATCTAAACTTGATACATGTACTGGGGTAAAATGCAAATGAAGTGCTGTATTCACAAGCTCACGGAGATTGACTGAAGCAGCGTTTATCTACTTCCGCTTATGCAAAGCAAAAGCGTTTCGAAGGCTACCTGGCATAACTTCAGGCTCCGTCTAAGACTTATGAAACAAACACATCAATCCACAGACAAGTTTGTTCTCCCCAGTATGGTCGCCAGTATGTTAGCGCTTGAAATTTCACCTCAGGCTGAGAAAGGTAAACCTCAAGGCTACATCAAACCATTCAGCCTCGTAGCTAGCCCTACGGGGCAGGAGAAGGCTCTCTCCGGTCAATCTCGGTATATTTTCAATGGGATGAGATGACCAACAAGGTAACACTGATATTAGGCTAGTAAACTGATTATAAAGGTTGATTTGGGGGTTTTTGGTGGCAAATTGAGGAGCTGCAATTTAGGGTGCGGGAATTGGACACAGTTTCTGCAGGGGATTCCTTGGGGCGAGGTAGGAAACAGTATTGATGCCTTAACTTGAGATGGATGATCAGGAATGAAAAATGAGGAGCTAAAGAGAGCAAACAATGACTTTGAATTCCCTTTAGACAGTAGAAAACATGGAAATTAAACAAATTTAAAAGTAGAGCATGGCTAGCATGAATTCATACTTTAACACTTCATTTGTTTAATGTGCAGCAGTAAAGAAAGGAAATGAATCACATAACAAAGCTTACAAGAACATTGAGAAACACACCATCAACACATGAGTCCACAAGAATCCCAAAGATGACTGCAAAACCCTGGTCTTCCTTAGCCAAAAATTGCAGAGATACAGTGAAAATATACAATGATAGCTTCTCCCTCAAGAGTCCAACCTTCCAACCCTTGAAAATGATTAAGAAAATACATAATATAGGCAAGCCAACCTCTTCCCTTGCCTCTAGGGGTCGAGCTCATCCTTCTAGGAGCTGTTTCAACTAATTCTAAACTGAGCACTAAAATCTAGGCAGTCAAAACAACTTGCCTCTATAAGCTAGGAAACCAATCCATTCATTAAATATTTACCCTTGACATGAATGAATCTTCTAGAAGTGTTAAACAAGAGTAAAAGTGTCTTAGAGTTATAATAATTACATCAAAGATAATTATCTTCCACCCCAAAAAGTCAAACTGGGTCAAAACTGCGTTTTCTGGGCTGAACAAGTCAATTCTGGCAAAATCTGCTCAACGGGTCGCACACATTGGGAGCTCTATTTGAGGCACTTGCAGGAGTTAGAATTGGGTGCAGGATAGCTCGTTGGAAATTTCTGCAAGTCTACTTTCCAACCCAACTAGAATTTTTGAATTTGGAGGTCATTTTCCTAGTCAAAACTCAATTCTCCCAAGACTGCTTTCTGCAACTCAAAAAAGGGGCAGAAAGTCAAATTTTGCATGTATTTTGACCTTCTAGAGGCCCAAAACCCCATAAAAACTCAAGTCCATCCATGGGCATATGTAATTTTGCATGACAAATCTAGAAATGCTGAGTTTTTGTGAAAAGGAGTTGCCATGACAAAGGGTCTCACCGGGGGTGAGACCCGTTGAGGAGCCAAAACCTGTAAATTTCCAAAAAATGCCAAAATTACCCAAAATTCTCAATTTTTTTTGGGATTTGTGCTGTGGCTAGGCTATTGAGTGCCATGATCCTTGAGTGAAGCCTCAGCCAAGATACGGAGGGGATTTGGCCTCTTTCTCCGTTTTAGTGCCTCGGTCAACCGCCTTTGAAACATTTTCATTTTCGCCTTGTAAAATCCACCCCTGCAAATCGGTCAAGGAGGTGGGCTCCTCTCTCCTATGATGGTCACCTTTACCACCCTTATGAGGCCTCCTCTGTACCTCAACCTCTGAAGATGATGACTGGTCATCACTTTGCTCATAAGTCTCGGTTTCTGACATTGTTTAGGAGCAAAGTGGACAAACTGTACTGCTGTCTCTGCCTGTAAAAAGTGCTGAATTCTATGTTGTTTCAAGGGGACAAGGAACATGAGGGAAATGTTAGGGGAGAGGCATTTTTACAAGGAAAATGGGAAAACATGTATACAGCAGGGAATTTAGGGAAATACACTGTAAACATCATTGCATACACATCATCAATTTCATATGTTTACTTGGGTGTTATGAGGGGTAGGTTTAGGGTTTGATTTTTATTTTTAAAGGGAAAAGGGGTAGGGTTTATTTTCTTTACAAATTTAAAAGGGAAATTGACATGGAAATATAGGGAAAATGAAATGGGAATGAAGAGAATGATTACAAGGGGAAAAACAATGAAACATAAATAAACCCTAGCATCTTTTTACAAATTTACATACAGCCATATGGAGTGTTTCTTCTTGCACAATTTGATCATTACAAACACACTCATGATGTCTCCCAACTAACCAGCAACCATTCACAAGTTTAAAGAGGCTACCTCAAACAAATTTGATGAGTTAGAGGAGCTTGAGAAAATTTGAAGTGAGTTTGGAGGGAGGCAGCTTGACGGGTCGCGCACCTCGCCCAACGGGTCGCGCGCGCTTGACGGGTCGCGCACGTTGTAAAAATACACTGCAGGCAGCCTCCTGACGAGTCGCGCACCTGGCTCAACGGGTTGCGCTTTTGCAGGAGGCTTTTGGAGGCCTTCCCGGTGTCGGAATTGGGCGCAGGATAGCTCGTTGGAAAGGTATTTGAGTCTACTTTCCAACCCAACTAGAATTTTTCAATTTGGAGTTGATTTGGCCTGTCAAAAATCAAATCTCCCAAGACTGGTCAAAAAGTGCCAAATGAGGCTTCCTCAAGGAAGAGTGCTGTTGCAGTCAACTTTTGAATGCCTTCCTCAACCCAAAATTGAGGTCATGATAGCTCATTGGAAATTTATTTTTGTCTAGTTATCATCTTACCCATCAAGCAAATCATTTGGCCAACCAAGCTAGGAGAAAACTTGATTTTCCCAAGGTCACTTCAGAAGTGCCTTTGATTCTCCTGAGGCAACGGTATTCTTTGACATTTCTCTCAAACCATGACACCTGTGCAAACATTGAAGGAGGTTTTTCTTACTTGGCATGTTTTGGACAAAAACCTCTCTCAGTTTTCCAAAATTCATCTTTGATTGCTCTGAAACATCATTTGAGTGAAACGTTTCCCGATGTGTGAAACAAGGAATTTTGTCGAAATGAAGCGGAATGAAGGGGATAAGGGGCTTCTAAATTCTTGGGGAAATTTTTGGGAGTGGGGAGGGATGTTAGGAAGCAGGGGAAAGTGGAATCTCAGAGATTGAGTGAGGGGAAGGGGTCGAAAAGGGCAAAACACAGGCCAAACCTAGAAAATTGCCAGGTTGTAGCTAGAAACTAGGGTTTGTGCAAAAATGAGGAATTTGGGGGATCTGAGTGTTGGGAAGTGTTTAATAAGGTACCTTAAGGATAGGGAAAGGTGTATGAACATCAGGAAACAAGTTTTTCCGGTGATATGACCATCCAAGAGAAATTTCCTTCAAAACCCTAGGAGAGGGAAATGACCTTGCCTAGGTGCAACTGAAGCATGAACAAGGTGTGAAATGACTCATTAGACACTGACATGACAATGAAAACCCTCTGAATGATGATAGGCTCAGCTGAATGATGACATGGACTGACATTTGGGCAAACCCTAGACCTAATGCCTAGTGACCAAATTTTGCTTGAAGACTCACTGAAATGACAAAATTTGACCTTGACACTTCAAAATCACTTTGTAAGAGCACATTTGATCACTGTAGGAAGGCTGGAAAGATTGACACTAACACAATCAGTCATATACTCATGAAAAATGAATTCCACAAAATCAATATCAATTTTTCCATGGAAACATTACTACAACCATAATCAATCATCAAGTAAATGCAAAAAACACGTGGAATGCAAGTGTAAGAGACACACATGCAACTGACATGCATGCATGACCAATGCACACCTCCCATCTGGTCTGAGGGGTGAACCATGCTCTGATACCACTTTGTAACACCCTCCTCCCACATCCACCCAAGTAACTATGCCAATCGGGGTAAACATGAGACGAGAGGCTACTATGATTAGATTTGACCTCCTATGCGACCTTAAGGAAGTGGAATCGACGGAACATCACACACAATCATCAACATCATCTACGGAGCAGTTAGGAGGCAAGTCAGCCACTCAAATAGCCTATCCCTGGGTCCCATTGTTGTTTTGGACCTCTTAGGCCATAGTCACTCTCATGCTATGGGAAAGGGAGTGACCAAAAACACAAAGTCACTCTCACATGCCTACTTGCCAGCGACTGTGGACTAAATTTTCCAGTTTTGTGCCAACGACCCCAGGATTTAAGCCAGTTTTTCAGGCCCAGATCCCAGGCCTTTTTCTCTTTTTTCTTCCAATTGTTGTGGTGTCAACCTTGTAGGTTATGGAAGGCTAGGGGCAACAACACTTCCATCTTTATAGTTGTGAGTGGTAAGCTTTCTTGTTGCCATAATTTTGCTTTCCATTTTTCTTGCCAACCTAAACGCCTTCTCAAATGAATTAGGTTCCCAAAGGCGAATCTCATGTTGGATGTTTTCCTTTAAAGTACCTATGAACACATCAATACTATGCTCCTCTGGAATATCTTTTACCCTTATATTATTTTTTGGAAGTACTCAATGTGCTCCATCATTGAACCCTTTTGTTTGAAATTTATCAATTGGCTAAAAAAATTGTTGCTTTTTGTATCCTCATAATGTGCTATCATTTCATCTGTAAAAATTTCCCAAGTGACAATTTGTTTACGAGAGCAAAGACATCAATACCATACAAACTGATTTGGTTCCAAATATAAAGTTGCAATGCATACCTTTTGTGTGTTTTGCACATTATGGAGATCGAAATATTGCTCCATCTGTAGTATCCATGTTACGGGATCCTTGCCATCAAACTTCCTCATATCGGTCTTTGGAACATGGTGGGTCTTCGATCCAATGTTAGAGTCTATGAAATCATGATTAACATTTATTTTGTTCTCATCATGAGTTTCCTTTACTACTCTTTTGCCATTAGTAGGAATTTCTTGTAGAAACTTTGTCAAATATGTCTTCAAATCTTCCATCTTAGCTTCCATGCCATCCATCCTAGCTTCCACGTCATTCATCTTAGCTTCCACGTCATTCATCTTAGCTTCTACGCCTTTCTTTGAACCATCCATCTTAGTTTCTATGCCATTTTTTAAACCATCCATCTTAGCTTCCATGCCATACATCTTAGATTCTACGTATTTCTTTAAACCATCCATCTTAGCTTCTGTTACTTTTTGTGAGAGTGAATTTTGTTACACTTGGTCTCGTAATTTTGATATATCATGTTGCATTTCTTCATCTTCTTCATGAGTCATGCTAGAGCTTTCAGGTTTCTTACTAGGTGTTTCCATTTTCTTTCTTCGGGGCATCAATTAATGATAATAATGCTTCATTATGCCCTTTAAATTCCTTCAAACTAATTTTTCAAACCAAACTTATGAAAAATTAAAAAAAAACTACACACTTTTTTTCACTTTGTAGGAGCTCGATATTGAATCTGTTGTATCTATGTAATTTCAGATTTTCAAGGTTTGAAATTTATTCTTGCGGTAGCCCTCTGAGTTCTCTTTCTAATCCCGCAAGTCTAATCAAGATTAAATTCTCCAAGGAAGAGTTATGCCAAATCTCCCACGATGACCTGATTATAGACTAGTTCAGTAAAGCAAACTTGTACGACGTGCCACATGTCACTGTTTCGACCTTAGGACCTGAAACCAATACATAGAGAACTACAAGCCGTCTTATTTATGTAACTTCTTACAAAATTTAAATATGATGCTTAGACAAAAAGTTATGACGAATTTCCCAGGTCACCTGTTTGAGATATAATTTGGTGTCTTTCAAAAACCCTAACTTCCTTGGATCATATCTCCAAAAATATAGCGAGAAAAGAATTGAAATTTGGACCCGAGGTTCAAAGAGATTTCGGCTCAAATGGGTTTTTTTATTACCTTCTAAAACATTGCAGAAAATAGCAAAAATGCCACGATTACCTGTTTGGAGATGTGAAACCCTAGAATCCAAAGTTCTGATACCAAATGTTATGAAACCAGCTCACAAAAAGATAGAAAAGATAGACCAATGACTTAGAAATCAGCCTTTTCAAGGGGCAAACCTCATTTACATTACACAAATGAACAATTCTTGGATGATACAAATGGAAAAACCTCCTTTCTATATATAGGAGTCTAAGGGGTCACAATATAACCAAAGCCGACATAACAACAATAATATAAGGGCACAAAGATAACAATAGTGGGATTTTATGGGGCACAATAATAACAATATGGGGACAATAGGGGTACAACAATAACAATAAGGGCTACAATGACAATAGTAATGGGGGAGTCACTAGTATTATAGGGACCTAACATAAGTGTAGGGTTCTCATACTTATCTGAGAATCGTTATGAACCATTGTTCCCTCATGCCATTTGCCGCATTATCCTCTATTAGGTCATAGACACATTATCCATTCATATATAAGTAAAAACATGTGAGAGCCATACATAGTTGTTTTCATAAAATGTGCATATAACTAGCATAATAGGAACATAAATACGATAAACATATCAACCATCAAAATCCACACACACACACACACACACACATATATATATCAGTACATTTTCACATGAAAATCAAGGGAATGAATTTCTCATTAATGAATGCAATAAACCAACCAGAGATGGGACTACCACGTTCCACCCAACCATAGAATGGTCAACCCAAATCTCTCTTCATCCATTCACTCCTATGCCATATTCCAAGCATGAATGTGGGACTCAAACCAAAAGAACTAAACCAGGGCATACAGAGGCTAAACCACCTCACCCTCATCAATAGAAACCAGGCTTTAATGTAATGCATCCTGGATCACTAGGCCAACACAATGAACACATCATAACAAAATTTATATTGATCTCCACCCGATCACTAGGCTAAACAAGCATGGATTCCACTAAATTTCTCCACCTACACCATGAGGAATTTTCTTGTCTCCTAGTCTCTCAAGATTTACTACAATCCAAACTCGGATCACTAGGCCCTAAACCAAGACCCGCTCTTTATGATTTACCGCATATCCCAAACCTGGGATTACTAGGCCCAACAGAGAGAAAACCACCCCTTGGATTTACCGTATATCCTGCTATTTAACGACAAGGATTCCTAGGCCCGCCGAGGCAACACAATCCTGACTTTACCACAACCTACAATCTGGCTCAGGGGTCACTAGGTCAGTGGCTTTACCGTGATCTATAGTCTGGTTCAGGGGCCAATAGGCCATGTGCTCTATCATTCAAAGATCCACCCCACTCAGCTTCGAATCCATCTGGAAATACAGCTCAACCAAAACATGAGAACCCCATCACAACATGGCTATCCAGAAATGGCAAGGCTAGGTTGAAAACACTGTCACACCTGGAAAAACCCATGCCATGTTATAAAATAACCACATGCAATACCACGCATGCTAGATCTAGTAAGGAAAATACACATGCAAGTCGATACCTGCAATGAAGCATGTTGTAGCTGCTTGATCCTACCTTTCCTTGATTGATTGTTGCTTCCTCTTGCATTCTTTTCCTTTCTTGATCCCATGCATAACCAAAGCAAAAACTTGAGCTAAGAGCTTACACTAACTAATAGCTTAACACTGAAAAGAAGAAGCTTGCTAACTGATCTTCAAAAGCCTTTTTATGAATGAGGCCTCTATTTCTTCATTTTCCATTATTTTCCTTCATTTTCCTCCTCACATGAAACCTATGAACTTTCACCTTACTTTTCTCCTAATTTCTTTTATTTTCATAAATAAATGTGCCAAAATTGTGATTTTTCCTGTTTAATGTCTTATCCATTTCCGTTTCCAATTTCCTTAGCCATAAACAACCAATGAACACCCACTAGGACGTCCTTCCCACCACTCGACTTGGAATACCATTTCCCATCATCTATAGCATTTATATATTTTTACATGGAATTTTCACCAGGGTTGTTACAACTTGGAGGATAAGGACCTCTAGATGCACATTGATATGGGAGATGATGGAAGGTATAGTGCGACCGACATCGGTACATTTACTTTTCAGATGGAATTTGGTTCTCCTCTCACATTAAAATATGCCATATATATGTTCTGGGTCTGAAGAAGAATTTAGCTTTAGTTGCTATGTTGGAAGACCGTGGCTACAATGTGATATTTAGCAAACGAAATGATTTCCTTAGACATATCACCACAGGACAAGTGTAGTGAATTTGGGTTCATGTGAAGAACCTCTACAAATCGGATGTAGAATGCTGTGCTTCCTTGAGCACGAAAGCATAGAAGGTGCAGAGCCAAGACATTGGTGAATTATGGCATAGGAGACTTGTCCATTTGCAACATGGAGCTTTGATGATCATGCAACAAATTTCTACAGGACTTCCCAAGGGTGAACTAGAGTAGCGAGAAACATGCAAAGGGTGTACATTGAGGAAGTACACCAATGTCACCTTTCATGATAAGGATAGTAGGGTGCAAGAAGTCCTTGAAAGATTTTACTCAGATGTGTGTGGACATTTCTCGACAACCTCCATGGCCAAGAACATGTATTATTTTATATTTTTAGATGATTTCTCACATAAGTACTGGATTTTATTCATGCGGAAGAAAGGCCAGACATTCTCTAAATTTTACGAATTTAAAGAACTTTTTGAGAAAGACACTGAGAGGAAAGTGAAGGCTTGTAGGACTGATAACGATGGTGAATATGTGTCAAATGAGTTCAAGAACTTCTTTGCAAAAGGAGGAATTCAACAGGAGTTAATAGCACCCCATAACCCACAATAGAATGAGGTGGCTAAGAGGAAAAACATAATTATTGTGGGAGCTACACAGGTGATGTTGCATGATCAGGGGCTATCGTTGCACTTGTGGGATGAAGCATGCAACATAATTGTATATGTGTAGAACAAGAGTCATCATCAGATTCTCGGGATGGGTACACCAGAAGAAGCTTTTTCAAGGAAGAAACCAGATGTGTCACACTTCAGGATCTTTGGTTCATCAGTTTACTGTCATGTTTCCAAGGATGCAAGGAAAAATCTAGAGCCAACAACTAAGTTGGGCATATTTGTGGGGTACACTGATACACCTCACAACTATCAAGTGTACCTTCCATCTCATAGGATGACAGTTATTTGTAGAGATGTGAAGTTCGATGAAGAGAAGACCATGAGATGTTCCCTTGAGAGGGAGCTTCAGTTGCATGCAGATGAGGAGATTTTGGCTCCAAAGGAAGAACCTCAAGATGTTGTGGAGCAGCCACAAGTAAAGGAGCAGAGAGTGGAAGCACCCACTCATGAAGAGACATCCATAGATGGAAGGAAGCACACCAGTGAAGCTAAAAGATTATTGCATGATGTTAGAGAGAATGTAGGAGCACCCACATCACAACACATGAAAAGGAGGTCACCAGATTGATACACTGGATACATCGCTCTGATTAGTGAGTTAGTTGAGACAGAACCATCCTCATTTGAGGAAGCCTTGCAGAAGCTAGTATGGGTTGATGCCATGGTAGAGGAATATGCTTCCATAGTCAGAAACAATGTTTGGGAAGTTTTACTAATACCAAAGAACAATTTAGTGGTAGGTTCGAGGTGGATCTACAATGTGAAGCAAGCAGCAAACAGAAGCATTGAGAAACACAAGGCCACATTTTTGGCCAAGGGGTTCTCTTAGGTGGAGGGAATTGATTACGAGGAGACCTTTGCTCCAGTAGCAAGTTACTCTTCAATCAGACCAATTCTAGCTCTTACAGTATGGGATGGAAGATACATCAGATGGATGTTGTTAGGGCCTAAATCTACCTCAGGCTGAGAAAGGCAAGATCTAGGGTAACATCAAACCACGCTTAACATGGTAGCTAGCCCTACTAGGTTAGGAGAGGGCTCTCTCCTTGTCAATCTCAGGAAAATATAATCAATGAGGTTTGAGATGACTGATGTAAGATTGATTTTAGGCTAGGTATATGCTTAGAAGAGTTTGATTGAATTTAATTTTGGTTTGCTAGCTCAAATGTGAAAGGCAGATTTGGGTTCGGGGAATGGACACAGTCTTGCAAAGATCTCTATGGGGCGAGGTAGGAAAATGGTTTAGTACTTAAAATTGAGTGAGATGGAGAGCTTTAAGACTGGTGAGGACTTGGAGAGGGCATGAAAGTCTTAGGGATCCTCTTCAAACAACGGAAAACATAAATAACTAAACAAACCCTAGGTAGAGCACTGCAACATCAATGAATTCTACCTTTACCCTTGTTTTATTTAGTTAAGATGAGCAGAGAGAGATGATGGCATACATAAACACATGTAAAATTGCAATTATAGAAGGAGAAACAATACCAAATCAAGCTGCCACAAGAATCTCACAAAGTGCTGCAAACCTTGGTCTATTCCTTTGCCAAACTGCAAAAATGAATGTACAATAATGCTCAAAGCATTCACAAGAGTCCAACCTTCATCAATGACTGAAAAAATACTAGATATAGGCAAAAAACAACTCATGCTAGGCTTTAGGGGTTGAATTCATGAGTTTAGGAACTGTTTCAACAAGATCTAAACTAAGAACTGAAAAGTAGGCAGTGGAACAACTTGCCTCTAAAACCTAGGAAACTGATTCATCTAGTTGCAAACTACCATTTTATGATGTATCTACCTCCATGAGTGAAATTTTATCATATTTACATAAAAATCCATCAAGTTACATCAAATTACATCATGAGTTTGACTATGAGAGAGAGAAAAGTAAAACTGAGAAAAAACTAGGTGAAAAAACAGAGTCTTTTGGCAAAAATGACAAATTTTCATCCTATGCGCCGCACCCCTGTCCCTGTGCGCAGTGCTACTTTGCAGCTGATTTTGGAGGCCCTCCTATGCACCAAATTTTCTCCAAGTGGGCTTGTTTGAAAGGTCTGCCTATATACTTTCTAAAACAAGTGGAATTTTTGAATTTGGTGTCCATTTGCCCCTCCAAAAATGAGTTCTTCCAACACTGCTTCCTATGTGGCCAAAAAGGGGCATAAAGGGCATTTTTGAAGTGTTTTTGACCCTTTTGGAAGCTCAAAACTTGACAAAATTTCTTGGCCATGTGTGAGAATTCATATTTTTGCCGAAGGAATCCAAAAATGTTGAGTTTTCCTCCAAAGGAGGTCCCTAGAAAAAGTGCGCGCCAGGTGGCGCGACACACCAGGCAGAAAAACCTGTTTTTTCACTCCAAAAATTCAAAATTGACCAAAGAGTATCCTACATCAAGTGTTGTGTTGGGCTGAGGAAGCCTCAGCCAAGATCTGGAGCTTGTCTTACTCTTTCCTCTTCCTCAAAGCTTTCCTCAACTTGGCCTTCAAAGTCCTTATTCTTGCTTTGCAAACTTTGTTTCTCACCAAATAGTGATAGGCCATGTGCCTCAACACCTTTTTCTCTTTGTTGGACTTCTCTAGCATCTTTTCCAAGTGCATGTTTGTCCTCTCAAGCCAAGATTCACGATCAGCTTCAATATCCTTCTCTAGTGGTGTTAACTTGATTTTCCTCCTCTTGGATGCTTACCGATTTTCTCTTATGTTTTGGAGCTCCATGATGGTTTGCTGATCCTATAACTGTTTGTTTCTTTGCTCCAGATAGTTAATTATCCACTTGGCCCTTTCCATGTTGAGAGACAAGTGATGAATGTCATCTTGCTGCTCCTGAATGATCTCCTTGAGCTTTGAGCTTTGGGAGCCCAAATCAGTGTCATCATCCTGAATGAGAGTGAACTCCCTCTCTTGACCTTCTGAAGGTCCCTCATCATGCATTGGCTATTTACCCTTGTCCTGTACCTGCTTTTCTGTTGAAGGAAACGAGACCCCTTCCACCCTGGGTGGAGATAGTACTCGTTTTGCTGCTGCAAACAATCTCCTTGTGCCCTTTTGGTAAGTGACAAACACTGGCACACTAGTGGTTTCAGTCTCATGCACCTCTTGCTAATGTGAAGGCTCTCCTGCCTCATAAAAAACTGATGGGGGCACTTGAGGACTAGTAAAGACCTCGTGTGAAATGAAATCATCCCATGAAACATTCAGTAAACTAAGCTGATGCAAAACCACAATCTTGATCAATGCAAAGTGATAGATGTTGTTATACTGCCGATGAGGAGGCTTCCTTTGAACCAATGTGGTCATTTTCTCAAGATTTCGGCAAATGAAATAGGGGAGGTTCATCATCCTCACCCTAGTAAAATGCATCAACAATCTGATATGATAGTTGTATAGGCAAGAAAATCTGCCTTCACAGCTGAAATATTTGATTATGAGTTTCAGAAGGGGAGCATATGTGTCCTGTAGGTACCCGAAAGGGAAGACCCTACTGACATGCCTCTGAAAACCAGCCTTGATATAAGCCCATAATGATCTCTGTCCACCAGATGTCCCTTATTCCACTGCTCACCCACATTTGGAATACCGGTTGCTTGAGCTATAGTCTCATGTGTCAAGGTGAATGTCACACCTGCCAAATTGACCTGGTCATTGTGAAGATGTAGCACAAAAATTCTGGCAAGCTCATGGTGGTATTTGACTCTTTCCACCATCTTAAAAAATTGGTAACAAGATTGATGTTGGAAGCATGTTACAGCAAGAGGGCAAGCCAACAACTCAGTAAGTGTAGTAGGCTCCTACCGGTTATGTTTTCCACTCTTGTGAGGTCTCCTTGGTGCATGAATTTTTTGGAAGAGTCACTGACTGTTTCCTCATTTCTGTCATAAGAAGAATCTGACTCCATGTTTGCCAATGCTTGATGTTTTTTTAGATGAGTATGAAGAGATTTTATAGTATCAATAGGTATTTGCTGCTAAACAATAGGGATTGATGATAAGGACTGTGAAGGGACTGTGAATAGGGGGTTTGGGATGCTGCTTGTAGGGTTATTTGGGAATTGCAAGTTTTGGGAAATGATGTTTAGGGTTTTGGGATATCAATTTAGGGTTTGGGGTAGTGGGATTAGGGATTAGGGTTATTAGTTTTAGGGATAAGGGGAATAGGTAAGTGTGGGTGAAAAAGGGAAGGAGAAAAGAGGTGAATGAAATGATAATGAGGGGATGTGAAAATGGCAGGGGTGAATAGGAAAACAAAAACTGTAATTTGTAAACCCTAGACAATTTTTCTCAATACAACTATGCAAGGAACTAGGGTTTAATTTTTTCCCTATTGAAATTATAAACAGTGATGGAAACTCATACATTGGCAGTATGGGGGTATCAACTTACGTGTGGATTGAAGAATTTGCAATTTGGAAGCTTGGAGGAGGCGTTTTGAATAAGTTCGGGCTTTGAAGACTGGTGCGTCGCGCTCACTCATAGGTGCGCCATGCCTCTCTAGTGTGTCGCGCCAGTTAGAAACTCAGTGCAATTTTTTCTCTGTGTGCACCGCGCAAGCCAAGTGTGCTGCGCCTTGACCCAGGTGCGCCACACCTCCAAATTTTCACTGTTTAAATGCAAAATCACTCCTTAGGCTTGAAAACACGATTTTCAATTTCTCTCTTCTCCTTTGGCATACAAATGAGCTTCCTTTGACATGAAAAGACTTTATATACCAATGATTTTGATTTTTCACTTATGAAAACCCACTTTCCTAATGTTTGTCTTTCACTTTCCTTTTTAAAACTCTGTTTTGCGTAGTTTGACTTGTTTTTTGCCTTTGATGGACTAAATGCTTTGAAATTTTGTTTCTTTTGTGGGAACTGGAGTGCAGGAGCTTGGTAAGGTGACCAGGGCTGCCTCTCGAAATTATTATATATAGAAAAAATGAAATTACATGAGATTTTGTACATAAAACATAAAAAACTTTGTTTTTCCTCAAAACAAGGTTTTGAGGAAAAAATCAATCACTGAGCATGTGATTATTGAAATTTTTGTTGCTGAGACTTTATTTGACCTCCTCATGTGCCTGCTAATCATTTTTGAGCTTTTACAAGACCTTATTGACAAAACCCTAGACCTAACGAGACTTAAAACCCTAAAAATGACTTTTGCAGACTTAAAGACAAAAAATGACTGCAAATGACCTGAATGTATGAAAATGGGTCAGCAGGTAAATATCATGAGGGAAAATGTATAATATGCCACTACCATTAGATGATCCACGATCCTAATGGAATGCAGCTGATCAGATGAGACACCTAACATGCAATGCAACAAGAGAATTTGATCACTGATGGAGGGATGAAGATACCAACACTAACAGATGTGGAGACAAAATTCATCAATGGAGTGATTAAGGAGGAGGTGTACATTAAGTAGCCAGAAGGATTTGAGACCTTTGACAGAGAGTCGCATGTGTGCAGACTCAAAAGAGCGTTGTATGGATTGAAACAAGTACCCTGTGCTTGGTACATCAAGATTGACTGTTATCTCATCAGGTTGGGCTTCACCAAAAGTGAAGCATATGAAAACCTTTACTATTTGTTGTTGAAGTTAAATTATTGATTATATTATTATATGTCGATGATTTAATTTTAACAGGTGATGAGAATTTGATCAAGTCTAGCAAAGAGTATTTTACAAGAGAATTTGAGATGAAGGAGTTGGGGTTCATGCATTATTTCCTCGATATGGAAGTATGGAAAAGAGATGGAGAACTATTTGTCTCTCAGGGAAAGTATGCCAACGAGATACTGAAGAAGTTTCACATGGAGAGCAACAAACCCATAGAGACTCTTCTAGCATGGAATTAAAGGAAGGAAGATGCTACTTCGGTGAAGTAGTGGAGCCTACCATCTACAAGAATATTGTAGGTTCACTTATGTATTTGGTGAACACACGACCATACATGTGTTATGTTGTTAACCAAGTTAGTCAAGTAATGGTTAAGCCAACCAAACTGTATTGGAAAGCAACCAAACATGTGTTGAGATACCTCAGAGGCACTACTTAGTTTGGTCTTTGGTACAGGCGGATAGAGAGAGTGAAGCTACAAGGATTCATAGGTGCAGATTGGGCAGGTAGCCCATCAGACAGGAAGAGCACATCAGGAGGCATCTTCATTATTAGGTCAATAACATTTTCTTGGTACAATAGGAAGCAGAGATCAATTTGCAACTTTTGAAGCTATCTGGATCAGGAGATTCTTGTTGGTTTATTTGTTCAAATGATGGATCCCACTGTGATTTACTGTGACAATAACATTTGTATCAAACTATCTAAAAATCCATTTTTTCATGATCGATCCAAGCATATCGACATCCAGTATCACCATCTACGAGATTGTGTGCAGAGGAGAATCATGTTGTTGGATTACATTCCTACGAGGAACATGATGCATATATTTTGACAATGACATTGTCAAGATGAAAATTTGAGTTCCATAGAGGCAGAATCAGGGTAGCATATGATCCCTTTCTAGTTGAGAGGGAGTGTTGAAAATAACAACAAGAAAATCCTGATTTAATTTTCCCTTGAATTAAATTAGGAAAAAATTGTAATTCCACATCACAAGACAACATGAATGAGTTAACTAAGTTAATTTCACTTAGTTGGCTCAGTTAATTCAATTTCAGGGCCTAACTTGAGTCATGTAGAGTGGTTCATAAATTTTAGGAGACTAGGTTGAGTTAGATTTGAGTTGTAATAGTTTAATTAAGTTAAACTGAGTTAATGTCAGTTAAACTAGTTCCAACTGTTGGAGGAACTAGTAGGAGCTCTAGTAGTGGGGTGCAACTTCATGTGTTCAACCAGTTAACTGATAAATCAACCATAATTAACTCATGCATGCATGAAATTCAAGTTACCCATTGAGATTGGAGTTCAAGGGTAGTGTACTATTAGTTGTATGATGTTCTGAGTTGTACATGTGGTGCATGCAGTCAGAGAAGGGCCTATTGGGATTACGCAATTCAGGATGGGGATTTCCCTAATTAATAGGGGGTTAATTCCTTGAGAAATAGTGGAAGGAAATAGGATCTTGGTAGGCAACATAATTGGTTGTGTATTAGCTAGAGTCAACTTGTGAGGCAGGAGATAGAATATACTTGTGCAGAGATTGTTTAGGATTGAATAAGCATTGTATTTTCTTCTCTATTTTTGCAATATACATATAGGAAGGCGTTTTGAGTAGCAATATTTCCCCTTAGATAAATCTATGAGCATATGTGATTGAATCTTATCCCATTTTTATGTTGTGATTTCTCGATTTATTAATTGTTTCCGCTGATGAGTAAAGTAGATTCAAGTCTTTTGTTTTAGCATATTACATAAGCGGTTGGAATCTACAAGGAATTTATACACCTTAAAAGAACTAACCTAATTTCGGTAATTCATTATCACAGGGAACAATATGTTCTTCTTCATCTACACCTTCACTATTAGTTGCCTTCTTGGAGGCTTGTCATAAACGAGACAATCTTGTCCCTCAAAAATAAATTTGTATCATTCCTGCATTAATTGACCAAAACCTATAAGATTATGTTTTAGACCAGGAACATAGCATACCTTTGAAATTGCCTTAAGCTCCCCTGCCTGGTGAGAATGTTGACCACTCCTTTGCCATGGAAATCCACAGTCTTGTCAGTCCCAGCTTTACTTCTGTCTTGACAGATTCATCCAAATTTACAACGAGATTCTTGTTTCTAGTCATGTGGTTACTGCAACCACTGTCTAATAACCAAACATTATCAAAGGGTTCATGCATGTTATTACAAGCTAGGAACATGGAGTCACTATTTTATGTAGTTACATTTTCTCTCTACTTTCCTTGATCAACTATCCTCTTCTTGTAATCATGTGCATAGTTACCAAATTTATTGCAATAATAACATATCACCTTTTATTTATCGACTCTTTGATTGTTGTTTCTTCTACTTTCTTGTTCTTTCTCTTCTTTTCCATCTCTTTTATCACCATTTCTTCCACCTCGACTTTTGCCTCTTGACCTTTATCTCTTGAGATAGGACCTTGGATTTTAAAAGTAGTTTTTATGGAGGAATCATTATTTCTATTTATCCTCACCTCATGGGATATAAGTGATCTCATCAATTCATCAATTGAAAAAAATTTCAAATCCTTGGATTCTTCAAGTTGCTACTATAACATCAAATTTAGTAGACAAAGATCTGAGGACATTTTCAACCATTGTTTGATATTTAATCTCATCACCATATATTTTTAACTGGTTTACAATGGTCAAAACTTGATTCATGAACGAATCGATATTCTTTATTTCTTTCATTTGCAGGCTTTCAAATTCTCTCCTAGTATTTTGCAACTTAAAAATATTTACTTTGGCCATACCTTGATAGTACATTGTCAAAATCTCCCACGTTGTCTTTGTCGAAGTCGTGGTCATGATTTTCTTGAATATGGCTTCATCCATTGTTTGTTGGATAAGTTGCAATGCATGTGCATTCTTCTTTCTATTTAACCTCAATTGGTCATTTTGTGCATTATTGAGAGCTTCTTCTGTTGCGCCATCTACAGGTTCAACATATCCAGGCCTAATGTAATCCCAAACATCTTGAGCCCATAACATGGTCTCCATATTAATAGCCCACATATCATAATTCTTCCTTGTGAATGGTGGAATCTGTGGTTGAAAGCTCGTTGAAGCCATATCTTCTTCTTTTTAGTCTCCAAAAAAAGATATAACCAAAAATCCCCTTCTATTTTTATTTTAACAACTAAAACCTGAAAGTCTTTTTTTATATACAAAACAAAAGTCGCTTTATAAATCTCTCCCAAAATATATTTTAGAGCTCCTTTTAATATACCATAACAAGATTAAAATAAAAATGTCTTCTTGAATTACTATATGGCCTCACACTTATGAATTTCTTTCGAATACATAAGAAAAACTTCATATGTGCCCATGTGAGTTTTGTTGACTTTTTCAAGATTGTTTATCTTTTTCAAGGTTGTTAATTTTAAAGTAGGTCCAACACTTCAATGCACC
The DNA here is from genome assembly GCA_031772625.1 of Pinus tabuliformis. Classification (NCBI taxonomy): domain Eukaryota; kingdom Viridiplantae; phylum Streptophyta; class Pinopsida; order Pinales; family Pinaceae; genus Pinus; species Pinus tabuliformis. Next base: position 1,062,288,419 of record CM062815.1, read on the forward strand.
TGCTTATGCTTGTTAAGTGCAATGATAAGGAAGGTCGACACATTGTATTGAGCTTCTGATCTGTGACGGTTGCCCACGAATTCTTTTTTTAGAAGTTGTCTTCTTCTCACTGCTCCTTCTCTTGGCTCTCTTCTCTTGATACAGTGTTGGCTTTGCAACCTTCTCACCTCCTTTTGGCTCCTTGAATCTTGTAACTCTTCCTTGATCTTATACAAATCTGTTGAAAAGGCATACGAAAGCACAAAAATACACACACACATAAAACATGAGTTGTTGCTCAATTCCTCTATTAAACAAAACACTTCATTAATTACAACTAAACACAAAATGATATATTTATTCTATCTAACTAAGGACTTCATTGAAGCTCTTGCAAAATAAATACTTCATGCAAACTCACACTAACTTGACTTCTCTAAATTTATACTGAACTCCAACTAACTCAAACTCTTTCTAATTACCAATTTTTAACAAATTTGTTATAGTTTCAGTGAAAAATAAAGAACTAGATTTTCCTTCAATCCTTATCCACATCCAACATGTTGGGAATCACGATTGTCATTAAAACAAAACCCACAGTTGTTAGTCAATGATCGCATCACCAAAGATAAAGATCCATGAGAGGTAACAAATCTGTTATAGTTTCAGTGAAAAATAAAGAACTAGATTTTCCTTCAATCCTTATCCACATCCAACATGTTGGGAATCACGATTGTCGTTAGAACAAAACCCACAGTTGTTAGTCAATGATCGCATCACCAAAGGTAAAGATCCATGAGAGGTGGTTAGTCCATGTCACAAAACACACGGGAAGCGTTGGTTTATCCAATGTCCAACAATCTCCCCTCCAACGCGAGTTAGGTGTGTATCGAACTCGTGACCTACGCTTTGATACCACTTGTTGGGAATCACAATTATCGTTAGACTAAAACGCACATGTATTAGTTAATGAGCACATTTCCAAAGATAAGGATCCACGAGAAGTGGTTAGTCCATGTCACGAAACACATGAGGAGCGTTGGTTTATCCAATGTCCAACAAAATATAGACAACCAAGAATGAAAAATTATTTTCCCTTTGGGAAAATAGGGTTCTTTGGAAAGCGATTCAGATCATTTTGCAAGACAATTTCTTCCCCAATAATTTGAGAAATTTAGAAAATAATAGGATTGACATACTTTATCTTCAAATTGTAAGGCTTGGGGTTGTCTTTTGCATTGCATTTGGCCATGAGAGCGGCATCGACTATGAGCGTGTGTCCTTTAATTCAAGCCTTAACAATCACCCACTTAGTCACTCCATCATGACTCTTGATGTGATGTAACAATACATCATAAAGATATGCACCATCCATCTCATTCCATCCTTCAATTCCAACTTCTTCATTTCCTACAAAACAAGAAGCATGTAGTGCCTTAATTCCATATTTATTTTCCCACTAACTTACGATACCCGAAATAACTCATCGAATAAACCTGCAATTTAGAAATTAAATGCAAATTTATTCTCCATTGTGTTTCCAATAAAAAAGGATATTTACCTGAAACAAGCAATGATAATGATGCCATTGAGGATCCAATGGTCGTGATTGAATAACCAATAGCTAAAAATGAAGCATGTATTGCAAAAACTACCCTATTGTGAGAATTTCTGACAGACAGGCACACAAACCTTATGGCACATTACATGACATTGTTTGTATCCATTGAGAAACTCCTCTTGTTTGCTTCAACAACTCTCACACATTTGGTTTTCTCTTTCTCGCTTCTTGACGAGCTTGTTGGTTCTCAGGACGTCCAAATTGCTTGCTTCCCACATCGTTCCCAAGTTAGAATATAAATTTGAATTTCAATTCGAATTGGAAAAAAAATTGACTCCCTAAAATTAAATGTAAAAAATTTCAAATGTATACATCTTTTGAGCACAAATACATTATTTTTGTAAAATTTTAAAAATGTTACCACTCATTTCAAATTTAAACTTAATTAAAATGATAATTTATACTAATTGGAAACACTCAGTTAAAACCATCTTTAATATGAATTTGAATTTGAATTTGATTCGATGCAGAGGAGTTTTCATTTTACTACTACTACTACAGTGGTGAGATGCATTTTCATTTTACTGTGTTTGATTTAGTATGAAATGGAAATGGTCGTTAATGGATCAACAACAATTTTGAATGTGGATAAAATGTAAAATGCTTAATCTATTCTAACATTTTTGAAGATTAAATAACAAAACAAATGACATCTCCACAATAAATTCTGAATATCCCCAAGTTTCTGCTCAAAATTAAAATAATTTCATGTGTGTAGAAGAAAATTTGTCTTTATTCCACACACATCTGTCCACATGTTGTTCTACACAACTACTTCTACACTTGATTTAGAAAACTCACAATTGCGGACCACCCCTTAGCTTACGTAAAGGACTTGGACAAAGTAGTAGCATACATAACAATGTCAGTGTCAATGTCAAAGAAATCACTAATGAAAGAGCACTAGAAATGTTAATGTTAGTGTCAAAACACTAACCTACAAAATTATCATTTTTTTCATTTTAAAATGATTTGTTAGGCATTGAGAAATAGGAAAAGAAAAATGCACTCCACCAAGGCTATTATGTGTTGGGCACTGCCCAACTTGGCCTATATTTTGATGAAGAATCTGCATTTTGTGGAGCAAAGTGCGAAGTAAAGGATGCAGCGGAGTGCAAAGTGGACCACGCAGTTGATATACCGCGTGGTATATGGGCTTCAGAGCAGGTCAAAGCCCCTCCCTTTTGTAAAAGAATACTATTTTGTAAATGATAAATGATTTTTGACCATGGTAGCTTGTATTAGGGGAATCCATAGTATATGGACCATGATATTGCGATGATATATCCCTCGATGTAATAGTATATATAGGGATGAATAATAAAGAAGAAAATCATCATCTTATGAATCATCCTGATCTGTGTTATGGTTGTATCTTTTTTATATGTACTTTGGAAGGAAGGCGAGGCTTTGCATCTGAGTGCACAAAGGCCTGAGTCTATAGCCGAGTGCGCGGGTTGCCTGCGCACTCACTACCTGCCGCTGAGTACGCAGGCTAAGAACTATTTGTTGTACAAATTCTATATTATAAGCAACAGTTCCCGTGGACATAGTCCCACATTGGGATGAACCACGGTAAAATTTGTGTCTTCATGTGTTTTGTAGTGCTCCACTCTAGTTGACTAATAGTGATATGACATTAACAATTATTTAGCCCTAAGGCCTACACTTTATTCTTTGAGGACCTCAGGTTGAGGATCTAGATACATGAATCTATTATTAGTGGTTGTGATATTATTGGTTGTGATGTTTATGTATGATCTCCATTGATATTATGATGAAGATAACATTAATGGTTATGCATGTTCTCTATTGATATTATAATGACTGTGGCATAAATGGTTATGTTTGTTATCTATTTGAACTTATGATGATGATAGTAGTAAAGGATATGTATGCTCTCTATTGATATGATGATGATGATATATTTAATGGATAGGTATGTTTTATATTGATGTTACGATGTTGATAGCTTTGATGGATATGTATGCTTCCATTGATGTTATGATGATGATAGGCATGATGGATGTGTCCCCTATGTTACCTACTTGCATTAGTTTTGGTTCAAAATGAACAATGATGTGGATGACTAGGTGATGGTAATGATGCTATTTAGATAATGACTAACACTGAGAAATCTTGTTATTGATGATTATTGAGTATGGTAGGAAACCACCAGAGGCACTACACATGATGAGTTGATGACACCTGGTTTGATGAAAATTTATATTATTTTATCTTTGGTTATATATGTTTATCTATATTCTAATGATATGTTAGTGGTTGCAAGCACAAATTAGTTACTTGGCCGAATGACTCACATATGGGTGATGGGGTTGTACAATTGGATGGAATTGCATGGGGGGGGGGGGACAGTATCCCTGATCTCACCCACTAGCACTCTCGCCGTGAATTTGGATGGAAAGGTTGAAGCACTTTAGCCTTGAAGATCAAGATGTCATGAGGGAAAGTCCCAAAGTTGGGTCGCTCATGAGGATTTTACCGGGGGGCGCGCATCAAGGCAGATTCCTTGGTCCCCGACACCATTAGTCTCACTATAGCAGGCACCATAAGAGATGATAGTGGTGTCTGTCTTTGCACCTATACTTTCCCCTCGTAGCCAGTGAATGCTTGAAGGGCAAGTGGCGTGGCACCCTTGGAACTTCAAGGGAATTTCTTGAAGGGCACGACCAACTTGGAACCCTTGGCATCACAAATAAACTGTTAGGCGTGGCACCCTTGGAACTTCAAGGGAATTTCTTGAAGGGCACGACCAAAATTGGTACCCTTGGAATCATTAAAAATAAATAAATTAATAAATATAATCAAGAAATGAAAACTAGGTAAATTTACATCAAGGGTAAATGATGTTAGAAATCGAGGTAATTAAATCAAGAATAAGGCACTGCACATGATGAGTTGACAACACCTGGTTTGATGAAAATTTATATTATTTTATCTTTGAAATTCTAAGTCAATTTTGAATACTGCTATATATGTTTATCTATATTCTAATGATATGTTAGTGGTTGCAAGCACAGATTAGTTGCTTGGCCGAATGACTCACATATGGGTGATGGGGTTGTACAATTGGATGGAACTGCATGGGAGGGGCGGGACAGTATCCCTGATCTCACCCACTAGCACTCTCGCCGTGACTTTGGATGGAAAGGTTGAAACACCTTCGCCTTGAAGATCAAGATGTCATGAGGGAAAGTCCCAAAGTTGGGTCGCTCATGAGGATTTTACTGGGGGGCGTGCATCAAGGCAGATTCCTTGGTCCCCGACACCATTAGTCTCACTATAGCAGGCAACATAAGAGATGATAGTGGTGTCTGTCTTTGCACCTATACTTTCCCCTCGTAGCCAGTGAATGCTTGAAGGGCAAGTGGCGTGGCACCCTTGGAACTTCAAGGGAATTTCTTGAAGGGCATGACCAACTTGGAACCCTTGGCATCACAAATAAACTGTTAGGCGTGGCACCCTTGGAACTTCAAGGGAAGTTCTTGAAGGGCACAACCAAACTTGCTACCCTTGGAATCATTAAAAATAAATAAATTAATAAATATAATCAATAAATGAAAACTAGGTAAATTTACATCAAGGGTAAATGATGTTAGAAATCGAGGTAATTAAATCAAGAATAAAACTTGGGTTAAGAGGATCATAGGAAGAAATAAAATATTTTATCTTAAAAACTATACCCTTCCCATGTTGGAAAATATTAGGTAGATTATGTAGTTTAATTAGGTAAAAAGGGGAAAGAGGGACATAAATGTAAGGATAAAGATTAATCCTAAAATAGTTAAACCTAATTAAGAGAAGAGGATGGTGAATTAAAATAAGATTAATAAATTAAATTTTAGAGAAATGTAGAGAACCTCCATGTGGTAACAACCAACACAAGAATATCCATCTAAGAGATAACTTGAGTTAAATTAGGGAGTAGATAGGGGATCAAATCTTGACTCATTAATTGAATTTACTAATGAACACAAATTAAGGAGTAAAAAAGGGGATAAATAGACAACTAGGAGAAGAAATAGGAATCTTGTTGAGGTGAGGAAAATTATTATTTTTAAATTAAAATTTAAGTGAATAATTTTGGATATCCTTGATGAGAGAGTGACACATGGGTGGGTGAATAATCAAACTATTGAATTATCAAAAATAATTAATTGTTCATGAAATGCAAAGTGTCACCTATGAGGACTCCTATAAAAGAAGGGGCAAGCTATGGGAGAAGGGATGCTTTTTACTCTATTGTTGAATGGATGAGACTATGCCAGAGTAGTGACTACGAGCTAAAGTGGGTTTGGTGAGGTAGAGGACTTTAGAGAGGGGACTCTTGAGCCAAGGATTTCTCTCCTCTACCATCTAATTACTTTCCTCCAACCACATTGTAGCTCGAGGGTCCGCGGGGAAGGAGAGTACCCAAGGAGTAGGATGGGAGGTCAACCGGTGGGTCATTGCATTCGGATTAAGCACGTCGACATTCACACTTGGAGGCGACCGACAATGAAGGAAGGAAAATAGCAACAAGTCAAGTTTGAATCGCGTCTCCTGGTGAACAATACCTATGTTGTTATAGTATTATTTTGTATGACTTCATTATGGTTTTAGTTAACAACATGTAAATTTAATGATATGTTCAATAAAAAGAATTTCCAGAAAGTTTTATATATTACTTAATGATTTTTGAGTTCCCAATGCTATTTTCTTATAGTTGTATTTTAGTATTTAATATATATATATATATATGGTTGGTCCTTACACTTGGTATCGGAGCTATGTTGAACCCTTGAGACCTATGAGCCCATGCATGCATGACTAGTTTTGTTAAATATCACGATTACCTAGGTAGAAGAATTTAATGTAGGCGAAATTAGTTGGTCCCGACAAATCTCCATTTCCAAATTTTAGTTACACCTACACTGAATCGATCCCGGTTGGAGTAGATATGTAATTTGTCATTGAACTCCTCAACAGACCACCAAATTCAGCATATTTTGTTTAAGACGGCTATTCTGAGCTCAAATTTGATCATTTTGACATCGAATTGTCCAAATTCGAGTCAAGTTATAAATTCTGATGAATTTGTTGTAAAATTCGCTAGTTCTGAGCTTAACTTCACTGTACCGAGGCTGAATTTCTGGTATTTTTAGCAAATTTCCCCTGCATTTTCTATAAAGGCCAAATTCATCAAGTTCAAAGACAAATTCGTGATATTTTGAGCAATTTTGCCTTGAATTTCCTGTAAATATGAGCGTTGTCGGGCTCGACATTGGGAATGAGAACTGCGTAGCTGTCGCAAAGCAACATGACATCGATGTGGTTCTCAACGATGAATCCAAGCGGGAAACCCCAGCGATGGTGTGCTTCGGCGATAAGCAGTGGTTTCTGAGCATGGCAGCGGGGCCTCTGTAACGTTGAATCCGAAAACCACCATTACGCAGATCAAGCATTTAATCGGAAGGAACTTTTGGGAGAGTGACCATCTAAATCAAAACCTTTCCCTTATCCTTACAGATTGTTGTGTCTATTTATGTTCAATGCATGGTGTGTGTGTTTTATATTTTCCTTTGTGTAACTCTGAATCTCTGGTTGCATTTCCATACTGCACCATCTGAGGTAAAGCCCATTAGTTGTAATAAATAGCAGTAACTAAGCCTTCTGACTCACGGAAGCTTTGAATAATTAGAAAGGATTATCCAAAGTTAAAATTTAGGATTTTTCAGATTTAACATTTTATGTACAAACTCCTTATGCTGTATAAATTTCTCACTCACCTTCTAGCCTATGGGCTATAGTACTGCCATGGTTAGAACCACTGCCAAGGATTTATATGATTTATATGATGTTATGAGTTGTTGACCTCTGCTACCACTTAGCTTCCCTACCCTTTTGCATTCTTCTAAATCACCTTGAACTCCAAAAACTGGCTAGTTATCCTTAAGTTGCTTCGTAGTAGATCTGTAATGGTGGTATACATATTATTGATATTCTCCCATCAACAGGTCTGATAATCAAAACTATATTACGAGGTTTCTTGTAGATTATAAAAACTAAATATTTTGTTTGAGAGTGACCATCTAAATCGAAACCTTTTTCTGACCTTTTGTAATATATGTTGAGTGCTTTCATGCCTTTATTTTAATAATAAAAAAAATTGCAATGTTTTGATTTGTAACGATAAAGATGATATTCTCTTTATAACATGACTGCTGGAAGTGATTAGCTAGTTATCTGATTTTTTTTTGTAAGGTGATAAGTCATTGAATCCATATTTAGACATAGGGAACATGCAGGAATAGCTGGCCAACGCCTGAATTTTAGACAGAATTTTATATGTTCCATATTAGTGGGAGATTTTTGTTGTTTCCCTCGAAGATCTGGCCAAAGATAGAGTTAAGCGCAAACCCCTCCTTGAAATGCTCCTGGATTAATCTTCTACAATAGTAAGAAGCGAGAATTCTAGATTGCCTTGGGCATCACTTCAAAAAAAAAAAATTAGTATACTCTACTATTCCAGCCATTTACATAGCTAATTGAAACCATACTTACACAGAATTAACAAATTTAAAAAATAACCTTAAGATCATTTTTATGCTTAATTACATAATTTCAAGAAACAGGAAAAGATTCTTGGAAAATAGAACGCAGTTCTGTGCATAAATTATAGTTTAATCTCAGAAATCTAAAAAGTGATATGTGCGTAAATTATAGTAAAAAAAATTGAAACTTTGAGTTGCATTGATTGTCTCAGCGTAGTAAATTTTTACAAGAAGAGCTTGTTGCATTCAAGAAAACAAAAACAACCATGTTCAAGTAAAACACGTAAACAATTGTCATACCTCTTATAAAATTTTATTTTGCATAAATAATGGTGGGCAATAACTATTAGTAAAAATGCTTCTTTACTTGAATGTAAATAATATCTCAAATAGCTCTTGCACTATTCTAGTCATTTACGCTTCATGGTTGTGCTAGTTTAACATTCTCAGAATCATTACATTTTTAATTATTTAATTATTTTTCATATAAATAATGGAATTTATTATTATATATTATTTCATTATTAATACTTGTTCTTAGATATCTTATATACTAAGGTATAACATTGCGTCATACCATACACTTTTAGCTATATAAGCACTTATATATATAAATAGCCATTAATGTAAGCCCAATTTAATTATTGTTTTGAATTAGTAACCCTTTCATACATGCATGTAACATAATAATTACCCTATCCTAGTGGTATGCTATATAACACACTATTTACCTATGCTTATTATTAATATTAGGGTTTTTGGTACTTCCAATATTGAAATCATAAAATATTAGAAACTTATTCTCTCTCTCTCTTTTTACTAAGGACATTCTTAGTTTATGTTATGATAATGCTACCAACCACCTCTACCATTTACATGACATGATGTGGTCTAAGCATACTTTTTTCCACTGGAAAAATCATAATCTTTCATTAACTTTGAAAAATTACATATTGTAGATGTAGGATGCATATGCTGTATCCGTCAGCCGCTGTGGGCTTTTTGTCAAAAAATAATTTTGTAGAAATCAGTGTATATCAGTGTGTTGCCCAAAAAACATCATGCAGGATGTTTATATATAAGTCCTTCTATTATGTCTGTACATTTTACCACGCAGGGTCATATTTATCCTATACAATATTTTCAAAACTGTTCAAAAATTTCCAAATAAGATAACCAGTTCATGGACTCTCAGCCCTGTGATAATGTAGATCTATGTATGGGCAATGATAATATTGGTATGTATTTGGCCCGCGCTGCTCCTGGATCATCCACTGTCCTCTGGGAAGTGTCGTGGCCACCTTGGATAACTCGCCAGCACTGCTGTTATGTTCCCTGTAAATGTGATTGCATGTAATAGTATTAAATTGAGCCTTGAAAGAGTGTATCTCATTCAAATATTACTGAGTGTGTGAATGTGACAAGCAGTAATATTATTGAACCAATCTATAATGATCTTCGAATCTCCATAAATATTAATATGCAAGCAGTTATGCCCCAAGGAGAAATGCATGAGATGACAAAGAGAGATGAGCTCAGAAAAATTATTTGTTCCAGCCCCTAATCCCATATTTACTTTGTAGAAATGATGATCATTAATGTATAGGATGAATCGACCACCACATCCCTGTTGTTGAGTAGCTCCATCGAAATATGTCCAAGGAGTATTTTTATCTATATGCGGAGGAGCATGTGGTCTGCGGGTTTGCAGCTGGGTAGGCTCATGCATCTCATTATAGGCTGTTATAATGCAAGCTGCAGTGTGCGGCCAGCATACAGGTTTGCTGTCAAATATGTTGCGGTTCCGTGCTAGCCATAGGTGCTAGCATATAATCAAATGGAGACTTTGCAGTTTTTGCCCTTTATGCCAATAATACCAGCTTTCCCATGCTTTGTTTATGTCTTCACCTTCCCAGGAACCCAAGAAATTAATGGAAGTGGAGATGTTTTGCCACAAGTTAGTCAGAGCTAGACAATTTAGAAAAAGATGTGATGTCGATTCAACTGATCTCTTGCAAAGTATACACCAAGAAGGCCCATAAATAGAATGGTGCATGAGACTTTCGCCTGTGGGAACCTTATCTTTTAAAATGCACCAAAAAAATAATCTGATCCGGGGAGGCGCAATGAGGTTCCATATTGACTTCCACTAGAAAGTGATTCGATCCGGAATCTTGGAAGAGATCAGGGCTAAATAACCAGACTTTGGTGTATATGATCCGCTGTCTGAAAGATGCCAAATGAGTTCGTCCGGGCCCTCTTTGATCCTAATATGAGATTCAGATAGAGCAGTAATGTAATCTTGCCAGTCTTAGTGCCAACATTGTGGAATATCCAACTGTCGAGCAGATTTCCATCTTTGTGCAAAAATGGAAGAATTTTGTAGATCCGCTATATTAGCTATTACCTTTAACTCATGTGAATGTAGATGTTGTATGAGATCTCTGGGTAGCTGATGTCTACCACCCCTACCAATCCATGGATCTAAACTGATGCGAGCCATAGTTCCATCATTTATTCTCCAAACCAGATTGTCCCTGATTAGTGGCAGAGAATGAAGGAGGGCCTTCCAAATAGATGAAATACCAGTTTTAGGCCAACTCGGCAGTCGAATCCAATCCATGATATTCTGGGGCCAGATGTATTTGTGATATGAGATGGTAGTCCAAAGATTCTGACCAGTCAATAATGTCCATCCCATTTTTGCAGTGAGAGCCTGTGCAAATAAAGGAAGGTATTTTAAGCCCCACCCTCCCCATTTTTTGGGCAACGCTATCTTGTTCCATCCAACCCATGCAAAAATTCGTTTATCCTGGTTCCCATTCCATAGATATTTGTTACAAATTTGTTGTAGCCTTGCTAGGATACTTCTAGGAATCCAAGCAAGTGCCATCCAAAAGATTGGGGTGGCCTCAAGTACAAATTTTACCAACACCAGTCTACCAGCTCAGGACAAATATCGATGGCTCCAGATGGTAAGTCTTTTCTCCAGTTTTGTAACAAGACAAACCCAATCTGCTATTTTCTGGCTGATAGGATTTATCTAGAATCCCAAGTATTTGAGTCCTCGGTCTAGAGGGTTTATGCAGTAAGGGAATAATTGATGAGCAAATTGAGATTCATGGATGGAGGTTCGGGCAAATGTGATGGTAGATTTAGAGTGGTTAGCTTGCATCCCAATGGCTGATGAGAAAAGAGAGAGAATCTTAGAAAAGGACCGAGAGTCCCTGATGCTACCATTAAGAAATATAAGGACATCATCCATGAAAAGAAGATGGGTGAGGAAACAGTCATCAGATATCTTGAGACCACGAAGATCACCATCTCTCTTATCTGATGCTATCAAACGACTGACACCATCCATGACAATCAGAAAAAGGAGAGGGGAGAGGGGGCATCCCTGTCTGAGCCCCCTTTCAGAGTGAAAGAAATGAGATGCAGACCCATTGATGAGCACGCTGAAAGTGGGTGAGGTGATACAGGCCATGACCCAAGTGATGAAATTGTGAGGAAAACCCAGATGGATAAGGAGCATCTTGATGTAGAGCCAGCTAACACAGTCAAAGGCCTTTGCCAGATCTATCTTAAGTATAATGGCCTTTTGATGTTTGGTCCAGATAATATGAATGGCTTCCTGGGCGGAGCCAATAGCTTCATGTATCTGGAGATGCTCAAGAAAAACAAATTGTTGAGGGGCAATATGATGGGACAGGATAGGGCGGAGGTGATTTGCAATTATCTTAGAAATGATCTTATATAGATAGTTGCACAAAGAGATGGGTCTGTAATCATTAAAGGAGGATGGGGTGTCTGACTTAGGAATAAGTGCAATGAAGGTCGAATTAATCGCATTGTACAAAGATCCATATATTCTGCATTCTTCCACTACCCTCAGTAGGTCTTGGCCCAGAAGTTCATAGAAAGCAAGGTAGAATTCGATGGTCCATCCATCTGGACCTGGACCCTTGTCCTTTTTGAACCATTTTAATGTTCCTTCAAGCTCCCCAGATGTCACTGGTTCAAAAAGTGCCTCCACTTCATCCTCATTTTCAAATCTGGGGAAGTGACTAGTGACATTTATAATATCAGCAATATTTGACCCAGGGGGATTTTTGTATAGATTCTTGAAATGAGTAGAGAAAAGGTGAGAGAGTTTATTAAAAGTATTAGCCACACCACCATCAGGTAAAGGTAGGTTTCGAATGGTGTTAGTGACCTTTCTACCTTTTGCATAGTTTTGGAAAAATCTAGTGTTGTCATCCCCTGCTTTCAACCATATGGCTCTGCTTCGAAGACGAATAGATTCGTCTCTATTCTTTAAGATTTGTGACTTCCAGTTCTCAAGCTCCACTAGATGAGATTTGTCTTCAGCTGTGATAAACCCCAAACTTTGCTCGTCGAGCAGGGAGCCTAGTTCTGATTCTATGTGCAGAAGAGTCGAATTCTCCCTCTGATGTTTTTCTCTGGCCCAATTGATAGAGAGGTGTTTGAGATGAGATAGATTTGAACAGAAGCCTTTTGCCAAAGAGTTCGATCTAACAATCGGATTTGCAGCCCAAAAATCTAAAACCATCCTAACATAAGTAGGGTCCTGAAGCCAGACATGATTAAACTTGTAAGGGGCTTTTGGCTTGTAGTGTGGTCCCAAGATCTCCAAATATATAGGGGAGTGATCTGAAATGCCTCCAGATCCTACCCATTGTTTATAGTGTTGAATCTGGAATCTGCTGGATAAGGGGCCCTTTCATGATGAACTTGTCAAGTCTTTGAGCGAGGGCAGCCCCACCCACCCTTCTGTTTCTCCAAGTAGGAAGAGGCTTGTTCATAGGGATATCAATCAGATTATATCGATCCAGTAGATCGGTCATGAACCTCGATATAGAGTCAACTTGAGCCATGGACCCCTAAGATTCGCCATACCGAAGGGAGAAATTGAGATCACCCCCAATAATGGTATGATCAAATGAGAAAATGGAAAGGCAAAGCAGGTGCTACCAAAAATGCTCCCTCTGTTGGCATGGTCTGTATATGTTGATAACCCTGAGGTTTGTGCCTAGTTCTGCCGAAAAGAGATCCAGTCCCATAAAACCATGTCGTCCCCATGATGCTTGTACTCTGATGTTTTTGGGGTTATATCCAATTGCCAATCCATTGGATCTTCCAATAGAGTCCATAACCAAAAAGTGCAAACCCGGTGAGATAGAGGTTAGAGTGTCGGAAATGAGATCAGCCGGGCCCAGGGTTTCTTGCAGCAAAATAATGTCAACAGGTTCGACCTCAAATAGTCTGCGCAGGGCTAGTTTCTTAGAGGCACTAGCCATGCCCCGACAATTAAAGGAAATACATTTCATGGGGGAACGTTACCAGGGGTATTCATAGCTCTAAGAACCCCGTCAAGAGTGGATTGGTGGCCAGAGGCGACTTCAGCTCCAGCACGTTTGATAGCTTTAGATAGATTACATTTCCTCCCCCGCACATACAGAGAGGTAGAACTAGGTATAGAGAGACCCAATCCGGCAAAATGCACCTGTGAGCCATGACGTAGTATACACCGCCGAAGATTGTATGGGTGAGCTTTTGAAACCCTGGGCGAAAGAGGTGAAGAGGATGGATGGGATAATGAATGCAGAGAGGGTGCAGATGATGCAATAATAGGGGAGGTAGTCATAGAACAAAGAGCTGCAGAGGTGGATGGAGCATTTAAATATGAACATTGAGAAATGCAATAGATAAAAGGAGAGAGAGATGTATCCAATACTTTGGTGGCTTCCGAGGTTGCCCGAGACCTTGTGACAGCCAGCGAGAGAGTTCTACGGTCCTCGTCCACTGCCTTGTGAGGATAGTTGGCCGAGAAAGAAGTTCTTGTAGCAGGTGTATGTAGGATAGCCGATGATTCAGTCCTAGAAGGGGCATTAGATGATTTAGGAGCATCCTCTGGTTTTTTGTTAAGGGGGCAGTCCTTGAAAATGTGGCCCACCTTGTGGCACCATGGACATCGAAATGGCACCCCTTCATAGTCCAGGATCTGGATCCTGGTGTATTTCCCCCATTACAAAGTAATATTTTCCTCCAAACCCTCATGAGTGTTTAAGTGAACCAATATACGAGCTAGGGTTCTATTCCTCAATTCCACAAAGGTGCAGTCATGGTCCAGATATGTCTCAAGGGCATTCCCAATTCAGATGAAGACCTCCTCGCACCAGTACTGAAGAGGGAGTCCCGACAAGCGAACCCATAGTGGACCGGCCCCAATTTGTTCTTGCTCAGGATCAAATAAAGGACTCCATCTCGATGTGCCAGTATCTGGCAAGGATCAAGTCAGTGTAATTTCCCTTTGCAAAATGAAGGGAAAACCAACCTCTAGGAAGAACTTGAACCTCAGGTAATTCTTTTAGAAGACCGCCCCAGATCTCCTTTACCCATTGTGTGAGTCTTGTGACTGAATACGCCCATCCACGTACATGGCCAACAAGTATTGTATTGGCCATGAAAGCCGCTTCCCCAATAGCAGAGGATTCACCGAACTGGATCGTAATGTCCTTTGAGGTCGACTTTACACACTTTGTTTTTCTCTTCCTCGAGCGAGGCGCAGATGGGTGATCTGTCAAAGGGTACGTGGAGCCATCCAGGGGGAAGGATTTTGCAGTCTTGACCTTTACAGCCAATGTCTCGAAACAACCCGACGACGAGTGAAGGGGGAAGGAAGGGCAAGGGGCTCCTGTCGAATGTATACCCGTAGGCGTTGATGCGAAGAAATTCGATAAGGGTGGATTTGGGTCAAAAGAGGGAGATGGAGGTGTGATTGCAGACAAAATATGTAAGGTCCCGGGGGATAAAGGGGGGATGTCCAGAGCAGGGGATTCGAGGGGGATAGATCCGGCGACAGGGAGAGCAGAACAGTGCCCTGACAGGGTAACCACCGACGATGAGTTCAGTGGATATGGGCTGGTCGGGGAGCTAGGGCCAGCTGCTGATGCAGAGAAATTAGGGCGTCCAAATATGACACGTTCTGGCAGGGGGTCCTCAGTATAATCGACCTCTTCAATGTCCATTGTATCCCCCAATATACCTGCTAAAGACGACATTCTGAAAACGACGGATGGCCGGAACGGAGATCGCGGGCACTACTGACGGTGACGGGGACGCAGCGCAGTAAATGTGAAGTGCCTGTAGTAAAACCTAGGGTTTAACCGTAACCCTTATGGAATCTTTCAGTATTCATCCTGGCTCCTCCTGTTCAAATTTTCCAATGAATAAGGAGTCTCATATATCAATGTGATGTTTAATTTCCGTGGTCTAAGCATACTATTTGAGTAGATTGATGGTATTCTTTGGATTAAATCTTATAGGAATGTTTGAAATTGATAGGTGATTTATATAATCAAGAACTTATAAATGCATAAATTGTTCATTTGGAAGTATATAAACATAACAATAAATTATAGAACCACTAAGGTTGGTTACAATTTTTTTATCTTATTTCTATCTATTAATTTTATCTTATAAGAAGAAAAAAAAAATCGTGTTAAATTGTGGCAGGATTCATTAGTGAACCATGGTTAGAAGAGGTACAAGAAGAAGTGGGGAAGTAAAGGGCGTAATATGGTGTCACCACAACAACCAACTCCTACCTCCCCACCTAATGATGGGGAAAACATCACAACACTAGAACAGATACCAACTGGAGAATTGTTGAACTTAATGAGATCATTCCAACACGTGTCTGAAGCATTAATAAACCATTTGGAACAGGAGCATGGAGGACCTGTCATACAAAACTAAGCACCCCAAAACACTACAAGAAATGATGTACGTCGAGATTTGGAAAAGGTAAAATTTCCAGAGTTTTGGGGGTCTACGGATGGTCAATCTATAGAAGCATGGTTAGAAAACATGGCTATGTGCTTTACCCTGAGAGATTACACCTCAAATATGAAGGCCAAGATGGGTATATTCCAGCTAAAGGGAAACACACTACTTTGGTGGAAGACATTATTAACCCAATTGGGGATGGATATATTAGAAGTAACTTGGGAACTATTTGAAGACAAATTTAGAGAATGTTACCTGTCAGAGGAGTTCCTTGAGAGACAGCTAAATGAATTCAATGCATTAAAGCAAGGGAGTCGCTCAGTACCAGAGTAAGAGGCCTGTTTCATGGAATTACTCTGTTATGCCCCACTTAAACACAGAAAAGCTCAAGGTGAACAAATTTGTGTATGGAATAAATGTTAACATTTGGGCCAAGGTTAGAATTTTAATGCCTCGAACCTTGCAAGAGGCAATTCAGTGGGCAATCATTGCAGAGGAGGAGATCATGAGCAGTGGATCTAGTAAGTCAAAAATGCCCATAGGATCAAGAGTACCAAGTGGAAACAATATGGAACGTAGAAAAGGGGTCCTGTCACGCTAAATCATCAAAAGTGGTTAGCAGGAAATCAAAGAACACCATATAGGCATCCAGCTCAACATCCGCACAGGGTACCTCAACAAACTCGCCAACCACTATAGCATCGGCCTATGCGACAACACCAAGTCACACCACCTTAGCATCGATCCAACCAGTCTAGCTCTTTCCAGCAGAGTTCTAGGCCAACTCCTGGTTCAGTTGGTAGTAGGAGCCAAGCTCTTAAGAGGGGGTGTTGGACTTGTGGAGTTCCTCACTACAAGAGGGATAACCCTCAAAAGACAGGTAATACCAACTCAACTAAGAAAGCAACTATGGTGGGGGATCTGGGGAAGGCTCATCGCATCCATGTAGTGGTGAACAATCGCCAGGTCGAACACCAGTCCATTGTGTTGGAAACCTCAAGTAATATTGATGGTATGAGTTTTGTCATTTTAATAGATCCAGGAGCTATTGATTCCTTTATTTCTATAAATGCATTATCAAGGATTAAACATAAATCAATTTCACAATATGAATTTAGACATGTAGAAATGGCATGTGGTATGAAAAGAAATGTAGGAAGGATGGTAAAGGATTGTGAGGTGGACTTGGGTGTATGTATGACCAAGGTATCCTAAGTACTCTACAATTCTAGGAGTCTATGATGTAGTTATAGGAATGGATTGGTTGGAACGACATGAGGCACTCATAGACTACAAAGACAGGATTATACATTTCACAGACGATGACGGCCAAAGAAAATCATTAAGGGGAAAGAATCGAGGGGTGTCCCTGAGGTTCATCTCCTCCATACAATTAATGAAATATAGGCAAAAGGGATGTCAAATGTTCTCGGTGATAGCTCTAAACGATAAGGGTGATTCTGAGAACCTTGATAAACATCCATTTCTTGTTGAATTTAAGGATGTATTTCCCGAAGAACTACCTAGGCTACACCCAAAAAGGGAAATTGATTTCACCATCGACCTTAAGCCAGACACTGAGCCTATTGCAAAGGAACCCTATCGGATGTCAGCTCCAGAGCTAAAGGAATTGAAGATCCAATTAAAGGAACTGTTGGACTTGGGATTCATATGACCAAGCATATCTCTGTGGGGAGCCCTTGTGATTTTCGTCAAGAAGAAGGATGAGTCTTGGTGACTGTGCATTGAATACCGCCAATTGAATAAAGTGAAAATAAAAAATCAATACCCTTTGCCAAGGATAGATGACTTGTTTGATCAAATGAGGGGGGTGAATTTTTTTTCAAAGATAGATCTGAGGTCAGGATATCATCAGTTGAGAATCAAGGAAGAAAATATCCTGAAGACAACCTTTAAGACAATATTTGGGCATTATGAATTTGTAGTTTTACACTTTGGACTAACAAATTCCTTGGGTGTTTTCATGAGTTTGATGAACGGAATATTTCGAGATTACTTGGACAGGTTTGTACAAGTCTTTATCAATGACAATTTGAACTACTCAAAGAGCCCAGAAAAGCATGACGAACATTTGAGTATAGTTCTACAATGTCTTAGAGAAAACCAATTATACGGGAAGTTGTCAAAGTGTTCATTTTACCAAACCAAGATTCATTATCTTGGGCACCTTATCTTTGGGGATGGTATTGCAGTAGACCCAGTAAAGATCGAGGCCATCATAGAATGGCCAACACCAAATTTTTTTAATGAAATACGAAGTTTCATATGCATGGAAAGGTATTATCGTAGATTTGTCGAAGGGTTTTTCAGAGATAGCAAGCCCCATTACCGAGCTCCAAAGAAAGAACAAGAAATTCATTTGGACTGAAAAATGTGAAGAGGCATTCCAAAGGTTAAAGGTGTTATTAACGACAACACCAATTTTGAAGGTGTCGGATATGGAACAAGAATTTTTGGTTTGCACTGATGCCTCCAAGGAAGGGTTGGGTTGTGTGTTGATGCAAGAAGGAAGAGTAATAGCTTATGCATCAAGGAAACTTAGAACCCATGAAGAAAACTACGCAACCCATGATCTAGAAATGGCAGCAATTGTTTATGCACTAAAGATTTGGAGACACTACCTTCTAGGAAGGAAGTTTGATCTTAGGACTGACCATTGTGGGCTACAACACATATTCACTCAAGACCACTTAAATGAAAGACAAAGATGATGGTCTGAACTAATTAGTGAATATGATTTTGATATCACTTACATAAAAGGAATGGTAAATAGGGTTGTTGGTGCTTTAAGTAAAAGGCCTCAGATATTTTCAGTGATTCCCTTAAAGACAAATTTGAGGGAGAAACTACTTGATTTACATATTAAATTCATCTGGTACCAGGAGGTTAGCAAAAGTTTGAGGGAGGATGAAATGAGGATCCCAAAATATGAAGAATACTCCCTTGATAATGATGGGCTACTACGATATCGGGGAAGGATATATGTACCACCGAATGAAGAGATACACTAGTTAATCTTGAATGAAGCACATCACGCAGTATACATGGCACACCTTGGTGTTAAGAAGATGAGTGCAGACCTGAAACCACTATTCTTTTGGAAAGGGATGAAGAAGGGCATCGTAAACTTGGTAGCAAGATGCTTAGAGTGTCAACGAGTGAAAGCTGAACACAGACATCCAGCAGGATTATTGCAACCCCATGAGATACCAAAATCAAAATGGGAAGTTATATTAATGGACTTCATTGTGGGACTACTAATGACCTCAAGAAGACATGTTTCCATATTTGTAGTGGTGGACACATTGACCAAGAGTGCCCATTTCATACTAGTTAAGACTACATATAAGGCATCGGAAATAGCTAGAGATTTTATTGATGAGATTATGAGATTGCATGGAGTGCCTACGAAGATCATATTTGACAGGGGAACATTGTTTACAGGAAGCTTTGGACCAGTTTCCAAGAAGCCTTGGGAACCCATTTGAACTTCAACACTGCTTATCACCCTAAGATAGATGGGCAGACAGAAAGGACTAATCAAATCCTCAAAGACATGCTTCAGATGTATGTGATAGACCAATAAAAGAGATGAGAGGAGTCTTTACCCCTCGTGGAATTTGCTTACAATAATAGTTATCAGAGTTCCATCAAGATGGTGCCATTTGAGTTCTTATATGGAAACTTGTAGATCACCTCTCAGTTGGGACCGACTAGAGGACTGAGTATTAATAGGACCAGAAGTGGTGCAAGAGATGGAAGAACAAATGATTATGATTAGTGGAAGGCTAAAAGAAGCATAAGACTAACAAAAAAGCTATGTTGATGCTCATCAGGTAGACCAAAGTTATGAAATGGGAGACAGAGTATTCCTGAGAGTAAGGCCCCAAAAAAGCTCTATAAGATTTGAAAAGGGAGAAAAATTGTCTACACAGTTTGTGAGACCTTTTGAAATCTTAGAAAAGAAAGGGTCGGTGGAATATAGGCTTTCCTTACTTCCATCTTTAGCGTGTATGTATGATGTGTTTCATATTTCTATTTTGCGTAATTATATTTTAGATCCTTCACATGTTATTGACTTTGGTCATTTGCAGGTTTTGGACGAGGGAACAATGATGGCCGAACCAGTTCACATATTGGAAGCGAACTTTGTAGCTTACACGACGGTTAGTGGACCAGGTTAAGGTCCAGTGGGACAATTATAATCCCAGTTCAACTACTTGGGAGGACGTTGAGGAGATGCGTCACAGTTTTCCTTACCTATTCCAAGGACTTCGAGACGAAGCCTATTATTAAGAGGGGGTGTATGTAGTGCCCCACTCTAGTTGACTGACAGTGATATGACATTAACAATTATTTAGCCCTAAGGCCTAGACTTTATTCTTTGAGGACCTTAGGTTGAGGATTCGGGCACATGACTTTATTATTAGTGGTTGTGATATTATTGGTTGTGATTTTTATGTATGATCTCCATTGATATTATGATGAAGATAACATTAATGGTTATGCATGTTCTCTATTGATATTATGATGATTGTGGCATAAATGGTTATGTTTGTTATCTATTTGAATTTATGATGATGATAACAGTAAAGGATATGTATGCTCTCTATTGATATCATGATGATGATAGATTTGATGGATAGGTATGTTTTCTATTGATGTTACGATGTTGATAGCTTTGATGGATATGTATGTTTCCATTGATGTTATGATGATGATAGGCATGATGGATGTTTCCCCTATGTTACCTACTTGCATTAGTTATGGTTCACAATGAATAATGATGTGAATGACCAGGTGATGGTAATGATGCTATTATGACAATGACTAACACTGAGAAACCTTGTTACTGATGATTATTGAGTATGGCAGGAAACCACCAGAGGCACTCGCACATGATGAGTTGACGACCCTTGGTTTGATGAATATTTATATTACTTTATCTTTGAAATTCCAAGTCAATTTTCAAACCTGCTATATATGTTTATCTATATTTTGATGATATGTTAGTGGTTGCAGGGACAAATTAGTTGCTTGGACGAATGACTCACATATGGGTGATGAGGTTGTACAATTGGATGGAATTGCATGGGAGGAGTGGGATAGTATCCCTGATCTCACCCACTAGCACTCTCGCCATGACTTGGGATGGAAAGGTTGAAACATCTTCGCCTAGAAGATCACGATGTCATGAGGGCAAGTCCCAAAGTTGGGTCGCTCATGAGGATTTTACTGGGGGGCGTGCATCAAGGCAGATTCCTTAATCCCCGACACCATTAGTCTCACTATAATAGGCAACATAAGAGATGATAATGGTGTTTGTCTTTGCACCTATACTTTCCCCTCGTAGCCACTGAATGCTTGAAGGGCAAGTGGCGTGGCACCCTTGGAACTTCAAGGGAATTTCTTGAAGGGCACAACCAACTTAGAACCCTTGGCATCACAAATAAACTGTTAGGCATGGCACCCTTGGAACTTCAAGGGAAGTTCTTGAAGGGCACGACCAAACTTGGAACCCTTGGTATCATTAAAAGTAAATAAATTAATAAATATAATCAAGAAATGAAAACTAGGTAAATTTACATCAAGGGTAAATGATGTTAGAAATTGAGGTAATTAAATCAAGAATAAAACTTGGGTTAAGAGGATCACAGGAAGAAATGAAATATTTTATCTTAAAAACTATACCCTTCCCATGTTGGAAAATATTAGGTAGATTATGTAGTTTAATTAGGTAAAAAGGGGAAAGAGAGACATAAATGTAAGGATAAAGATTAATCATAAAATAGTTAAACCTAATTAAGAGAAGATGATGGTGAATTAAAATAAGATTAATAAATTAAATTTTAGAGAAATGTAGAGAACCTCCATGTGACAACAACCAACATAAGAATATCCATCTAAGAGATAACTTGAGTTAAATTAGGGAGTATATAGGGGATCAAGTCTTGACTCATTAATTGACTTAAGTAATGAACACAAATTAAGAAGTAAAAAGGGGGATCAAGAGACAACCAGAAGAAGAAATAGGGATCTTGTTGAGGTGAGGAAAAATATTATTTTCAAATTAAAATTTAAGCAAATAATTTTAGAGATCCTTGATGAGAGAGTGACACATGGGCGAGTGAATAATCAAACTATTGAATTATAAAAAATAATTAATTATTCATGAAATGCCATGTGTCACCTATGAGGACTCCTATAAAAGAAGGAGCAAGCCATGGGAGAAGGGACGCTTTTTACCCTATTGTTGAATGGATGAGACTATGCTAGAGTAGTGAATATGAGCTATAGTGGGTTTGGTGAGGTAGAGGACTTTAGAGAGGGGAATCTTGAGCGAAGAAGTGCTCTCCTCTACCAGCTAATTAGTTTCCTCCATTGTACAACCACATTGCAACTCGGGGGTCCGCGAGGAAGGAGAGTACCCAAGGAGTAGGTTGGGAGGTCAATCGGTGGGTCATTGCATTCGGATTAAGCACGTTAACATTCACACTTGGAGGCGACCGACAACGAAGGAAGGCAAATAGCGGCAAGTCAAGTTTAAATCGCGTCTCCTAGTGAACAATACCTATGTTGTTATAGTATTCTTTTGTATGACTTCATTATGGTTTTAGTTAACAACATGTAAATTTAATGATATGTTCAATAAAGAGAATTTCTGGAAAGTTTTATATATTGCTTAATGATTTTTGAGTTCCCAATGCTATTTTCTTGTGGTTATATATATATATATATATATATATATGTAGGGTTGGTCCCTACATGTTTATTTGCTTATTACCTATTGTAGCATAGCAATTTGTTACAATTACACTTTATTTCTGTACAGTGAAGTTTTATGGATGTATATGATATGTTTTAAGTGATGAACGTAATGTGGCGAAGTAATGTATGGATGCGAAGTAATTTATGAATGTTAAGTACAAGAATCCACAAAAATACTACGTCACATCATCCGTCAAGGCTGCAGAAACCTGGTTCTGCAACCTCCCGTAGTCACTTCAAGTGAGACTGCGATCTTCTTACAAGTCATTGCCGAAAAAACTAGTGATTGAAGATTTTGTTGGTGCGCAAAAAAAAATCGAACCTAAGTCAACCCAACCTAAATCGTGTCATCAAAATGCTCTAAACTAATCAGAAAATAAAAAATACATTTTTTAAAAATTAAAAATTGTTTTAATAATTTAAAGAAAACGTAAATAAAAATAAAATCCAAAAACTTTAATTATTCACATAAAATTGGTCAAAATTAATATAGGTCAATGGGTTTTGGGTGCAAGAAGATTTCTATAACCATTAGCTAAAGCAAGAACTAATAAAATTTAGAGAGAAATTTGGTTATGCAAATTTATGAATCACATAACACAAAATTTAATAATATAAAATAAACACACTAAAAACATAAAATAAAATAGAATGGAAGTTTTCCCTTTATCAAAATTCACTTCTCTCAAAAGTTATCCATCTCAAAAGCTTGGCTTGATCATTTGGCTGCCTATGCATCTATATTTCAGTGGGAATCTAAAGAATTTGGTTATGAAAATTTATGCAATTACAAGGTACAATTTTGAACCATCCATTACAATCTTATAACTATCCATTACAAGTTTAAGACATATTTGAAATATAGCATTGCTTAATTTAATATAACTATCCATTACAAGTTTAAGATATATTTGAATATATTTGAATTATAGCTTTGGGATTGTTGAAATTAATTTAATAGGAATGTATTTAAATATTTTATAATAATATTAATACTACTTATTATTATTATTATATATTTTTATTTAACATTTAATATTTAAATTTAATTATATTAGTTTAGATTTATTTTAATTTTGGATTTATTAAGTATCGAGAGATTATTTTTGTGAATATTTGATAGATTTAGAGTTAAGATGGATTTTAGTTGTATATATATAAGAATATTATTGATAAAATTATGAGTTGTAACTCTGGATCTAAGTTGGTTAAGGCTATAGATAAATATATTTAGGTTGTATTACATAAGAATATCATTGGCAAAACTACAAGTTGAGCCCAAAAAAAATTTGGAGCCCAAAAAACATAACGGTAAATTTTAGCTCAATTTTATTTTAATTATTAATTTGGAGGGGCCCTCCCTACACAAGAAATGTTTTTTTTGGGAAAAACATTTCATTTTGGAATGTGATGCATTCAAAGACATCAAAGAAAGTTATGAGAACATGTTAGCATCAGTTTCTTGGCATTGTCTTTTTAGCAAGGGGATAGTTGGAAGGTTGGGCGAGCTCATCATCAATTTGAATTAAAAAAATATTGAATTTCAAAAAGCTAAAAACAGGGAACTAATGGATTGTTGGAAAGTTGGGCGAGCTCATCATCAATTTGAATCAAAAAATGATTGAATTGCAAAAACCTAAAAACAGGGAACTAATGATCTCATAGATTATTTTTAGTCTTGTAGACCTTAAAATATCAATCCTCTACCTCCATAACTTTCAAGAGGGTTTTGGCGACTCCCAAAGCTAGGCCACCCAAGGGACAAGTTAAACCCCTAAAAATTTGAACATAATACTCATATTTACTTTATATTATTATTTACTTTATATTTTCAGGGACCTGCCTAACAAAAGTAAACTCCCCAATAAGCTTTTAATTATATAATTGTTAATAAAATAAAAATTTTATATTATTCAAATTATATTCCCAAACATAAAAAAACGGTTAGAAGAGGGTGAGCAGACAAGGCCACACTCCCAAAAAGCTTTGCCTGCATTGAAACCGCAAACCCCGAAGTTAACACGTGAGGGCGTCCTCAACCTTTTTGAAAGGGCAGGTGCTGCGCCTGGTTTTATGGTTTCCTGTTATTGTTGTCTATTCATCCCACGTGGCATCCAAAAAGTAAAAGGAAACACGACGTGTCATGACTAGTCGCCGTCTTGCCCCCCACCGACACAAACACATGATCGATAACTATAATTCCCAATTCACTCTCTGAGAAGATACTTCATGGAGAAAATGGAACCAGAAAACCCTAAGTTGCAGCAATCCGTCCGCGATTCTGAGCCTGCGGATACCCCCCCTGAAGAAACCACTTGTACCTCGGCGGTGGGGGATATTATCTCCTCATCTGCCGTCACTGTGAAGGAAATGGTGCTCAGTAGGGTTAGTGTCACTGGGCATCTTGACGGAGCGCCGTCAGTTGACGGAGGGTTTTCTTCTGTAAATGCTACTCAGGAAGTCAAAGAATTGGATTCCGGAGGTTCAAAAATGGAGGAAGTAGGTTATTCTGATGATAATAATAAGGGAGTTATGGAGTCGGTGGGAGATTTTATTTCTCCCACCGTAACTCATGTTAAGGAAGTTATGAATATTGTGACTGGCCATGGCGAAGTCGACAGCGGCGAGGTGATTGCCGGTAAGTAAGGGAATCTGAATAAGTATTATTTATTTTCCGCCAAATCTGGGGGCCTTTTTCTAATTCTGGCGGAAGTTTGATGCAGATGCCACCGCCTCTTCTCCCGGGACCGAAGAAGCCTCCATTTTGATCAATTCCATTATTCGTGATTGAAATTCACGAACAGGTCACGAGTTCGAAACTTGGGAGTCGGAGTAGATGGACGTTAATTATTGATTGTTTAGTTAATTCTGTATCCACACTTATTTTTTCATCATCGATGTATTGAGTTACATATTGTTGTAATTAAAAATGTTACATTTTAAACTCAGATTTAAATGCCTTTCACCAGGTTTTACCGGCAAGAATATTAACTCTATTATATAATAGAAAGAAAAAAGTACCTTTGATTTCAAAATTACTTTATGCATTTTTTTTCCTATATTATTATATTATTTAAGTGTCTTACTCTTTTTTTAATTACTTTATGCATTTTTTTTCCTATATTATTATATTATTTAAGTGTCTTACTCTTTTTTTATGGGAGGGGCTAGTTCCCAGGAGAATCTTAATGGGTCCTCTTTTAATTACAATATCCTATTAGACTGAGCTGACAAACCATCAAATCAAACATACAATTGCTGTAAATAGCCGGCATATCGAGCAAGGGTAGATTACGCCGCAGCACTGGGGCACAGCTCAGCAAGATTTGAACCCGGCCGGGGGCGTGCAAACCGACAGCCCCGACCGTTACATCATGCACCGAAGTGCATAGATTTTCCTCGATGGTAATTTTTCTATGCTCCGCTCATAGTGAAAACCATGAAACTTATTATAATTTAATTATCAAATTAGTTTTCAATGGTTTTTTTAAATGTATAACAATTAAATTAATAGATTATTTTTTAAATGTATAACCATTAAATTAATAGATTTTTTTAATAGTGGGTAAATGTATTATAATTTAGTTGTCAAATTAATGGATTAATGTATATTTATTAAATTAATGGATTTTTTTAATAGTGGGAAAATGTATTATAACTTAGTTGTCAAATTAGTTCTCAAACCAGGTCATTCTCTCACATACTCTAATGTAAGTTGGTTCATCTCCCATATGGATTTTTTTAACAGTGGGAAAATGTATTATAACTTAGTTGTCAAATCTCTCATATCAATTTTTTTAATAAATCTCTCATATGCAAATAGTGGGAAAAAATGTATTATAACTTTGTTGTCAAACTAGTTCTCAAACCAGGCCATTCTCTAATGTAAGTTGGTCTCCCATATTTAAGGAAAAGCAGGGCACTTGGAATGATGTCTTGATGATCAATAATGGGGAAGGGGGCCTAGTAAGTAGGAAATCAAGCTCTTAGTTAAACAAAAGCAATTTTAAAATATTAATAAATTTATCATTTCTAACCACATAATTAACGATCTCCGTGGTAATAATTTTAGGATCTCTCTACGGTAATAGAAAAACAATCCAGGGCATGTGCGTCTGCGGTCCGACTTGTTGATATCAGGTGCACACATTCGTTATATTTTTCACATTCCTTATATTTTTTAATACATATCTGCTCATATATTTTCAAGTATCAATAATTCACCACAATTACCAAAGATTACCAAAGGTAGACCTAGCATAGTTAATATACAGAGCCTCTATGAGTATATAGAGTCTTTAAAGAAACGTAGAAAAGAAAGAGAAGTCAAGCTACAAACAGGGTTAGCAACCATGCTAGAAAATAAATTCACATCTCTTGAAGACAATATCTAAAAACAGATAGAAAATAAAATAGAACTATTGGAGAATAAGATGGAGGCGATGGAGAATCAAGGAGAGTTACAGACGCTCTGAAATCTTGGGAACCCTACCTCGTGGCAGGAGGCAATGACAACATCAACCGCAGTTGCTGCAGAATGGGGACGCAGCGCCTCACTATTGGTTGAGTCCTCAGCACCCATTTTCTCCCTTGAAGCCCGTCCTGCCACTAGATCTGGTGTGATACATGCTGATCCATACTACCGGCTTCTATGCAACAAGCTCTTGTTGGACAAGCCCGGATCTGATTTGGGACTCGCATATAATCGGTCCGAGTTTGAGGAAGATATCTTTTTTACCATCGCCGCGCAGACTGTTGACACTTGCAGCGATTGTTTGGTGAGAAATCCCAGGGTGCAGGATCCGGCTGTATATAAGGGAATCCAACAGAGAAACCCAGATCTGATATTCCACATAATTCCACGGGCTCCGACGAGGATAAACTACCCTCTTTCAGGTAACTTTGCAGCGCTAGGACCCCTGATAAGATTAAAGCTCTCGCAATTTCCTCAGATCCGAGGATCTCTACAGCTCTTCGATAGGGAGATCTTGACGAGAACGCATGGCCCTCGGGGGACTTGGAAGGCCTACCCCTCTCTGAAACACGATATCCCTTACAGATCTGGAAGGGGATCCTCAGAAATAGGTCGCCCAATAGTATATCGGGCCAAGTGCTGGCTAGATCTGGAAAATCGCCAGAGGGAGCCCATCGGCGAGCCTGAACAGGAGACAATAAGGCACAAACAGACTCCCATATTTTGGGTTGCCTTTGGGCAGACAAAAAAGGCAGATCCAGCAAATCGAGGACTGGACAAGGTCGATCCACCATGTATGAATGTAGATCTGACGCAAATCTTTATCAGATTGATAGAAGGCAGACATTGCTGCGTACAAATCAGAAAAGGGATGAGCGTACAAGAGCTAAAAAAGGAGATCTAGATAAAATTGGGAACCCCAACAACATATCAAAATCTGATATATACAAGACTCAGCTTGCAGGACCATCACTCACTTCAGGACTATGGAGTCATTAAAGATTCAACTATCATTCTCAACCTGAGACTGCGAGGTGGATGCAAGGGAGCCAGTTCAAAAGCTTCAGGCTCCTTTCGCGATGCAATCAAAGGAAAAGAACCACAGCTAAACAAATCGGCACCCACATTAGAGCTACCAAGCCCCTACATCATGGAACAGAAGCTGGAATCACCAACGCTTACAGTATCTCTGCTGGAGGTAACTGATCTATACATAGATTTAGCCCATAATGTTGTTATATGTAGATTTAATGGTTTTTGGCCAAAATCGGATGCACTGCATCAATGGATCTTCTCATCATGGTCATCTAACTGTGAAATATATCTATGCCCTAAGGGGTTTTTCATAGTTAGATTTAGCACAGAACAGGAACGAGACAACATCATCAATCAGGGGCCTTGGTTTTGGGGCAATGCTGGCCTCTTCATCACCCCCTGGTTCCTGGACTTCGATGCCAATACCATGATAGTTTCAACAATGCCAGTATGGGTAAGGCTGCATAACCTCCCACTACATTTTTGGCATCAAAAAGTTTTAATAGCCATTGGGAACTCCTTGGGAAAGTTCCTTAAAACAGATGAAGACAGAGCTATTCGGGGAATTTTCACATATGCCAGAATATGTGTAGAAGTGGACCTGAGTCAAGGACTACCAGATCACATCACATTGAATTTTAATAATTCACTGTGGATACAACCGCTTGACTATGAGAACACCGCATTCAGATGTCGCAGCTGCTTACAAACAGGGCACCTACAATATTCTTGTCCATTGACCAGCAAGGAGCCTAAAGGGAACAAGAAACAACAGAAAAAACCCAAAGGTTGGCAGCATACGAACCACTGAAAGAGGAAGAACTGAAGACAAAACCTACACGCATGCAAATGAGATAGGGAAACACACAGGAAGAGAACACCCGGGGGCCAAATCTGGGGCAAAATATTTTGAAACAGCAACAAGAATTACAACTGGAAATAAGTGGAACCAAACGAACACATGGTTCCAAAGGATCGGAATCTGACAAAGAACAACCAATGAATACATTGGAAAACCAGCTTGCCATTATTGCTCCCACTCCCAGCACTGGAGGTTGGAGAAGAGTGGAGAAGAAGAAAGGCAGGAAAGTATAGGCCATATAGATCAATTCTTCTTTTCTTGTTTTTTTTGTATTTTTTATGTTTCCTGATTATTTAGAAACACCTCATATGCATATGCTTTAAGCATCTACAAAATGTAATTTCCTTCATATGAATAAAATTACGACTTTTTTCTACAGAAAAAAAAAGAAAAGAAAAAGATGGAGGCAATGGAGACTAGGTTGTAGGTTATAGAAAAACAAAACCAAGATATGAACCAAACATCCCAGCAAGTAGATGCTGATACTGTAGAGAGTCTTAAAATGAAGGACATGATTAAAGAGCTAGAAGAAAAAGTTAATAGCCGCCTCACCCTAAATAGTGTGGCAGGTAAATTAGATATCAAACCAATTAAAGATGAAATGAAAAAATTGATAGAATTAGACCATGAGGGTAACAAAAGGGCCTTGAACCTTATAATCTTCCATTTGAAAGAGGAGGTAGACGATGATACTTTATCCATAGCTCAGACAGAATTACATAACAGATTACAAATTGAAACAACGTGTCTCACAGAAGCAACAAAGTTGGGGAAACTAACTGAGAATAAAGGAAAGCTGATCCGAATAAAGGTGAGCTCTACTGACCATAAGTATGAGATACTTAGTAAAACCTCAAGTCCAAAAGGAACGAGAATATTTATAAATGAAGATCTCATTCCAGAATATCACGCAGAATTGAGAAAGGAGGTTCAAAAGGTAAAGGAAGCTAGGAAGGAAGGAAAATTGGAAATAATCAGAAATAGAAAAGCCGTTATTCAAGATAGAAACCAAAAAGATAATAATAAATAGCAATTCAACATGCTTTGAATTCTTTCTTGGAACTGTCGGGGCTTTCCATGGAACAAAGGCCCCAAGCTAAGTTGGATCTCGAATGATGTTGATATTATTTTGCTTGTTGAAACTTGGGAGCACGAAGAAACTGAGGTCCCTAACATAGATGGCTTTACATTATGGTCTACCTGGAATAAGCGATCTTCCCGTAGAGGCATTGAGGATATAGTTTGTTACATTAAGAAGAACATCTCTCCCCATGCTAGGATTTATAAAAACGACCCTTACAACCAATATAGTTGGATAGAAATTACTGACATTTATGATAAAAAGGCTTACATAACAATCTGTTATTTCCGCCCCATCAATTCTAATTTCTATAAGAAAAAGAATCTAGATAAAAATAGTCCTTACAATGGTTTAGAGAATGATATTCCTAGCCTAAGGAATGAAGGCAATATCCTTTTAATGGGTGACTTTAATGCTCAAACTTCAAGCAACCAAGCTATTCTTCAAAGCAATCATTCCAACCCTAATCCTCTTTGGTTAGACGAAGACCTTCCTCTAGCTAGCCGGTACAAAAGGAGCTTTGAAGACCTCGGGGAGAATTTGTTTGGGTCAGAGCTAATCAAGCTCTGTAGTGCTCAGGATCTTATAATTTGCAACAATCTAAAGAAGTGGCCCAATTCTAGCCAGATTACTTGCATTCATGGGCTTGGTAGCAACATGGTAGACTATGTTATCTCCGATCTCCCTCTATACAACGAAATAACAAATTTTAACATCTCAAATGACCACGAGCCTGACTCTGATCATAGGCCTTTACTTATAACTTTCAATTTTTCCATGCATAGAGATCCCATAGAAGATAATCCTTATAGCCAAAAAAAGTTAATCTTTGATAGAAATAAAAAAGATCTCTTTCTAAATGAATTAAAAACTAATTTGCTTCCTTTATCTAGTATAGACAACACAGAAGATCTCTATCATAATTTTACTACAACCCTCTCATATTCTATTAACAAGTTCTCAATTGAAGTTTCAAATAATAAAAGAAATAGCAAAACCAACCCATGGTATGACAAAGATTGTAAAAGTGTGAGGAGAGCAATTAAGGAAGACGTTGATGAAACTCTTAAAATTGGCAAGATAAAAATATACAAAGCCCTAACTAAAAGGAAAAAAAAACAGTATATTCGTAAAAGACAAGAGAATCTCTTACATCTCTCTAAGGTAGCTCCTAAGAAATTTTGGAGGTAGATCCTAACTAGGAAAACTAAATATAATCATAAAATTGCTTTACATGACTGGAATTCTTATCTTAAAAAGCTTTATGAATCTCCAAATGCCATGGATGACTTTGAAACTTTGCTCACAACGAAAGAAGTTTTCTCATTAGAAGACATTGATTTTGGGGTTAATCGCTTGGCTGATGGAAAGGCTAAGGACATTGAAGGTTACCAGGCGGAAATCTTAAAAATTGGAGGTCATGTCCTCATCCCCCACATTCACAAGCTTTTCAATCAAGCGGTCAAGCAAGGGTTCCCTAAACCATGGACTCAAAGCCTCATTATCCCTATTTTTAAAAGTGGGGATACAAATAACCCCTCTAATTATCAGACAATTATGATCAGCCCTCTCCTAGCCAAGTTATATGGTATTATTTTGGAAAGGAAGTTGAACATATGGCTTGAAAGTGAAGGTAAGCGGGCTAAAGGCCAAGCGGGTTTTAGAAAGCAGCACTCAACAATAGACCACCTCGTTACACTTAGGATCATTGTGGAGGAATGCCGCAATGATAAATCCAATCTCTTTTGTTGCTTTGTGGACTTTAGAAATGCTTTCGATATGGTTCCTAGAAACAACCTTTGGAACAAATTAGAAGAGCTAAGGGTTCCTTTTGAGTTGAGCATTGCCGCTATAAGGTTATACGAGAATGTAATTGCCAAGTTAAAGAGCAATGAGGGGTGGTCGAAAGATATTAAGTGTAATATCGGAGTTAAACAAGGTTGCCCCCTCTCTCCTACCCTATTTGGCATTTACATCGACAAGCTAGAAGGTTGTTTAGAGGAAGCAGGATGTTCTGGCATGATCTTAGCTGGGATAGTCATCATCCTTCTTCTCTACACTGATGATATTTTTCTTCTCGCAAGGTGTCCATTTGATCCTGATAAGCAACTTACACTTCTTAAGGATTTCTGCTCTACCATGGGTATGATTGTTAACACTGACAAAACAAAAGTTATGATTATCAAATCCAAGAAAGACACTTACAATAATTTTATGTATGACAATAGTAACTTGGAGGAAGTGTCTTCCTAAAAGTACCTAGGAATTGATATTCATCACAAGCTCAACTAGAACTATAGCATTGAGAAAAAGATTAATGGGGGATGGAAAGCTTATTTCGGTCTTGAAAATAATTGTAAAATGGCAAACCTCGTAATGTGGGATAGAAAGAAGTTCCTCATTGAAACTTTAGTCACTTCGGTTATCTTATATGGATGTGAGGTTTGGGATTGTAGCATCTCTAGAGAATCCTGGAGAAAGATTGAGCAAATACAGAAGCGTTTTATAACGTATAACCTCAAAATTAAAAGCAACACACCCTATCCTATTCTCCTTATAGAAGTGGGTCTTTCCCCTATCGAGAGCCTAGCTATGACTAGGCTTCTGTTGTACAAGCACAATCTCAATAACATAGGAGACCATAAACTTCCTAAGCTGGCTTTAAATTCTAGCCAAAACCACCTAAGACTTAAACGAGGTTGGTATAAAGACACTAGGGCCTGGTTAAACCATTGGGGGATAGACGAGAATGTTGCATTGCAAAACATTAATAACATTAAAAATATTGTTACTTCTAAGTTCAAAGAAAAAATGTGGTGTGAGAAATATTTAGCAGCTAAAAGAAAATTAAGATATTATAAGGAGGTCATCAACCCCACCCTAGAAGATAAAAAGTATCTCTCTGTTTTAACTAGCTCAAAGAAGAAAATTAATAGCCAAGATTAGAACGAACTCTCATAAGCTCCATAGTGAAACAGGTCGTTGGGCAGTTCCTAAAACACCATGGATGGAAAGGTTCTGCCATCTTTGTGAGAATACGAACATCGAGGATGAAAATCACTTTCTCTTAGAGTGCCCTGCGTACAACCACATTACATCTCAGTTTCAAAATCTTTGTTGCAATACTGACCTTCCTAGCCTTTTACGTTGTCAAAGCTACAGTGAGCTCGGGAGGCTTCTCTCCAAGTTTTTTTTTTTTTTTTTTTTTTTAACAAAGTCGGTTACTTATATATTATAAAAAGCCAGCAATACTGAATTCGATTACATAGGGGAAAAGGATCTGAAAGCTGAGGGTCAAAAACGGGTTCGCAGACCCGTATTCCTCATTGCTTCTTTTGGTTAAACAGAAAACAAAATGAAGACGACTGTACTGTCTAACGAAGGAACCGCCTATCCATTTAAATTTACATTGCATATCTATTAAGGGAGGTGTTGAGTGACTGAGTCATCCTGGTGCCTTGCGCTTGCCTTGGTTGAAGTTTCGGCCTGGTAACTCTGAGTGAGAGAGCGAATGTGTTGAATGGCTGCCTCCAAATGGCTGCATCTATCTTGAAGAGCTTCGATCTCGTTCTTCCTTTTGTCTAGCTTTTTTCTCTTAGAATTCCTGTCTGCATGGTAGTCATCCGTCAGCTCCTTGAGTTGTTTTGTGAGGCTGTTTATCATAATCGTATGGGCCTTGCACATGGTGCAGTCCCTATTATTGAAGATTCTGTCCAGAACGATGCCGGGTTGGGCCTGAGCGGGAGGATTGTTATGCTGCTCAGCCATTTCAGTGATTAAAGGACCAGTGTTTGAGATAAGAGGGGGCCCGATAAGAGCTGAGGGCGAGGGTATTAGAAGAGGATAAGCAATGGCGCAGAGGTTCTGGGTTGGAGAATATAAGATCAAAGGGCTCAGGGAGCTGAGATGAGAGAGCTGGGGAAGATTTCTAAAAGCTCTGCAGAGAATGGAACACAGAGAGTTAGTTATAATAAAACCCACAGAGCAAGAGACAGAGTTTACCAAGATCCGGATGTAGGCTTGATCCCGCTGCGAGCTGTTGGAGGTCACACGAAGCCAACTTTTAAAGAGAACAACAGTATTATGCCTTGCAAAATTGCGGGCGTTGAGGTTTCTGAGATCTGAGGTGCCATTTAAAGAGAGCGGGAGGCTTCTCCTGATGTCGGTCCGATGCATGAATCCCGACATGTGAAGAGAGCTGCTCTTTGAAATGATTTCTCTGCCGCCCAGAATCATGTGAGAGAGATGGTCTCGGTCTCCCCTCCAGAGATTGGCTGCGCGAGTCAGGATAAAAAACATGATTAAACTTAGCTTGCTGATATGGATCATATTTTGTTGACAGAAAATGGATCCTTGGTACCGAGTTATGCAGTCGAGATGGGTTGGGAGGCGGAATGAAGAGTTCGAGGGAGATCTGAGATGATGATCCTCCTGTCTGAGTTGACTGCTGTCCTGTATTGAGGCGATGTGTGGGATCTTTTTATGGGATATCCTTACCATATACATTGTCATTCTCTCTTATCTGACCTGGCTGCCTACCTGTGGCTTTATTTGCTTGCTCATCCGCCTCCCTGTTGTTCTCCCTCAGAATATGCTTGAACGAGACCTCTCCCAGCTGCCTAATGTTTTCCTTTATCCTAGTTTTGATATTATTCAATGCCATCTGCTTGAAGTCTCTCCCTGATGTCATGGCCGCAATGATGATTGCAGAATCGCCCAAAATAAGAAGGTTCTGAAGGCCTAATTTCCGAGAGATAGAGGTTCCCAGCAGAAGGCTATACGCCTCTGCCTTGTTATTGGTCATGGTGCCTAAACCCCATTCATAAGATACTATAACTTTCCCTTGAGGATCTTTAATGATCCCACCCGCTCCAGCTTGACCAGGATTATTCTTGGAAGCTCCATCGAACTGGAGGACAGGTCTCCTTTGGTTCTGAATCCACTGGGTGACTTCTTCTTTTGTCCCACGAAGTTTCCAATCCGGGTTGCCTTTCCAGATGCTTGGGTTTTTCGAAGGAGTTGTCCCATACTTAAATTTGCCCATCCACTCTTTTATTTTTGCATCAGACGAGTCCATGTCCACCTGAGTTATACCATTAGCCTCGATAGTTTCTGAGATTAGTGCAGTTGTTTTTGCAATGGTGCTAACTATGCTTGGTTTTTCGTTGTTGAATATACATTTATTCCGGGAGATCCAAATCTGCCAGCAAAGATTTGGGGGAATGCTGTTCCAGAGCCTTGCTGCTAGGGTCTTGCCTTTTTTTCTCTGAGGTAGGAGTTTCCCCCAGTTTTTCTGAAGAAGAGTGATTTGGTTTGGCAACTCACCTGTGTCTAAGGGACTGGTGAGGAGCTTCCAACAAGTTTTGGCGAACGGGCACTCTATGAAAATGTGTATGCTGCTTTCCTCCGCTGCCTTGCACATGCAACAAATAGAGGGACCTTGGATGCCTTTCTTCTTAAGGTTCTCCGCGGTGAGGATTTTGCCATGGAGTAGGGTCCAGTTGAACAGTTTCACCTTTGGTATACTTTCAATTCTCCATGCAACTTTGTGTAGGGGCCATGTATTTACTGCTGAGGTATTTTGAAGAGCTTTGTAACCTTCTTTCACCGTGTATCTTCCACCATTAGGATCCCAAACAAAATTATCCTCAATCTGTTTGTTGGTGGGAGCTGCGCCTGTAAGGGAGGTCTTGAGCTCGGCCCATAGGTTTGCAAGATCCGAGGGTAGGTTAAAGGATCTCCACCCTATCCAAGAGTTGTTCTCCCAAAGAGAGATATCAAAGAGGGTTTTGAGTTTTGCCTCAGTCATCCACCTCTGGAGGGGCCTGAAATTGAGGAGGGATTCCCTTTCATTTGACCCCATTATCCTGTCCTTCCAAATATTAATCTCCTTACCATTACCCGGTACCCTTGATATATAGGATTTGAATTGAGGGAGCATTTTTTTAATCAGTTTCCACATAGGCGTACCCTGCCTATCAATGATGGTTTCAGTGAGGATGTTGCTATTTACCCCGCTCAGGTACTTCTTCTTGATGGCTTCTGTCCACCAGGTTCCTCTTTCATTGAGAATTCGCCAAATTAGCTTGAAGCCCATGGCCATGTTTGCTAGTCTTGGGATTCTGATTCCGAGTCCACCCTTCTCTAGGGGAAGAGTGACCTTGTCCCACTTTACCAGACTAAACTTTTTTGAATTTTGCTTTCCTCCTTGCCACAGGAAACCTCTGATTATCAGCTCCATGTGTTTGTGGATGCTAGCCGGGGCTAAAGTGGTTGCAAATTGATATATTGGGAGAGCTGTGAGAATGGCTTTGATTAGTATTGTTCTGCCCGCCAAGTTTAGCCAGTATACTCCCCAGCTTTGCAGTTTGCCTCTCAATTTTTCAATCAGCTTGACCCAAATCTCTGATTTTAAAGTTTCTTTTGCTAGAGGTAGCCCTAGGTACATAAAGTAAGTCCAATTCCTTTGAGCCGGGATTTCCATTATTGTGGAAATTCTCTGAATTATATGTCTGGGGACGTTCCAAGTATAAATCATGCATTTATGGTTATTTAGCTTGCCTCCAGAGGCTTGCAAAAAAAGGTCTAGAGCTTTTTTGAATCTCCGGGCCATGAGACTTGAGGCACCTCCTATTAATAAAGTGTCATCTGCAAACAGGGAGTGATTGATCCCTTTGACACCTCTTGCTATTTCAACCCCTGTTATTTCCTTTGTCCTTCGCATATTCTCCAGCTGTAGGCTGAGAGTTTCCGCCATGATAATATAGAGGAAGGGGGAAAGAGGGCACCCCTGTCTCAATCCTCTCGTGCTTTTGAAAGCCTTGCTGGGCCTGCCATTTATAAGGGGGGCCGTCCAATTGTCTGATATGCATTCCATGATCTTGTTGATGAAGAGCTCAGATATCCCGAATTCTTTTAGGACTACCTGGAGGAATGCATGATTCACCCGGTCAAATGCATTTGCCATGTCAAGCTTAATGATCATACCCCTTTCGTTTCTTGATATGCTGCTCTGAATAGCCTCCTGGATAAGGATGACATTATCAGAGATTTGCCTCCTGGGAACGAAGCCACCTTGGTTCTCTGAGATGAGGGAGGGGAGCAGATTTTTGAGTCTGTTTGCTAGGATCTTGGTTATGATCTTGTAGGAGACATTACAAAGGGATATGGGGCGGAATCTATCAAAGGATTGGGGATTAGGGTCTTTGGGAATAAGGGCCAGATGGGAGGATTTCATTCTCTCCAAGCTTTTTTAGTATAGGAATAAAATCTTAAATCAAACTAAATAATTCGTTTCTTTAGGTCCGATAGACCAAAGTTTGGTTTCAATGGATGTTAACCATCATCATCATCATCATCATCATATTATATTTTTTAATATATTTTTAATTAAATTTAATGGAATATTTATTTTATTATTTTTTAATTAAAATTGGGTTGTATGCCTATATTTAATATAATAAAATAAATTTTCATTCAAAATTTATTAAATTATAATAAAACTTTAATTTAAAAAAATAGAGGCCTTTCAGTTTGCCTAAATTTTCTCTCGGGTAATTTTTTTAAAAACTTCACACATTTAAGTTTGGCCTAAATTTTAGCAGAATAATTTTATAAGGTTAAAATGTAATTCCAAATAATTTTGGAAATATATATTTTGTAATAAGAGGATTCAACAATGGGGTTGGTTTTAGGGTTCATTTCAATTATAATTATTATTAATCCTAGGTGTTTGTGTAAGATAGCCTATGGGATAGATTTCTTTTTCATCTGCTTGATGTATTCGGTCCTTTTTCTGTGAAGCTTCAAAATAAATGCTCCCAGCTTCTCGACAAACCCTTCACCAAATAGATTATCCCAAGAGCTAGCTGCTAGCATATTTGCATAATTTTTCGTGTTGTCTTTGAAGGCCTCACATTCTAAAATGAAATGTTTTTCTATTTCCACTTTTCTGGAAGAACAATAAATGCATTCTCTTTCCTCCCACACTTCCTTTGGCCTTTTCCAACACCCTATTTCACAACGGAGTTGATGAGAATTAGTCCTTAACTAAGCAATAAGAATTTTGGCCTCTATGTATGCTTTTGGTTCATGACTATGAGTGGGATTAAACACTTCAATATAGTAATTTTTCTTTCTTCCTAGCTCCTTATCCCAAGTATGCTTGTGGAGCTTTTCCATAACAAAAGCTTTTATCTCTTTGTTGTTTATGGGACACGCATTCAAGCCAATACCACATTTACTAAACCATTTGTTATTTTGATGCATCCAATTTTTTTTTCTCTTGCACAATCTACCATTAAAGACAACCTTAGGCCATCTACCCTCTTCCAGTTGCTCAATTTTTTTAAATACCTTATGACTCGCACCATAACAATTGCTTCAATAGGAGCAGTCCATGTTTCACTTAACGAGATATCATAAGGAACAACACTTTTAATCTTAAATTTGTTTATAATCAAACTCTTCTGAATTTTCTCAATTTGTCTCCATTGCATGTTAGATGAACTGTTGGACCACAGTTCACAACCATAGAGAATCATCAGAATCACTAGAAGCCCAAAAAGAGTAAGTGGTTTTCCAGTCCCATAAATCTGTTGAAAATGGCAACAAGAAATGCTAAAAATAGAAGTGTTAAAAATAGCACTGCTATAAATAGAAGTTCAGGTACCAGTGCTGGACTAAGCAACGAGGAATGAAAAATGGAAGTGCTAAAAATAGCATTGCTATTTTTAGCAGTTCGGGATAGATTCCTATTTTAGTTAGTCCCTGAACTAAAATAGTGAAGTAAAATTTGAATTTGATCTTAACAGCTGTTGTAAAATAATTAATTAATTCATCTTAAGTTAATTAGTTAAGGAAAATCAAACATGAAGTCTATGTGGGGACATGCAACAGTTTCTCCATTGATTGAGGAATTTATCCATTAGTTAAAGAGATAATGATGAGTTGTAATTAGTTGGCTCAGTTAACTGAGTCAAGTCCAGTTAGATTAATTCAAACAGTTTGTTGAATTAATTGTAAGTTCAGTTAGTTAATGCTTGCATGCATGTAACTGCTGCACTTCAGATAACTGAATATTCTCTCATAAATAACTCATGCATGTCAGTTCAAACAGAGACCCAATTGAGATCAGAGGAGGGACAATGTACTATCAGTTGGATGGATTTTTCCTATAAAGGGAACCCATCTATGCAGAAGGATTTATCTCCTTCAGGATTGCGCAGTTACTACTGGGCCAAGTGAGTAGTGTGAGGTGGGAATTCACATGTGTGGAAGCACTGGACCCCAAGAAAAACTGCGCAAGGAAATAGGAGGCTTGGAGGGCAGAGGAGAAGGTTTGTGAGAGGCCTTTGACTATCTATGAGCAGTAGAGGGATTATACTGAGAGCTGGTTGGCTTCCAAGCTAAGGCTTTGTGTAATTCTATGACTATTTTCCACTTGTATGATAATACAGAGATTGGGGTTTTAGGCTGAGGCTTTCCCCGGGTTATTTCTTCTGTGTTATGTGTGATTGATTTCTCATTCTCAGTTATATGTGTTCTCTTGATCTTGCTCAATTCGATTAAGCTTCCGCAAAGTGTTGTAGAAGTAGATCTTGTATTGTGTTTTAGTATATTGCATAATCTGTTGATCTACAGTGGGAATTTCTACATGGTATCAAAGCGAAGTTTTGTAGAAAAAGTTCTACATGGTAACAGAGTAAAGGTGACCAAGGCGAAGAACAGTATACAATAATGAGAAGGAGAAGTTCGAAGTTTGTTGTTCCTGAATATAGAAATCAAGTTCTTATCACATCTCAATTTCACCGATGGCGTTTAGTGGTTTAAGACTTGAGTATGCCCTTGATGGAAGCTTGAATTATATAGCGTGGAAGGATCGCATGGAGGCAGTATTAGAGGATAATGGTCTAAAGGACTTCATTGATTAAGAAGTCCCCAAGCCGACTGATGCTACTCAACTAGCAGAATGGAAGAAATGTGTGGCTAGAGCAAGGAGAATCCTCCTGGAGAGAGTTCAAGACCACATTGTCTCGAGCCTCCATGGGAAGGAGACACTGTTTTCAATGTGGAAAACATTG
Organism: Pinus tabuliformis; assembly: GCA_031772625.1. Classification (NCBI taxonomy): domain Eukaryota; kingdom Viridiplantae; phylum Streptophyta; class Pinopsida; order Pinales; family Pinaceae; genus Pinus; species Pinus tabuliformis. The sequence continues at coordinate 1,062,328,708 of CM062815.1, forward strand.
AAAGATTTATATCAAAATAGCAACGATCAGAGGAAGCTGGCACTGAAAGACAAGCTTCGTAAGATCAAGTGTGAAAAGGGCGACATGATCTCTACATATCTGAACAAGCTCACCACCTGCAGGGATGAGCTTGGAAGTGTAAGGATCACGATCGCTGATGATGACATGGTGAGTCTTGCACTCCTCGGTCTTCCTAAGAGCTGGCATAACTACCAAGACTCGATAAACGGAAGAGAGAAACTGCCAGATTGGGAATGACTTTGGTCGGATTTGATGCAGGAGGAGATAAGAAGAAGCACCAAAGATGGATCTTCATCATCCAAGGAGGATGAAGAAAATTGTGCCTTAGCAAGTAAGGCAAAGAAAGGGAAGGAGAAGGATTCTCATCCCAAATCATGTTCTTCCCATGGTGGGAAGAAGTTTGACAAATCGAAAGTGCGATGCTTTCGTTGTCATGCAGTGGGCCATTTTGCTACAAATTGTCCATTTAGGAAATCCAAGAATGGATCCGTGGAAGGATCAGAAGGTGAGGCACTGGCCTCATAGTTCGAGCTGGATTTCACACTTGTCGCATGCATGGTTTCATCCATGGTGGGAAGTGGTTGGTTTCTTGATAGTGGAGCTTCTTTCCACATGACTGACAACAAGAGTTTGTTCAGTACCTTGGAGGAGAAGGATCTCCAGATGCGGATCGCGATGGGTAATGATGAAAATTATTGTGTCCCAGGTGTAGGCACAATTGTTTTTAAGAGGGTGGAGCTCGCATTACATTGACCGATGTCAAGTATGTACCAATATTGAAGAAAAATTTGGTGTCGATCGCCATGCTGGAAGACAAGGGCTATGATGTAGTCTTTAGTGAGGGAAAGGTTTTCCTTCGACATATCACCACGAGACAGGTGAAGTAGATTGGTTCATGAGTCAAGAAACTATATGATCTTGAGCTTCAAGATGCATGCAAAGCCTTCAGGAGCAAGGCAATGGAGACTTGGTGGTTGAGAGGGAGAGTACATTACCTCTCAACATGCAGCCACAGGTGAAGTCTTAGACGATTGTGGAGGAGCCATGATTGGTGAAGCAGCTTCATGAGGTTGTGGAGCAGCCACAACTGGGGAAGCTGAGAGGAGATAGAGTGGAGGCATCCACTCATGCAGAGACCTCCAGTAGGGGGAAATTTTGAGCCAGGTGGGCAGAGGGATCACATATAGCCATACCTCCAGGTGGGAGGTGGGGCGATGTGGAGTGATCGTCCCACGAAGGCGGGAATAGGGGCAGGATCATTGAGGTACCCAACCTCTTTGATTAGACCTTGCTACGAGAGCCCCGACGAGGAGTAGCTGGATTGGCTGAGTAGGTAGAGATAGATGTGGATGGAGCGGAAGAGAGAGCTACAGTGCAGGAATTCCAAGACATTGCAGAGCTAGTAGGCTGTAACAATGTGAGAGGCACAAGAGTGTTTCACTAGTGCAAGATGGCACAGAGAGGTGTGCAACGGTGCGAGATGCATGGAATATTGCAGCAGCTCAGAGGTCAAAGAGGGAGCACTTGTCAGCGACAGAGGGAGCTTCAGCATCAGAGTATGTTTCTAGCACAACAGAGAGGTCAGTTGGGAGTTTTTTTTTGTTTCTAGAGTTGCTGGAGCGTACACACTTGGAAGAAGTGTTGCATGCAGAACATTCCAAAGGTTCAGGATCGGGTTCGAGTTGAAGCCTTTCTTGTTGAGAGGGAGTGTTGAAAATGGCAACAAGAAATGCTAAAAATAGCACTGCTATAAATAGCAGTTCAGGTACCAGTGCTGGACTGAGCAACAAGGAATGAAAAATGGAAGAGCTAAAAATAACATTGTTATTTTTAACAGTTTGGGATAGATTCCTATTTTAGTGAGTCCCTGAACTAAAATAGTGAAGTAAAATTCGAATTTGATCTTAGCAGCTGTTTGTCAAATAATTAATTAATTCATCTTAAGTTAATTAGTTAAGGAAAATCAAACATGAAGTCTATGTGGGGACATGCAACAGTTTCTCCATTGATTGAGGAATTTATCCATTAGTTAAAGAGATGATGATGAGTTGTAATTAGTTGGCTCAGTTAACTGAATCAAGTCTAGTTAGATTAATTCAAACAGTTTTTTGAATTAATTGTAAGTTCAGTTAGTTAATGCTTGCATGCATGTAACTACTCCACTTCAGATCACTGAATATTCTCTCATAAATAACTCATGCATGTCAGTTCAGACAGAGACCTAGTTGAGATCAGAGGAAGGAAATTGTACTATCAGTTGGATGGATTTTTCCTATAAAGGAAACTCTTCTATGTAGAAGGATTTATCTCCTTCAGGATTGCGCAGTTACTACTGGGCTAAGTGAGTGGTGTGAGGTGGGAATTCACATGTGTGGAAGCACTAGACCCCAAGAAAAACTGCGCAAGGAAATAGGAGGCTTGCAGGCAGAGGAGAAGGTTTGTGAGAGGCCTTTGACTATCTATGAGCTGCAGAGGGATTATACTGAGAGCTGGTTGGCTTCCAAGCTAAGGCTTTGTGTAATTCTGTGACTATTTTCCACTTGTATGATGATACAGAGAGTGGGATTTTAGGCTGAGGCGTTCCCCGGGCTATTTCTTCTGTGTTATGTGTGATTTATTTCTCATTCTCAGTTATATGTGTTCTCTTGATCTTACTCAATTCGATTAAGCTTCCACAAAGTGTTGTAGAAGTAGATCTTGTATTGTGTTTTAGTATATTGCATAATCTGTTGATCTACAGTGGGAATTTCTATATGGTATCAGAGCGAGGTTTTCTAGAAAAAATTCTACATGGTATTAGAGAAAAGGTGATCAAGGCGAAGAACAATATACAAGAAGGATAAGTTCGAAGTTTGTGGTTCCTGAATATAGAAATCAAGTTCTTATCACATCTCAATTTCACCGATGGCATTCAGTGGTTTAAGACTCGAGTATGTCCTTGATGGCAGCTCGAATTATATAGGCTGGAAGGATCGCATGGAGGTAGTATTAGAGGATAACAGTCTAAAGGACTTCATTGATCAAGAAGTCCCCAAGCCGACTGATGCTACTCAACTAGCGGAATGGAAGAATAGAGCAAGGAGAATCCTCCTGGAGGGAGTTCGAGACCACATTGTCTCGAGCCTCCATGGAAAGGAGACACCATTTTCGATGTGGAAAACATTGAAAGATTTATATCTGAACAACAGCGATCAGAGGAAGTTGGCGCTGAAAGACAAGCTTCGTAAGATCAAGTGTGAAAAGGGCGACACGATCTCTACATATCTGAAAAAGCTGACCGCCTGTAGGGATGAGCTTGGAAGTGTAGGGATCACGACCGCTGATGATAACATGGTGAGTCTTTCACTTCTCGATCTTCCTAAGAGCTGACATGGCTACCAAGACTCGATAAACATAAGAGAGAAACTGCCAGATTGGGAATGACTTTGGTCGGATCTGATGTAGGAGGAGATAAGAAGAAGCACCAGAGATGGATCTTCATCATCCAAGGAGGATGAAGAAAATTGTGCCTTAGCGAGTAAGGAAAAGAAAGGGAAGGAGAAGGATTCTCATCCCAAATTGAGCTCTTCCCATGGTGGGAAGAAGTTTGACAAATTGAAAGTGTGATGTTTTCGTTGTCATGAAGTGGGCCATTTTGCTACAAATTGTCCACTGAGGAAATCCAAGAATGGATCCGTGGAAGGATCAGAAGGTGAGGCACTGGACTCATAGTTCGAGTTGGATTTCACACTTGTCGCATGTATGGCTTCATCCATGGTGGGAAGTGGTTGGTTTCTTGACAGTGGAGCTTCTTTCCACATGACCGGCGACAAGAGTTTGTTCAGTACCTTGGAGGAGAAGGATCTCTAGATGCATATCGCGATGGGTAATGATGAAAAGTATAGTGTCTCAGATATAGGCACTGTTTTTTTTAGAGGGAGCATGGAGCTCGCATTACCTTGACCGATTTCAAGTATATACCAGGACTGAAGAAAAATTTGGTGTCAATCGCCATGCTGGAAGACAAGGGCTATGATGTAGTCTTCAGTAAGGGAAAGGTTTTCCTTCAACACATCACCATGAGATAGATGAAGCAGATTGGTTCACGAGTCAAGAACCTGTATGCTATTGAGGTTCAAGATGCATGCAAAGCCTTGAGGAGCAAGGTAACTGATGGATACTTGGTGGTTGAGAGGGAGAGCACATTACCTCTCAACATGCAGCCACAGGAGAAGTCTCAGACGATAGTGGAGGAGCCATGATTGGCGAAGTAGCTTCAGGAGGTTGTGGAGCAGCCACAATTGGGGAAGCAGAGAGGAGACAGAGTGGAGGCATCCACTCATGCAGAGATCTCTAGTAGGGGGAAATTTCGAGCCAAGTGGGCAGAAGGATCACATGCAGCCATACCTCCAGGTGGGAGGTGTGGCGATGTGGAGTGATCGTCCCACGAAGGCTAGAATATGGGTAGTATCATTGAGGTACCTAACCTCTTTGATTAGACCTTGCTGCAGGAGCCCCGATGAGGAGTAGCAGGACTGGCTGAGTGGGTAGAGACAGATGTGGATGGAGCGGCAAAGAGAGCTATAGTGCAGGAATCCCAAGACAGTGCAGAGCTAGCAGGTTGTAACAATACGAGAGGCACAGGAGTGTTTCACCAGTGCAGGATGGCTTAGAGAGGTGTGCAACAGTGCGAGATACATGGAGTGTTGCGGCAGCTCAGAGGTTAGAGAGGGAGCACTTGTCAGCGGCAGAGGGAGCTTCAGCATCAGAGTATGTTTCTAGCCCAACAAAGAGGTCAGTTGGGAGTTTTTTTTTTGTTCCTAGAGTTTTTGGAGCGTCCACACTTGGAAGAAGTGTTGCATGCAAAACATTCCAAAGGTTCAGGATCGGGTTCGAGTTGAAGCCTTTCTTTTTGAGAGGGAGTGTTGAAAATGGCAACAAGAAATGATAAAAATAGAAGTGCTAAAAATAGTACTGCTATAAATAGCAGTTCAAGTACTAGTGCTGGACTGAGCAACAAGGAATGAAAAATGGAAGTGCTAAAAATAGCATTGCTATTTTTAGCAGTTCGGGATAGATTCCTATTTTAGTTAGTCCCTGAACTAAAATAGTGAAGTAAAATTCGAATTTGATCTTAGCAGCTGTTTGTAAAATAATTAATTAATTCATCTTAAGTTAATTAGTTAAGGAAAATCAAACATGAAGTCTATGTGGGGACATGCAACAGTTTCTCCATTGATTGAGGAATTTATCCATCAGTTAAAGAGATAAGGATGAGTTGTAATTAGTTGGCTCAGTTAACTGAGTCAAGTCTAGTTAGATTAATTCAAACAGTTTGTTGAATTAATTGTACGTTCAGTTAGTTAATGCTTGCATGCATGTAACTGCTGCACTTCGGATAACTGAATATTCTCTCATAAATAAATCATGCATGTCAGTTCAGACAGAGACCCAGTTGAGATCAGAGGAGGGACAATGTATTATCAGTTGGATGGATTTTTCCTATAAAGAAAACTCATCTATGCAGAAAGATCTATCTCCTTCAGGATTGCGCAGTTACTACTAGGCCAAGTGAGCAATGTGAGGTGGGAATTCACATGTGTGGAAGAATTGGACCCCAAGAAAAATTGCGCAAGTAAATAGGAGGCTTGGAGGGCAGAGGAGAAGGTTTGTGAGAGGCCTTTGACTGTCTATGAGCAGCAAAGGGATTATATTGAGAGCTGGTTGGCTTCCAAGCTAAGGCTTTGTGTAATTCTGTGACTATTTTCCACTTGTATGATAAACAGAGAGTGGAGTTTTAAGCCGAGGCTTTCCCCGGGTTATTTCTTCTGTGTTATGTGTGATTCTTTTCTCATTCCCAATTATATGTGTTCCCTTGATCTTGCTCAATTCGATTAAGCTTCTGCAAAGTGTTTTAGAAGTAGACCTTGTATTTTGTTTTAGTATATTGCATAATCTGTTGATCTAGAGTGGGAATTTCTACAAAATCTGCTTCTATACACCTATTTTGAAAAGCATAAAATGCTTTCCAACCCCCCAAAGTTCTTTTCTTTCTACAACCATTCCAACTTAGATTTTTGTTGAAGTCAATTCCGAGGTATTTGTAATCCGCAAATTCTTCCAGAATGTTGCCTTCAAAGTAGAACTTATGCTAGTTATGTTTTCTTTTATTAGAGAAGACCACTACTTTTGTTTTGTTTATATTGACTTGCATCCCCACACTTCTACAAAAATGCTCAAGGGATAGTAAGTGCTCTTGCAAACCAAGAGTCGATTTAGCAATCAGAATAATGTCATATACATACAAAAGAAGCCTTATAACAAACTTGCCCAAATAGATACCATCAACCCCTTGCGAATTTAACCACTCGTCAAGCTTGTCGATATATAAACCAAAAAGGGTAGGAGATAGTGGGCAACCTTGCTTGAACCCGATATCGCTTCTAAAACTTTCAGAAATGCCTGTTGAAGTTCTAATTTTGACTTTCACCTCTTCATACAGCCTATGCACAGTTTCTCTCAAATGTTTAGGAACCGCAAGTTCCTCCATCTTGTGCCAAAGCTAATCCCTAGGAACCGAGTCAAGCTCTTTTCTGATAATAAAGCAACAAAAGACTTCTTCCCTTTTCTCCCAAACTTTTTCAATGATGTGCCTTAAAGTTATACAATGATTAACTGTGGAATGTTTAGGTCTAAAACCTGATTTCACTTTAGCACGCTTATCTCTTTCTTTTTCCCACTTGCTAATTTTGTTTTCTACCATGCTTCCAAATAGGTTTGCAAACAAAGGGTTTATCATGATGGTCCTATAATTGGAGGGATTATTGACGTCACTGCTCTTGAAAAGAGGTATTGCCAGACTAGTTGTCCAATTTGTGGGGGGCCCTTAATGTATGAAGTTGTTGAAGATTTTTGTAATGTGAGGTGCAAGGATCTTTGAGCCCCACTTTAGATATTTTGCTTGGAGTTCAGCTAAGTCTTTTGCTTTTCCAACACCCAACTTCTTGATACCCATCTCTACCTCTTGTACCATGAAGAGTTCAGTATCAGTGTTGACCAAGGGGGGAGGGTCAACCTTGGGAACCTGCTCATAGAGTTGGCTTGCATAGTCAAACCATTTAGAAGTTGTAATATTATTTCCAATTTGTATCTTTTTCGGTTGGAGCTCCCAAAATAAATTGGGATTATTTTTCCCAAGGAAGATTAGTTCTTCCCTCTGTGAAACCATGAAATCGGCATTTTTCTTGCTTAATAACTGCTTGTAGGCTTTGAGCTTTATGTTATCCTTGTTTAACTCTTTCCACATTCTCCTTGACTTTTTTCATTCCTCGTCAAACCAAGCATTAACTGGAAAGCAATTGTTTCAGACTTCTTAATTTTTTCTCTTTTGCACTTTGCAAGTGCGCATTGAATTAAATGTGTTAATCCATGACTATGAAGGCTGTGAATTGTAATTTTCTCCTTCTCGAAGAGCCTCTCTAGCGTCATTTTGAAGGTATTACAATTTTCTGGGGTCAAAAGAATTCTTCCCTGTGGGAGATTTTGTTGGACATGCTGAATTTTTACTCTAATTATTTCTTTCCAATCCAAGAGAAACATAAATAAATTGGCTTGTGATCTGATTTCAAGTCCCACAACTAATCTCCAATCAAAACTTCCTCCATGTTCTCACACAAACCAAGCGAGCAAATTACATAATCTACCACACCTGCTCCATTGTAAGTATTGCAAGTGAAATTACCGGACTTTGCCCATCTAGTCGAGCCATTTCAAATGACTAAATCAAAGGCCCCACATAGAGTAAGCAATTGTTCACCAAAGAGATTGTAGCCCTTGTCCTCTGAAATTCTTTCTCACTGATGATTACTTTCTTTTGTAAACCAAATAGGGTCACAATCATCTTTACAACAAAGAATGCTAGCTTGTGTTGTCACGTCGAATGTTCGTTGTGCCAACAAAGGGAACCAACCCGATCACAGACCCGAATTAGATCTACTTTCGTTTGGAGTGGCTAGTTGCAATGGGTTTTAAAGGATCCCGTAAATTATTATAGGTGTTGAAAGATTGCTTTTTGGAGGAAGACTTCAATTAAATCAATAAAAGAAACAGCTAACCTATATGTATCAAGTCCTATCTACCTGATTCTACCTACTTATGCTAGTTCTAACTATTCTAATCTATCCCGCAGGAGCATAATAAAAGAGATTAAACATCATATATAGATTCCAAGTCCAAGTAAATCAATTACTGAGTTCACCAATGAACAAGGCTGTATTTAAGCTTAATTGCAATCTAATTATTCATACAAGAATACACATTCATGTTTCTACAAATAAAACTTGCAACTGATGTTTAATGTAGCTTCAAATCGAAGACCGCTCGTGAGTTAACCATGATAACGAATTATATTCAAATAACCAAGACTAGTCATAAGCTATTTGTTATCACTGTGCACAAAAAAAAACATATATATCCTCATACCAGTCACAACACCCTGATTCCAAACACACAAAAAAAGGAAAATGAATCTAATTAAAAAAGAGGCTTCTTCTTGACCGAAATAGTCTTCTTTATTAGCACAATAAAATCGACCCTTGTTCTGCAAAAAACAAAAGTCCTTTTCCTCTATCCAGAGGTGATACTTATGGAGAAAGAGAATGGACTGTCGATTTCTCTCGACCTTCGGCCTTCCCTCTTCCTTTCCATATTCAAATTAAAATATACAAAATGTAACGGTTAATGAAACAATGAACACATTGAAGCCATTGCTACTAGAGCGTTCTATTTCCTGAAGAAAAAATGAACGGATGTCGGTATAAAGAGGAATGGTTTCATGCCATCCCTTTGCACACGTATTGACTGAATGTTATTCCTTTTCATTCCCTAAAGGCAAATGCAGATAGTGCACTCATTTTTCAACATTTGGCTTGATTTAAGGTGTATCCAAAGGTAATAATAACTTGATGGATTTGCGCTATCAGGAGTACCTTTACTTAGTATAGAGCGTGCCTCCATTATACAATGTGGTGGTTCCATATCCCTTTGCATCTCAAAGAATTCTTTAGAGTTTAGCTATATGTTGTCCATGTGTATTTACCTCTCTATAATTGTGATTGCATTTTTTCAAATCAACCAAGCATTCAGGCCAGCGGTCAACAATGACTTCGTACTCATTCAAAGTTTCTTTGATGTGTTATACGTTTCTTCGACAGATTGTGAGGTAGAGTGCTGTGTGGTTGTTTCCGTCCATCGAGCCTTATCCAACTTGCACAGATCCAGCAGACGAAGGTGTTTTTATAGGATCCACAAAACATTGTACATATGAAACAAATCTTTGAGCCCGTACCTCCTTTTCTTGGATAGGTATTTCAGGGTGTAAGATCCTTTTGCAAGTCAGCAGTTGCAATTGAAAGCTCTGTTACAAGAGTGGAAGGGCTCGAGGGAGGATAAGAAATAAGAAATCATTGTAGTCTATTGCGTAGCTCCCCACTGTGTATGCCTTCCCTGTTGCTTGTCATAAATTCCTTTGATTCGGCTAGGTCTTGCTTTCATCTTTTCCCCGCAACCATTCATGATGCTTATGCATCAGCTCGTCGACCTCGCTTTTCTTCTCTTGGTCCTTGCCTGCATGAATGATTAGCATTAGCTATGATTATGAGAGATATGACAGAAACGCCTAAAACAAACCTTACCTTCATAAAAACTTTCATAAAGAGACGGGCTCTGCAATTGGGGGTTATATGAGTCCTTCCGGCTCTAAATTTCAAGAGGGCGCGATGATTTTTTGGGGACTGATGATTAAAAATGGATTGCAACCATAATTAATAAACCATTGAACCATTCAACTTTGAGGAAATAATTCCATCTGACAACTACGGTTATCATTCAGAGAGACGAAAGATCAAACTTCTCAAGGGACCCATTCAAATTTTCCCCCAGAGCAGGTTTTAATAGGGTGGTGGTTGTGGCCACAAAAAACTCTAAAAGTGTTGTTCCCTAGAGGGAACAACAGATGTTCCCTAGAGGGAACAACAGATGTTCCCTAGAGGGAACAACAACTGTTCCTGAAGGGAACAATAAAAAACACTCCAAAAAGGTGTTGTTCCCCGCGGGAGAGCAGTGGTCAATCATACTAACAAACAGCGTTTTAATCACAACTCCTTTGTTTTTGGTCTGATTCGAGTGATTCAAAAGCCAAATGAGATCTAACTCAAAGTTATATCTCCAATAGAAACAGGTTTTGAAAAAAACAAGAATTGATAGGGTGGTGGTTGTGGCCACAACAGCTTGCTCACTTGCAGTCCTAGCATTGAAATCACCCACTATAAGGACTTCACCTAGCTGCGAATATGTTGCAATATCCGCTTTGAAGGCTGCAAATGGATCTTTGTGGTCAATCCCTCTACCTTTGTAGATTTTTGAAACCCGTGGCACAAAATAGCATGCTACAATTCTAATGTGGTTTCCATTTTTTGATATTTTAAACCAAATGAATTTCTTATTTGATTCTTTTTTTTCTAACTGAATGAGACGACCTTCTTTCTCCCTTACTAAAACCATGATACCCCTGTGCCCTTTGCCATTCCCTACTACCTTGTTCCACACTGCCATCTTCCAGTATCCTTCAAATAGAGGTGATTTGAATCTCAAACTTTCTTACACATAACACTTCATTTTCACAATCATACGTAATTGAGCTACTCATGTGAATTGGGTGATTTGAATCTCAAACTTTCTTATACATAACACTTCATTTTCACGACCATAGGTAATTGAGCTACTCATGTGAATTGGGTGATTTGAATCTCAAACGTTCTTACACATAACACTTCATCTTCACGACCATAGGTAATTGAGCTACCCGAGGGATACAAATTTATTTAAAATATTAAGAACAAAATTACATTTTGTAGATGGTCGAAAGCATTCAATCATGTCACAATTTTTCTCGAAGAAAAATGGAAATTTTATTCCACTTGTAAAACCAGGTACATAATTCCATTCTGTAGATGCTCAAAAGCATTTGATCATGTGAGCGTTTCCACTGATGCACAAAAAGAAAAAGAAAAAAAACTATAAAAAGAATTACATAAATTTTTCAGGGCTAAGTGTGATAAAAATCACTTAGCTTCCCCTTTTCTCCTTTCTTTTTATCCACTTTTCACTAGACTCCAAATCATCCACTTTTCACTAGACTCCTTGATTTGGAGTAGTTATTACTATTGTCAGTTGATTGCCTTCTGCCTTCAGGGGGGCTTCTTTGTCAAAGTTCGAGCTCTCGGATACATGGGTTGTTTTTATGGCCCCAACTTCCTTTTCAGTGGGTGTTTTTGTCTTCTGCTACTTTGATACTATGATCTTTATTGGTTCGATACCTTTTTGGTTAGGTCATTGTTCCTGATTGATCCTCCACTCTGCCATTTGATTGGCTGCTAGGGTGTGTGTGTGCTTATGTATTTGGAATATTTTCTTCGAGCTCTTCTTTTTTGTCTTTTAAAGTGTCATGAAATTACCATCCCCTTGGCTTAGGGTTCAACCACTTTTTCCTTTTTAGGGTCTTTTTTGCTTGTGGGCAAGTATCTTGCAAGGGACTTGTTTGAAAACAAGTTCAACATCTGAATGTTGTATTCTCATAATATAAAACTTGTGTTACTGAAAGTTTTCATGTTTTAATTGAAGACGACCATGAAGGCCTTTGCTAAGGTTGATATCTACACATATAATGGAAAATGTAAAGATTCCTTTTGTTGTTTTGTTTAGATCCATTTTTTTGAATTTGCCTAAAATATTTTTAATATCCACAAAGACTTTATGGTGTTAGAAAAGATTAGGGATGATGCAGACGAAACTGGGGTCTCCGTGTTTCAACCTCCAGATGGCTCGAATCTAGTGAATCGGTGGGTTGTGGCCCACAATTTTCATCTCTCTCATCCATTGTTGCAACAATGGAACTCGTTACCTCAAAACCCCAACAAACAATGCACAATATCTTCTTCCTTTAACCCGACTAAACCAGGGCTTGACCTCATGGGTCCCATTATGAGGTCGAGGTTAGGGCTTTAAGATTATTCCCTTTTTCTCCTTCACGACTGGCTCGACTACTGAACAGGTCAACTAGGTCCCACCCCCAGTCATGGGTCGGGAGGTCATCTAGTTGGGGGTTGGCACTCCTCCTTAACCTAACTATGCTGAATGGTCCAAGTCCTGACTATGCCAACTAGGTCTTACACCAAGTCAAGGGTTGAGAGGATGGCTAGTCGGGCTATTTATCATGTGTTGAATTCCTCCAAGGCACGGCTCATTGTTTCTCTTTATTCGGCTTCGTCCATGCTTGGATCTCCATGCATTGTCCCATTTAACCTGTAACATGCATGCAACTTCAACATACACACTCCATACAGAATTTAAACAATACAGGGATACTCAATTATACCATTCATTAAATCGAGCTTGATTACACAGTGTGGCCTCGCCCCCCTTTTACACACCTGCATACTTACATTTAAATACAAGAAGAGAGCGTCGTGGATCATTTCAGATCCACAATTCTCTCCACATCGTTCTAACTACAAACCTGAGACAGGAAATACATAAAAAATCTATCAGTGGTTATACAAAATTCGAGGAAAATCACATCCCCTCAGCCACGCTACCACGTCCTTGCCTTCTAGATGATTGAATAATCAATTTTGAATAAAGGGGGGTCGATGCTCCTGCATCAGACTCCCGGGTACAAAAATTTATGACCTCCTGATGATATGCTCTGTTTCTGGTCTTCTCGTAACAACATTAACTTGTGAGTTGTAGAAAATCCTTTGCAATAGCAAGTCTCCCCTTCTTGCTACACTCCCGAGGTACAAAAATTTATGACCTCCTGGTCATATGCTTTCTTTCTAGTCTTATCATAACAATGTTAACTCGTGAGTTGTAGCAAAACCCTTCTTTCTACATGACACCTCACCAAACTTCTCTCCTTTGAGCTTAGTCTGTTGGCATCTTCCTAGTGTTTTCCTCTGGAACCATTTGAGCACTTGTTGCTTTAGGCTGCTACAAATCTTCTCACCTTCTCTGCTGCTACTTGCACAAAAACAAAGACCATGCACTTACAAAACCTTAACATATTTGTACCTCCTACTGTTGTTCCCCAAATATTCACATTTTTTCACTTCTTCTTCAAATCCACACACAAGATTTCCCCTGATTTGATACCACCTAATGCAAATGAAACTAGGTTATGCGTATTTTGACCTCCAAATGGCTCAAATCTAGTGACCTTGTGGGTTATGGCCCACGATTTTCATCTCTCTTGTCCATTGTTGCAGCAATGGAACTTTTTACCTCAAAAATCCAACAAACAACGCATAGGATCTCTCTCCTTTGACCCAAATAAACCAGGACCCGACCTCATGGTTTACACTACGAGGTTGAGGTCAATTCTTCGGTTTATTCCCCCTTTCTCCTCCATGACTAGCTTGACTAGGTCCCTCCCTCGGGGATCGAGAGATCGGCTAGTTAAGGGTCAGGACTCCTCTGAAACCTAACCGTACGTCGAATGGTCCAAGTTTCAACCAGGCTCACTAGGTCTCGGGCCGAGCTGGGGGTCGGGACATTGCCTAGTCGGGCTATTTATCATGTGTTTAATTCCTCTAAGGCCTGACTGATTGTTTCTCTTTATTCAACTTTGTCCATACTTGACCCTTGATGGCTTTAACAGGCTGAAAAAAACAAGAGCCAAATGGACTTATACACAAGCGTTGGTTAAAGGTATGGACTTCAACAAATCATTTTTACCACTCACGCACTAAAAAAAAACAAAATTTAGAAATCAGCCTAAAACCCATCAATCAAGGATTTTCTTGGAAAATCGCTCACATGTCACCAAATAAACCATGCTCTGCACAAAACCCACATTATAGAATTTTGAATTTCATCTTCCTTTGACTAGAAATTGAACCATAAGTTCAATGACGGTTTTCCTCCTGTAAAAATCCCTTCTCTTGGCTTGATACAGAGTGCTCTGTATTCTCAAACCTGTAATGTAAATGACTCTTTCCAATACACAAGATTTGATGCAAAAGAACTGTGATTAAAATATTAACTATAATATGGTTCTCTAGGTCTATATTTTAGTCTCATTCAAATGTAAAGAACAGAGAGAATAAAGTCTAGATCAATTTCAATCTCCAGATATTAATATCATTGTTAATAAACCTCACAAATGCACATACAATTAACTATCTCATAGACACTTAAAAATTCGACTTGTTGATTAATAACACTTGTCCAAGGGTGTTGTTCAGTTAACTATTAACTCCACATACCACATCTAGTTCACACAGATTGATCTCACAGATGTATTAATTTTTTTTATCAATTAACTTCAGTCTCACACTGAGAACAAAAACAACGTACCCTTATCCCACACAAAAGATTTTAATAAAAATGTTCATTTCCCCAAAAATAAAAATAAAAAAACTATCCATGAAATGAGTTCACCAATGTGAACCAATTTCCTCACTCCACAAAATCAGGAAACAAGATCTATTTTTAATCTAATTATCTCTAACTCCCTACGAGCTATCAAATCTTATCCTTAACTATTTAAAATTTCTTTTAATTAGATGCTCCTAACTACTCGTAACTAAATAACCAAAACTTTTCGCAAATAAACTTTGAAATGTTGTAGCCTTGGCATGTGATCAACACATCACATTGCTAGGCTCTTGGTCTGACTTCAATAACTTATCATATTTATGTGCACATCCTAATGCACCTACATCAGCTCTCCATGCACTGTTCTGATCAACCTGTAACATACATGCAGTGTCAAAATACATACACCATACAAGATTTAAGCAAAATTGGGATACTCAACTATTCCCTTCATTAAATCGAGCTTGATTACACAATGTGGCCTTGCTAGGGTTGTTGCATTGGGTTGGTCAGCCTCTCGGCCTAGTCTATATTATTATTGCCCCCATTTTATACACCCACATGCTTGAATTTAAATAAAATAAGAGAGAGCATTGTGGATCATTTTAGATCCACAATTATCTACACATTGTTCTAACTACATGCCTGAGATGACAAATACATAACAAATCCATTGGTGGTTATACAAAATTTGAGGAAAATCACATCCCCTTAGCCACATTTCAATGTCCTCACCTTCTGGATGGTTGAATAATCAATTTCGATTGGGGGGGGGGGGGGGTCGATTCTCCTACATCAAGGGAGGTTTCACAACCTCACCCAATTCGGTATCATTGTTACCACCATGCTTGTTGCATCAAGCTCTAGGAACCATGGGGTAATAAAGAGCTTGATGCTACCCCAAAACCATGGCCCTTCATTTAGAAACATTTCCATGTCTTGTTGTGTATCAAATTGTACTATGAAGAAGTATTTATAGCATAAGTAGAGATTGCAATTTGTTATCCAAGAAGAGTACACCCATTGATATAAGTCTTCAAGTCTCAGCTAGAAACCATTAAATTGACATATTAGTGCCTTAAATTGTAGATCAACATAGTATGATTTTACATCTGTGGCTTTTACATCCATAATGGAACCTTGTTCATTTTCTCGACAATGTAGAGTCCTATAAAATCATGGGCTTGATTTGCAGAAGCAATAGTCTTCCCTTTCAATGCATCCTTGAACGAGGTAGATCCATTAGGGTTTCTAGTGTATGATGGTCCACTAGGGTTTCTGAAACATTGCACTGCACCTCACATCCTCATATTTAATATTATTGTGGAATCCCACACAATACCATGTTTCTTCATTGTCAAAGAGTCCTATAATATTTTACCTTCAGATAAAATATTTTATGAACAAGCTACTATTCCAAGGATTTTATGGAGACTTTGTTTCATAATTCCAACCATATATGTGCTTCTAGTCCATACAGTAATGGTTTTCCCATTGAGGTTCTTTAAGAAGATCTGAAAAAATCCTTCTTCTATCTTCATCCTTCTTCTTTTTAGATTTGTAGGGCTCTGAGGCTTAAGGGGTGAGAAAGGATAGGGATCTAGGTCAGTATCTCTTTTACCCTTCCCCCCCCCCCCCACCAAAACGAGATTGTTGGTAGCATATTGGCTATCCTAGAGGCCCCTCTATCCCTAACAGAGGAAGGATGGAAGGTTGTGTTGTTAGATCAACACTAATATGAGAAAAATGGCACAAAAAAATGTATAAAATCTGCAAATCTGGCAAAATGGAAACCGACAAACAAAATTGATCCCACTTCACTCCAATAGTTGTCATACTTTGGAAGAAATGTGGATTTGAAGGAAACAAATACAATCCCATTGTACATATCTCCTTGAGCGAGCTAAGATTGTGATTTTCATGAGGTAAAAGAGTGATCATACATGTGAGAATCTGGATCGACCTGGATTGGTTATCCCCCAATGCATAAGATCTATGCATAATCACAAGGATTGCATGCATGATTTCGATGTAGAGGGATGACGATTTCTTAGAAATCAATACCCCATGCAAAAGAAAAATATGACCTTCGTCGAAGGAAGAGACATGAGCAAGAATTGTGATCCTAGTCCCTCCATCCCTATAGATCTCATTCTCCTTGCCCTCAGTAGTGCAACCACTGATTTGTAGAGGAAGAAAAACCTAGCATTTCTTGCGTGCTCCATTCTCCCTAACAACGATATCAATTTACATTTTCTCACAACACTTATGTTTAATCTTTAATGTTTTCACATTTAGAAAGTCATCCTTAGACATTTTTTACATTCACTGACGCTCGGTCTAATGTTTGAACATTTAACACACTAACAATTTTCATTGCACCAAGAAGTGCTCTCTAGCCCAGTATGGAAAATATGTCTTGTTATGTTATGTAAACCTTTAATAAAAATTACAAAATAAAGTAAAAGATAAAAATAATAATTACAATTACTAATTATTATTGTCACATCGATAACTAAAATTAAAAAGTAAAACTAGAGAGATCAATTTTTTTTAGATTTCTTTTGTATTGCCTCACAAACAAATTTGAGGCAGTTACATTAGTCATCTAACCATCATAATAAAAAATTTTGGGGGTGGCCTCAAATTTCCCAAAAAGAAACTAGGTATTTTTGGCCATCTCCCTATAGAGTAGTAGTTCCAAAGCTCAAACATCTTAAGCAACATAAGCAAATAAAAGCATCAACATTCAAGTACCAAAACAACATCCTCAAAACAAGCATGACAAAAGTTAATAATCTAATGAGGAGATCGAGGACAGATCCTTGGCACTTGAATCAGGTTGGGTGGGCATAGCAAGATACATGGTATATGGCGCTCAATAAAATCCAATATGGCATCTACTTTTTCCAAGCAAACTTGCCAATTTCGTTGCACCCTTTTAACATCTTCCAAGTTGGTGAAGATATTATATCATTTTTCTTGTTTCTCACCATAACCTTGCCCAACAAGGTTTTCACTTGCCAATACAAGGAAATGGAATTGAAGTATTTTTTGTTCTTCCCATCGTATGACCAAGGTTAGGGACTCACCAAGAAGCTCAAAATCAAAGAAGGCGAACCTTTCTCTAGCAACCAAGGTTTCCATTTGACGAATTTCTTTGCGAGTATATGGGGAAACAACAACCTGAAAAATTGCATTAGCCTCCTCGGTTTATTGCTGAGCTCTATTACGGCCCTAAGGACTGTGGCCTCCCCCACCACGTCACTCCTCATGCGTTAACATTGCACACTATCTGATAGGTGGGATCTCCTCACCATGACACTTAACAACAAAAGGGACCGAAAATTGAGGGCGAGATAACACATAATTAAAAAAATCAGAAGAGACAGGGTGGTCAAATCAACAAATGGCAGGACCCAAATCCTATATAGGAGTTCTCCATGGGAAAACCAAAAACACAATCAACACTCACAAATACAATACATTGGCCATAGAGAAACACTCTTGGGTATAGATAGGGCCCACGATTTTAGTTTCTATAGTAGCGGATGTGTTCTAGCCATGAAATTTGGTGGAGACGATAGAATGCATTAGATCTACAAAACCCATAAATCATTTCAAGAAATTCCACATAGAGATGAATTAATTAGTTTATTAACCAATTTTTTTAATATTTCCTAAGTCTAAACTTAGGAAAATTGGTTAATTAATCAGAATTAATTAAGTCAAGGTGCGAATTATCTGGAAACTCACACAGATATATCCATAAATGATCTAAGCAATTGATTAAGATTTAATCTTGGATGTTGGAGTCCCAATAGGAAGATATAAGAAGGGATTGATGTGGTGATGGGGAACACACCATAGTTACTTGGAAAATTCGATTTTCCAAAGTAGCAACAGTCAATTGTCGGAGAGTTAGAGCTTTAGTGAGGAATAAAAAACAATGAGGGGCAGGGACAATGAGGCTAGAGGAAGATATCCAAATCCAGTGAGTGCATTTATAGAGAGGCAGAAGATCCACAGTGAGGATGACGCAAGGACTGCGCAGTAGCCTCCAAAGGTAGTTTGATTTGCAGATTCGGGAAGTCATTTCAGTGTTCTGGTGGCCGAAGAATTTTGTAGAGGCTGAGAGAAGCACTTCCAGAGTCAGTGGAAAATAGAATAAGAAGCTCAGATTGAGATCTAGGTCATACGAATTAGAGCCTGCGCAGATCCCACATAGAGGGTGACACTTGGCAATTCGTAGAGGGTTTCAGAGGCCAGTGTTCAGTGTCAGATTTGCCTATGTAGTGAGGAAAATTCCTCACTAGGTTTTTGCCGGTATTTTCTCTACAGGATAGCCAAATTTCGGCATCGAGATTATTGTACTCAAAATTTCTCATTGATGCTTAATAATAAAAACCCTCAACTATTTCACCGGCTTTCCCAAGTTGGGTTTTTTCGGGGACATTTGTCCAAAAATAACTGTGTCATTTTTATGTGTGTGCTAGTATTTTCTCAGTTTCTGGTGCTATTATTTCCACAACATTTTATTTGTGACGCTTGCAGTGTGATTTATTTAGTATTTGTCATAGCAAACAAATTGTTTAATTAATTAAAAATTAGGAGAATAATTTCTAGTTACTGCAATAGGATTTTAGTTTTGAAATTTTCACACGGTATCAAAGCGTGAATGATCAGCTGGGAAGCTCAAAAGAAAAAGAGGGAATTTCATTGTTTAGTAGGAGTAGTAGGTCGAAATTCCTAGAGGCAGCGCAGTCCTTTGCCAGGCAAGTCGAGTTTCTTGGGGAAGTTTGATTTTATAGTGCAGGGTGGTAGAAAAATTTGATCTTCCAAATTGGGTGATTCCAGCAGGCAGAGAGAGAAACAATAGTTCAGTTTTTTGTTGATCAGATTCCTTGGTTGGGCCCAGAGGGTTTGCAGTAACAAAATCAGCGTCGGGTGGAAGAGAAAAGCACATATAGCAAAGGGAAAATTTCTCTTAGGGAACTTTGAGTCTCAGAAGTTCGATTTTTCCAGGCATATTGGTAATAGTAGCTAGTAGGGTAGTGCATTCAAGAAGGGAGCGCGAGTAGCAGAGAAGAGTCGAGAAGAAGGAAAGAGGGAGTTTTCGACTTGATCAGAGATGGCCACCGTAGGGATTATAGATCAGTATAGGTTGTATGGAACTTCCAACTATATCATTTGGAAGGCTAGGATGCCCTTCCTTCTAGATGAATATGGCCTGAAAACCTACATAGATAATCTGGTGGCAGTTCCATAGGATGCAAACCATCTCAAAGAATACATGAAGGAAATGGTGAAGGCGAAGTAGTTGATCCTATATGGGGTCTAGGATCATATAGTCTCACATATAGTGGCCAAGGGAATGACCAAATAGATGTGGGATGCTCTCTCCACGCTATACCAGGGTACTTCTGAGCAGTGGAAAATGTTCCTAGAAGAAAAGATGAGATGCATTAGGATGCAGAAGAGGGAAGGCATAGATCCCTTCCTCACCAGATTTAGAAGGCCTGAGACCAACTTGCAGTTGTTGGGATAACACCTCAAGCTTCAAAGCTAATATGATTGGCATTGAATAGTGTCTTAGAGGGTTGGCAAGTCTTCGTCCAAATTATATTGGGTAGAGACACTACTAGGATGGGACAGGATGTGGGCTGATTTGCAATAGGAGGAGTTGAGGCGAGCTCTACTAAAGAGCTCCATCAGTGGCAGCAGACTTAAGGGTGTGAAGGAGGAGGAGAATGTGGCCTTTGCCTCAAAGGGTCCCAATTAGGGGCAGGGGGAGTAGAAGAAGAAGAAGAAGGACCTATCTAAGGTCAAGTGCTTCAGGTGTGGCGATTTTGGCCAATATCATACCCAATGTCCTCTTAAAAAGGATGACAAGCAGGATAAGCAGGACCAAGTAGCAACACATGATGAGATAGATAGGTTTTCCTCCAGTTTGGAGGAAGAATTCACGATGATGGTTTTGATACCTCCAGGAGTGAGGTGGGGTAACTTAGAGTTGTAGCCCCATAGAGCTACATAGATTGGGTAGGGTCCTTGAGGAGTCCACCTTATGGATCATTACCTTGTTACAGGGGCTCACAATATTCAATAGCAGGATGGATCAATGGCAAGTGACAGTTGCAGACTAGTGGCAATCAAATGTTGAGGAGTGTAGTGTAGTGTTGGCAGCAGAGCAAGTGGCTTACTGGCAAAGTCAGCAACAATGCAAATTCTTCAGTGACAGTGCAAATGCTAGTAACATTCAGAGATTCAGGAGACAAATTTATCATATTGAATACGGTTCATTTAGTATTTTGGATGCTTCTCAATTACAGTAGCAATAGATAAGAGAGAGTTGTAGTGCAAATGCAGAGTTGGAAGTAGTATGGCAGTGTCAGCAACAACACAGATGTAGCATCAAAATTTCGAAGTGGTTTGTGGTGGTGTCACTTACTTAAAAATGTGTTTCCAGTTGTCCAAAGAGTAAATGAGAAAATAATTTTGCAGTCTCTTTCCAAGAAGCATAAGGACTCAAAGCCTAAATCAAGCCCTCTCCATTGGAAAGTTCTCTGAACATGATTTCCAACGATATGTGGAAGTCCAAAAGTGGACTCCCGGATCAAAAGATATGGTCTGTTGAAGTTCAAGGATTGAAGCCTTAGGAAGGTCTAGAGACATCGGGGATCGCATATCAGAGGTCCTAGCATATCGGAGGTCTAATACATTGGAGTAGACAGTATTGGAGCTATGAGGAGATTGGCGGGTTGCAATATCGCAACATCGCAACATTGGAAATCAGAGAATTGAAACTTTTGAAAGTGTAAACCTTTTAAAAGTTGCAATATTCCAAAAGGTTATATAGTGTTAAAAACCACTAGGAACGTCGATAAAATATTAAAAAAGGAATTCATCGCAAGACCAAAGGTAGGCAGGCCCTTTTATCTCTCCTCTAGTAGGCCATGTGGCGGAATATGATTGGTTACGATAAAGCTACAATGGAATATGACGTCAGCATGATGTGGCGATATGGAAGGACACGTGGTAGACAGTCTTCGCATTTTGAGGAGTCCTAACGGGGAAAATCTGGGTGACATGTTTCACCACTCATGAGGTGCCACGTGGAAGTGATGACATCATATCAGAGATCGCATATCAGAGGTTGAATATGTAGGCACTTTGTAACAATTGATAATTGAAAAAGTGGCGTTAGGGGGGCTACGATATTAGCGTTGGCACATGGTCGAGAAGAACTTAAATAAACTCGGGCGCTAAGCACTTAACAAAGGAAGAATGGCCCCCGGTAGGAGTCTAAACGCTCTAGCACCTTAAGGTTAAGCCTCTGGTCACCACACCTAGTCCCATGGAGGAAAATAGAAAGGGGCTAAATAAAAGGGGCCAAAGACATCGAAAATTTGTTTTCGTAATGTCTTTAAGAATAAAAATATCGATGAGTAAAAGCTCTGATATAACACTATTGCAATAATACAGGACATATTGGGCTCCGATAGTGTAATACATAGCTTTAAAGGCGTATGGGTCGGCAACTCCGATATTGAATGAAGGCAAAGAGAAGTTGGTAATTGAAAAGGGCTAATCCTATGGAAGACTCTGTAACAAGAAACCAAGGACAACATTGGTAGAAGAAATGAATTTGAGTACTTGAAGGAAGAGATCAACTACTTCACATGCACGTCTTCTGTGAGTTAAATGGAGGCATGGGGAAGAAGTGTGTAGGTGACAGGTGAAACAATCGAGTAATGGAAGAGGCACGTCATGGAAAAGATGTGGCCTGATCAGAGGCGAGCATAAGAATGGCAGGGAGATATTTTCCTCAACCATCATTTAGTTTTCTTTTGACTATTATTCTACAATTTTTGCATTTTCAATAACGGAATCAAATCTAACTTTAATCATTTTGGGCAGCATAACCTTCGCACACCGAGACGGCTAGCCGATTAGACAACTGGAGCTTGGGTGAGATATTTTGTATCTATTTTTCAAAGCTCCCCCTCTCCTTAAATAGAGGGAAGAAATACTTAACAAAGGTTCCCAAATTCTGCATTATAAAGGCCCTCTGTTTTCAAAGAAAGTGGTTCCACTTTGGTTCAATTTGTCTGTTCATGAGGTTCTTGGGATGATACAATTGTCAATTATAATGGACTGGTGATTTGGACTCCATCTTCAAATATTAATGAAGCAGTTTTGTTGATTTCAATAAGAGCAATGCACAGTATGTTTTCCCCTTTATATATCACTTCATGTATGTCTTTCCTCCTCTGAAATTATGTAATGAAGTTGTTGGTTTCACTCCCATTCATGGTTGTATGTTTGTTGCTAAGTAGTAAAAGTACATATGTAAAAACATATTTACTTGTGTTATTTAATAGCTACAATACCTGTATGTAAACACAGATTTATTTATGCTAATTTGTGACAAACGTATTCTTGAGGCATAGAGCTTGAGACCTTAATTCACACTCCACTTTTTTTTGCATTTTCATCTCCTCACTCTTCCACATTTCAGTTGGATATTGTTGCTTAGGATTGTGTGTTTTGTCTAGCCCTCTGCATCAATTCCCCTCCTTTCCTTCCTCTTTTTCATCTATGCTACAACAACAATATTAAGCTGCATATTTCTATGTGTCAGCCATGAGAACCAAGACATTTCACTTTGAGATTAGCCATATCTACCAGTGTTTGTTTGCTCGAGTTACCTTGGTGAAGGGTTTTTGAACCAAGCCCTTGAATTATCTATTTTCAAACTATGTGACATATGGAGTGCAATAGAAAACCCTACTGATAATCTTCAAAAGCACTCCTCTCGGATGCCCTAAGCATTGGTCTCCTATCAACCTAGAGGTTGTCTCTAGGAGGCTTCTATATCGTCCAAAGAACTTGTGTGACAGGAGATAGAAAAATATACAAGATCTTTCTGGTGCCGTTATCAGGGAACAAATAAGAATATTTTTCCCTGGGTATGACAATTTTTACATTCCCTCTGTCGGGTGAGCAAGGGAAGTATGGGTTGAAGATCTCTCACCTTGGCGACTCCATTGTTTCAATATTATTGTAAACATCCTAACGACTCCACTGTCAAGTCATAAGTTCATCACCCTAGATTTTAAGAGGCCCCATACCCACTCAGATACCTCTCAGCAAAGAACGTCATCTGCATCCTATCTAGAAAGACTAATATCCAAAATGATTTGCAAGGAAAAAAACCCCAATACTTATTCTCTCAAGGTACAAGAAAATTATACATCAGCAGGGAAGTCAAGAAGCATAACTGACTATGGAGAGAAGAAAAAGTGGAAAGAGGAGGTAGCTTCCTCAATTCATGGAAGAGAATCCCAAGAACAGAAGATGGAGGAGATGGAGAGGTTAATAAAGAACTCCTTAAATAAACTGATAAAACTGGAGCTAGAAAATAGAAACCTTCGACGACAACACTTTCAGGCTGCTAATCGAAGATTCAATCCCTAATACAGAAGGCCTCCCCTACACATATTGCAAAGGGAGAGGAAAGAACAACAAGACCACATCCATCCTTCATTGTATATAAAATATGATTCGGAGGAGCAGATATAAGATGCCAACGAAGTTCAGGGGAACCTGTATTCCTCTTTCTCTGATGAAGAACAAGAAGTCAGAACGTATGAAGATGAGGAGGATGATCTTGATGCAATGCTAAATGATGGTGAGATTGATGATTATTGCAAGTATTTCACTGATTTCATGTTGGCTCAATTGCACAAGAAATATGATCTTCAGTCTTCTAGAAAGAGATCAAGGGGACAAGACAAAAGCAAAGGCACTTCCTCCCAAGAGCCTCCTAAGCCAGCTGACAAGGGGAAGGGGCCTTTAGATCCATATATTAAAAAAAAGGAGTCCTGAGATCCAAATTGCTTTAAGCTTGAAGTCCTCAAAGAAGAGAAGTCACCTCCCCCCTTTAGGCCCATCTGTGAAAAAGAAAAAGAGCCAAGTAGTGTTTGTGGGTGCCCTAACCAAGAAGATATTAGTCAGCGGCATTTTCAAGAAAATAAGGCAGTTGCAATTTTCTCTCGTTAGTTCTATGACCCAGTAGCTGACTACATAACAAAATTCTTTGGTCAGTAGCAGAGGTTGTTTCTGGGGTATGTATTAAGTGTTTTGTTTGAAGATTTTTCATGGTGCATGTTTGTTTTGATTTTTAAATTTCAGCAGCATGGAGACATTAGGTCCAGCACCCAAATGTTGACATGGTACCATTGGAAGGTTGGCCTAACTTGGGTGAATTGACCCCTATGCATAAGTAGGATTTGTATATAAATAAGCTCACTATTTGAGTGTTTAGTTTCCGGTTTTTAGAGTTTGTAGTTTTTCATTTATGTTTTATGAGGAAAGGACTCCCAACAAATAAAGCTTCATGGATATTTTATGGTTTAATAGGTTCAATATATTTTTGGCTTCATGCCCTATGGTGAAGGCTACTAGTCTGTAGGTTCTCAAGACCTTTCTAGCAAGGCACCGTCCCTAACTGGAGCCAACGTTGTCACTTACTGCAAAATGTGTTTCTAGCTATCCAAAGCGTAAATGAGAAGATAAGTTTGCAGTTATTTTCTAAGTAGTAGAGGACTCAAAGCCTAAATCAAACCCTCTCCATTAGAAAGTTCTCTGAACAATCTTTCCAACAATATGTGGAAGCCCAAAAATGGACTCCTAGATCAAAAGATATGGTATGTTGAAGTTCAAGGATTGAAGCCTTAGGAAGGTCCAGAGACATCTAGGATCATATATTGGAGGTCCCGCCATAACGGTGATCACATATTGGAGGTCCTAGCATATTGGCGATCACATATCAGAGGTCCAAAACATCAAAGCAGGCTATATAAGAGCTTGGAGGAGATTGATGCATCGCAATATCGCAACATCGGAACATTGACAATCGAAGAATTAGAACTTTTGAAAGTATAAACCTTTTAAAAGTTACAATATTCAAAAAGTTTTGATATTTTTAAAAACTGCTAGGGATGTCGATAAAGGATTAACAAAGGAATTCATCGCAAGACCAAAGATAGGTGGGCCCTTTTCTCTCTCTTCTAGCAGGCCACGTGGCGGCATATGTTTGTTTCCGATAAAGCTACAGTGGCATCTAACGTCAATATGACGTGGCAGTATGGAAGAACATGTGGCAAGAATTCTTGGAATTTTGAGGGGGTCTAAGGGGGAAATCTACTTTACACGTGTCACCACTCACGAGGTGCCACGTGGAAGTGATCACTTCATATCAGAGGTTGAGGATGTCGACACTTTGTAACAATTTACAATTGAAAAAGTGTCGATAGGGGGGCTCCGATATTAGGGCTGCCACATGGCCGATAAGAACTTAAAGAACCTCAGGTGCTAAGCACTTAACAAAGGAAGAATGACCCCCGAAAGGAGTCTAAACACTCTAGCGCCTTAAGGTTAAGCCTCTAGTCACTGCACCCAGTCCCATGGAGGAAAATAGAAAGGGGCTAAACAAAAGGGGCCAAGCACATTAGAACTTTGTTTTTGTAATGTCTTTAAGAATAAAATCCTGATGAGTAAGAGATTTGATATAATACTATTGCAATAATACAGGACATATCAGGGTCTGATAGTGTAATACATAGCTTTAAAGGCGTATGGCTTGGCAGCTATGGTATTGAATGAAGGCACATAGAAATTGGTAATTGGAAACAACTAATCCTATTGAAGACTCTGTAACAAGAAACCAATGACAATATTGGCAGCATAAATGAATTCGAGTAATTGAAGGAAGCCATCGACTGCTTTTCTTACACATCTTTACAAAGTCAAATGGAGGTATGGGAGTTAGGAAGCAATGTGCAGGTTGTTATCACTCCAAAATTTATTTTGAGTTGCTAGAGAAAGAAATGATAGAGGTAACCACAAACCTACTTTGGAGATTAGGATCTAGCCTTCCTAATGCTCAGAGAGGGCTCTCTCTTTATGATTTAACTTTGTTTAGTTAATTGATTTTAGGCTAGTTATGATTGTACTTGGGTTTTGATTTGTATTTGGTGGTAGGATCACTTACTTAGAAGGACAAAGGGGTGTCTTTTACCATTGGGCTATGGGGTCAAATGTCAAGCAAACAGGATTGGATCAAGTTCTAAAAATAGTGTCTACAGTGCAAGGTAGTTGAGTTACTTCAAATCTCAAGGCTAGCTGGTGAAGTGGTTTTCAATTAGATCCAAGGAGCAATTAAGGGTTCCTTAGACTGGATTTTGAATGAAGTGAAAGGGGTCAACCGAGATGGGAGAGAAATTAAGGATTCTCAGATGCGGATATCAGAAGAAAACATAAAAATGATTAACTGTTCAAGACAAAGTGTACTTAAACAATTTCTGGAATAAAATTCCAGTTAATTCATTCACTTTAGATAACATTTAAGTTTGTGAGATACATAAGAAAATAACAAATTTGAAAAAGAAAATACTTCACTGTTATAGCTCAACACATGAATCTTGTAATGCAATCTCTTTATTACTCAGTCCAGTCTGCTGACTTGAAAAAAATTGGTACAATAACCCTTAGGTTTATGATCAATACAACTCTACAAATGTATAGCAATCCACACCACAATACTTCGAATTATGAAGTATTTATACAAAAATAGTTTACAAAATATCCCAAACTGTCTTGGGAATTAATCTAGGAGAAAGAAATATCTTCATGCAAGAAGATAAAGACAGATGTTCAACTGTCGTATGTTGTCCTTGTTTATTAGGTTGTGATGCCTTTATGCTCTGATATTTTTCTTTTTATTCTCTGCCTTGTTGTTGTTCTTCACGCTGGCTCTTCTTTGTACTTTGACCTTCAATTGATACACTTTCAATTGATACTCTTTTACCTGGCTGATCTATCATTTTCCTTTTACTGTGTTGTTTTCACCCTTACTGTACATTTTTATAGTTTGACTGTGTATTTTTATAGTAAGTCATTCAATTTATCCCATGTGTCTGCATCTTGTAATTGGATATTTACCATTTTCCTGTAGATATCATCTGCCTCTATGTACTTGGTAAAAGTGGGTTTATTTACAAAAAGGTGTTTTACATCATGCTGGAGGTAAAACAAGTTCTCAAAGGTTTGATATAGGACCTTTCCAGTAGGAATCCCCTTCATAGAGGAAGTATTTACCTAATCCTTTGCTACTTCTCTTATTCTCCTGTTGTATTCCTCCCATGGAATTAATTTTCATTTATCACCAAGGGATTGGGCAGACCCTTTTGCCTCAAAACATCAAACTTTACCATGAACCTGTCTATAGCTAGTTGCATGGTTTGTCATTTGTCCTCAAGGTTTAGCAACAAATTTCTCTTGGTGAGAACCTTCTTAACCTCCAATATTGTACCTGTCCTGTCAGCTATGTCCAATTCCTGCAATTCGTACTTGTTTTTGGATTTCAGGAAACGGATGATTCTAGTAGCTTCTTCTAGAATGTCTCCCAGTTTAGCCTTAACCTTCTGAATGGCTTCTGTAGCTTCTTTCACTAAGTCACTTTGTTCAAAAATTACTTGAATGGATGGCCAAATATCATTAACAGAGTCAATGATATTGGCCCATAATTGTTCCTTTGCTTGGCCAAGTGGCTCCTTTAATGTTAGCTCTTTCTCTAAACTCTTTATCCTCTCATTCATCTTGGTTGATTTCTGTACTTCTTCTTTGTGCATAATCTGTGCAATCTTGTTATCATTCTCTAGACTGGTTATCTTTTCCTTAAGCTTGTTTATTTGTGTGGTCTGAATGGACATGTCTTCCATTGCCTTGACCAATTTACTAGCCTCATCACCTAGCTAAGCTATTGCTGATGTCGAACCTGTTGCTGATGTAGATGTTGTGGAAGCTGGGAGGGCTATGACCAGTGGAGTTGTAGGAGCCAATGAAGCTGCCAAGGTGGATGGTACTGTTGTGGTAACTATTGGAATGACAGTGGTAGGGGCAATCTCAAGGCTGGCCTGTTTCAGCTGTATCAAGTTGTCCAACTCCTTTTCCATCTCTTTCAATTGATCATTCAATTGTAAAACGAGGTCCATCATTTCCTCCTGATGTGTTTGGCTCTCAAGGACCTCTTTTGTCTGTGGATGCTCTGAATGAGGAAGTTTCAGTTGTTTTTTGAGAGCAGAAATGTCCTCATTTTTTTTCTTTATCAACTTCTCAGCAGCCTTGATGTCATTGGGATCATGTCCCAGCTCAATGACCAAGTCTTCTATTGACTTGATTTTGTTGTCCTTGGCCCGTGAGGAGACCTTTTCTAGCTTGTATTGTGCAGTGATATTGTCCAATGAACTTTGCAGCTTATGTACAGTCATAGCTTTACCTGTCAAGGTGGAATAGATCATCTCACATGCCTGCTTATGAAACTCAATTTGGTCAATGGGTTGAACATCCCTGGCCAAAACCTCAAAATCTGTTTTCCTATAGTCCGCTGATGTTTTTGGTTGTTGGACTGTAGGTTGCATGAATGACATCTGCATTTTTCCTATTTTGATGTCAAAGGCTGACATCAACCTATTTTGATCTGCAGGTGTCTGCTTGAAGTATTGAGCATAAGTCTTAGCCTTCAACTTCTCATTCCTCAACTTAATTTCTTTATATATGTCCTTGATATCCTTTTCTTTATCCACAAGCCTCGTGAATGAAGAGACCTCAACACTGAGCTGTCTCTCAATAAGTATTTGATGTTGAGGGCTGGTGAGTTTCTCCTGAAGCTGATAGGCCTTTGCTCCTTTCCACCATTGTATCAGTGTCAGTGATTTCCACTGAGTTAATGGTGTCATCCTGTTCAGTTACAGGATTAAGCTTGGGCCTATTCTTGTAACTAATCTCAAACTGTTCATCTGTAGTTTCCATAGCTAAACTAGAACCTTCTTCCTTGGTTCTCTTGGCATTCCTATCTTCATTTGCTGGAGTCTGTAAAAGATGAGGAATATTCATTTGCTATCATAGTTCTAAAACCTGCAGGAAGGAACTTGTATCAATCTATTTTTCTACATCAATTAATGTATTCTCTATATCAACTACAGTATTGTCCATGTCTACCAAAGTGTTTTCCAACCATTCTGATTGGTTGGCAAATCTCTCTATGTCTAGCCTGGGATGATTAATGAAAGGGCCCAATTTGACCTTGAGCCTTTGTTTATTTATGACTCCTTGAGGGTCATGTTGTCACATAAAACTGTTCTTAAACTTCATTGCTACATAATCTTATCTGCCTCTGGTCCAACTTCCATGTTGTTACAAATGAAGGGGCCAAATTGGTTTTCCATTTTGAATTGAGTTTTCTTCTTGGCTGCCAGGAAGTTAACTTCATGAGAATTGATTATCTACCTAAAGTATTCTAATGCAAATATCCTCATGGGGAGGTATTTGGGCAGTTTTTAGGGGGCAAGTTGGCATCCATATATCCTTATTTTTGTGTGGTTTTGGTACAGATACCAGTCTCCCACTTTACTGTTCTTGGCCAACTGTAAAACTCTTTTGATCTCTTGACTGATTCTGGGCTGAGGGCTATTGGTTAACATATTCATAACTGGATGGACAAATGAATCAATGAAGTCATTGTAAGTAAATACAGTGGAGTACTTTTGGATCAAGGGTGTCCAATATATGACTAATCTTGGATTTCCTTTGGTGTCCAATTTCTGAATGTTGACAGGGAATTTGTCTGACTGATAATATAAAAACATGTGAAACAATATAGATGAGTACTTAAAGACTCTCTTAGTAGGTATTCTGATAAATTGTTCATGCATCCTATATGCTATGAACTGAGCATAGTTGTAAATTACAACAGGAGGCTTGTTTGGGTTAAAGATGGAAAGGAAATCAAGGACAACCTCATCCACATGTTCATCTGTAGTGTATCCTAGAATGCAGGAGAGCATGGTTATGATTTGTCTGCCTCTCTTAGAAAAAATGATGGCAGCATATGGAGGAATTTCTGTAGGAGTATGACACTCCTCTATGATGAAAGTTTGGAAAATTTGGGCTATTCTAGGAAGGTCTAACTTGGTATAGAGGTCCAACAAGCCTCCAATAGAAAGTGGGGTCTCATTTGGGCTTGGCTGGACTTGCAGCATTTGGTTAATGGATTCTGCAGTGATGGTAAACAAAACTTGTTGGTCAGGGGTGACAATGGCTCTTTGGCTGGGAATGTAGCAAGCATGATAGAAGTGGATGATTTCTAGGAATGGGTGTACTTCTGGAAACAAATACTTTAGAAAATTGGACTCCCAAAGGTGAATGTCATCATTCTGGTTTAAAAATTTGTCCTTACTCCAGCATTGGAGCTTTAGAAGGTAGGAAGGGGAAGCAGTATCCTTAATTTGAAGGTCTTGGTCTGCTAAGTCAAGGTGGTCAATGACCAGGTGAGGGGTTTGCAGAGGTCTCACATCCAGAGAGGTTTGGGAAGCCATGATTGGGTTTTTAGATTTGAATTAGGCTTTTAGTGGTTTCAGGAGTGAGGTGCAGAAGTTCTGGTATAGTGGGAGGGTAGTTACAGTCTGTACAAGGGTTTGGGATGTAGAAATAAGCTTTTCTTCAATTTAAGGAAGGTTTCTTTAATTGATTCAATTAATTAACCATTCAATTAAACTGTGTGTTTTCAAATTTAAGGGTCGTTCTAGTTTTTCCCAAGAATACCTGGAAATTGGTGGTCTGGCTTGCAAACTGGGTTCTGTGGTAATTTCATAAAGTATTGAGGCTTCAACTGTCAATTCGCTGCTTCAATTGGGTATCCGGAGAGCCTTCAAGTGACAAAAGGTGTTCAAATTGGTCGCAGAGGTTCAAGGTGTTGCAAATGGCTAAGCAGAAGTTTGTAGTGAAAAACGAGCGAAAAGAAAAATTTGGGGATTTTTCGGACTTTTAACGGGTAACGGTCACATTTTGGCGTGGAAATTATAAATAAATAGTGGGCAGTTTTCAGCTTAGGCAGGGAGGTGGTTTTCTGGGCCATCGCACCTCTTTTGGAGAGCAAGCGGTATTTTTCACGAGCACACGATGTAACTTGGTTTTGCCATGTAGCAGAACAATGCCCAGGCAAAACCGCAAATCTCGCGTGCTCTTGGGCCATTATCATTTGGATGATGAATCCACTCGATATCGCTTTACACCATCAAATCTGGGGTAGGAGATTGGAGGGATATCACATAGTTAAGTTGCACGGATGGAATTGGGAAAGTGATTTGGCAAGGCCCGAGGTTTAATTACATAGAAATGTAATTAATCAGTGCATAATGTCGGGTTTTTTAATATAAGCAGCGGGTAATAAGGTGGGACCATGGGTTATGTGGCGGGGTTTTTAACCACACCAAGGGTTGGTGGGTTAACAAGGGTATAGGGGAAATGAAAAAGGGGACGTTAATTAGATAATGCGGGGGCATAAAAACTTAGGATAAGGGAGTTTTTGTGGGTTTTGAAGGGAAATAGGGAAATTAATAAGGGAGGAAAGTAATATTTGTAATGGGGAATGGATTTCACACTAGGGAAAGGGGTTTTGAGGAAGGGGGATGATTTTTGAAGGGTAATTTCTAGGGAAATGTGTGAAACTAAGGGGTAAAGGTCAAAATGAAGGGAAAAAGGGTATTTTATAAGAAATGAGGGGGTAATGG
The DNA here is from genome assembly GCA_031772625.1 of Pinus tabuliformis. Classification (NCBI taxonomy): domain Eukaryota; kingdom Viridiplantae; phylum Streptophyta; class Pinopsida; order Pinales; family Pinaceae; genus Pinus; species Pinus tabuliformis. The sequence continues at coordinate 1,062,360,777 of CM062815.1, forward strand.
GGAAATTAGCAAATAAGTATGTGGGGGTGTAGTGAAATGAGGGGAAATTAGTAAACAAACTTGGTAAATGTCCTTTATTTCTCACAATTCCTCCTGCACATGAAAAATAGGATTAAGCATGATAAATGTGCTTTTGACTTAGCAACCTTGTGCATTTGCAAAACTTCTTCTACCTACCCTTTATTTACCCTAACATTTTTTCTTCATTTCAATGGGTGCATTTGAGCTTGTTGACCCTTTATTTCCTTTTCTTTTGATAAGCACCCTATCCAATTCTAACCTTATAACTTCCAATGGCTCAGTTTAAACTGATGAGCTCATTTTTATTATCTACCTAACTACTGATCTGCCAAGGTTAAACAGTTTGGTTAGATCTTTATTCTTTAACTATCAACATGAAATTTAAAGCATGAATGAGTCAAGATTAAGCTATCTGACCATCATGGATTGTGGCATTTCTGACAAGTTGCACACAATCTTAATTTACAAAGTAAAGCAATGGTAGTGGCATTTGAATTTGCACACTTTCATGATATATTTTTATTTCTTTTTGGGGTTTATATTTTTCACTTTTTTTTATCTTTTTCTTTGTTTTTTTTGTCCTTTGATTATTCTTTTAGGGCATACCCTCTTTAAATTTTTTAATTTTTAATACGGAAAATTTTTTGCAAAAAGCAAAAGTATGAACAATATTACAAGACTAACCATAGCCAATTCAAAATGATGAATCCTATTATTATAGGACCCTAACAGTGGCTCCACATGGTGATGGCATTTCCTGGTGAAATTTCAAGAAATTTAAGATCAGTAGCCTTTGAAATTGTGACTGAATCTAGCTTGTAAACTGCTCTTCTGTGATTCTGCTTTATTCATACATATGATGGTAAACCCTTCAAAGCTCAGGGCCTTCCCTCCGAGCTTCAACTTCAAAATATTACCATCCAATCCAATCTAAACTCTGCAATGTTATATACAATGAGTAGAGTAAAGTGAACTACTGTTAATCTATGGATAAGTAATGCTTCAACATTCTACCGTTGACAAGTCCTCTTAGTAGATCTGTTCCATCTAGCTCTCTCAAGAAAAATGCATTGTTACCTCTATAACCATAAATAATATAAGGGCCTTGCCATAGGAAATCAAATTTGCCATGTTTACCCTTCTCTTCTCTTCTAGAATCCCATTTAAGTACTTTGTCACCTATGTAAAAATCATCAGCTCTTGTCTTCTTGTCAAAAATCTTTTTGATTTTATCCTGCATTACTTGTGATTTGACATAGACTTCTTCTCTAGTTTGTTGCAAGTGTATTGTCTGATTTATCCTTCTTTGGATATCATTTGGTTCTACCTGCAACTCTTGAATGATCTTTATCACTGGCACTCCTAAAGAGGATGGAAAAACAACATACATTTCATATACTAACTAATAAGGAGATGTACCAATGGACTTTTTGGTAGTTAGTCTGTCTGCCCATAAGGCATTTACCAACTTTTTGTTCCATGTCTTCTTGTTGTCTTATGGTAGTTTCTTAATGATATTAACAAGGCTTTTGTTTGAGGATTTTTCAAGTCCATTACCTTGAGGGTAATAGGCAGTGGAATGGCCAAGGGTAATGTGACATTTGTTAGAAAAGTCTACCATTTTCTTGGATTTGAAAGTAGCTGCATTATCAGTAATGAACTTTTGGGGGCATCCAAATCTTGAAAGGATATTGTTTTCAAGAAATGAGATAATGACAGAGTTTGTGGCTTGTCTAAAAGTGATGGATTCTATCCATTTAGTAAAGTAATATGTGGCTATCAAAATCCATTCATGTTGGGCTGAGGAGGCAGGGTGAATTTCCCCAATGAAGTCTAAACCCCATTGTTGAAATGACACTTCTGTGGAGATGGGTTTGAGAGGTAAAGGTAAAAGCTTCCTTTTACCCTCAAATATCTGGCACTTATGACAAGAAGTCACATGTTTCTTGACATCTGCAAAAAGGGTGGGCCAGTAAAAACCTGCCCTTAGAATCTTGTCAGCAGTTGTTTTCCAATATAGGTGTCCTCCATAATCTCTTGCATGAAATTTTTGCATAATTTTGTCAACTTCATCTTTTAATAAGAAATTTAATAGAATGCCACCATTATCTTTCCAAAATAAAGCATTATCTATGATACAATATTTCATTGATTTCATTTTCAAAAATATAGCTTTAGTTCTAGATAAACTAGGAGGAGCTTGTAAGTTTAGTAAGACAAATATAATATCTACATACCAAGGTGAATTTGTAAAAGGTTCACTGATCTGTGGAGTCGCCATCTCTTCCTGATCATCTGTGGAGTTTAGCTAAACCTTGGACTTTGATAAGTTTTGTAGGCTTTATTTCTATGTCATATTCCAAAATAGTGGCAATCCATTTGCCTCTCTTTCCTTCAGGCCCATCCTGTGTCAGAATGTCCTTTACTACTGAATTTAGAACATAAGCAATGATGTGTGAATACAAAATGTATACTCTGAAACCTTTAATAGCTTTCACTAAAGCTAATGCTTGTTTTTCCATTTTGTTGTACATTAGTGTGGAATCTCTCAAAGATTTACTGAAAAATGCAATAGGTTGCTCATATCCTTGATCATTCTTTTGCAACAAGACTGTTGCAATAGTATGTTCTGAAGCAAAAGAAAAAATTATAAAATCTTTTTGGAAATCAGGACTTATGAGGACTGGAGTTTTGGTAAGGGCTTCTTTGATGGCCTCAAAAGACTGTTTAGCCTCTACTGTCCACTTAAGTGCTGAATCTTTCCTTAACATGTTATTTAGTTCTCTAATTAATTCTACTAAGTTTGAAATGAATCTCCTAAGAAAATTTATTTTGCCTAAAAATGACTATAATTCTTTGATGTTTCTAGGATGAGTGATGGTCAAGATTTCCTCTATTCTAGCTGGATCTATTCTAATTCCATCTTTGGATATTATGTGTCCCAAGAGTTTACCTTCTTCTAGACCGAAGAGTTTCTTTTTGGGATTTAAAGAAATACCAAATTTTCTGCATTTAATGAAAACTCTTCTTAGGTGATCTAGATGTTCGTTATCTGATTTAGAAAAGACTATGATGTCATCTTGGTAAACAACTAGAAAGTCATGGATTTCTTTGGCAAAAGCTATATCCATAGCTCTTTGAAATGTTGCTCCTGCATTCATTAATCCAAAAGGCATCTTCAAATACATGAAAGTACCCCAAGGAGTAGTAAATGCAGTCTTTGCTTGGTCCTCTAGTTGAACTAAGATTTGGTTGTATCCAGAAAATCCATCAAGCAATGAAATTCTGGATGAGCCTACTACCCTCTGAAGAATGTGGTCCATTTTTGGGAGAGGATAGTTGTCTTTTAATGACACTTTGTTCAAGTTTCTGAAATCAACACAGAGTCTGATTTCTCCTGTTTTCTTCCTAGTAGTGACCAAATTAGAGACCCAATCTAAATATCTGATGGGTGCTATGATTTGGGCATCATACATCATTTTTACTTCCTTTTCAATGACTGGCATAAGAACTGGATTAATTCTCCTAAGCTTCTGTTTAAAATGTTTATGATCTTCTTTTATAGGTATCTTATGTTGAATTACGCTGGTGTCATAAGACTTAAGGTCTTCATAACCCCAAGAAAAGACATCTTGAAACTCTTTGAACAGACTTATGTATTTAATCTTTTCATCAGTAGGTAAGGCTTTTGATATTTTGATAAGCTTGGGTTTTTCTTCAGTTCCTATGTTACATTCTTCTATATCTGCTCTTAAAGGCTCCATTTTTGGTTTACTAGCTACATCATTTGAATCAAACAAATCTTCTAATGGTACTAATCCCTTAGGAAAAAAGTTATTTTTAAGGTTCAAAATTTCAGGATCATCATTCATTAGTTCTTCTATTTCTACATCTTCTAAGTTATCTATTTCTACTTTAATGAAATTAGTGGGTCTACCTATATCTAAAGCATTTATATCTATCTCACTACCTATGTCATTATCTACTGTAAAATTTGTATCTATATTACAATTTTGAAACTCTCCTTCAGCATTCATGAAATCATAAATTTGAGAATATTGTGAGAAAATCTGCCAATATTTCAAATTGTCAGGTATAACAGGCCTATGTCTCACTTCTGCAGTGTACTGGTGGTTGGGCTGAAAAGGAAATTTGCAGGTACTAGCAAAAGTGGCCAGACTGTGAGCTTGCATATTCTGTTTCCTAGGAATGGCAGCAAAATCAGTTTCTAGAAGGTCTTTAACCAAATCTAGGACAGTCTCTCTATATTGGCTAAGTCTGGGATTATTTATAGAGTATTCACCTTTGATTTGTTTTATAATCAATTCTAAGTCTCCCATTATAGAAACTCTCTTGGCTCCAAGTTTTCTAACCATTTGTAGTCCTAAGATTAGAGCTTCATATTCTTCCATGTTGTTTGTGCATTTAAAGTTTAATCTAAATGCATGACCTTCAGAATGATTATTTTCCATGTTGTGAATCCACACTCTTGCACCTGCTCCTAATCTATTCATAGAGCCATCAAAATCTAAATTCCATAGGGACTCATGAAAAATGTTTTCACTATCAGGAGCTTTGTATTTTTCTTCTACAGCTGTGATTTCATTTTTTTCATGTTCTGAATTGTACAAGATAAAAGAGTCCATATCAGAATGCATGGAGTATATAGGGAAATTCTGTGGTTTTTCTACACTACTCACCATGTATTTCATCAAGGTCTCTCTGTAAAGTTTCCTTTGTTGACCAAAAACAGAGATGGTGGCATATGACATGTCTAACTGTAAAGATCCCTACAATTTTTCTCCCCATGAGCGAGATAACAACATTCCATACTTGGGTGGGATATCAACAACTACTATGTCCATGACAATACTCTTTGCTGGGCATTGGACTAGAGTCACACATAAATCTTTAATCAAGCCAAGGCACTTGACTTGGCTAGAATCAAAAGAAAAGAGGTCCTTGTATGGTCTGGTGATATCTAAGTTTAGTCTCTCCATGATTGCTTTTGGCATTAAGTTATGGGATGCCCCTAAGTCTAGCATAGCATTTTGTAAGATTTTATCATGAACATTCAGGCTAATGTAGAAAGGAGGGTGATGAGCCCCAAAAATGCACAATTATTTGGGCTCATTCAACCTCCTAATTTGGCTTAGTCCACCATTCTCATTTGTTTATTGCATGTTTTTGATTATTTTTATGTTAATAGAGTGAATTTGGTTAGTCATTATGCCAACAAGTCTAATGGGTGCTTTGTGTAGCCTTTTTGGTCAACTTGGAGACAAAATTGAAGGTCTTAATGAGCACTTGGCAGCCAAATTCGTGGGAGAACAAGCTAGAGGATTTGTAGGAAGGTGTCCCCCTCATTTATGGGCCCTTACCTCGAATTCTCCACCATCAGCTCGGAGTTCAAGGGCCACCGAATCAATCAGCTCAAGGGCAGCCAAGCAAGTCAAGTTGGACTGCTGTTAACTCCAAGTCTTGGGCAGCCAAGTCCCTAACTTTTAGGAGGACTGTTGGGTCCTCAAATTGTATAAATAAGAAGGCTTGGGGCCTCATTTTGGTTAGCTAGTTAGTCATTTTGTAGCTAGTTAGTCATTTTGTTTTAGCCATTAGTTAGCTAGTTTGTAGTTCGATTTTTATGCAATAGATTAGCTTTGCTTTCAGCTCATGTTCAAGTTCTCCTTGTGGACAGTTTTGATGTACTTTTCATTTCTTGATTAATAAAGATGGATCCAGCTTTGCACCAGATCTAAATCTTTCATGGGAGGCTGTAGCTCTTGGGTTTGGGCCCATCTCAAGTGCCCAGTAACTCCCTTGTTTCTCTTTATGTGTGTTTGCTGCGTTCTTGAGAAAAAATATGCTCTTTAGATTTAATTCATGCTGTGTTACTTAGGTTGCTTTTGATGGTTAAAGTAGTTTCTTATGTTTAAGATAGATTGGTAGGAGTTATTCATGCGTTTATATCTCTTTGATAATGTTTTGTTCACAGGTTGTACGTGATTCTTTTCATGAATAAGGTTGCTGTCCACCGATTTCATTAACTTGTTAGATAGATCACATGATATTTCGATTGCATGCAAGGTAGTTGGTTTGATCAAATAACCACTATGCAGGGCATCTTCATCACCTCCTCGTTCATTTGAGCCTCATTCAGATCAGCTCCTCCATCACCAAGTCTGTTCCCTCATCTCCCATCTTCTCTTTTTCCAAGTAACCTTACCTTCTTCCCCATTGTTGTCTCAACCACCTTCAAGCCAAGTCAGCTTTCCACATCACCTCACCACTCCATCCATCAGTTCCTGGGTCACTTCAGACCCCCATCCTACCTCCATAATCATCCATGCATCTTCCATCAACCATCCATCCTCAAACATCCCATTTCAGAACATCCTGTAGAAGAATTGCAGACCTTCCTGTAGAAATTCCTGAGTTTCCTTTAGGATCCCCTACAGACATCCTGTAGGAGCCCACACACTCGGTTGCTGAGCATCTGAACGTGAGGAACTTCTGTGGACTGATGCTAAGGATCCCTTGGGACCTCCCCTAGCCATCCTGACCTTGCCCATGCTCTCCTTCCATTCCAACCGCTCCTGCACCACCAAACCCTAATCAAAAGCATCATCACAATAAATCCAACCACTTAATGACAAAATACAAAAACATGTCTTTTCAAGTGCAAGTAGCTTAGATTCATGTATTTCAACTCACTGCATGTAATAGCATCATTGGTAGAAGGTTCATTCACGTTTTTGAATTGTAAGGGTCAAGCTAGTTAAATTAGGGTTTATTAGGGTTTTATGCTTTGTTAGCTTTCCATTTCCTTTTTGCAAAGTAGGTTAGCTTCCTTCAAGATAGCTTTCGTCCATCACTCATAAAGCTTCTTCTGTGAGCCTATAGACATTGGCTTGAGCCCTAGCGGACTTGTGCCAGCTGACCAAGTGACAGCTGCGACAAGAGCTAGTACTTGTGCATACAGCACCGTCGCTTCCAAGTTTGTACGAACTACCGGGTTGATAAAATTAGAGATAGGAAGCTCCAGGAGTTGTAGCATTATTGCTACAATACTGGAGCCCACCATCTTTTTGGCGCCGTTGCCGGGGAAGCGGCAGAGTATTTGTGATTGTTGCTATTCTTCTATTTTCTACTACAACCTTCTGCTAAGTAGTTTATTTCATTTCCATTATGCAATTTCATTTATGCAAAAGTAGATTAGCATTTCTTGCTTTCATAGATTAGCATTTCAATTCCGCAATTTCATTTCTGCAAGCGTAGATTAGCATTTCAATTTCGCAAGCGTAGCCTAGCATTTCATTTCTGCAATTTCATTTGAGCAAAATAGATTAGTCATTTCCTGCTTTCATTTCAATTCCGCATTTTCATTTTAGCAAGATAGTTAGTTGTAGTTCAATTTATTTCAATTTTGCAAGTAGAAGTAGAAAAAAATCAAAAATCAACCAAAAAGATTTCATTTCATGCTTTGTAGGAGTAGAGATAAGTTAGAAAAATGATTGCACAACACCCCCACTGCTTCACACAGCCAACGTTCTTCTTCGATGGCTGTGATGAAAGAACCCCTGGGTGGACATCAAGACATATCTGAAGAACCTCTAGGGGAGAAGAAGAAGAAACATTCCTCTGAAGCAAATGGCTACAAGCAGAAATGTTGGGAGCAGTCCCTTGTCCAAAGATGAATTTGCAAATCAGATCGAAGATTTCAAGAGTGATATGAGGCAGTTTCTTGCCATGCAACTGGATACCTTGCGGATCCAAAAGAAGCAAGAAGAAGCCAAGAGGGCTTTGGCCATTTTTTGTCCTAGGTGCACTAGAAAGCATCCTAGGAACGAATGTCCAATGCACCCTCTAGAAGTGTGTTTCATCTGTGAAGAATACCATCCTACAGATCAGTGCCCTTCCTTGCCCAGAATCAAAGCTACATATCAAAGAGCCAAAGGAGCCACTGAACCACTCTATTACATGAACCAAAGTTGGCCGCATGGACCTAGATCTTACCAGCAGGAACTGCAAGGGACACCCGAGACCTATTATGACCCCTATCAAGCCACTTTCATGCCTTCTTGGGGTCCCCCTGCTCATCCTTCCTGGTCTACACCTCCTCCTTGGTCATATTCTCCTTGTTCCTTCACAGATCCATATTATGCCCTACCAGTTGCTCATTCATTTCACTCTTATGCTCAGCCACATCCTCAGTGGAATGCACCTTATCAGGAGTGGAGGCCCCAGTACAACTCTCATCCCGCTCATTTTCCTCCACCACCTGCTCATCCACAACCATCGCCTCCTCCTCCACCAAGGCAACCCCAGATGCCTACCCAACCACAATGCCATCCATCTCCATCTCAAACTCACACCTCCACTCATCTACCCGTACCATTTCAAAAGCCATGCAATGGAGTAGCTCAACCTAATTGCAAATCTGAGGCACAACATATCCAAACAACTCCTTTTGAGCTCAATGATGTTCACCAAAGCTCAGGAAGAGTGTTGCAAAAGAGAGAATCTATTGACAACATTGAAGGACCAAAAGCAAAAGAAGATTCCAAAGAGGAGATCAAAGAACCATGGGCTGCACTTGATGAAGAGAAGAGATCTAAATTAGAGACCGAGAGAGTTCCCTCATGGTTATCATCAAATCCTCCATGTACTCAAGAGAAAGATCAACAAAAAGAGGAAGATCAGAAGTTCATGATAGAAGGTGACATGAAGAATGATCCAAATCAGCAAGATGACCAAGGATATCAAAGCTATATTGAGATATGGTTTCAGAAGGTCACTAAGTTACAGCAGTACTTTCTTCCTCAGTTTTGTTTGATCCCTTCAACGCCAGATCATTTGGTCTCTGAGATCTGGATACTTGTCCAAGCATGCATTTCGAGCCTTCACATCATTTTTTCTCTAATCTCGATGTGCACATGGCTCCATTGGAAGTATTCTTATACTTGAAAATGATTTTGTTTTTCAAGTAGGGTAGGGTAGAAAAAAAAAAAAAAGAAAAAAAAAAAAAAAGGAAAAAAAAATGAAAAAAGAGGAAAATAGAAATCTAAGGTGAAAACCTCCTTGGAGGCGCCTTAGATTGGCTCATTGATTGAAAACCTCCATGAGGCGGTCAATGGGTTGGAAAAAAAAGAGAAAAGAGAACAAGATCTTTGGGTGAAAACCTCCCTTGGAGGCGCCCAAGGCAGGCAATTAGGGTGAAAACCTCCATGAGGCGCCCTAGTTGTTTTTCAAAAAAAAAAAAAAGAGAAAAAAGAAAAAGAAAAATAAAGCTAATCTCCATTGAATAATTTCATGTTGCAGCAATGACATTGCAAGTTGCAAGAAGGACGTTTCATGACAGGAGGAGCACTCAAATCAAGGTCAAAGGAATTTCTTGTGCCTTCTACAGGAAGCTCTGTATTTCTACAGGAAACATCCTGTAGAACCTTTGGACGAGCCAAATCCAATTTCAAAAGTGAATCTAATGGTGGGAATCTGTTGACTAGGCCTACAAGCACTTGTGTGTCCATCCCTTGCCTTCATCCATCATTTTTTCCACCTCCTTGTGCTTCTCATTGTGCTTCTACAGGAACTTCCTGTAGAAATTGTGGGAAACTAGGCATGCATTTCAAAAAGTGGTTTGGCGAGCATGGTAGCTTCCTCAAGGGTTCAGAAGCCCTCATGCAATCTTCCAACTCCTCCTCCATCATCTCCATACCTGCATCACAGCCAAAATTCATTTTGTCATCCCATGCAAAAATTTGCAAGAAGCCTTGAAGCAAAAAGACATAGAACGAAATTTGTTTTTGCCATAACTTGAAAACCATGCATCCATTTGACAAACCGTTTTGTGGGGAATTGTACAAGGTCGATGACAACATGCCTGAGCAGTTTCATGCAATTCCGGTGCACGGTTTCCAAGAAATCAGCCTCCATCACCATCAGCCATTTTTGCGTTTTCTCCATATCCGTGCATCCATTTTAAAACCTGTTTCATGGGGAGATGCACATGGGTGATAGTAGCCTACCCAAGCAGTTTCAGCCGATTCCGATGCACGGTTTCCGAGAAATCGAGCTCTGAAATCTTCAGCCATTTTCCATTTTTCTCGAAATCCGTGCATCCATTGATCACGAATTTGCTATGGGAGATGCATAAGGATGGTAGGAACATGCTCACCGAGTTTCAGATCAAACCGATCTACCGTTTGGGAGAAATGGCAAAAAGAAGTTCTGGTTGTGACCATGCAGCAGCAGCAGCTTGAATGGGCAGAGTTGAACGTGGAAATGAACTCGTGCAGCTTAGATCCATCCAGAGGGCACCTGCACAAGAAAAAAAAGCCATAAATCATCAGTCAAGCCACCATACATGCAGCAAATGAAGATCAACACATGCATGCAGCAACACGCTTCACAATCAGCCGTTTAACTTGCAAGTACGTGACTTAACCTTGTTCATCTATTTGCATAGATCTAATCTAAGTAATGCATGAATGAATGAGATGAGTGGATTCAGCCAAGAAGGGAGCCACGTTCAATTGCACTCAGCAAGGCAAAAATCACGCATGCATGGATCAGCCATTCACGTGAAGTTCAAAAACAAAACACAGTCAGTTGGGGATATTCTAAACTCTAAGTGCAACTAATGGAATTGAATACAAGCAGAGAAAAAATAAATAACAACAACAGTTCATGACATTATTGCAGTTCTAAAAAGCCACGCACGCTTGGCCACTGCACTCCTTCACCACAAATCACGCAAACATTAATCAACGCTCAGCTGAAACTCACAAATGGTTGCCAACTTGCACTTGCATCATGTTTAACTCGGAGTATACATCCTCTGCCTCCACAGTCGACTTAACCTATCGTCCTCCACTGAGTTTCCTACCTGGTTCAAATTTCACTCGTGCATCGGGCTTACTCAAAGGCAGAATCACGTTCTACAGGAAACGGGTGGGGTCTTCTACAGGAAAGTGCAGTAGAGCAGTGAAGCCTGAGTTTCTCTTCATCAAGTTTGGAGCTTGAAGAAAGGTGAAAATAGCTGAGGTGGATCATGCTATTTTATTGTTCGTTCACTTGCACGTGATATTGCAGAGGGTATGAAAGCCGTGGAATTGCTTTTAGAGCTTTCAAAGGATATGGCTGTGTGTGAACAGATTGGCAAGGTACAAGGTTGTATCCCCCTCCTTGTAACAATGTCAAATAGCGACAATCCTAAAGCTGCTAAGGATGCAAACGGAGTTCTGGAGAATCTCCCATACAGTGAGCATAATGTAGTGCAAATGGCACAGGCGAACTATTTCAAGCCCTTGATACAGAACCTGAGAGAAGGGTCTGACACAATGAAGATTGTTATAGCAAGTAAGTTGTGAGAGATAGGTTTAACAGATGAAAACAACGCTGCATTGCTCAAAGAGGGAGTTGTATTTCCACTTCTTGAAATGATTTCAAATGTTAATTTGAAGTCAAAGTTAGCAGCCATTGGGGCACTTCAAAATCTTTCAAGTTTACCTGAGAATGCGTTACAAATGATCAAAGATGGGGTGGTCTGACCCATCTTGGACCTTCTATGCACACCACTGTCAACTATATTTACTTTGAGAGAAAAAGCTGCTAATACCTATGCAAACCTTGCTATGTCTACAACATTGCCCCAAAGAACAAATGACACAGCAGCTGCATTATTGGGATCTGATGAGATCATATACCAACTATTATCTTTAATAAATTGGACACCACCTTCAATACATGGAAGCATTGTTCGAGCATTCCATGCCATTTGTTGTGTACCAGTAGCTGTTGAGGCAAGGACAACTTGATCTATCTTATGTTCTGTTCTGCTTCTGTTATCAATTCTTAGTAGAGTTCAATAAGAATGCCATTCGATTCAGTTAAAGGCCTGGAAACACTCTTTCCCATCCAGATTTGGCATGCACTATCTATTCTCGGGCAGCTCATTGTACTTGTGTGCTTTCATAATACATTAGACTTGCCATTCATGTTGGATTCGTCAGCTTTCAGGCAGCACAGTTCAAGGAGAAGGAACCCTTGGCCAAGCAAGTAAAATCAGTGAAATTGGCTCTACAAGAAGTTAGCAGACTGCTTCTACAGGAAGACAAAGACTGTTTCTACAGGAAGCCAGTGAACAGTTTCTACAGGAAAGTCTGAAAAGCGGGAAGCCAAAGGAGAAATTGGCCGAGATGCTAGCCAAGGAAGTCACCAAGGCCATCAAAGACAAGGGGAGAGATTTGGTTGCTCAGAGGATGAGCAACACTTTCAGTAGGGGGGTGATGATGAGCCCCAAAAATGTACAATTATTTGGGCTCATTCAACCTCCTAATTTGGCTTAGTCCACCATTCTCATTTGTTTATTGCATGTTTTTGATTATTTTTATGTTAATAGAGTGAATTTGGTTAGTCATTATGCCAACAAGTCTAATGGGTGCTTTGTGTAGCCTTTTTGGTCAACTTGGAGACAAAATTGAAGGTCTTAATGAGCACTTGGCAGCCAAATTCGTGGGAGAACAAGCTAGAGGATTTGTAGGAAGGTGTCCCCCTCATTTATAGGCCCTTACCTCGAATTCTCCACCATCAGCTCGGAGTTCAAGGGCCACCGAATCAATCAGCTCAAGGGCAGCCAAGCAAGTCAAGTTGGACTGCTGTTAACTCCAAGTCTTGGGCAGCTAAGTCCCTAACTTTTAGGAGGACTGTTGGGTCCTCAAATTGTATAAATAAGAAGGCTTGGGGCCTCATTTTGGTTAGCTAGTGGGTAGTCATTTTGTAGCTAGTTAGTCATTTTGTTTTAGCCATTAGTTAGCTAGTTTGTAGTTCGATTTTTTTGCAATAGATTAGCTTTGCTTTCAGCTCATGTTCAAGTTCTCCTTGTGGACAATTTTGATGTACTTTTCATTTCTTGATTAATAAAGATGGATCCAGCTTTGCACCAGCTCTAAATCTTTCATGGGAGGCTGTAGCTCTTGGGGTTGGGCCCATCTCAAGCGCCCAGTACCTCCCTTGTTTCTCTTTATGTGTGTTTGTTGCGTTCTTGAGAAAAAATATGCTCTTTAGATTTAATTCATGCTGTGTTACTTAGGTTGCTTTTGATGGTTAAAGTAGTTTCTTATGTTTAAGATAGATTGGTAGGAGTTATTCATGCGTTTATATCTCTTTGATAATGTTTTTTTCACAGGTTGTACGTGATTCTTTTCATGAATAAGGTTGCTGTCCACCGATTTCATTAACTTGTTAGATAGATCACATGATATTTCGATTGCATGCAAGATGTAGTTGGTTTGATCAAATAACCACTATGCAAGGAATCTTCATCACCTCCTCGTTCATTTGAGCCTCGTTCAGATCAGCTCCTCCATCACCAAGTCTGTTCCCTCATCTCCCATCTTCTCTTTTGCCAAGTAACCTTACCTTCTTCCCCATTGTTGTCTCAACCACCTTCAAGCCAAGTCAGCTTTCCACATCACCTCACCACTCCATCCATCAGTTCCTGGGTCACTTCAGACCCACATCCTACCTCCATAACCATCCATGCATCTTCCATCAACCATCCATCCTCAAACATCCCATTTCAGAACATCCTGTAGAAGAATTGCAGACCTTCCTGTAGAAATTCCTGAGTTTCCTGTAGGATCCCCTGCAGACATCCTGTAGGAGCCCACACACTCGGTTGCTGAGCATCTGAATGTGAGGAACCTCTGTGGACTGATGCTAAGGATCCCTTGGGACCTCCCCTAGCCATCCTGACCTTGCCCATGCTCTCCTTCCATTCCAACCGCTCCTGCACCACCAAACCCTAATCAAAAGCATCATCACAATAAATCCAACCACTTAATGACAAAATACAAAAACATGTCTTTTCAAGTGCAAGTAGCTTAGATTCATGTATTTCAACTCACTGCATGTAATAGCATCATTGGTAGAAGGTTCATTCACGTTTTTGCATTGTAAGGGTCAAGCTAGTTAAATTAGGGTTTATTAGGGTTTCTATGCTTTGTTAGCTTTCCATTTCCTTTTTGCAAAGTAGGTTAGCTTCCTTCAAGATAGCTTTCGTCCATCACTCATAAAGCTTCTTCTGTGAGCCTATAGACGTTGGCTTGAGCCCTAGCGGACTTGTGCCAGCTGACCAAGTGACAGCTGCGACAAGAGCTAGTACTTGTGCATACATCACCGTCGCTTCCAAGTTTGTACGAACTACCGGGTTGATAAAATTAGAGATAGGAAGCTCCATGAGTTGTAGCATTATTGCTACAATACTGGAGCCCACCAGAGGGATACCTCCTTGTTGGTGGATGCCATTTACTTCAGGACCAAACAATAACTCAGGTTGATCATCATTCAAATTCACAGCATCCTCTCCTTCACCTATATTTAATGTTTCAGTGATTTGTGATCTATATGATTCATTTTTCACTAGCTCAGTCAAAGGAACTGATATTTTCAATTTTGCTATCTTAGTCTTAATGTTGAATGGAAATTGAGTTTTGCTTGACTGGATGAGATTTTCCTTAGCAAATGTGGTCTTTGTATTTTTATCTTCTTTTTCAATACTGGGAAATTCAATTGGTGTCTCAGCTGTTTTGTTTTGAATTCTCTTAATTGGAATGGTCTGAGTAATAGTTTCAGTTTGAGTTTCAGATGAAGTTATATCTACAATTTTTGGGCTGGAAGTCTCCTGAGTTCTCCTAGGGAGGATTTGTAGGATTTTGGTCACAAGAGCTTCTGTTATCTTTTTAGTTTGGGTTTGGATTGAACTATTAGTGGGAATTTCAGTATTCTTTTTGCTTTTTAGGTTGTACTGTTTGTGAAACTCATATATAGCATATTCATAGCCTTGTTTAAAGTCAAAGGACTCTCTAGATTCTAATTGCAATTGTTGCAGCATGTACAATTCCTGTTCTTCTTGAGTAAGAAAAACAACATCTTCATTTTTAATCCCTAATAAGTTTATCTAGGTGTCATCCTCTCCCTCATGGTTTTGTGAACCCTCAGCATAGTTTTCCTGGAAGGGTGGTCTAATTTGCTGATCTGGTATAACATTCTTTCCAGTGTTAGGATTCTTCTTGAAGTTGGGGTTTCTTATTGGGGGTGGCTGTTGATTCTCCCATTGAGTTTTTCTTTCCATGTTTTCTAATCTATCCATTATTATTTCTACACTCTTTGCTAAACTATCTATTTTACCATCAAAAGTGGAGGTTTCCTCTTTAATGACAACTCTTTTTATCCTAGCTTTCTTAGCTAATAGATTGGCTTCTACACTAACAAAATTACTTTGCATTTGTTCCAATGTTTCAGGGTTTCTTTCCCTTAATTGGTATGATATATCAGTGTCAAAACCATCAGGGAATTTGATGAGTGCTAGGTTTGGTGGAGGTTTAATATTAGCAGGGATTGCATTGTAGATACTGTTGAACCTAATACAATAATCCTGAACTGATTCATTAGGATCTCTTCTAATGTTAACATATTCAAATAGTATTTGTAGAGGGTTTTTGTTTCTCTCCCATCTATCAATAAACAACCTATGAAAAGCAACTAAATCTGCAATATGATTAGCTGGTAAACCTTTGAACCATTTTTTAACATCTCCTATCAATGTTTGGGAAAATAACCTCATTTGGACATCAGACTCATCAATCTCATGCAGTTCAAAATAGTCATTCATTTTGTTCACATGTTGTTGGGCAGTATATTGACCAGTTGCATAAAAAAAAAAAAAAGATTTTGCTTTGGTAATCTTAGGGCATGGGATGTAATTGGGCTGTGTTGTGCTCTACAACAACCCCCCATTTCATATCATTTTTATTTATAAATATTAACATATGAAATGGGTCCCTTTAAAGATTAATTGGTATCAATACTTTTATTGTTCAAAAGGGTCCGATAATCAAATGAACTCATTTTATAAAACCCTTTTAAAAAAACCCATTTAAAGAAATAAGGCAAATCTTTGTCATTGCGATAAAGCGATCGCATATCGCAATGACATAAGAAATATAAATAAACGACACATTGATTTCCGCCAATGCGATATCGCAATCAGCGATCGGCAATACTTCATGCACATTTTAAAGCGCCCCATGCCATTAGCCCCGAAGCGATGCGAAATCGGCGATCATATATCGACGGTAATCTTTACTTAAGTCTTAATGTGCTCAAAGCTTTTTCCTCCGATGCGATGCAATCGGCAGTCGGCAATCAGCAATATCCCATGCACATCATTAAGGCGCACAGGTCATACCCCCGATGCGATCCGATATCGCTATCGGCGATCGGCGATACACTATATGTGCACTTTATAATCCTCATTCTCCCGACGCGATGCGATAAAGCGCAGTTTTCAATAAAAATCCGTTAAGTGATGGGATATCACAATTCATTCATATTTAAAGCTTGATCGGTTAAGCAGTCATTTACCTGCACTCAACCGCCAAAACGCCCACTGCACGCTTGAGTGAATCATTCAGTCGAATAACGATATAATGGGCATTTAAGGGATGACAGGTTTTAAACGGCCAATTAATGAGATCATAAGTCTTAAAATCTTTCCATGGATTGTGTCCGCGCCCATTTTTAAGGGCTAATCCCTTATTACGCACCTATGCATATGTTCTCATCACTTGCAAGTTTTCATTGCTATCTCTGTATTACGCACATTTGTCTCTCTGTGCAGAATCCATCCGAAAGAGAAAGCTCAAACAAGATGGGGAAGAAATCTAAGAAGACCGCAGGCGCTTCCACTACATCAGCAGCAGGACAAGCTCTTGTGGACAAAAAGAAGGGCTTAATATCCGATACTACATGCACGGGTCTCACTAGAGTTACTTGGCAAGGCACTTACAACCTAATTGAAGCCGAAGAACCAGAAAAGACAGTAACAGAAGCTACTGCGGATCCTACTCGCAAGTCTGATTGTACTCTCAAAGATTTAGCCGACTCTTTCCTTCACAGAATAGCGGCCAGGGAGCAAATTCTCCCATACACAGATGTAGTGCGGTGGGCGATTCAAGAAATCCCAATCTTGGACAGAACTTTCAACACTAGAGATGGGAGAATCTTCGGATCGTTCAGGCCGGATGATCTAAGACAAATGTATCATTTGCCCGAGCCGGAGAAGATATATAATAAAGCATTCCTGGAGAAGTTTGCAAGAGAAAATGAAGTTGAATCCGAACCCATCCGGGATTGGAGACAAAATCCAGCGAAACACAAACACGAATCTTTCGGTAAGTACTCGGTCGATTCTCTTGCTTCTCCTTATTGCTATGCGAGAATAATGATGTGTAGATTATGGGGATTACATGACTCTGCTAATTTTACCATAGAGATGGTTCCTCTAATGGAGGCAGCTGTAAACGGTATAATTATGGATTGGGCCACCATCCTTTCTGACAAATTATCACAAGCTGTGCGTGACTTTAGACATCAGACTATCGTCACAGAAAGGAAAATTCCCCCATTCTATTACAGTGCATATATCTTAGATACACTATGTTTCAATTCTGAATTCCCCGTGCTCAGTTGGAAGTGGACGCCACAAGATCCCACGGCCATCCACATATACCATCAGAAACTATGGAAGTCCTCTTACAAGCACCATCTGTACCAAATCTGCAATGGCTTTATGGTGCCTATTCACTATTCTATTTTTGACAAACCCATTCCCAAGATTTCCTATCAAGCTTCGTTTGATATAAAGGCAGTAGCAAGTTGGTTTGGGGAGGAGAGATTTACCTACATAAGAGTTTTCGGCAGCCAAGCCGACCCACATGTTCTCCCTTTGTATATACCAGACAAGCTGCTAGCAAGAGAAATCGCCTATCAGATTATGGCTGAGAGTGTTACACAAACTCTCAAGAAAGAAAAGAAGAGGGGCTGGCCCTCTTTTCCCTTCAGATGTGGTGTCTATACTCTGCATGATCTCAAACATGCAGAAAAGGAACCCACAAAGCTTCAATCTTTAACTCTGGCGACTATCCCAAACAGGCCATATGATCCAAGCAAAGTTGCCTACAATGCACTGGAACAGGCCAAATTAACAAAATTTGAGCACAAAGAAGATTTGTTTGACGACCTATTCGTTGCAGATGAAACAATAGGTCAAGCTAAAGAACTTGCTCGAATGAAATATAATGATGAAGGGCTAACTGAGTTTAATAAGCTTAGAGAACAGAGGTTGCAAACTCTGCCTCTAGATTTACTAGCAACAACCCTGGCGACATCATCAAGCGGGCCTGTTCGGCAACAATCAAAGGAACCTCCGGTGGTAACAAAGGATCATAAAAAGGAACAGGAGGAAAGGCAGAGAAAAGAAAAAGAAGAAAGGCAGAAGAGAGCACAAGAGGAACAACAGAGGAAAGAGAAAGAGGAACAACAGAGAAAAGAGCAAGAGGAAAGGCAAAAGAAAGAATAAGAGGAACAGCTGAAAAAAGAGCAGGAAAAAGAACGGGAGGAGTCCCAAGCCGAAAAAGAGAAACAGACCACCACCGATGTCAATGTGGACACTACCATAGACCCCAAACTACTCCAGGAATGGAAGCAGTTTCATTCCATCATCAGTGGATTGGAATGTTCAAAAAATGGGAACACTTCCAAGACAAGTGACACACAGGACATCACTTCACCTCAGGTTCCAAGTGGAACCAGCGGCCCACCCATTTCTAAGGATGTTGAGATAATTCCAAAGGACCCCTCTGATCAAATCATTCTCCAGGTAGAAGATATTCCTCCCCTGGATGTTTTCTACAGCCCGAGGCATAGAGCAGTTGTAAAGCGATCAAGGAAAAGACGAAGGACTGATCAACCTTCTATCTTTCCAGAACAAACAGTCACGAGTAATGTAGTATGGAAGGAGGAATTGGACCCCTCCGATGACCTAACAAAGTTGTCACAGTATGCAGAAGCCTATTCCGCAGCAACAATCGACAAGGCATCGGGGGTAAGTCTTCTACTGAAGACTAAGGACCAAGAAATTTTTGCACTACAGGCAGAATTGACCGAGACAAAGCAGAAGGCAGCGCAAGCAGAGGAGCAGTTGCTGGCACAACAACAAATGAACAATCAATTAACCCAGCAATTGCAGGAAGAAAGGCAAAGGATCGACCAAAACACAATCCAGAAACAAAAGGAATTGTCGGAGGCATTGGCACAATTGAGAGCAGCAAATGAGCAAATGATGAAAATGAAAGATGAGCAAATCGCTCAATTATCATCGCAGCTCGAAAAAGCAAAGGGAACTTCACAAGTGGCAGAATTTAGAAAGGAAGCATCACTAATCAACAGTGCATTGATATCCCAGATTAGGCTCCTGTGTCAACAAATCGCTCAGGCAGAGCCATTGTGTGAGCTAACGACATCCATAAATCAGCAGGTAGAGAAGGTCAGAAATGAGTTAGACCAGGCCGAAGAGATCATAACTGGATATCTTGACTGGCAAGATTCCGATCAAGGGAGAGAAGAAAATTTGCCCAAAATTTCAGAAACATATAAAGACATACTTTTCACAGAATGGCACACTCAGGTGATGAAAGCAGAAAGGGCAGCTTCAAGGTGTAAATCAACTTCCAGCAATCTGGTTGATCTAGTTAACAACACTCTCTACTTAGCAAATATGATTTCCCAATGTACACCAGGAAAGATGACGACAACAAATACATTGGAACAATCATGCTATCCTGATTTAGAGGAGAAAGGGAGATTAATCGCTGGGATTAATAGTTTAACTATGGATGCATATTGGCTTTTTCTGATTAAGCCGCACACATAGCGAGCCGCCCTTAAGTGTTTAACAGATGCAATCGGGTGTATAATTCCCGACATTCAGGATGCCACCTATGCTGCCCAGCTCAGTTCGCGTCTCAACAAACCACCTGAAGTAGAGCCAATGCTTGCGACAAGTCAGCTCAGGTTTAAAGGCAAGCAGCCTACCTGATGAATCATACCGCCGATTGCCAGATCGCTCCGGGAAATAGGATCAAAAGTTATTGATGCCAATTAAGTAGGATTTCTGTTTATTAGATATTTAGATTAGTTTAGTATTTATAGACCCTTTCGTTGTTTTGGAAAGGGTCGTAAAGTTTTGTAATAGACTTAAAAGACTGAAGTTTGCACTATTGTGCTTCAGTCAATATTCTTTTATGAAACTGGGCCAATTGTTCTTAATTTAACAAGGAAGCTTCTTTATGCAATTGTGCACTATTGTCGTTGTTGAGAATGTTTTTGTGTTGAAGGAAGAACTACAAATAGCGATTGATATTTGGGAGTGTCAAGCAGCTCATATGGTATTTCTATCTATGTCTGAATTCATTCCTTTTATATGAATTGTTATGTGATTATTCTTGCTATTGTTGATTATATGCGTGCGTTGTAACAACAAATCTTTATTCATTCCACTATTGGATGTTTTACGATGTGCCTTTTCTTTTAATCATGCATGTGACAATGATATAAATGATAAAGTGTGGTAATATCGCCTTAATCGCTTTGCTTAACTATTTAGGCATAGCAATCATGAATAGAATAACATCCATGTCTGTCAAATGGAGTCATCTATATGCCCGTTTATAGATACGGATCATCAAGCGCTGCACTTTAAAAGCTCAATAAGTCCCCGGGGTAGATCATAGTTATTATATTCTTGTCAATAGTTTTAGTTATTCGCTCATCGCTAGCGTAGTTTATAATCATCCATCCATCCCGTTTATCTATTTCTGGGAAACTGGTCCCATTATCCCCAGTCGGAGCCACTATTCCAAACGGAAAAGGAGCTGTACTAAGGTCCGGACCGGGTGGTTATCCCCGATGTTGTTGCAGCGATTTTTCAGGATTCAACATATTTGGCGCTAGAAGGAGGGCCATCAACTGTGAATGGCACATAAGTCAAAACCTATAAACCATTCTAAGAGTAATTCTCCCTCCGAATCCCCTCGATCTTCCCATTTGCATACTGGTTCGCCGGTATCCAAACAAGAAGAAGGGGAATCAACTACCACTGCTCAAACCCATCATACTTCAGAACAATTAAGTCTTGAATCACCTGAAGTCCAGTCTCTTATCCACAAACTTCAGAGCTTCTCGATTTCACCACAGAAATCTGAGGTATCACAAAGCAGTGCGACTTCGCAGTTCAATTTAACTCATCCTCTCACCAGACTTCAGAGCGAAAAACTCGGTATTGAACCCACTGAGTTCCCTTTACCCAAAAGGAAAAAGGCGAAGAAAATTACTGAAGGATCTGATAGTGAAGAGCTTTCATCCACATCCTCCATTGCATCTTCCCCTCTGCAAAGTCAACCATCCACTCCCCCATTACATATTGTTGTTCACCAGGGATTAGAAGCCTCAACATCCCAACCTACTCACTCCTCACCATTATTTTCTTCCCATACATCTGGAATTCCAACAGTAGTATCAACCACTGTTGCTATTATAATGGCAGACCCATGGACCAGGCCAGGTGCAGTCAACATGCCTGCACCATTGCATCCTTTACCAGATGCTCCTGAAAAATGGCTACCTAAATTTAACCCAGATGACGGGACCCAGGCTGAAGAACACATTAATAATTTTATGTTAGCAGTCAACTTGAAAGGAGTAACAGAACAAGATGTTGTTGTTAGACTCTTCCCTTACACCTTGCAAGGATCAGCAGGATCCTGGTATTTTTCTTTACCCTCTGGTTCCATTACCAGTTGGAACACTTGCCAAGAGCAGTTTCTTACCAAATATGGAGATGATAGGTCCTTAGCTACTTTAATAAACGACCTCTCCAATCTGAGAATAGAGCATAGGGAACCAATAAAGGAATTTAATGCTAGATTTAATAAACTCCTGAATAAAATCCCTACAGCTTCCAAACCAAGTGAACAAATTCAAAGCGAATGGTATATTACCGCCCTACCTGCCAATATAGCCATTTTTGTAGACAGGGCTGGGAAACCTACCTTAGCTGAAAACATGAGAGAAGCACTTGCTGTGGAAAAGCGCATCAATACTCTAGAGAAGAAAGCTGCTTTGGAAGACAGAAAAGCCAAAAAAGTCTCATTTAAATAGGATTCCAAGAAGAAAACCCCAAAAGACCCATATGACATGGAGGGTTTGCAAAAGGTCCTAAAAACTTTGTCTAACGAAATGGTTGAAATAAAGAATTAGGTGGGCGAAACCTCAAACAAAAGACCATTTAGGACTTATAAGAAAACTGAACCAAAGCCACCGAATGTCATATCTAACGCAGATTCAGAGCAAGAAGAAGAGGAAGAGGAAACAACCTCACAAACTGATGATGAAGAAGAAGTAGCTGAATGCCACGGAATGTGGGATTTTATACTCCCCAACTCTGATACCGAGAATGAAGAAGAAGCCTTCCCGGTTACTACTAGAAGTAAAAGTACTCCTGAACCTGCCCAGGCAACTTCAAAGAAAAGGAGTGCAGGTGCTACCACAATAAAGGAAAAGGTTCCTCCAAAGAAATCACCTGTAGTAGTTCCCCAAAACCAACCTTCAACTTCTAATTCTCCTTCAACATCTAAAACATTAGTGGTATCCGATTCAATGGAATATAACATTGTTGATGACATGAAGAAAACTAAAGCAAACATAACTATGTTTGAACTTAGTAAATTAAAGCATCAGCAAAAATTACTTCTTAAAGAATTGAATGTTGTTCCCTCTACACCCCTTCCCAGTGCAAAAGCTGCTAATGATTCAGGCCAACCTCCTCCAGGTATGGTTGAAGCTACCGATTCAGTTCTGATTGGAGATAGATCAAATTCTCATACTCCACCCTTCCTGCTAACCTATGAGATTTATAACAGAAACCTGCACAACTATTTAATTAACTCAGGGGCATCATCTAACATAATGCCAGCTTCAGTTTGCTCTAAACTGAACATTGAACCCCAGAAGTCTGCTATTCATATTGTACAGTTGGACAGGACCAAAGTGCAGGTTGTGGGAGAAATTAATTCCGTAACTATCAGGTTGTCTGTCGATCCCAGAGTTGTACAGAGGATTGACATCCTAATAGCCGATATACCTGAATTTTACGGTTTAATTCTGAGTAGGGATTGGTCCGAAAAATTGCATGGGTATATTTCCACTGATTGGTCACATATGTGGCTTCCCTACAAAGGCAAGCCAAATCAAATAAGGATCGATCGAGAGAAACACATGACCCACACAGTTACTGAATTTGAGCAAGAAAACCAACCTGTAGCGTTCAAAAACAACATTTTGGGGAATTATTCGTCAGAGTCATTCTTTGGCAACTTTGTTGCCCAACCATCTCCTTTTTCAGTTAATCATTTTACATCTCAGATTGAAATTTTTTCACAAACTGATAAGTCTAGATGTTTCAATGATGCTGAGAAAAATGTAAATACTTTTGTTAATATCTCTTTATTTTGGTCTTTATATTTTGATGGCTCTAAGTCCAGCGAGGGCTCAGGAGCAGGTTGCATTTTGATTAGTCCACAAGGAGAAAAGACAATGCTGTCTTGTAGGTTAGAATTTGAATGCACTAACAACACAGCCGAATATGAAGCTTTAGTCCAGGGATTATATAAAGCAATCGGCCTTAAAGTGCAATATCTAAAAGTATTCGGCAATTCTGAAATTATTGTTAAACAGGTGAGGAATGCAATTCATTGTCTTTCAAATCACCTCAAACATTATCAATCGCTAGTACAAGATCTTACCTCACACTTTTCAGCATTTAACATTTCCTCCATTCCTAGGTCGCAAAACTCGGCAGCCGACCTACTAGCCAATGTAGCTTCCAAGCTTCTACCTTCTGAAGACTACAGCCTTGATAGATTTTCCGTAGAATTACTTTTTAGGCCTTCAATTCCTGACAATGTCACTAATTGGAGAGTATTTAACCATGATGAAGATATTTTACAATTTCTAACTTCTGAAAAGTCCTATGACGATCAAATTATTGAGGAAAATGACCATGATCTACAAATGAAAGAAACACCTCAGGAAAATTCAATTCCTAAACCAGTGGTAAAGCTCGAAGATCTTTATGATATCAAAGACAGGTTTAAACCTGTAATTAATGCAAAGCTCCAAAGTTCTACCCTTAGGTTTGAATTGATAAATCTAGGTACTGACCATGCTCCTCAAAATATTAATTTAGGATTAGGACTTTCCTTGGAAGAGAAGGAGGCATTCATTAAACTGTTAAGAAAAAACAAACAGGTCTTTGCTTGGAAGTATGATGATTTGAAGACATATGATACATCCATTATCCAGCATACCATTCCTATGCTTCCTGATCAGAAACCGATTCAGCAGAAGTTAAGAAAAATACATCCAAATTTAGAGAGCCAGATAAAGTCGGAACTTAACAAACTTTTGAAAGCCAAGATTATTTTTCCTGTCCGACACTCAAACTGGGTCTCTAATATGGTGCCAGTCAGAAAGAAAAATGGCGACATTCGAATTTGTATTGATTTTAGAAATTTAAACAAAGCGAGCTTGAAAGAAAACTTCCCATTACCTACTATGGAGCAAATACTCCAATCAGTAGCAGGCTCTGAATTGATGTCTTTTCTTGATGGATTCTCAGGATATAACCAAGTTCTGGTTCATCCTGATGATCAACTTAAAACCACATTCAGAACAAAATGGGGAACATATGCGTATCAGAAAATGCCTTTCGGACTTATAAATGCAGGAGCGACATTCCAAAGAGCTATGGATATAGCTTTTAGAGGGTTGATTAATAGAACAATAGTCGTCTATCTAGACGATATTACTGTATTCTCTAAGAAGAGGTATAATCATTTGCATGATCTAAATCAAATCTTTCAGCGTTGCAAAAGATATGGTATTTCTCTTAACCCTAAAAAGTCTTTCTTTGCTCTTGATCAAGGAAAACTCTTAGGTTTTATTGTATCCAAAGATGGCATTTATATCGATCCTGATCGAATCAAAGAAATCTCTGAAATCCCTTTCCCACACAATAAAAAGTCGATGCAGTCATTTTTAGGCCAGATCAATTTTGTTAAAAGATTTGTTCCTGATTTTTCTCAAATTATTTTGCCACTTCAAACAATGATCAAGAAGAATTCAGTCTTTAAGTGGGGATCAGCAGAAAAGCAAGCTTTTGATATAATCAAGCAATCAATAATCAATGCCCCAGCCTTGAATACTCCAAATTTTTCTAATCATTTTACATTGTATACCATTGCATCCGACGTGTCTTATGCTGCAGTACTCACGCAACTAAATGAACACAATTTGGAAGCACCCATTTCGTTCTTCAGCTCAAATCTTCAGGGTGCTGAATTAAATTACTCTGATGTAGAAAAACAAGCCTTTGCTGTATTTAAAGCAGTCAAGCATTATAGACCCTTCCTTTTGAAAACCCATACAAAAGTGATAGTTCCTTTCCCGGCAGTTAGGCAACTATTAATCCAAAAAGAGCTGGGTGAAAAAAGGGCAAATTGGGTCACAGCGCTTCAAGAGTATGACTTAGAAATTAGGCCAGCAAAGATTGTTAGGGGCCAAGGTTTTTGCAGGATATTGGCAGGAGCATCCAACATTCCAGAATCAAGCGATACAGAGCAAACTGAAGAAATCAATCAGATAAGTGTTACTGATTCTGGATCTCAATATGCAGATTTAATATTTTATTTAAAGAATGGTTATGCACCTCCAAATTTGTCTTACAAAAACAAAAGGGCCATTAGGTTAAAAGCGAAGAATTTTACAATTATTGATGACGTGCTTTTTAGGCAGAATTATGATTCTATCTTGTTAAGATGCCTTGAGAAACCTGAAGCCCAAAAGGTTTTGCAGGAGTTACATGATGGACCAGCAGGAGGACATTTCGGAGCTGACACAACAGCTCACAAAATTATTCATGCTGGTTACTATTGGCCTACTCTGTTTAAAGATGCCCACGAGTATGTAAGGAAATGTCTCAATTGTCAAACTGCTAGTGGAAGACAACGTAAATCAGCTTTCCCTCTGCAACCAATCAACATTGAACAACCATTTGAGCAATGGGGATTGGATATCATTGGGGAAATCACTCCATCGTCTTCAAAACAACATAAGTATATCCTTACTGCTACCGATTATTTTACTAAGTGGGTTGAGGCAATCCCTTTAAAGACAGCAAATTCTGAAGCAATCATTGAATTCATAGATCAATTCATTATTACCAGGTTTGGTGTCCCAAATGCTCTTGTTTTTGATAATGCATCTTACTTTTCAGGCAATGCTATGTTTGATTTCGCTATTAAAAGAGGATTTAAGTTAAAATATTCTGCTAATTACTATCCCCAAGGTAATGGTTTAGCGGAGTCTACTAATAAGAATCTGATTAAAATCATTAAGCGAACTATCGAACAAAATCAGAGAAATTGGCACAAATCCTTAGTGTTTGCATTATGGGCTGATAGGATAACACAGAAAGCTTCTATTGGAACTTCTCCGTTTAATCTTGTATATGGAAAAGAAGCAATACTACCCACGAATCTTGTTATTCCTTCTTTAGCCCTAGTGCAGTTTATTGAGGAAAGACCTTCCTCTTCTATTCAGTTTAGACATGACCAAATTCTAAAATTAGAAGAGGAAAGAGAAAAAGCCAAGGTTATCCATGCCAAACATCAGCAAGTCATCAAAGCAGCTTTTGATTCAGTCTCATCCGGTTCAAAACAATTCCAAGTCGGTGATTTAGTTCTGAAATGGGACAAAGCCCATGAGGACAAGGGTAAACACTCCAAGTTCCAGAAGTTGTGGCTTGGACCATTTCAGATCTGTGAAAAGATAGGCCATTCAACCTTTATATTGCAAGATTTATCAGGTTTGAGAGATTCTCTCCCTGTTAATGGCCTTATCTTGAAGAAATTCTTTAACTGAGGAGGTAACCCCTTCTCCTTTCATTTCAGTAGGATTTTATAGTTTGTAGGATTTTTAGAAAATAAGGTTGTGAGATATCTCCCATTGACCTTTTGCTGCGTT
The DNA here is from genome assembly GCA_031772625.1 of Pinus tabuliformis. NCBI lineage: Eukaryota > Viridiplantae > Streptophyta > Pinopsida > Pinales > Pinaceae > Pinus > Pinus tabuliformis. The sequence goes on from CM062815.1 coordinate 1,062,387,780, forward strand.
TGAAAAAGTTGTCCCACAGAACTAGTATGAATATTTGCTTTTAAATAATAGAACTTTTAACCAAAAAGGATAATTTCTAGGAAATTAGATATCATTGTATTCTGAAACCACAGTTCAAGCTTTGTCAACTCCTCTCAAAGCATAGAAGTATTGTAAATCATTTTCTGTTTTCAAATTGGTCTCGAAAGGTTATCAATATCAAGATAGAAGCCAATCCAATTTCAGCATCTTCAACTCTTACCCTGTCGTCCATTTACTCTTAAGGAGAAGATTGTTCATCCCATTCACTAAAGTTTATGATTATTCAGAGTATAATTCTAAAATATAAGATATTAAAGATAAGAGGTCTTATTACAAGCCTGCTTACCATGTTCATAGGGAAATAGTTTATCTGACATTACCAATACTGCAAACCAAAACAGGGTAATGGCTTGAAATTACAAGACAAGGGGTCTCATCACGAGCCAGCTTGTTCAGTTAGACTACTACCAGTGAATGGCATTGTCAATAGCTGGCCACCAAACCAGGACAATGGCTTTTTATCTTATCAACAACAAAATGAAGTACAAAATATGAAAACATATTTTAAATTCATTCTGTTAATCACACTCTTAATTGGATGGGACAATGGACAATCACATGGTTAAAAGGTATCCCTGTCGAAACTATAGATGTTTGCTGGCAGCAGAGGCTCTACCAATGACATATGAGTTTACTATAAAAGCTGATTTGGAAAGGTATTCTATTTTATCATTATAAACCAATAAAGGCCTATTTTAAACTTAGAATGTATTTATTTTCTTAAAAAAGAGGAAGTCAAAAAAATAGTTTCATTTTTCTCAGAATACATAGAAATCTAGTTATATTAGAATTTTCCCCTTTGATTGAAACTCTATTTTGAAAAAGCTTAAGTATTTCTATCATTTCCAGAGATAACTGGTTCTTCCAGCGAATCGCCAATTGTTGTGCTCTACAACAACCCCCCATTTCATATCATTTTTATTTATAAATATTAACATATGAAATGGGTCCCTTTAAAGATTAATTGGTATCAATACTTTTATTGTTCAAAAGGGTCCGATAATCAAATGAACTCATTTTATAAAACCCTTTTAAAAAAACCCATTTAAAGAAATAAGGCAAATCTTTGTCATTGCGATAAAGCGATCGCAAGATCGCATATCGCAATGACATAAGAAATATAAATAAACGACACATTGATTTCCGCCGATGCGATATCGCAATCGGCGATCGGCAATACTTCATGCACATTTTAAAGCGCCCCATGCCATTAGCCCCGATGCGATGCGAAATCGGCGATCGGATATCGGCGGTAATCTTTACTTAAGTCTTAATGTGCTCAAAGCTTTTTCCCCCGATGCGATGCAATCGGCAGTCGGCAATCGGCAATATCCCATGCACATCATTAAGGCGCACAGGTCATACCCCCGATGCGATCCGATATCGCTATCGGCGATCGGCGATACACTATATGTGCACTTTATAATCCTCATTCTCCCGACGCGATGCGATAAAGCGCAGTTTTCAATAAAAAGCCGTTAAGTGATGGGATATCACAATTCATTCATATTTAAAGCTTGATCGGTTAAGCAGTCATTTACCTGCACTCAACCGCCAAAACGCCCACTGCACGCTTAAGTGAATCATTCAGCCGAATAACGATATAATGGGCATTTAAGGGATGACAGGTTTTAAACGGCCAATTAATGAGATCATAAGTCTTAAAATCTTTCCATGGATTGTGTCCGCGCCCATTTTTAAAGGCTAATCCCTTATTACGCACCTATGCATATGTTCTCATCACTTGCAAGTTTTCATTGCTATCTCTGTATTACGCACATTTGTCTCTCTGTGCAGAATCCATCCGAAAGAGAAAACTCAAACAAGATGGGGAAGAAATCTAAGAAGACCGCAGGCGCTTCCACTACATCAGCAGCAGGACAAGCTCTTGTGGACAAAAAGAAGGGCTTAATATCCGATACTACATGCACGGGTCTCACTAGAGTTACTTGGCAAGACACTTACAACCTAATTGAGGCCGAAGAACCAGAAAAGACAGTAATAGAAGCTACTGCGGATCCTACTCGCAAGTCTGATTGTACTCTCAAAGATTTAGCCGATTCTTTCCTTCACAGAATAGCGGCCAGGGAGCAAATTCTCCCATACACAATGTAGTGCGGTGGGCGATTCAAGAAATCCCAATCTTGGACATAACTTTCAACACTAGAGATGGGAGAATCTTCGGATCGTTCAGGCCGGATGATCTAAGACAAATGTATCATTTTCCCGAGCCGGAGAAGATATATAATAAAGCATTCCTGGAGAAGTTTGCAAGCGAAAATGAAGTTGAATCCAAACCCATCCGGGATTGGAGACAAAATCCAGCCAAACACAAACACGAATCTTCCGGTAAGTACTCGGTCGATTCTCTTGCTTCTCCTTATTGCTATGTGGGAATAATGATGTGTAGATCATGGGGATTACATGACTCTGCTAATTTTACCATAGAGATGGTTCCTCTAATGGAGGCAGCTGTAAACGGTATAATTATGGATTGGGCCACCATCCTTTCTGACAAATTAGCACAAGCTGTGCGTGACTTTAGACATCAGACTATCGTCACAGAAAGGAAAATTCCCCCATTCTATTACAGTGCATATATCTTAGATACACTATGTTTCAATTCTGAATTCCCCGTGCTCGGCTGGAGGTGGACGCCACAAGATCCCACGGCCATCCACATATACCATCAGAAACTATGGAAGTCCTCTTACAAGCACCATCTGTACCAAATCTGCAATGGCTTTATGGTGCCTATTCACTATTCTATTTTTGACAAACCCATTCCCAAGATTTCCTATCAAGCTTCGTTTGATATAACGGCGGTAGCAAGTTGGTTTGGGGAGGAGAGATTTACCTACATAAGAGTTTTCGGTAGCCAAGCCGACCCACATGTTCTCCCTTTGTATATACCAGACAAGCTGCTAGCAAGAGAAATCGCCTATCAGATTATGGCTGAGAGTGTTACACAAACTCTCAAGAAAGAAAAGAAGAGGGGCTGGCCCTCTTTTCCCTTCAGGTGTGGTGTCTATACTCTGCATGATCTCAAACATGCAGAAAAGGAAGCCACAAAGCTTCAATCTTTAACTCTGGCGACTATCCCAAACAGGCCATATGATCCAAGCAAAGTTGCCTACAATGCACTGGAACAGGCCAAATTGACAAAATTTGAGCACAAAGAAGATTTGTTTGACGACCTATTCGTTGCAGCTGAAACAATAGGTCAAGCTAAAGAACTTGCTCGAATGAAATATAATGATGAAGGGCTGACTGAGTTTAATAAGCTTAGAGAACAGAGGTTGCAAACTCTGCCTCTAGATTTACTAGCAACAACCCCGGCGACATCATCAAGCGGGCCTGTTCGGCAACAATCAAAGGAACCTCCGGTGGTAACAAAGGATCATAAAAAGGAACAGGAGGAAAGGCAGAGAAAAGAAAAAGAAGAAAGGCAGAAGAGAGCACAAGAGGAACAACAGAGGAAAGAGCAAGAGGAACAACAGAGAAAAGAGCAAGAGGAAAGGCAAAAGAAAGAACAAGAGGAACAGCTGAAAAAAGAGCAGGAAAAAGAACGGGAGGAGTCCCAAGCCGAAAAAGAGAAACAGACCACCACCGATGTCAATGTGGACACTACCATAGACCCCAAACTACTCCAGGAATGGCAGCAGTTTCATTCCATCATCAGTGGATTGGAATGTTCAAAAAATGGGGACACTTCCAAGACAAGTGACACACAGGACATCACTTCACCTCAGGTTCCAAGTGGAACCAGCGGCCCACCCATTTCTAAGGATGTTGAGATAATTCCAAAGGACCCCTCTGATCAAATCATTCTCCAGGTAGAAGATATTCCTCCCCTGGATGTTTTCTACAGCCCGAGGCATAGAGCAGTTGTAAAGCGATCAAGGAAAAGACGAAGGACTGATCAACCTTCTATCTTTCCAGAGCAAACAGTCACGGGTAATGTAGTATGGAAGGAGGAATTGGACCCCTCCGATGACCTAACAAAGCTGTCACAGTATGCAGAAGCCTATTCCGCAGCAACAATCGACAAGGCATCAGAGGTAAGTCTTCTACTGAAGACTAAGGACCAAGAAATTTTTGCACTACAAGCAGAATTGACCGAGACAAAGCAGAAGGCAGCGCAAGCAGAGGAGCAGTTGCTGGCACAACAACAAATGAACAATCAATTAACCCAGCAATTGCAGGAAGAAAGGCAAAGGATCGACCAAAACACAATCCAGAAACAAAAGGAATTGTCGGAGGCATTGGCACAATTGGGAGCAACAAATGAGCAAATGATGAAAACGAAAGATGAGCAAATCGCTCAATTATCATCGCAGCTCGAAAAAGCAAAGGGCACTTCACAAGTGGCAGAATTCAGAAAGGAAGCATCACTAATCAACAGTGCATTGATATCCCAGATTAGGCTCCTGTGTCAACAAATCGCTCAGGCAGAGCCATTGTGTGAGCTAACGACATCCATAAATCAACAGGTAGAGAAGGTCATAAATGAGTTTGACTAGGCCAAATTTGAGGTAGAGAAGCAAATTTGCCCAAAATTTCAGAAACATATAAAGACATACTTTTCACAGAATGGCACACTCAGGTGATGAAAGCAGAAAGGGCAGCTTCAAGGTGTAAATCAACTTCCAGCAATCTGGTTGATCTAGTTAACAACACTCTCTACTTAGCAAATATGATTTCCCAATGTACACCAGGAAAGATGACGACAACAAATACATTGGAACAATCATGCTATCCTGATTTAGAGGAGAAAGGGAGATTAATCGTTGGGATTAATAGTTTAACTATGGATGCATATTGGCTTTTTCTGATTAAGCCGCACACACAGCGAGCCGCCCTTAAGTGTTTAACAGATGCAATCGGGTGTATAATTCCCGACATTCAGGATGCCACCTATGCTGCCCAGCTCAGTTCGCGTCTCAACAAACCACCTGAAGTAGAGCCAATGCTTGCGACAAGTCAGCTCAGGTTTAAAGGCAAGCAGCCTACCTGATGAATCATACCGCCGATTGCCAGATCGCTCCGGGAAATAGGATCAAAAGTTATTGATGCCAATTAAGTAGGATTTCTGTTTATTAGATATTTAGATTAGTTTAGTATTTATAGACCCTTTTGTTGTTTTGGAAAGGGTCGTAAAGTTTTGTAATAGACTTAAAAGACTGAAGTTTTCACTATTGTGCTTCAGTCAATATTCTTTTATGAAACTGGGCCAATTGTTCTTAATTTAACAAGGAAGCTTCTTTATGCAATTGTGCACTATTGTCGTTGTTGAGAATGTTTTTGCGTTGAAGGAAGAACTACAAATAGCGATTGATATTTGGGAGTGTCAAGCAGCTCATATGGTATTTCTATCTATGTCTGAATTCATTCCTTTTATATGAATTGTTATGTGATTATTCTTGCTATTGTTGATTATATGTGTGCGCTGTAACAACAAATCTTTATTCATTCCACTATTGGATGTTTTACGATGTGCCTTTTCTTTTAATCATGCATGTGACAATGATATAAATGATAAAGTGTGGTAATATCGCCTTAATCGCTTTGCTTAACTATTTAGGCATAGCAATCATGAACAGAATAACATCCATGTCTGTCAAATGGAGTCATCTATATGCCCGTTTATAGATACAGATCATCAAGCGCTGCACTTTAAAAGCTCAATAAGTCCCCGGGGTAGATCATAGTTATTATATTCTTGTCAATAGTTTTAGTTATTCGCTCATCGCTAGCGTAGTTTATAATCATCCATCCATCCCGTTTATCTATTTCTGGGAAACTGGTCCCATTATCCCTAGTCGGAGCCACTATTCCAAACGGAAAAGGAGCTGTACTAAGGTCCGGACCGGGTGGTTATCCCCGATGTTGTTGCAGTGATTTTCGAGGCATCAACAGGCTGGTAAAACCAAAGGTGCATATGTATCTGCCATGGCTGAGGTTTTAGTTTGGTTGTGGGGCAAAGTGGTTGTGCTAGAAGAAGGACTTGAGATGGGTGTAGATGAACTAGATGAACTTGAGATGTTCGGTTGGAGAGGAAGTTGAGGAATAACTGGTTTAGGGGAATGAACTATGGTGGATATTATTGGTGAGGTGGTAGTAAATGAAGGTGTATTTACAATATTTGAAGATTCTGTAGAAAGTTCAGAGGTAGCAGCAGTGACGGAAGCTAATTCAACTGATTGTTGAAGATAAGCATCATCTATATGGCTTATCAAGGTTGAGTTTAAAGCTTCTAGTTTATCAAAAGTATTCAAGAAAAGATGATCTAAATCTGGATGTATAGGCACCTTTTTTGACTCAATGAATTGAATGAAATCAGGGTCTATTACAGTTTCATGAATTGAATTTTCTGATTTGTTTCTAAACAAAGAAAGCTCAAATGACAAATCAAACTGAATGTCGTCTAAATTTGATAATTCCTTGGGGAGTGAATTTGCTTTAACTAACTGGCTACTACTTGCTTGAGTTTCTACCTTTTTTGGTTTTCTTAAAATTCTGTTAGGGTCATCAACTATTGTAGCAAGGTTTGGATCTAGATTTTCCCTAGTATAGTGAGTCTTTTTGGGAGCTAGAATTTTAATTTTTTAATTGTTTTTTGAAACTTTTTAACAACAACTTCTTAAAATGACCTTAAGGGGCAAAATATGAGATTTAAGATTTCCTTAAAGTTTTATTACACTGAGGATCGAGTCCCTAGTATGGTTGCCAATATGTTATCACTCTAAAATTTCTATTGAGTTGTTAGAGAAAGAAATGATAGAGGTAACCATAAACCTACTTTGGAGATTAGGATTTAGTCTTCCTAATGCTTAGAGAGGGCTCTCTCTTTATGATTTAAATTTGTTTAGTTAATTGATTTTAGGCTAGTTATGATTGTACTTGGGTTTTGATTTGGATTTGGTGGTGGGATCACTTACTTAGATGGATAGAGGGGTGTCTTTTACCATTGGGCTATGGGGTCAAATTTCAAGCAAACAGGATTGGATCAAGTTCTAAAAATAGTGTCTATAGGGCAAGGTAGCTAAGTTACTTCAAATCTCAACGCTGGATGGTGAAGTGGTTTTCAATTGGATCCAAGGAGCAATTAAGGGTTCCTTAGACTGTATTTTGAATGAAGTGAAAGAGGTCAACCGGGATGGGAGAGAAATTAAGGATTCTCAGATTCGGATATCAGAAGAAAACATAAAAATTATTAATTGTTCAAGACAAAGTGTACTTAAACAAATTCTGAAATAAATTTCTAGTTAATTCATTCACTTTAGATAAGATTTAAGTTTGTGAGATACATAAGAAAATATCAAATTTGACAAAGAAAATACTTCACTGTAATAGCTCAACACATGAATCCTGTAATGCAATCTGTTTATTACTCAATCCAGTCTGCTGACTTGGAAAAAATTAGTACAATAACCCTTAGTTTTATGATCAATACAACTCTACAAATGTATAGCAATCCACACCACAATACTTCGAATTATGAAGTATTTATATAAAAATAGTTTACAAAATATCCCAAACTGTCTTAGGAATTAATCTAGGAGAAAGAAATATCTTCATGCAAGAAGATAAAGAGAGATGTTCAATTGTCTTATGTTGTCCCTGTTTATTAGGTTGTGCTGTCTTTATGCTCTGATATTTTGCTTTTTATTCTTTGCCTTGTTGTTGGTCTTCATGTTGGCTCTTCTTTGTATTTTGACCTTTCAACTAATACACTTTCAACTGATACTCTTTTACCTGGCTGATCTATCATTTTCCTTTTATTGTGTTGTTTTCACCCTTACTGTACATTTTTACATTTTGACTGTGTATTTTTATAGTAATTCATTCAATTTCTCCCATGTTTCTACATCTGGTAATTGGATATTTACCATTTCCTTGTAGATTTCATCTGCCTCTGTGTACTTGGTAAAAGTGGGTTTATTTACAAAAAGGTGTTTTACCTCATGTTGGAGGTAAAACAAGTTCTCAAAGGTATGATATAGGACCTTTCCAGTAGGCATCCCCTTTATAGAGGAAGTATTTACCTGATCCTTTTCTACCTCTCTTATTCTCCTATTGTAATCCTCCTGTGGAATTAATTTATCATTTATCACCAAGGGATTGGGTAGACCCTTCTGCCTCAAAACATCAAACTTTACCATGAACATTTCTATAGCTAGTTGCATGGTTTGGCATTTGTCCTCAAGGTTTAGCATCAAATTTCTCTTGGTGAGCACCTTCTTAACCTCCAATATTGTACCTGTCCTGTCAGCAATGTCCAATTCCTGCAATTCGTACTTGTTTTTGGAGTTCAAGAAATGGATGATTCTAGTAGCTTCTTCTGGCATGTCTCCCAGTTCAGCCTTAAACTTCTGAATGGCTTATGTAACTTCTTTCACTAAGTCACTTTGTTAAAAAATTACTTGAATGGATGGCCAAATATCATTGGCAGAGTCAATAATATTGGCCCATAATTGTTCCTTAGCTTGGCCAAGTGGCTCCTTTAATGTTAGCTCTTTCTCTAAACTCTTTATCCTCTCATTCATCTTGGTTGATTTCTGTACTTCTTCTTTGTGCATAATCTATGCAAGATTGTTATCATTCTCTAGACTGGTTATCTTTTCCTTAAGCTTGTTTATTTGTGTGGTCTGAATGGACATGTCTTCCATTGCCTTGACCAATTTACTAGCCTCATCACCTAGCTGAGCTGCTTTTGATGTCGAACATGTTGCTGATGTAGATGATGTGGAAGCTAGGAGAGCTGTAACCAGTGGAGTTGTAGGAACCAATGAAGCTGCCAAGGTGGATGGTACTGTTGTGGTAACTGTTGGAATGGCAGTGGTAGGTGCAGTCTCAAGGTTGACATGTTTCAGCTATATCAAGTTGTCTAACTCTTTTTCCATCTCTTTCAACTGATTATTCAATTGTAAAACGAGGTCCATCATTTCCTCTTGATGTGTTTGGCTCTCAAGGACCTCTTTTGTCTGTGGCTGCTCTGAATCAGGAAGTTTCAGTTGTTTTTTGAGAGCAGCAATGTCCTCATTATTTTTCTTTATCAACTTCTCAGCAGCCTTGATGCCATTGGGATCATGTCCCAGCTCAATGACCAAGTCTTCTAGTGACTTGATTCTATTGTCCTTGGCCTGTGAGGAGGCCTTTTCCAACTTGTATTGTTTAGTGATATTGTCCAATGAACTTTGCAACTTATGTACAGTCATAGCTTTACCTGTCAAGGTGGAATAGATCATCTCACATGCCTGCGTATGAAACTCAATTTGGTCAATGTGATGAACATCCCTAGCCAAAACCTCAAAATATTTTTTCCTATAGTCAGCTGATGTTTGTGGTTGCTGGACTATAGGTTGCATGAATAACATCTACATTTTTCCTATTTTGATGTCAAAGGCTGACATCAACCTGTTTTGATTTGCAAGTGTCTACTTGAAGTATTGAGCATAAGTCTCAGCCTTCAGCTTCTCATTCCTCAACTTAATTCCTTTATATATGTCCTTGATATCCTTCTCTTTATCCACAGGCCTGGTGAATGAAGAGACCTAAACACTGAGCTATCTCTCAATAAGTTGATTATTTGATGTTGAGGGTTGGTGAGTTTCTCCTAAAGGTTTTGGGCCTTTACTCCTTTCCACCATTGTATCAGTGTCAGTGATTTCCACTGAGTCAATGGTGTCCTCCTATTCAGTTACAAGATTAAGCTTGGGCCTCTTCCATAGTTAAACTAGAACATTCTTCCCTGGTTCTCTTGGCATTCCTATCTTCATTTGCTGGAGTTTGTAAAAGATGAAGAATATTCATTTGATCTCCTAGTTATAGAACCTGCAAGAAGGAACTTGTATCAATCTGTTTTTCTACATCAATTAATGTATTCTCTACATCAACTACAGTGTTTCCCATGTATACCAAAGTGTTTCCCAACCATTCTGATTGGTTGGCAAATCTCTTTATGTCTGGCCTGGGATGATGAATGAAAGGGCCCAATTTGACCTTAAGCCTTAGTTTATTTATGACTCTTTGAGGGTCATATTGCCACATAAAACTGTTCTTAAACATCATCTGCTGCAGAATCTTATTTGCATCTGGTCCAACTTCCCTATTGTTACAAATGAAGGGGCCCAATTGGTTTTTCATTTTGAATTGATTTTTCTTCTTGCCTTCCAGGAATTTAACTTCATGAGAGTTGATTATCTGCCTAAAGTACTCTAATGCAAATATCCTCATGGGGAGGTATTTGGGCAGTTTGTAGGGGGCAAGTTGGCATCCATATATCCTTATTTCTGTCTGATTCTAGTACAGATACCAGTCTCCCACTTTACTGTTCTTGGCCAACTGTAAAAATCTTTTGATCTCTTGACTGATTATGGGCTGAGGGCTACTAGTTAGCATATTCATAACTGGATGGACAAATGAATCAATGAAGTCCTTGTAAGTAAATATAATGGAGTACTTTTGGATCAAGGGTGTTGAATATATGATTGATCTTGGATTTCCTTTGGTGTCCAATTTCTGAATGTTGATAGGTAATTTGTCTGACTAATGATATAAAACATGTGAAACAATACAGATGAGTACTTGAAGACTCTCTCAGTAGGTAGTCTGATGAATTGTTCATGCATCTTATCTTCTATGAACTGAGCATAGCTGTAAATTACAGCAGGAGACTTGCCTGGGCTAAAGATGGAAAGGAAAGCAAGGACAACCTCATCCACATGTTCATCTGTAGTGTATCCTAGAATGCAGGAGAGCATGGTTATGATTTGTCTGCCTCTCTCAGAAAAAATGGTGGCAGCATATGGAGGACTTTCTGTAGGAGTATGAAACTCCTCTATGATGAAAGTTTGGAAAATTTGGGCTATTCTAAGAAAGTCTAACATGGTATAGAGGTCCAGCAAGCCTCCAATAGAAAGTGGGGTCTCCTTTGGGCTTGGTTGGACCTGCAGCATTTGGTTAATGGATTCTGCAGTGATGGTAAACAAAACTTGCTGGTAAGGAGTGACAATGGCTCTTTGGTTGGGAACGTAGCAAGCATGACAGAAGTGGATGATTTCTGGGAATGCGTGTACTTCTGGAAAAAAATACTTGGAAAAACTAGACTCCCAAAGGTGAATGTCATCGTTTTGTTTTAAAAAATTTCCTTACTCTAGGATTGGAGCTTTAGAAGGTAGGTAGGGGAAGCAGTATCATTAATTTGAAAGTCTCAGTCTGCTAAGGCAAGGTGGTCAATGTCCAAGTGAGGGGTTTGCAGAGGTCTCACGTCCAGAGAGGTTTGGGAAGCCATGATTGGGTTTTCAGATTTGAATTAGACTTTTAGTCGTTTCATGAGTGAGGTGCAAAAGTTTTGGTACAGTGGGAGGGTAGTTACAGTCTTTACAAGGGTTTGGGAGGTAGAAAAAATCTTTTCTTCAATTTTAGGAAGGCTTATTTAATTAATTCAATTAATAACCACTCAATTAAACTGTGTGTTTTCAAATTGAAGGGTCGTTCTGGTTTTTCCCAAGAATACCTAGAAATTGGCAGTCTGGCTTGCAAACTGGGTTCTGTGGTAATTTTAGAAAGTATGGCTTGCAAACTAGGTTTTGTGGTAATTTAAGAAAGTATGGCTTGCAAACTGGGTTTTGTGGTAATTTCAGAAAGTATTGAGGCTTCAACTGTCAACTGGATGCTTCAATTTGGTATCCAGAGCATCTTCAGGCGGCAGAAGGTGGTCAAATTGGCCACGGAGGTTCAGGGTGTCGCAAATGGCTAACCAGCAGTTTGCAGTGAAAAATGAGCGAAAAGAGAAATTTGGGGATTTTCGGCCTTTTAACGGGTAACGTTCACATTTTGGCGCAGAAATTATAAATGAACAATGGGCAGTTTTCGGCTTAGGCAGGGAGGTGGTTTTCTGGGCCATTGCACCACTTTTGGAGGGCGGACAATATTTTTCGCGAGCATGTGATGTAACCTGGTGCCGCCACGTAGCAGAACAGTGCCCATGCAAAACCTCGAATCTCGCATGCTCTTGGGACATTATCGGTCGAATGATGAATCCACACGATATGGTTGTACACCGTTGGATCTGGAGATAGGAGATCGGAGGCCTATCGCACAGTTAAGTTGCACGGATGGAATTGGGAAAGTGATTTTGCAGGGCCCAAGGTTTAATTACACAGAAATGTAATTAATTAGCGCATAATGTCGGGTTTTTTAATATAAGCATTGGGTAATAATGTGGGACCATGGGTTATGTGGCGGGGTTTTTTAACCGCACCAAGGGTTGGTGGGTTAACAAGGGTATCAGGGAAATGTGAAGGGGGACGTTAATTAGATAATGCGGGGGCATACTAACTTAGGATAAGGGAGCTTTGTGGGTTTTGAAGGGAAATAGGGAAATTAATAAGGGGGGAAAGTAATATTTGTAATGGGGAATGGGTTTCACACTAGGGAAAGGGGTTTTTAGGAAGGGGGATGATTTTTGAAGGGTAATTTCTAGGGAAATGTGTGAAACTAAGGGGTAAAGGTCAAAATGAAGGGAAAAAGGGTATTTTATAAGAAATGAAGGGGTAATGGGGAAATTATAAAATAAGTATGTGGGGGTGTAGTGAAATGAGGGGAAATTAGTAAACAAACTTGGTAAATGTCCTTTCTTTCTCACAATTCCTCCTACACATGAAAAACAGGATTAAGCATGACAAATGTGCTTTTGACTTAGCAACCTTGTGCATTTGCAAAATTTCTTCTACCTACCCTTTATTTACCCTAACATTTTTTCTTCATTTCAATGGGTGCATTTGAGCTTGCTGACCCTTTATTCCTTTTCTTTTGATAAGCACACTATCTAATTCTAACCTTATAACTTCCTATGGCTCATATTAAACTGATGAGCTCATTTTTATTCTCTGCCTAACTATTGATCTGCCAATTTTAAACAGTTTGGCTAGATCTTTATTCTCTATCTATCAACATGAAAATTAAAGCATGAATGAGTCAAGATTAAGCTATTTGACCATCATGGATTGTGGCATTTCTGGAACACTGCACACAATCTTATTTTACAAAGTAAAGCAATGGTAGTGGCATTTGAATTTGCACACTTTCATGATCTATTTCTATTTCTTTTTGGTGTTCATATTTTCACTTTTTTAATCTTTTTTTTTTTTGTCCTTTGATTATTCTTTTAGGACATACCGTCTTTACTTTTTTTTAATATGGAAAACATTTTGCAGAAAGCAAAAGTATGAACAATATTACAAGACTAACCATAGCCAATTCAAAATTATGAATCCTATTATTATAGGACCCTAACACAAGTCATAGGTGAACTGGCTGAGTAACGAAAGAGGCACATCATGGAAAATACGTGGCCTAATCAGATGCGATCACAGGAATGGCAGGGAGATATTTTCCTCAACCATCATCCATTTTTTCTTTTGACTATTATTCTATATTTCTTTCATTTTCAAGAATGGAATCAAATCTGATTGTAATCATTTTGGGTAGCAGAACCTTCGCACGCTGAGACATCTAGTCAATTAGATAGTTGGAGCTTAGCTGAGATATTTTGTAACTATTGTTAAAAGCTCCCCCTCTCCTTGTAAATAGAGGGAAGAAACACTTAACAAAGGTTCCTAAATTCTACATTCGAGAGGCCCTCTATTTGCAAAGAAAGTGGTTCCACTTTGGTTCAATTTGCCTGTTCACGAGGTTCTTGGGCTGATACAATTGTTAATTCTAATGGACTAGTGATTTGGACTCCATCTTCAAATATTAATGAAGAAGTTTTGTTGATTCCAATTGGAGAAATGCACAGTATGTTTTCCCCTTTGTATATCACTTCATGTATGTCTTTCCTCCTCTGAGATTGTGTAATGAAGCTGTTGGTTTCACTCTCATTCATGGTTGTATGTTTGCTGCTAAGTAGTAAAAGTACTTGTGTTATTTGAGAGCTACAGTACCTGTATGTAAACACAGATTTATTTTTGCTAATTTGTAACAAACATATTTGTGAGGCATAAAGCTTGAGACCTTAATTCGCACTCCACTTATTTTTCATTTTCATCTCCTCACTCTTCCACATTTCTGCTATATATTCTTGCTTAGGATTGTGTGTTTTGTCTAGCCCTCTGTATCAATTCCCCTCCTTTCCTTCCTCTTGTACATCTATACTACAACAATAATGTTAAGCTCCATTGTAACATCCCTGGTAAAAATTCCATGTAATAAAAGTTAAAAACAATAACCACGGTCGATGGGACACTTATTCCCAACTGAATGTTGGGCAAGACATCCTAAGGGCTGTTCATTTGGTTTATTATGGCTAAGGAAATTAGCAAAGGAAATGGTTAAGGCTTTTGAAAGGTAAAATGGAATTTTTGGCACAATTATTTATGAAAATAATGGAAATTAGGAGAAAAAGGAGGTGAAAGGTCATAGGTTGCATGTGAGGAGGAAAATAATGGAAAATAAAGAAAATAGAGGCCTCATTGATAAAAAGGCTTCTGAGGATCAGTTGGTAATCTTTTTTCAATTCAATTTTGGAGCTTTCTCAATGTTCTCTCTCTTTCTCTTTCTCACTCTTGGACACTTAGAGTTTTCTTAGAGCACTTTGGCATTGGAGCAAGAAAGGAAATTAAGGCAAGAGAAAGCAAAGATCAGGCTGGGAAAGCCAAGATCAAACAGCTACAGTAGGCTTCATTGTAATCATAGACTTGCATGTGTATTCTCCTTGCTATATTTGGCATGCATGGGATTGCATGTAGTTCTTTTATATTATGGCATGGTTTTGCCAGGTGTGATAGTGTTCTTCAGTCTAGCCTTGCTATTTCCTAATAGCCTTGATGATATGGGTTCTCATATTCGGTTAATGTGGGATGTCCAGATTGGATCTAAGCTGAGTCAAGTGGATCTTTGAACTGAAAAAAACATGGCCTAGTGGTCCCTGAACTAGACTATGGATCACAGTAAATCCACTGGCCTAGTAACCCCTGTATCAAACCATGGGTTGCATTAAAGCCAAACTATGTGCCTCGGTGGGCCTAGGAATCCTTATTGGTGAATGGCGGGATATACGATAAAGCCAAGAGGTGAATTTTTCTCTTCGTTGGGCCTAGTAGTATCAAGATTGGATGTACGGTAAAGCCTGAACGGTATGTCTCGGTGTAGGTCCTAGTGATCCCTGGATCAAACTGTGGATTGCGATAAAGCCTAAGAGACTGGGAGGCACCCAAATTCCTCACAGTGTGGGTAGAGAACTCTGGTGGCATCCATGCTTGTTGGTGTTTTTTTTGGTGTGTTCTATGAGTCCCACATTCATGCTTGGAATGTGGAATGAGGGTGATGGCTGAAGAGAGACTTGGCTTAGCCAATCTATGGTCGGGTGGAATGTGGAGTCCCATCTCTGGTTGGTTTATTGCATTCATTAATGAGAAATTCATTCCCTTGATTTTCATGTGTAAATGCACTGATGTATAAGTGGATTTTATCGCTGATATGTTTATGATATTTATGTCCGTATTATGTTGGTTATATGTATGTTTTATGACAATAATTGTGTATGACTCTCAGCATGTTTTTACTTGTAATTGAATGGATATGGTATCTATGGCCTAATAAATGATAATGCAGCAAAGGACATGAGGGAACAATGGTTCATAGCAATTCTCAGATAAGTATGAGATCCCTACACTTAATTATGTTTTTTATACATGTAGGTTACATGTTGATGGTACGTTTGACGAAATGATTGTCATGGCTAGTAGGGGTCTAGTTAAGGTATTGTTCAACTTATTACTTTTACATCATTGTTTCCCTGTATTTTTACTAATTTAAAGCTATCACTCCATTATGGGCAGTGACCTAGGCTTTGGGCCTAAAAAATTGGCTTAAATCCTGGGGTCTCTGGCACATAACTGGAAATTTTAGTCTCTGATTGCTGACAGGCAAGCCTATGTGACTGACTTTAGGTTTCTGGATGCTCTCTTGCCTATAACATGGGAGCGACTAAAGCCTAAGATGTCCAGAACACCATTGGGACCCAAGGACAGGCTGTCTGAGTGGTTGACATGTCTCATGAGGGTTCTGAAGCTAATGTTGGATGATTGTGTGTGACGTTCTCGTTGATTGAAATTCCTTAAGATCACATAGGAGATCGAATCCAATCATAGTATCCTCTCATCTCATGTTTACCCCAGTTATCTAGTTACTTGGGTAGACGTGGGAGGAGGGTGTTACAGAGTGGTATCAGAGCATGGTTCACACCTTGAACTGGAAGGGTGGTGTGTGTTGGTCATGCATGCATGTCAGTTGCATGTATGTCTTTTACACTTGCATTCCATGTGCTTGTTGCATTTGTTGGATGATTGATTATGGTTGTAGTATGGTTGCCATGTTGAATTGGATGTTGATTTTGTGGAATTCATCGTCATGAGTATATGGCCAGTTGCACATGGTTATATGTTGCTTACATCTTGATTTTATGTCGCCTACTTACATCCTTGTATGTTAGGATACATTCTTATAGGTTTGGATACATGTATTAGTCTTGTAGGTTGATTACAAGAATTGGTCGTTTATGCTCGACTACATGCATTTATGCATATGTGTAGTTGATTTGGCATTGCTTATGCATGTCGATGGTTGCATGTGGCAATGTGTATAATGGAGTAATTTTTGTTTTCATGCATGAGATCATAGCATGCATTAATGATATGGCTTTGCACTGATGACTGGACCCTAACTAGAGTGATGTTGTTGATACATTCATTGTGTATGTCTATATGTTGTTATGTTTATGTTATGTTATATATATATATATATATATATATATATATATCACGTTGATTTGGTGATCTTGCAGACAAGGTATCCTCCTCGAGCTATACTAAGGTATTTTGATTTCTTGTGATTTGGCTTATCTAACATATTTTGCATTGCAGGAGAAGTATCAAAAGGCTAGCAAGGTGGTAGACTAAATAGAAGCTCCCTATGCATTAGATGAGCAGCGTGGTGCGGAGAACACTTCTAATTTGGTAGATACGTTGAGGAGATTGAAGGAAGAGATAAGGAGTTGTAAGGCAGATAATGACCGCATCATACATGCATAAGAGAAACAAGTAGAGGTTAATGCAATACTTCTTCAAAGTTTGTTAGAATTGCAGTGACAAGGGTCGCTTTGGATCAGCCATGGACAGGAGGATAGAACTAATGGGCAATATGGTAGTAGGTCTCCTGGTAGACATAGGTTAGATAGATCTGATATAGTGAGAGATGATATTTTTTTGGACACTTTGGATACGAGGGGCAATGAGTACATGTACTATTCTAGTTCTAGTTCTGATAGACATCATGATCGTCATCGTTATCATCCTTACATGAGGAATGATAGGGGATACTTTCCATATGAGTTTAAGAAAGCGAAGCCACCTACTTTTGATGGAGATGTGAAGAATCTGGAAGATTCATAGGTTTGGATACTTGGGATGAATAAATTCTTTGAGTTGCATGAGTACACAGATAACATGAAGGCCAGAATAGCTATCTTTAGCTTGAAAGGTAAAGCATACATGTGGTGGGAAGATGTTAAGCGAGAGTTCAAGAGGATTTTCAGGAAGAAGTACTTGTAAGAGGTACTATGATAGTAAGGCCAAAGAATTCTGTGAGCTAAAGATGGGATCAATGACAAATGAAGAGTACACGACCAAGTTTCTGGAGCTATTGAGGTATGTACCATATCTTACTGATGAGAAGGAAAAAGTTCAAAGATTTGTCAGTGGTTTTCCATTAGAATTTAGAGATCGGATTGCGTATGATGAGTCTTAATCACTTGAGGAAGTTATTGGAAAATTGAAGCATTGTTATGAACAATCAAATTGTAAGAATGAATCTCAACAAGGATGGAAGGGAAAAGACAAAGGTAGAGGTAAATGTAAGCCTAAGAGAACAAGGCCTCAAAATGCAGATGGGAAAGAAAATATGGCACCACAAAAGAAGTTTAATGCAACTATACAGGGACATGGGTCACAATAGCAACAACATAGAGGTGAGGGACTGGTTAGTTGGAGTGTTGGACATGTGGAGAGGAGCACTTTAGGAGAGATTGTCTGTAGCAGCAGGGTGGTAGGTCTCAGATATATAGTGCACATGAGGTGAAAACTATTGGGGATGTTGGCCAGAGTATTCCTCATATTTAAGCAGCAGTGGAAAACAAACAGGCAGAACACCTAACATCTATCATTAAGATGGACTGTAAGCTTTGTGATCAAGTTATTTCTATTTTGATTGAACCTGGATCTAATTATAGCTATGTTAGTCCTGACTTGGTGTATAAGAGTTGTTTGAGTAAGGAATTTCATGCAAAGTCCTGGTTAGTGTAGTTGGATACAGGTACAAAGAAACGATTTCATTAGTGGGCAAGAGCTTGCGCATTTGACTTGAATGGTATGTCTACCGCAGCACATCTAAATGTATTACCGTTGGGATCATATAGTATGTTGTAGGGCATGGATTGCTTGTATCTTCATATAACCAAGGTAGACTGCTATGATAAATCTATTGAGTGCGTTGATGACAATGGGGAACCAAGAGTCTTGCAGGGTAAGAAGAAAACCACATCAGTTAGGATGGTGACAGCTATGCAAGCAAAGCATAGCCACAGGAAAGGGTGTATGTTACTTGCAGTACACATTTCTAGTGATAAGGGTAAGGAGATTGGGGATGCAGATGTGTTGAGCACGTACCCAATTCTACAGTAGTTTCAGGATGTATTTCCTGAGGACATTACGGAGTGGCCACCTCACAAGGAGGTAGAATTTTCTATTGATTTAGTGCAAGGGGCAGCTCCAACATCAAAATCTCCTTACAGGATGAGCACACATGAGTTGGTTGAGATAAAGTTGTAGTTGAAGGAAATGTTGGACAAGGGATACATTAGGCCAAGTGTATCACCTTGGGGCGCATCAGTATTGTTCATGAAGAAGAAAGATGGATGGTACTCTGAGATTGTGCATCGATTACAGGCAATTGAACAAAGTGACCATCAAGGATAGGTACCCTTTGTCGAGGATTGATGACTTGTTCGATTAGGTGAAAGTAGCAGCAATGTTCTCGAAGATTGATCTGAGATCCGGATACCATCAGGTACACATCAAAGAGGAGGACGTTTACAAGAGTGTGTTCCCGCTCAGGTATGGGCATTATGAGTTCGTTGTTGTTCCATTTGGCTTGACTAATTCTCCAACTATATTTATGTGTTTGATGAATAGTGTGTTGCATTCATATTTGGATAGTTTTGTTATTTTGTTCATTGATGATATACTTATATATTCTAAAAATGGGGAAGATCATGCCGATCATTTAGCATCAGTGTTGAGGTTGTTGAGGGAGCATCAGTTGTATGTTAATCTCAGCAAGTGTAGTTTCTTTCAAAGTGAGGTACACTACTTGCGACATGTTGTCGCCAAGGAGGCCATTGCATTAGATCCAGAGAAGATAAGGGCCATCATGGAGTGGGTAGCTCCTAAGAGTGTGGATGAGATGAGATGTTTCATGGGTATGGCAGGATATTACAAGAGGTTCATCAGGAGTTTCTCGCAGATTTCTTATCCTATCACATCATTGCAAAGGAAAGGTAATAAGTTTGAATGGACAGAGGAGTGTGAGGTTATCTTTAAGCAACTTAAGCAATTGTTGACACATGCACCAGTGCTACAAATTGCAGATACAAACAAAGAGTTTGTAGTATGCACAAATGCTTGCAAGAGAGGGCTTGGTGGAGTCCTTATGCATGATGGACAGGTGCTATGCTATTGAATCTTGGAAACTAAATGAGCACAAGCAAAACTACCTGACACATGATCTTGAGTTAGCAACGATCATACATGCATTGAAGATGTGGAGGCACTATCTTCTTGGTAGGAGGTTTGTACTTATGAGTGATCATATTGGGTTGAGGTATTTGTTTGACCAGCCGAATCTGAATGCCATGAAGGCTAGATTGTTAGCCACGACTAGTGAGTTTGATTTCAAGATCAAGTACATCAAAGGTAAAGAGAAAAGGGTTGTAGATGCTCTCAACAGATGGGTATAGGTAAATCACTTGGAAGCTATGAGCTCCTATGGGATAGATCTACATGATAAGGTCTTGCAGGCAGGTCAGTAGGATGTCAGGTATACAGAGATTGTGCACAGGTTGCAGTAGGGTGTTGGTACATGTACAAGTCCTATTATAGGTACAAGTGCATGTACAGGTGTAGGTAAATGTACATGTAGTGGTACAGGTACATATGGCAATATAGGTATAGGCACAGGTACAGGTATAGGTACAAGTGTAGGTGCACAGGTTATGGATTATTGCCTTACAATGGATGGATTGGTCAAGTTTAGAGAAAGGATATATGTACTAGATAACAGTGAGCTCAAGAAGGTGACCTTGAGAGAGTTTCATGCAAATCCTTATTCAGGTCACCCAGGTTATCAGAAGACACCAACAACAATGAAGAGATTTTACTATTAGCTGAATTTGAAGAGGGATGTAACAGAGTTTGTGGCGAGGTGTTTCGACTATTAGTGAGTGAAATAAGAGTGTAAACATCCAGGTGCGCTTCTACATCTGATTTCAATTCTAGAGTGGAAATGGGAGGTTATTTCCATGGATTTCATCACAAGGTCACCAAAGACAACGAAGCAACATGATTCCATCATGATCATTATAGATATGTTAACAAAGGTTGCATATTTCATTCCAATGAATTCTACGTTCTCAGCTAGTGATGTGGCACAAGTATTCATCAGAGATGTAGTTAAACTATATGTTGTTCCAAGAAATTTTGTGTCAAACAGGGATGCGAAGTTCACTTCCAAGTTTTATAAGGATTTATTTGTAGGTTTGGGCATAGAATTGGCCTTCAACACAGCTTATCATCTACAGACAGATGGATAGACAGAGAGGGTCAACAGGATATTGGAGGACACCTTGAGGATGTATGTGATGCATCCGCAGTGGAAGTGGGAAGAGTATCTCCCCTTAGTAGAGTTTTCATACAACAACGGTTATCAAGAGTCACTGAGGATTAGTCCTTTTCAGGAATTGCATGGGCATAGTTTTAACATTCCTATCAGTCAGAGTGATCCGGTTAGCAGGGTATTGATTGGACCAGATATGTTGGGAGACATGGAACAAGAAATGCAGGTGATCAAGAAGAATCTAAAGGCAACACAGGATAGGAAGAAGAGTTATGTAGATAGGAATAGGTTGTTCAAGGAGTTATAGGTTGGGGAACAGATGTACTTGTGCATCAAACTGAAGAAGATCCCCTTGCGGATTGGATCATGTGCCAAGCTAGCACCACAGTTTTGTGGACCCTTTAGTGTCACTGAGAGGATTGGGCCAATAGCCTATCGCCGACAGTGAAATTCCATTATGTTTTCCATGTATCTTTACTTAAGAAGTATGTTAAGGATGTTGATCATGTGATTGACTGGTATTTATTGCAGGTGGAACCAAATGGAGAATTCCAGCCGAAGCCTCAGTGTATATTGTAGAAAAAGATGCTCATGCTTCGGAACTAAGCAATCGAGCAAGTTAAAGTGAAATGGAAGAAATTTAGGCCCGATGAAGCCACATGGGAGATGGTGGATTAGATGCAGGCTATGTATCCTTCCTTGTTTGTCGGTTGAAGCAAAGCAGTCTTGATATGGTGTTTTGGTATATGCTTTGATATGGTGTTCTTGGTATATGTTTGATATGGTGTTTTGGTATATGCTTTGATATGGTGTTTTGGTATATGTTTTGATATGATGTTCTGGTATATGTTTTGGTACATGTTTTTGGTATACATTTTGGTGATATTACTATATGTACATATGTATATGGATGTAAATATCGCCATGAGCTATGTTATAAAATTCCACTAAGCGGTATGGGTGTCATGTCATTATGATTATGTTGTCATGTTACTATGCTATCACGTGGTTATGTTATCACGATGCTATGATGTTATGTGGGTTGGCACTCAATAGGATGATCGTTGTAAATATTGTAATGGGCTATGTTATACATCTCCAGTATGCAATATCTTTTCATGATGTTTCATTTTGAGCAGATCTTTCATTGTAAATATTGCATCTAACTATGATATAAATATCCATGAGTCGTATATCTTCTTTCATTGGGTTGCTGAGGTATATGTGTGATTAAACACTTAGGATGGTGTCCCCCAAGGGGGAGGGTTCTGTAATAGCCCTGGTGAAAATTCCATGTAATAAAAGTTAAAAACAATAACCATGGTCGATGGGACACTTATTCCAAGCTGAATGTTAGGAAAGACATCCTAGGGGGTGTTCATTTAGTTTATTATGGCTAAGGAAATGGGCAAAGGCAATGTCTAAGCCTTTGGAAAGGAAAAATGGCATTTTTGGCACAATTATTTATGAAAATAATGGAAATTAGGAGAAAAAGGAGGTGAAAGGTCACAAGTTGCATATGAGGATGAAAATGAAGGAAAATAATGGAAAATGAAGAAAATAGAGGCCTCATTGATAAAAAGGCTTTTGAGGATCAGTTGGTAACCTTTTGTCAGTTAAGTTTTGAAGCTCTCCCATTGTTCTCTCTCTCTCTCTCTCACTCTTGGACACTTAGACTTTTCTTGTAGCACTTTGGAATTAGAGAAAGAAATGAAAAGAAGGCAAAGAAGGCAAGAGGAAGCAAAGTTCAAGTAGGGAAAGGCAGGATCAAGTAGATACAACAGGCTTCATTGCAAGTATCGACTTGCATGTGTATTTTCCTTACTAGATTTGGCATGCATGGGATTGAATGTGGTTCTTTTCTATCATGGAATTAGTTTTTACAAGTGTGACATTGTTCTTCAACCTAGCCTTGCCATTTCCTGATAGCCTTGATGAGATGGGCTCTCATATTCGGTTAATGTGGGATGGTTCGATTGAATTCGAAACTGAGTGGGGTGGATCTTTGAAGTAACAAACACATAGCCTGGTGGTCCCTGAACCAGAATGTGGATCATGGTAAATCCACTGGCCTAGTAACCCCTGGATCAGACTGTGGGTTGTGGTAAAGCCAGATTGTGTGCCTGGGTGGGCCTAGGAATCCTTTCTGGTGAATGGCAGGATATATGGTAAAGCCAAGAGGTGTATTTTTCTCTCTGTTGAGCCTAGTAGTATCGGGATGGGATGTAGAGTAAATACAGGAGAGTATGTCTCAATGTAGGGCCTAGTGATCCCTGGATCAGACTGTGGATTGCGGTAAAGCCTGAGAGACTAGGAGGCACTCAAATTCCTCACGGTGTAGGTGAAGAACTCCGGTGGCATCCATGCTTGTTGGTGTTTTTTTTAGTGTGTTCTATGAGTCCCACATTCATGCTTGGAATATGACATGGGGGTTTTTGGATGAAGAGAGACCTGGCTTAGCCAATCTATGGTCGGGTGGAATGTGGTAGTCCCATCTCCGGTCGGCTTATTCCATTCATTAAAGAGAAATTCATTCCCTTGATTTTCATGTGTAAATGCACTGATGTATATGTGGATTTTATGGTTGATATGTTTATGCTATTTTTGTCCCTATTATGTTGGTTATATGTATGTTTTATGACAACAACTATGTATGGCTCTCAGCATGTTTTTACTTGTAAATGGATTTATAATGTATCTATGGCCTAATTGATGATAATGCAGCAAATTACATGAGGGAAAAATGGTTCATAATGATTATCATATAAGTATGAGATCCCTACACTTAATTTTGTTGTTTATACCTGTAGGTTACATGTTGATGATATGTTTGACGAAATGTCTGTCATGGCTAGTAGGGTTCTCATTAAGGTCTTGTTCAAATTATTTATTTTGCTTCATTGTTTCCCTGTATTTTTACTAATTTTAAGCTATCACTCCATTCTGGGCAGTGACCTAGGCTCTGGGCCTACAAAAGTGACTTAAATCTCGAGGTCGCTAGCACAGAACTGGCAATTTTAGTCTATGGTCGATGGCAGGAAAGCCTATGAGAGAAACTTTGGGTTGTTGGATGCTCTCTTGCCTATACCATGGGAGCAAATAAGGCCTAAGATGTCCAAAACATTAGTGATGCGTAAGCACACTCGACCACTATTACCCACCCACCCCAATCCCCGAGGGAAATGACATATTTCTTTATATATGTTGCGGTAGTTGAAATCACCTCTCCCTCGACCTCACCATATGAATAGTGAGTGACCCCTAAGAAGTAAGGGCCCTCCGGGTCCTCGTTTTTGACATGTCTCCTAAGGATTCTGAAGTTGATATTGGATGACTATGTGTGATGTTTTCGTTGATTCCACTTCCTTAAGGTCACATAGGAGGTCGAATACAATCATAGTAGCCTCTCCTCTCATGTTTACCCCGATTGGCTAGTTACTTGGGTAGATGTGGGAGGAGGGTGTTACATGCATATTGGTGTGCGTTGGCCACCAGAACCAAGACATTTTTCTTTGAGATTAGCCATACCTATCAGTGTTTGTTTTCTTGAGTTTACCTTGGCAAAGGGCTATTGAACCAAGCCCCTGAATTATCTCTTTTCAAAATACGTGACATATGGAGTGCAACAAAAATAACTATTGATAATCTTCAAAAGCACTCTTCTTGGATGCCCTAGGCACTGATCTCCTATCAACCAAGGGGTTTTCTCTAGGAGGCTTCTATATCTTTTGAAGCACTTGTGTGATAGGAGATAGAAAAAGCTAAAGCAAATGGGCAGTATTGCCATATATCAACATTGCTATAGGAGGTGATACAGAGACATGGTGTTGTGGCAGGATGTGCATCACTAGATAGAACACAGTCCTCACTGAAAGGGAGTGTTAGTTTCTATAGCATCAGATGTGTTCTAGCCACGAAATTTAGTGGAAAAGCTAGAATACATGAGATCTCTAAAACCCAAAAATAGTTTATGGAAATTCCACCTATAGATGACTTAATTAGATTATTAACCAATTTTTTTAATATTTCCTAAGTCTAAACTTAGGAAAGCTGATTAATTAATTAAATCAAGGTGCGAATTATCTAGAAACGCACATGGATTGATCCATAAATGATCTGAGCCATTGATTAAGATTTAATCTTTATCGTTGGAGTCCCAACATGAAGATATAAGAAGGCATCGATGTGGTGATGGAGAAAACACCATAGTCACTTGGAAAATTTGATTTTCCAGAGTAGCAGTAATCAGTTGCTGGAGAGTTCGAGCTTTAGTGATGAAGCAAAGACAATGAGGGGCAGGGAAAGTGAGGCTAGAGGAATATTTCCAGATCTAGTAAGTGTATTTGTAGAGAGGCATAAGAGTCATAATGAGGCTGACGTAGGGACTGCGTAGTAGCCTCTAAAGGCAGTTTGATTTGCAAATTCAGGAAGTCATTTCAGTGCTCCAGTGATAGAAGAATCTTGCAGAGGCCGGGAGAAATGTTTCCAGAGTCAGTGGAAAACAGAAAAAGCAACTCATATTGAGATCTAGGTCGTACAAATTAGAGCCTGCGTAGAGCCCATGTAGAGGGTGACACAGGGAAATTCATAGAGGGTTTCAGAGGCCAGTCTTTAGTGTCAGGTTTGCCTGTGCAGTGAGGAAAATTACTAACTAGATTTTTGCTAGTATTTTCTCCACAGGATACCGAGATTTTGGCATCCAGATTATTGTACTCAGAACTTCTCACTATTACTTAATAATAAAAACCCTCAGTTGTTGCACCAATTTTCCCAATTTGGGATTTTCTGGGGACATTTGTCCAAAAATAACAGTATCACTTTATGTGTGTGTGTGTGTGTGCTAGTATTTTCTCAGTTTCCAGCATTATTATTTCCGCAGTGTTTTATTTGTGAACATTGCTGTTAGCCTCCTGCTGCAGCAGGTTAATCATCTTTCATGATCAACATTTTTACATGCCAAATATGTCGTACTATGCATGCTGCAATGCTCCATATTTGCTACAGATGACCAGAGAAGTATCCATGAAGGTGTGCCAGTTTTAATACCACTGCTGTGTTCCATTTTTTGATGGGTTGATCCATTTTGATGAGTTTTTCAGTTAAGGGAGGGCCAAACAACTTAATCTTGGCTTCCCTAGGTTTCAATTTCCTATTGTAGAATATAGAGAAGGAATATCTGTCCAAACAGCTTAATCTTGGCAGATTTGTAGATAGGTAGAGAAACAAGGGTGCTCAACAGTTTAATCTGAGCCCCTGGCTGAAATAAGTGTAGAAGTAGATAGGAGCACAGCAAGAAGAAAGAGTGAAAAGTTGGGTATGCTAGTTCAAGTGCACCCAAACCAAAAAATAAGAGAAAATGCTAGGTGAGTAGTTCGGGTAGGTAGCTTTGTGGTTGCAGAATCATGGCTTGTGATCCATTTCATATTGTCAAGTGTTATATCTATCATATCACAAGTTGAAGGTGGTTTTTCAGTTGGAGGACTTCAAGCGAGGCATGTCTAACTTCCCCTTCCTCCTCTTTCCCCAAATCACTCACAACTTCCCCTAAAGAGGTCAAGATCTGCTTGATACCTCTTAATTTCATCATTCTCCATATCATCTGCCTTGGTGGAGATCTGCTTCACTCAAGGAATGTTCACACTTCTTCTATCAGTCATTTTCCCCCATTGATAGCCTAAGACATCATTCTTAGTGCTTTTTCTCATCATTATCATATTAACTATTAATTTTACTATGTAGCTCCCTATCTATTTCCCCTTCCCCTACTAAACTATGTATATAACTCCCCTATATACTTATTCCCTCCCTCTGGTTGAAAGATAACCATATACATCCTCGGGAATTGCTAAGTTTATCAGAAACTCAGCAAGAACCCTCATTGACCCCTCCAACCATCTTCCAAATGCAAAAGGACTCATTCCTTTGCATAGTTTACGTTCATATGTATAAAAATCATCCCTTTGGCCTTGGTTGGCCTTTATAAGGCATGAAACCCTCTTTGGCCACTAAACCCCTCTCAAAACCACCTCACTTTCCTCCTAAGTGCCTTTGGACTCCTTCCAAGGCATAAGAATACAAAAACCATGAAAAACCTTCACAAAATGATAAAATTCTCCCTTTTTGGCTATCAGACCCCTTCCGATGCCTTAGAATCCATCCGAAACACCAAAGGCTACCCCTCCGAATTTATTTTTCCTTTGCATTTTAATAAAATGCATGCTCCGATGACAAAAGGATCTATTTGTTCCCCCTCTGATGCGATATCGCTATCGGGAGGGGGAAGTGGCATATAACAAGCATATTTGGAAACCCTCCGAAGACATGTGCCCTCCCTCCGACGCGATATCGCTGTCAGAGGTCGGGCGATATAATGTGTTAACTCTATGTTGCATTGCCGAAAGCCCGGGCCGGACCCGATTTCAAAAATAATAAAGGGCTTGCAAAATCATTTCGGGTCCGCCATATTTCGGCGATTCTATGTATGCCGTCCCCCGGTCCTTCCGACTGCCGATCCGCCGACGGATCCAGGACCATTGGATCGGGCCCCAGATCTGACGGCCCAGATCTTGTCGCGCGGCCCCCCACTTCGCATCGCCCCATATATTGCTCCGATTTGGCGGAGCCGATGAGTTATCAAATGCAGTGTTAAGGGTTTTCGGGTCCGCGGACCCATTCCACTGTTAAAACCGCCGATTTGGGTTCTGCCGATGGGTCGGACCTGAAATAAAATAAAGAGGGCCTGTATAACTTATCGGGTCCGATGGGTTTCGGCGTTTCTATGTGGCAACCCCATGACCCCGCTGATAGCGAATTGCCGAGTTAATCTCAGCCGCCCATTCAGGCCCAGAGATCAACGGCCCATATTTAATCGCATCACTCCTATATGGCTCCGACCAGCGGAGCCGAAAAGTAATAAAGTGCAGCATATAGTATATCGGGTCCTCTCACCCATTTTTACCAAATCCGTCGATATGAAAGCTCCGATGGGCCGGACCCGATCTCCATAAAGAAAGGGCATATAAGCATTTCGGGTCCGCGGCATTTCGGAGGTTTTATGTGTTGGGACCAATGGTCCGCCCCGATGCGATTTAGCGCCAGCCGTTGGATCGGCCCGCGCCAGATCCAACGGCCAGGATTTAATGATTGCTACAGTGTCCACTTAAGCGCCAAATTTTCACAATTTCGCAGCGTTTTGAGAGCATTTTCATATTATGATAAAATGGCCATTGTTTAAGGTTTGTGCGCAGCGCTCCCGCCCGCCACAACCAATAAGGGAAATCATACATCCTTAAGCCATTTAGGATCGCTCCAAGCCCGGTTTTGCTCCAGGGGGCCAGTCTCGGCCTCGGCACAGTCAGCAACACTTTTTCCTCCTGATTGCACCATTTTTCAAAGTTTAAAGCTAGTTTTGATCGGCCAGAGCGCCGATAGCATTCCAAAGGCCACGGGAACCTTTGTAGCAGTTAATTTTGCATTAAAGGGCAGAAAAGGGGTGATTTGACAGCGTAAAGTGTATCAGAGGAAAGAGAAGGCTCAAGTGCATGTCAAAGGGTATCAGGAAAGCGACAGACAGTATCAGTATTGCGGATTCAAAGTAGATGAAGGCAGAAAGGCCCCAGTAGTTATAGCAAAGCATCATTGAGCTGTAATGGCTCACCAACTCACAGATTTTGGCCATTTAAGGCAACAGGACCACTTGAAGGTAGATTAAAGGATTTCAACGCGGATTTATGACAAGTACAATGGTCCTAGTCGCATTTTGGAGCAGCGCTGCTTCCTTAATTACGCAGTTATCACACAGAGGACAGCTCGTGGCTCAAGGCACTCTTTCAGTCCATTTTTGAAGCTGCAGGACCATGTGCAGCCCTAAAGAACCATTTTGATGAGGCTGCTCCCTCATGCGCAGCCGTTTTAAGTTATTTCATGCATTTATTTCCAGCATAGATTAGGATCAATGACATTGACTACACAGATCTCTTTTGATCTGTTTTCAGAGATATTTTTGAGATATTTTTCCCCCTTGAAAGCTGTTCAAGGGAAGTCTGTAGCTATTTTTCTTTATATACCACCCTCTGCATAGTTTTAAGGGTTGGTTGGTCGATAACTTCCTCTCTAGACTTGCATTGTATTTTCTGAGAGTCTCTATAATCAAAGATCGCTGGAATGTTTGGGAGATGAACTGACTGTTATGTTTTAATGTCTGAAGAGTGACTATGGAATCCTAACGCTTCTACATAGCCCAATAAGTGTTTCTTATCTCTGTTTACAGTTTATATGAGTTTATGCCATCATTGTTTCACTATCTAAATAGCAGAAAGAAAGAATAGTTCAGAGCTCACTTAGCTGTATTCTGTTCTCAATTTTTGTGATTTATCTATGTTTTCCTCTGAATTAGTCCTAAATATGAATACTGATTTGCTCATATTTACACTAGTTCCTTCATATATGAATGTTGTTTAGGAATCCTTGATTGCTCCTATATAATGTTCATTCACCTTCCCTCTGTTAGCATAATGAGAGCTACTTAGTTGCCTTTCATTCACTGACCTTCATTCCATCCTTATTCCAGCTTGATATTGTTTTATGTGTAGCTATCCTGCTCTGTATTCCTCTTGTGACCAAGAAAATGCAACAGCAAGCCTAATCCACGACTCCATGCCCAATGGTTTGAACTTCTCACACTATGCATCCCAACTCTGTTTGAAAGAATCCTCCATCCCACCGAGATCAAAACAAAACCCAAGAAAATCATAACTAGCCTAAAATCAACCCAAAACAAAGCTAAATCCTAAAGAGAGAGCCCTCTCTGACTACAGGTAGGCTAGGACCTGCAGTCCAAAGATTGGTTTGTGGTTACCTCGGCCGTATCCCTTTGGGAGTCAAAAGGGACAATCTGAGTGATAACAGTTGCAATGTAATTTCTTCAGTATTTGTTGTAGCAAATAAATTGTTAAATTAATTAACAATTGGGAGAATAATTTCTAGTTATTGCAATAGGACTTCAGTTAAATGGTCTCAGAGCATGAGCGATCAGTCGGGAAGCTCAAAAGCGAAAGAGGGAATTTCATTGTTCAATAGGAGCAGCAGGCCAAAATTCCTAGAGGCAGCGCAATCCATTACCAGGCAGGCCGAGTTGCTTGGGGAAGTTCATTTTTTCTAGTGAAGAGTGGCAGAAAAATTTGATCTTCCAGATTGAGTGATTCCAGCAGGCAGAGGGAGCAGCAGCAGCTCAATTTTTCATTAAGAATATTCCTTGGTTGGATGCATAGGTTTTACAGCAGCAAAATCAACGTCAGGTGGAAGAGAAAAGCACACACAGTAGAGGGAAATTTTCTCTCAGGGAACTTCAAGTCTCAGAAGTTTGATTTTTCCACAAAGATTGGTAGTAGTAGCTAGCATATTTGTGCATTCCAGAAGGGAGTGTGAGTAGTAGAGAAACAACCGAGAAGAAGAGGGAGTTTTCAACTTTATCAGAGATGTCCACAACAGGGCTTAGAGATCAAGATAGGTTGGATGGAACTTGCAACTATGTCATCTGGAAGGCTAGGATATCTTTCCTTATCAATGAATATGACCTAAAAACCTACCTAGATAATGTGGTGGTAGTTCCCTAGGATGCATACCAACTCAAGGAATATAGGAAGGAAATGGTGAAGGCGTAGCCGTTGATCCTAGATGGAGTCGGGGATCATATAGTCTCACATATAGTGGCCAAGGGAACGACTAAAGAGATGTGGGATGCTCTCAGCACGCTATACCAAGGTACTTCCGAGGAGTAGAAGATGTTCCTGGAAGAAAAGTTGAGATGCATCAGGATGCAGAAGGGGGAAGGCATATATCCCTTCCTCACCAAGATTTAGGAGGTATAAGACCAACTTGCAACTTTTGGGGAAGCACATCAACCTTCAGAGCTATTAAGATTGGCATTAAAAGGTGTCTTGAATGATTGGAAAGTCTATATCCAAAGTATATTGGGCAGAGACACACTACTAGGATGGGACAGGATGTGGGATGACTTGCAAAAAGAGGAGTTAAGGCAAGCTTTGCTAAAGAGCTCCATCAGTGGTAGCAGTAGCAGCGGATTGAAGGGTGTGAAGGAGGAGGAGAATGTGGCCCTCACATCAAAGGGTCTTAGTCAAGGGCAAGGGGAGCAGAAGAAGAAGAAGAAGAAGAAGGACCTATCTAATTTTTCTTACTTGTATTATATGATTCTACATCTAGTTCACAACAAATACATCAAGTATTAGAGAGATATTCCTAAAAAAAATCATTATTTTCTCCTTTCCAATGGAAAAACATAATTTTCCCAGTAAAAATATATATGAACAAAAATATTTCAAAACATATAATTTTTTTTTTTAACAAGAACGGTTGATTTTTATTTAGAGAAGAAAGGGTGGGCGTGAGCCAAACAACCACTATTACATTGATTTTCAGCTATATGATTTCTTGTTGTTCAGAATCATCAGAATCTGGCTTGATCCATTGGGCAATCACTGAGAACTGGCTTTTACAATTGATTCTTATGTGATTACATAGAGATCCTTGATTAGTGCATAGGAACCTAAAAACAAGGGAGACAGCTAAGAATCCTATTCTGCTTTTCTCTGATAGGATAAGGCGAACCTGACAGTGCCCAAAATTGATTCCTGTAACTTGTCAGACTGAATCCTGTGTTTATGAAAACAATGCTGAGCCGATTCTTTATCTCAATGCTTGAGTGTTGAATTCTTGAGTGAAGGTTGTGTTAGCAGTGTCTAGCCCATTATGAGGTTCTTCTTGTGATGCTGGAGCAGCAATTTATCATGGTCGAGCATCATCTACATTCATCATCGTTAATCAGTGTTTATCAGCATGAATCAAGGTCGTGGATCAGCAACATTCATCGGCGTTCAAGTGTAGTTCGGTTGTATGTTGCCTACGTTGAGTTTTGGAATTCATGGAGACTGAATCATTGCATAAGGATGGCGTAACAATGATTTCCTTGTTCTTGCACTGTGTTGTGACCATCAACAACCCCCCCTTTTTATTAGTGTTAGCAATAAGATTAATAAATGGGGACCCTTCCAAAAAATCAAATCTTAGCTTTTAAGGTTGCCTTTTGTTTTTAGAATAAAACAAGATATCAAAATGGAACTTGCTAAAACATGTAAATTTACCTTTCCATAATCCAAGTGCATAAAACATCACAAACTATGAGTTTCCTTATAAAAAGTGCTACATGACCATAATACCTAAGAAAAACCTTATAACAGAAAGTCTTGAACGTTAAGAAAGATTTCAAAAACCGCTTTAAAACGATATTATCGCATCGCAAAAGGTCATGGCAAGCATCCCTTATAAAAGTAACTCCTCGAAAATGAAATCCGTGAGAATGCGAGATCACAAAGCTTACAACCCAACCTCATCGCATTGCAAAGTCCAAATTCCGCGGCGCTACTTTATGTAACACACCCAAATATCGCGAAATGCGATAGCCTCTCGCAAATCGCATATCGCAGCTGCCCGACTTAACGATGGTTTTTAACGATAGCAGGTTTTGCGATATTGCGATCTACGATATTGCAAAGAAAATCACAAAATCGCTTTTATCACAAATCAAAGGGCTCAGAGTTCTAGGACATTACTTTCCATTGTTCGATGCAAAGTTATGAACATTAAAGTTTAGCTTAACAGTCCATTAGTGTTCATTTATTAAAAAATGATTCGGATCAGGGTAAAGGACCATTTGACGCAAGGTGATATCTTTTGATATGATTTACAGTTAAAATCTTTCCCATCACCTTATTTTTGTCTTTCTATTGATTTTTCCTGTATTCACTATCATCTTTATCATATCTTTGCTCTCTTCTTGCAACTTTCAGGAAGAGCACACAGAGCGTAATACACGACGAAATGGGGAAGAAAGGCAAGGCACCCACATATGAGAAAACAGAAATGACTCCATTATTCACAAACACTACCTGTACTAGGGACGCAGGGATATCTACCTGGGAAGCTATGTACCAGTTGTTAGAAGAGGAAAACCTGAGAATTATGAAAGTTACAGTTACAGCAGATGGACACGACTCTTCTAAAGCATCCCTAACTAAGATTGCATGCTCGTTTCTACATTGCATTGTTGTGAGGCCGAAGATACTCCCCTACACTGATATGGTGAAATGGATTATCGATCACACAAACATATTTGATAGAGAGTTCAATACGGTCAGTCAGCAAGTCATGGGACCGTTTGTCCCAAATAATTTTGAGAGATATGTACCACTTGCTAGAACCCCAGGCTAGCTACAACAAGCAGTTTGTAGAAAAGTTCGCTAAGGAGAACGAAGACTTGGCAGAATGCACAAAGCACTGGTCAAACAATGAGAAAAGATTGAAGAAGGATAAAAACGGTATGTATGCCACTGGCTCTCTTTCTTCTCCTTATTGTTTTGCCGCTACAATGTTATGTAGATTGTTTGGGAGACCAGACATTAACAAGTTTTCATCATAATGGTTACGTTTATTGGATGCGGCTACCAATGCCACCATAATGGATTGGGCCCAAATTTTATCAGATAATTTAGCCTCTGCAATTTTAGGATATCGAACTAAAAGAAGCTTTACTTCAATGGTTTACCCT
Source organism: Pinus tabuliformis (assembly GCA_031772625.1). Lineage (NCBI taxonomy): Eukaryota > Viridiplantae > Streptophyta > Pinopsida > Pinales > Pinaceae > Pinus > Pinus tabuliformis. Next base: position 1,062,421,438 of record CM062815.1, read on the forward strand.
CCATTCTTTTTTAGCGCCTATGTCATGGACGCTATTTGTTTTGTTTCTGATTTTTCCTATTATGGGATGGAAGTGGATGGTACAAAATCCTCTTCCCATTCAGATTTATCACAAAGTATTGTGTTAATCCAATTTCATCCCACATTTCTACAAGATTTTCCATGGAGTTATGCTCCCTATTCATAAAATTCTCTACAACAGAGATGGCCTAAGATTTTCCCCAGAAACTGAAATAGACATTCTCCCCGTGGGAAGATGGTTTGGGCAAGAGTTGTCCACGTATATCAGAGTGTTTAGCAGCATTTCTTCACCCCATATGCTACCTTTTTACGTCCTAGACAAACTAATGGCCAGGGAAATAGCCTAACATACCTATGGTGTTGGGGGAATGAGCAAAGTACTGAAAGATTCTAAGAAGGCCATTTGGCCTCAATTTCCTGTAGTATGTGGAGCTTTTGCATTATTTGATTTAGGTCATGCTTTTAAAGAAGTTGATAATATGTTATGTTTACACCTACCAAAGTACCCGGGGAGGCAATATGATCCCTATGGTGTTGTAATTAATTTTACTACAATGGTTAAAATAAAAGTGTTTACCAATGAAGAAGATCCCTTTGACGATGTCTTTCTGCAGAAGAACACCTTCAGAGAGGTTCTACATATGGCACGAATTCAATTTGACCAAGAAAAACTCCAAAAGTTTGACAATTACAAAAAACATAGGTTAACAAAGGTCCCGTTGGACCAATTGCTCATTGAACCAATAAGGGAGCCTACTCCCAATGTTAGCATAAGTGGAAGTTCAAAAGAGGAGAAGTCTACAACAAATTCTGAAAAAGAATCACCTAAAAAGTTCTATGATTAGTCCAAGAGTGAACACAGCAGAAGTGAGGGGTCAATGAAAGACACGGCTCAATCTACAGAAAATCCTGACCAGCAGGCTTTGTCCCCAAAACAAGCTGAAGTTCCCACTCCCCTTACAAAGCCAACAAAGCCACTTGTTGTGGATCTAGAAGGGGAATGGGAGAATTTTAACAAGTTAATCAACACTGAGGAATAGAGTGCAGAGCCAGTGACAAACCCAAGAGAGACAGCCACAGAAATGGTGGTAGAAGGGGCTATCAATACTCAAGAAACGAAGCATATCCATGTTGCTTCGTCATCTGAAATTGTACTAAAGATAGAGGAGATTCCTCCTCTAGACATATTTTATAGCGCTCAACATAAGGCTATCATTAGAAGGCAAAGAAAGAAAATAAATCTAGATGTCATACTCGCTCCAGAGGATGAACCTCTAGATGTTCTTTGGAAAGACCCCACTACAGACCCATCGGAAAATCTAACTAGGCTCTCTCAGATTGCAGGAGAATACGCTTCGACAACAATTGATAAAGCAACAGAAGTTCAAATGCTACTAAAGGAGAAAGAGGATAGGATTTTGTTTCTGGAACAGCAAGTCAACATAAATAAAGAAGCAGAGATACAATTGACAAAACTCCGGCAAGACTTCCATCAGATGCAATTGGATCATCAAATCAGTTTGGCTAATAAAGAAGAACAGTTACAAGCTATGTTAGAACTGCATAAAGATGATCCCAATATTGGGGAGTTTATCGCAGAAGCACTTCCTCTTAATGCCCAGCTCTTGCAGCAGGAAGAACTACTCTGCTAGAAGATCTCGCAATGGAATTCCCATTGTGAAATGAGCGATAATATTACAAATCAAATCGTAGATTTACGACTTGATTATGATTCAATTTTTAAGAAGGTTTCAGACTTCCTGAACTGGCAGATATCAGAAGAAGGGAAAAGAGCAGAATTTCCTAGAATCGACGAATCGCACAAAGAGATGTTATTTGCAAAATGGGATTCTAGGCTTAAGGAAGCAGAACAGGCGATGGAGGAGGCGGTGGCAGCAGCGAATAATGTCATTGAGTGCATAAATGAAAATCTGCACAAGGCCAATTTGATATCAGAGACTACCCCGGGCTTCCTTCCAAACGCACAACAGCTTCAAACAAAGTTGAAACAAACAATAGAGGAAAAAGAAGAAGCAATTAAAAAAGTAAACAGGTTAAACTGGGACACATACTGGAAGTACTTGGTAAAGCCACATAGCCAATGGATGACCCTGAAATGCCTCATAACCTCTGCCGAGAAGATAGTGCCAGCTCTTGCCAATGCCGTATTTGCAAAACAGTTAAAAGCTGAAGTCGACCAACCGACGCTCTTGAAACCGATGTTGGGTATTTGCAATCTAAAAGATCAGATACAGGATTTATCATAGATACAGTTTAGTCTTTTTTTAGTTCATTTTTTGCTTAAAATGAGGCAGGTCGCTTAAACCTCCTCATCTATTTTTGTAATATTTATTTTTATATTTCATAGAGTAGTATTTAAACCCCTCTCATGCATTTGGAGAGGGGTCCAAAGTTTTATCAAAAACAATTCTTCAGAACGTGCATTTTGCTCCCCACTGAGGAGGTTTTGATAAAATGAATGGAACGAGATTTATTTTTATATGAGTTTGATATCTGCTATTGAAATGAACTTTTTTACTCTTAGTGGATGTTGAGTAATTTGAATATAAATCTATATTGTTGTAGCTCATGAGTATAACTTATTACCAATGGTATTTTTATCTCTTAATACTTTTTACTTATGTGCCAAGTGATAAATTATTTTCAGTTATTGATATATGAAAGTTTGAATGTTTAGTTGTCATTATTGCACTTATGTATGGTGATAACTTACTTTTTTATGATAAGTATATGAATAACTCTTATGCGATATGTTTCTCATAATTGTTTCGGCTAACTTTTATACAAAACAATCATTTTTAATGGATTCTTTTCTCGTAGCGATTGAATGATTTTCATTATCGATTGTTGTTGGAAATTATTTTAGATGACATAAGTAAAACATTACTCCCGTGATAGTTTAAAGTTAGATGTTTTATTTCATTAGAATAGATTGCATATGATAGTTAAAAGGTAGACTAGATTTAGAATAGGCATTCACCCCATAAAACCCCACAAAAAGAAAAACATCATCCCGCTAGTACACCCATCATAAACAGATTGGGGAATTGGTCCCATCATCTCCAGTCGGAGCCACTATTCCAAACGGAAAAGGAGCTGCATTAAGGTCCGAACCGGGTGGTTATCCCCCTTGTTATAGACCTGATTTTTGAGCCTTCAACATATTTGGCGCTAGAAGGAGGGCCTAACTGTGAATGGCAAGTAAATCTACATCTTCACGCCATTCTAAGAGTAAAAATCCCTCACCATCACCCTCAACTTCTCATTCGCATTTTGAATCTTCCATCACTAAACCAGAAGCTGAAAAGAAAAATACAGAGCACATTACTCAAATTCCAAACAAGCCAGATCATTCCTCTTCAGATCCCCTTGAGTTACAAACTTTAATTCATAAGTTACAGGGAATTTCTTTATCTCAAGAGGAATCTGAGTTTTCCCAAGGTAGTGTCACTTCTCATCTAACCCCGACTCAACGACTGACTAGAGCACAAAGCAAAAAGTTAGGAATCCCACCAGTTGAGTTTCCTTTACCGAGTCGTAAGAAAGCTAGAAAAACACCAGCAAAATCTCAGAGTGAGGTTTTATCATCATTTTCATCTACCATCCCATCCATATCATCACAAGTTCATTCATCCACTCCTCAACTCCAGATCGTGGTTCACACCAATACAGGAGCAACATCCTCCTCTACCCAACCACCTTCAACTACTGTCACACCTCCTCCTACTCATACTCCAACGACGGTAGGAAATCCTCCACCAAGACCATGAGCCAATCCAGGGGATATGAGAATGCCTACACCCTTATCGTAATTACTAGCTCATCCTGAAAAATGGCTCCCCAAGTTCAATCCTGACAATGGCCTATCGGCTGAAGAGCACATAAATAATTTCATGCTTTCCATTAATTTAAATGGAGTAACAGAAGAGGAAGCAGTTGTACGATTATTCCTTTATACTTTAAAAGGAGCAGCAGGATCATGGTATTTTTCATTACCATCAGGCTCCATTAATAATTGGGATACATTTCAAGATCAGTTTTTGACAAAATTTGGAGATGACTGATCTACAGCAACTTTAGTCAATGACCTCTCCAATTTGAAAGCTAAACCAAGAGAACCAATTAAGGATTTCAATTCTCGCTTCAATAAATTATTAAATAAAATACCAGCAACATTGAAGCCTAGCAACAAAGTCCAAAACGAATGGTATATTTCCGCTTTGCCTTCAAATTCAACGATCTTTGTAGATAGGGCTTCCAAGCCAACGTTGTTTGAAAATATGAAAGAGGCGATAGCTGTAGAAAAACATATCCTAGTCGTAGAAAAGAAAAATGTTGCAGATGAAAGAAAGTCTAAAAATGTTGCTTTTAGAGATGATCCTAAGAAAGAACAATAAAAGGACCCATTCGACCTGGAAGGGTTACAAAAAGCTTTAAAAACCATGTCCAACGAAATGGTTGATACTAAGAAACAAGTAGCAGAAACCTCTTCCAAGAAACATTTTAAATCCTTCAGGAGGAATCCTTTAACCGATCCAAAACCTCCAAACGCTATAACAAACGTAGAATCGGAAGGGGAAGAAGAAGAAGTTTCAAATGAAGAGAAAACTGATGATGATGAAGTCGTGGAACTACAAGGAATGTGGGACTTCATTCTTCCAGATGAAGAAGATCAAGAAGCATTGCCTATTGCTAAAAGAAGTAGAAATCAACTTGATCCTCCACAATCTAGTTCTAAACAGAAAAACCCAAGCCCAACTACTAAGGATAAATCGCAAGTAAGAAATCCTCACCAAAAGCTACTCAAACAAACCCAGTCCAATCTAATTCAACAACTCCATCTAAAACGCTTATCATATCTGATGAAATGGAGTATAACATTGTTAAAGACATGAATAAAACTAGGGCTAATATCACTTTTCATGAGCTCAACAAATTAAAGCATCAACAGAAATTGCTCTTAAAAGAGCTGCATGCAGTACCTATTACACCTCTACCTGCCGCTGTAATTTCACAAGCTACTCATGAAATGGGAAGACCTCCAACTGGTATGTCAAATAAAGTCGATCCAAATGACATTGCTTTGATTGGAGGAAGGTCGAAATCCCATACTCCACCATTTCTCCTTACCTTTGAAGTTTTCAATAAAAATTTACATAACTATCTAGTAGATTCTGGTGCTTCATCTAATATTTTGCCTAAGACAGTTTACGCGAAGTTAAATGTCCAACCTCAGAAATCTGTAGTACGCATAGTACAGCTGGATCGGTCTCAAGTCGAGGTTATCGGTGAACTTAATCAAGTGACCATAAGGCTTTCATCAAATCCAAAGGTATGTCAAGTTATTGATATACTTGTCGCAGATATTCCTGAATTTTATGGACTAATTCTTAGCAGGGATTGGTCAAAGAAGCTTCACGGTTACTTTGCGACTGACTGGTCTCATATGTGGCTCCCTTACAATGGTAAACCAAATCAAATAAAGGTTGAGCGAGAAAGACACCAAAAGTATATTGTAACGGAGTTAGAAGGTGAAAACGAACCTATAGCGTACAACAATAATATAATTGGAAACTATTATGTTGATTCATTCTTAGGAAATTTCAATGCTCATACTTCACCTTTTTTAGAAAATTATGTTTTATCTCAAATAGAAAATTTCTCTCAAATGGATACTTCTATATGCATTAATTTTGTAGATAAAACTATAAATAAATCTTTGTTTTGGAAATTATTTTTTGATGGCTCTAAGTCTAATGAAGGAGCGGGAGCAGGTTGTATATTAGTTAGTCCAAAAGGAGAGAAAACCATGGTAACATGTAGAATCGAGTTCGATTGCATGAACAATACTGTTGAATATGAAGTGTTAGTTCAAGGGCTATACAAGGAAATCGGGCTTGATATCAAATATCTGCAAGTCTTTGGAGACTCTGAGATTGTTATCAAACAGGTATGAAATACTATACACTGTCTGTCAGGACACTTGAAGCACTATCAATCGTTAGTACAAGACCTGACTTCACACTTTATAGCATTTAATATTTGATATATTCCCAGACTCCAAAATGCTAGTACTGATCTCCTTGCTAATGTGGCTTCCAAGCTCATTCCATCAGAGGACTATAGTCTAGACAGATTCTCGATTGAATTAATCTTTAGACCCTCCATTCCTGATAATAATGCCAACTGGAGATTTTTTAACAATGACCCTAATATTGTGAGTTTTCTGACTTCAGAAGGCTCTTATAATAATCAAATAATTGATGAAGACTAACATGACAAGCAACTGGAACAAGGAAGCAGCAATAACGCTATACCCAAATCTGTAGTCAAGTTGGAATACCTATATGATTTAAAGGACAGATTCAAATGGTCCACCAATTCAAAACTTCAGAGTTCAACTCTGAGATATGAATTAGTGAATCTATGGAATGACATAAAACCACAGAATATCAACTTAGGTCTTGGTCTAACACTCAAGGAAAAATCAGTGTTCATTCGACTGTTGAAACAATACAAAAATGTCTTTGCCTGGAATTACGATGATCTCAAAACTTACGACACTTCAATCATACAGCATACTATTCCGATGATCATTGATGAAAATCCAGTCCAACAGAAATTGAGGAAAATCCATCCTAATTTGGAAAACCAGATTAAGTTTGAGTTGAACAAATTACTGAAAGCCAAAATTATTTTTCCTGTTAGGCATTCTAGATGGGTTTCAAACCTGGTACCAATCAGAAAGAAAAATGGAGATATCTTGATTTGTATTGACTTTCGGAATCTCAATAAAGCTTGCCAAAAGGATAATTTTCCACTACTCCCTATGGAACAGATATTACAATCGGTTGCAGGGTCTGAACTGATGTCCTTTTTAGATGGCTTCTTGGGGTATAACCAAATCTTAGTCCACCCAGATGATCAATTGAAGACTACATTTAGAACGAAATGGAGCACTTATGCATATCAAAAGATGCCATTTGGGCTTATTAATGTCGGTGCCATGTTTCAAAGGGCCATGGACATTGTGTTTAAAATATTAGTGAATAGGTCAATGGTGATTTACTTAGATGACATAACAGTGTATTCTAAAAAACACAGTAGTCACCTCAGAGACTTAAAACAGATATTCCAACGATGTCAAAAATATGGGATCTCACTTAATCCAAAAGAATCTTTTTTTGCATTAAGTGAAGGAAAGCTTCTCAGATTCATAGTGTCTAAATCTGGAATCCATATTGATCCGGATAGGATTAAGGAGATTTCTGAGATATCCTTACCCCATAACAAAAAAGTGATACAATCCTTCCTTGGTCAGATCAATTTTTCTAAAATATTTGTCCCCGACTTCTCAAGAATCGTGTCACCTCTCCAAGCCATGAGAAAGAAAAATGCTCTCTTCAAATAGGGTCAGGCAGAACATGAAGCATTTGGTCTAATAAAACAAGAGATTATAAATGACTCATCTCTAGTGACTCCAAGATTTTCTAATCCTTTCACTTTGTATACATTTTCCTCTGAGAAATCGTATGCTGCAATACTCACACAAGCTAATCAAGATAAAGTCGAAGCCCCAATTGCCTTCTTCAGTTCAAACTTGCAGGGAGCTGAATTAAATTATTCCGACGTTGAGAAGTAGGCTTATGCTGTATTCAAAGCAATCAAACACTTTAGACCCTTCCTTCTCAAGAATCATACGAAAATAATAGTACCATGTCCAGCGGTAAGAAATCTTTTGGTACAGAAAGACGTGGGCGAAAAGAGGGCAAATTGGGTCACAGCCCTGCAAGAATATGATGCTGAAATTAAACTAGAAAATATTGTAAAAGGTCAAGGTTTTTACAGGATGTTGGTTGGAGCATCGCACATATCAGAAACACAATCCCCAGATAGTGAGGCACAAGTGTATGAGGTAAGCCTAAACGACACCGAATCAAGATATGTTGATATCATGTTTTACTTAAAAAATGGATATGCTCCTTCACATTTGAATCATACAAATAGAAGATCCCTAAGGCTAAAAGCTAAATAATATAAAATTGTAAATGATGTACTCTTTAGGATGAATTATGATTCTGTTCTCCTTAGATGCCTTGAGAAATCTGAAGCCGAAAAGGTATTGTAGGAACTTCATGACGGACCAGTGAGAGGACTTTACGCAGGAGATGCGATAGCACACAAAATCTTGCACGCAAGTTACTATTGGCCAACGTTATTTAAGGATGCACGTAGCTATGTAAGAAGATGTCAGATTTTCCAGACTACTGCCGGAAGACAAAAGAAACCATCATTTCCATTGCATCCGGTCAACATCGATCAACCATTTGAACAATGGGGATTAGATATAATAGGTGAGATCATTCCTCACTCTTCTAAACAACATAAGTACATCCTTACAGCTACCGATTACTTTACCAAATGGGTAGAAGCAGTTCCACTCAAGTCAGCCAACTCTGAGAGTATCATCGAATTTATAGATCAATTCATAATTACTAGGTTTGGCTTACCTTCTACTTTAATGTTTGATAATGCATCATATTTCTCAGGTAATTCTATGATTGAATTTGCACTCAAAAGAGGTTTTAAGCTTAAATATTCTGCCAATTATTATCCGCAAGGAAATGGGTTGGTTGAATCAATGAACAAAAATCTTATTAGAATCATTAAACGACAAAATCATAGAAATTAGCATAAGTATTTAATGTACGCTCTTTGAGCAGATCGAATAACTCAGAAAGCTTCTATTGGAACTTCTCCTTTTAATTTAGTTTATGGGAAAGAAGTGGTCCTACCAACAAATCTAGCTATTCCTTCTTTAGCCTTAGTTCAATTCATTGAAGAAACCCCTTCCTCATCCTTGCAATTAAGACAACTGCAGATCCTTAAGCTTGAAGAGGAATGAGAAAAGGCTAGAATTACCCATGCGCATCATCAACAATTAGTAAAAGCTTCTTTTGATTCAAACTTGGTATCTAGAAAAGATTTTCAGCTTGGAGACTTAGTATTGAAATGGGATAAAGCCCATGAAGAGAAAGGCAAGCATACTAAATTCCAACAGATGTGGCTTGGACCATTCCAAATTGTCGAAATCATCGGTCCATCGAATTTCATGTTACAAGATTTAGCAGGGAAAAGATAATCTTTACCTATTAATGGACAGATCCTTAAAAAATATTTCCCATAGAATATGATTTCTTCTATTTTCTGTAGATTATTGTTTTTAGTATAGTTTTCTTTTTTATAATAAAACAGGTTGAAAATGTTTACTTTTGGTTTCCACAAAAGAATAGTGTCTCATGTCCATTTTGTTTTCGCTTGTATAAGTAGGAGTGGTTAGGAAAATTAATCTTTATTTTTGAAAGATAGGGTCAAGTGCTATCATTTTGAAAATTTTTATTTTTTCTTTTGTTTCAACTATACTAGTTTTGGTCAGAATCAACCTTAGGAAGAAGTTTTCCTCACATCAGTCATAAAAGGTACCAATAAAAAAAACAAATATTCTCTATGGAAAAGCTATTTTTGAACTCTACAATTGTCGTCCGGAAGAATTCTTAAGGATCAAATGACTTTCTCCCTACTTTAGGAAATTGCGAGACTCAAAGAGTAATCCAACTATGCACTTCAAACTTAAAGAATAATAGGTCTCATCAAGAGCCGGCTTATCATGATCATAAATATTATAACTAACTAACATTGCCATACTGCATACCAAAATAGGGTAATGGCTTGAGATTGTTTCAATCAAAAGACAAGGGGTCTCTTCACGAGCCAGCTTGTTCAGTTAAGTTATAAATCAAGTGAATGGCACTGTCAATTTTGGCCTCCAAACCAAGACATTGTTCTTTAAGAATTAAAAGAGTAATAAGAAAAGAAAAAGCAATAAGTGTGTATGAGGATTTATCTTTGAAAATTGCATGCTTCTTAAGTAGGATACTGGATCATTGTTGGGTAATAGGCAGGGAAAATTTTAAGAACCACCCTAAATTTATATGTATAATAAATTGGCTAATCCCCATGATACATAGGAAAAATGGGAGGCAATTTTATCAATAATATAATATGTATATATAATTTTTTTAGCGAATCTCTCACCAGATTATATTATCTTGTACAGTGATGGAGAATCTTTCACTGAATTATAAAATCTTGTAAGATCTTGGCAAATCTTTTACTGAATAATAAAACATTGTGAAGTCTTGGCGAATGTTTTGTTAAAGTATGAAACCATATATGATAATAAGAAAACATATTCATTAAACTGTAATATACTAACATACATGTTTGGAAAAAATAAACATAATTTTCTCTTTCGTCAAACAATGTTCCAAGTTTCAGTCACCGTGTTTGTCAAGGTTCTTACAATACACTCTTTCATATCCTTCTATTAGTTTTGATAATATTCCACAACAAAGTTCTTATAGGTGTTGATATTGACAACGAGTTCTGTCAAGGTAGGAGAGATTAATCTTTTCTCTACAACTTTTGTCAAGCTACCACCTTTTTCAAGTTACCAAATTTCTTTCTTATTCCATAAACTCCAACTGTGAGATAAAAAAAACACATCAAGTTTGTTTACCCCAACACACCAACAAGTAGCAAGCCCCAACTATATTATATAAGAAAGTATTAGGTATCCCAAAGGCTTGAAGGGGATCTAATTGAAAGAAGTGACCATTGTGAGAATCCTTCCAATCAATATATGAATATATAGATGTAGATTTATTATTATTTTAATTGGAAATCTTCAATTAAATAATAAAATTTAATTACGTCTCTCCCAATCTAAATTGCTTACTAGCATAATTCACTACCCTCATAGGTCTCGCATTTTTTAACAACGTTATAACATGTAGATTAATTTCCTTTTTGGTGAACAATCTCCACCTTTTAGGAAAATATGGTGCAATGGCTCCAACCCCTACAGATCATTAGGACAAACTAAGAATAGCACAGAAGATGAAAGGTTGTACAAACCAGCTTATTTTTCAAACAACTAATCCAACATCAGTACCTAAACTTTTTCATGAAGATATCATATTGAGAATGTTTGAAAAATGGTGAGAAATCTTCTGCGAGGGTGATGCCGAAAGAGTGATAAGGTTTCATTGTTTTGAATTTTTTTTGTTAAATCAGAAAAAGTTAAAAGCCAATATTAATGGAGATATTGATATTTTTTACTAAATTTTGTGAAGTTACTAAATGTAGCTTTAACCATTCACGTTAAGATGTTTTTACAATATAATTTCCTAAGTATATATAATATCATCATTATCATAAAAACCAACCTATATCCATCTTAACTCCATATCTACCACTCTTAGGGGGATGAAATCTATTTATCCCTCTGAGCACTTGGTAGACCCAGAATTAAGATGGATCTAAGATGATAGAATTTCCCCTTTAAATAGTCTATGCTCACATGAATACCATGGTATTACCATGGGTTATCATAAACCTTCAGCTTAAAAATTACTAATAGTAATTTATTAAGATTAATAAAATTAGTAATTGATTTTTATTTTATTTTTTATTTTAACCAAGTTAAAATGTTTAACATACATTAAATTACAACATCCATTTTTACTCTTGGTCCACCAAGCCCCTAGAGGGATCAAATATTTTTTCACTCTATGCTAGTTTGCATATCACAATATTTGATCCCTCTCGGGGCTTAGTAGATCCAGAGTAAAGATGGATCTATGCTGGTTTAATTCCCCCATTTAAATAGGCTACATTCCACGTGAATACCATGGGTCAATACCATGTGCCATTTTTATTTTTATTAATACTAATATTAGGGTTAATAATGTTTTTTGCATGGTATTAATAATAATCTAGCCCATGGTATTTGGCCCATAGTATTTTTCCCATAGGTTTCACCTAAATATAATGCATTTTTTGAGTGTTCATAAATATAAGGTGACTTATGGAGTAAATATTAAAAAAAAAAAAAAAAAAAAAAAAAAAAAAAAAAATTTAATTTTTTATTTTTTTACCATACCTCTTATTTATTTATATTTTTATTAATTTACCATACCTCTTTTACAAATATGGTATTTGGCCCATAGGATTCACTTAAATAAAACCTCTTTTTTTGAGTCTTCATAAATAGAAAGAGGGTTATGGACTAAATATAAAAAGAGGTTTTATTTATTTACCATAAGTCTAGTTTATTTATATTTTTATTTATTTACCATACCTTTTTGAGTAAGTATAAAAATAGGTTTTATTTATTTACCATACCTCCACTTTATTTATATTTTTATTTTTTTACACCCTTGGATGTATATAAGGTGACTTATGGAGTAAATATAAAAAATGTTTTATTTATTTACGATACCTCTCATTTATTTATATTTTTATTAATTTACCATACCTCTTTTATAAATCTGGTATTTGACCCATAGGATTCACTTAAATAAAACCTATTCTTGAAAATTAAGGCGAATGGAAGGTTGTAACTCCTAATTTCAAGGGCTAAATTTACCTTTTTTACCCTCTCGCTTAAAATAAGGTGGGCTATTTGAGGCGATTTGTAAAAATGTACTATGATACAAAATATTCGCCCACTAAAAATTTAAAACCCCTTAATTTTGCCAAAGGGCGAACATTCGCCCTAAAATTTTCCATGGTAATAGGTAACCCTGTTGAGGCTATGGATGCCTACTGGCAGTAGAGGCTCTACCTACGACAAATGAGTACACCTAAACTGATCTAAGGAGATATCTTTGTTTTTATCTTCACAAACCAAGTAATGACTGATGTGAGTACAATGACTAACTTTGGGAAGAAGATAATCAGAATAAAGATAGTTGGAACAAGATGTTGTTATTAACCAATATCATTGTTTACCTTATATTTCTACAATAAAGTTTCATTTTCAAAACCATCTTTATTTTAGAAGTTTTAGAAAATTCAAAAAACCATCAGAGATAACTGGTTCTTTCAAGTGAATCGCCAATTGTTGTGACCATCAACAACCCCCACCCCCCCCCCTTTTATTAGTGTTAGCAATAAGATTAATAAATGGGGACCCTTCCAAAAAATCAAATCTTAGCATTTAAGGTTGCCTTTTGTTTTTAGAATAAAACAAGATATCAAAATGGAACTTGCTAAAACATGTAAATTTACCTTTCCATAATCCAATCACATAAAACATCACAAACTATGAGTTTTCCTATAAAAAGCGCTACATGACCATAAGACCTAAGAAAAGCCTTATAACGAAAAGTCTTGAACGTTAAGAAAGCTTTTAAAAACCCGCTTTAAAACGATATTATTGCATCGCAAAAGGTCACGGCAGGTATCCCTTATAAAAATAACTCCTCAAAAATGCGATCCGCGAGAATGTGAGATCACAAATCTTACAACCCAACCTCATCGCATCTCAAATTCCAAATTCCGCAGCGCTACTTTATGTAACACACCCAAATATCACGAAATGTGATAGCCTCTTGCAAATCGCATATCGCAGCCGCCCGACTTAACGATGGTTTTTAACGATAGCAGGTTTTGCGATATTGCGATCTGCGATATTGCGAAGCAAATCACAAAATCACTTTTATCGCAAATCAAAGGGCTCAGAGTTCTAGGACAGTACTTTCCAGCATTTGACGCAAAGTTATGAACATTAAAGTTTAGCTTAATGGTCCATTAGTGTTCATTTATTAAAAAACAATTCGAATCAGGGTAAAGGACCATTTGACGCAAGGTGATATCTTTTGATATGATTTACAATTAAAAGCTTTCCCGTCACCTTATTTTTGTCTTTCTATTGATTTTTCCTGTATTCACTATCATCTTTATCATATCTTTGCTCTCTGCTTGCAACTTTCAAGAATAACACAGAGAGCATAATACACGACGAAATGGGGAAGAAAGGCAAGGAACCTGCATCTGAGAAAATAGAAATGACTCCATTATTCACAGACACTACCTGTACTAGGGTCACAAGGATATCTACCTGGGAAGCTATGTACCAGTTGTTAGAAGAGGAAAACTCGAGAATTATGAAAGTTACAGTTACAACAGATGGACGCGGCTCTTCTAAAGCATCCCTAACTGAGCTTGCATGCTCGTTTCTACACTGCATTGCTGCGAGGCCGAAGATACTCCCCTACACTGATATGGTGAAATGGATTATAGATCACGCAGACATATCTAATTGAGAGTTCAAGATGGTCAGTTAGCAAGTCATGGGTTAGTTTGCCCCAAATAATTTGAGACATATGTACCACTTGCCAGAACCCTAGGCTAGCTACAAAAAGCAGTTTGTAGAAAAGTTTCCTAAGGAGAACGAAGACTTGGTAAAATGCACACAGCACTGGTCAAACAATGAGGAAAGATTGAAGAAGGATAAAAATGGTATGTATTCCACTACCTCTCTTTCTTCTCCTTACTGTTTTGCCGATGCAATGTTATGTAGACTGTTTGGGAGACTAGACATGAACAAGTTTTCATCAGAATGGTTACCTTTATTGGATGCGGCTACCAATGCCACCATAATGGATTGGGCCCAAATTTTATCAGATAATTTAGCCTCTGCAATTTTAGGATATCGAACTAAAAGAAGCTTTACTTCAACGGTTTACCTTCCATTCTTTTTTAGCGTCTATGTCATGGACGCTATTTGTTTTGTTTCCGATTTCCCTATTATGGGATGGAAGTGGAAAGTACAAAATCCTCTTCCCATTCAGGTTTATCACTAAGTATTGTGGGAATCCAATTTCATCTCACATTTCTACAAGATTTGCCATGGAGTTATTCTCCCTATTCATAAAATGCTCTACAATAGAGACGCCCCAAGATTTTCCCCAAAAGCTAAAGTAGACAATCTCCCCATGGGAATGTGGTTTGGGGAAGAGTTGTTCACATATATTAGAGTGTTTGGCAGCATTGCTTCACCCCATGTGCTACCTTTTTACGTCCCCAAAAAACTAATGCCCAAGGAAATAGCCTACCAGACTTGTGGTGTTGGGGGAATGAGCAAAGTACTGAAAGATTCTAAGAAGGCCATTTGGCCTCAATTTCCTGTAGTATGCAGAGCTTTTGCATTATTTGATTTAGGTCATGCTTTTAAAGAAGTTGATAATATGTTATGTTTACAACTACCAAAGTTTCCGGGGAGGTAGTATGTTCCCTTTAGTGTTGTAAGTAATTTTGCTACAATGGTTAAAATAAAAGTGTTTACCAATGAAGAAGATCCCTTTGACGATGTCTTTCTGCAGAAGAACACCTTCAGAGAGGTTCTACATATGGCATGAATTCAATTTGACCAAGAAAAACTCCAAAAGTTTGACAATTATAGAAAACAGAGGTTAACAAAGGTCCCGTTGGACCAATTGCTTATTGAACCAATAAGGGAGCCTACTCCTAGTGTTAGCATAAGTGGAAGTTCAAAAGAGGAGAAGTCTAAAAAAAATTCTGAAAAAGAATCAGCTGAAAATTCTGGTGATCAATCCAAGAGTGAACACAGCAGAAGTGAGGGGTCAATTAAAGACACAGCTCAATCTACAGAAAATCCTGACCAGCAGGCTTTGTCCCCAAAACAAGTTGAAGTTCCCACTCCCCTTACAAAGCCAACAAAGCCACTTGTAGTGGATCTAGAAGGGGAATGGGAAAATTTTAACAAGTTAATCAACACTGAGGAACAGAGCGCAGAGCCACTGACAAACCCAAGAGAGATGGCCACAGAAATGGTGGTAGAAGGGGCTATCAAAACTCAGGAAACGGAGCATATTCCTGTTGCTTCGTCATCTGAAATTGTACTAAAGATAGAGGAGATTCCTCCTCTAGACGTATTTTATAGCCCTCAACATAACGTTGTCGTCATAAGGCAAAGAAAGAAAATAAATCTAGATGTCATACTCACTCTAGAGGATGAACCTCTGGATGTTCTTTGGAAAGACCCCATTACAGACCCATCGGAAAATCTAACTAGGCTCTCTTAGATCGCAGGAGCATACGCTTTGGCAACAATTGATAAAGCAACAGAAGTTCAAATGCTACTAAAGGAGAAAGAGGATAGGATTTTGTTTTTGGAACAACAAGTATAGCAAGTCAGCATAAATAAAGAAGCAGAGATACAGTTGACAAAACTCCAGAAAGACTTCCAGCAGATGCAATTGGATCATCAAAGCAGTTTGCATAATAAAGAAGAATAGTTACAAGCTATGTTAGAACTGCATAAATATGATCCCAAGATTGGGGAGTTTATCGTAGAAGCACTTGCTCTTAATGCCTAGCTCTTGCAGTAGGAAGAACTACTCTGCCAAAAGATCTCAAAAGAAGGTTTCAGACTTCCTGAACTGGCAGATATCAAAAGAAGGGAAAAGAGCAGAATTTCCCAGAATCGACGAATCGTACAAAGAGATGTTATTTGCAAAATGGGATTCTAGGCTTAAGGAAGCAGAACAGACGATGGAGGAGACGAGGCAGCGGCAGCAACGAACAATTTCATTGAGTGCATAAATGAAAATCTACACAAGGCCAATTTGATATCAGAGACTAACCTGGGCTTCCTTCCAAAGGCACAACAACTTCAAACAAATTGGAAACAAACAACAGAGGAAAAAGCAGAAGCAATTAAACAAGTAAACAGGTTAAACTGGGACACATATTGGCAGTACCTGGTAAAGCCACATAGCCAATGGATGACCCTGAAATGCCTCATAACCTCTGCCGATAACATAGTGCCATCTCTTGCCAATGTCGTATTTGTAGGACATTTAAAAGCTGAAGTCGGCCAACCGACGCTCTTGAAACAGATGCTGGATATTTGCAATCTAAAATATCGGATACAGGATTTATCATAAATACAATTTTTTTTTTGTTTTAGTTCATTTTTTGCTTAAAATGAGGCAGGTCGTTTAAACCTCCTCATCTATTTATGTAATATTTATTTTTAGATTTCATAGAGTATTATTTAAACCGCTCTCATGCATTTGGAGAGGGGTCCAGAGTTTAATCAAAAACAATTCTTCAGAACGTGCATTTTGCCCCCCACTGAGGAGGTTTTCATAAAATGAATGAAATGAGATTTATTTTTATAAGAGTTTGATATTTGCTAATGAAATGCACTTTTGTACTCTTAGTGGATGTTGAGTAATTTGAAGATAAATCTATATTGCTGCAGCTCATGAGTAGAACTTATTACCAATGGTATTTTTATCTTCTAATATTTTTTACTTATGTGCCAAGTGATAAATTATTTTCAGTTATTGATATATGAAAGTTTGAATGTTTAGTTGTCAATATTGCACTTCTGTATGGTGATAACTTACTTTTTTATGTTGAGTATATGAATAACTCTTATTCGATATGTTTCTCATAATTGTTTCGGCTAACTTTTTATACGAAACAATCATTTTTAATGGATTCTTTTCTCGTAGCGATTGAATGATTTTCATTATCGATTGTTGTTGGAAATTATTTTAGATCGCATAAGTAAAACGTTACTCTCGGGATAGTTTAATGTTAGATGTTTTCTTTCATTAGAATAGATTGCATATGATAGTTAAAAGGTAGAATAGATTTAGAATAGGCATTCACCCCATAAAACCCCACAAAAAGAAAAACATCATCCCATTAGTACACCCATCATAAACAGATTGGGAAACTGGTCCCATCATCCCCAGTCGAAGCCACTATTCCAAACGGAAAAGGAGCTGCATTAAGGTCCAGACCAGGTGGTTATCTACCTTGTTGCAGACCCGATTTTCGAGCCTTCAACACACTGCTAGTATTCTCTGTTAAGGAATAGGATGACATTCTGTTGCTTCATCATTCTTTAACAGAAAACCTTGGGCTAAGAGACATCCCTTATTTGCCCTTATGTCAGCTTCCTTGTTCATAGTTTGGAGGATATGGTAGAATGAACAGGTAGTGAAGTTCTGCAGCAGTTTCCTTAGTCTTTCAAGGGTCTTGTTGAGTGTCGAGCTATTGAGTTGATCACCTGTGTTTAGGATTTTTATCAGGATTTCTGAATCCCCAAAGACTTGAAGTTTTTCCTCTCTGTTCCCCTAAGCAAGCTAACATGCTTTGAGCAGTCCTAGAATCTCTACCTGGTTATTAGTGCTCTGTCCTAGGCCCCAACTGAAGTTTTCCTTTTTGTACCCGTCTGAGGAGTAGATTACTCCCCCTGCCCCTGATATCCCCGGGTTTCCTTTGGAGGCTCCGTCGAAGAATATCAAAACTTTTCCTTGGTTTTTCCACCACTTTTGAAAGTTCAACTTAGAGATCCGAAGTCGCCACTCTGGATTGAGGCAAGGCCAAGAGGGGTTCTTTTTGGCCCGCCTCAGGGACTCACCTAGCCATCTGATCTCTTCTGGGAGGAAAGCATTGTTTGGCTTATGAGGTCTATTTTCGTAAGATTCCAATAGCAGAGATTTGGCTTTGGTAGTCACTACATTGGTGGATTGTAATCTATTGTTGAAGATGGCTTCATTCCTAGCTAACCACACTTCCCAGCAGATGAATTTTGGAATTGCATTCTAGATTTTGGCCCATGTTTATTTGCTCTTCAAAGTGTGAGGGTAGCGCTCTTTCCAGGAGATGAAGAGACTAACTACTGAAAGTTGCGCTAGAATTTGGGCATTGAGCTCGAGCATTGCTTGCGACCATACTTCTTGAGTGGAGGGGCAGTCAATGAACAAATGTTCAATCATTTCCTGTGCCGAGCAGCAGAGAGGACATCTATGGGGTCCTCTAATTGCACGTTTCACTAAATTTTCTCCAATGAGGACCCTTCTGTGCATGAGAATCCAGCAGAAGAAATTAATTTTTGGGAGGCCAAAGGGGTCCCAAACATGCTACCAAAGCGATGTAGAGTGGATCTGAGGTTGATGTTCTTGAAGAGCTGCAAAGCCCTACAATGTTGAGTAAGCTTCGGTCTTCCCCCAGCCCCACTTGTCCCTCGAATGGAGATGCACAAGAGCCAGACCTGAGAGCTTAGCTAGGAAGAGGTGAAGTTGAGGAAGAAGCCAGTCAGGGGGGCGATGGAGAGCCCAATTGCTCCAATTCCCTCCAGAGTCCCAAGAGCATATATCAGCCAGCTTGTGAATGCCATTCTGAATGAGCCAGTCACACAAATCTGCAATTTCAGGGGCAAATTTTAGGGGTTGGAGGCCCATGATCTTGTCTTCCCACAGCCCAATTTGTTTTCCATTTCCAGGGATTTTGTAGAGATGGTCTTTAAAGAACTCCCAACCTCGGTTGCATAACTTCCATGGCGTGGTTCCTTTGTAGGAAGCTCCTTCATCCATATTATTTATTGAGAGCCCATGCAGATACTTTTTAATTAGAACTTCACTTAGAAGATGTCTTTGATTTAAGAAGATTTTCCAGAGAATCTTACCTCCCAAGGCCAGATTGGCCAACCTGGGGTCTCTTACCTAAAGTCTACCTTTAGATATTGGCCTTTTCACTATGTCCCGGCTTACAAGCTGAAATTTTTTTTGGTTCCCTTTTCCTCCTTGCCATAGGAAATTTCGAATCAGCTTAGATATTTGTTCGGTGATCATTTTTGGAGCTAAGAGAAACGAAGCCTGATAGATTGGAAGGGAGGAGAGAACAGATTTTACGAGAATGAGCTTCCCAGCTGTGGTAAGCCACTTCCCGCCCCATGTAGTCATGTTTGCCTTGATTTTGTTTATAATTTCCATCCAATGAGTGGCCTTGCGGTTCCCAACGTTAAAGGTAGGCCTAGGTACTTGAATTTCTCCCAAGAGGCATAGCCTGTGAAGCCCAGGGCTTGAGCAATCCTGAGAATAGTTTGCTGGTCTACCGCCCAGCCATACACAATGCTTTTCCTCTTGTTGACCATAGCTCCGAAAACTCTACAGAAGCTTTGGATTACTTCATTGAAAGCCCTTGCAATTTTAATGGAGGCTCCTCCCATAAGGATAGAGTCATCGGCGAACAAGGCATGATTGATTGGTGTTGTTCCTTTTATTGCCCTGATGCCTGGAAGTGTCCCATTAAGCTTCTCTATTGTAAGATTTCAGCTTAGGGAATCTGCCATCAGAATTTACAGGAAGGGGGACAGTGGGCATCCTTGCCTAATGCCCCTCGAAGCTTTGAAGTAGTTATCCGGCCTGCCATTTACTAAAGGGGCTATCCAAGGTTCTCCTATACATGCTTTAATCAATTTTATAAAATCAGAACTGAAACCAAATGAGGAAAGAACTTGGAGGAGGAAAGAATGCCTTACCCGATCAAAGGCATTCGCCATGTCCAGCTTAATCAGCATGCCTTGTTGTTGGCGTTGGTGGTTGGAATGAATGATTTCCTGCACCAGAATCATGTTGTCCAGGATATGCTTGCCTTTGACAAACCCACCTTGGTTGGGAGAAATGAGTTTTTCTAGTAGCAGCTTTATTCTATTTGCAAGTAAATTGGTGAGTATTTTGTAGGATGCATTACATAGCGAGATTGGCCTAAAGTAATCGAACGCCACTAGATTCACTTTTTTTGGGGATTAGCACTAGGAAAGTGGAGTTTTTGCTTCCTCCCACTTTGGCTTTTGGGAGGAAGCCTTTGATCATTTGAAACAAATCAGCCTTGATGATGTCTTACCAGATTCTATAAAAGTGAATGGAGAACCCATCGAGTCCTGGAGCTTTGTCTACTTCCATCTTCCATATGACATTTTTGATTTTGTCCTTAGTGAAGGGCTTCAGGATTCTTGAGTTATCCTCCTCGTTAACCAGTCTTAGAATGTGTTTGAGGAATTCTTATGATTCCTTATCATCATTCGCACCTTATTCTTTGTACAACTACTGGAAATGAGAGGTTTCAACCTCTTTTAATAGATTTGTGCCTTTGAGAACAGCCCCATCTGATGAGGTGATTTCAGCAATGTTGTTTCTAGAAAGTCGAGTTCGAATCTACTTGTGGAAGAAGGTTGAATTTTTGTCTCCATACACAAGCTAGAGATTACGCGATTTGAGCCTCAAGGATTCTTCCTCCTCTTTGAATGATCGGAAAGTGTTGAGTTGGAGTTCTTGCTCGTTCTGAATTTCTGAGAAGGTAATGTCTTGCAACTCAATGCCACTTTGCAAATTGAGCAGTTGCTTTATATTCTGTTTTCTATGACTAGTGGGGGAGTCAATGGGATTTTTTATCCATTCTTTTGAGGTTTTTTTGGTGGCCTTTAGCTTTTTCTCCCATATATAGTTGGGCGATTCAAGAACAGGGATGGACCAGACCTTCTTGACTGTATCCATAAACCCTTCCTTGTTTGACCAGAGAGGGCTGAACCAGGAGGGGATTGGCCCCATATTTTCCTCTTCTTCCAGGATAAGAAGAATGGGTTTATGATCAGAAGTCAGCTTTGGAAGAATTTTTGTGGAAATGATCTTCTTTTCGGAGAGGAAGGTGCTCTGAAGTAATAATCTATCTAACCGGGTTAAAATGTGCTCCGCCCCAACTCTATTATTTGTCCATGTGTAAAGCCCTGTTTTTGGCTTAAAGTCCAGTAAATCCCTTTGTTGAATCAGGTCTTCCACGAAGGAAAGGAAGTGGTCCCTGCTGTTGATTCCTCCTCTTTTTTCCTTTGGTTCAAATATTAGATTGAAGTCTCCTGTTAGAATTATATTCTTGAGGGAGCAAGCTTCAAGGATATCAGATAGGGTTTGCCAGCAGTCTTTCTTTTTTTCATAGAGGATAGGGACGTAAATATTAAAGAGAGAAAAGGTAATCTTACTAGCAAGGTGTCGTAGTTTAGTGTAAATCCAATGTTGTGTTTGGAAGGAGCTCTCAAGTTGAAACTTTTCTTCCTCTCAGAGAGTGGCAAGCCCGCCACATGTACCCCTTGCACTTACTGCTTTTCTGGTTTTTGTTTTCCATTTTACTTTGCTAAGATTAAGAAGGGCTTCCCCTTCTATTTTAGTCTCTTGTAGCATGAGGATCTCGGGAAATTATGATTTCAATAGGTTCTTGACTGCTTCAGCTTTTGAGGGATTCCCTAGTCCTCTGCAATTCCAAGAGACTAATCGCATTATTTACTAGTAGAGGGGGGGGGGGGGGGGGGGGGGGGGGGGGTGGGGGGGGCGCAGTACCTCCCTTGGGAAGCCTGGTTCTAGTATTTCTACCGATGGACATCTCAATCATGGGTTGGTTGCCTTGCATTTTTTGTCTCTCCACCTCTTCTTCTCTTGCCTCTCTATGATATTTATTCCCCTCTTTTCGAAGGCCTCTCGGTTGTCTCATCTTCCACGGATCCAGAAATCTTTGGAGTCTTCTTACTTGTCATATTTGCATAGGTTGGGGAGCTAGAGACACCTCTTGGAGTTTTGATTTGGAGGGGGCCAGTTTCCTCCTACCTTTTATCTTCTTCCATAGTAATGGCCTGTTGTTCAGCCTCTTCATTTGCTGGATTTGGGAGCTTTTCTGATGTACTGAGTATTTCAAAGGGATTGGTGGGTATGTCTGCTCTTGGAGGGACTGAGCTCCCCTCCCCTTACACTATGGGTGGAGCACCACTACCCGTGAACACTCCTTTCCCTTTGGTTCTGTCGTTCTGCTTAGCTATGGCTGATTTCTAGACCTGAGTCCATTGATCTCCTTTCACATTATCGGCCCCCTCCTCTGATTTCTTTTTACAATGCCTGGCAAAGTGCCCATATCGATGGAAATGTTGACATTTAAATGGGAGTTGCTCATAATCTAGCACTTGGATGTGAGACCAGTCGGCCACCATATGTTTTATAGCTTCAGGGAGGCCTTCCTCTAGGTCAAATTCTACACAAATTCTTGCGCAGGAGTACTAGTCCCTCCTTTCTACTCGATCGATGTATTTGCCAAGTTTATTGCCTACTGCTTCTAAGGATTTGGGGTTCTGATAGTGTAGAGGTAAATGAGGCAAGCGCACCCAGACGGGGACAGCCGAGGGCACATCCTGAGTCGGATTGAAGTCTGGAGTCCATTGGTTCAGGTACAAACCCTGAGGACCCATGAAATATAGGCCATTTCTGAATATGAGGTTCCTGTCTTCTATCGATTCAAATACAAATAAAAAGAAGCCTTTACCAACAAAGTGACTCCCGATTCCTTCCTTGACAAGAGATCATTAGTTCCTTTGCACCCAAGCATCTACAGCTTTAGGCAAGGGCCCTAGCCTAGTGAACTGCCCAATAAGCCCTCGTTCTACTAGTTTCAAAGTTTTTTTGCAGGGTTCTTCAGTAGGCAGAGCAACTATAGGGATGGTTTCCATTATTTTGACAAACTTCTGCTGGCTTTTGTTTGCTGACTGTTTATTGCATGCCGCTACCAATTCTTGAAACGCAGATAGCTCAGGTGGAAGGGGAGGATTCAGCTCACGGCCCCCTCCTGGTGCCATGGCGATGGTGTTGTGCGCAGTCTCTCACTGTTTTGGATCCTCTCGCGCGCGTAGTGCTCTCCCATCCATCCTTCAAAGGTGACTTCTAATAAACACTTATCTATACATGACTCAAAACATATAATTAATAAACATATACAAACTTAATTAATTAAATTAATTAACATATAATTTGAAATAAGAATATTTGTATATAGACAAAGATGTGAAATATATATATATAAAGTATAAATAGTAACTATAATTAAGATCCATTCTGCCATACAAAGTAAAATAATAATTAATATTTATAACCTTTATATTTAAGAACTTTCTATTTTTTTACTAATTAAGATTTTAATTGTCTCCAAATAATAATTCATATTTATAACCATTATATTGAAGAACTTTCTACTTTATTATTAATTAAGATGTATATTGCCTCAAAATATCATCATACAAATCCAAATATCACTATTTAAATTAAGGTGTAAACTATGGGAAAAGGTCTACTTTTTTGGGCCTAGAGGCGCTCTCCAGTCCAGTATGTAAGAGATTTGTCATGCTCTGTTATATTATGTAAACATTTTGACTCAGTCCAAATAAAATAAGATAAAACTAACCCTATGTTAAAATTAAAATATTACGTTATTATTATTTTTTATCAATTCTTGTTGGGTAATTAAGGTAAATTTGAAAAAAAATAAAAATAACCCTATGTAAAAATAGAAATTCTACGTTATTATTTTTTTAAATTAATTTGTGTTTGGTAGTTAAGGTAAAATTGATTTGGTCAAGTTACCAGTGGTTTTTGAGCTCCATGTTTATGAGAACCATGGTATTTCCCATGGTATTCATGTGGAATATAGCCTATTTAAAGGGGGGAATTAAACCAACCTAGATCCATCTTCACTCTGAATCTACCAAGCGCCAAG
Organism: Pinus tabuliformis; assembly: GCA_031772625.1. Lineage (NCBI taxonomy): Eukaryota > Viridiplantae > Streptophyta > Pinopsida > Pinales > Pinaceae > Pinus > Pinus tabuliformis. The sequence goes on from CM062815.1 coordinate 1,062,445,734, forward strand.
AGGGATCAAATATCTTGAGATGTGAGTATCTTAAGATGCAGAAATATTTGATCCCTCTCGACTCTTGGTAGATTTAGAGTTAAGATGGATCTACGTTGGTATTAGTTCAAACTATCCTAGAATAAGGGGTGGCATGAGCGAGAGGGGTTGTCTTTTGCCACGATGATGAAATAAAGACTCAATATGGTTGGGGCTTGGGTGTAGCATCCAATAATCAAGATGAATCTCTTGCTCTCTAGAAGAGATTGGAAACAATAATTGAAAAGAAAACTTCCAAAATCCTAGTGCTTGGAGACTCTATGATTGTGATTTTTCAAGCGTGGGAAGCTAAAGGATCACAAAATTCATCTCTCCCCCCTAGTTTATAAGGAATTGCACTACAAATATTGGGATTTAATCAAAGTGACTTATCTTATGTTTATATAAATTTGAATTAAAAAGAATATTCATTGGAAAACAAAGGAACTACCATGTAGCAAGTGATCCTAGAAGTGGATAATTGAATATTGAATGCACCTCTTCCATGAATTCTTTGTATAAAATGAAGGTAAAAAATTACATAGTTGAATTGGAGGACAAGCTAGAAATAAGGAGTTTAGCAAGATTATACATCCCTCGGGCTAGCAATTATGGCTAGTAATCCGACACTTGCTAGGATGGAAAGGCAGACACCATTTATTTTCTAACCACACAAATCAATAAACGAGAACCCTTGTCTTATCCTGATTTACATCTGGCATATGGAGGAATTCACATTCGAACATAAGTGGCCTCCAATTTTAAGATTTCAAGGAAGGAAAGAGATCACACAAGTGATCAGAGCCTCAACTTTGTAACATAATTCAATCCAACACGAACTGGAGTTATTGTTACCCCCCATGTATCTTTCGAATGTCAATCCAAACAATCAACCAAGATTGAGAGATGAATTTGGAAGTAGTGCAATTCAATGTTAGTGGACTGCGAGACAGGAAAAACAGAGGCTATATATGGCTCACAATAGTTCTTTGAACACCCTTTTCATTTAACTCCATTCATGAGTAGAGGTGGCTACCATTTCCAGGGATTCAAAGAGTGGGGTCATATATCTTGATCATGGTGGACACTGAGACATATTCTCATGAGGAAGAACAGGGTCATCTGAACCAACTCTTGACAAAATTACTAGAGTCGCTTGAAGGATTGTTAATAACATTGGACCATAGGGGATTAAAAGAAGAAAAGGAGAGAGACTTACCAATTGCTAATGAACACTAAATTTGAATTATTGTGGAGCAATATGGAGATGTTTCAAGTTGAGTTTCATTCAGAATTGACATCAATGGATAGTAAGGTGACTAAATTCAAGAACTCCAACAATGGTTTCCGATACAACAAGGACGAAGCAGGGACCAATGCGGAGCCTTAAAAGAAAAAGGCTAGAGTAGTTCATGGGGTAGATACAACAGGAAAAGAATGATGCATTAAACCCCAAGCAGAAACAACTGAAGATTGTTCCTCCATTGCTAGATAAGTTTTCATAGTTTAAACATTTTTTATGATATGCAAACACAAGATTTTGTTAGGTATTCTTTGTAAAGTTTATAACCAACATATTTGTTGAATTATAGAAAAAAATAGCCCTAAGAATAGGCTAGCCATTAAGTATGAACCTTTGAAAGTAGTTTGATTCTTGAAAATGAATATCTATGTAAGGATTTTGGCCCATAAACTAGCTACTTATATTAATCCAAATATCTATCTGCTTCTTTCAAAAATAAAACCATCCTCGAATAAGTTATCTTGCAGTGCAAGTTTCTTGGCATGTCCTAGTCTATATATATCAAAAATCAAATATCGGTGGTGGCTAGATACATAGTTGCTATAAGAAACTATCCTACTGAAAGTAAAAAGCATAAGCTAAGAGGCTGGACGAGGATTATTTGATGAAGTGACTAGGGTTGCATCTTGGGTGTTGGTGCCTACTGGAGTTGAAGGCTTGAGGCCACATTGTAGATGGCCCTCTATGTGAGCCAAATGAGCATCTAGCCTGATAAGACAAGGGCAATGGTGACATTGGACTCGTTGAATTTCATTAATACAAGAGATAATGTTATTGCGGTCCTTGTGCTTTTCCTCCAGGACCCTGCCTAGGAGTCTTGATTTTCCAATGGAGGGTGATGAAATTAATATATTGGTGTTGTTGTCCCCTAGTATGACAAGAGTCGGGAACCCAATTGGCTAATTTTTCTTTGATTTCAGAATAAGATTATGCTTAGCGATCATTTTTAGTTAAGGCTTCGAGTTGGAAATTTTCCTCTTGGATTTTTGGAGGGGTGGAGGAATGGAATATGGTTGCAACCCGCTGAGCTTGGGATTAATCCCAAGGTTGACCCTAAAGGTCTTAGCCTCCATACTCCCGGTGACATTGCATTTGTTGTGAGGCATGGTACTTAGAGATAATAGAGGCTCCATTAAATATGTCCCTCAATAGAAGGGAAAACTAATGAAACAAATTGATAGGGTCTAGGACAGTGTTAACATAGATTTAACACTCAATTGATAGAAAGGTCTAGAACTCAAATTAGCAAGTTGTGACAAAGGGTGAACAAACAAAGATAAGCTTTGGGTAGGGTCCAACATCATAAAATCCCAAGCACAGCAATGAAAGTACACACCATTGAGATGCCTTGTTGGCCATGAACCAAAGTCCACCATGCAAAGACTAACAGATTGAAAAAGTTGTAGAGATTGGACACAGAAAAAATCACCCTACAATTGTCTGCTCACAGAGCATGGAAATGTTGTAAATGAGGTTTGAATCCTTTCTATTCACTTCTTGTTTTGAATTTGTCCCTTTATATTACTACATCTGATGTCCTATAAGTTTCCTCCTCAGTAGTTATCGCCCTGCTCTATGCTTGAGGAATTGAGACTAGGTGCATGTATTGAAAGTTGGCTTCCAGGAAACTAAGACCTTCATACAATTGAGTTCTCATAGAGCCAATGCAATGGGAGGAAGATCACACCTACAGCAAGAGTGTGCCACAGGAATTGCAGAAGAACATGGAGCCACGATAGATGGAAAAGTTTTCCACAAAGCCAACACCATGGGGAGAATATCCCAACTGTGATGGGTGAATTTCGCTAAGGTTGCAAAAGAACACAGAGTTACAACAGATGGGTTGATAACTCGTAGATGAAACAAGGGCTTCCATCTTAATGCGAAGGGAATGTATGATAGTTAACATGTGTGGTTGAATGGGCGGGACTGCCACACCATCCCCCCCCCCCCATTAAATGCGATGGGAGATGACAAGATGGTGGGTTCCTGCCCCCTCCTCCATTGGTACATACTTTGACGCCTCGATAGGTGGAATAACTTCATATTTAAATTTAATTAATAAACATATAAAATAAATTCTATATATAGAGATGTGAAATTTACATAAATATAAATAATATTATTAAGAACTAGTATAATTCCATCTCAAATGTGGACAGGAATCAAATCTCAAGGTGAAAATATTTTCTTTAAGTCTTGCACTCAAAAAAAAGTTTTCATCTTGAAAGATTTGATCTCTCTTAATACTTGGTAAATTCTATATTAGTATTTTAACGTTTATCAGTCCTCTTATCTAATGCTTTTTATCCTCTTTGCCATTGTTACTAACATTTATGAAACCAACTCCTCACCACCTCATTGTATCTTCATCGTTTGACCACCTCTACTATTCTTAGAGACATCCTCCTATATTCTTATGTTTCCTTGGAAATTTTACAAAATCCATCCTTCAAATCTAGGTCAAAGCTTAATGGAACGTTGAGGTTGTTATCTTAAACCATTTGATGACACTAGATATGTGTCGAGATGAGTTGTTGACTAAGATGTCAACTCTACTATCACACTGGATGCGACTATATATGTGTTTAGATGAGTTGTTGGCTAAGATGCTTTCGATATGGCTTAGTCCACTATCATGTCTCCTTGCCAGTGAAAAATGCCCCTCTTCTAGTTATATTATTGGGCTAGAGCCTTACTATTTAAAATTCGAAAAATTCAATTAATAGTCATGATTTATCCTTGAACAACAAAAAACAAGTACATTAATCGTTTTTTTTTTTTTTTTTTTTTTTTTTTTTTAAGAATTATAACAATTAAAAAATCATCCTTTTTTTCATAGGTGGGAAAACCTATAATAACTCAGTTGTCAAGCCCGCAGTGAGGACAACCATCATTGCTTGCTAACTGCGAATGCAGGCTGACTAATCATCGTCAATCAAGGAAAACCACACCACATGGAATAACCCGTTGGTGGTTGTAAGGGGGCAAGATTTCACTCCTGGGAGATGCCTCTAGGTCTTGGGTCGTTAAGCTGTTTCCTTACGTCTGAGGAAGATGAGCTCTTAGCCAAGTAGAAGCAGTTTAAGGGCATACTCCAGTTTTTTTTTTAATATATATAAAAAAAATTGTATAAAAAATTAATCCAAAAATTGACATAGTATAATAATAAATTTTTTGGCATTATCCTTCTCCGAAATTTAAGTATTCATTCATCTCTACAACTAATAATAAAATCTCTAATTTCAAATTAGAATCTTTAACAAAGAGAATGTTTGGGCAAAAAATCTCTAATTTCAAATTAGAATCTTTGACAAAGAGAAATGCTTGGGCAGAAAATCTCTAATTTCAAATTAGAATCTTTGACAAAGAGAAATGTTTGGGCTTGCATATTCAAAGGCATTTCACATTATTGATACATCTCATAAGCACATTACCAAGATATTTTTGAGACAACTTACAAGAACATTACCTAGATATTTATTTATCATTCCTATTTGTACGTTAGAACTAAAGAAGATTTATATAATTACACTATAACTACTTCATGTATAAGTTAATAGTTGATATTTGGTTTTATGTATTTGGATTTGAATGGTCAATTACCAAGATATTTTTCAGACAACTTACCAGATCATTACCTAGATATTTATTTATCATTCCTATTTGTACATTCATTAAAGAAAATTTATATAATTACACTATAACTACTTCATGTATAAGTTAATAGTTAATATTTAGTTTTATGTATTTGGATTTGAATGGTCAATTACCAAGATATTTTTCAGACAACTTACCGGATCATTACCTAGATATTTATTTATCATTCCTATTTGTACATTAATTAAAGAAAATTTATATAATTACACTATAACTACTTCATGTATAAGTTAATGGTTAATATTTAGTTTTATGTATTTGGTTCTTAATTGTCATGTATATTTTATGTAAATTAATATTAGGTTTTTATATATTTAGATTTGATATTTTAAGGTTAGGTAAGTAGTTCACGTCATTTAACCTAAAATAAACATGAATGAAGGAAGATGTTGTTTTAAATGATTTTTAATTGAAATTGGTGTAACTGAAAGCTCAGTTGAAAAAAAAAATACTAAAAACAACACTTTCCTAGGGTCACTTACCAATTCACACTCAAACCATCAATTAACTTGGTAAAAGGTATTGTTTAGGCCTTCTATATTGGGTTAATGAGAGATTCATTGCATAGTATGACATATAGAACATAATGCTACTTAGGCATTGATCAAACAATGAGTAGAGAATGGTTGATTTCCTATTGCTTATATATGGCTTTCCATATCATAAACTCACCAAATTTGAAGTTTAAGAAGGGTGTCCTATATATTTGTTTAATGTGGATTGTACCAAAGATAAATGAAAAATAAAATAATAAATAAAACCCCAATCGAATCTTTTAGGAATCTTTGTATTCAATTCCCTATCTGTAATTATGAAATTTAGAGCCTTTTTCTTGTGAATGGATTGGAATAGATACTTTACAATAAGACTGTGTCAATCTTCTTATTCTACATGAATTCTTTGAGGAGAAGAAATAAAAGAGTTGACCACTTTCTTTATTTCTCTATGTTAACTTCCTCATCACTCTTATAATTGTGAACATCTATTGTCAAGTTAAAATTAGAAGAAGCAAAGGCCATAAACATAATAGAGTCAAAAATAAGATAAGAATGGGTGACCCATTAGAACAAATCCATGGAGGCTTTGACTATTTCCATAGCTCTAATGCCTCACTTGGCTACCATAGATCTATTCCACAGGGACTTCACTTAATGAACCTCTGACATAGCACGTGTGTTCGTGACATAGTAAAGAATACCCTTAATTTGACTACATATTGGAAAATACCTCTAAAAATCACATTATTTAACCCCCTAACAATACAAACCCAATACACCTTCCCAATTTAAAAAACCCCTACTTACAATAGATATTGTAGCTATCCATTTTTTCATTAACATTTTTTATACCCCTTTATATTTTTTCATTAACTTTGAGCTCCATTTTTTATACCCATCAATATAAAAATATTTTACCCCCTGTTATATGTGCAATATATTATGTCATTGTCTCCTCAATATATATCCCCCAATATGAACCCATGTGGTATGGTATTGATCCCCTAATGAAGCCCCTGTGAGTTATTCATCAAAGAGGACTTTTCATCATTTCGAAATTAAGAGGCTTGGCATGCAACATTTATTTTTCGAGAAACATTCATCCATTAGACAATATAATTGTGTTGTCAACCAATGATCTTGTTTGAGCTCATCCCCTCTGGCTTGAGTTTTCACATCTATGTAACACAAATTTCATGCATTATCTAGAACTATTATGACAAGTGCATATTATTTGAAATTTAAAATACTACTCCTAAATACATGTGTGACATATGGCTTTCCATATTACATTATCGCAAAAGTTGTATTAAGGGATATCTCCTCCTTATTACATAAACCATAGTTTTTTTAATCTTTAAACATTCAATACAAATGGATTACTAGAGGAAAAATAAACATTCTCCATGCTATTAATATTTGTATTAATAAATAATACCAATATATGATTCAACAAGTGCAACTTTCAAAAACGAAAATTGTGCAAAGAAATGGTGCTTAGTAGGCTTAGTGGCACTGGACATCTTGACAGAGCGTCGTCAATTAACGAAGGGTTTTCTTCTACAAATACTACTTAGGAAGTAAAATTGTAGTCAGAATCTAAGCACTTACATTAATTCCTCAGTCCCAAATCGAGATTGTGAGTGTGACAATGTTTTATTACAATTACTAGCACCTAAAAAACAAATTACATCATGTTTTTACTAATATAAATCGCTCAAACAAAAATATGTCTAGAAGCACAACGCCAACCTCTTAAATTTCCATAAATGTAGAAACACAGCACTAAAGCGCAATGCTTGATGGTTGTGATGCCTTTGGTCTCCTCTTGAGTTGGCTAAAGCCTCCAGCACATGTAAACAAACCTCCATATGAACACTTTACCCTTTGGAAACTTTCCCTTACTGTACAAAACCTCAAACTTGAGCAAACTCTCTTGTAGCCAAAAACGTAGCGTTAGTTTCAGAAACGCAATGCAACCTCTTTTTCATAGTTTGAGTGGACAATGATTTTTGTAGACAAGATACACACACTAATGAGGATATTGACACTGCAATGATGATATCACATACCTCCTTCAAGCCTTTCTTCATAAAAATACACCAAACATTCATCTCCACACCCAAAAACATAGCAGAGAAGGACATTGACTAATATTTTTTTGATATCTCCTAAACAGTAAGCCCAATCGAGCTTATTTTTTACAGGAAGTTAATATCATCATAACCCTTCTCCACAAAATAAATTGAGCCAAATCTGACTCACGGATTTTGAGAAAATCTAAAAATGGTTGTAGATGGTGGTGGCCCATTTCTTGGAAGAAGCACTTTGACCTTAAATTAATTGGGCTTATTCATCTTACCTCCATACATTTTGTGTAAAAATTTCATGGAAAATAGGTATATGGTTTAACAGATATGGTGAAAAGACGGTGATTGTGTGAAATTGTAGTGCTCCAAGTTTACACTACCTCCACCCATCATCTGACATGTTGACGGTACTACGTGAATGCGGAATGACCCATTCAATGTTTTAAACCTGTGAGAATGCTCCTAGGCCAAATGCAAACCTTCAAACCCAAAACCTTCTTGTTGGAGCAAAAGCACAGTGCACCTCCATCCACATGACATTACCCAACACTGATCTTCTGACTGAGAAAAATGACTTGGAGAGGATTCAAATATTCACAAAAAACATCCTACATGTCTTCATTCAAGGACCAAATGCCAAAAACCATGATTTCTTCATCAAAATGAGTTGCCTTGGTAAAAGTGCAGCAACCCAAAGTTCTTATGCTTCCGGTCATCTTATGAACTTTTGAAAGTACTGGATAGGTAGAAAATGACTCACACGACATTATAAACCTACCAGAAGACTTTTACTCCAGACACAAACCTCTATTATTCAAAATTATTCCTCACAGCAAAAGCGCAATGCCTCCCCTACCTCCTTTGCACAGCGAACAAGAATGACCACACACCAAGCTTCTGATGGAAGAAATGGAGAGATGGGAGATCTTAGATGAAGGAAAACATGCAAATAACCTCCCACGGTGGCTAAGAGCGGATTTTCGATGGCGATGATTACGGTTAAATGAATAGAAATACTGAAATGACAAAGATTCCTATAATATAGGACCCTAACATTGGCTCCAATGGGGATGACATCCTCCCTTTGAGGTGCCAAGAACACCTTAGAATAGTAGCCTTATCCATTGGGTTGTTCCCAATATTGAAACCTACAACCTGTTCTGAAACATGTACTTTCTCTTACAACCAACTTATTCTGCAAACTGAAAACAATGTTGAAAACCTCACTGCTGAAAACCAAAACTACACACTACTGAAAATGATGCTCGAATCTGTGAGCTTATTTAAAAATAAACCAGCCTACTCTAAGTTGTTGAAACATCTGTTAAATCAAGTGATACAAAATTTCCAGTATAACCATGAAATCAAATGGCTTCCTACTTGAATTTTTCTCACACTTTCCTTAAGCAGACATAAAAATTTAAGAAATGGAAACTCAAAATCCAGCTGAAACCAAATCCCATGGTCCATAGACAACATAAAATCTGCTTGAACTAATGTTTCCAATAAACTGGGAAAAGAATCTTCAAGAACATAAAAAACTATCTTTTCTTGATAACACAAAAGAAAAGGACATTCTTCATTTCCAACTACTTATTGTTTTATGTTCTGAAATTCAACACCATTCTCAAATGAAGAAACAATAGTTTGCTCACTCTTCTTATCATCCTCATTAGAAAAAAGATTTATATGGATTTTAAAATCTTCAATTGAAATAGACACATCTTTTATGACAAGAACATTCAAAAATGAGTCTTCATATACTTCGACAAGAGTGTTATCTTAACCTTTAAAAATTTCTGAACTTGTCAATTCCAAAGATGAAAAATTATGAATAATCTATGCATCATTCAATGGATCTAAAACAATCCGATCATCTTCATTATTTTGTTGCAACTCTGGGTAGTTATCATCATGAATTATTTCACTGCCTAAAGTTTTTTTGCATGTAATTTCATAGATCTAATTTTCATAAGTTTCTTCATGAGACCAAAACTGAGAAAATGAATCGCATGAAGAACAAACAGATCTACTATCCTCCTCCCTTTCTTGGTCATTTTAAAACTATTGAATATGTTCATCAAGCTCAAGAGAACAAACCTATTGCACATTATTATTGAACTTAGTAAGCGAATGATGATTGTGTTCATCAGGATGTTGATCTACTTTATTCTCAGTCCTTGGAGAAACTATTTCCTTTTAGAAATCCATTTGAATATCATGACAATTGTCCTCTACTTTCCTTCTAATGTTGAAAAGGATTCTCATGAAAGGCCACTATAAACTCATCATCTCCATAAAAAATTCCAAATGTCGAATGAAATTCTTAAAATGATCACAACAATTTTGATCTAGTAGCAGACATGGGTAAGATCCTTTATAATTTTCAAAAAATACTGTATGAAAATGCTTTAAAGAACATAAACTAGTAGTTGGTAATTTTTCATATCATGACCTTGCCTTTCCTTCCAGAGTAGCCATGAACATCTTCATGAGACAATATTCATGCCATTCAAATTTAAGCCTACTTGCATGCATATGAAATTTGATAAGATGTAAAGAAGCATTATCACCATTCTCATATTTGAACTTTGGAAAATATGATTGCCAATATATACAATGCATACGATTTGGAAAAGATATATGAGCATGATTCATAGGCGCATACCTCACAATTGAATTCATTTTCGACCAATAAAGTTGCCAATAAAACTCTGATTTTTGGATACTGCTGCCAATGGATTCTTTGGATAAGCTTGAAGCTTGATTGGAGTCGCTGGGTGAATAGTACAACCTTCATGTGTCTGACTATTTTCCACCATCAATGGTAAAATCTAAAAATTTAATGATCCTTCCCAGGGAAAATAGAACATTTCGCTCCCCGGCAACAATGCCATAATGTTAGCACTATGTAATTTACTTTGGTTGTGGGAAGGAAACCCAAAGGTAACCACAAACCACTTGCAGAATTGGAAACTAACCATTTCAACCCCAGAGAGGGTTCTCTCTTTCAACTCAGTCACTAAATACTGGTTTCAATGAAGAACAATGGCTAGATCTTTGGAAAATAACAAAGTTTATAGGTGTGATGGCAGGGTAGAGAGAGATCCAATGGGCATGGAGTCATGTCAAATTTATTATTTGTTCAATGATAGGATGAAAAGAGAAAAGGGTCTTCTGCAAGGGCAAGGTAGGTAGTCTTGGTGATGAAATCAAGTTAAATTGTTGTAGGAGGGTGAGTGTAAGAAAGGTGGAAAAAACACATAGAGCATCAAAATTGTAGATGAATTATAAATGTTGTTTTAAGAAGAAAACATAGATTTTCTTGGAAAACTAAATCAGAGCAACTTTTAGATGAATTATGAATTAAGCTTTTGGTTCATCCAAGCATGAAGACATACATTTAAGGCATGCAAATAACATAAGGAAAACTTACAACATGAAGGAAGCACAACACCATCAAGATCTGACACAAGAATCCTGCAAATCACCTTATGTCTTTCATTCACTAATAAATTTCAAAAAAATAAAATAAATAAATAAATAATAAAATAAAATAAATAAAAAATTTAAAAAAATAATAATAAATAAAATAAATAAATAAAATTTAAAAAATAAAAAAATTGTAACATATACCAGTCTGTTCCTTTCCAATCTAACCAACCCTTTTTCCATTACATTCACATCATAAAATAGACTCAAATGAGTCAGTTCCCACCTCTAGGGATCGAATTCTTCATTTGGATTGTTGTTTCTAACTTCTGCAAGGAAAATAGAACTAACTGCGAAAAACTAGGGACTTGTTTAAACCAATTATTTTCTAAGCATTTACATTAACTCATCAGCCCCAAATCCAGCTTGTGAGTGCCCAAATGTTTTAATACAATTTCTTACACCTAAAAACAATTACATCATGTTTTGACTAAGATAACTCTCTCAAACAAAAGTTTGTCCGGAAGCAAAGCGTCAACCTCTTAAATTTCCAGAAATGTAGAAACACAGCACAAAAGCGTGGCGCTTGATAGTTGTGATGCCTCTGGTCACATCCTGAGTTGAATGAAGCCTCCAACACATGTAAACAAACCTGCATATGAACACTTTTCCCTTTGGAAGATTTCCCTTACCGAATATGGAGGCTTTGATATGGTGTGATGAACCAAAAGGAAAAGAAAATTTCCCAACCCAACAACCATGGTGATTAAGTGGAAGAGTGTCATGTTGAAGAGAAACTTGCTGCTATTAATAAGTAGAGTACCCCATTTTCCCAATTTCCCCAACCATTTCTCGTCAGTACCTCTTTATTTTTTAAAAAGCTTGAGAACATATGCTTGATCTGTAAGTTCATCCTTTGTATGAATCCCTCTGAGTATTTTTAATGAACCCTAAGAGGAGTGGATTGGCCCCATCATGTTCGATGAGGCCATCATTGTTTGATGCTTTTACGAGTCTAGAAAAGGTCTAACTCGACTCGCTTTTCATGTTTAGAGAGTTTGAAAAAGAGGCAAATAATAAAACTCCAAAGGTTCCTTTTTGTAAATAGTCTCTTGAATCCAAAAAGGAAGAAAACTATACTCATGAGAACCTCTTAGTCATGTTTGACTAAGGTATTCCTTTTTTGTAAATACTCTATCTTAGTCCGGAAAATGGTTAAACTTATATCAACTAAACTTCTTTTCATTTACTTTAACGAGTTTGAAAAGACAAGTGCTTGACAATAGCTTCATATTTAGGGAGACCGAAAAGAGTCAAAAGAGTACTCGAGGGTGTTCCTTTTTCATGAGATTACAAAGCCCAAAAAATTGATAAAAGTATGCTCTTTGGTAAAAATGATTTGTTTCGATTCAAACATCATTAAATCTGTCAAACAGTTGTTAACTTGCTCAGAACATCACCAAAAGATTAAAATATCTAATACATGGTAAAATTAAGTCATATTTAGGTCAAAATAATAAAATATTATTAAAATAATCATGAAAATGACCATAAATAGGAAAATGTAATTTCATTTTTACCATTTTACATTTTACCTCTTGGTGAGTGAGATCTGGGTGCATTTTCCCCCCAATCTTCAGCAATTGATTGTGGCCAATTCGGTGGATCATTTTAAGTGTCGTCACTTCCAGGTACTTCCTCTTTCTTTTTACGGTTTCAATTTTTCATTTCATGCATATTTTTTCAAGTTTTGGGTGACCTAGGGATTTAATTTTGCACACTAGCTCCAGTGCACCCTAGAAATGTCGAAAGGTGCGCTAGGCTAGCAATATTTGAAATGTGAAGGGCATTGTATTGCAATGTCTCCCTTTGGCAGGGTGCATTGGGCGCATTTCAAAAAATTGTTTTGCTTCTTTCACTCAAATTTCTCTCAGTTTTTTACATGGGATTTACTCTAATGATTTTTCTTGTCATGTTTCACGTATCCATTAGAACAAAATGGATTTAATTTGGCAAGAAATAGAACACGAATTCCAAGACATGGATGTCACCAATGATCTAGCAACCATCCAGGCATTGAGAAACAATGGACTTCTCAATTTCTTATGGTTTCTTGGGATGAGACAACAGATGGAACTATAGTAGTATCTTGTCAGGGCATGGGATGTTCAGGCACATGCTTTCAATATTGGAGCACATATGCTCAGCATACAGGTGGAAGACATTTATTTCTTGACAGGTTTATCGAGGAGAGGTGCTCCTATCTCGTTATCTGGTTCAAGAAGGGGTGGAGAGACTGTCAAAAGGCTATATCATTGCACACTGTAGACCTCGATCCCAACCAACCAAAGATGGGAAAATCAAGATAAAGGATGTGGTATGTTTACCTTTGAGGAAAATCATGTTTATTATTGCTAGATTGGACGACAATGCTACCTTGAATTTGGCTAACAGGTCTCAAATGCAATATGATTTAGAGTGCATAGAGCCAACAGTATTTACCTAGAGTGAGGGAGTATTAGCAAACATGAAGGAACAACTCACCAAGGCGAAGGATGGACAATTAAAAAACTTCGAGGATGGTTCCATTTTGATCTCATTTGCCTTGGAGCGGATTCAATTACTCTGACCACAACATATCTTGCTCGAGCTTCCAGATCCTAGAATTTGTTGAGAATCATGATTGTTGTTAGATAAAAACCCATAGGTGTTAGTCAACAATCGCATCACCAGAGATAAGAATCCAAAAGAGGCGGTTAGTCCATGTTTTGAAACATACAGGGAGCGTTGGTTTATCCAACGTCCAACAATATCCCCCCCAACACAAGTCGGGTGTGTATCAAACTTGTGACCTACACTCTGATACCACTTGTTGGGAATCACGATTGTCGTTAGACCAAAACTTGCAAGTGTTAGTTAATGATCGCATCGCCAGATATAAGGATCCATGTGAGGCAGTTAGTCCATGTCGCAAAACATGCGGGGAGAGTTAGTTTATCTAATTTCCAACGAAATCCCATGGATGCGGTGATGGGTGGATCTCAAGTCCATACATGCATGTCCATCGTACATGAGTTTCACGCTGTTATCACTCAGAAATTTCTCTTGAATTTATTATAAGAAAGAAAATGACCGGGGTAACCACAAACCAACTTTGGAGCATAGGCTCTAGCCAATCTAGGCTCAGAGAGGGCTCTCTCTATATGATTTAGCTTTGTTTCCTGGGATTTCAAGCTAGTTATGAATGTTCTGGGTGTTTTTTATTTGTATTTGAGATTGGGTGGTGGGATCCTTGAAACGGAAGGATAGAATTATGTCTTTATACCATTGGGCTATGGAGTTAATAGAAGGGCAACAGAACTGGATCAACTCACTAAAGGGGATGTTCAAAGGGAAAGCTAGTAGAGTAAAGTGCAGGTCTTTGGAACAGGAGGGTGAAATGGTTTTAATCAGGGTGAGAGAGCAATTAAGGGTTCTCAAACTGAGATACAAACGAGGAATAGAGGGTAATCAAAAGCAAAGGGCGATTAAGAATCCTTTGATTTGGATTAGCAAGAAACAACCTAAACTAAGGAGCAATTAAGAATTCCTTAACTTAGATATCAATTGAAAACATTTATATGCATAACTGTTAAAATCGAGTGTAATTAAACAAATTATGAGATATTGTTCTAGTTATAGCATTTAGATTCAGAAATACATTAAAGATTGTGGAAAAACATTAAGAACGATAACGATAACATAAGAAAATACTTGTTTGCACTTCGTTCGGCACATGAATCCTGTGAAATATCTTGTCTTTATTCATCAATCCAGCTTGCTGGCTCAGTCAATGATACAATAGCTTTACAGTCCTTTTGATCAAAATTCTATAGAAATGTCTAAGAATCCACACTACATACTTCGAATTGTGAAGTATTTATACAAAAATTATTACAAAATATCTCAAACTACCTTGAGATTTAATCTATGAAATAAAAATATCTTCTTGCAAGAAGATAGAGACAGCTATTAAACTATTTTCATGTTGTCCCATTTATTTTGGTACTGCTGGCCTTTATGGTTTGATTTTAGCCCTTTGTGCTGCTTTGCTATTTGATATTTCATGCTGGAAGCTTCATTTACTTTTGGCTTTCATTTGATACACTTTGACACTGATACTCTTTGACTTTGCTGACCTGTCTTCATATTTTCACCTGGTTGTTTTACTTTTACCTTTTTACTGCATTTTTCTTACAGTAAATCAGTCAATTTTTCCCACATTTCAGCATTAGGTAATTGGATCTTCAGCATCCTTCTATATATTTCATCTGCCTCAGTGTACTTGGAAAAAGTAGGCTTATTGACAAACAAGTGTTTTACCTCATGCTGGAGGTAAAACAAGTTTTCAAAGGAAAGGTATAGTACTTTGCCTGTTGGCAATGCCTTCATTGAAGAGGTACCGGCCTGTTCTTTTGCTAGCTCTCTAAGTTTGTTGTTGTAATCATGTTGTGTCATGAGCTTGTAATTTATGACTAAGGGACTGGGTAACCCTTTCTCTCTCAAAATTTGAAACTCGGCCATAAATCTATCAATGGCTACCTACATGTTTTGGCACTTGTCCTCCAAGTTTAACATCAAGTTTCTCTTGGAAAGGACCATCCATACTTCCAAAATTGTTTTTGTTCTGTCCTCAATTTCCAATTCCTAAAGCTCATATCTATTTGTACTGTTAAGGAATTGGATGATTCTGGTGGAATCTTTGGGCATCTCTCCCAATTCCTCTTTAACTTTTTGGATGGCTTCTGTAGCCATCTTTATTAGATCTATCTGTTCAAAGATTACCTAAATAGATGGCTAAATATCATTGTCAGAGTCAATGATATTGGCCCATAATAGTTCCTTAGCTTGCCCAAGAGGTTCTTTCAGTGTTAGGTCTTTTTCCATGGCTTTTATTTTCTCATTCATTCTGGAAACCTTTTGCACTTCTTCCTTGTGCATGATTTTGGCAATCTTGTAATCAGTTTCCAATCTTGACACCTTTTCTTTCAGCTTATTCATTTCTGTAGCTTGTATGGAAATTTCCTCCATAGCTCTAACCATTTTTGTTGCTTCATCTGATGTACCTGCTGTTGAAGTAGACTATGTTGAAATCTGTTTTGTTGTGGCCGTAGGAGCTGTGGGAGCCAGTGAGGCTACCAATGTAGAAGGGATAGTTGTTGAGACTGTTGGGATGACATTTACAGAGGTAGTGGCAATATCACTTTGCTTTGATTGAATTAAAGTGTCAAATTCCTTCTCTGTCTCCCTTAACTGATCATTTAATTTTAGGACTAAGTCCATCAATTCTTCATGTCTAGTTTAGTTTTCCAAGACTTCCTGTGTCTGGGGATGCTCCAACTGAGGTATCTTCAATTGTTTTTTAAGTGTTGCAATGTCATCATTCTTCTTCTTAATTAGTTGCTCAGTGGCTTTGATATTTTTGGGATCATGTCCCAATTCAATCACTAAGTCTTCCAAAGACTTAATTCTAGTATCCTTGGCCTGTGAGGAGGCCTTTTCTAGTTGATATTGGACTGAGATATTGTTCAATGAGTTCTGCAATTGATGGGAAGCTATGGCTTTACCTATAAGGGTAGAGTAAATCATTTTTCCAGCCTGTTTATGAAATTCAATTTGGTCTATGGGATGAATATCCCTTGCCAATACCTAAAAATCAATATTTTTATAATCTGCTGATGTCCTTGGTGGTTGCACAGTTGGTTTTATGAAATACATTTGCATCTTTCCTTCCTTGATGTCAAAAGCTTACATCAACCTGGTTTGATTTGTATGTGTGAGCTTTAGATACTATGCATAAGACTGTGCCTTTAATTTCTCATTTCTTATTTTAATTTCTTTATACATGTCTTTAATGTCTTTGTCCTTGTTAGCAGGCCTACTGAATGCGGAGACTTCTACACTAACCTGTCTTTCTAACATTTGAGTCTGTGATGTGGATGGATCTTGAGTTTCTCCAGATGGAGTTGTGTGCCTGCTCATGTCAAACTCAATGTTAGTTACCTCTGTTGAGCCTTCTATGTCTTCTTGTTCTGAAACAGGATTGAGCCTTGGCCTTTTGCTCTGGCTGCCTTCATACTACACATTGGATGTGTCCATGCCTGAAGTGGAGGCTCCCTCCCTGTTCCTCTTGCAATTCCTTTCCTCATTATGAGGGGTCTATAAAACAGCAGCGGTACTCATGGTTTCTTCTTGTTGTGGTACCTGGAATTGGGTGAATTATCTTCCAATTTGGAGTTCACGGCAGCTGCAGAAGTTCGAATGGCTCTGGTACAGACTGAGAGGTTGATTAGGGTCTTTGCAGCTTCTTCAGGAGTGAATTTGGAGTTCAATTGGTGAATTCAGCATTTGCAGGAATCACACTGGTTTGCAGCGGTTTTCAAAGATCTCGAGCGAAAAAGGCGAAAAAGGGCTTCTCAACATTTTTATGGAGCAACAGTCATTTTTTGGCAGGTAATTTATGAATGAACAGTGGGCAGTTTATTGAGTTGAGTGGGCAAGCAATTTCCCAATCCATCGCACCACTTTTGTGGAGGAGGCGGTATTGAGGAGGGGTCACCCGATCTACTCCAGTGCTTCACACGTAGCAGTCGGGGGTCAGGGAAATCCACCTTATCGGGCAGGTAAAGGTCAGGCATTGGGCACAGCCGATATGACTGTGGACCGTCAGATGAGGGGGATGGTGATCGGACGGCAGTCGGGAGAGGAAGGTGTGTGGGTAATAAAAGCAGAGGTGTCAGGGGGGGCAGGGCTTTAAACTTTGGTGCCTTGGGATTAATTAAGACTTAATCATGGATTTAATCAATCGGGCGAGGTTTAATGACGGGATTTATCTATTTTGTCGGGATATGGGGTAAATGGTATAGTTTATATTTAAAACTAAGGGTTGGGATATTTATTTAGGGGATTTAATTAATATACGAGAAAAGGTATATGGGGATTTATATAATAAAGTTAAAAATTAATATGAAATGAGTGGAGTGAGCATACCCTTAGCATAAATGTGAAATTTGCGCATTTTATTCACATATATTTGATACTTAGGATAAAACACTTTTGTGGGTTTTTTGAATGAAATAGAATTTAACATGGAGTTGATTTCACTTTTCCTAGGCAAATGAATTTTATCCTTAGGAAAAGGGGTTTTATTAGGGTAATGAAGGGAAAATGAATCTTATGAATGGGATTCTAAACTTTGATGTCCTTAAGTCATTAAGCCGAGGGTCCGGTCCCACCAAAAGTTAGAGAAATGCTCTGAGCCTCTTTGACTTCAAGGATTTTAAAGTACTAGAACATACTAGTGAATAGGAAGTTAGTAAGTAAGGGGAAAAATGAATGAGGGGGAGTTAATCACATTAACTTGCAAACCTTTGTTTTTGCTTCCATTATTGATCATACATATTGAAATATGTGTATAAGCCTGATGCATATATTTTGATCCAATCAATGTTATACTTCAGCTACCTTTCTTCTACTTACCCATCACTTACCCTACCATTTTTTCTTCATTTTATTTGGGTGCATTTAGACTAGCAAACCCTTATCATACATTTTTCCTTTGAAAAGTGATCTATCTAATTCTAACCTTATATCATCCAAGGGCTCAGATTAAACTAATGAGCTCCTTTTATTTTCTCTACCTATCTAATGATCTTCCAAGATTAAACTATTTGGTCGTATTTTATTCTCCAACTATAAACATAAAATTCACAGCGTGAAATAACCAAGATTAAATAGTTTGATTACCATGGATTGTGGCATGAATAACAAGCTTCACACAATCATTATTATGCATAAAAGTAAATAGTAGTGGCATTTAGACTTACACACTTTCATGGTCTCTTTTTGTTTTTTGGGGTTCATATATTTTCATTTTTTGACCTTCTCTTATTCTTTTTGTCCTTTGATATTTTTTAGGACATACCCTCTTTACATTTTTTATTTTTTAAATATGGAAAACATTTGTAGAAAGCAATGGTATGTACAATATTACAAGGCTTAACCTTAGTCATTCAAACTTATGTTTCCTATTGGTATAGGAACCTAACAGTGGCTCCACTTAGGGACTACATTTTCTAGTGAAATGTCAAGAACTCTAAAGATCAGTAGCCTTTGAATTGTTGTTGATGTTACCTTGCAAAATGTCCTTCTGTGAATCTGCATTATTGATACTTATGACAGTAAATCTTTTAAAGCTTAGGGCCTTCTCTTCAGGCTTCAACTTCAAAGATCACCATCCAATCCAAACTAGACTTTGTAAATAAAGTATGTACAAATGGGAAATGAAAATTAGTAACTTGGTTCAAAGTAATGTTTTAACATTCGACCATTCACTGGCCCACCTTCTGCATCTGTACCATTAATTTCTCTCAAGAAGAAGGAATTATTTCCTCTGTAAGCATAAATGACATAGGGACCTTTCCATAGGAAATAAAATTTCCCATGTTTGCCTTTGTCTTCCCTCCTTGAATCCCACTTAAGCACTTTGTCACCAATGTAGAAATCTTCAGCCTTGGTTCTCTTATCAAAAATCTTTTTAATCTTTTCCTGCACAATTTGAGACCTGACATAGACCCCTTCTCTGGTTTGTTGTAGATAGATAGTTTGGTTGATTCTTAGTAGTCAATATGTCTGCCCATAAGGCATTGACTAGCTTTTTATTCCAAGTTTTGTTGTTATCCTCTAGTAACTTCTTGATGATGTTTACTAGGATTTTGTTTGAGGATTCTACCAGTCCATTACCTTGAGGGTAATAGGCTGTGGAATGGCCAAGGGTGATATGGTATTTATTGCATAAATCTATCATTCTTTTGGATTTAAAGGTTGTTGCATTATCAGTAATGAGCTTAGTTGGACATCCAAATCTTGACAGAATTTTGGTTTCAAGGAAGGTTATGATAACAGTATATGTGGCTTGCCTTGAAGGTATGGCCTCTATCCATTTTGTGAAGTAATCTATGGCTGTGAGGATCCATTTGTGTTGGGCAGAGGAGGGTGAGTGAATTTCACCAATGAAGTCTAAACCCCATTGTTGAAAATGTATTTCTGTAGAGATTGGATTGATGGGTAAAGGTAAGAGCTTTTTCTTCCCCTCAAAAATTTGGCATTTGTGACAGGAGGTCACATATTTTTTGACATCAGCAAACAAGGTAGGCTAGTAGAAACCAGCTCTAAGGATTTTATTTGCAATGGTATTCCAGTAAAGGTGTCCTCCACAGTCACCTGCATGAAACTCTTGCAAAACCTTGTCAACCTCATCTTTTAATAAGCAATTGAGAAGAATACCTTCATGATCTCTCCAAAACAGAGCATTGTCTAATATACAAAATTTCAAGGATTTCATCTTCAAAAACCTGCTTTTAGTCCTAGATAATTCAAGAGGAGCTTGTAAATTCAGTAAAACATAAATAATATCAGCATACCAAGGTGATTCAATAAAGGCCTGGCTGATCAGTGGAGTCGCCATCTCCTCTTCATTATCTATTGCTGCAATAAAGTTTATATCCAGGGCCTAACAGTTTGATTCAGCCATGAGTTTGGCTAAACCTTGGCCCTTGATTAACTTAGTAGGTTTGATTTCTATATCATACTCTAAAATAGTAGCAATCCACTTTCCCCTCTTTCCATCAGGACCATCTTGAGTTAGGATGTCTTTAACTACTGAATTAGGAACGTAGGCTACTATATGAGAATATAAGATGTATACCCTAAAGTCCTTAATGGCTTTGACTAAAGCCAAGGCTTGTTTTTCCATTATATTATATTTCAAGGGGGCATCTCTCAGGGCTTTGCTGAAGAAAGCAATGGGTTGTTCATAGCCCTGGTCATTTTTCTGCAATAGAACTATAGCAATTGTGTGCTCAGAAGCAAAGGAAAACAAGATGAAATATTTGGAAAATTTAGGACTGATTAACACAGGTGTTTTAATCAAGGCTAGTTTAATGTCTTCAAAGGATTTTTTAACCTCAACAGTCCATTTTAAGGTGGAGTCCTTTTTCAACATGTTGTTTAGTGATCTGTTTTTTTTTTATCAAGTAAGAGTGGGACCTTCCATTAATCTAGAAAAATACATAATGTACAAAGAGCAGCACCAGCTCTATGAAAATTCAACAGGAAGCTGGGCTGGCAAAACCCGAACCTAACTCCAAAAACTGTGAAAAGCCTGAACAAGACTACAAAGGAGCTGTAAACAAAACATCCACCCAACCTAGTGTGCAGAGAAACCAAGAAATACCCATGAACAGTCCGCTTGTGGGTTATGGCCCACAAAACCTATCGGAAGCGTTCATTTGAGGCTTTAAGCCTTAAAACCCGACCACAACACTTTATCGGGTTTTCCTTTTAAAAACCGGGACCATTCATTATATCGGAATACAAAGGAATACACAGGAAATCCCGCTCAACACCCATAAGGCCGGACTTCAAATATTTTACACCCGTGATTATAAATATCGGCGGGTCCGCACTCCCAGTCCATCGGCGTTCCGCTATGCTCTCCATTCACCGATCTCTGATCGGCCCAATCTCCACCGTCGATTCCATTTTCTGATCTAATGGCTATTGGCACGTCGCTAGATCGCCCATCGGCGTATCGCAATTCTATCTCCGTCGTCCCTTGACCTCTCTCTATTGCGATTTGCGATTAGATCTTGGCCGTTGATCTGGCGCTCGATTCGACGGTTGTCGCTAGCCTGATCAACCAACTTGCACGACAAACCTCAACCGTTGATCTACTCGCACTAGATCCGACGACTGTTAGGGATTTCGGGTGGACAAGTAGCACGAGGATTAACTGCCTGAAAAGCGGTTTCCTCTCTCCTCCTCGCTGCTACGTGTTGCTTGATGAGTGGCATCGGGTGCTCACCCTTCAATACCACTTAAGGGTTTGAGGTCACCCGAAATACCACTTTTACTGTTGCAAAACCATTTTCCCCGCGAATTAACTCCACGCTCTTTCACCATTACTGTCCATCAATCTGAAAGATCTGACAGTTCTTGTTCCTTTCTGCCTACGTTGTTGATCTTCTACTTATCGATGGATTTACGCTTAAACCCCAGTTTCTCTACCATACTCTGTCTTTACATAGAACACTCATATATCGACTTATTTAAATAGGCCACATTTCTATATTTTTCGGGTCCGTCCGTAGAATTAACCTATGTGCAGTTTCCAGCCCGAAATCCATAGGATGATGGAGTTCAGGGCGAACTTTAGTCAAGTGCCTGTCATCTTGCCTGCTACTTACCACTTGCTACTTCCTTGTGATTGGTCCACTTTCTTCTATTCCCATTAGTTGTCTCTCTACTTATTTCTCATGCTTCGAAAGTATTCCCTGTCTTTGGTAGCCTGTCTTTGACAATCTTTGCGCAATCTCCCTAGGGGAGTCGACATCCAGTCATATCTTCTGTTACTTTTTGAACAGAGTACTCCTTCATTCACCAAACGATCCGCTAACCTATTGTCTCTTCTGCACACATGAACAAAATTGAGGGTTCTCAAGGCTCTCAGGTGGGATTGTATACATTGATAGACCTGCAATAACCTCCAGTGTTTCGACACTCTTTTTGGTGCTGTGCCATTGCATATTTTCTTAACGAATTAATTATCAATTCAGAGTCAACTTCAATGATAGTATTATGTAACTTTGATTCAATCAAGATTTCTAGGCATTGCTCTAGGGCCATGAGTTCCACCATATTATTAGTGGCCTTACCCAAATGACTATGAAAGATGACTTTTATGTATCCCTGCTCATCTCTTATGACTCTGCCATACCCAACCACCCCAAGGTTTCCTTTAGAGGCTCCATCTATATTGAATTTCAAACAACCATGAGGAGGAGGTTGCTAGAATTCCTTATCTATTGTTTTATGACTTACAGCCTTGCTTATGCCCTGGGGCAAAGGCACCTGTAGACCCAAATATAACAGTATTTGTGCATCCTGATCTTGAGGTGGGTTCTCGGGGGGTTTCTTTAGAAGGGTTCCTACAGTCTCTTTGAGTTGTCTAATGATCTGAGCTATGATGCTCTGGGTTGAGCCAATTCTGTTCTTGAAAATCCTATTGTTGTGTTCTTTCCAGACATCCCAAATTAGAAAGCCTGGAACCAGAGTCCAAGCTTTTTTAATTATTTAATTTTCAGAGAAGTTTCTCCTCCAATTCTTCAAAGTGCCAGTAATGCTGAAATTGTCCCTATCCATTTGTCTGAAGATTGAAGCCACCCAATTCCACAAGGTGGAGGTGAATGGGCAGAGGTTGAGTAGATGTTCCATTGTTTCTTCTTGTAATTCGCATAACTGGCATCTAGATGGATCGGCTACACCTCTTTTCCGAAGGTTTTCCCAAGTCAGAATTTTTTTATGTTGCACCAACCACATGAACAGTTTGATTTTCATCCAGTGCTAGTTCTGCCATAGGTCCTTCCATACCTTATCAGGGTTTGGAAATTCAAGCCCTAGGGCCATTCTCTTGGCTTCTTTGAGGTTGAAGTTTCCTTCATTGTTTCTTCCCCATCTCAGTTGGTCTGACGAAGTTGATATCAAAATCTTTCTCTGTTCCAAGATCACTGCAAGAGCTTCTACCTAGGCCTTCAAAGGGGTTTCTTCACTATATACCAGGTCCTTCCATATTCTCCATTTTCCCTTGTTCCTAGCCCGATCCTAGAATTCATTTACCCTGAGTAAACCTTTGTTTTCAGTGTCATTCTTGAGATTGGCCAGTTCTTCTCTTAACAGGTTAGGTTCCTGTTCCCAGTTGTCCTCCCAAAACCAAGCTAGGTTTCCATCTCTGATCTCCCAGAAACTGTGTTTCTGAACAATGGCTCTATTCTCCCATGCTTTGTTCCAAATGTGGGAGCCTTTGATGAGCCTAGACATTCGAATGTGATCTCTTTCTTGCCAATTATTTGCATACTTCTGTTTCCAGACCTTGGCCCAAGGGGTTACTGATTCTTTTAGCCATCTCCACCATAGTTTTGCCCCCAAAACTTTGCTTAGGGTTTCAGGGTCATGAAGTCCCAAACCTCCATGTGTCTTAGGTTTACAGATCTTATCCCATGCTACCAAAGCCCATTTCTTTTTCTCTTCCCCTTTGCCCCAAAGAAAGTCTCTTTGGATATTTTTGATGTGTTGCACAACTCCTTTAGGAGCAAGAAGGGCTGAAAACATGAAGATGGGAACAGTTTGTAGGACAGCTTTTGTTAGCACTAGCCTTCTTGCTAAATTCAAAGACCTTCTTGTCCATTTCCGAACTTTGTCCTGGAGTTTATTAGTGACTGGCTCCCAAACTTCCTTGTTCAGAGGTTTTTCCGTTAGAGGTATTCCTAGATATTTGGTGGGTAGCTGTTCTCTTTGAAAGCCAAGAATTCTGGTGAGGTTTCTCTGAATAGCAATGTCAGTATTAAAAAAGAAAATCTTTGATTTGGTAAGGCTTACCTCTGTACCAGTAGCCATAGCAAATTCATTCAGGATTTTCTTGAAAGCTTTAGCTTCCTTGACCGTTGGTGTACCCTATAGCATAGTGTCATCCACAAATTGTTGATGAGTCAAGGCATCCCCATTCAGGGTGAGTTTGAGACCCTGGATTTTTCCTTCTTCTTTCGTTGATTTGATCACATTACCTAAACCTTCCATCATGAGAATAAAGAGGAAGGGGGAGAGAAGATCTCCTTGTCTGAGGCTTGTCGAAGGCCTAAAGGTTCTGGATGGTAAGCCATTAAGCAGGATTGAAAAACTAGCTATGGTGACAAGGGCCATTACCCATCTTATCCAGTTGTGGTCAAAGCCTATGCTTTTAGTACTTCCTTGATGGATGCCTAGCTTAGCTTATCATAAGATTTCACTAGGTCAAGTTGTATGATCATACCTGCTTGCTTATTGCTCTTGAGAGAATGAACCACCTCGTGAGCTTGAATGATGTTACTTAGAATTTGCCTTCCTTCCACATATCCAGTTTGCTCTTCACACACCAGAGTTGGAAGAAGGGTCTTGAGCTTGTTTGCAATTACTTTGGATATAATTTTGTACACCACATTGCATAAAGCTATGGGTCTAAATCTACATGGTGTCATAGCTTTTTCCTACTTTGGAATCAAAGTTATGAAGGACGCATTAAGCACCCTCAAAACAGTTTTGTTTTTCCTTGAGTCCTCCACCACATCAAGGATATCTTGTTTGACTATTTCCCAACATGCTTTGAAGAAGTCTACATTGAACCCATCCGAGCCTGGAGCTTTCCCATTTTGCATCTCTTTATGGACTTCATTGACCCCCTCTTCAGTCACTAGCCTATTAAGATTGTAATTGTCTTCTCTTGTTACAAGCTTAGGAATGTGCTTTGTGAAGTTGTTGATATATTATGATATGTCTATGAGAGGTTCCTCTGCTATGCTTTGGAAATGTTGTACCAAATTAGATTCTATTTCTTTGTGGGTGTTGAGCTGTTTTCCTTGAGTATCTCTGAGTTTTGAAATCCTGTTATGAGACTTGTGATCCATGGTTGACTTGTGAAAAAACTTTGTGTTTCTTTCTCCTTCTTTTATGCATTGCACTCTCGATTTCTGTCTCTAGAATATCTCCTCTTGCTTGCATTTGTCTTCCCATTCCTATTGAAGAGAGTCAACTTGTATTTTCCTTTCCTCGATAAAGCCATCTGTGGTGAGGACCTGGTTAATTCCCTATAGCTTCTGTTCAACTTCTTTTTTGGCTTTGAAGATATTGCCAAACTCATTTTTGTTCCACTCTTTAAGCCTGAGTTTGATGTGTTTCAGTCTCTGATGCAAAAGGAACATATTAGTTCCCTGAACGGGCATATATTCTACCCACCATTTTCGAATATTGCTGATGAAGTCAAGATGGGTGAGCCAAATATTTTCAAACCTAAAAGGTTTGTTTCTCAGAGTGCCTATAAAAGAAGCTTCAAGTTGGAAACACCAGTGATCCAAGCCTCCAAAAGGGAGGATTAAAGCAGACAAGTCAAGGCCTGTGAGAATGAGGTCCTCGTAGATTATGAATCTATCTAGTTTAGAGGCAACTTAAGAAGTCCCTCCCCGCTTATTATTCCAGGTGAAGGTACCATTTTTTGTCTCCGTATCCACTAGCCTCATGTTGTTTAGGAAGTTCTGAAAGGCTATGGAGTCTCTGCCTAGTGTTCTGGTCCCACCTTTTTTTTCTAAAAGAGATCTGATCATATTAAAGTCCCCTCCCAGAATCCAGGGCATAACAGGATATCTTTCTCTTAGCTCCTTCAGTGAGCTAAGAAGCCTGAGTTTGTCTTCAAGTTTTTGAGGACCATAAACATTTGTGATCAAATAGACTTCCTTATCACCTAAAGGTTGGATCACCATCGATAGGTAGTTCCTGGATGCTTCAGCATCTAGGATTCCAAGTTTCTGGGGGTTCCAAAGTGTGAGAATCCCTCCTGTTGTGTTGTCTGCTTTAACTTCTAGATATTCATACTTGATGAGCCATTTGCTATGTATCTCTCTTATTTTATCTATTGAACATTTTGTTTCCTGGATAAACACCATATCTAGTTTTTCTTCTTTTATTCTATTACTAAGATTTCTTTGTTTCCTTTTGCTTCCTAGACCCCTAATATTCCAGGTTGTAAGCTTCATTAAGAAAGGTTTGTAAATGAGTAACTAGTAAGGTCTTTCATCTTACCTAAGTTGATCATGAGTTTCCCACACTCTATCAGTAGCTCATTCTGTCTTTTTCTTCCTCTTTTCCTGCCTGGGTTCTTGGGAGCATGTCCCGATGTTGCCTCCATCATTTTTACCCCTCTGTTTTCCTGGCTATCATGGTTTCTTTTGACTCTAGAACCCTTTGCTTGAGATCTCCAAAGGAAGAGTTGTTGTACTCTGTCAAACTCCTCTTGTGGTAGAGAATCAACCCCTTTGGTGGTTCCCTGCTCCAGGAACTTTTCTAGATCAAGATTCTCCCTTTCAAGAATTTCCTGCAGATCATGGTCCTCCGTTCCAACCTTGCTTGGGGTCATCTCATGGTCCTTGTCAAGTTCCATAGTGCTTGGTAGATCCTCCTTTAGTTTGTTGTTTTCAGGTATATCCTCCATGCTGTCATCTTTTTCCTTCTCTGCAGGACTATCCTCCAGTACCTGGTTCGTTCCATTGTTCCCATCTTCTTCTTCTAATATCTTGAATCTGTTATGACTTGGTTGCTTCTCCTCGTTGATTTTCTTCTGGTTCTTTTTCCCTCCTTTCCCTCTGCCTCCCACCTTAGAAAATCCTTCAGTATCTTTGCATGTGTTGGTTTTAATATTGCTCTCCATTTTGTTTAATGGGCAGTCTCTGAAGAGGTGCCCGTGTTCATGACATTTGCGACATCTGAATGGGACATGTTCATAGTCCACGACCTGCACCCATTCTTCATCATATACTTCTAGAATGATTTCATCCAAAAGAGCTCAAAAAAGGTCCATTTCTACGCATATTCGAGCAAAGGAGGTGTATTTTCCTCACAGAGTCACATCTGATATATTTAAAAAATGACCTAGTTTATTGCCTATGGCTTTTAAGGATTCTGGCAGCCAATAATCTAAAGGTAGGGAGTAGAGTCTTATCGATACCGGCACTGATGTGAATGTCTCTCGTTCCGGGACAAAATTCATCACCCATGGTCACATGTAGAGTCCTGTAGCAGCATAAAAATATGGTCCATCTTTGAACACTCTGTCTTTGTCCTCTAAGTTTGTGAACACTACTGTGAAGAAACCCTTGGACCCAAGGTGAAGATTTATTTCTCCCTTAGGTTTCCAGTGGTTCTTTATCCATGCATGCAAAGCCTTCTCTGTTGGCCATATCCCCATAAATTTGCATATTACTACATACGTCGCCATGTGATCCCTGTGCACCTATAGCGCTGGATCACTTAATACAACCCGGGGTGTGATGGCTGACCTAGGTTTACAGAGTCCTGTCATATTCTTGTGCTCAGCTCTCTGATTGCCTCCTCCTGTTCTCTTCTCTCTTCTGACTTCCTCATGATTCTCTTCCTGTTCCTGTGATCTGATGTTTTTCTGTTTTTCTATGTTGATACTCCCAGTTTCTGCCTCCATTGGTTTCTTGAAGCGGTTCAAAATTGCATGATTGTAGGAGGCAGTGGAACCCCCCCCCCTCCTCGCCCCTCCATGGTAACTAGCACTGATGCCCTGTTGCAAACCCTAGTTCAACTCGCTTCCACCACACCTCCGATTCCACCCCTCTTCAAAAATTCTTTTTTTCTCGCGAATTTGAATCTTGTTTAGTGATCTAATTAACTCTGCTAGATTAGATATAAATCTTCTAAGAAAATTAATTTCTTCTAAGAAAGCTTGTAACTCTTTAATGTTCCTAGGGTGTTTTATTTGCATGATGGCTTCTATTCTAGCAGGGTCTATTCTTATACCATCTTTTGAAATAATGTGACCTAAAAACTTTCCTTCTTCTAACCCAAACAAGGATTTTTTAGGGTTTAAGGAGATTCCAAATTTCCTGCATTTAATAAAAAATTGCCTTAGATGATCCAAATTTTGATTGTCAAATTTTGAAAATATAATAATATCATCTAGATATATCACAAGGAAATCATGAATTTCTTTTGCAAATTCTATATCCATAGCCCTCTGGAAAGTGCTTCCTGCATTCATTAGCCCAAAAGGCATTTTCACATACATAAATGTGCCTAAGGAGTAGTAAAGGCAATTTTGGGTTGGTCGTCTGGATGAACCAAGATTTGATTGTAACTAGAAAACCCATCCAACAATGAGATTCTGGTTGATCCAACTACCCTCTATAAAATGTGGTCCATTTTGGGGAGAGGGTAATTGTCTTTTAGTGACACTTTGTTGAGGTTTCTGAGATCCACACAAAGTCTGATCTCACCAGTTTTCTTTCTAGTTGGCACCAAGTTTGAGACCCAATCAGAAAATCTGATTGGTGCAATTATTTTGGCATCATACATCCTCTGAATTTCTTTTTCAATTGCAGGTAATAAGACAGGATTAATCCTTCTAAGTTTTTGTTTGAAAGGCTTTTGATTTTCTTTAATAGGAATTGTGTGTTGGATGATGTTGGTGTCATAGGATTTGAGGTCCTCATAACTCCAAGCAAAGACATCCTGAAATTCTTTCAATAACTCAATGTATTTTAGTTTCTCAGTTTGGGGTAATGATTTTGAAAGTTTGATCAGTTTAGGATTTTCATCGGTGCCTATATTACATTCCTCTATATCAGACCTTGAAGGTTCCATTTTAGGTTTCCTAGGAACATCATTTGAATCAAATAAATCTTCCAGAGGGGTTAATCCCTTTGGTAAGAAGTTATCCTTGAGATTAATTACTTCGGTTTCTTCATTGATTATTTCATCAATCTCAATTTGCTATAAGCTATCTACATCTAATTTGGTAAATTTAGTTGGGTTGAGTCTATCTATTTCATCACCTTCTATCTCATTTATTTCTATCTCATTCTTAGTGTCAGGATCTATTGATGTATCAGTATCTATATTGTTATTGGTAAACTCTTCTTCTGAAATTAAAAATTTATTTATCTGTTTATCATCAGAAAATATTTTCCAATTCTTCAAATTATCTGGAATTGCAGGTTTGTGCCTAACTTCAGCAGTGTACTAATGGTTGGGCTGGAAGGGTAATTTGCAGGTGCTGGAAAACATTGCTAAACTATGGGCTTGCATGTTATGTTTTCTAGGAATTACTGCAAGCTTTGTTTCTAGGAAAGTGTTAAGTATTTCTACGATAGTTCCCCTATAACAACTTAATCTAGGGTCCTTTGTCATATATACACCATCAATCTATTTTACAATTAGTTCAAAGTCTCCCATGACAGAAACTCTTTTAGCTCCTAGATTCCTAATTAACTTAAGACCTAAAATTAATGCTTCATACTTGGCCATATTATTGGTACATTTAAAATTCAATCTATATGCATGGCCTTCTGAGTAATTATTTTCCAAATTATATATCCACACTCCTGCTCCTGCTCCTAACCTATTGACTGATCCATCAAATTCTAAATGCCATAATATCTCATGATCTATATTTACACTATCTAGTGCAACAAACTTTTCATCATTTATAGCAATTTGACCGTCTTGTTCATTGAACAGTTCTGTAGTCTGGTTTGTTTCATTTTGTGTAGAAATTGCAATTTCTTTTGGTTTTGTATTAGTACTGTCTAAAATTTCTTCTTGTGTTTGATCAGAATTATACAGGATAAAAGAATCGATATCTGAGTGTATGGAGTAGATGGGAAATTTTTGAAGCCGATCCTGGCTACTTACCATATATTTCATTAAGGATCCTTGAAGTTTGGCTCCCCATGATCTGGATAATAGCATGCCATACTTTGGTGGGATGTCAGCAAGTACAATATCCATAAGGATGCTTTTGGTAGGATATTGGACTAAAGTGACACACAGGTCTTTAATCAATCCTAGACACTTTACCTGACTGAAGTCAAATGAGAATAAGTCTTTATAAGGCCTTGTAATGTCCAGGTTTAATTTCTCCATCACTGATTTTGGCATTAAGTTGTGAGAGGCCCCAGAATCAAACATTGCATTGTGTAGAATTTTTTCATGGATACTAAGGCTAATGTAAAAAGGTGGAACTCCTCCTAATGGTTTTCCATTAACATCTGGACCAAATATGAGTTCTAGTTGGTCATCAAACAAGTTCACTGAATCCTCATTTTCAACAATGTTTAAGGTCTGGGTTATCTGTGATTTATAAGTTTCATGCTTGATTAGTTATGTTAAAGGAACTGAAATTTTTAGCTTTGCTATCTCTATTCCCAAATTGAATGGCAAAGAGACTTTTTTGTTTGAAGGTTTTGAATTTTTGCAGCAGGGATTTGAGTAGGCTTGTCTTATTTTCCTTTATTGGGGACCTCCTTATGTGGATTTTCAAATCTGATGTTTTGAGCTTTGTCCACTGGTTCCTTGGGTGGAATTAAAGTGGATGGTTGATTAGCAGAAGGTTTATCAGAGGTTATGTCTACAATTGTGGGGCTAGAAGGTTCTGGGTTTTCCCTAGGGAGAATTTGGAGGATTTTCAAAACAGGGGCTTCTTTTATTTTCTTGGGTTAGTTTTGCATTGTTTTCTTAGTTTTGTCAGGGACATCATGATTCTTTTTTCTTCTTAGATTATATTCTTTATGGACTTCAAAGATGGCAGAATCATATTCCTGTTTATAATCAAATGATTCCCCAGACTATATTTTTAATTGCTGTAGCATATACAATTCCTGCTCATCTTGGGTTAGAAAAACAGTGTCCTCATCATTTATTCCCATTAGGTTAATTTTTGTATCTTGTTCTGGATCTTCTGGATGGGATGTCTCTGCATAATTTTCTTGAAAAGGAGGCCTAATGTTCTGATCCAGTCCATTTTTCCCAATGTTTTGGTTTTTTCTAAAATTTGGGTTTCTAACTGGAGGTGCTTGTTGGTTATCCCATTGGGGTTTCCTTTCTATGTTCTCTATTATATCCATTAGTCTTTCCATACTTTTGGAT
Organism: Pinus tabuliformis; assembly: GCA_031772625.1. Taxonomy (NCBI): domain Eukaryota; kingdom Viridiplantae; phylum Streptophyta; class Pinopsida; order Pinales; family Pinaceae; genus Pinus; species Pinus tabuliformis. The sequence continues at coordinate 1,062,477,302 of CM062815.1, forward strand.
AAACTATCTATTTTAATGTCAGATGGTGAAGTTTCATCCTTTGCAGTTCCTCTCCTTTCATTTCTAACTCTATCCCTTTTAGCTAACAAATTAGCTTCTACACTAACTGCTACACTTTGCATTTCTTCTAACGTTGGGGGGTTTCTTTCCCTAAGTTGGTATGCCATATCTGTGTCAAAACCATCAGGGAACTTTATTAATGCTAAGTCAAGTGGGGGTCTAAGGTTAACTAGGATTGCGTTATATATTATTGAATCTAGTGCAATAATCTTGAACAATTTCATTAGGCCCTCTTCTAATATTATCATATTCTGAAAGGATTGTAGGGGATTCTTTTTCTTTTCCAACCTATCAATAAATAATCTTTGGAAATTTGCCAGGTCTGCAATGTGGTTGGCAAGAAAGGCTTTAAACCACTTCTTGACATCACCAGTCAAAGTTTGGGCAAAGAGTCTCATCTGGACATCTGCTTCATCTATTTCATGTAATTCAAAAAAGTCAAACATCTTGTTTACATGTTTTTGGGAAGTGTAATGACCAGTAGCATCAAACAGGAAAATCTTACTCTGATAATCTGCAGGCATAGCATGAAGTTGGGCAGGTAAAACAAGAGGAGCATATTTGTTTGCCATTGTTGTAAGTTGGGAGAGGCTGAGATGTGGGGTTGAGGTACTTGGAGATGATGCAGCAGTGGATGAAGAACCAGGGCTAGTAGATGATGAATGAGTAATGATAGGTTGGTGAGGGAGTGTAGGTATAAATGGTGGTGAAGAATGGACTTCAGAAGGTATTATTGTTGAAGTTGAGGGGAACAATGGTGAACTCAAAGTAGTGGACAATTGTTCAGAAAGATCAGGGGTAGTGGCAATATTAATGGATGATTGTGGAGATTTCAGAATGTATTCATCAATTGATTTGTTAGCCTGTTGAATTTCAAGGTCTGCAATAAAATTAGGATCTAGAACTGTTTCATCGATTGCATTTTTAGATTTTGTTTTAAATAATGAAAGATCAAATGGCACATCAAAGGGAAGTTCTTCTAAAAATAACCACTCATCAGGACATGAATTAGCTTTAACTAATGGTATTTGGCTAACCAAACTTTCTTCTTTTTTAGATTTTCTTGAAATTAGGTTGGGATTATCAACTACTGGGGCAGGGTTTGGATCTGGATTAGCCCTAGTAAAATGAGTCTTCCTAGAAGCCAGAATTTCAAATTTTTAATTGTTTTTGTGAGATTTTTTCAAAATAACTTCTAACAAATGACTTTAAGAGGCTCAAAATGTAGATTTAGAATTTTCTTAAAGCTTTATTAGGACTGAGGATTTGTTGTCCCCAGTATGGTCGCCACTATGTTATCACTTAGAAATTTCTCTAGAAGTTATTAGAAGAAATAAAATGACCGAGGTAACCACAAACCAACTTTGGAGCATAGGCTATAGCCAACCTAGGCTCATAGAGGGCTATCTCTATATGATTTGGCTTTGTTTGCTGGGATTTCAGGCTATTTATTAATATTCTGGGTGTTTTTTATTTGTATTTGAGATTGGGTGGTGGGATCCTTGAAGCATAAGGATAGAATGATGTCTTTAGACCATTGGGCTATGGAGTCAATAGAAGGGCAGCAAAACTGGATCAACTCACTAAAGGGAATGTTCAAAGGGAAAGCTAGTAGAGTAAAGTGCAGGTCTTTGGAACAGGGGGGTGAAATGGTTTTAATTAGGGTGAGAGAGCAATTAAGGGTTCTCAGACCGAGATATAAACAAGGAATAGAGGGTAATCAAAAGCAAAGGGCAATTAAGAATCCTTTGATCTGGATTAGCAAGAAACAACCTAAACTAAGGAGCAACTAAGAATTCCTTAACTTAGATATCAGTTGAAAACATTTATATGCATAATTGTTAAAACAGAGTGTAATTAAACAAATTTTGAGATATTGTTCCAGTTATAGCATTCAGATTCAGAAATACATTAAAGATTGTGGAAAAACTTTAAGAAAGATAATGATAACATAAGAAAATACTTGTCTGCACTTCGCTCAACACATGAATCCTGTGAAATATCTTGTCTTTATTCATCAATCCAACTTGCTGGCTCAGTCAATGATACAATAGCTTTACAGTCCTTTTGATCAAAATTCTATAGAAATGTCTAAGAATCCACACTACATACTTTGAATTGTGAAGTATTTATACAAAAATTATTACAAAATATCTCAAACTAACTTGAGATTTAATCTAGGAAATAAAAATATCTTCTTGCAAGAAGATAGAGACAACTATTGAACTGTTTTCATGTTGTCCCATTTATTTTGGTACTGCTGGCCTTTATGGTTTGATTTTAGCCCTTTGTGCTACTTTGTTGTTTGATCTTTCACGCTGGAAGCTTCATTTACTTTTGGCTTTCATCTGATACACTTTGACACTGATACTCTTTGACTCTGTTGACCTATCTTCATCTTTTCACCTAGCTATTTTACTTTTACCTTTTTACTACATTTTTCTTACAGTAAATCAGTCAATTTTTCCCACATTTCAGCATTAGGTAATTGGATCTTTAGCATCCTTCTGTATATTTCATCTACCTCAGTGTACTTGGAAAAAGTAGGCTTATTGACAAACAAGTGTTTTACCTCATGCTGGAGGTAAAACAAGTTTTCAAAGGTCTGGTATAGTACTTTTCCTATTGGCAATGCCTTCATTGAAGATGTACTAGCCTGTTCTTTTGCTAGCTCTCTGAGTTTGCTGTTGTAATCCTGTTGTGTCATGAGCTTGTCATTTATGACTAAGGGACTGGGTAACCCTTTCTCTCTCAAAATTTGAAACTTAGCCATAAATCTATCAATGGCTACCTGCATATTTTGGCACTTGTCCTCCAAGTTTAACATCAAGTTTCTCTTGGAAAGGACCTTCCTTACTTCAAAAATTATTTTTGTTATGTCCTCAATTTCCAATTCCTGAAGCTCATTTCTATTTTTACTGTTAAGGAATTAGATGATTCTGGTGGCATCTTCAGGCATCTCTCCCAATTCCTCTTTTACTTTTTGGATGGCTTCTGTAGCCATCCTTATTAGATCTATATGTTCAAAGATTACTGGAATAGATGGCCAAATATCATTTTCAGAGTCAATGATATTGGCCCATAATATTTCCTTAGCTTGCCCAAGAGGTTCTTTTAGTGTTAGGTCCTTTTCCATGGCTTTTATTCTCTCATTCATTCTGGCAACCTTTTGCACTTCTTCCTTGTGCATGATTTTGGAAAGCTTGTAATCAGTTTCCAAGCTTGACACCTTTTCTTTCAGCTTATTCATTTTTGTAGCCTGTATGGACATTTCCTCCATAGCTCTAACCAATTTTGCTGCTTCATATGATGTACCTGTTGTTGATGTAGACTGTGTTGAAATCTATTCTGTTGTGGCCATAGGAGCTGTGGGAGCCAGTGAGGCTGCCAATGTAGAAGGGACAACTGTTGAGACTGTTGGGATGACATTTACAGAGGTAGTGGCAATATCACTTTGCTTCGATTGAATTAAAGTGTCCAATTCCTTCTCTGTCTCCCTTAACTCTTCATGTCTGGTTTGGTTTTCCAAGACTTCCTGTGTCTGGGGATGCTGCAGCTGAGGTATCTTCAATTGTTTTTTAAGTGTTTCAATGTCATCATTCTTCTTCTTAATTAGTTTCTCAGTGGCTTTGATATTTTTGGGATCATGTCCTAATCCAATCACTAAGTCTTCCAAAGACTTAATTCTAATATCCTTGGCCTGTGAGGAGGTCTTTTCTAACTGATATTGCGCTGAGATATTATTCAATGAGTTATGCAATTGATGGGCAGCTATGGCTTTACCTGTAAGGGTAGAGTAAATCATTTCTCCAGCCTGTTTATGAAACTCAATTTGGTCTATGGGATGAATATCCCTTGCTAATACCTCAAAATCAATCATTTTATAGTCTGCTAATGTCCTTGGTGGTTTCATAGTTGGTTTTATGAAAGACATTTGCATCTTTCCTTCCTTGATGTCAAAAGCTGACATCAACCTGGTTTGATTTGTAGGTGTGAGCTTTAAATATTGTGCATAAGGCTATGCCTTTAATTTCTCATTTCTCATTTTAATTTCTATATACCTGTCTTTAATGTCTTTGTCCATCAACAGGCCTAGTGAATGAGGAGACTTCTACACTGGGCTTCCTTTCTAACATTTGAGTCTGTGATGTGGATGGCTCTTGAGTTTCTCCAGATGGATTTGTGCGCCTGCTCATGTCAAACCCAGTGTTAGTTACCTCTGTTGAGCCTTCTGTGTCTTCCTATTCTGAAACAGGATTGAGCCTTGGCCTTTTGCTCTGGATACCTTCATACTACACATTGGATGTGTCCATTCCTGAAGTGGAGGCTCCCTCCCTGTTCCTCTTGGGATTCCTTTCCTCATTCTGAGGGGTTTGTAAAACAGCAAGGGTACTCATGGTTGCTTCTTGTTGTGGTACCTGGAATTGGGGGAATTATATTCCAATTTGGAGTTCACGATAGTTGCAGAAGTTCGAATGGCTCTGGTACGGGCTGAGAGGTTGATTGGGGTCTTTGCAGCTTCTTCAGGAGTGAATTTGGAGTTCAATTTCTAAATTCAGCGTTTGCAGGAATCACACTGGCTTGCAGAGGTTTTCGAAGAGCTCAAGAAAAAAAGGTGAAAAGGGGCTTCTCGGCCTTTTTATGGAGCAACAGTCATTTTTTGGCGGGTAATTTATGAATGAACAATGGCGGTTTATTGGGTTGAGCGGGGAGGTAGTTTCCCAAGCCATCGCACCGCTTTTTTGGAGGAGACGGTATTGAGGAGGGGTCACCCAATCTACTCCAACCCTTGACACATAGCAATCAGGGGGCCAGGGAAAACCACCTTATCGGGCAGGTAAAGGTCGGGCGTCGGGCGAAGCCGATATGACTGTGGACCGTCAGATGAGGGGGGATGGTGATCGGACGGCAGTCGGGTGAGGGAGGTGCGCGAGTAATAAAAGCAGAGGTGTCGGGGGGGCCCGGGGCTTTAAAATTCGGCGGTTTGGGATTAATTAAGACTTAATCATGGATTAATCGATCAGGCGAGGTTTAATGATGGGATTTATCTGTTTTTTTGGGATATGGGGTAAATGGTATAGTTTATATTTAAAACTAAGGGTTGGGATATTTTAAAGGGAATTTAATTAATATACGGGAAAAGGTATTTGGGGATTTATATAATAAAGTTAAAAATTAATATGAAATGAGCGAAGTGAGCATACCCTTAGCATAAATGTGAAATTTGCGCATTTTATTCACATACATTTGATGCTTAGGATAAAACACTTTTGTGGGTTTTTTGAATGAAATAGAATTTAACATGGAGTTGCTTTCACTTTTCCTAGGCAAATGAATTTTATCCTTAGGAAAAGGGGTTTTATTAGGATAATGAAATGAAAATGAATCTTATGAAGGGGATTCTAACCTTTGATGTCCTTAAGTCATTAAGCTAAGGGTCTGGTCCCACCAAAAGTCAGAGAAATGCTCTAATCCTCTTTGACTTGAAGGATTTTAAAGTACTAGAACATACTAGTGGATAGGAAGTTAGTAAGTAAGGGGAAAAATGAATGAGGGGGAGTTAATCACATTAACTTGAAAACCTTTGTTTTTGCTTCCATTATTGATCATACATATTAAAATATGTGTCTAAGCTTGATGCATATATTTTGATCCAATCAACTTTATACTTCAGCAACCTTTCTTCTACTTACCCTACCATTTTTTCTTCATTTTATTTGGGTTCATTTAGACTAGAAAACCCTTATAATCCATTTTTATTTTGAAAAGTAATCTATCTAATTCTAACCTTATATCATCGAAGGGCTCAGATTAAATTAATGGGCTCCTTTTATTTTTTGTACCTATCTAATGATCTGCCAAGATTAAACTGTTTGGTCAGATTTTATTCTCTAACTATAAACATAAAATTCAAAGCGTGAAATAACCAAGATTAAACAGTTTGATTACCATGGATTGTGGCATGAATAACAAGTTGTACGTAATCATTATTATGCATAAATGTAAATAGTAGTGGCATTTAGACTTGCACACTTTCATGGTCTCTTTTTGTTTTTGGGGTTCATATATTTTCATTTTTTTACCTTCTCTTATTCTTTTTGTCCTTTGATATTTCTTTTAGGACATACCCTCTTTACATTTTTTAATTTTTTAATATGGAAAACATTTGCAAAAAGCAAAGGTATGTACAATCATACAAGGCTTAACCTTAGTCATTCAAAATTATGCTTCCTATTGGTATAGGAACCTAATAGTGGCTCCACTTGGGGATGGAATTTTCGAGTGAAATGTCAAGAACTCTAAATATCAATAGCCTTCGAACTGTTGTTCATGTCACCTTGCAAAATGTCCTTCTGTGAATTTGCATTATTGATACTTATGACAGTAAATCTTTTAAATCTTGGGGCCTTCTCTTCGAGCTTCAACTTCAAAGATCACCATCCAATCCAAACTAGACTTTGTAAATAAAGTATGTACAAATGGGAAATGAAAATTAGTAACTTGGTTCAAAGTAATGTTTTAACATTCGACCATTCACTGGCCCACCTTCTGCATCTATACCATTAATTTCTCTCAAGAAGAAGGCAATATTTCCTTTGTAAGCATAAATGACATAGGGACCTTTCCATAGGAAATCAAATTTCCCATGTTTTCCTTTGTCTTCCCTCCTTGAATCCCACTTAAGCACTTAGTCACCAATGGAGAAATCTTCAGCCTTGGTTCTCTTATCAAAATTCTTTTTAATATTTTCCTACACAACTTGAAACCTGACATAGAACTCTTCTCTGGTTTGTTGTAGATGAATAGTTTGGTTGATTCTTCCTTGGATACTATTTGGTTCAACCTACAATTCTTGAAGTATCTTCATTACTGGTACTCCCAAAGAGGATGGAAAGATAGCTTCCATCCCATAAACTAGTTGATAGGGAGAAGTACCAATTGATTTCTTAGTAGTCAATCTGTCTACCCATAAGGCATTGACTAGCTTTTTGTTCCAAGTTTTCTTATTGTCCTCTAGTAACTTCTTGATGATGTTTACTAGGCTTTTGTTTGAGGATTCTGCCAGTCCATTACCTTGAGGGTAATAGGCTGTGGAATGGCCAAGGGTGATATGGTATTTATTGCAGAAATCTATCATTCTTTTGGATTTAAAGGTTGTTGCATTATCAGTAATGAGCTTAGTTGGACATCCAAATCTTGATAGAATATTGGTTTCAAGGAAGGTTATGATAATAGTATCTATGGCTTGCCTTGAAGGTATGGCCTCTATCCATTTTGTGAAGTAATTTGTGGCTGTGAGGATCCATTTGTGTTGGGCAGAGGAGGGTGGGTGAATTTCACCAATGAAGTCTAAACCCCATTGTTGAAAAGGTATTTCTGTAGAGATTGGCTTGAGGGGTAAAGGTAAGAGCTTTTTCTTCCCCTCAAAAATTTGGCATTTGTGATAGGAGGTCACATATTTTAATACATCAGCAAACAAGGTAGGCTAGTAGAAACCAGCTCTAAGGATTTTATCTACAGTGGTCTTCTATTAAAGGTTTCCTCCATAGTCACCTACATGAAACTCTTGCAGAACCTTGTCAGCCTCATCTTTTAATAAGAAATTTAGAAGAATACCTTCATGATCTCTCCAAAACAGAGCATTGTCTAATATACAAAATTTCAAGTATTTCATCTTCAAAAACTTTCTTTTAGTCCTAGATAATTCAGGAGGAGCTTGTAAATTCAGTAAATTCAAGAGGAGCATGTAAATTCAGTAAATTCAAGGTGTCGCCAATTATAATATAGTTTTTAGCCTGATATCGAATATGTCGTTGGTTAGAGCAAGAGGTATCAGGTCAGAAATTCTGTGTCTAGAGATATATGATGATGTCTCCATATCATTGGTTAGATGAATCTATCAAGAACAATGATTCGTTTGTAATAGAATTGTCAAACGTCATTTCCATTTCGACAATGAGAAGGTCGCAGATCAATTCAACAAAGACTACATATTTCTTCGACTTGGGTTTGATGAACTCCAGATAGAACTTTTGGAGGATGACAATCCATTTTGTGTACTTACCCCCAGCAATTTTCATGACAAGATGTATGGCATGGAGTTGCAATTAGAAATAACAATAGTCTTGCGAAGCAGAATATAGTGACAAAATATTTGGATAGCCTGGACAACCACCAAAGCTAAATTTTCAACATGAGTATATTTGATCTCAGTATCTTTTAATTTCTAACTCAAATAATAAATAGGATGTTCGTTCTGTACATTGTCGTCTTAGACCAATCCCATAGCAATGGTAGTAAGTGGCGAGGTATAGGAAATAATCACATTAGTAATCTGGGGGATACAACAATGATGCCCGAATAAGAACATCTTTCAAGGAATCAAACGCCTTTTGGGAAGTGTCATCCCAATGGAAGGGAACCCATTTCTTTAACAAGCAAGTAAATCCTTTGGTCAAATCGGCTTAGTTGGGAACAAATCTCCATAGAAATTTAGCCTTCCCTTGGAGTTGTTGAAGCTAAACAAGAGAGGACAAAGCAGGTAGATCTAGGATCGCCTAGACTTTCAATGGGTCAATACTAATTCCTTTCTTTGATACTACGAAGCTGAGAAGTCGACTAGAGCTTACAAAAACACACACTTATGTGAATTGAGCCTAATGTTATAATGTTGACATCGTAAAAATATAGCCCTAAGATGCATCAGATGATCAACATGATGTTTCGAGTGAGAATGTGGGTCGTCCAAATATGGTTGTATGATGTGCTTAATGTCATGGAAGGAAAAATTCATTGCCCTCTGAAAAGTTGCCCCAACATTTTTCAATCTGAAAGGGAGATTTCGATTTGCAAATGTGCCCCATGGAAAAATAAATGTGGTTTTATGTTAGTCCAATGGGAGAATGTTGATATCATTGTAGCCAGAAATCCATAAATGAAAATACTTCACTCTTGATCTGATGTGGAAAACTAGTTTTTCTATGCTAAATTCCTTTTCAGAATATGTTAAAAGTGCTTAAGGATTCATGAGGTTAATTGTAAGTTTAAAACATGAGTTTTTGAGTGCTTTTATGTAAATTTTATGTGCAAATTAACATAAACAAATGACTAAAAAACAGCATATAACAGACATAAACATCACCATAAACAGTATCACCACAGCACATGATGAAGGAGTTCACCCTTCTTGGGCTATGTCTCCTTGGTCTAGCTTTCAGTGGATCGTGCCTCTCTATTATGCTCAAAAATGTGAATACATCAATTTACAATGCTTAGAAAGCTCTGATTTGGTAAAAAGCTGAAGAAGTTATGGCCTTTCCAAGTATTTTGCTAAGCGCACCGCAAATTCCCCAAAATACAGCACCATCCTACAAATTTTCCCCAAAACGCACTAACAAAGCGACAATTTCGTCGATTTTTGGGCAAAATTGTCAGAAGTTATAAATGTCCTCTAACGCCTTATATCTGAAAAATTTGGGCACGTGCCCGGGGCTAAGGCTAACGACCCACCCCCGCCAATTGGGCCCCCTCTCCCCTTTGGTTGGTGGTCGCATGGTTGGGTGTGCCCAAGGGTTGGCCCTACCCCCAAATGGCATGGATATGAAATTCAAATATACACGGAGAACTTATATCATTAAGTCCTTTGGTTATGGTGTGTTGATGTATGGCTATGCTCGTTCATTGGTGGTCGCGGGTTCGACCCCCGCTGCTGCTGCCCAGAACTCGACCCATAATTTTGGTCACCCCTAGGTTGCCATGAGGTGGCCTCTGGCTGGGCCACGTGTCAGCTCGTGGTTGGCCACCAACCACCCAATCACAAATGTCGAATTACAACCAATAACAAAATGCCACTTGTCACAACATGATTCGCTGAGCCCGTTGACCAGTCAAAGTACCACTAGACCTGCATAGTTAGCGCCACATCAGTAGTACGGAGTGCTGACTGGGCTGTCAAATTTTTACAAAAACTCGCATGTTTGGGAAAGTGAACAGAACATGATTTTGGGAGCATACGATGTCCATTTTGTGCAAAACAAGTTGTGTCGGATTCAGGATGACAAGTACTACGTGATCATCTAGGTTCCACACCAATTTGACAACTTTGAATTTTGAACTATTTTTTGAGCACCTAATCATTCCTCCCCACTGGAAGCCTTTTGGACCGCAAAAGATCACTTTCATTTGTCCCGCGGGTGAGGGTACAGTTCCCTCATGTTTCCAATTTGTTAGGTAAAATTGACTCAGGGTTTGAGTTAAGGTTGCCCTGGTTAAATAGTAGTGTTTTTGGGCACATGGTATAGTGCACCCATGGTATTATGGTCTATGGTATTGCATGTAATGGAGCCTATAAAAGGTTGGGAACACTTCATTGTAATGTAGACCTGGAGGTGAGTGGTGAAGGCTCACTTGGCCGGATTGGCCATGGTTTTGGCCAATGCTAATGAGATCTAATTGCGTTGGGTTTTTCCCCGGATTTTGGGTTTTCCTGGATAAATATTATGTGTATAATATTTATGTGTATTGTTGTTGGTTATTTTATTATTCCTCTCTGTAAATCTCAGTAAATCTTAGTAATAGTTTGCATGTAAATGGGCATACTACTGTAAGGCCTAGTAAGGCATGTGTACCCTTGGGTAATCACTAGTAAAGTCTGGGTTAGACCTAGGTAATAGGGGGATGTCGGGTTAACAAATCTCGGGTAAAAACTTTGAAGAGGGTAAGGGCTAGAGTGAGTGGGATTGTCTCACTTAGCAAGTTTTGGCTAGATTTAGTCAAGGAACACAAAGTCAAGTTTCAGGGAGGAATTTTTAGGTAAAATTGACTCAGGGTTTGAGTCAAGGTTGACCTGGTTAAATAGTAGTGGTTTTGGGCACATGGTATAGTGTACCCATCATATTATGGTCTGTGGTATTGCATGTAATGGAGCCTATAAAAGGCTGGGAATACTTCATTGTAATGCAGGCATGGAGGTGAGTGGTGAAGGCTCACTTGGTCAGATTGGCCAGGGTTTTGGCCAATGCTAATGAGATCTCATTGGGTAGGGTTTTTCCCTAGATTTGTGGTTTTCCTGGATAAATATTATGTGTATAATATCTATGTGTATTTTTGTTGGTTAATTTATTATTCCTGTTTGTAAATCTCAGTAATAATTTATCTCTCTACGAGCATATGATGTCTGTTTTGCGCGAAACAAGTTGTGCTAAATTTAGGATGACGAACACTACGCAATCATCTAGGTTCCACACCGATTCGACAACTTTGAATTTTGAGCTATATTTTGAGCACCTGATCATTCCTCCCCACTGGAAACCTTTTCAACCCCAAAAGATCACTTTTAGTTGTCCAGCAGGTGAGGGTATAATTCCCTCATGTTTCCAATCTTGATCCATTCATCATCGACTTGGAACTTCTGATCTACCCAGTGCTTGTCATGCCTTGCTTTGTACTTGCCTTTGCTCTTTTCAAGCTGATCCTGCACTATTTGATGTACCATTTGGAGTCATTCAATGAAATCCTTGGATTTTTCCATGTTACCATCAATAGCAACATCATTATTACCAAGATGATACAACAAATTATGATGCAAATGGTAAACAAATTCCTCTACTTGATTCCCTTGACTCAATCTTGAATGTACATCTTGAAAGTATGTATTTTTTTATCATAACTTTCATGTAAAACAAAATTATGCTTGAGGAAAGTAGGTATACAAACAATAGGCCTAGAAAGCATATCAACAAACTTGTTGCTTATACATTTCTTATTCCTTTTGACCAAGTGGAATAGTAGAAGAAAACCCATCCGATGAAAGTGCCTTTTTCGTTGCAGCTTAAACACTGTACCATTGAAAATTTCTAAATGAAATGAAATGGGCTTACCTTATTTCATAAAGATTGTGCTTATGGCATAGTTGCATACATACCCCTGAAACTCAAATGACGTTTTCAAGCCTGGAAGAGAAAGTATAAATTTTGAACTGATCCTTTGTTTCAAAGCATCAAATACCTCTTATTGTTTTCCTCCCCACTGGAAGACCTTTTGCACAAATGCCAAAGAATTCAAATGAGCTACAATAGAAGAAAATTTAACAAAAATTTTCCTCCAACATTGGGCTTCTCCCAAAAAACCTCTTATGCAAATGATTATCTTGAGCGTTGACCAAACAATAATGGAATCAATCTTATAGAGGTCTAACTTTAGCTTACCTTCTCTAATATCATGGCCCAAGTACATCTAAGAAGTTTAATCCAACTCATACTTTGACATCTTCAATAACAAATGTTCTTGACATACGACATCAAGTATTTTTTTTCCGACACATGACATGTTCATAATGAAATTTTCTGAAAATTAAAATTTCATCCAATTAGACTATCATGTCTATAAATGGCTTCAATACATCTTTCCTCATATGCATGAAAGTAGAAAGAGCATGGAAAAGACCAAAAATCATAACAAGCCATTCAAACAAACCTTGCTTGATTTTGAATGTCAACTTCCATATGTCTCCTTCAACAACTCTACTTTGATGATAGCCACTCCTTGAGTCCCATTTAATGAAATGCTTTCCATTATTCTTGGGCACCAAAAAAATAGGTGCACCACATGGTGAAGCAGATGGCCGGATGATCCTTTTGTTCAAAATCCTTTGGATTTGCTTTGTTATTTCTGCACTTTCCCTTCTTGACATCCGGTGCATGTCAATTTTAGGAAGAAGACAATTTTTCTACAATGGTATTATGTTGGATTCTCCTCTTGGGAGGAAACCCGTTTTCTTTCTAAAACACCTCATCATCATGGCTAACTACATGAACCAAATCAATTTCAATTTTGAATTACAACCATCAAACGCTTCATAATGTATATCAATATTGGGTTTGATCATAAGAAGCACTAAATTCTTGCTTGAATTCGCTAATCTTTTCATTTGCCCTGCATTAACTAATGAAAGATTTAGTTTCTTGCAATGAGATCTCACAATATACTCCACGCCATATTCGAATAAGTGGTACTAGTTTTCATGACGATAAAATATTTATTTTCTATCATATAGGTAAGGACTACCCAAAACAATTCCTGAAATATCAAGCGGTAAAACATCTAATTCAACTTCGTCAATGAAGTTTGTTGTGATTGCAAACTGAAGAATACATTTTCTTGCAACCTATAAGTTTGTATCCTCGCATATCCAACCTAATGGATATCCTTGGGATGTAAAATGGTTTCAAGATTAAGTTTCTTGACTAAGTCATCAAATATCAAGTTGGCTTGAGATCCACTATCAAATAGTGTGTCGATTTTTGTATGTTTTACCTTCACATGAAATAATTCAATCCTTGCTTCTTCATTTGGAGTGCTAGTGTGACAATTTGATATACTAGTGCTAGCAACTGATTCTTTTCCTTTTATACTCATGGTTGTAATTTTAGTTTCGTCACCTGAATCGGATCCCAAATCCTCTTGAATGATGGAAGTTGTCTTTTCTTTTCCTTTGTTGTTGAATTTCTTAGGCCTCATCTCAGGATGAAGCTTACAACAATTAGCTTCATTGTGACCCTCTTTGGAATAATGTTTACATATTGTTTTCTCTCCTTCCTTTTTAATGGATGCATTTTTCTTTCCTTTGAAACCCTTTTCTTTTTCTTTACCCTTAAATGGATTTTTACTACCCTCTTCTGGAGTATTTTTCCCTCTTTCCTCAAGATGAGTGGCTTTCACACACACCTCATCTATATTATTGGGATTAAACATAAGGATAGTATGCCTAAGGTAATTGTGTAATCCCCCTATGTACTTCAGCAACGTGTCTTGTGATTGCAAATCTACACCTAACATTAGAAACCTTTTTCTAAATTCTTGGGTGTAATCTTGCACATTAGAGGGTAGAATTGTATTTTAATTGCAGTAATGAAATCAGACCAATAAATTGAGATCTTAACGTGTTTTTATATCTCTTCTTGTGTCTTTGATTCCCACCATACTAGTGTTGCACCCTCCAGACTCAAGGAAGCTAATTGAATCTTTATGTCATCCTCTTGAACGTTTTGAATTATGCAATAGACCTCCAACTGACGAACCCAATTATCAAGCTTATATGCATTCACTTCACCATTATACATGCGCAGTTCAAATTTAACATCAAGTTTTAACAGGGGTGATTTACCAGATCCTTTTCAGGTATGTTGATGAGTATGAGTAAGGGTTGTATTAGTGGAAGAGGGTGAAGATGATTTCGAAGAAGAAGATGATGAAGAATATGGTGGAGAGGGTGGAGGTTTACCTCGATTTCCAATACCTCCTCCTCCTAAAGAACCTTCCCCTTTCAGAGGCTTGGAGCTTTCACCCTGAAGTCCGGTATTCCTCTCTTCATAGAGGACCTTCACCATCTTTGTCATATCAAAGAAATCCTTCCTAAAAACCTTCTCATCCTCTGTCATGTTTGTAGGCTCTCCTTCATGAGACATGCTCACTAAAGTCTCGACTGCAACTTGAGGAATAAATGGTGGTCAATATTGTGGCAACCTTGCACTCCTTCTCCTTGACCCAACTTTAGGGCTTTCAACGAGCTTCCCTTCTCCTCTCTTGAGCTTGAACCTTGTAAGCATGGCATTCACTTGCAAATAGTTAAATCCTTCTTGCACAAAGAAAACCAAGAACTCTGATACCAAACTTGATCTGATTGGGAAAATTAGTTTTGTTGTGCTAAATTCCTTTTCATAATATGTAAAAATTGATTAAGGATTCATTAGGTTAATAGCAAGTTTAAAACATTAGTTTTTGAGTGCTTTTATGTAAACTTTATGTGCAAATTATCATAAATAAATGACTAAACAACAACATACAACAGATATAAACATCACCACAAACAATATCACAAGAGCACATGATGAAGGAGTTCAACCCTCCTGGGCTACGTCTCCTTGGTCCAGCTTCCAATGGCTTTTCCCTCTCTATTATGCTCAAAAGTGTGAAAACATCAGTTTACAATGCTCAGAAAGCTCTAAAATGTGTTCCAATGGCTCCAGAATGCCTAAAAATGCCTGTGTAGCCTCTTTCTGCTCCTGATTTAGTCAAAAACGGAAGAAGTTATGGCCTTTCCAAGTTTTCTGCTAATCGCATCGCAAATTTCCCAATAGTCGGCACCATCTTACAAATTTTCCCCAAAATGCACTAACAGAGCGACAATTTCGTCGATTTTTGGGTGAAATTGTCAGATGTTATAAATTTCCTCTAACGCCTTATATCTGAAAAATTTGGGCACGTGGGGGCCATGTGCTTGGGGCTAAGGCCAACTGCCCTCCCCCGCTGGCTGGGTCCCCGCTCTCCTCTGGCTGCTGGTCGCATGGTTGGGCATTCCCAAGGGTTGGCCCTACCCCCAAATGCCATGAATATGAAATCCAAATATACGCAAAGAAGTTATATCGTTATGTCCTTTGGCTATGGCATGTTGGTGTATGGATATGCTCCTTCGTTGGTGATCACAGGTTAAACCCCCACTGCTGTTGCCCAGAACTCGACCCATAATTTTGGTGGCCCCTGGGCTGCCACATGGTGGCCTCTGGCTGGGCCACGTGTCAGCCTGTGGTTGGCCACCAACCACCCAATCCAAAACATCAAATTACAACCAATAAAAAAATGCCGCTTGTCACAACACGATTTGCTTAGCCCATTAACCAGTCAAAGTGCCACATAGACCTGCACAGTCCATGCCACATCAGTAGTATGGACTGCTGACTGGGTTGGAAAATTTTTACAAAAACTCGCCTATTTGGGAAAGTGAATAGAACATGATTCTGGGAGAACACAGTGTCTGTTTTGCATGAAACGAGTTGCATCGGATTCAGGATGAAGAACACTACGCGCTTGTCCAAGTTCCACATTGATACGACAACTTTCAATTTTGAGCTACTTTTTGAGCACCTAATCAACTACCAACACAATAATCAATAATCTGGTCGATAAACGGGGTAGGATAGTGTCCATGGGACAAGCATGATTAATGTCCCGGTAATCGACACACACGCGAATTGTTCCTTGTTTCTTCATGACAGGAACAATGTTCGACACCCAATCAGTTAGAGGTACTGGGTAGATGAAACCAACGTGTATGGACTGGACCAGGCATCTCTTCATAAGACCAGGAGAAAATTCCTCTAAACTCCTGGAAGGGATTTATAGGTCTTGATCTCATCGAGAGAGAAGTATGCACCAATATGTACATTCTCAAAAATTCTGGATTTTATCGAAATATCGAGAGGAATATTCCCTTCAATATTTGACAAATTCTTCTCATAATTGATATCATGGATAGATACGGAATTCACAGACATATCAATGAAATTGGGCCAATAGAGATCACTAAGATTTTCCTCAGAGGAATATGACAAGGAGGAACAATGGTGATGTTCATCTCACAACGCATCATCTGGCATCATGATCTCCATGACTCTCTCATTAGTAGAAAATGTACCAGATAAGGGATCAAAGCATGTGTCATAATAGAACGAATGATAAACTCAATTAATAGAACAGGAGAAATCAGACTGTGTCACACAAGTCGAATAGATGGCTTCATAGTCAAGCTCAATGAGACTGAGCGGCAGGCAGTCACCAAAGGTATCAATATTAGATTCATGGTGTACTACCCAAGGATCAAATGGAGTAGCACAAGATGATATCATGTTGACATAGGCAACCGGATTAGATTTTTCGAGAAGGGGTTATGGAAAAGGAGGAGGAAGAGAAAAGGTTCCCATGAGGGAAGAATCCTTAGGCAGTCCAACCCCGACATGTTGATATAGATGTGGGGTTTATCCCTCAAGAGGGATGCTTCCAGTAACTTGAGAATTGGTGGCAAAGAAAGTGAGATGATCAATGGATAATATACCCCCCTTATGATGGAAAGTTATCATTTAGAAATATGTTGAAACAACAACAACCGTAACATAAACCCACGTATGACCAAATAGAATATTATAATCTAATGGTTTGTCGATAACTTCAACTTCTACTGGCATCGTCTTTCCACCTAATGCAACTTGTAATGAATTCAAAGTTCCATAAGGCTTGAAGCTTCTTCCATCAAAGGCCTTTAGAGTATTCGGTGACTAATTTTATTGAGGAGAACCAATGGCCTTTTAGCAATAAAGTGACATGATATAGGTTGAAGCTCTTTCGTCCACAACGGTGTGATGGATGGTCTTACTTCGAATGACAACCTAAATCATGAAAGTTAATTAGGTTGGAAGTCAAGGTTGTTACACAATATTTTGTCACACCTCCTGTTCACTTCCTGTTCCACATCCCGAAGTTTCCAAAATGTTGACAATTGTGAAGTGTACTCATCATGAAACACATACTTAAACATCCCTGAAGAACGGAAAAAAAAAATGCCCTAAGTCAATTCTGGAGAAGTTTGACTGAAACCCTAAATTTCAGGACTAGCGCTCTTTACTCCATTTCTTGCCCGTGTTGATGGCAAGATGCGGTTCTTTGACTTAGCGATGCCAATGTGAGTTTTGATATGAAATCCCAAGTTGAACCTCTTCTGGCAAGTTTTCTCAAAATTGAGGAGAAGCTTCATATGCTAGAAACTTCGAGAAACATCGAGCTGGATGTTGTTGGGTAGAGATATGGTCGAGCTCTCCCATTTGGATCTCTTGATCCTACATTTGATGGCCTTCCCCTTAAGATGTGGACCTTCCTCCCTCTTTTGTGGATCCTTAACTCCCTCTCCCTTCCTATAAATCAAATCCCTTCCATCCCCAAATGGTTGGTCATTGATTGCCTGCATTCCTATGCTGAGATTATGCCTAAATTTTGCCCATCTAACTTGGGGAAGGAGTGCTTGAAGAGTTTTGGCTTGGACTTGGACATCCACCAAAAGGAGGTCTCCAACATCAAGGAAATGGTTGTATGCTTCCCTTTTTTATCCATTAACATATACATTTAATGTTCATTTTCCATAAAGGTCTAAATATTTATACATTTAGCTTGATACTCCTTGATCTATCAAGTAGTGTATGTTTGATATATACTATGTATGCTCTTGTATCTTGTATTGTCCTTTGATATATTTTGCAGGTACTCAGACGTAAAGAAAAAGAAAGGAGAGAGTCTGGAAGTCAAGAGATCGAAATCATCATCAAAGGATTGAGCGATTAGCATAAGAGCGAGGTAGGTTTCTCCCTCTCTCTGCATTTTTAAACATAATCTAGGAAAGTTTGCACTAGTTTGTCTAGTTTGTTGCTAGACACACTCATTGGGCTAGAGAGATCATCTCTGTTTGCAAGAGGGGATTTATCTTCACAACAAAATGGCAACTCCACTGGGGAAGTTATAGCCTCTTCGATCTCTTTTCTTGATTTGGTCTTTTGATCAGTTTGACCGACCATTGAATTATCAGTTAGTATGGGTTTGTATAGGTATGCACATTTGATGATCATTGTTTTAGAGTGTTAGGTCTGGACTCTTTGCGGAAATTCTTTTTATTTTTTCCAAATTTTCTTGCCCAGTGCATTTTTGACCTGAAAAATCGTGTTGCCAACGCATTTTTACTTGAAACAGTCACGTTGAAGCCACTTTTAGCACATTTTTGGCTATCACAGTCGTGTTTATCTTAGAAATTTGAGAAAAATTAGGGTTTCTACCCTAGGATCCAGTGTGTCCTGGCCTTTGAAGGTCTTTTCCTGTCCTTTGAGTCTGGATTTGCTAGTGTTTTTGTCTGATTGTCTTGTTTAATTAGAAAATTAGTCTCTTTGGCTTTGAAGTGCTTGAAGTGAGAATTTGATTGAGTTCTAGGGTTTCTAGGTCAATTAGTCATCACTTGTTTCTTGTTGTGTCACTGAGATATTGGTTTGTTGATTGATTGAGTCTTGTTTTCTGTGGAAATCATTGAAAACATCAGTTTGCATTTGTTTTAGCTTGTCTTTCACAAAGTTTCTTTTCAAGTTTCAATAGTTCATTTGCATTTGGAAATCATCTTTTTTTTAATCAAGCATAGATTACATTATTTTGATTTTCAAGCTAAAAGAGTGCATTGTTTATTTTGTTCAAAAGAGAGAAAAAGTAAAAGGTATTTTCATTTAGGTTCTTTTGAATTAGATTTTGTGTTGCTTTGGTTGTTGCATTAGAGAATTTAAATTAAATTTTGATTTTGCTTTAGTTGATGCTTTAGTTGCATTAGAGCAATAAAAAATCAAAGGAAAACCATCATCTATATATGTGCATCTCAGTAAAAGTGAATATCATTTTTCTTTCGAAAAGTTTCATTTAGGATAGTTAAGAGTGAAGATCATTTTTACTTTTGAGGATTGATTTGGAAAGAGAAATTGAAAGTTAGTGGAAGGCATGTTATTTGATGCATTATTGATTGAAATTTCTTCCCCTGATTAGTCTAGCTTTCATCGAAGTGGAAAGTTTTATGTTCCTCATATAGTTGCATCTAAGGGATCCAAGTGTCGTCGTTTTGAGCCCAAAATTGAAACATAATTCAAGATCAATGTTACACAGTAATTTGTCACTGCCTTCCTGTCAGTCACCCTGCTGTGCCAATCACTAAGCTTCATGCCTTCTGAACTGGCCCAAAAAACCCATTTTCCTAAAGTTTTGTTCATCAGCGCGTCTGTTTGAAAAATACCCGCGATGACTGGCGCTCCATAGTGTATCCCGCGCACTGCCAGCTCGGAAGGACATCACTTTTCCACGCTGGTCGCCAGCGCGCCTTTCCCGTGTTCTTCCGCGCTGACATGACTATCCTAGTTATGTGGACGCGGCGACATCACGTCAGTTTCCTCATAATCCGCACTGATCCAGTTTGGGCGAATTTGTTCAAACAACCAGCCTTCCAGATAACTCCAGGCTTGGTTGTTAGCTTTGTGAATGTCGACTCCCTTCTCTGGCATGTCTGTTCAACCCTTTGCAACCACTTCCCTTGCAGATAAGCTCATCCTTCCACCCTTTTAGGAGGCTCCTTCTGCTACATATACTTCCACCATTACCATGAGCAGGGAGTTAGACATAGCTTGGATTGTATAGAGCTTATAGTGCTCAAATTGCTGCTACTATAGGTATTTGGTGTGCTAGGTGTGGAAGTGATTGATTGCTTAGGGAAGGTTGTTTTGTGTTGCTTGTATGTGAGAGAGAGTTGTTTGTCTTGGGAGAATCATCCTCAAAGGTGAATGCTTGAGATACATGCTGACTGGCCCCTCCTGAGAAGGTTACCGACGTCAGAACATTTGGTTGTACTCTTCTCTATTCTGATTAATAATAGATGACTGCTATTATTGTTCCATTCTCATTTGTACTTGCAATGGTTAAATGTGAATTACATCTTTTCTGACTGATGTATGGTTGCTTTTACTAGATTTCACGCTTGCGTTTGTTTCTTCTTCGTGTGTGCAGGTATCTATTCGCGGAGATCGCGGAGGATTGTGACCAGCCAAAGCGAAGGAGTAAAGGCAACATCTCTTCGTCAAACGACAGCGCTGGAATCCAAGTAGGTGCTCTTTACCTCTTGTTTAATTGTAATTAGGAACATGCATAGCAGCATTGTTTGATTGTTGCTAGACCCTTGCTGGGCTAGTAGGGATCGCCTCTATCCGTAGAGGGGATTTACCTCATCAACAATTTGGCGACTCCGCTGGGGATCAGCCTTTTTGTCTCTTGAGTCCACTTTTGTGTTTGACTTTGATTGATCTCTTTTCGAGTTTTTGGGATTGTCTCTTTGCTTATGAACTTTCTGGGTATTTCTGGGAAGCATTTTTATTGTTAAAAGGCTCTTGCCTTTGGTTTGGGGAGCTTTTTATTTTTTGGCCTTGCTCTCAGCGCGTTTTAATTCCGAACAGCCGCGCTGACATCGCGACCCTGTTCGTTGGTTTTCTATCCATCGCGCCTGTACGTCTAATAGTCGCGCTGACCTCGTTTTCAGAGACAGCGCGCTTTATTCGTGTCCTTCCGCGCTGGAATCGCGGCCCCGCTTCTTTGTGGTTTTTGTCATCGCGTCTGTGTGCTTTCTTTCTGCGCTGACCTCGTTTTTCTGAGACAGCGCGCTTTATCCCTGTCATTCCGCGCTGACGTCGCAAAGTTGCTACAGGCCTCCCCCTGTCAGCGCCGAGTTGCTGAAGGCTACCCGCGCTGATCTTGTAAAATTCATTTTTGACCAAATTGACCTCTTGAACCTCTTGCTGTGACTTTCCCTTCTTCTCTCCACCTGTCTGATGACTTGTTTTTCATTGTCTGAACTCTGAACTGCTTGATTGCAGAGCTTGGTTCCATAGGGTTCCGTTTTTGCTCAGTTCTTAAGTTTGCAAATACCTTCCCTTTTTTCTTTCGCTGCTTGGTTCGTGTTTCCATCGTTACTTTTACAATTGCTGGATTGTGTTGGGTCTCTAGTTGACTGGTTGTGACTCTCGTCCTTCAGGTGTTCGATTTTCTCCATTGATTTCACACTCTAGCCCTAGGACATCTAGAGGCTGTGTGTGTGTCAAGCCTACCGTAGGGATCTTGTTTGCTTGTTTGACCAGCCGATTTCAGATTTGTTTATGCACTTGTTCAGTGATTGTTGGAGTGTTTGGATTGTGTTTCCGAGTGGTTTTTCGCTTCCTCCTTGCTTGCAATCCTCGCTTGTCTTGCAAGAGCTTAGATCACATAGCTCGTGCGGATTTTGTTTTCCTTTGATTTGGAAGCTTTGGTTGAGTGTTTCGGGAACTTTGTGTGCTTTCATTAAGTAGTTTACTTGGTGTTCCGGTTCCTCCAAATTCATTTAGATGCTTTGTGTCATTGAAAAGAAATCAAACTAGTAGCTTTGCTTTAAAAAATTGAAAAGGAAAAGAACATTTCGTTGATTTGCATCTTCAAAAAGAAAAAGTTTCCTTTCCTCGCTTTAGTTGCATTAAGTTGCTTGTTTGCTTGTACTTGTTTTGTTTGATTAAAAATTCCTTGCCCTCTCGTAGCTAGAATTCATCGAACAAAACGGAATTTTTTGGCATATAGATTGCATCTAGGTAATTGTGAGCGAACATACGATAGAGCTTGAAATCGAAACTTAATCTCAAGATCAACTGTAAAATGAACCAAATGAATCTAAAAACGCATTGGAACTAAGCGCAAATATCTAGAGGTCTAGGTTAGAGACGTGTTCCGGCGTCTTTAAACATAGTCACTGTTGTTTCACATTAGGTTGGGTGATTCCTCCTTCTGTGACTCGATAGTGGTCTAACACGGACTGCGCTCCCACGTACCGTCGCGTATATAGGGAGACCCCGCTAGGCTTTTATCCTTTATCCATAGGAAGCCGAGTCTGCCGCCTTGTGAACCGTGACGCACCGAACACAGCATTCGGGAAGATTGACTGCAGTACGGAAAGTCCTTGCCTCTCGTACAAGTGCTGAGGTGTATAAGCAGTTTTACGGGTTGCTTGGTAAACCCTATACCTAGAATCTCAAGAGCAGTCACTTTTGATCCTTTTCGGACTCCCTAAATGAAAAGGTGCCAGTGAGCTTCTTGTCACTTCGTGCTCATTAAACATTCGAAGGAGACTAGAGTCATCTTTTCGTCCTTTTCTCGACTCTTGAAACATGAAAAGGTCAAGTTCAGTTCCTGTGTCTTAAAAATTTATTCGGCCACGATAACATCACCTGATTAGATCTCGTGTGCATTAGCTTGAGTAGGTTTCGTTTTCGTTTGATATGGAAACTTTTCCGGGATTCACTAACCCAGGTTCCCCATCTGATGGGAATCCAGGACAATTCCCTCCTCTTGGGAATGTTGGTGCTCCGTATATGGCGACGTTGTCCCTACCAGGGTTAACTGTCGGGTTGCCTGTGTGGTTGTTCTCAACCTCTTTGGTCCCTACCGTATCGGCTGTTAGTCCATCAGTCCCTCCACCTGAACAACGTCATGTTGATCCTAAGGTGGATCTCTCCCCTTCGACGCCTACTTCTACGTCGTCCTCTTGTGCTTCACCTGGTGAAATTCTCGATGTGAATAACCAGGTGGCTAAGAAGAAGAAGAGGAAGACCAAGAAGAATAATTCCCCTAAGGGAGAGCCTATGCACAAAGTCCCCCTCTCGAGTCCAGCTATCCACTCCAGTACACCTGAAGTCGGGTCACCTTGTGCTCCTCCGCGGAAGGTTAAGTTTCCTTGTCGATTATGCAGGGAGGACCATCTGCTTCGTGATTGTCCTGGCATTCCCAGGGTATTAGAAGTTTGGTCTCACGATCCGGCCCGCCCTTCATCGTCCACTGATGATCATGGCGATGCTACCTCATCAGTTGAGAATGGTAAGGAGAAAGGGAAGCTTCGAATCCCCTGTTGACTTTGTGAAGGCAAACATCCCCTTCACCTTTGTCCACTCATGGATAAAGCCTCTGCTGTGTTGGAAAGTCTTGCTGCTCCTCCGAATCCATTTCCCGCTGGTTATCAACGTCTTTCTGCGACTGCAGATCGCGCCCCTGTTGACAAAGAGATTGCTTCAGATTCCTCTCTTGTCCAGGCTCCTCTTCCCGAACCTGGCTGTCCCCAGCCTGTTCCAGACCCGCCGTTGGTCGAAAAGAGTGTTGATTCGAGTACCCCTCCTCTCAAGCACTCTATTTCGGAAGAGCAAAATTCTCATGTTCTTCTCGTCTCGGCAAATCCTCCGGAGCCTGATAATGGTGTTCCCACCCCAACCTCTCCCGAGGATTCAGAGTCGGTTCTTTCCGAGCAGGGGGGCAACCATATGGTTCCCCCACCAAGTAGTTCGGTCATTTCCTTTGATTGGAGTCGTTTGACTACCCCTCCCCTTCCATCCCACGTGCCTTTCTGGGTCACCGCCTATGCTTGCAATAAGGCGCTGCCTGGCACTGTGTTAGACGAAGGAGCATCGGTTAGTCTTATGCCCGTTACTACTTGGCGAGCTTTGGGTTCCCCATCGCTTGTACCTGTCGCACCGCATCTCACCGCGTTTGACGGAGGAACGAGTCAGCCATTAGGGATCCTTCCAAAGTTTCCTATTACTTTGGGGGGCAAGACTGTCTATATAGACATCTCAGTTACCCAAGGTTCTTTAGACTTCAGTCTTCTCCTTGGTCGTGATTATGTGTATGCCATGGGAGCCCTTGTTTCTTCACTTTTCCATGTGGTTTGTTTTCCACACGATGGAAGAATCGTGACGTTCGATCAATTATCGTTCGTTCGTCCACAAGCCCCTCCGGCGCACTCGTCCTTCCCTCCTGGCTTTCATCCACAAGTTGCATCTGCCTCGTCGCAAATCAACTATGTGGCCACCTACCCCGTGCCCGTACCCAGTGATGACACCATCGTGCATAGTGTCCTGGGGGCATTAGGTCCTGATTTCCAAGATGTCGGCCTTTCCTCCGGAGCCACTTTCTTGGGGGCCTCCACTTCCCGTTCATTATGATGAAGTCTGGATGGAGCATAGTTCTTTTCCGGTGTCAAGCTCCTTAAAAAATGAAACTGGGTCTGGTTCGAGCATAGTTCCTGATCTTGTGTCAAGCTCGTTAAAACATGAAACAAGGGTTATGAGGATAGTTCATTTACTGTGTCAACCTCATTAAAAAATGAAACCACTCCCTTTTCAGATCGAGTCTTTGATTAAGATCTCGTAAAATCCCAGTCGAGTCTTTCCAAGATCTCGAAAGTGAACCTTCATTCCATCCACTTTGTCGAATGCAATGAAGCTTGGGGGGCATGTACCTCGATTTGCATTATTATGCTGGGGGCATGCGAACTTATAACAAGCATAGTTTTTCATTTCAAGCTTGTGTAAACATGAAACCGAGTCCAAGCAAAGTTCTCCATGGTTCAAGCTTGTGTAAAAATGAACCCATACCCATTTTACATCTCGTGATTGCTATCTTTATCTGCTAAATTCTGCTAGATGAGCCTTGGTTGTTTCATTCCATTGCTACCATCTCTTTGGCCGATCATATGCTCTCACTTGGTTGTTTATCCTTTCCTGAGGAACCACAGCGATGAGTGGTTTTATTAGCCAGCCTCTTAACCATTACATGTTTTGAACAGTTCCACCATTACCGGAACCAGTTGCTACCCTTTATACCACTCGTTCCTCTAGGACGAGTCTCCTTTAAGCTCTTTTCTGACTCGTAAAATGTGAAAAGATTGCCGAGTATTTTTCCCTTTTTGACTCGTTAAAGAGAATAAAAATGGAGGTCTTCTTTCAGCTCTTTTTCGACCGTTTAAAGATGGAAAGATTGCCGAGTTATCCCTCTTCACTCGTTAAAAGTAAAAAGAGGCGGTCGTCTTTAAACCCTTTTCCGACCGTGTAAAAACGAAAAGATTGTCGGACCCTTGTCGTTTCCGGTTCGTTAATGGTTACGAAACGACGTGATATCGATTACTTTTTTACTTTTTCAGATCGATATCACTACTCATGAAAAGTACTCCTCGATCATACTGGTCGGGCGGTTCTCTCGAGCATTGTTTTATACTTTTTCGGGCTCGAGAGACACAACTGTACGAAAAAGGACCCCCCTGTAGTCTCCTTTTCCGCGATCTTTTCAGACTCTCGAAACAAGAAAAGATGCCGAGTTTTTCCTTTGTCAGGCTCGTTAAACACTCAATGACATCGGGTATTGTCGAAATGACGCACATCGAGCATATGCTATCCCCGTCAAGCTTGTCATCCCAAAAATAATCGGGGTACCTGCCAGAAATGGTGGGGAAAATGGAACTATGATTACAGTCGTGTCGGCAGTACGTCGCTCTTGAACATGGCACTCCGCTGCTTCGTGTCTGGGTGGGGTCATCTCATCTTGTTTTCACTAGCCTCCATGGGTTTGGGTTATCCTATTTGGCCTCCCATTTGCTCATTGCCGTCATCACCATATCCTCTGCTCATTTGATGTCAAGTACTGCCAAACCCGTCTCAGTGCCGCCATATGTTCAAGAGAAGTTGACCTCTGCAATAATACAACCTCATCTGCTATCTCACACAAATCATTTTTCCTCTGTCTCGCGTCGATGATGTGGGAAACATTATGGCCCACCTTCGATCAAGGTCACTTCCTGTCGACTTCAGCTCATTATCCGGGAAGGTGACTTAGAGACTCCCTTCAGGTGCCTTAGAGCCTGCATGCCCTAATGGCAGGTTCTTCGTGTTCGACGCGAGGTTTACATCATTGGCCTCCGATCGAATGATTCCATGGGTGTTCGACACCAGCTCATTGATTCACATGCCGCGGATTGTACCTATAGTACCTTGAGGGCCATTGTCATTATTGGTGGTACCTCTCGCGTCTGTTAACAGTTTTCATCATTGACTGGTAATCAGACGATGTTCATGCATGTTCGACTTCAACCCATGTATTCACATGCTTGAACTTGTACTTTGTTCGGATCGGGACGGAGTGCAAGACCCTGGATCCCTGTCTGTTTATGGTCCAGGTTGCAATTTTGTGGATGATCATTACATGACTCATTGATGGATGGCTGCGCCCATACCTGAGTCTTCATGGATGGCTACGACCATACCTTATCATTATTATGGTCTCTTTAGCTGGGTGGCTGCGTCCATTCCACAGACCTTTTCGCATGTCTTTTGGATGGCTGCGCCCATGCCTCGACTGCATGTATTTGATTATCAGAGATATTTCGGTCCTTCCTGGTGATGTTCCAGTTCGGCGTGTGTTGTAAAGCATTTCACCCCTCCCACTCTCTCGGTCTTCATGCTTTAGGGGGCATCTGTTACACAGTAATTTGTCACTGCCTTCCTGTCAGTCACCCTGCTGTGCCAATCACTAAGCTTCATGCCTTCTGAACTGGCCCAAAAAACCCATTTTCCTAAAGTTTTGTTCATCAGCGCGCCTGTTTGAAAAATACCCGCGATGACTGGCGCTCCATAGTGTATCCCGCGCGCTGCCAGCTCGGAAGGACATCACTTTTCCGCGCTGGTCGCCAGCGCGCCTTTCCCGTGTTCTTCCGCGCTGACATGACTGTCCTAGTTATGTGGACGCGGCGACATCGCGTCAGTTTCCTCATAATCCGCGCTGATCCAGTTTGGGCGAATTTGTTCAAACAACCAGCCTTCCAGATAACTCCAGGCTTGGTTGTTAGCTTTGTGAATGTCGACTCCCTTCTCTGGCATGTCTATTCGACCCTTTGCAACCACTTCCCTTGCAGATAAGCTCATCCTTCCACGCTTTTAGGAGGCTCCTTCTCCTACATATACTTCCACCATTACCATGAGCAGGGAGTTAGACATAGCTTGGATTGTATAGAGCTTATAGTGCTCAGATTGCTGCTACTATAGGTATTTGGTGTGCTAGGTGTGGAAGTGATTGATTGCTTAGGGAAGGTTGTTTTGTGTTGCTTGTATGTGAGAGAGAGTTGTTTGTCTTGGGAGAATCATCCTCAAAGGTGAATGCTTGAGATACATGCTGACTGGCCCCTCCTGAGAAGGTTACCGACGTCAGAACATTTGGTTGTACTCTTCTCTATTCTGATTAATAATAGATGACTGCTATTATTGTTCCATTCTCATTTGTACTTGCAATGGTTAAATGTGAATTACATCTTTTCTGATTGATGTATGGTTGCTTTTACTAGATTTCACGCTTGCGTTTGTTTCTTCTTCGTGTGTGCAGGTATCTATTCGCGGAGATCGCGGAGGATTGTGACCAGCCAAAGCGAAGGAGCGAAGGCAACATCTCTTCGTCAAACGACAGCGCTGGAATCCAAGTAGGTGCTCTTTACCTCTTGTTTAATTGTAATTAGGAACATGCATAGCAGCATTGTTTGATTGTTGCTAGACCCTTGCTGGGCTAGTAGGGATCGCCTCTATCCGTAGAGGGGATTTACCTCATCAACAATAAACATTAAAATTTACTCAGTTAACCTAAGGAGCATTTGGAACTTAAAGCAAACATTTAGAGGTCTAGGCTAGAAGCGTGTTCCGGTGTCTATAAACCTAGCAGTTGTCATTATCTGCCAGCATTATATCCTGGGGGTGAAATCCCATTCCACATACGGAAGTATATAGGATCATTCTCCAGTAATCTCAGGTATATCAAAGGTGCTCCACATATGGCAAGTATATGGGAATGCTCTCGTCGAACGGTTATGCATTAGATAGTGGTAAGACAGAATTATGCTCCTCGTACCGTCATGTATATATTGGGAGACCCCACCAGGTTGTTATCCTTTAGCCATAGGTAACCGATTCATCTACCTTGTAAACATGATACACCAAACACAGCATTTGGGGAGATTGTTTGTCGTACGTTAAGTCCTTGGTTTCGACTAAGGTGTATATTGCGGTTCATGGATACTTGGTAAACCCTCTTGCACAGATTACCCTTTTTGATTTATTTTTTGTTTTAACTTCTAAAATTTACTGCCCATGATAACATGTCTTACCCATACAGTTCTCGTTGGCCTCATTATGTCTTATTAATGGTAAATTTTAATTGAAGCTCAAATAAATCACTTCCTCTCCTATTGTTTTTTAGAAAAGGTCATCATGGCAGAACCGCTGAGTTTGCCTCACATATCCCCTTCACAATTTGATACTGAAGGGTCACCACAAGGAGTCCACCTTGAGATTCTAGAGTCACTTGAAGATCAAGGCTTTGAACTTGGACTTGTCTTGAGTATTCAACCCCTTGCTTCTCGTCCTCCACCTCGAGAGTCGTTGTCATCATCTCAAGAATCTGACCTAGAAATTTTTGAGGTTCCTCAACAGTTTTTGTTGTATCCCCCGAATCTGATTTACAATCCTTTGATAATATCTCCTCAACTCCCATATAATCTATTTTATAATCTCGACATACCTTTGGAACTTTCTCCTCGTTCATCGCAAATAACTCCTCGCCAATTATTTCCACCCATGGCATCAAAAGGTGAGATTCCAACCTCTCCTCGAGATCCTCCTCTGAAAGTCTCAGCCACTCATACTTTTGGTCTTGGTGATGAATCTAAATATCCTTTTCCACCTGAAGGATTTCCATATGTGTCTTCTCCTCATATGGGGAGTGGGACAACTCCACCACTTGAAATTAGTGAACCTTTTTTCCCTCCAGGTTATACCTCTCTTGGTCATTTAGTTTTATGTACTCCAAGAACATCTTCGCTTTATCATCATGTGATATGGTCATCTAGCATTACGCCTACCTCTGACTCATCCGTTTCCAACATGGCTTCCCAAATTCTTGTTCAAACTGCAATTTCTTCTGTTCCTGTTCAACTTACGGTCATGCTTGGGACAGTTAACGTCCCTATAGGTTCTTCAACTCCTCTTTCAACCTCTACAGTGCTTACAACTCCTCCATTGAGTGGGAAATATGTACCACCCCCTATCCCACTACATGGGGGGCAACCACATCCTCCATATGTACCTCCTATTTCTAGTGGAACCTACATGAGTGGGTCCCAAACTCATGTTATGGGAGAAAGTCAAACTATTGGTAGTATTCCTTTTGGATCTGGTCAAATTCCCTATTAGTGACCTATTTTGGCTCAAGTACCTTACCAACATCCATACCCTCCTTATGGTTCACAACAACCTCAAAATCCACCTTTTAATCAACACGCAGGATCCAAAATGCAGTTTGGTCCTAATCCCTCATTTGGGTTGTCTGGTCATTTTCAATCTACTTCTGGAACTTATCCTTTAGGAGTTGGTAATACTTTATAGCAAGGAATCTATCAATATCATCAAGTAACCTATCAAATTCCACAAGGAACCTATCAGCAACAAGGACCATTTGTACAACAAGGACCTTACATAAAACAAGGGTCTTATCAACAAGATTTGCAGTAGAAAGGGCAACCATTGCAGCAGCAAGGGCAACCATTGCAGTAGCAAGGGAAACCATTGCATCAGCAAGGGCAACCATTGCAGCAGCAAGGGAAACCATTGCAGCAGCAAGGTCAAGCCTTGTATCAACAGGGCCAACCATCGCAATAGCAAAGTCAACCATTGCAGCAACAAGGTCAACCATTATATCAGAAAGGTCAACCATTGCATCAGTAACCCTATGCTCAATACTCCTCATAGGTTTTCTATCCCCCTTATGGTTCTCAACCAGTTGTGTCAGGTCAATATCAAACTTTTCCTAGTCAAAACCCACCTCTTTAGGGACAAACTCAACCTTTGTATGGTCAAAATTGCTCCCAGTGGGGGCAATATCAAAATCCCTATGGTCAAAATCCACCGCCATGGGGGAAAAATCAGTTCCAACAAGGTTGGAATCCTCAATCTGGACCTTATCAGAGTCCTTTCATGCCTTTTAATCCTCCATTGTCATTTTTAGCTACATTGGAGTTATTGTATGTGTCGAGGCTCACAAATGACCCAATACTTCATTCACCATATTGGCCTTTGATTCCTACCAAAATTATTGGCGATTGTCCAAAATTCGAAGGGAAGTCTGGAGAAGACCCCCAAGCTCATGTCATGACCTACCATTTATGGTGTTCGTCCAATTCTTGGGTCGACGATTCCATTCGATTGCATCTTTTCCAGCGAACCCTAACAGGTGTTGCTGCCAAATGGTACATCAAGTTACGTCGAGGTGTCTTTCAAGATTTAAAAAATTTGACTATGGATTTTCTTACTCACTTCCAGATACCATTTCGGTATGTAACTGGTACCCATCTCCTAACATCTTTGAAACAAAATACCACCACCCACATCTTTGATCACATCCATGAATGGAGACATCAGCGTCGTCTTATTAAATTCTAAATTTCTCATGAAATTTTAACCAAATGGTTTACTAAGTCATTCATTAATCAAATCACCAAATATATAGCTATGGGTAGCTGTGTGACTCAATAAAAAGCCATCACTCATGCTTAGTATCTAGATTTGGTATATTTTCAATATGGCACACTTATGATATCTTACCCGATGTTCTGTGACCTTCAACTTATTCGGCATCTTCTAAACCTTTCGAAGACACAACCCATTGATGGTATTATTGGGTCAGTAGCTCAAACCTCTAGTAATGCTTCTTTTGCTTCTACAAAGCATAAATCTGCTCTAGGTACTACACCTTCTCCTCCTTCGAATACTTCCAAAAATCCTAGTAAAACTTTAGAGGTGAATGTTTTCCAATCTACCACAGTAGGAAAAGCCTCTAAAGGAAAAAAGAAGGGTAAAGAAAAGGCTAAATTTGATACCCCAAAATAGGATCCTCCTAAACCATATGTTGATGATGCATCCAAGTGCAAGCCAAAATATCCTTGCCTTATATGTGACGAAGATCATTATACCAAGGATTGTCCTCGTCGTGCTGAGGTTAGTCGTCTATTAAAAGGTACCCAAAGGACACCGGCTGTGTTAAAAGAACCCTTTCCATCACAACAAACTTTGTTGGTAGATCAACCTCAATCCTCTACATCTTCAGGCTCTCAAGTTTTTATGAGTGGAACGACACTTGCCTTTGTTCCTACTCAATCAAACAATTATCAAAATCCTACCAAACCGGTTGTGGAAAATGATGCCACTAATACGCCTTCTACTCCACTCTGCCTAGTTTTGTTCCTCTTCATATTGAATGACCTAGTAATGATTATGTTATCCGACCACCTCCCAAAGGTGTTCTTCGGAAGACATTGTATAATCTGAATGCGCGAGCTGCTCAACATTATAATATTGTGGAAGATTTAGCTCAAACGCCTTCAGTGATGTAAGCTTTGGAAGTCCTCCAAACTTGTCCATTGCAAATGAAAGCATTACTATCTGCCATAGGAGGGATTGATCCTACAGATTCGAATATGATTACTTTTGACCTCGAAAACCACGTTCCTCTTCTCTCACATCAACTTGCATTTTTTATACAGGTTATTATCAAAGGGAAGACTATTCATCGAACTGTTATTGATGAGGGTGCTTCTACTTTCATCATGTCCCTTTCATGTTGGAAACGTATTGCCTCAGCACCTCTCAACCAGTCCCCGAATGCCTTGGAAGCCTTCAATGGTCAAGGTTCTCTTCCATATGGTATTCTCAATGACTTGCCAATTCAATTGGAAGGAAAAACCGTTAACCTGGAAGTAGAAGTTGTTGATGCCAATCTGAATTACAATCTTCTACTTGGTCATAGTTGGACCCATGCAATGGTTTGTGTGGTTTCTACTTTATTTCATGTGCTATGTTTTCCTCACCAAGGGAAAATAGTCATTGTTGATAAGCTCACCTTTTTCTCTTCCAACTCTTCAAACGTTAATGTACCATATGTTGGGAATACCGATATTCCTTATGAAAGTGTTGGGGCAGGTCTTTTCAAAGACTCTTACCTTATGGGAAATTTTTCCCTTCCTCCTCCAAATGTTGCTTCAATTAACATGATGTCTTGTCGCGATCCTTGGGTCGTTCCCCATCCTAATCAAATTGACAGTTTTGGTGATGTTAGGCCGCTTAGCCTCGTAGAGCAAGCATATCAGGCTGTCGTTGATTCTATGACAACTTCTAAAATTCATGATCATTTCAATATGAGTCTAGATGTGTATACATAATCTCCCTGGCTCAGTTCTTGGGATTCTCTAGATATTTTGAATGATACATTTCTAGCTAACGAGTGTATCACAGAAGTAATGTCACTGAAGGAAAGTTGATGGAATTATGCCCATCATTATTCCTCGTTTCTACCAAGCCTTGTTGAGATGTCATCTTGTCTAGAAACCCTTGTTTCCAATGTACCAACTCATCCACTTCAGACACCTATTTTGGTTCACAAATTGTTTTCCGAAACGAACATGGGGAACATGTTAGCTACCTTGCCCATTGACCTCAACCCAGCCTAAGGTTGTCAAAAATATTTCACTTGGGGGGGCATATTTTTCTCATGATGAGCTTAAGATTTTTGTGTCCCCCGTCATGAGACTTTCTCGTCGATTTTTTACCTTTCACCCATTATCGCAATGGGGCATTGATTTTCTGACTCGTAACCCTCACTCGCCTGGGGGTTGGGGTAATTATCATTTTTGTGTGTCATTCAATTAATTGGCTGAGTCGATGCTTACATGTCATGCCAATGGTGAAACTACAGTTTTACTCTCTCTTGATCGATTACCCGAGTCCCGAAATGGGCTCCATCTGAAGTAATATGCATGATTTTGTGTAAATACTTTGTACATTAGTGTGTTATTCATTAGTGTGCAGTTTTGGTTTTGGTGTATTTGTTTGCTTTTGCAAACGTGTTTTCCTCTGCTTACCATGTGTTCTACTTGGTTTGCAGATGTCATCGAACCTTGTCAGTTTTTCTGATGGAGCTTGTCGTAGTACACAGAATTTATCTTCCGCCGCATGGCCAATCTATGACCCTAATGGCGAGTTAGTGAATTTATAAGGCATATGTTTAGGTCATACTACTAATAATATTGCCGAATATAGTGCAGTTATCGAGCTTTTGTCAGAAGCCATTTCTCTTGGCATCAGAGAGTTAGTCGTTAATATTGATTCATAGCTCATTGTACTACAACTTAACAAACAATATTCAGTTAAAAACCCTTAGATTTTGAGAATGTATTTGCGAGCTTGTCTTTTGGATCAAGACTTTGATTATATCACTTATCGACATATTACGAGATGTTTAAACATTAACAGATACATTGGCTAATTATGTATTACATAGAAATTTGCGATATATGTAAAATGAAACCATCACATAGTGAACATAACAAGAAAACATGTATCTATATATATATATATATATATATATATATATATAGAGAGAGAGAGAGAGAGAGAGAGAGAGAGAATGTGTGTGCGTGTTTGCAAAAATTTTAATACATCACAATGTCAAAAACTGTGTCCTGAGACACATGACTCCTTAAGCCTACATAAGTGCAGAGAATAAAGACTAGAGACAGATATCTACCCACATGGTGCTCATGGTAGCATGACATGGCTCTAATGACTTGGTCCAGTAACTGATGCAATCTAACGGGTACCCCTACAGTATGCCTCTGATATTGCAGTGGCACCTCATCAATCGATGCATATTCTGGAATGCCCCTTGTGAGAACTTCCAGATTGTGTTCCACCTGAACGACCGGGTTTGCTCCCTCCTCATAAGGAGCATCATCTATTCTGCGTGCCACTCACCTAGCTATCGGAGAAACCCCTGGAGGTCTCTCTGGTCCAACATCTACAAAAATCACAAGTGTCAAATCTCAGTACACATATATAAAAAATTCAAAAACTTCAAAAAATTTAAAAAGTGGTTTTTACTTGCATCAGTCCACTTTGCACCTGGTGGAAGTGGAAGGTCGGGATCTCCTCAAAAATATATGCCAATATATGCCCAGTCATCCATCATGATTATTTTTTGTCGCAGCCATCCAAAAAACGCTGGGGAAAAATACATCCGCTGACCACCTCCCTATCGAGGCATCAACTCACCCCACCTCATCAATCGTGGATCTCTGGGCACTAGTGCATCCACTTCTATCCAATGATTTCACAACAATGGCACACGTTCTAAGAAGAATGTCATGAGGATGGATCCATAGCCAAACTGTTTCATCTTTCCTAACTTTCACTTCATGAGTTGACTCTTCATATTGACCAACAATTCCTCACACCGGTTGAAAACCATGGCACTTAGGCAATCAATGGCATACTGGAAATGAGACTTTGTTGCTTCATGCAAAGCTTGAGCCCCAGCTATTCGGGCCATAGTATGAAGAATTGTTCGTAGTAGGAGATTAGTGATGGTCTTTATATCTATCTTCCCACTCTGAGTTTTTCGAGTACCTGCACAATGTCTCGCAATCAACATATATATGCTTTCACCTCTAGTGCGAGAACCAAACAACTGAATCTGTTGCCCCTTTCTAGAAAAACCAGTAATGAAATAAATGCCTGTGACATATATTTTGAGTTCTTGGTCCCCAATCATGAAAAGTTGGCAATCCACATCCCACCAACCGATCAAATGTTGTAGTAACTCTACTTGGCTCCTAATCCTAGGAATCTAGAAGAATTTCAATAACCCACAGTCTCGAAGGGTAGCAATGCAATTTGGGTCCTGGGCTGCTTGATGGTCTTCGGCTTCGTGTCCTCTTTCTTTCCATTCAATCGCCATTTTTGGTTGATTAACTTGTGAAACATCCATAAAACAACATTTCATGAGTTTCTATGGAAACAAATATGGAAATAAATCATTAAATATGGAGGATTCTCCAAAAAAATCGCAACTTTGTGCCAGCACATCTGTCTATATATTTTTTTGCACTTCCAGCACGCTCCTACAGTTGGTCGCAAGGTGAGCAGCATGGGTCCGATGGGTAAAACCTGCGTTGGTCACCCTCGACATGAATTTTGGTTAAGCCCTCCTTACAGCCTAATCTATGGATGAAGATGCATGAAAACACAACAAAATTGAAGGGAAGGGACATATCTCTTACTTCCAGTGAACGACTCGACGAATGGTGTCTGGGATTGATCATACTCTTTGCCTGAAGATCAAGGTAAAATAGGGTAAAATTCTCTCTGATTTGTAAAATGATAAAATGGTAAAAATAATTTGGCTTTTTGAGCTTTTATAAGTTTTTAAATGACATTTTTACCAAATTAGGGCATATTTCACTTATATTTTAATATTTTTCCTCAAAATTGGTAATGTGCGTTTCACTTGTGCAGCGATAGGTCATGGAACATGATGACGGTGATTAATTATGACTGATTCAATGGGTTTTATTTTATCACTTTTTTGGACTCGTAAAAAATAAATGAAAAAGAAACCTCCTTGAGTCATCTTTTAGCTCTTTTCTGACTCTCGAAACATGAAAATATCATTGAGTACTTGTCATTTCGAACTCGTTAAAGTAAATGAAATGACGTCTACTCAGTATAAGTTTAACCCTTTTCCGGACTGAGATAGACAATTGAACGAAAAAGGAATACCTTAGTCGAACATGGCTAAGAGGTTCTCTTAGATATCGTTTTCTACATTTTCAAATTCAAGAGATGATTTACGAAAAGGGACCATTGGAGTTTTCTTTTTCACCTATTTTTCAAACTCTCTAATCATGAAAAAGATGTCAAGTTTCACCTCTGAAGGACTCGTAAAACTTAAACGATGCGGGACTTGTCATCATGACGAGACAAAGTTCCTCCTTCCTAGGACTTGTTAGACTTACTAGGATGGATTCATTTGAACGATGAAATTAGATGGCAAGCACATGCTATCCCCTTCAAGCTTGCGATTAAAAAAAATAATGTGGTACTCACTAGATATAGTGGGGGGGAAATGAAAGCAAACATATCTTGTATTTTGTGTAAAGGCAGCATGTCACCCTTGAACATAACACTTATATATTGCTTGTATCGGGTTTGGGTTATCCTGACTTAATGACTTACCTTCCTGGGTTTGGGAAATCCATTTTTCTTCTCATCTAATTATACTACTTTGTCATCATGATCTCTGATCCCATTTTGAGTCAAATGCTGCCAAACTCCAGAGTTGTGTTGCCGATATAATCAAGAGAAGTCATATCTGCAGTTTTTTACCACTTATACATTGTCTGAATTTTTGCCACAATCCTGAATCAAACTTACCTACTCTACTATATCCTTTGTTTCATGTCGATGATGTGGGATACATTATGGCCCTCCTTCGATGGATCACTTCCTGTCGACTTCAGCTCATTATCTAGGAAGATGATCTAGAAACTCCCTTCCAGTACCTTGGAGCTTGCATGCGTCAATGGCAATTTCTTCACATTCAATGATAGTGTTACATCATTGACCTGCAATCGAGTGATTCTACGGGTGTTCAACTTCAGCTTCATTATTCACACTCATGGATTGTGCTGATTGTACCTTGAGAACCATTGTATTTATTGGTGGTTTCTCTCATGCTTGTTAATAGTTTACATCATTGACCAGTAATCAAGTGGTTTTCTACCATGTTCGACTTCGACACATCTATTCACATGCTAGAATTTGTACATTGATCGGATCGAGACAGAGCTCAAGACCCTAGATTCCATTTTATAAAATCCAAGTTGCATGGAGTTGTGAGTTGTTCATGATTGTACACATGATTATATGGATGGTTGTGACCATACCATGGGTCCATATATATGATGTTTTCTATTCGAATGGCTGTGTCCATACTGTGGATCCATGCACATGATCCCTTCTATTTGTATGGTTGCACCCATGCCATGGATTAATGTATTATTAGATGCCTATTCATGTAGCATTAGGCATGTTTATATCAAATATGTCAGATATGTATATGTATATGCTTGATTTGCAGGTCTCCTGGCGGTGTTTTTCCAGTCCTTGCCTTGATTTGTAAAGAACTTCACCCATCACTCCCTCTTCTGCCTTCATGCTTTAGGGGGCATCTATTACACAGTATTTTTTCACACCTCCTGTTCACTTCCTGTTCCACATCTCGAGGTGCGAAAATTTTGACAACTGTGAAGTGTACTCATCATGAAACGCATACTGAAACATCCCTAAAGAATGGAAGAAAAACTGCCCTGAGTCAATTCTAGAGAAGGTTTACTGAAACCTTAAATTTTAGGACCAACGCTCTTTGCTCCACTGCTTTCCCGTGCTGATGGAAAGTTGCATTTCTTTGACCTAGTGCTACCAGAGCAAGTTTAGATATGAAATCCTGCATTGAACCTCTTCTGGTAGGTTTTCTCAAAATGGAGGAGAAGCTTTGTATGCTAGAAACTTTGAGAAACAGCGAGATGGATCTTGATGGGTAGATATATGGTCAAGCTCTCCCATTTGGAGCTCTTTATCCTACCTTTGAGGGCCTTTCCCTTGAGATGTGGAACTTCCTCCCTATTTTGTGGATCCTTAACTCCCTCTCCCCTCCTATAAATCAAATACCTTCCATCCCAAAATTGTTGGTCATCGATTTCCTGCATTCCTACGCTGAGATTATGCCCAAATGTTGACCATCTAACTTGGGGAAGGAATGCTTGAAGAGTCTTGGCTTGGACTTGGACATCCATAAAAAGGAGGTATCCAACATCAAGACAATGGTTGTATGTTTCCCTTTTTATTCATTAATATATACATATGATTTTCACTTTCCATAAATATCTAAATATTTATGCATTTATCTTGATAATACTTGATCTATAAAGTAGTTTATGTTTGATATATACTATGTATAATCTTGTATCTTGTAATGTCCTTTGATCTCTTTTGTTCAATTTGTTGCTATACCCACTCATTGGGCTAGAGAGATTGCCTCTATCCACAGAGGGGATTTATGTTCACAACAGAGGCATATGATTCTCATGGTTAAAAATTATAAGGTTAGAATCTAAGGGATCAATATATCTAATTGCGAAAAGTAAAGCCTTCTTATGGGCGGGACAATTTTGCAACACCTCGAGAGTTGACTTAGTTGAACGAGCTTGAGCTAGATCCTCAACTATGTTATAATTGTGAGAAACTCTCACATGAGGGTTAAATGTGGATTTATGGATAACGCCCTTGGGAGACTTAATTGGTAATTCAGTAAGAACCACATTTCGAGTAGGATCCAATGTAGATGTGGTAGAACTGGCAGGTTGATCAGTAACCTGACGAGTGAAGGGATTAGAATTACCATAGTCTTTATTTTCATTTGCCACCATAACTTCATTTTTCATCTTAGTGGAGGAAAGCATCATAACAAAGGAAGAGGAAGCAGGATCTCGAGTAACCATGTTAGTCTCCTGATTAGGAAATGGATCTGTCAACACAGTGGGTGCAATGGATGACTTAAGGAATTGATTTAATTTTGCCTCATGTGAACAATTGCGAGTGAAATTCTATTCATTACAAATTAAGCATGGATAATGAGGTTTCTACTTTTGATCGGAAGACT
This sequence comes from Pinus tabuliformis, assembly GCA_031772625.1. NCBI lineage: Eukaryota > Viridiplantae > Streptophyta > Pinopsida > Pinales > Pinaceae > Pinus > Pinus tabuliformis. Next base: position 1,062,516,179 of record CM062815.1, read on the forward strand.
GGTTATTTTGTTTGTCCTGAGGAGGATTATCTTTCTTCTTTTTACCTTTGGCTTTCTTCTTACTTGTTGGTTGCTGAGATTTTCCTTTTGTGGATTGAACGGCATTGATCTTGGAAGTAGAAGCCACAGGATTAGTGGAGGAGGGGTTTTGGGTATCCATAGCAGGAGTCGAACCAAGTGGCTTACTCACTGACTACTGGCAAGCAGAACCAATCATGCCATTAGCGGCATGTGATTCTTTATCAGAAGATGGGGAAACAGTTTGTCTAGGATGTGGAGCATTGGGTATTTTATTGTAAAGCATGCCAAATTGTGTATAAACAAGATCCAAATATTGGGCACGAGAAATTACTCTCTTCGGTCACAACTCTGCCCATAGTGACATCTTCAATGATAGGTGCTAATAAAGACTTAGTAAACCATTCAACTAACAACTGATTAGGAACAAAGGTTTTAACCAAATGATAGAAACATTGCCACTCGTGAATGTGACCAGAAATGTGAGTGGAATCAAATTATCTGAAGTTGGTCAAAAGTTCATTTCCTATCTCATATCGAATGGGTGACTAAAAATGAGTTTAGAATGTGCTTGCCGAGGCACTAAAATTATTGAACAAAGCTTGTGGTATTTCAATATACCATTTTGTTGTCGTACCGGTAAGTGTGCATTGGAAAAGACATAAACTGATAGAGTCATCATTTAGAGAGTTCGAAAAACATGATAAATGATAATTCATGACATGTGTAGATGGGTCTTCTCTAGGATTTCCATTGAACTTAGGGATATTTCGTAGGAATAACAAGCCACCAAGGAGAATGGAAATGTGATAATTTATAAGTCAGGTCAGATATGGAAATTCAAGAATTGCTACAAATAGCAACTACCTATTCAAGTCTGATGAAGGATACCCTAGGTAAGATGGGATGGCCTGAGAAACAGGTATCTATGCTTCGGGATAGGGAGGATTTTGATAACCCGTATACACATAACCTTGTTTCTCAACTCCAAGATAACCTTGTAAAGGTTGAAACGACTGGGTTTAGATTTTTTTTTCCTTGGTAAGGCATTTGAGGGATGCTTTGATATGTTTGCCTTGTGGGAATTTTCATCATCCCAACATAAGGTTGGCTAGGTTGCACCTACGCAATACCATATACAGGTTGACCCACATGGATTTGAGAAATAACCTGACCAAGCAGTGGGGGTTGTACGATAATTTGAAGAGGCTAGGTAAATGGGGTTTGAGAGGTTCCAGATACCAATAGAATAAGTTGAGTAAAAGTTACAACCTGCAAAGGTTGAATTACATTAACTTGAGCTTGAACAAGTTGAGGTATAGGTTGATAATTAGGAATATGAGATGTAGACGGAATAGGTTGAGAGTTTTGAACTTGATTCTCAACCGATCCAGGTTGTACAGGCAATGTAGGGTGCCAAGAATTAACAAACGTTCCTAGATGTGGAGGAATTAAATGAGGTTGAGCATTGACTTGTGATGTTTGATTAGGAGATGAGAATACAACAGGTTTCCCCCCTGCTGGAAGAGGAGGTGAATACAAAGGAAACTTCTCCCCAAGAGGATAGTTCCTAATATGAGGTGGATTGCGTTGTTGTAGGTGTCCATACCCATTGACATAAGGACTAGACTGTTGCTCAATTGTAGGTTGAGATGGAGGAGAAAGAAGTTCCAGATAGGATTATAGAAGAGGATGACATGGGAGAAGTTTGTGGACTAGATATCTTGCTAGAGAAGGTACTAGATAATGATTGGTAACCAGGTGGGATATACGAGCGACCATATAAAGGTGTCTCTAAAGATGTTGCAAACATGGATGAAGCTTAAACATGGGTTGTCTTGATCATAATGGTATATGTTGGCTGAGAAACCATAGAAGACTCAATCATGGTTAATTGTCCCAAAAAGGATTGTCGAGGGAAATTCAAGGGTGAGTTGAAAGGAGATGAACCAAACAAAGGAGCTTGTGATAGAGTATGAGGAGAAGGAAAAGGATGGGCCCTGTAAAGAGGAGTCCCCCTCAAATTGATAGGAGAGGAGGGTCGAGGTTCTTATTGAGGAATATCCTCAATGCTCAAAGGACCAGCTGGAAGTTGTTCACCGTCGGGTCCGAGATATATGGATTGTGGTTGGGTCTAAGATGGAGGAAGAGAAGAAGAAGGTCCCGAAGTAACAGGTGTATTTAACTGAGGTGCCTTAGGTTGTAATGCTTTTGATTCAAGATACTTAGGTTAACCTCAGGTAATAAAATATCAGGTTCTTATGTTTGGACTGCGTCCGACTCACCAGCAAATGAAGAAGTAATCTTGGGTTCAGTACTCACAAGGGGACATGATTCTGGTGGATCGAACTCAAATGGAGGACCAGAAGGGGTAGCTCCTAAAGTACTAGATTCAATAGTATGCCTCCTATTTTTCTTATGACGACGTCCAGGAGTTTCCTCAAAAGGAAGAGGAGGAAATATTTGCATCCTATGCAAATGACGGGGTTAAGGAGGTTTTTCTTCCACTTTGGCTTAATAAATTTTAAAAATTAACAACAAAAAATAAATAAATAAAAGGTTAATCTAGGCAAAAGGGTTTACCAAGCAACTGTGAACTGAAATATACCACCTTGGGGAACTAAGGATTTACATACAGACAGAAAATCTACCCGAATGTTATGTTCAATGTATCACGATATACAAGGTGACCGACTCAACTACCTAAGGTGAGGATAGAAACCTAGTGTGGACTTCCAAAATATACCTAAAGGTATGTGGAAATGCAGTCCATATTAGTGTTGTCTAATGCGTAACCATACAATGAGAGTGTTCCCATAAAATTTTCATGTGTGGAGCACCATCCGATATACCCGAAGGTATGTGGAGAACGGTTCGGTACAGTTATGTATGTGGAACATAATATCAACCCTGAAATGCAACGCTGGCAAAAAACAACAGCTCCTATATTTATAGACCCCAGAACATGTCTCTAGCCTAGACCTCTAGATGTTTGCATTAATGTTTCAAATTCTCCTTAAGATTGAATCAAAAAGTTTTAAATTTTATCTTGAATTATGTTTCAATTTTCAAGGCTCACCGCGAATTTCACCTAAATATCCTAAGAATGCAATCGAGCATGATAAAATGAAAATGTTATTTTCAATGAAAATCTATAGACGGGAGGGAAGAGAACAAAGAGTAATGCAACACACAAAATGCAACAAACAAAATTTGATAAATCAATTCACCTAATGCAACTATTCCAATTTCTAATTTCACGCGCAAAACCCTAAATGTAATGCAAAACGAAAAATGACGAAATTTTTCTTTTCAATCCTCTTAATTTCCAAATTAAATGAAAACTAAGATGCTTGCTAAATCACTGATAAGAGAAACAATAGAGAAACGATGATTGTAATATCAATTCTTTCAAACAATCAATGATCAAGCAAAGGTTTTCCAATGACCTAATTGACAAGAACAAAGCAAAATAAAACAAAATCCTTATCAAAGGCTATTAAAACCAAAAGAAAACAAAGTGAAGGATTTTCAGAGACCAAGACACACTCAAGGAAACAAGGAAAAGCAGCTGGAACAAATCATATAAGAGAGCAAGGAAAAAGAGGCAATTTTTTGCATCTTACAGGGATCAGCACAGGTACAGAACATGCACCAGTGCTCTGCAGTGTAGGTGAAGAGAAGGAGGAGGTGCACTGGAGTTCTCTGTCTCCATACTAGGGGATGCGTTGAAGCAAATCCAACCAAATTATGACACAAAAAATCAAATCAAGCTTAAAGAAGGGTTTTCCTAGGGTCAATCAAGGTCTGAGTGAGGCAATCAAGGTTGGTTCAAGAGGTGAAAAATGTGTTAAGGTCAAGGAAACCACTAAGGGAAGAAAATGTTCCCTAGTGGAGTCACCAATTCGTTATGCAGAATTTACGATTGCAAAAAAAGGTGAATTCCTTAGACCTAGTTGATTGGTCTAGAACAACAAAAGGAAATGAATATAGAATTTTCCTTAGAGAAATTGAAGAATGGGAAAGAAGCCTACTTGGAATTTGTCGCAAGATTTACTTTCCTCCTTGCTTGTAAGCTGCAATCATAGCTTTGAATGCTATAATTAGAACATGAACATACAACTAAAACAAGCCAAGGATCCACAACATCTACATAAAATAATTCAATTACTCTATTCAATGAATCAACAAGGCATTAAAATACATGAATGTAAATGTAACACAACACATATAGGAAAACAATATACTCTTTGTATTAATAGAAATAGGAGAGAGTTTAGAACTAAGAATAGTAGTTTATCTTGTAGAGATTTCCCCTAGTTGACTTGTCCTTCCTTGTCACAAAGCACACCTCAATGTCACCCTAATGAATGAAGATCATGAATCCTTTAGATTCAAGGCAGTAACATGAGGGCATGATTAGTCTCCAAAAGCCAACCATGATGTTAAGGATGGAAGTAAAATTATAAGAGAGGGATGGTAGTTTAGAATTTACCATAATGAGTTTGAGATCCACTTATGATGGGAGGAAGAGATCAAGGGATAAGAGGTGAAGTCTCCAAAGTAGGATCAGATAGGACTTGAGCTTCTTATCCAAGGTAAAAGGTTAAAATATCCCCTAGAATATTTTGGAAGAAGAAGCTTCGGAAATATTTTTAATTTTCCTAAATTTCTAGAATTAGCACCCCCAGCAAGGAGCAACTAGTGCTAACCAATGCTAGTATAGAAGGGAGAAACCAACATTGAATGTATGTGGTTAAAGGAGTAGGGTGCGTTGGGGCTAAAAAACATTGATTTTGAGCAATTAATCACAGAAACTTAGACTTTTTGGAACAATCATGCTTAGGTCTTTGAGTAGGGATGATGACAACATGTTCAGGTATGTGGATTGATCTTATTTGTAGGTGTTGGGTGTGTTTTATATTCTTTCCATGACTATTCACACGCGTGGGGGGGTGGGAACCGTACCTATTCATTGCATCAAGTGCAGCGCCCCGGATTTTTTTTTCTATATATATGTGGACACAAGGATGGGGGGCGGACGCAAAGATGGTGGACGGACCTACCCAAGGTTTTGTGCATGGGTTTTGCACATGGTTTTGGGTATGATGGTTTTCTGCCCATGGTATTTTGTAGATCTAGTCAAGGGAATTACGATTATGTTCTAATCCAGGGTTAATGGATTGGGGTTTATGAATGCTTCAGCATGTATATATATGCATTATAACATTGAAAGGAACATAATGAAAAATCAATCTGGTAGTCCCAGTTTTTGGATCCAGGGGAAAATCTCTATGTATATTTGTTTTATGTTCTCAACATTGTTTATTTCTCTGTATTAAGAATTCGTTTGCAAGTAATTTTTGTACAAGGTTAAAAACTATAGTAGGCCTATTGACCAAATGCGACAAAATGGCCTATAACAACAATCAAGACCTTGCTCAAGGGGTCGATGGATGATATACTTTCCAGTGGTCTAGGATGGAAAATGTAGGCTAGTGATATGGTGCCACATGGTAGAACAAAGGTGTTAATGTTGTTAAAAAATCAAAAAGGAAGAAATATTTTCTCTTGTTGATAGTTACTTATGATATCTTTGAATTTTTATTATTTTTCTTATGTTCCATTTTATCTTACTTCATTAAGGAATTACCAAAACGAAAACACAAAGATCAAGAACACCAGATATAGACACTCAGCCATGGATAAAACCCCTATATAGGGGAAAACCCAATCAAGAACTCTTCCTCCAGTAATACAAATTGAGATGGACCAAGACCCTAGATCAATAGACCTTTTGTAACAACCCTGGTGAAAATTCCATGTAATAAAAGTTAATAAATGCAAAATAATAACCACAGTTGATGGGACACTGATTCCAAGCTGAATGTTGGGCAAAAGCATAGTGATGGAGACCACTTGTGGTTGTTTAATGTAAAAGGCAATGGCTAAGGCCCTGGAAAGGTAAAATGGAATTTTTTGGCACATTTATCTATGAAAAACAATGGGAAGTAGGAGAAAAGGGAGGTGAAAGGTCACAAGTTGCATGTGAGGAGGAAAATGAAGGAAAATAATGGAAAATGAAGAAAATAGAGGCCTCATTCATAAAAGGGCTTTTGAGGACCAGTTGGTAACCTTTTGTCATTTCAGTTTTGGATCTCTCTCATTATTCTCTCTCTCTCTCTCTCTCTCAGACTCTTGGATACTTAAGAGTTTTCTTGGAGCACTCTTGGAGGGTGTGGAATACTTGGATTTTTGGACCAAGAAAGCAAAGGAAGAGTAGGAAAGCACAAGAGTACATCGAGATCAGTAGCTACAGTGGGATTTTCTTGCAAGTACCGAGTTTCATGTATGTTTCCTCACTAGATTTGGCATGCATGGCATATGCATGTGGTTTATTGGTCATGATTTGTCACTCGCATGGAGGATTTCCTAGTTTGACAGTGGATTTCCTAGCCTTGCCATTTCTTGGATAGCCATGGAGATTGTGGGTTTATTTCATTGTTTTGTTTTGGTTGGTTCTCATGTTTTCTTAGCTTGGGTTGAGTTATTAGTTCCTGGAATCCCTGGCTGGACAAACGCTCTGGAAGCCCTGTAACAACTTGGGTTGAGTTACTAGTCCTAGAAGCCTTGGTTGGACAGGCGCTCTGGAAGCCCTTAGTGGGTTAATTTACTAGTCCTGGAAGCCTTAGTTTGATAAACATTGTGGAAGCTCGGTGGCAGATGTGGGTTGAGTTACTAGTCCTGGAAGCCTTGGTTGGAACAAACACTCTGAAAGCCTTGGAAGGCTTGGATGGAGACCAATCTAATGATGGTTTTTTTGATGTCCGACTGTGAGGTGGAATCACTTTTTGATGGGTTGAGGTGGATGGCCTCTGGAAGCCCTTGATGGTTTTGGATTGATGTGTTCCATGAGATCCCAGACTCATGCTTGGAATATGGCATAGGGGAAAACGGCTGAAGAGAGATTTGTCTCATCCATTCTACGATCAGGTGGAATGTGGAAGTCCCATCCTAGATTTGGATTTTGCATCATCAATAAGAGTTTATTTCTCCTTGTATTTCTATGAGTATTATACTAGTTTATATGTGGTTTATATGGTTGTGATTTCATTGATATTTTTGTTGCTATTATGTTGGTTATATATATGTTTTATGATAGTAGCTATGTATGGCTCTCATCATGTTTTTACTTGTAAATGAATGAATAATGTATTAATGACCTAATGGATGAAATGGCAGTCAATGTGTTGAGGCATAAATGTCTCTTAGCTATTATCAACTAAGTATGAGACCCCTATGCTCAAATATTTTATTTACACCTGTAGGTTACATATTTGTGATATGTTTGGCGAAATGCCTGTCATGGCTAGTAGGGGTCCATTCAAGGTCTTATTCAAGTAATTGCTTTTTCACTCTCATTTCTCTCTTATCTTACTATTCTGAAGATGTCATTTTATTATGGGCAGTGACCTGGGCTCTTGGCCTAAAAAATTCGCTCAAATATCGGGGACACTAGCATAGCATTGTGTAAAAAAGTCTCTGGACGCTGGCTTGTAGGCCTGTGAGAGCATCCAGAGGTCCATGGATGTTGGCATGCCCATAGCATGAGAGTGCCCAGAGGTCAAGTGGTCCAAAAGCTTAGTGGGACCCAGGGGTTAGTTGGGAAAAAGGTTGGATTGGTTCATGAGGGTCCTAATGTTGATGTTGAATGTTTATATGGTGTGTTTCCATCGGTTCCACTTCCTTAACGTGACTTAGGAGGTCGAATCATATCATAGTGGCCTCTCGTCACATGTTTACCTCGACTGGTCCGTTGCTTTGGTAAATGTTGGAGGAGGGTGTTATAGAGTGGTATCAGAGCATGGTTCACCCCTCAGACTGGATGGGTTGTCTGTGAGTCATGCATGCATGTCGGTTGCATGTGTGTCTCTCACACTTGCATTCCATGTGGCTGTTACATTTGCATGATGTTGATCATGGTTGTAGTGATGTCGTCAGGTGGAAGTTGATGTTTTCATTGTGGAGTACATCGTTGTGAGTGTATGATTGGTTACATGTTGTTATATGTCGCTTACATGCATTATTTTTCATGCTTGGTTACATTCTTATATGTTTGGTTACATTCTTGTATGCTTGGTTACATGTATCATTCTTGTAGGTTTGGTTACAAGTATTGTTCATTTATGCTTGATTACATTTGTTCATGCATGTGTATGGTTGGTTACGTATTGTTCATGTATGTTAATGTTTGCAAGTGGTAAAGTGTATAGTGATGTAATGGTTGTTGTCATGCATGAGGTCGTGGTATGTGTTTTTGTTAAGGTCATGCATTGATGACTGTACCCTAGCTAGAACAATGGTTGCATGGTTATATGCTTATGTGTTATGTTTCTATATTCTATCATGATTATGTTATACATGTATCACCCCAATTTGTTCATCTTACAGACAAGGTATCCTCCCCGGGCTATAATAAGGTACGTTGGTTATTATGATTTGGTTTAGCTAATACGATATACCTTGCAGGAAAAAATATCAAATGGCTAGCAAGATGGTAGACTATGTTATCACAATAAACTTCATTTTTTAAATTTTTGAGAAAATGCTAACGGTTGCGGTGTCAGAAATTAAAATTGTAATAAACAAGGAAAATTCTCTGATAGCGAGGCTATCAACGTTTTTTGAAATCTGATATGGTCTTGAGAAAGAAATCGTTGACAATGAGGGTAGCACCATTTTTCGTTTTGGATAACAAGACAAATTTTAGCACCAAAATGAGTTTTCTAATTTAAAAGTGGTGATTGTGTTGACCACGTCAGCATCAACGATTTTGTTTGAACGTGTCTCCATTGTTTTCGAAAGGGTAAAGTACAGGGTTAAATCATGTTTTATCCACCATAATCAGTAAAAGGGTCATGTAACACGTTCTTTCATATGATGTGAATAGTATTCACAATCATAACCAGGAAATGATTTGATCTTCCACTTACCTTATGTTACCTCGACTGTATGTTAAACTGCCTCACCTGTTTACCTCGACCATTATGTCAAGCCACCTCAATCTGTCCTGTAAGCAGTTAGTTGGTGATTAATCTGGGATTTTTCACACTTGGCATTGAGAGATATTTTCGTTGTAGGGTTTCAAGATCAAATCTCGGGGATAACATACACCAGAATGGGAAAAGGGGGTAAGCTAGACCAGACCGAGCCCAAGAGGCTGGATTTGCTAGACATCTACCCTGATGTTCTTTGTTTTTTTTAGCAGGCAGGGTGGAAAACATGATGAACAAAGGAGTAGTTTTGATAGAGTTTGCAGAGGGACATGTTTCACCAGCAAGGAGGCTAAGCTACAATTTAGGGACCTATTCTACTTTCAAGGGAGGCAGTTGACCAAATATTTCATTTTTCCTAAACATTAGCATATTTTCCTATAGTTATTCTAGGAAAGACAAAATATTTTTAAGTTTATCTTTTGCATACATGAACTTGAACGATATTTAAAATATCTCAGTTTTTGTAATTATGTGGTGACTATTATTATGCAAGCTGTTATGTAAGCCTTATATAAACAGTTTATGAATAATGAAATGGGGTTGGAAATCATTGGAAAAACACTTGTAGTCTAAATATATTTGAGCAATCTTGAATGTATTCATAGTGTTTAATGAGTAGTTAGTAGGAAATTCATGTGTTACATCTCCCTATCAGTATTTCTCTATTATATAATTGTTTTCTTCCATGTCTGAGAATGTTATTTTATGAGATTGGATTTCATTCATGCTCCTCTCTTAAATTATCAATCATTAATATTTATTACTCTAGTCACTTATAAACTATGTTTTCTTTCAGTCCTCCTTTCTTCTGAAACTCCCAAACAATCAAAGGACTTGTTGCTTTCATGCTTTGTACAACTCGCTCATTAGATCTGTGATCTAATTTTTTTTATAGTTGGACTCCATTCCCAATGGTAGGTTTTGAAGATCACCCAACCAATGTATCCCTAGACCTAAATCTAGCCACCTAAACTCAATTGCAGAAAATCTTCTACTATAGTGACCATAGGATAGTTGAGTTTTATGGAGAGATCCCTGTCCGAGTTGGAGGGAAAATTTCAACCTAAAAGAGATTTTGAGGTTACTTTAGGGTTTTTCCCTGTATCTAAGGTTTTCCCTGAGTGATAACAAACTACGAGGAGTCATGACTCTCCCTATGAATCAAAAGAGTTGTATGGTGTTGGGAATTCTTCCGATTTGCAAGATACATTGAGAAGCTTAAAGGAAGAAATAAGGAGTTGTAAGGCAGATAATGATATAATCATGTAGGCACAGGAGAAACAAGCAGAGGTAAATGCAATGATACTTCAGAGTTTGTCATATTTGTAGTGATAGGGACCACATTGGATCAGCTATGAGCAAGATGACATAACTAATGGGGCATATGGTAGTAGGTCGCATGGTGGTCACAGGTCAGATAGAGATGACATGGTTAGAGATGGAAGATTGTTGGACACTCTAGAAAGGAGGAGGGACAAACACAAGTATTATTCTAGTTCTGATTGAGATAGGCACTATGATTGTCATCGTTGTCATCGTTACAAGAGGAGTGATAGTGGATACTTGCCAGATGAGTTTAATAAAGCAAAGCCACCTACTTTTGATGGAGAGATGAATAAACCACATGATGTAGAGGGATGGTTGCTTGGCATGAGGAAGTTCTTCAGGTTGCATGACTATTCGGAGAACATGAAAGCCAGAGTAGCTACATTTCGTCTCAAAGGTAAAGTAGACATCTGGCGGGAAGACGTGAAGAATGTCATATGTATTGGAGTGAGTTTGAGTGGTTATTCAAGAAGAAGTATCTATCGGAGAGATCCTTTGATGACAGGGTAAAATAATTCTATGAGCTAAAGATGGGATCAATGATAAATGATGAGTACATTAGTAGGTTCTTGGAGTTACTGAGGTATGTGCCTTACAGAGGAAAATTCCAAGATTCAGAGGCTCATTAGTGGATTATCAGTTGCATTCAAAGATAGGATTGAGTTCAATGATCCTAGATCATTGGAGGAGGCTATTCGAAGGCTAAGGAATTGCTATGAACAATCAAAGCACATATCTGAGACTAAGCCAAACTAGAAAGGTAATGCAAAGAATAAAGGAAAATGGGATAGAAAGCGAGTAAGACCTCAGGGTACAAGTAATAAAGAGAATGTAGTGTCGTCTAATAAGTTCAATTCATTAGACAGAATAAAGAGAATGTAGTGTCGTCTAATAAGTTCAATGCATTAGACAGAAGATAGGGACATCGATATGAGGACTAGAACAAGGATGCAGGCTGGAAGCCTATAGAGTGTTGGACTTGTGGAAAACATCATCACAGGAGAGATTGTCCGCAGAATCAGGGTGGTAGGTCTCAGATATATAGTGCATAGGACACAAAATGTTGGGGATGTTGGTCAGAGTGTTCCTCGTATTTATGCAGCATTGGATAACAAACAGGTAGACCATTAGGCATCCATAATTGAGATGGACAGTAAGCTTTGTGATCAAGTTATTTTTATTTTGATTGACCTTGATCTAATTATAGCTATGTTAGTCCTGACTTGGTGGATAAGTGTGGTTTGAGTAAGGAATTGCATGCATAATCTTGGTTAGTGCAATTGGCTATAGGTACAAAGGAGCAAGTTAATCATTGGGTAAGAGCTTGTGCATTTGATTTGAATGGTATGACTACTGCAACACATTTGAATGTATTACCATTGGGATCATACAGTATGTTTTTGGGCATGGATAGGTTGTACCTTCATAGAACCAAGGTGGATTTCTATGACAAGGAAATTGAGAGTGTTGATGGTAATGGAGAACCAAGAGTCTTACAGGGTAAGAAGAAATCCACATCAGTTAGGATGGTGACAGGATGGTGACAACTACACAAGAAAAACGTAGTCGCAGAAAAGGGTGTGTGTTATTTGTAGTGCACATTTCTAGTGACAACGGTAAGGAAGTTGAGGATGCAGATGTTTTGAGCAAGTACCCAGTTCTACAACAGTTCAAGGATATATTTCTTGAGGAAATTACAAAGTTGCCACCTCATAGGGAAGTAGACTTTTCTATTGAGTTGGTGGCAAGGGCAGCTCTGACATCAAAAACACCTTACAGGATGAGCACAACTGAGTTGGTAGAGTTGAAGCTACATTTGAAGGAAATGTTGGACAAGGGATACATTAGGCCAAGTGTATCACCATGGGGCACACCGATATTGTTTTTGAAGAAGAAGGATGGTACTCTCAGATTATGCATTGACTACATGCAGTTGAACAAAGTGACCATCAAGAACAGGTATATGTTTCCGAGGATTCTTGATTTGTTCGATCAATTGAAGGGAAAAACAATGTTCTCGAAGATTGATTTGAGATCCAGATATCACCAAGTATGCATCAAAGAGGAGGAAATTTACAAGACAACCTTCCAGACCAGGTATAGGCATTATGAGTTTGTTGTAGTACCATTTGGCTTAACTAATGCTTCGACTACATTTATGTGTTTGATGAATAGTGTGTTGCGTCTGTATTTGGATAATTTTGTTATTGTGTTCATTTATGACATATTGGTATATTATAAAAATGAGGAAGAGCATGTTGAGCATTTAGTAGCAGTGTTGAGGTTGTTGAGAGAGCAATCGTTGTATGTTAAGCTCAGCATGTGTAGTTTCTTTCAGATTGAGGTACATTACTTGGGACACGTTGTCTCCAAGGAGGGTATTGCAATAGATCCAGAAAAGATAAGGGCCATCATGGAGTGGTTAACTCCTAGAAATGTGGATGAGGTGAGATCTTTCATGGGGTTGGCAAGCTATTATAGGAGGTTCATCAGGAACTTCTCACAGATTTCTTATCATATCACATCATTTTAGAGGAAAGGTAAGAAGTTCGAATGGACAAAGGAGTGTGAGGCTAGTTTTGAGTAGATTAAGTAGTTGTTAACACATGAACCAATATTAAAGATTGCAGATCCGAACAAAGAGTTTGTAGTATGCACAGATGCTTGCAACAAAGGACTTGGTGGAGTCCTTATGCAGGATGGATAGGTGGTATGTTATGAGTCACGAAAAATGAACGAGCACAAGAAGAACTACCCCAAACATGATCTTGAGTTGGAATTAATTATACATGCGTTGAAGATGTGGAGACACTATCTTCTGGGCAGGAGGTTTAAATTGATGAGTGAGCACAGTGGTTTTTGGTATCTATTTGACCAACCGAATCTGAATGGTAGGTAGGCTCGGTGGTTGGCTACAATCAGTGAGTTCGCTTTTGAGATCAGGTACATCAAAGGAAAAGATAACAGAGTGGAAGATGCTCTTAACAAGCGAATACATGTAAATCACTTAACATCTATGAGCTCCTATGGGACAGACTTATAGCATAGGATCTTGTAGGCAAGCCAGCAGGATGTCAGATATATGGATATTATGCACAAGTTGCAGCAGAGTATTGGTACTGGTACTAGTACTAGTACTGGTACAGGTGGTAGTACAAGTACATGTACAAGTGGTAGTACATGTAAAATTATAGGTGGTAGTAAAAGTATAGGTACAAGTGGTAGTACATGTACAGGTATAGGTTGTAGTACATGTACAAGTAGTGGTACAGGTGTAGGTGCACAGGATGTGGATTATTGCCTTACAACATATGGATTGGTTAGGTTCAGAGACATGATATATGTGCCAGATAGTAGTGAACTCAAGAAGGTGATATTGAGGGAGTTTAATGCGAAGCCATATTCAGGTCACCCAGGTTATCATAAGACATTAACTACAGTAAAGAGATTTTATTATTGGATGAACCTGAAGAGGGATGTAGCAGATTTTGCGGCTAGGTGTTTTGATTTTCAACTTGCGAAAGTATAGGGTAAGCATCCACGTGGACTACAACAGCCGATTGCGATTCAAGAGTGGAAATGGGAAGTCATTTCCATAGACTTCATCACAGGTTTTCCGAGGACAATGAGACACCATGATTCCATCATGGTTATTGTGGACAGTTTGATAAAGGTTGCACATTTCATTCCAGTGAAGTCTAGATTCTCAGCTAGCAATGTAGCAAAGGTATTCATCAGAGATGTGATCAGATTGCAAGGCGTTCCGAAGAATATTGTGTCAGATAGGGATGCGAAGTTCATTTTGAAGTTTTGGAAGGAGTTATTTGCAGGTTTGGGCACAGATTTGGCCTTCATTACAACTTATCCTCTGCAGACATATGGATAGACATAGAGGGATTGGAGGACATGTTGAGGATGTATGTGATGCATTAGCAATGAAAGTGGGAAGAGTATCTTCCACTAGTACGCTTACAATAATGGGTATTAGGAATATTTGAAGATGAGTTAGTTTGAGGCATTATATGGGCAGAGTTGCAATACTCCTATTACTTTGAGTGATCCAGTTAACAAGGTGTTGATTGGACTAGACATGTTGGTAGACATGGAATAGGAAATGCAAGTGATCAAGAAAAATCTAAAGGAAGCACAGGATAGGCAGAAGAGCTATGCAGATCGGAACAATATGTTCAAGGAGTTCCAGGTTTGGGAACATGTGTACTTGCACATCAAACCGAAGAAGATCTCCTTACGGATTGGATCCTGTGTCAAGCTGGCACCATGGTTTTGTGAACCCTTCAGTATTATTGAGAGGATTGGGCCAGTAGCTTATCAAATTGCACTACCTCCAACAGTGAAAGTGCATGATGTTTTCCATGTTTCATTGCTTAAGAAGTATGTTAAATATGTTGAATGTGTGATTGACTTGTTTGTATTGCAGGTGGAACCAGATGGAGAATTCCAGTTGGAGCCTCAGCGTATATTACAGAAAAAGGTGCTCATGCTCCAGAACCGAGTAATGGAGCAAGTTAAAGTGAAATGGAAGCACTTTGGCCCGATGAAACTACATGGGAGATGGTGGATCAAATGCGGGCTATGTATCCTTCCTTGTTTACCGGTTGAGGCAAAACAATTTTGCTATGGTGTCTTGGTATATGTCTTAGTACATGTTTTGCTGATGTTTGGTATATGTACATATGTATACGGATGTACATACCACCATGAGCTATGTTATAAAGCTCCAATAAGTGTTATGGGTGTCATGTCATTATGAAGTTATGTATGTTATGTTTTCATGTTGGTTTTCTTCTCAGCAGGTCGATCATTGTAAATACTGCATCAAGTTAAGTTATAAAGTTCATCGACAGTATATTTTTCTTACTGCAGCCTTGCATTTATAGGTGTTTTTGAACACCGAGGGTGGTGTTCACCCAAAGGGGAGGGTTCTATAACAGCACTGATGAAATTCCATGTAATAAAGGTTAATAAAGGAAAAATAATAACCACGGTTGATGGGACACTTATTCTAAGTTGAATGTTGGGAAAAAGCATAGTGATGGGGATCACTTGTTGTTTAATGGCTAAGAAAATTGGCAAAGGAAATAAATAAGGCTTTGGAAAGGCAAAATGGCATTTTTTGGAACATTTATTTATGGAAATAATGGAAATTAGGAGAAAAGGGAGGTGAAAGGTCACAGGTTGAATGTGAGGAGGAAAATGAAGGAAAATAATGGAAAATGAAGAAAATAGAGGCCTCATTCATAAAAAGGTTTTTGAGGATGAGTTAGTAACCTTTTTTCAGTTCAGTTTTGGAGCTCTCTCATTATTCTCTCTCTCTCTCATACTCTTGGATAGAGTTTTCCTCGAGCACTCTTGGAGGGTGTGGCATACTTGGATTTTGGGAGCAAGAAGGCAAAGGGAGAGAAAGAAACATCAGGATCAACAGCCACAACGAGATTTTCTTGTAGGTACTGAGTTGCATGTACGTTTCCTCACTAGATTTGGCATGCATGGCATATGAATGTGGTTTATTGGTCATGATCTGTCATTAGAATGGAGGATTTCTGGTGGGCTCCAGTATTGTAGCAATAATGCTACAACTCCTGGAGCTTCCTTCTCTAATTTTATCAACCTAGTAGTTCGTAACAAACTTGGAAGCGACGGTGCTGTATGCACAAGTACTAGCTCTTGTCGCAGCTGTCACTTGGTCAGCTGGCACAAGTCCGCTAGGGCTCAAGCCAACTTCTATATGTTCTCAGAAGAAGCTTTTTAAGTGATGAACGAAAGCTATCTCAAAGGAAATTAACCTACTTTGCAAGAATGAACTGAAAGCCAACAAAACGTGGAAACCCTAGTAAACCCTAATTCTACCAGCTTAATCCTTATGATGCAATGGTGGGAATGCAACTTCTAAAAGTGATGCCATTACTTCTATTGAGATGAGATGCATGTGTCTAAACTACTTTCATCTGAAGAGAACATCTTTTTGTATTTTTGCTCAAGTTGTTGGAGTTATTATGCCTGTGCTTCTTACTGGGTCTTGATTGTGCAGGGGTAGATCAAGGGGAGGAAGGCTTGGGAAAGGTCAGGAGGACTCCGAGAGGGTCCAAGGGATCCCCAACATCATTCCACAGAAGTTCAAAAAGTTCAGATGCCTGGCAACCGTGTTTGCAAGCTTCTACAGGATGTCTGCAGGGGATTCTACAGGAAGTTCAGGATTTCTACAGGAAGTCTGCTGATTTCTACAGGATGTTCTGCAATCGGAGTTTTGGGTGATGGATGAGTGAATGAGCTGTGTGGGTGGATAGGGAGGTAGGAGGGGAGCTTGTGATGGCTTATGGACAGTGAGATGAGATGGAGAGGGGGTGTGTAAAGCTGGTTGGTCTAGAGGAGGGTAGACGCAATGAAAGGCCGAAAAGATAAAACAACATGGATGATAGAAGAGTTGGGAGGCAAATGATCTAACTGGGAGATAAGTAGATGGCCTAGGCACGGCTGAGAAGGATAAGGAAATGTTAGAGTGGTGCTACGCAATGTAAATGAAACAAATCACCCCTGTCTTGCATATAACCGAAATGTCATCAACCTACTCTAACTGTTTTATTAGAAACCAAAGAACAGCAATGTAATTTAAAGGGAAATCGTGCATGGTGCTAAAACAAAGAGTCATTCCACAAGATCTAAATGCATGGACACTTCTACAACCGAAAACATTACCTCAAGACTTGCATGAATATGTAAAACAGTGTTTTTGGTAGTTGGCACGGTCTGCACTTCCGGTCCCCAAACAGAGGTGAAAGTGATTGTGCATTCAACCTTTTTTTGAACTCTGATTAACTCCAATCCTCTTACTCTAATCTAAACTACCGAAGCAATTGTGTTCATAAACCTAACTTACGTAATCACATCAAAACAGTCAACTCAGCAAACTGTGTTTCCAAGTGCATGTAAAGGAAAAGAAATATAATGCTGAAAGAAAGACAAGTAACAATACAAAGAAAGGAGGCCTATTGCTCTCAGGTTGGGCCCAACCCTGAGAGCTATAGCTCCTCTAAGAACTCAGAACTGAACTCGAATCTGCCTGCCTTTTATTAAAATATCATAGTCATAAGTCTAACAACATTCCAAAAATGGCTTACAAAAAGCAAAACAGAGCTATAGCTCGTAATTCAGTATCTGTAACAAAGGTTCAAAAGTTCCCATCGAAGGCTACAACCTCAATATTTATACATTATGAGGGCCAAGCTGGCCTCCTAAATTAGTGGGGCTTGGCTGACCAACTAAAAGTAAACTGTTGTTCCCTTAGAATCTGTTGGCTGCCTTCTAGCTCGGTGGTGATAGCTGTTGGAGCTCGGAGTTGGGGTGGAGATCACGAGGAAGGCCATTCAAGGCTGTGGACAACCTTCCTACAAAACCGCAATGCCACCTTGGCTGTCTCCTTGCCTTCATCTGCGTGGTTTTGCTCCATTTAATGTCAAAAAAACCTGAAATAAACATGTATTAGCCACCTAGGAATAGTGACTGCCCTCCTTCCTACAAATAACATGAATATACTAAAAAATGATGCATAAGTGATGAAAAATGAAGGGTTGAGCAAGGGTAAGTAGGCCAAATGAGCCCAAAATGTTACCAAATTTGGGGCTCATCATCACCCCCCAGCTAAAATATTTGCTCATCCTTGAGCAACTAGTCCAGCTCCTCATCCTTCATTGCCTTTACTGCCACCCTTACATCCCAAGCCTCGGTAGTAGTGTCCTCCTTGCTGATATGGAACCCAGCCTTTCTGTTCACCTCTTCCCACTGTTCATTATCATCTTTCTCTGTGTTGCCTTCCATCAATCCTAGCAGCAGTGGTGGGCTTAGCTTGAGGCCAATCCAGCTGGCCTGGAGGTTTTGCATGGATTTCTTATAGAGGGCCACCCGTACTAGAGCTTCCCTCATCCGAGTTGGGGTATGATACTCTCTGATTTTCAGACTGTGGGCCAATGTATTCCATCGGCGGGTGCAAGCTTGGACAGCGTTGTCTCCTACCAGTCTCTCCATGTCCTCAAAATGCGCTATGGCTTGGGCCTGCTGATCCATACATCTCAATGAAGCTTGAGGGTCAGTGGACAAGTGTTGGTGTGCCGAGATTAGTGCAATTGGATCCCCTGGTTCTGCTCGAATTAGCAATGGCTCATTCAGCTCTCGGTTCATGACCGCTTTGGCTTCTGCTGCTCTTTTGTCCTCATGGTTCAACCATGAGGCAAATGCCATTAATTGCATATCTCCTATGGCCGTATTGGGATCCCATGAAATTACATTAGGCAGGGCCAAATTATGGAGGTACAACTCCGCTAATTTGGCCTTATCCTCTGATGAACCGGTACTGCATACTTCAGTGAATTTCTGTGGGTCTTGGAGCTGAGAGATACCTCTTTGCGCCAAGGTATTGATTTGGAATTGCAGCCATTGGTCTTTCAGGTACAGGCCATAGTATTTGGCCGGCTGTCTGCATTGTATAGCATCCATGGCCCAACTGGCCACGCAGGCCAATTGTGCCTCTTTCTGCCGCAGCTGTTGTCTGAGAGCTTGCACCTCAATTTGTGCTTGTTGTTCTGCTTCCTGTAGATGCAAGGTTGGCTCCCCAAGACCGGTTTGCAGTTCCTTTTTGCCTTGCTGTTCTGCTGTGGTGTCCCCGGAGGATGTACCTGTTCCTGTCCTCAGCTCCTGTAGCTGCAATCTAAGCTTTTCGTTTTCTTCCTGTAGGAACACTCGTTGGCAATTTGCCACGTGTTTAGCCATGGCTAATTCACTTCTGGCCTCCTTGAGCTGCTCTTCCAAGGGGCCTATGTCCGCCACACCCTTTGACTTGGCTATTTTCATCCACGTGTGTGTACGTACTCTCTCTTCCTCCAATGCAAAGAACAGTGGCACAGTGAATTTCTGAGGTATAATTTTGCCAGCCTCTAAGAAGTTGTAATATGAACTCAGACTTGGCTGAGGGCTAGGCTCTGGAATATGCTCTTTCTCCACTTCTTTTGGTGGCTCTACTTCGCCCTCCCTCGGTGGTGATGAGGGTGCTTCTCCTTCCATTCTCTCCGTTTCCTTAAGTCGGGCTAAGGTTTCCTGTAGAGCATCCTCAGCATCCTGTAGCCGAGCTTTTGAAGCCAATTGGTCTAACCTTTCTTTCCAAGTAGTTTTCTTCGGGCTCCCCCTCTCATAGGTGACTGATATCCTTGAGGGGGACCTCTCCTTGGGCGAAGTAGGGGCATCATCTATAGTGATTGGGCTGCTGGACGGAGGTTGTGGCTTGCCCGTCTTTATTCTCACACTTCTCCTAGCTTTAAAATATAGAGGGGTCTCCCTCTTCCTCTTTTCCTTGGGCTTAGGAGGTGTACTGAGGGCGGCCAGCACAGCTGCTGCCTCCCTTGCAAGAATGTCAGCTTTCTTCTCCTTGGGTTTCGCTTTCTCAGGGCTTCCTGTAGAAGACCCTTTTTCGGTTGATTTCGGGCTTCCTGTAGAAGGCCCTTTTTTAGCTGATTTCGGGCTTCCTGTAAAAGCCGGTTTCGGTTTTCCTGTAGAGACAGGTGGCACCACTTTAGGTTGCTTTGCTGAGGGTGTTTTACTTTTCGACTTGGTCGAGGCTGCTGTCAAGGTGCCTTTGCTGATGTGGACCTGCTCAGCCTTGTCCACTCTGCTTTGTAATCTTTTTTCTCTGGCCGTCAACATGGGTGTGTCATCCTTCTCTTTGGCACCCTTTTTCTCTTGTTTCTTCTTTTGCTCTTTCTTCTGCTCCGTGGTCGTGGTTTTCTGGCCTTTTTCTTTCTTCCCTGCGGGCACTAACTCTTTCTCCTCACTGCTGGATGAACCGAGCTCTTCGGTCAACATCTTTATATCACCATCCTTGGTCAAATTTCTGAAGGCTTCCCATGAGAGAGGAACCTTGTATGTGTGGAGCGCATCCTCCACGAGGAGTTTAATGAGTCCATGGTGGGCTACCTGGTCTGGTGTGCCTTCTTTCAACTTGGTGGCACATTCAATCATAGACTGTAGTAGAAAGTAGGGGATACTTAGTTTGTTTTCTACAGGTAGGTCCATCTGATGCCTTAATTCCGTGAGTAACCGAAAATGGTACCCATATACAATGCTAAACCGACCTTCGCAGGTGATGTACTTCATAATCTGAAGGCTAACTTCACTCCAAAGTGGCAGTAAGCTGGTTCTACGAACCCCGTTTTTATCTTTTGAGAATTCCTCCTCTGGGGGGAAGAATTCCTTCTTAGCCTTCTGGCCCAATTTCCTCTCTTCTTTATCCCATGGTAATCCCATTGGGAGCTCAGTAACTCGGCTGATGAATTGTGGGGTGAGTCTGAGGCTCAAACCCCTGAAGTTGATGGTGGCCAATGTTTTGGATTTCGGATTCAGAGCTTGCAAAAACTCCTCTGCCACCTCATCTTCATAGCCCTGCAATTTGTCGCAGAACGACATCCATTGCGCTTGTGTGAATAGCTCCACCACCTCAGGATTCTCTCTTAGCTTTGTTGAGTGGGTTGGTTCCTTCTGATGAACCCACCCGGCATGGTGAAAAACTGCTGCGTTAGCTGGAGGTGGCGAGTGCGGAAGAAAATTGGCCTACTGGGACAGAGCGTAGAATTACGCCTCTGTCATGCATACAATTCACGAAAACTTATCTCCCGATGACCTTAACACGGCTTAATTATACTCACATCCTGTAGGACGACAATTCATGCAAACAGCAAACAATACTTGCAATTTTTTTTACGACCAGACTGTAGAACGTCGACTCTGCCACCCTCGAAACAATTTGCATGGAAGGTTCAGGCTTACCTTTTTAATCCGCCACCTTTTGACGTGAGGAACCCAATTTCCTGTAGAAGCAGCTTTCCTGTAGAAGCAGCGCACGAATTCTGGAGGATACTGCAGTGGGTCTGCGCTCTCTGTGCTGCTTAACAGGCGTTCGAACGGCCGAAGACTTGGAGTGTCGAGCTTCAGAGGAATCTGGATGCTCACTCGACTTTCAAACGGCGAATGATAAATGCGTGGGGTGGCAATCTAGCCGATTAGATTTGAATCCGGCGGAATCCGTGGCGCGGGGGTGAGCTGTCCCTGCCGGACCGTTGGACGACGTCACTCCATCATTCTTCTGCAAGTTCCCTTACTGCCGCATCATTCCCCGCAGATCCGCCGCCGTCATTTCTGTTAAAACGCGCTTCTCCCCGACTGGATGGCTCTCACGTGTGCACTGCCCGTTCCTTTTGCCACGACCACCGTTTACCATCCGACTAGACCATCTGACTGGTCGACGTGGCCAGTCGAATGGCCATACGACCGCTCAACCCATTCACTTCACACTTGCAAACATTTCAAAGTAAAATTCATGCAATTCGATGGAAGAAAGGGCGAGGCACTTACCTGTGCGGTCGCGACATGATTCTTCGGGCTTTTGGACGATGATGAGTAGATTTGTTTGCTGCTGGTGGATTGCACAGGCCCGGAGGTTCCTCTTCACAGGCCGCTGACGATGAATCTTATGATTTGGCTGCATGTGCCTGCGTTATCCTTGCATGTTGCAGGCGATGGAATGGTGTACACTCTAGTTGGCTTAACTGCTACGGGACTCCTGCAGGATGTCCTGTAGCAGTTTTTCCTCCTTGGGTGCATGCTGCACGACGAAGACAGTGGCCTCACGATCACGCTCACAGGGCTCTTGGATAGCTGGGATGGGTATGGTATGGCATCTCAGCGTCTTTTTTCATTTAAAAATTTCTTTCTCTTGATAACTCAATGATCTGCTTTGATTGTGCAGGTATCTTCATTGCATGTCGACAGGGGTGGTAGAAGGAGGTGACAGCAGTGTGTGAGGGAGAAAATGGTAGCTTGCATGCGTCCATACCGGACCTTGGTCGTTAGATCTCCTCATATAATCAGTTCTGGGCCGTCCAAAACTTCTACAGGAAGTTTCCTGTAGAAATACAGAACTTCCTGTAGAAAGTCTGTAACTTCCTGTAGAAGACTAAGCTGTGATGAAATCGTGCCCATACCTTGGAGAAGATGAGTATTCTTGGAGGAGGTGCTGGTGAGGTCTCCTGGCAGCATGATAAGGATCCTTGACTTTGAGTTGAGAGACCTCCTCTCCTTCATAGAACACCTGCAACCTGCATGCATTTCCACATTATAAACTTGTTGTCCCTGTCTTTTTTGCTTATTGTTTTTTTTTCCTTTCTTTTTTTTTTTTTTTTTTTTTTTTTTTTTTGAAAGATAGCAGGGGCGCCTCAATGAGGTTTTCACCCTTGCCATCTGCCTTAAGCGCCTCAAAGAGGTTTTCACTCAAGGATCTTTTTCAAATCTCTTCTTTTTTTTTTTTTTTTTGAAAGACAATAGGGGCGCCTCAATGAGGTTTTCACCCCTACCACCTGCCTTGGGAGCCTCAGAAAGGTTTTCACCCAAGGATCTTTTTTTTTTCTCTTTTTTTTTTTTTTTTTTTAAAGATAGCAGGGGCGCCTCAATGAGGTTTTCACCCTTGCCATCTGCCTTAAGCGCCTCAGAGAGGTTTTCACTCAAGGATCTTTTTCAAATCTCTTTTTTTTTTTTTTTGTGAAAGACAATAGGGGCGCCTCAATGAGGTTTTCACCCCTACCACCTGCCTTGGGAGCCTCAGAAAGGTTTTCACCCAAGGATCTTTATTTTTTCTCTTTTTTTTTTTTTTTTTTTTTTTAAATCTTTCAGGGTATGCCCAAAGCAGAGGCAGAACCCTTCTCTATGACCAGCACTGATTTCTCCACAGTTTTGATGAACTCTTGTCTTGAGAGAGGTTTCCTGTAGATCTTCAGTCGATGCCCATTGACAAGCATGGGGATGGCCTCCTCATCAATGGTCCGAATAAGAACAGATCCATTGTCATGACATTTTTCCACTGCATATGGTCCCAGCCATCTGGTTCTCAGCTTCCCCTTGAAATCTTTGTGCCTGGAGTCATACAACAGTGCCCAATCTCCTGGCTGGAATTGCTTGTCATTGAGGTGTTGGTCATGCCACACCTTTCTCTGAAGTTGAACCACTTCTGAGTGAAGGAGGGCCTGTATTCGGTGCTCGTCCAGTCCATTCAGCTGCAATAACCTTTCTTGTTGTGCATGGCTGAGATCTAGGTCCAGCTGAGCTGCCATCCTCAAAGTGTTGTATTCAAATTCAATGGACAGCAAAGCTTTCTTCCCATAGACCAGCTCATAAGGTGTGAAGCCGGTTGTGGTCTTCCAGGTGGTGTTGTAAGCCCATGTGGCCTCAACCAGGCGATCTGCCCAATATTTCCTACTGCTGCTCACCACCTTAGTCAAAATCCCTTCCAATGCTCTGTTGGTGACTTCCACTTGCCCATTTGCCTATGGATGATAGGGGGTGGAAGTCCTATGCTTGATTTTGTGATGAGCTAGTAGGTCTTCAATTAAGTTGGATGTGAACTGGCTTCCTTGATCAGTGACTAGCTCTCTTGGGTAGCCAAATTTGTAGAAGATGTTCTCTCTTAAGAACTCAGCCACCTTTTCTTCTGTTGCTGCTTTGATTGCCTTAGTTTCTGCCCACTTTGTCAGGTAGTCAGTGCACACAATGATGTAAGACCTTTGCCTCGAAGGAGGGTTGATTGGACCCACAAAGTCCATACCCCACTTCTCAAATGGCTCAAGAGTCACTTGAGGTTGGAGGGGCATCTCATCCCTTTGAGTCGGTTTCCCCATTCTTTGGCATCGGTCACATTGGCTGATATACCTTCTGACATCTTGATGAAGTGTGGGCCAATAGTAGCCTGCCTGCAGGATTTTGAAGGCAGTCCTCTTTGCTGCAAAATGTCCTCCACAAGGCCCATCATGACAGGTGAGGAGGATATCAAAGACTTCCTCCTCCCTTACACAACGCCTTAAGATCTGATCAGGGCCAAGCTTGAACAGGTTGCCCCCGATCCAAGTAAATGAGGCACTTTTTCTGATGATTCTGCTCTTCTCTCTTGAAGATAGGTGCGGAGGGAACTGTGCTGAAACAAGGTAGTTTGCTATATCAGCAAACCATGGAGAGAGTACTGAGATAGCAAACAGATGTTCATCGGGCATCTGGTCATCCACTGTTCCATCCTCATCTGCAGATAGATCTAATCTAGATAAAAAGTCAGCAACAACATTTTCTTTACCTGGTTTGTCAACGATAGTCAAATCAAATTGTTGCAACAAAAGTAACCATCTAATAATACGAGCATTCACATCTGGTTTATTCATTAAATATCTAATTGCAGCATGATCGGTATGTACAAATGTTTGATAGCCAGTGATATAATGTCGGAACTTGTTCAGTGCATGGACCACAGCCAAGAATTCTTTCTCGATTATAGTGTAATTCAGTTCTGCTTTGGACAAGTTTTTGCTGACAAAGTAAATGGCATACGGAAGTTTTTGTTCAACTTGTCCTAAGGCTGCCCCTATGGCTTTGTTCGATGCATCAGTGTGGATGTGGAAAGGTAGGGCCCAGTTTGGACCTCTCAAGATTGGGGTAGACACCAACTTGTCCTTTAATTCATTCAAATCCCTCTGACAATCGTCAGTCCATTTAAACTCCACATCCTTTGCCAAGAGGCCAAACAATGGCGAGGCTAACTTGTTGAAGTCTTTAATGAATCTCCTGTAATACCCTGCTAATCCTAAGAAACTCCGAACATCCCTTACCTTTTGGGGAGGTGGAACCTTCTTGATGAGAGCAATTTTGTTAGGATCCACTTGTAACCCTTGGCAAGAAATGGTATGGCCTAGCACGGTCCCTTCGGTCATCAAGAATTCACATTTTTCAGGACTAAGGGACAGGTTCATCTCGATGCATTTGGTTAGGACTTTTCCCAGATTGGACAATGCTTCCTGGAAGTTGGACCCATAAGGAGTGAAGTCATCCATATAGATTTCCACCGCATCATGGACCAGCTCAGAAAAGATGCTCAAGACGGCTCTCTGGAAGGTAGCAGGAGCATTGCATAGCCCAAAGGGAAGAACTCGGTAGGCAAAGGTACCCCAGGGACAAGTGAAGGTGGTCTTATCTTGGTCTTCCGGGCTGATTTGGATTTGGTTGTACCCGCTAAACCCATCTAGGAAAGAGAAGAACTTCTTCCCTGCCAATCCATCCAACACTTGATCTATGAAAGGTAGAGGGAAATGGTCTTTCTTGGTAGCTTTGTTCAGTTCTCGGTAGTCCACACAGATTCTCCACTTCCCATTTTTCTTGGGAACCAACACCAGAGGGGACACCCATTCGCTATCTGAGATGGGGTAAATGAATCCGGCATCCAACAGTTTTTGCAATTCTTCCTTGACAATGTCCTTAAGGGTTGGATTCATTCTCCTCTGGGGTTGCCTAACCGGTTTACAATCCTCTTTGATGTAAATGTGATGGGTACAGACCGAAGGATGGACTCCTTTCGTCTCCTTATAGCTCCAAGCAAAAGCATCGAGATGACTGGCCAACAGACTACACAGCTCCTTTTCCTGAGAAGGAGATAGGGAGGAGCTGATCTTTAACGTCCTCTCAGGGCCAAACTCCACATTCTTGACTCTGGGAGTGACAGGGTTGGTTGCACAAAGATCCACTGAGGTGCTGGCTTGGGCATCCTCCACCAATTTCTCTAAGGATAGTGCACTGGGAGGTGGATTCTGGATCAAGGTCTCAATCAAGTCATCCTCGGTTGGGGGGTCTCTTCTAGTGGTGTCTAGGGTACACAAAGGTGCTGAGTACACCTCATCCTCTTCTCCTTCCTCCAACCAAAGTGGTAAGTCATGCTCTAAGGAGGGTTGGGCAGGAGGGTATAGGACTAGCTGCTTGGACATAGGACCATTTTTGATGGTCATGTTTCCTGCACGGCAACTTATGTAAGCATCTGCAGTGGCTAACCAAGGCCTTCCCAAAATAAGAGGATATCCAGTAAGCTTTGCCTTTGGTTGCAGAACCAAGAAATCTGCAGGATATTCCCAAGAGTCAACAGAGACCAAGACATCCTCCACAATCCCTTCGGGAGTCACGGTGGAGCGATCTGCTAGTTGTAGGACTGTCGAGGTCTTCCTCAAGGAACCCTGAAGGTTGAGTTTGAGCATGGTATCCCTGGTCATCACATTAATGGCAGCCCCCAGATCAATCAAGGTGTGAGGTATGATGGTGCCATTGATGTGGACATCTACTACAGGACTCCCAGGATCTAGATACTTTGGGCAGATGACTTGTCCCAACATAAGGTCAGACAGTTGTCCTAAGACATTGATGGTTGAAGCATCTCTCTTTCGCCTGCCTGGGTGTTTGAAACACTTTTCCTTAACCAGTTTGTTGTATATTGGCACATCCTTGATGGCTTGGAGAAGTGGTATTTTCACACACAACTGCTTGAGCTCTCCCAGAAGCTCATCCTCCTCTGGGTTGGGTTGTGTGGTGGCTGTTAGTCTATCAGGAAAGGGTGGAATAGCCTTTGGTTCACTTTCCTGTTTGTCTTCCTCGTCCTCTGGGGGAGGAGGTTGGCGATCCGGAAGAGTCTTTCCAGATCGCAGATTGATCTCCTGGATCTCCACAGCATAGGTAGGGCATGATGTTTCCCCAGTGTATACCTGCTGGGCCTGTCTGTTGTTGGGGTTCGGGTTCGGTTGAGCAGGCATTTGAGGTTGCCTTGGAGGAGCAGGAGGTAATGGTTGAGGTTGAACTGGTGGTGGAGGCAAAATGGCGGGAGGAGTGTTGTACTGGGGCCTCCACCCAGATGGAGGTGCATTCCACTGAGGCTGTGGCTGGGCATGTGAGTGATATGAATGAGTAGTGGGTTGAGTCTGGTACTGAGGTGGATAAGACCATGGAGGAGGCACAGACCAGGAAGGATGAGCAGGGGGACCCCAAGAAGGCATAGGAGTAGATTGGTTGGGGCTGTAATAAGCTTGGGGTGCCCCTTGCATCCCCTGCTGGTAAGGTCTAGGTCCTTGTGGCCTCCTTTGGTTGAGGAAATAGAGAGGTTCAGTGGGGGCTTCTGTCCCTTGGTACATGGCTTTAAGCCCAGGTAAGGTTGGACATTGATTTGTGGGATGGTCCTCCTCACAAACGAAACATACCTCAACTGAATGTATTGGGCATTCGTTCTTAGGGTGTCTCCTTGTACATCTAGGGCAGAAGATAGCCAAGGCCCTCTCAGCTTCTTCCTTCTACTGCTGGATCCTGAATGTATCAAGTTGCATGGCAATGGTCTGTCTCACCTCACTTTTGAGATCCTCTAATTGATTTGCAAACTCATGTTTGGAGAAAGGAATACCAGCTGAGAGGAGGTTTCCTCTACCTCGTTTCTGGGCTGCCCTAGAGTGGTTTCTAAACACAATCTTTATGTCCTCATAAGGCAGTTGGTAAATATCTCCTCCAGCTAACATGTGAAGGGTATCTAAGAGGTCTTCAGGGACTCCTCGGAGCAGGACCAACTTGAGGGATTCAGGGTCAAGTGTGCACCTGGCCCGTTTATAGCTAAGTTGGAACCTTTCCTCATAATCCTCTAAGGACTCATCATTTCCCATGGTCATCCGAAAGATTTCTCCCTTGGTTTCCTTGGACCTACAGTAGTCCCGGTATTTAGTGTTGAAAGCTTGCTGCATCTGAGCCCAAGTGGTGATACTGTTCCCAGGTAAGCCCATGAACCAGCGTAATGCTGCATCCTTAAGAGTTGAAGGGAAGAGTTTCAGCTTCTGCTCATCTTCAGTATAGTCATAGGTTCGACAAAGGACAGCAAACTCAAACAGGAAGGTATCAGGATCTTCAGTAGTCAGTCCATGGAAGTGAGGTAAAGCGGAGGGGCTAATGTTCTTCATTTTCATGTCTCCATTGGTCTCTCGGATGGGGAAGGCACCTTCTATTCTCTCATCTTCTCCTCTATTGTCAGCCATAGCTTCAGATGGGATGGTATCTAATTCTTCTTCTGCTATAGGATCTTCGTATATCTCAGGAGGTTCACCTATAGGTTCTTCTGGATCACTGTCACCGAAGAAGAGAGAAGGGTGACTCAGTGATGTAGTGGGGGTGTTGGGTAAGAATTTGCCTGTTTTATCTCGATTCCTACGAGGCATGAAACGGAAAGACTTTTGATTGCTTTTGTTTTTTGTTTTTTTTTCTGGTACCTGCAAAAACTGAAACAGATTGATCTACAACTAACTATCTTGCTGAAATGAAAATGCAGAATTGGAATGAAAGCAGGAAAGAACTAATCTACTTTGCTCAAATGGAATTGCAGGAATGGAAATGCTAGTCTACGCTTGCAAAATTGAAATGCTAATCTATGCTTGCAAAATTGAAATTGCGGAATGGAAATGTTAATCTATGAAAGCAGGAAATGTCTATGCTACTGTTGCAGAATGGAAATGAAATAAACTACTTGGCAGAAGGCGAGAGTAGGAAAATAGAAGAAAAGCAACAATTACTAATACTCTGACGCTTCCCCGGCAACGGCGCTAAAAAGATGGTGGGCTCCAGTATTGTAGCAATAATGCTACAACTCCTGGAGCTTCCTTCTCTAATTTTATCAACCCGGTAGTTCGTAACAAACTTGGAAGCGACGGTGTTGTATGCACAAGTACTAGCTCTTGTCGCAGCTGTCACTTGGTCAGCTGGCACAAGTCCGCTAGGGCTCAAGCCAACTTCTATATGTTCTCAGAAGAAGCTTTTTAAGTGATGAACGAAAGCTATCTCAAAGGAAATTAACCTACTTTGCAAGAATGAACTGAAAGCCAACAAAACGTGGAAACCCTAGTAAACCCTAATTCTACCAGCTTAATCCTTATGATGCAATGGTGGGAATGCAACTTCTAAAAGTGATGCCATTACTTCTATTGAGATGAGATGCATGTTTCTAAACTACTTTCATCTGAAGAGAACATGTTTTTGTATTTTTGCTCAAGTTGTTGGAGTTATTATGCCTGTGCTTCTTACTGGGTCTTGACTGTGCAGGGGTAGATCAAGGGGAGGAAGGCTTGGGAAAGGTCAGGAGGACTCCGAGAGGGTCCAAGGGATCCCCAACATCATTCCACAGAAGTTCACAAAGTTCAGATGCCTGGCAACCGTGTTTGCAAGCTTCTACAGGATGTCTGCAGGGGATTCTACAGGAAGTTCAGGATTTCTACAGGAAGTCTGCTAATTTCTACAGGATGTTCTGCAATCGGAGTTTTGGGTGATGGATGAGTGAATGAGCTGTATGGGTGGATAGGGAGGTAGGAGGGGAGCTTGTGATGGCTTATGGACAGTGAGATGAGATGGAGAGGGGGTGTGTAAAGCTGGTTGGTCTAGAGGAGGGTAGAGGCAATGAAAGGCCGAAAAGATAAAACAACGTGGATGATAGAAGAGTTGGGAGGCAAATGATCTAACTGGGAGATAAGTAGATGGCCTAGGCACAACTGAGAAGGATAAGGAAATGTTAGAGTGGTGCTGCGCAGTGTAAATGAAACAAATCACCCCTGTCTTGCGTATAACCGAAATGTCATCAACCTACTCTAACTGTTTTATTAGAAACCAAAGAACAACAATGTAATTTAAAGGGAAATCGTGCATGGTGCTGAAACAAAGAGTTATTCCACAAGATCTAAATGCATGGACACTTCTACAACCGAAAACATTACCTCAAGACTTGCATGAATATGTAAAACAGTGTTTTTGGTAGTTGGCACGGTCTGCACTTCCGGTCCCCAAACAGAGGTGAAAGTGAGTGTGCATTCAACCTTTTTTTGAACTCTGATTAACTCCAATCCTCTTACTCTAATCTAAACTATCGAAGCAATTGTGTTCATAAACCTAACTTACGTAATCACATCAAAACAGTCAACTCAGCAAACTGTGTTTCCAAGTGCATGTAAAGGAAAAGAAATATAATGCTGAAAGAAAGACAAGTAACAATACAAAGAAAGGAGGCCTATTGCTCTCAGGTTGGGCCCAACCCTGAGAGCTATAGCTCCTCTAAGAACTCAGAACTGAACTCGAATATGCCTGCCTTTTATTAAAAGATCATAGTCATAAGTCTAACAACATGCCAAAAATGGCTTACAAAAAGCAAAACAGAGCTATAGCTCGTAATTCAGAATCTGCAACAAAGGTTCAAAAGTTCCCATCGAAGGCTACAGCCTCAATATTTATACATTATGAGGGCCAAGCTGGCCTCCTAAATTAGTGGGGCTTGGCTGACCAACAAAAAGTAAACTGTTGTTCCCTTAGAATCCGTTGGCTGCCTTCTAGCTCGGTGGTGATAGCTGTTGGAGCTCGGAGTTGGGGTGGAGATCATGAGGAAGGCCATTCAAGGCTGTGGACAACCTTCCTACAAAACCGCAATGCCACCTTGGCTGTCTCCTTGCCTTCATCTGCGTGGTTTTGCTCCATTTAATGTCAAAAAAACCTGAAATAAACATGTATTAGCCACCTAGGAATAGTGACTGCCCTCCTTCCTACAAATAACATGAATATACTAAAAAATGATGCATAAGTGATGAAAAATGAAGGGTTGAGCAAGGATAAGTAGGCCAAATGAGCCCAAAATGTTACCAAATTTAGGGCTCATCAATTGCCTAGATTGACAGTGGATTGCCTAGACTTGCCATTTCCTAGATAGCCATGGAGATTGTGGGTTTATTTCATTGTTTTGCTTTGGTTGTTTCTCAAGTTTCCTTAGCTTGGGTTGAGTTATTAGTTCCTAGAAGTCTTGGTTAAACAAATGCTCTGGAAGCCCTGTAACAACTTGGGTTGAGTTACTAGTCCTGGAAGCCTTCGTTGGACAAATTCTCTAGAATTCCTTGGTGGTTTGAGTTACTAGTCCTAGAAGCCTTGGTTGGACAAATGCTCTGGAAGCCCGGTGGCAGCTGTGGGTTGAGTTAGTAGTCCTAGAAGCCTTGGTTGGAAAAAATGCTCTATTAGCCTGGAAGGCTTGGATGGAGACCAATCTGATGATGGTTTTTGTGATGTTCGACCGTGATGTGGAATCACTATTTGATGGGTTGAGGTGGATGGCCTTTGGAAGCCCTGGATGGTTTTGGATTGATGTGTTTTATGAGATCCCACATTCATGCTTGGAATATGGCACGAGCATGAATGGCTAAAGAGAGATTTGGCTCAACCATTCTACTGTTGGGTGGAATGTGGAAGTCTCATCCTGGGTTTGGATTTTGCATAATCAATAAGAGGTTATTTCTCCTTGTATTTCTATGAGTATTATATTGTTTTATATGTGGTTTATATGGTTGTGATTTCATTGGTATTTCTGTTGCTATTATGTTCATTATATATATGTTTTATGATTGTAGCTATGTATGGCTCTCATCATGTTTTTACTTGTAAATGAATGAACAATGTATCAATAACCTAATGGATGAAATGGCAGTCAATTTGTTGAGGCATCAATGTCTCTTAGCATTTCTCAGCTAAGTATGAGACCACTATGCTCATATATGTTATTTACACCTGTAAATTACATATTTGTGATATGTTTGATGAAATTCCTGTCATGGCTAGTAGGGGTCCAGTCAAGGTCTTATTCAAGTAATTGATTTTGTGTTGTCATTTCCCAATTATCTTACTGTTCTGAATATGTCATTCTTATCTTAGAAGTGACCTGGGCTCTGGGCCTGAAAATGTGGCTCAAATCCTAGGGACACTAGCACAACATTGTGCAAAACATCCCTGGACACTGTCTTGTAGACCAATGAGAGCATCCAGAGGTCCCTTGATGCTGACATGCCCATAGCATTAGAGCATCCAGAGGTCAAGTGGTCCAAAAGCTCAGTGGGACCCAGGGGCTAGTTGGCAGAAAGTTTGGATTGGTTCCTGAGGGTCCTAATGTTGATGTTGAATCTCTGTATGGTGTGTTTTTGTCAGTTCCACTTCCTTAACGTGACATAGGAGGTCGAATCATATAATAGTGGCCTCTCGTCGCATGTTTACCCTGGCTGGCCGGTTGCTTGGGTATATCTGGGAGGAGGGTGTTACACCTTCCTCCTCTGTGAAGTCAACCTTCTAAGATGATGTAATAGTTTCTTCTTATTCAGCAAGTTCAATCTAGTAATTCAACTTCCAGTTACATAATTTCGACCCCCAACAATAGAATTTCGGCCTCCCAATTACTACAAAATTTCAACCCCCTTCCAACAATTGCATAGCTTCACAAGTGTGGGAAGGAGAGAGAAAATTTTGACCTTTTATGCTTTAGAGAAACCTCTTCTACACTATCCTTCCTCTCCTTATTCCTTGAAATTCACACTTTTTCTCAGCCCAGAAACTGCAGATCAAACTTGTTGTGAGTGAGTGACAAATGAGGTTGAGTTGTGCCTTTATATAGTGATTCTACTGCCCAGTTTTAGGTTGACTTGTCTAGTTTTGAGGTTGGCTTGGTGGAGGAGGCCTAAAAGTCTAACTTTAATATAAAATAAATTTATTTCTTAACAAATAATTCCCAAGAAGGGTTCTTTACACTATGACATGGACAAGGACACTTGAAATTGTCCCTAGAATCCTGCAATGGAGGTTTTGACCTAAAAATAATTGACCCAAGCAGGAAACCCATGCTTTAATAAGTCAATTTTAATAATAATAAAAAATCATTTTCTTTCTTTCGAAAAATACATTATATTATGACTTAAATACATTTATGAAGACCGAACGTAGTTACATTCTTCAAAACTCCCTCTTAACTAGGGAGGTATTCATAATTACAACTATAGAGGTACATGGAAGATATCCAAAATGAACTATGAAGAGTTCAAGCACACTCGATGCCATGGACAAGATACCTAACCAGGGTTATCTATCCGGTTGGGACTAAGATGGACTAAAGCTTTCATCTAGTCTAGGTACCATCAGGCTTACTAAGTGACCATCAACCCAGGGATCTTGGCGTGTATCGAAGGTTAGAGCTCCAAGACCAACGCCACCCTCCCTCTTTGGGATCTAGACATCAACACACAGGCCGACCATACGTCCTCCCAAGCATTCATCATTAGATGCTTAAAATATCCCTAATAAACTAGATATATCAATTTGTCCAAGCATGCTTCCCAAGTGTTTTTCCTACTTCATGGATATATTTACCTATACACACCCCAATCAACAATAAACTTTAATATATATATATATATATATATATATATACACAAACCTTCAGGGTCCTCAATAATCTTGATCCTCCTTTCATCATCAAGTTATTCATATATAATTTGTCGGAAGCTTTCTTCTTCTTTCATTTCTTCAGCAGCACCAAATACATCCTCAAATCTTCTCAAGTATTTTGTTTGCAACTTCATATTCATCAATAGTACTTTTTCTTACTTCAAGGTATTCACTGTCATAATATGCCCTCCCTCTTAACTGGGGAGATATACCTTTTCTTCTATCCTGGCTCCCTCTCAACTTAGGGAGATCAATTGCTTCCTTCTTCTATAACATCGAAGAACCTTTCATGGCTCCATCCCTTCTTATGACATCAAGGTTTATATAACTTCCTTCATCATGCTTATTAATATCATTTGAGCATCTTCATCATCTTGAAGATTATGTACCTACAAAACTTTAATAATAAGTACAACCAAATAAAAATATATAGAAGCATGAAGTTAATTATGTCAATATAATGGAAGCATAAAAAAATTCAAACTTTTGACGTCAAATACTGGAACCTAGTTACGAGACACATAAGCTAGACATCAACTTCTTGCTAAGGTTTTGTCATAAACCCTAGACTTCATCTTCGAGCAACTTAATCAAGATATTAGTCTCATTATACCTAGGGACTCAATAATACTTTCAGATATATATGACAACCTCTTTTAGGATATACTTCAAACCCTAGATTCCATCTTTGAGACGTAAAGCCTTAGATATCAGTTCTACAATGCGTCTAAGGAATCAATTTTTTTTAGAATTTATATGTTAGACTCTACTAGGGTTTGCTGCGAACCCCAAATTTTAGGAAAAAAAAATCATATTGGAAACAATATCATTATATCCTAGGATATCAATACTCTACTAAATTTTTGTTACAAATCCTATAATTCACAAACTATGAGCATCAATAATTTTTTTAGCATACTCACATATACATATCTAGGATTTCATAATCATGTACTAACATATCACAACAATATCTACCAAGTAAACCCAAGACACAAACATGAATACATCAAAATTATGTATACAACAATTTCACTCCTACTAGAGTTTCGATCGAACTAATATACACCTAGGGTTTCATTCCTATAATCTTAGTTATAAGGACTTTGTTCACAAACCCTAATTCACCAAACCTTAAAGATCTATGGTTTCAATACATAGTATAGACATTAACAGCAAACCCTAATGGGCTAGGGTTTTTATCATAACAATACCAAAACATCAAAAGAATAGGAATTCTAGATTTCATCAACAATCCTAAGTAGACTAGAGTTTTTGATATTAGCATTAGTATACCCTTAGGTTAGGGTTTTACAGTGAACCTTTTTAGGGTTCCACAAAAATGATACTATAATGACAATAGATTCAATATAATGATTAATCACCCTAACAAGAACCTTTGTGATTCAAAATTCTAGACATAACGATGTTAGTAATGTAAAGAAAATTTAAAATAGAATGAAAATACCTTTTATGAAGAGAAATCTATAACAAAGTTTATAGTCTAAGGCATACCTTTGAGTTGTCCCTTAAAAAACCTTATAGAACATCAAATCTTGATGAGCTTCAATAGAACTTCTTTCATGCTTCAACTTTATCCTTTGAAGTCTCCTTCATAACCCTTGAGAAAACAACAAGCTTTCCTAACCAAGAAAAATATAAAGAGAAAAATTATTAACATACAATACAGGCATACTTTGATATAAGCACAAAAGAGGAGACAAGGAATAAAATACTTATCTTTTGGTAAATGATGGAGGCTCCCTCTTAATCCAATATTTGAGGGATACCTACAACTAATAGAAATAATTTAAAAATGTCTTAACAGAACCTATTAGAACTACAAACCTTATAAAGGAAATTCAGAACTTGGAATAGAAGACCAAGGGAGGATATGTGAAAGGGAGGACTTAGTAGTATAAGTCCTTATCTTCTGATTCTTCTCCAGTCTTGTTTGTATTAGATGGAGCTTCAACAGTGATATTTGTTTGATCCCTATTTCTCTTCTTATTTCTTGGATTCTCATGACAATGACTCTTGTAATGTCCCATCTTGTGGCAATTATAACATTCAACCTTGGATAGGTCCATTTTCTTCTTTGGCCCCTTGAACTTCTTGAAGGTTCCATTCTTCTTGTGATGAAAAGAATAAGCATTAGGGGCGTTTTCTTCTTCATTCTCCTTCTTGTTGTTTACCATCAATATTTTGGCTTCTTCTTGACTACATGCATTCCACATTTGTTCAAATGTTGGAGTATCCTTCCAACTGTTAAGTCTTGATGCAAAAGCACTCCAAGATTTAGGTAGTCCTAGAAGGGCAGTAATTACAAGCTCTTTTTCTGGGACAACTTCATATATTTCTTGGAGTTCATCCCTAATTCTAGATAGCCTTATAAATTATGATGAAACAATATCATCATTTATCATCTTAACAGCTCTTAGTTCATTCTTGAGGCTTGTTATTTGACCAATGTTCTTAATTGTGAATAAATTGGAGAGATCCTCATACATTTCTTAAGAAAAAATTATGTTGGATATGTATGGAATTAAGTTATCCTTAACTCCATCCACTATTAGATTCATAGCCACAATTTCAAGTTCTCTAAACTTCACTTTCTCTACATTACTTGATTCATCAGTAGGCTTCTTGACTTTTCCTTGAACAAGATCTAAAACTTTGTTCTTTTTGAGAATGATATCTATTCTCTTTTTCCAGACCCTGTAGTTGGAGGCCCCTTCTAATTTGTTTTCTCCCTTCATTGAGTTTGTCATTGTTCCTATAAATAGTAGGCTTGTCTTCTTATGTGATCCCCTTTTTAATGTCCCTTTTCTTGATCTCCTTTTTCCTCAATAGATCCTTTAATATACCTTTTTCTTCCTTCTTCACCTTAGCTCTGATACCATGTTAGAAAATTAAAAAGGTAGAAATATTTTCTCTAGTTGATAGTTACTTGTGATATATTTGAATTCTTATTATTTTTCATATGTTCCTTTTTATCTTAGTTCATCAAGAAATTACCAAAACCAAAACACAAAGATCAGGGACACTAGATATAGACACTTAGCCAGGGCTAAAGCCCTATATAGGGGAAAACCCAGTCAATAACTCTTCCTCTAGTAATTCAAATTGGGATGGACCAAGACCCTAGACCAATAGACCTTCCTCCTCCACCAAGTCAACCTTCTAAGATGATATAGTAGTTTCTTATTATCCAAAAATTTCAATCTAGTAATTCGAATTCTAGTTGCAGAATTTAGACCCCCAGCAATAGAATTTCGGCCTCCCAATTATTACGGAATTTTTGCCCCCTTCCAGCAGTTGCATAGCTTCACACGTGTGGGAAAGAGAGATAAAATTTTGACTTTTATGCTTGAGAGAGACCTTCTTCTTCTTCGTTGTCCCTCTTCTCCTTATTCCTTGAAATTCACATGTTTTATCACCCCAGACACTATAGATCGAACTTTTTGTGAGTGAGTGATAAATGAGGTTTTGTTGCCTTTATATAGTGATTTTGTTACCCAAGTTTAGGCCGACTTGTCCATTTTTTAGGCTGACTTGTTGGAGGAGGCCTACAAGACTAATTTTAATATAAATTAAATTTATTTCTTGACAAATAATTCCCAAGAAGGGTTCTTTACATTATGACATTGACAAGGACACTTGACACAAACCCTAGAAGCCTGCAATGTGTTGTAATTTGGAGTTGTTAGCACTCCTCAGTGTCCCAAGGCTGAGAAAGGAGACCAACAGAGGTAACCACAAACCAACTTTGGATCTGGTAGCTAGCCCTACCAAATCAAAGAGGGCTCTCTCTATAATCTCACAACCAATGAATGAATCAAGAGGAAGATAGATCTTAGGCTAGATATTCAAATCTCAGTAGGTCTGAATTTAGGGTTTGTTGGAGCAGAGTCGATAGGTCTAGGAAACTAGGTCAGGGTTCCAAAAGATTAGTTGCAGAGATATAATCGGGTAAGGTAAGTATGTTCAGTGACATTTTTGAGTCGTTGTGGTGGTGTAGGGTTGAAAAAGTGAAGGATCAAAATGAGAATATGAGCTATGAATTCATTTATCAGAGGAAATTAAACATAAATACGAAAATCTCATCAAACATAACATAAACATATGAATTCTACTTGAAGACTACTGAGATGATCACATGAAAGCATTAATATGGAATTAAGGAGACATAACATTCATACTAATGATAAAATAAATAAGAAACATTGTCACTAAATCATACCATAGGAATCCCAAGATAATAGCTGAAAATTGCCTGTATTACTCCTACAAAAGTGATGGTGTACACTAGCTTCAAATCCTTTGACTCACAAGCATCCAACCCTCTTTATGACTTAGATCAGGCTACATATAGATCAAAAACCAATTTCCCCCTCTCATGGGTAGAATCCATCAAGATAGAAATAGTTTACATCATTTTCTCTAACCAAAGCTAAAACTAGGGAGGTTAAGAAATGTTGACGGTGTTGGACCCACCAACATGTCAGGGGATATCCCCGGTAAGAAGTCCCAATTAGACCGCAAACCATTTGGTGTAGGAGTCCCAGCAGTGGGTCCTATGGTAATGCCTTGACCGTGATTTCGCACAAAGGAAAGTAAGATAACTCTGTTGGTAGCAAGGGTGTGATAGCTACAGTGAGTCAAGGAAGGTGCATGAGAGGTTCTAAGAGATGGGGTTGAGATGAGTGCACCCCTTGGAAACCTGTAATATTACTCGGCTTGGAAGGGAACACACGAGCAAAGATGCATCACCAGCTGGAAAGCGAGTCAGCAATCAATCCAAAGTGATGGTTAAACCAACAACACATTTCAGAAAGATTCATACATACTTACACAGAATAGTCCATACATGCATGCATAAGCAAACAATACATATATCATTTAGAGTAAACCAGATAGCATATAATACAATACAACATATGCATGAAACATGCTGAATCTTATTATATAAATAAGTGTAAGTTCCAGTCATACAATACATCCATGTCCAACCACTAGTCCCAATAGTGGAACGTTACAGCCACATATGCCTGCTCCTCCAAAGAGATGTACTAGCTCTGTGCAATAGAGAAGCCAAGGCTCGTTACAATAATGTCCAAGCTCTCTCCAAGATAGTCTTATCGGAAGCTTGGCTGACCAAAAAGCCTCTACAATGAGTTATGAGGGACTATTTATAGCAAAGGGTGGGGTGACCCTTGACATTCCCCTTTGTGAAAGTTCAACTACCCTCATGACACTTCACCTACTCTATGATTGTTACATCCAACTATCACAACTTGACTTACACTTGACATGAATTTACATTACAATGCACATGTACCCATGTGAAACAAAATGGCTTGAGCAAGCCAAGCTAGACATCACTCTGACTTAGACAACCATGGAAGTCCAACTCCTCAACATCCTCATGCTGATTGATAGTAACATATTGATGTCAAGATCAGTGGTCCTTGATGGTGTCCATGTGCTCCGCGATGACATCTGTCTGAAACCTGACTATTGCCTCCATAGCATCCGAGTACATTTCTCGGGCTTCTCTGTCCAACTCGTCTGAAAGTATGCGCATCATTATCTTCAATGCGGCCAGACTAGCAACACACTTGTGCATGATGTCTACATTGATGGGCAAGTCTGGGCTGGTAGCAATGCTCATCAACTCATCAAAGTACGATTCAAGCTCTAGTTAGACCTGTTTCTTTGTCTTCTCCTGGATGAGAGTCCCAGGATCACGTCTGTGCACACCACAACATCCATACTCCTAAATACTCGTGCATGGGAAGCCTGTATGCTATTGATGAGCTACGGGAGCTCTTCATAGTTCCAGATCTGACTTCCGATACGTGCTTTCAGCTTGACCACATTGGCCCTCATCATATTATGCAAGTGAAGCGGGGCTCCCTTGTATTTCATTGTCCATGTTTGCATGTCATCAACAACAACATGCAAGCTCATTAAGATACATGCTCTTCTAGCACATCGTTGTTGCCATCCGTTGAGATGGACGCTTTCCTTATGCACGGTACCAAAATTGGAGTACAATGCCCACATAATTGTGTCAAGGGACAATACTTCATATAGTATTTCCTTCTTTAGTTCACCTCGGGCAGACTTTGTCACCAAGTCTCCTCCTTGCTTAGCCATTTGTAGTTCCTTCACCATTCGCTCATTCTCAGTTATTAGAAAGTGAACACTTGAGCTAGTGGCTTCAGCGTACACTCTGGTTGCATCGGCCAAGGCTACTGGATGTTTGCGCACATCAGTCATGATCACTCATACTTCAACTTGCTCAGGAGATGTATGATCCTCTAGAGTTGATACTCTGCGATACTACACAACTCTATGTTGAGATTCGTCAAATGAGATGTTGTGCATCTCCCCTTCGAGCTGATCACCAAGGATCTCAGTGCCCCCTTGGTCACTCGAGACTTTCTCATCATCTGGATGCGGTGAAGCGGGTAAGTCAAACTCTTGGTGATGAGACATGAGGCCTTGTCCTGTTCCAACTCTTGTTGCTCCATGTCCACATCGAACTGTTGAAGTGCTTGTTCTATCTCATGAGCGAAGTATTGGTCCTGCGATGGTTCACCCTGTTCACCTGATGCTATTTGTTCTGATGAATCAACTACTTGTATAGGCGCTGCTTCGTCTGTTTGCACATGTTGCACCCCCTGTTGTTGTTGCACTTCCCTCTCTTGTTTGCGCATCTCTTGTTCTTTTCAGAGTTGCTCCCTTAGCTCATGCAACTCCTTTGATGCTTCTTCCATTCTTCTCTTATCCCTCTGCCTTTGCGTGATTCGCATGTCGCACTGGTGCCTCTTTGCCTCTATAGCCATAACTACTTTCTCTACCAATGGATCTGCTCAGAACTTGCAGCTTTGCTCTACCTCCATTCAAACGAAAATCTTCCTCTTACCTTTGTCACGCACTGGTATGATTGCCTCTATTGCCACTGTTGTTGCTTCATGTTGCTTCGTTGACCACTCCACAACGAAGCTGACTAGTTCATTGGGTCTGGAGAAACTGTAGCAATATCTCCATGGGTCCTCCTCTGCCCAATGACATGCCCTGTGGATCCAGTTGAACTGAACTCTCGTGCAGTGATATTTCACAATGCAATGTGGGTCATATGGTATGTAGCTTCGGAGGTCGAATGGGTACTTCTTCATCAGTTA
The DNA here is from genome assembly GCA_031772625.1 of Pinus tabuliformis. Classification (NCBI taxonomy): domain Eukaryota; kingdom Viridiplantae; phylum Streptophyta; class Pinopsida; order Pinales; family Pinaceae; genus Pinus; species Pinus tabuliformis. The sequence continues at coordinate 1,062,556,938 of CM062815.1, forward strand.
TGCTTCGACGTCCGCTTGCTTCATACTTTGAATCTCATATAACCTAATCCGCAACGGAAGAGCGGGCCAAGGTGCCTTCTTCTTCCAGTGCATTCTAACTGTCAATCATGTTGAGATGTGATATGGTACTTCCTACATGACAAGTACGTCTAAGGTAAACTTCGGTAGAACATGCAGACGCTTCTCTGTTGAACATTTGGATGAAGGTGTTGGACGGTTAAGCATACCAAGCAGCAATGCCTATCAATGCCTCCATTGCTTCCTACGACATGCAAAGTGGATCATGTTTGAATATCATCTTGTAGACTGGGGTGACAAAACGATTGGACAGTCATGTGATTACTCCTTTGAAGCTACATTCGGGCAACAACTTGAATTATGTGTTCACAACAGTCTTCGCCAGTGACCATGCCCACTCCAAGCTCGGGAACTCCTGTCGGCACAAATTTCATCTAAGATGTAGGACATGTAAATATCTACATGCATACCTCCGGGTGACTGTCGAGCCTTCGTTACTTGTTCCTTAAGCTGATGAGCCAACATGACGGACCAGTTACATGCTTTTCCCTCTCTAGCCAGTTGGTCCAGTGCGATCACCAACTATGTGGGAAGGTTTCTGTGCTTTCTTGGCCATACAGACAACATGCAAATATGACCAAGTATTGATATACATTCCTCAATATCTTCGTCTTGTAGATCTGGTTGGGTGTTAACCTGAATCGAGTCGGCTCCTTTACCCAGTTCTTCAGAATGTCTCTGGAGTTAGCACTGTTGTTGGGTAAGCTGAATGGAGTCTTCATGATATTCACGGGCTCTGACATATGATACATCTCATCATAATCTCGTGCCCAGAAGGTTGCAAGCTTTGTCCCACTGACACTGCTCAAGGTCATCATCTCGGGATCAGTGTGAGAGACGATCCAGTGTATCATGTCTGCGCATGGGAACACAGGGTATCTGCATGCAATCTGGTACAAACCAGACTTATGAATGTTCACATACACTTGATGGTCTTCAAGGTCTTCCTCAAAAGTTCCTGCGAATGCTTCATTGATCTCTTGCCACTTCAGTTCGATGTCCTTGTCTAGAAACAACTTTGTGTCTTCATAGATCGGTAGACTAGAGGACGCTCACTCAACAGTTTCTCCAGCTGCATTTCTGTCAGTGTCCTATGATCCCGCTCTCTTGGAAGCCATTGATCATGTACTTCTAAGAGGTGAATGAACACCTAAAAGATCTAGAGACAAGAAACATGTATGGCAAGAAATCTGTCAGCGAAAACCAAAGGAAATTCGGGGAATGACACAACACATACCTGGGGAACTAGTAAGCAATATTATGCAATTTCTTCTGGGATGCTGGGTGATTGGCTTCCAAAACTACGCAAAAGGAAGTCTGGGTTGTCTGGGAGGCAGGACTGATTGCTAGATTTGCGAAATGTGTAGTCTAGACTGGTTGCTGGCTACTGGGATTACGCAATGCTCAATTCCAACTGGCAGTGACTGCAGGCTTAGGGACTGCATTGCACAATTTTTTGGGCTAGCAATCACTGTCCCACAAAAATGTGCAAATAGTCTTGGAGGATAGTGCTGGGCAGAAATGCGGATTTCTAGAGAGGAAGACAGAGCCTTCCTTCCCCAGATTGCGCAATGTTATCTCAATGAAGGCAGAGTCCAGGCTAAGGTTAGCCTGACTCGCCGACGAGCAACTGAAAGCAAATAAGATAGTGAATGCATGGCTACACTAAGTGAAATCAGAAGTGATTGACAGTGCATGCAAACATGAATGAAATATTTAGTAAACAGATCAACATGCATGTGGGTGAAGCGAGTTGCTGAATCGACGACCGTTTTTGCAAAACAGTTTCATGCATGCGACAACATTGAGATAGCAACGAAAACTGAAACAGTGCTAGGAAAAGCTAGTATACATGTAAACGATAGAAAGAGTTCAAAGAAATCAAGCAAACAGTGCTCACACAAGTGAATACACAAAAAGTGACAGAAATGCTAAAAAAGACAAGTTGAGGCCACTTACTCGTAAATAGCTGAGCTGGATGTGTCAAAGAGTCTTGGATGTTCTGTGGGATGTTAGAGCTCCAAGATCAATGTGAAAGAATGAGCTCTGAAGCATCAAATAAATAAGTTTTGAGCTCATGATGCGCATGCCACATATCTAGGAAAAAGTGACACTTGGAGGATAGTTTTTAAAACAACTTTGCATGTAACTTTCAGTTGCTAAAAATGGATCCTTGAATCATGGGATGCCTTTTGCATGTTGCCTTTTGTTATTCCTAGAAAAAGAAAGGCATGCATGCAAGTCAAGTTTCCTTGGTCCCGAGTGGAACTGGTCAACCCAACTGCTCATGAATGAAGCTGCTCAACTGCTTGAAGGAAATGTGTATTTATGGCTAGGAGCTGGGCTGGCTGCCCAGGAGATTTGCGCAATTTCTGGGCTGAGCAGCCCTGTTGGGGAAAATTGCACAATTTTCACTGTGAGTGTTGACTGGCAGAATTGTGTAATCTTGGATCCCAACAGGCTGATAGGCAGAATTGCACAATTTTTGGAGGGAAGGATGGTTTCCCTCCAGAAATGTGCAATTTCTTGGGGGAGCTGCTCAACCTGCAGCTGGACCAAGTCTGGGTAAACAGCCTGTGAGGGGAATGCATCAAGCTGTGATCGACAGGCTACCTTTGTGCAAGATAAACATTGAAGCTTGTGTACTTGACAAAGCAATACAAGGTGTTGCGAAAAGTTGGTAGGGAGGCTCCAAAACGAAGCTAAGGCAAAATTTTGGATGTTGGTTGTAGCTGCTACAACACTTGGCGACACAGTGGTAGAACTCCAGCTCTCTAAATGGACCTTGTTCGTGAAAAGCAAGTCTAACACCTCCAGAAGTATTGTTCAGTTCTCAGCTCATCCTGGTTTCACACTAGCTTGACTAAAGATGTAGCATCCGCCAAGCTCTTGGTCGATTGACACACATTCCAAGCCAAGGCACCACAGTTGTTTCGATTGGGGTTGTGGGGTATATTGGTGCACAAGCAGTATAGTCATCAAAGTCTTCATTTCATCTCTGGTGTTGCTCTATTTCCAGTAGGCCTGGACAGTACCCCGGCAAAGTCACATAGGGACATAAGCATGGCTCTGCTGCCAGTGAGTCTAGTCAGTACCCCGGCAGAGTTATTTGCATCACCTCTCTGCGCGGGAAGACTTTCTCTTCTTTCGCCTTATTCATTTTCATTTTGAATTTTTCTTGCTTTTCATTTTTTTCATTTTTTTCCACTATGATTAGCACTTATTCATTTCATAGGCAGAAAAGGGATCATGAATTATTGTGATCTGGATTTAAACAAGAATGCAACAGATTACAAAGACAACCATAAATACAGATATGCAGCAAAAATAATACTTAATTTCATTAATGTAAAATACTGAAATATGCTTACAAAAAGAAATGGAAATAAACCAGCGAGGGCAATGGTAGCTTATCTCTGAGAAGAGATGTGGTGGCTACATGCCTCTGAACTGTGTTACAATGAGGCTCGAAGGCCTATTTATTGTTGAAAAACAATGGAAAACCCTTAACATCCCAAAACCTAACCCTAGAATATGAAACGCCAAATTGTGGGCCCCGTTTTGGGTAAGTTGGTACATCAACTTCTCAGGGTCGTAACTTTGGCACCCAATCTTCGTTTAATGTGTACAATAGCTCGTTAGAAAGATCTATCCGAGCACCCAATCTTCTCATAGGTAGAAAAGGGATCATGAATTATTGTGATCTGGATTTAAACAAGAATGCAACAGATTACAAAGACAACCATAAATACAGATATGCAGCAGAAATAATACTTAATTTCATTAATGTAAAATACTGAAATATGCTTACAAAAAGAAATGGAAATAAACCAGCGAGGGCAATGGTAGCTTATCTCTGAGAAGAGATGTGGTGGCTACATGCCTCTGAAATGTGTTACAATGAGGCTCGAAGGCCTATTTATTGTTGAAAAACAATGGAAAACCCTTAACATCCCAAAACCTAACCCTAGAATATGAAACGCCAAATTGTGGGCCCCGTTTTGGGTAAGTTGGTACATCAACTTCTCAGGGTCGTAACTTTGGCACCCAATCTTCGTTTAATGTGTACAATAGCTCGTTAGAAAGATCTATCCGAGCACTAAAAATTTGAGAAGAGCAGCATCAGTCCATGGACCCATGATGCTCCCAAATTTCCCAAAAAACATCGTTTAGGGCCTCAAAATTGCTCCGGAAGTTTCGGACTTGAAAAACTGCTAAAAATAGTAAATTGTGCTACAATTCAAAAAATGAAAAACTGAAAGAGATAGTTGTGGGGGTCCAAGTGGGATAGGTAGGTGGCCACAAACATCCACCTGGATCATTCCTCCCCCCTTAGGAAGCAATGGTCCCAATTGCGTTGAGATCCTCCATCTGCTGAACTTGGTCCCTGGTGAGCTGTTCTGCAATTTCTGATGTGTCCAGTAATGGTGGGAAGCATGGTTGAGGGCGGTACCCATTGAAGACTTGGTGTAGACGAAGGAATGGAGGAATGTTGTGGGCCAAAGAATTATTCCCCGCAGCCCAGGTACTAGTGTAAGAACCATGTCGGCGTGGTCGGAGCTTCTGATGAGCTCTTGTAAGGCGTTCTTTCTGCAGATGCAACCAAACTTTGTTGCCCACCTGAAGCTTGTGTGGGACCCCTGTAGGTGAGGAGAAGTTGTTCCTGTGTTCTGTCATGACCGTATCCCTTTGCTACTGCTACTGCGTGGAGGAACCCTTCGCGGGGGTCATGGATGTGGTGATGATCTTCCCCTTACTTTTGGAGCGAACCAGACATAAAATGAATTTCTTAGTATGGGAGATGAGCTTGCTGCCTTTCTTGGCAGTGATCAAAGAAGTGGTGGTAGGTGGGGCTACCTCTGGTATCCTGTATAATGAATTACCCAAAGAAATAATAACAGTGTGAGGCCTTGACTCATACACAGCATGTTGCCTCCACATGTATGGCTGGCCTAATAGTGCATCACAAACATCCAAAGGTGTAACATAACACACTACCTTGTCTGTGAAAGGCTTGATGCTATAGGGAAGGCGACATTGTTGGCGAACTTTAAGATCTCGTCCTTCATGAAGCCACCTGATACTGTACGGCTGCGGGTGTGTTGTAGTCGGTAGGCCCAATCGCTTCACGACCTCTGCTGAAATGAGGTTCTTTTGGCTGCCACTGTTGACAATGAATTGCAGTGGTGAACCCTTCACCCACATCTGTGAGTGGAAAAGATGCTCCCCCTCCTCTAGGTCTTCGGGCTCATTCTTCTAGATCTTGGCAGTGGCAATAGTGACGCTGGGCTCCGCATCAATGATCTGCTTCCCTTTGCCATTCCCCTTGTTGGGTTCTAACTCAAGGTCGGAACATGCATCTGATTCTAAAGCCTTTAACTCGGCCACCAGCGATTGCTTGGTCTGACACTCACTTGTGTTATGAATGGGACTCTTGTGGAACTCACACCACTTTCCTGTGTCTTTCTTCGACTTCGTGGTGTTGTTCTTTTCTTGCGGCTTTGACGGGTTGTCTTGGGTCACCCCGCCTTGGCTTTGTTCTTTGGTCTTCGGATTTGCAGATTCAAAGTCTCGCTTCTTCTGTTTGAATTTTTGCTCGATTTTGACAGCGTATCGGTACGCCGTGCCGAGCGAGGAGATGTTCAGGAACTCCATCTCTTCCTGGATGTATTTGTGTAGGTAGTCGCAGTATTTGAGTACCAAATGCAGCTCAGAGTCCTTGATACCCAACTCTGTGCGAAGGGTATGAAAAATGTTTGTGAACTCCAGCACATCTTGGTCCCTTCCATGCCGCAGTGTGGTCCATTTGATGTATTTGTCCTCATAGCTTTTGATAGGGTAGTACTGGTCCTTGATGGCATCCCGGAATGAATCCCAAGTGGGTGCGGCTGAAAATAGTGAGGCCGTACTTTCATTCTTCTGCTAACAATAGGTTTCCCACCAGTCCTTGACGTGGGGGGCTGCTTTGAGAAGAGCGAAAACAATCTTTTCCCGACTCGAAAATTCATGAACAGAAAAATACCCATCTAGCAAATTTAACCATTTATCTACGGCATCTGCATCTATTTGACCCTTGAAGATGGGGATTTCAAAATTAACTTGTACCTTAAATGGTGTGGCATTTCCAGAGTAGCTGTTGGAGGCCGATGCGTCGCCTCTAGGTAGCCATTGAAGGATCTGCGCAAAGTTGTCCATCATCGTGTTCCTTTGTCGCTCGAGGGCTTCTTCGAGCAAGATTTTGATAAGATCTCCTGCCCCTTCGTCTTTCTTTTCATCCGCCATGGGAGGCCATCAGGATTTGAAAGGCTGGTCTTGCAAAGGTTCGACCAATTCAATCCCTAACTCCTTGTATCCTGACCTCGTTAGGGACATGCAAAGAAAAACAGAGAAAAAAGCAGATCAATCTAATACCACTGATCCGGATTTAAACAGGAACACAATAGATTACAGAGATAACCATAAATACAGATACGCAATGAAGATAATACTTCATTTCATTAATGGAAAATACTAAAATATGCTTACAAACAAAAATGGAAATAAACCAGCTAGGGCGATGGTAACTTATCGAAGAGATGTGGTGGCTACATGCCTCTTAACTGTGTTACAATGAGGCTCAAAGGCCTATTTATTGTTGAGAAACAATGGAAAACCCTTAACATCCAAAAACCTAACCCTAGAAGATGAAACGCCAAATTGTGGGCCCCGTTTTGGGTAAGTTGGTACATCAACTTCCCAGGGTCATAACTTTGGCACCCGATCTTCGTTTGACGTGTACAATAGCTCGTTAGAAATATCTATACGAGCACTACAACTTTGGCTCCAAAATTTCCCAAAACACTTCGTTTAGGGCCTCAAAATGGCTCCGGAAGTTCAGGACCCGAAAAAGTGCTAAAAATTGTAAATTGTGCTACAATTACGGAAAATGAAAAATTGAAAGAGACAGTTGTGGGTGTCCAAGTGGGATACGTGGGTGGCCACCAACATCCACCTGGATCATATTGAGAGCAGAAGAGGTTGTTCCAGCAGAGAAGTATTTTATTATACCTTTGACGTGCATGTTAAGGTTTTCCCCCCACCTTACTCTACTTGACTGAGCTGACAAGGGTTAACCCAAAAACAACCGACTAGAGTAGGTGCCACTAGTTAGCACGCAAGAGTTGTGTTTTAACCAAGGTTCACTTTGAACAATACGTATTTTCCTTTGACGTATCATCGAGTAAAAGTAGAAAGTTCTTCATACAAAGGCAAGATGATAGATAACCAAGTAGTGATAGATGTACAAGCCCTCTTGTACTTTACCCAGCTCGTTCAAGAGTCATACATGGTTTCATGCGAAACTAACCTACGAACGAAACAGGCAAACTAAAAAACAACAAAACAAAGCAAGAGTAGAAGAAAAAGCGAAAGCAAAGTGAGTAAGCAAACAAACAAAAACAAGGCAAGTAAGCAAATTGATTGAAAGAAAACACTACTCCTACTCCTACTCCTAAGCTAACGGTGCATGGGCCTGATCACGTGAAGTGATATTTCCAATGCATCCACCAGTGCATTGGTTGACCCATGTTGGTGCAGGCTTGGTCTGCGAGCAACCCAGTTGTGTGAACCAACAAGCAAGAAAGATATAATAATCAAGACAACCACACTTTGTGTTTCAAAGTGCCCACGGGACATAAGGGAGTACAAGTGTATCACAAGCATTCTGTGGACTTATCATGTAGCTATGCGACACTGCATGCAACTTTGAAGCATAAGCACACTCTTGACTATGACATGCAAGAAAACGAAAGAAACAAAGATAACTTGTGTCATGCATGAGTGCTTGCAATGTAAGATTCCTCCAATGCATGAGTGATAGGATCGTGTAGTTCGAGTGGAGGAAGTATGATCTGTGTGTGAGATGGATCTTCAATGCATACAAATGAGTGATGAGGAGCCTTGGGTGATTGAACAGTTTCCTGATCGGAAGTGAGACTAACCCCAAGAGAGTGAGGACCTGACATAACCATCAGCTCAGGCTGAAGTGCCTCAATAGTCTTGGGTGTTTCAACTTCATCATCAGGTAGATCATCATAAACCGGTGGCTTCAAAAGATCAACTGTGATAGAGTCATGATCGTGATCAAATATGGTAGTAAATGGATCACGACCACCACGATCAGAAAAATCAATGATTTCATTGGCATCCTCATGATCAGATGAATCAAACAGAGGGGTAGATGAAAAGTAAACAAACTCATCCTCTATGTTTCCAGAAAAGATAGATGAAAGATAAAGTGGATTCTTAATGCTAGCGGCAGGCAGTTTGCCGCCATAAATAAAATCAATACCCGTTAATGTCAAAAAAAAAACTTATCCTCTTCGTTGTTGAATGATGGACCAACATCCGGTGTATCTTGTGAGTGATCAATAATGGGTGCATCCATGGATGGAGATACACATGCAAAATCATGGATGGTAGGTTCACCAAAGATGTCAGGAAAGAACGGAAGGGAGTCACGTTTTGCAGAGTGCTGATGTTCAAGCTCCCACTGTTGAAATATGAAAACAAGAATATTCCAATTTAATTTGTCCTTGAATTAAATTGTGAATTAAAATCGAATTTAGTCTTAACAGCTACTTGGAAATAATTAATTTATTTATTTTAATTTAATTAGTTGGAGAAATTCAAGTTAGAAGTCTTTTTGAAGTCATGCAAGAGTTATCCCTTAAATTAAGGAGATAAGATTGAGTTATATTTGAGTTGTGATTTGTTAACTCAGTTTACTAAGTTAAGTCCAGTTGAATTAGTTCCAAACTGTTTGAGGAACTAATAGTGAGTTAACAGTTAGTTGATGCATTAATGCACTCAACTAGTGCTACTCCAGTTAACTAAAGATTCCCTCATCAAAAACTCATGCATGTCTATTATGAGAAAGACCCAGTTGAGATTTATGTTCAAGGACAATGTACTATCAGTTGCATGTGTTTTCTAATGGAGAAAACTCATGCATGCAGTCAAGGATTTATCCTTGAGGATTGCGCAGTTTTGAAGGGTTGGTTTTCCACTTGGTAATAGGATAATCATCCACAAGGAACAGAGCAAGGAAATAGGAGCTTGGAGGGCAGAGAGGAAGGCTGGAGAGAAGCCAAGATTACTTGTGAGCATCTGTGAGGATTGTACTGAGAGCTGGCTAGCTGTGAGAGCTAAGGCTTTGTATAATTCCTATGTATTTCCACCATGTATGATAATACAATAGTGTGGGGTTTTTATCTGAGACTTTCCCCAAAGTATTTTCATGTGTATTGTGTCATTGATTCTTCTTCTTCTAGTTATATTGTTTAGCTCGATATTTAAGCTTCCACAAATTGATAGTAGAAGTAGGTTATAGTATTCTGCTTTGATTTATATTGCATTATCAGGTTAACCTATCACAGATTTTCTACACCCACTCATACTCTTCATGAATGACAGTGCATGTTGGTTGTGCAACACTAACTTCGTTAGTGGCTTGTTCCTCGTTCACAACAAGTGAAGAGTCTAGAATGGAAGAACACAAGGCAGTATCATCTGAAGGAATATCCAAGTGCGAAGACGGAGGTTGTGGAACATAATGCATATGAAAACTCGAAGGACTCACAACCAAACCTGCATGAAAATTAAGTGAAGTGATGTTGGGAGGATGTGAAAGTTGAATAGGTGTGTGAGCATGATCCTCAACATCACTTGGCAGTGGTGGAGTTGTTGGATGAGAGGATGACCAATAGTCAGTCGAGACAGTGGCCACATCTGGTTAAGATTGCGCAGCTCCCTCATTGAAGAATGTCGAGCGAGGCTTGAATTGAAAATTCTTCTTGGGATGAGTAGATGTCTTAAGGCAATACTCGAATCGGTCCCATAGATAGGAAAATTTCATCTAGCTCCTTGGAGCTTGAAACTGCAAGTCACAGAAACGCTGCCAAAAATCCATAATCGATTCATACGGAGCCTTCTGTTGTTGTAACAGTTTTCGGTCAAGATGGTCTGGATCAAAATGATAGAAAGTGTCTTCAATGAGATCACAGAAGTGCTCAAGTGAGTGCACACTGTCAGCCAGTAGACTGAACAACCATTGAAGTGGAGATTCGTGAAGTGTGTATGCAAGCAGCAAGCTGGCCTATTCATCAGAACACCCATCTTCCTCATGAAGCATGGAAAGAAAGTCACGTAAGTACTCAGGCCCGGCCACATCACCTTCACCACCATACATATAAGTGGATAAGTGATTGAAAAACTCCCTCATGATGGTGAAATCTTCATGATTCGAAAAACATCACAGAGGGAGAAGAGTGCAAGAATCCAGGAAAGATATGCAAAGGTTCAAAAATAGGATGAGAGGACACAACTTGTCATCTGGCCCTCCTTCTAGTGCCAGAAATGTTGACGGTGCTGGACCCACCAACATGTCAGGATATCTCCTCGGTAAGAAGTCCCAATTAGACTTCACACTGTTTGGTGTAGGAGTCCCAGCAATGGGTCATATGGTAATGCCTTGACCGTGATTTCGCACAGAGGCAAGTAAGATAACTCTGTTGGTAGCAAGGGTGTGACAGCTGCAGTGAGTCAAGGAAGGTGCATGAGAGGTTCTAACACATGGGGGTTGAGATGAGTGCACCCCTTGGAAACTTGTAATAGTACTTGGCTTGGAAGGGAACACACGAGCAAAGATGCATCACCAATTGGAAAGCAAGTTAGCAAGCAATCCAAAGTGATGGTTAAACCAACAACACATTTCAGAAAGATTCATACATACTTATACAGAATAGTCCATACATGCATGCGTAAGCAAACAATACATATATCATTTAGAGTAAACTAGATAGCATAGAATACAATACAACATATGCATGAAACGTGTTGGCTCTTATTATATAAATAAGTGTAAGTTCCAGGCATACAATACATCCATGTCCAACCACTATTCCCAATAGTGGAACGTTACAGCCACATATGCCTGCTCCTCTAAAGAGATGTACTAGCTCTGTGCAGTGGAGAAGACAAGGCTCGTTACAATAATGTCCAAGCTCTCTCCAAGATAGTCTTATCGGAAGCTTGGCTGACCAAAAAGCCTCTACAATGAGTTATGAGGGACTATTTATAGCAAAGGGTGGGGTGACCCTTGACATTCCCCTTTGTGAAAGTTCAACTACCCTCATGACTCTTCACCTAATCTATGACTGTTACATCCAATTATCACAACTTTACTTACACTTGACATGACTTTACATTACAATGTACATGTACCCATGTGAAACAAAATGGATTGAGCAAGCCAAGCTAGAAATCACTCTGACTTAGATAACCATGGAATTCCAACTCCTCAAGATCTTCATGTTGATCGACAGTAACATACTGATGCCAAGATCGGTAGTCCCTGATGGTGTCTGTGTGCTCCCCGGTGACATCTATCTGAAACCTGATTCTTACCTCCATAGCATCTAGGTACACTCCTCGGACTCCTCTGTCCAACTCGTCTGAAAGTATGTGCATCATTGTCTTCAATGCGGCCAGACCAACAAAATACTTGTGCATGATGTTTTCACTAATGGGCAAGTCTGGGCTGGTGGCAATGCGCATCAACTCGTCGAAGTACGATTCAAGCTCTAGTCAAACATGTTTCTTTGTCTTCGCCTGGGTGAGAGTCCCAATAGATGGGATCGCATGTGTGCAATTCGACCTCTTGGTGATGAGGCATGAGGTCGGTGTCTTGTTCCAACAATTGCTGCTCCATGTTTGCATCCAACTGTTGAAGTGCTTGTTCTATCTCATGAGTAAAGTCTTGCTCCTACGATGGTTCACCTTGTTCACCTAATGCCATCTGTTCTGATGGATCAACTACTTGTACGGGCGCTACTTCGTTTGTTTTCACATGTTGCACCCCCTGCTATATCTACTATTGTTTCACTTCCCTCTCTTGTTTGCGCAACTCTTGTTCTTTTCGGAGTTGCTCCCTCAGCTCATGCAACTCCTTCTCTACTTCTTCCATTCTTCTCTTATCCCTCTTCCTTTACACGATTCACATGTCGCGTTGGTGCCTCTTTTCCTCTATAGCCATAGCTTCTTTCTTTACCAATGGATCTGCTTGGAACTTGCAGCTTTGCTCCACCTCCATGCGATCAACAATCTTCCTCTTACCTTTGTTGCACACTGGTATGCTTGCTTCTACTACCATTGCTTCTACTGTTGTTGCTGGTGCTCTGCATGATGTTGCTTCATGTTGCTTCGCTAACCACTCCACAGCGAAGCCGGCCGGTTCATTGGGTCTGGAGAAACTGTAGAAATATCTCCATGGGTCCTCCTCGACCCAATGACATGCCCTGTGGATCCAGTTGAACTAAACTCTTGTGCAGTGATCTTTCACAATGCAATGTGGGTCATACAGATTGTAGCTTCGAAGGTCGAATGGGTACTTCTTCATCAATTCTGCTTCGACATCCACTTGCTTGATACTCTGAATCTCATATAACCCAATCCGCAATGGAAGAGTGAGCCAAGGTGCCTTCTTCTTCCAGTGCAGTCTAGTTGTCAATCCTGCCGAGATGTGATATGATACTTCCTACATGACAAGTACATCCAAGGAAAACTTTGGTAGAACATGCAAAGGCTTCTCCGTACTGAAAATTTGAATGAAGGTGCCAGACGGTGAGGCATACCAATCAACAATGCCTATCAGTGCCTCCATTGCTTCCTTTGACATGCAAGGTGGATCATGTTTGAATATCATCCTGTAGACTGGGGTGACAAAATGATTAGACATTCGTGTGACTACTCCTTTGAAGCTGCATTAGGACAACAACTTGAAATATGTGTTCACAGCAATCTCCGACAGTGACCATGCCCACTCTAAGCCTGGGAACTCCTGTCGGGCACAAATTGCATCTAAGATGTAGGTGGACATGTAAATCTCTGCATGCATATCTTCAGGTGACTGTCGAGCCTTCATTACTTGTTCTTTCAGCTGATGAGCCAACATGCTGGACCAGTTACATGGTTTTCCTTCTCTAGTCAGTTGGTCCAGTGCGATCACCCAACTCTGTGGGAAGGTTTTCGTGCTTTCTTGGCCATACAATCGACATGAAAATATGACCAAGTATTGATATGCCTTCCTCAGTATCTTCATCTTGTAGATCTGGTTGGGTGTCAACCTGAATCGAGCCAGCTCCTTTACCCAGTTCTTCAGAATGTCTCTAGATTTAACACTGTTGTTGGGTAATATGAATGGATTCTTCATGATTGTCACGGGCTCTGACATCTGATACATCTCATCATAATCTCATGCCTAGAAGGTTGCAAGTTTCATCCCACTGACACTGATCAATGTCATCGTCTCGAGATCAATGTGAGAGACGATCCAGTGTATCATGTACGAGCATGGGAACGCGAGGTATCTACATGCAATCCGGTACAAGATGGACTTGTGAATGTTCACGTACACTTGATGGTCTTCGAGGTCTTCCTCAAAAGTGCCTACGAATGCTTCATTGACCTCTTGCCACTTCAGTTTGATGTCCTTGTGTAGAAACCACTTTATGTCTTCATAGATCAGTAGACTAGAGGACACTTGCTCAACTCTTGCTCCAACTGTATTTCCGTCAGTTTCCTATGGTCCCGCTCTCTTGGAAGCCATTGATCCTGTACTGCTAAGAGGCAGATGAACACCTGAAATATCTGGAGACAAGAAACATGCATGGCAAGAAATCTATCAGTGAAAACCAAAGCAAATTCAAGGAATGACACAACACATACCTGGGGAACTGATAAGAAATATTGTGCAATTTCTTCTGGGAAACTGGGTGATTGACTGCTAAAATTGCGCAAAAGGTAGTCTGGGCTGTCTAGGAGGTAGGACTGGCTGCTAGATTTGTGCAATACACAATCCAAACTGGTTGTTGGCTGTTGGGATCGCATTCCAACTGGGAGTGACTGCAGGCTCAGGGCTGCATTGTGCAATTTTCTAGGCCAGCAGTCACTGTCCCTTATAAATGAGCAAAAAAGTCCTGTAGGAAACTGTTGGGTAGAAATGCACATTTATGGAGAGGAAGACAGAGCCTTCCTTCCCCAGATTGCGCAATGATGTCTCAGTGAAGGCAGAGTCCGAGCCAAGGTTGGCCCGACTCGCCAACGGGCAACTGAAGGAAAATAAGATAGTGAATGCATGGCGACACTAAGTGAAAGTATAAGTGATTGACAATGCATGCAAACATGAATGAAAGATTCAGTAAACAGATCAAAATGCATGGGGTTGAAGTGAATCGCTAAATCGGCGACCGTTCGTGCAAAACAGTTTCATGCATGCGACAACATTAAGATAGCAACGAAAACTGACATATTGCTAGGAAAAGCTAGTATACATGTAAACAATAGCAAGTGTTCAAAGAAATCAAGCAAACAGTGCTCACACAAGCGAATACACAAAGAGCAACAGAAATGTTGAAAAAGACAAGTTGAGGCCACTTACCCGTGAATAGTTGATTTGGATGTGTCGAAGAGTCCTGGATGTGATGTGGGATATCAGAGCTCCAATATCAATGTGAAAGAATGAGCTCTGATGCGTCGAATAAATAAGTTTTGAGCTCATGACGCGCATGCCACAAATCTAGGAAAAAACGACACTTGAAGGAATGTTTTTAAAACAACTTTGAATGTAACCTCCAGCTGCTAAAAATGGCTCCCTGAATCATGGGATTCATTTTGCATGTTTCCTTTTGCTATTCCGAGAAAAGGCAAGCCATGCATTCAAGTCAAGTTTCCTTGGTCCCGGGTGGAACTAGTCAACCCATGCTCATGCATGAAGCTGCTCAACTACTTGAAGGAAACGCACATTTCTGGCTAGGAGTTGGATTGGTTGCCCAGGAGATTTGTGCAATTTCTGGGTAGAGCAGCTAACTGCTGCCCAAATTTGTGCAAATTTTGGGTTGAGTAGCCCTGCTAGGGAAAATTGCGCAATTTTCACTATGAGTGTTGACTAGCAGAATTGCGCAATCCTGGAGCCCAACAAGCTACCAAACAGGATTACATAATTTCTAGAGGGAAGGCTCGTTTCCCTCTAGAAACACACAATTTCTTGGGTGAGTTGCTCAGCATGCAACTGGACCAAGTCCGGGTGAATAGCCTGTAAGGGGAATGCATCAAGATGTAGTCAACAGACTGCCTTTGTGCAAGATAAACACTGAAGCTTGTGTACTTGATGAAGCAAGATGAGGTGCTGTGAAAAGTTGGTAGGGAGGCTCCAAAACGAAGCTAAGGAAAAATTTTGGAGGGTCGTTGTAGCCACTACAACAAGAAAAAAACTCTCCATTTAGCTTTGACTAACTTCACTAGCATCAATGACCATCATAATTAGACCAAAGTTAAATTTACAAGCCCTATTACACTTAGTTACATCATGTAGAAACCCCAATTCACCAATTACTTCATTTAAAGTCAAGTTTAACTGATAAAAACCAAAAAATGACACTGCTGATAAAAGCGTAGTGAATTTCCTCAAAAGCGCAGCTGGACTTTGTAGGCAAATTTGAGGGGTTTTCTTGGTCCAATTTATGATATGGAAACTGGTGATGGTAACTTAGTGTGTCTACTTGCCTCCCAAAGTCTTAAACCTGCAAAAAATCCTTTTCTAGGCCTCCAAAAATCACTTTTCCCAAGACTACTCTAGAAGTGCAACATGGGGTCTGAAACAATGGCAGAAACCTATTTTTGAGCATGTTTTTTACTTTTCCTTCTAACTTGTGCATTAACATGGAAACCCAAGTACATATCTAACTTGTACTCACCAAAATCTATCCAACCATGCAAGAAATTCATCATTTGGAGGTCCTGGGAAGAAGCGCAACATGAGCTCGTTGCGCTTCTGTACATCACAAAATTGCCAAAATACCCAAAATTTGAAAAAAACCTTCAAAATTGCTTGAAATTTGTTTCTTTGACTCCTTGGATGATTGGTTAGACAATCAAGGATGCATCAACGAGTATATCCAAGTTGTCTCTCTTCCTTAGCTTCATTAGGGTTTTCCTTAGCCTCTTTTTCATGTTTTTTACCCTAATATTAGAAACCTTGTTTCTTGTGCAGTAGTGCCTTGCCATGTGCCTCTGAAGCTTGGTGTCCCTGTTAACCTTCTTTAGAAGCATCTCCAAGTGTTCATTAACCCTACCAAGCCACAACTCCTTGTCTTTCTCAATCTCAGCTACAATGGTGTCTTCAAAGTCTTGCTAACCTAGTGGAGGAGATGGCTCACTCCCTAGTGCTTCCTTTCTTTTCAGTCCTCTGGTCTTTGGCATCCTTGGATTGATATAAGGCTCCTTATATTCAAAATTCTCAACATCTATCACACTCTTACCTTTATCATCATCTGCCACCAAATCAACCCTAGGTTTATAAAGAAAAACGGATTTACCTTAAGTTGCATGTTATCTTGTTGTAAGAATGCAATCATGAATTTGGCCTTTGCCAAGTCATCCTTTAGTTCTCTGATTTCTGCCTTTTTCTCTTTGATGTTTTTCTCATGTGACTTTTGCTCCTCATGCTCATCCATGTCATCCTCAAAGTATTCCTGCTCATCATCATGCAAGGGTGCATCACGTTGGTGTCCTGAAGGAGCAAACTCAAGCCTTTTCCCTCTGCTATAGGTTTTGGTCACCTATTCCCTAGGTAACTTTGCCACTGATACCCTAGGTGACTGTGCAACTGGTTTTCTTGAAGAGCTAACCTCTTGTGGCTTTGGTGATGGCGATGGTATACCTTGGCTGTTAGGTTAACTAGTAGCAGGCAAAAGTGAAGTTGATTGGATGAATGCCTCCCAAGGCATGTTGATCTCTGAAAGCTGATGGAGGACAATGACTTTGACCAAGCCATGGTGAAACAAGTTAGATTGATGATCCTTCCCTTTACTCTATACCTTCTCTGTCATCTTGACAAGGCTTCTATACAAATAATGAGGCAAGTTTAGAGGTTTGACTGCTGTGAAGTGAATTAGGAGCCTTATGTGGTACTGATAAAGTCTTGAAAACCTTCCTTCACAAGTAAAGTACCTCATTATCATCTTCATTAATGGAGCATACCTGTCAAGCAATTGTCTAAAGGGAAAAATGTGTTTTGGAGCATCCTTATAATGTGGCTTTAGGAAATCTTTATAGTTCTCAATGTCTAAATCCATCCCTTTAAACCAGATTTCTCCATGATTTGGAATACATGTAGCTATGGCAATGGCATCTGATGAATTATGAAGTCTACCCTGGAAATGTTGGCCTTATCCCTCTTGAAGTTGGTGGCAAAGAGGCTTGTCAATTTGACATTGGAACCTACTTCTTGGATCTTCTCACAAAAACCTAGGCATCCCACATCTTGGAAATATATCTTAATGAAGGGTGAGGCCATGATTTATTGGACCTATGATGGCTCATACCTGGAAACTTGCCCACCCTTATTATACTCTTTCTTCTCAGTGCCACTTTTTCTAGTTTCCATGGTTAAAACCTTAGCTAAGTGGGAAGGTGTTGAAGCCTCGAAATTCGCTACAACAACATTGAGGGATGACCACCTAGTCCAGACCTTAAAGCAACTCCTTTTCCGTTTGGAATGGTGGTTCTGACTGGCTCAATAGGTCCAGCTACCTTCTCTAAATCTCCAAAATGGCTTACAATATAACTTTCATCCACCAATGGAGAAGAGACATCAGATCAACCCTCTTGTTGATCAGGCAAGAAAGTGATCCTTAAGCTGATCTAGGGCTCAGCCAAGCCACAACTAAAGTTTGCCTCTTTGGGAAGAGGACTTACAAGAATGTAAAATTAAATCTAAATGCAAACTTATTCTATAATGCAATCAAAAGGAACTAAATCCTAATCATATCTCAATTAAGTAGATATAGATCTAACCCAACTGAGAGCAAGATATTTAAATGATTGGGATTTAAATATGTCTGGCTTATAATGAATATCAAGCTAACGAAGTAGTTCAATTAACTGACATTATGAATACCAAAACACATTCTATTTAGAGACCTCTTAACTGAAATAATCAACCAACAACATTTAGGAAGTAGTTCACAAAACGGTATCGATTGTCAAATCAATAATTAGAATAATTAAACAATAATATGAGGAAGTAGTTCACACCATATCACTATTTGTTAAACCAGTATTAAAGGACATATTTCTAAGTAAATAGTTACTCATAAATCAAAATTCAACCCATAAGAAAAAAGATAAATAATAACATATGATTGTGTTGTATTGTTCAACAACCCCCCCCCCCCCCACCCCATTTATTGATTTAATAGTTAATATTGTATTAATAAATGGGGACCCTTTTAAAAAAATTTCCAAAAAAACTTAGTGAATAAGAGCTTGCCTTTTGTAAGCATTCGAAATAAAACTTTGGATAAACTAAGATATCAAACCAAGTCATTTCGTGATAACACATTCCCGCTTTATCACAAATCGCAGGATCTGATAATAACAAGGGTTAGTCATGAGGCAGAATCCACGAGATGTGATAAGCAAAATCCCCGTAAAAGACCCAGAGATAGCATTTAGCTTCTATAATACTTAAGGCTTAAACTATTCTTCAAAGTCTTTATCGCAATCGCATCACGGTTTTTAAAAGAGCACAAACATACAAACCACAAGAAAATGCGAAATGCGATGTAATTCGGACCCGACAGAATATTAAAACTATTATAAAACTACATTCAGGTCCAACATATCGTAAATATATATTTAAGGAAACGCGCTCAAAAAGGCAAAAGGAATGCCGCTCATTGCAAATCGCAAAACATTAAATCGAATTTGAATTTCTATATTCATAATATCCGATATTTCAATTTATGTGATCTTTGTGATTTGCGAGATTTCGATTCATCGCAATCGCAAGAATTGGTATCACACATAATTCAAACCAATCAGAAATATTAGTTTGAAACATGTGATGCGTATTTTGACAAGACATAAAGAAAATATTGTGTAAGCCTTAATGCATAGTTAATGAGGTTTAAAGGCATTTATTCGTTTAACGAATTGAGATGATAGATATATTTCTTATTCGTGTTTGAAATAAAAGCTCCATCCTTACGTTCTTTCATAATTTACTATGTTAATCGTGTTTTCGCTTACATTTACCGCTCTACATTTTTATCCTATTTTCTCCATTTGCCTGAATTTCAGGAAGTTTTCGAAGAACACAACACTCACAGAAATGGTTAAGAAAGGAAAAAAGACCGCAGAGGCTACTGTGCCTGAGCAGTCAAACATGCAACCACTATTCTCTGATACCACTTGTAACAAAGATGGTAGGACTACATCTTGGGAGGTGATGTACAATTTACTAGAGGGAGAAAACCCAAGGCCCCTGGAAACTAAGGCAACAGCAGATGCCACGGCTTCATCCGATGCTTCTTACTTCGAAGCAGCATGCTCTTTCCTACACAGGATTGCTGCAAGACCGAAAATCTTACCATACACAGATATGGTAAGATGGATTATTGATGAAGTGGATGTTTCGGATAGAACGTTCAGAAACTCCAGGCAAGACATTATGGGATCATTCAAATCAGACAATTTGAGCCAAATGTACCATCTGTCGCAGCCACAGAAGATCTATGACAAAGCTTTTATCGAGCATTTTTCCAAAGAGAATGAAGATCCAATGGATGTTATGCAGAATTGGAGGTTTGGCTCCAACAAGTTTAGACGAGAGAAAATTGGTATGTACCCCATTGCACCTCTGTCAACCCCACACAATTTTGCAGCTGCAATGTTGTGTAGGCTATTCGAAAAAGATGATACCACCAAGTTTTCCATTGAATGGGTTCCCTTGATTGATGCAATTGTAAATGCTACCATTTTGAACTGGAGTACTATTTTGTCGGATAATTTAGCCATGGCCATTAGAGAATACAGGTGTAATAGAATTGTCTCCACTCGGGTTATCCCTCCCTTTTACATGAGTGATTATGTCATGGATGCTATATGTTTTTGCTCACATTTTCCAAACATGGGCTAGAAATGGACTTTAAAACATCCTACACCCATCCATGTTTATCATAAAATACTGTGGGAATCACAGTTTGGCTCCCAATTTTATAAGATTTGTCATGGCTTCATGTTGCCCATTTATCAAACCATTTTTCATAAGAAAGACCCCAGGCTTTCAGAGGAAGAAAATATAGACATATTTTCGGTGGCAAGATGGTTTGGTGAGGAATTGTTCACTTATATCAGAGTTTTTAGGAGTATTACAACTCCCCATGTTCTCCCATATTATGTTCCGGATAAACTACTAGCACAAGAGATTGCTTATCAGACAGTGGGTGATGGAATAACCAAAACCCTTAAAGAGTAGAAGAAATCCATCTAACTAACCTTCCCATTATAAAGTGGCACTTTCACATTGCATGATCTTGGCCATGCATCTAAAGAAATACATAACATCACGACTCTAAACCTAGCTACCATGCCAAGTAGACAGTATGACCCCAACAAGATTGCTAAGAATTTCACTGCCATGGTCAAAATCAAGCAATTCAGTCATGAGGATGATGAGTTTGATGATTTCTTTGAGCAAGTTGAGACATTTTCACAAGTTTTTCATTTAGCTTCACTAAAGCTAGACCTAGAGGACCTCAGAGAATTCCACATATATAGAAAAAAAAGGCTCGAACAAGTCCCGTTGTACCTGTTGCAAATTGAAGAAGTAAGAGAATCTACTCCCAGCGTAAGCCTCGAGGAGAGTTCCAAGCACAACTCTGATGAGGGATTACAAGAAAAGTCAACTCAAGGTTCAGAAGACTCTGAACATGAATCTGAGAATAAAGAAGGAAGCCCCGAGGCAGACCCTGAATAGGATATAGAAGAAAATCTTGAAGAAACGACCGAGAAGGTCTCAACTGAACAAGACATGGAGATTGGTTCCTCGCAGGTTGAAACAGAAAAGACCCCAGTCATCAATCTAGAATAGGAGTGGGAGAAATTTAATAAAAATCTCCAAATAGAGATTGGTCTTGAAGGAACATCTGGATTCTAGACTCCACAACACACTCAACAGGTTGTAAATCCAGAAGCGACAATACAAGAAATTGTAACTACTCAAGATATTGAAGTCATCTCAGCACACCCAACTTCTGAAATTGTTTTGAAGGTTGAAGAAATACTGCCATTGGACATATTCTACAGTCCTACACATAAGGCTGTAGTAAAAAGGCAAAGAAAGAAAAGAAAATTGGATGTATCGGTAGCAGCAACTCTTGGAAGTGAACCAATGGAGATAGTGTGGAGAGACACCCCCATTGATCCATTAGACAACCTTAAAAAGCTATTGCAATTTGCAGGGGCTTATGAAACAACAATTTATAAGGCAGCAGAAGTTCAACTGTTACTGAAAGAAAAAGAAGAAAAATTTCAATTGCTTGAACAACAACTTGAGCAAGAAAGATAAAGCACCAATAGGTAAGTGAAAATACAACTGGCAATGAAGAACACACAGACATCAGTATAGCATCAGACGGACATGGCAGTGAAGAACACACAGATTCACCAAATGCAATCTATATTGGATAAATTCAAAGACAGACCTCAAATATATGAATTTATCAAAGAGGCACTTGAATTAAATTCTTTTTCGGTACAGCAACAGGAAATATTTTGTCACGGAATTTCATTGATCAAACCTTATTCTGAATAAAGTGACAAATTAAACAATCAAGTGATTGATTAAAGATTAGAATATGAAGAGCCAAACAAAAGGATAACAAAATTCAGTTCTTGGCACGAATCTGAAGAAGGCAAGAAGGCCGATCTACCAAAGATCGAGGAGTCCCACAAAAATATCTTATTTATAGATTGGAATGTACAGTTAAAACAAACAGAGAGGGCAGCAGTAAGAGCAGCCAGTACAACAAACAACATCATTGAGGTTGTCAATGAAAACCTCCACACTGCCAATCTTATCAGAGAATGCAGGCCAGAAGCTCTCCCAGACATTAAACAGTTGGAAGAACAGTGGAAAGAAACTGCCCAAACAAATGTAGAAGAAATCAAGCAACTACCTAAGCTTAATTAGGAAACCTACTGGAAGTTTCTGGTAAAACCACACAGTCATTGGATGACTCTACGTTGTTTAACTAATTCTGCTCAAAATATGGTGCCACCTCTCACTGATGTTGTATTCACGAGGCAATTGAGATCTAGAATTGGCCAACCTCCCTAGGTTAAGCCAATGATAGACATCTGCGAGCTCAAGGACCGAATGGCTGAATAGGACCATTCAATTTGGAGAAGCTTGTCATCATTTATTTTTATTTTAGTTTTTATTTCACTTATTTTGAGGAAGGTTGTTTGAAACCTCCTCAGCTTTTTATGTAATAATATATTTTTGAAACATATGTGTATTATTTAAACCCCTCTCATGCATTTAGAGAGGGGTCCATGATTTTATCAAAAACACTTTGCAAGAGATTGCACTTCTGTACTTTTGTGAATGTTTTGATGAGATAATTGGAACATGATCTAATTTTCTTGGATATTGAAGCATACTCTACTGAACTTGCATTTCTGTACTCTTAGGGTATATTTGATTGAAAGGAAGTGGATCAATATTGCTGATCTCATGAGTAGGACCTTTCATATTTTGTACTTTTATCTTATGATCGTGTTTCGTTTATGAATTAGAAGTACTCTTTCTTATATTGTGTTATGTAGGAAATCTGAGTTATAGTTTAAACATCAAAGCACTTTTGTATAAATGTTTCAGCTGTAATTTCTTATTGAATACATGATCAATTGATATATGTGATATGTTTTCCATAATTATTTTATCTAACTATTTAGTCAAAATAATTATCTTTAAACGATTTCTTGTCTTATAACAATTGGATGATCTTTATTACCTTTTGCTTTAAGACATCCTTGTAGATCGCATGATTTGAGTAACTCACCAGTATTTAGTAAGATAATGTTAGAATAGATAGATGCATGTGTTTTCTACTTAAATAGATCATTTTTATTAGATCATTTTCCATTATATCTTATATCACCCCAACATCATTATCATATCAATTCTTGTTGGGAAACTAGTCCCATTATCCCTAGTCGGAGCCACCACACCAAACGGAAAAGGAGTTGCTTTCAAGGTCCGGACCGGGTGGTTATCCCCCATGTTGTCGCAACGAATTTCAAGGCTTCAACATTTTGGCGCTAGAAGGAGGGTCAGGGCTATGAATGGAAAGAAAATCTAAATCAGAAAGCCATTCTAAGAGTAAAACTCCCTCACCATCACCTCCAACTTCCTGGTCACATTCTAGATCTCCAAATCCTAAACGTGAAGTTGTGAAAAAATATTTACAATCCACTAGTGTTTCCCCAAAGAAATCAGATCAACCTTCCTCTGCAGAAACTCCCGAAGTACAATCTTTAATTCATAAATTACAAGGGATTTCTCTATCTCAAGAAGAATCTGAATTATCTCAAGCCAGCATTTCTTCACATTTTCCTTCCTCTCGAACATTAAACAGATCACAGTGTGAAAAAAATGGAATAACTCCATTTGAATTTCCTCTACCTCACCTCAAAGGAAAACTGAGAAATATGAGTCTGAAACTCATAGTGAAGTTCTTTCACCATCACCACAAACTCCCTCATTTATTCCATCATCTTCATCACAAACTCAATCATCCACCTCACCATCTTAGATAGTGATTTGCACTGGTACAGGAGCACAATCTTCCTCTACCCAATCACCTTCAACTACTGGTGCGTCTTCTTCCACACAGATACCCATAATGGCTCAAAGACCATGGAAAAATATAGGAGCCGTTCAAATGGCAAGACCATTACATCCATTACCTGCCCATCCAGAAAAATGGTTGCCAAAATTCAATCCCGATGATGGTCTTCCTGTCGAAGAACATATAAACAACTTCATGTTGTCTATAAATCTAAATGGAGTTGTAGAAGAAGATGTTGTTGTACAATTATTCCCTTATACTTTACAAGGATCAGTAGGATCCTGGTACTTTTCATTACCATCTGGTTCCATTGATAATTGGAACATGTTCCAGGAACAATTCCTAACCAAGTTTGGAGATGACCGCTCAACGACTACTCTTCTTAATGATCTCTCCAACTTGAAAGTTGAATCTAGAGAGCTAGTTAAGGATTTCAATTCACGTTTTAACAAATTATTAAATAAAATCCCAGTGGCATCCAGACCAAGTGTTGAAGTTCAAAATGAATGGTACATTTATGCTCTTCCCTCAAATGCAACTATTTTTGTTGATAGAGTTGTCAAGCCAACCTTGGCTGAAAACATGAAAGAAGCTATAGCTGTAGAGAAACGAATTTTATCTTTAGAAAATAAAAATGCATTAAAAGAAAGAAAATCCAGAAAGGTCACCTTCGAAGATGAATCCAAGAAGAAAACACCTAAAGATCCTTTAGATCTTGAAGGTCTGCAAAAAGTATTTAAAACCACATCCAATGAAATGGTTGACATAAAAAAGCAAGTAGCTTAAACTTCTTGTAGAAAACCCTTTAGACCTTTTAAAAGAAGTCTTGTGTCTGATCCTAAACCTCCAAATACAATATCAAATGCTGAATCAGATTTGGATGAAGAAAAAGTATCAACAGCTGAAGAACAAACTGATGATAAAGAGCTAGTTGAAGTACATGTAATGTGGGATTCCCATACTCCTCCTTCTATTTTGACTTTTGAAATCTTTAATAATAATTTGCACAATTGTTTAGTTGATTTTGGGGCTTCATCCAACATTATCCCAAAAATGGTTTGTACAAAAATTGAATGTTTTACCTCAGAAATATGTTGTTCACATTGTACAGTTAGATCAAACACAAGTCGAAGTCATAGGAGAAATCAATGTGGTTGCCATCATACCCTCATCAAATTCGAGAATATGTCAAGTAAATGACGTTCTAGTAGTTGATATTCCTGAATTTTATGGCTTGATCCTCAACAGAGATTGGTTCGAAAAGCTTCATGGCTATTTCGCAACGGACTGGTCTCATATGTGGCTTCCTTACAATGGTAAGCCAAATCAAATAAGGGTCGATCGTGAGAATCATTAAAGTATATTGTGACTGAATTGGAAGGAGAAAATGAGCGCGTTGCATACAATAATAATATCATTGGAAATTATTCAAGTGAATCATTTTTGGGCAATTTTAATGCACACACTTCACCTTTTCTGGAAAATTTTGTTACCTCACAGATCGAAAATTATTTGCAAACAGATTCTTCTAAATGTATCAATTTTGTAGATAAAATTATAGTTAATTCTTTATTTTGGAAAATGTTTTTCGATGGATCTAAATCTAATAATGGAGCACGGGCAGGTTGCATATTAGTTAGCCCTGAAGGAGAGAAACTATGTTGGCATGCAGACTTGAATTTGAATACATGAATAACATTGTTGAGAATGAGGCATTAGTTCAAGGATTGTACAAAGCCATAGGCCTTGATATCAAATACCTTAAAGTCTTTGGAGATTCTGAAATCATAATCAAATAGGTAAGGAATACTATTGATTGTCTTTTTGGACATTTAAAGCATTATCAATCATTAGTCCAGGACCTCACCTCACATTTCTTAGCATTTAATATTTCTCCAATTCCAAGACTTCAGAACACAAGTGTTGATCTTTTGGCTAACATTGCATCCAAACTCATACCACCAGGCATTATAGTCCTGACCAATTTTCTATAGAATTAATTTTTAGACCTTCTATTCTCGATAATATCACCAATTAGCGAGTTTTTAATGATGATCCGAATATCGTAAACTTTCTAACATCCAAAGGCTCATATGATGACCAGATAATAGATGAAGACCAACATGATAGCCAACTCAAACAAAATACAAGTGAAAATCCCATACCCAAATCTGTAGTTAAGCTGGAAGATCTGTATGATCTTAAAGACAGATTCAAGAAACCAACTAACTCAAAGCTTCAAAGTTCAACATTGAGGTTTGAATTAGTAAATCTTGGAACTGATCTTAAACCACAAAATATTAATCTAGGTCTTGGTCTTGCACCCAACGAAAGATTAGCCTTCATTCATTTGTTGAGAAGATATAAAAATGTTTTTTCTTGGAATTATGATGATCTTAAAACATATGATACTTCTATTATACAACATACCATTCCTATGATATCCGACGAAAAGCATGTACAGCAGAAGTTGAGAAAGATTCATCCAAATTTGGAAAATCAAATCAAATCTGAATTAAATAAACTTCTTAAAGCCAAAATAATTTTTCATGTCAGACATTCAAGGGGGTTTTCTAGCCTAGTACCTATCAGAAAAAAGAATGGTGATATTCAAATTTGTATAGACTTTCGCAATCTCAACAAAGCTTGTCAGAAGGACAACTTTCCACTGCCTCCTATGGAACAGATACTGGCTCAAAATTAATGTCTTTTCTGGATGGATTTTCAGGTTACAATCAAATTCTCGTACATCCAGATGATTGACTAAAGACCACATTCAGAACCAAATGGGGAACATACACTTATCAAAAGATGCCATTTGGATTAATCAATGCTGGCGCGACATTTCAGAGAGCCATGGATATAGATTTCAAAGGTTTGGTGAATAAAATTGTGGTCATTTATTTAGATGATATAAATGTATATTCAAAGAAGCGCAATAATCATTTAAAGGACTTAAGACAGATCTTTGAACGTTGTAAAAGGTACAAAATTTCTCTAAACCCAAAGAAATCTTACTTTGCTTTAAGTGAAGGTAAACTTCTTGGATTTATTGTATCTAAAGATGGAATTCACATAGATCCTGATAGGATAAAAGAAATTTATGAAATCTCTTTGCCTCACAACAAAAAATCCATGCAATCCTTCCTAGGTCAGATAAATTTTGTTAAAATATTTGTCCCTGACTTTTCACGAATTGTTTTACCCTTGCAATCCATGATCAAGAAAAATTATGTTTTTAAATGGGGACATATTGAGCAAGAAGATTTTAATCTTATCAAACATGCAATTATAAATGCTCCCTCTTTAGCAATTCTGAATTTATCTAATCATTTTATTTTATATACGTTTGCCTCTGAAACATTATATGCAGCTATTTTGACACAAGTCAATGATGAGAAAATTGAAGCACCAATTTCTTTCTTTAGCTCCAATTTGCAAGGCGTTGAGTTAATTACTTAGATGTTGAAAAGCAGGCTTCCACTATTTTCAAATCAATAAAACATTTCATACCTTTTCTTCTTAAAACACACACTAAAGTAATAGTTCCAGTCTCATCTGTGAGAAATTTACTAGTGCAAAGAGAATTAGGAGAGAAAAGAGCAAATTGGGTGACAACACTGCAAGAATATGACATTGAAATTAGACCAACTAAAAGTGTTATAGGTCATGGTTTTTGCAGAATGTTAGCTGGAGCATCCAACTTACCAACATCAAAAGATTCAGGTGATGATATACAAATATCTAAGGTAAGCCTCAACAATATTGAATCTCAATATGCTGATATGATTCATATTTTATTTGAAAAATGGATATGCCCATATGCAGCTCAGTTACAAAAGAAAAAAGGCTTTGAGATTAAAATCAAAGCAATACGAAATCGTCAATGATTTTTTGTTTAGAAAGAATTATGATTGTGTTTTACTAAGGTGCCTTGCAAAATCTGAGGTAGAAAAGGTTCTGCAGGAACTCTATTATGGACTAGCTAGTGGACATTTTGGAGGAGACATAACAACACATAAAATCCTACATGTTGGCTATTATTGGCCAACGTTGTTCAAATATGCACTCGAATATGTAAGGAAGTGCAAAACATGTCAAACTGCTACTGGAAGACAAAGGAAACCCGCATTGTCATTACAACCGGTCAACATTGAACAGCCATTTCAACAATGGGATTGGACATAATAGGTGAGATCATTCCTCACTCTTTAAAGAAACATAGATACATCCTTATAGCTACTGATTACTTTACTAAATGGGTGGAAGCAATTCCACTAAAGGTAGCCAATTTTGAGAACATTATCGAATTTATTGATCAATTTATTATTACCAGATTTGGCCTACCAACTACCCTGATGTTTGACAATGCATCTTATTTCACAAGCAACACTATGACAGAATTTGCTCTCAAAAGAGGTTTTAAACTTAAATATTTTGCTAACTATTATCCTTAGGGAAATGGTTTAGCTGAATCAACCAATAAAAACCTCATAAGGATCATTAAACGAACTATTGATTAGAGTCAAAGAAACTGGCATAAATCTCTAACATTTGCTCTATGGGTAGATCGGATAACACAGAAGGCCTCAATAGGCACTTCTCCATTTAATCTGGTCTATGGGAAAGAAGTTGTCCTTCCTACAAATGTAGTTATTCCCTCTCTAGCCCTAGTTCAATTTATTGAAGAAACTCCTTCCTCTTCTTTGCAATTAAGGCAATCACAAATCCTCAAACTCGAAGAAGAAAGAGAGAAAGCCAAAATCATACATGCCCATCATCAACAATTAGTTAAATATTCCTTTGATGCAAATTCTGTAAGTCCTAAATCTTTTCAAATGGAGACCTTATATTGAAGTGGGATAAAGCACACGAGGAAAAAGGTAATCATACCAAATTCCAAAGAATGTGGCTTGGACCATTTCATATTGTAGAACAAATCAGCCCATTAACATTTCTATTGCAAGATTTATGAGGCAAGAGAGATTCTCTACCTGTGAATGGGCAGATTTTGAAGAAATATTTTTCATAGAAGATAACCTCTTCTATCCCTTGTACACTATCGCCTTTACTTTTCCTAGGAAAATAAAAGTTAAATAGTATTTACTTTTGGCCTTACAATAAAAAAATCTCTTCAAATATTTTGATTTTTCGCTTGTATAAGTAGAGATTGTTAAGGAAATAATTATAACATTTGAAAATAAACTAGGTTCTATCTCTCTGAAATCTGCTTGTTTCCACCAAAATTATTTATTCTTTGTGAAACCCCAACTTTATAAAGATACTTTTGTTCTATTATCAGTCAAGAAAAGTATCTCTAACAAAGTAAAGACTCTCTGTAGATAAGCACCTTTAACTCTATAATTGTCATCTAGAAACTCTTAAGGAGTCAATGATTCTCCCCATCCAATAAACTTTTCTCTTTTTAGAGTGTAATTCTAAAATATATTAAAACTTAAAAGATAAGAGGTCTCATTAAGAGCTGGCTTACCATGTTCATAGGGAAATAATAGACTGACATTACCAATACTGCATATCAAAACAGCGTAATGGCTCGAGATTATTTCAATCAAAAGACAAGGGGTTTCATCACGAGCCATCTTGTTCAGTTGAATTATAACCAGTGAATGGAATTTTCACTATTTGGCCACCAAACCAAGACAATGAATTTTAAGTAATAAAAAAGAAAAAATTTCTAGAAAAAATAAATTGTTTAAAAAAAGAAAAAAGAAGAGAATAAGTATGTGATTCTGAATTTATCTCTAAAAATTGCACTTTTATCTGGATGGGATACTGAATCATTGATGGTTAAAAGGTAACCCTATCTAGGATATGGACGCTTACTGGCAGCAGAGGCTTTACCTGTGACAAATGAGTACATCTAAAAGCTGATATGCGAGAGCCCCCTACTTTATCTTTAAACTAAGTAAAGACTGATATAGACAAAGGAATTTTCATTTTGAAGAGGATATCAAATGAATTGTAATTAGGTGAGTTTGTTTTCTTATTCAGAGAAATGTTACTTATCTTAAATTTCATGCCATTCCTATTTCCTGAACTATCTTTATTTTGAAAGTATTAGAAATTTCAAAAAAATATCAGAGATAACTGGTTCTTCCAGTGAATTGCCAATTGTTGTATTATTCAACAACCCCCACTATTTATTGATTTAATAGTTAATATTGTATTAATAAATGGGGACCCTTTTAAAAAATTCTCCAAAAAAACTTAGCGAATAAGAGCTTGCCTTTTGTAAGCATTCAGAATAAAACTTTGGATAAACTAAGATATCAAACCAAGTCATTCCATGATAACGCATTCCCACTTTATCACAAATCGTAGGATCTGATAATAACAAGGGTTAGTCATGAGGCAGAATCCACGAGATATGATAAGCAAAATCCCCGTAAAAGATCCAGAGATAACATTTAGCTTCTATAATACTTAAGGCTTAAACTATTCTTCAAAGTTTTTATCGCAATCGCATCACAGTTTTTAAAAGAGCACAAAAATACAAACCACAAGAAAATGCGAAATGCGATGTAATTCGGACCTAACAAAATATTAAAACTATTATAAAACTACATTCGGGTCCAACATATCGTGAATATCTATTTAAGGAAATGCGCTCAAAAAGGCAAAAGGAATGTCGCTCATCGCAAATCGCAAAACATTAAAGCGACTTTCAATTTCTCTATTCGTAATATCCGATATTGCGATTTTCAATCTTCCCGACTTGCATGCGATCTTTGCGATTTGCGAATTATGAGATTCTATTCATCGCAATCGCAAGAATCGGTATCATGCATAATCACAATTTTTGGATCACATTTTTTTATATCAAGATTTTGGAAGGGAAGGTGAAGTCAGCCACGTTAATTAACCATCCTACAAATTGGACTTCAATCATTTTGCAATTTTGTGAATCTAGTCTTGGAAAATTGTTTTAAAATAATAAATTGGAGTAAATTACCAAGATTCAGAAAATCATTTTCATCTATTGTATGATTTAGCTGGGTCATTTTGTAGGACCGTTAGTGAAAAATGAAAGAATATTAGTAAAAACTAAATAAGGGTCAATATTTACAATGAATAACTATTGAACTTAATTAGCTGCGAAAAATAGAGATTTTATAAATTTATTTATATTTTAGTCCAAGGGAGAAAATGATCAAACTTCAAAGGAGTGTCATTTAAAAACCGGTTGACCAAATGAGTTGAAACAAGTATCAATGGAAAGCTTGTGAAAAGTCGGATTCGATGAAACAATCAAAACATATATCCAACGAAAATGAAAAATGATGAAATTGTAAGACAATTAACTTAAATGAAAATCATAAAAGATGCTTAGCCAAAAATTAATGGAAAAGGTCCCTATTATTTGAAATAATTGGGGGTGTTGGGTTTTCCCTACAACAATGGCGACACACTAGGAAGAACCAGTTATCTCTGGTTAAAGATAATGAACTTTAATTTATCCAAAGGTTAAAAATAATGGAGTTTACGAAATCGTCTAACATTAAAATATTTCCATAGGTCCCACATAAAATAGATTAAGCAATATGAGTTTGTAAATATAAGTACTCAAAGAAGACTAGAGTAAAAGTCATGAATCCAAATTTGAGAAAAATTGTTTTAAAACTACCTCATATAATAATAGAAGAAGGTAGAGATAGGAGTTTTTGATAAAGCATATATCCATTTTATGATTGTCTCTGACATTGCTTCACTGCCAGCGAGCCTGAACAGTACCCTGACGAAGTTTTATTTTATGCCATACAAGCCTAGTCCCGCTGCCAGCGAGCGTCCATAGCCCCAACGCGTTTACTTGTATTTCCCATGCATTTGCAAGGTTGTAATTTATGATGTATTTGAGTGAAAGAGGTGAGATGGTAATAGAGATTTATGTTTAATGGACATAATACTTTCATAATGTTTGCTCCAAATTCTTTCCCTGCAGCTATCAATCAGAGGCTTTTATGTGGAGGGGTGGGAAGGACTCATTGTGTTAAACTCAAATCAATTTTTTCTTTGAAAAATTAAACTCAATCATCTAGAAAGGATATGTGTTCCTCCATGAAAAAGATTTAAAGCAAGAGGAATTATGGTTCCATAAGGATATGCCTTTAATGATAAATGAAATTCATTGATATAGGCAGAATTAAGATTTCCCCTATATGTCAACCGTTGTTGAACAAGAAATGTCTCTTCACATATATCGTGGCAAAGTCACCAAAATCAAAACAAAACTAAAAAGAAAAGAAAAAGAATTCATAAGATAAAGTAAGAAAAGAAATCAACAATCAAAAATAAAAATGAAGACTGTGAAAGAGAAAATCTAAATTTTTAAAAGATAAACTCCAACAAGATAGTTTATACCAATGTCTCAATGAGATGAAGTAAAAGAAAATAATCATGTGAATGTTCCTTCTTTTGTTGAGATTTAGATAAATTTGATCTTGCAGAGTTATAAGCGTTTTGGCTTCTGATAGCAGTGATGATAAAATTCAGCGACAACGAAAAAATTTATGTCTGGTGTCAATTGTTTTGTTTCAAAGCATCATCTTAACCATTTTCTAACAAAAGAAATGCTTAAAGAAACAAACTAAAGGTTCAGAAACTCCCTAGTGTAGTTGATTCAATGAAGATCATTACTAAACAAAGGAGAGAGAATTCCAAATCTGATTTGGTGGAAGCGCGAGAAGTTTTATGAGGAGCTCCAAAACTGAGTCTTATATCATCAAAAATTTTAAAAACAAAACTGAAACCAAGAGTAAATAAATGAAAGTGGGCACATGGAACTTACCATTTGGAGAAGTACCGTTTTCTCCAACAAAAGATAACTTCTTCCTTTAATTAGAATTAAAAGGATGAAGAAGTTGAATTGACTAAAATCTTATTGACCCACAATCATCTCTAACTAAATCGAAACTAAAACAAGCAACAAACTAGAAGAAAACAATGTTTCATGTTCCAGGAATCTGAAGTGAACTGAATTCATCAAAGATGAGAATGAAAGGAAGCCTTTTAATGAATTGCAGCGATGAATGTTCTCATAATATTATAAGTTTCATATCAACTCCATGATTTTCATAAATTGTTCAGAACTAAGACCAAATTGAAAATAATGAAATACAGAAGTATGGATGGAGACATCTTGCATTTCGCATATTAAATATAGTGTGATATATTAAAACCCAAATATAAGAAAAATCGAAAATGGTTTAACCATGTTGCAATTTTTTTATCAGTTGCTTCATTATCATAGTGGTTGCCCAAGAGTGCCATAAAATCTTTTATACAACACAACGTCTTATCGAATTTTTCACATTGCAAGTTTTTCTACCATACATAACTTCAAACTGCGAGATTCACCTTTGCCGATATGCGATTGAATGTTATATAATAGTTAAAAGTCATTGGAAGAGAGGCATATATTGGAGTTTATCACATTGGAGGATGTCAAGACAATATGTGATTTGAGTTTCGTGATGCGATATAAGTGTTGCAATGGAAAGGTTGTGATATGAGCATATGCAATGAGAAATTGCGATTGAGCGATTGCTATATCGAAGAATAGTCATATCGATGATCAGAATTGTTAACAAAATGAAATGCCGATATGATTCTTGCGATAATAGGATTGTGATAGACGATGTGGCTCACTGGTGGGACCAGCTTTGATTTTTATAATAAATTGGAAATCAGAAGATTTTGAATACAGGATGTAATATCATTCATACGCCAATATGTGATATAGAATGGACATGATAGTTTTATTAAATAGATTCAATCTCTTATCGGATCCGGGATATCAGAAGTTTTAAATGTATGTCCCAATCGAAATTGCGATTTTATGAGCGGATGCGATATCTTTTAAAATTGAATTTAAATGCCATATCAGGTCCAAGACATCAGAACTTTTAAATGCATGTCCCAATCGAAATTGTGACTTTATGAGCAAATGCGATATCTTTTAAAACTGAATTTAAATGTTATATCGGGTCCAAGACATCAAAACTTTTAAAACATGCGCTTCAACTAAAATTGTGATTTATAAACGGATGCGATATCTTTCAGAACTAGAATTAAATGTGGTATCGGGTCCGGAATTGGGTGGATATCACAATACTTCAATTGATGCTTTATATGAAATGTCCCGACATTAGGATGCTCTGATAATGATATATGACAATACAACGAGATTGGGACATTTTAAAGTATCCAAAATAGAAGTGCCCAACTCAATTTTTCCTTTCTATAAAAACTCCATTCAATAATTTGATTAACCATCGGATTATTCGATCAGAGGAAGATGTTATCGCGACTTTCTCATGAGGAGAGTTGCGATATTATAATGATCCAACATGAATTTCCTGATAATGTTTTTAAAAGTCTAAATAGAATTTTAATGAAATATATAAGAAAAATTAATGAATCCTCAAATTCTGACAAAACAACTAATACTTCCCTGAGCATGTTGTATATTTAAAATAGTTGCTTGCTTGTTTCAAGTCTCCAAAATCAAAGAAATGAAGACCTGCAAAAATAAACAGAACATAAATAGGAAATAAATCATGAAAAAGAAAATCAAACAATAGATGAAGATGAACCTTTAAAATGCATACCTGGAAGAATCTTGATTGTAAGTTTACCTCATGAATCTTCAATTTCTCCCATGTATCTTTCAAAATTCCCATATGTTCAAGATCATCTATTTATTTAATCTAAAATGCTAAGTAATGAATTTTCATATTACATCCACCTCCAATTTACATTAAATGAGAAGAGCGTTGGCAATGAGCTTTTCAGAAATACTCATGAATCAAGGATTGTCAAGTCATGAAAATTCTTTGGATTTCTTCATGTATGATCATCATAATGAATTTTTTGCAAAATAAGACAATCAAGTGTTTTTCACAAATGTGTATGATATAAGAGCTTCTAAAATATTCTAAGCTGATTTTTTGAAAATGAAAGGGAATGCCCGAAAATGGGATTCATTACTTGATTTATTGAAAATATGAAATAATGAAATAAGTGTAAAATAGAAAACAAATCTAATCTAAATTAATCTATTCCTAATTCTAACTTAATTAAGGAAACATGACTAGGTATAGTCATACTTCCAATGTAACCACTCTCTCATTTTAATTCCTGCATGTATGTACAGATCAATCATTAGTAACAAAAATACAAATAAAATTAAACTAAGG
This sequence comes from Pinus tabuliformis, assembly GCA_031772625.1. Lineage (NCBI taxonomy): Eukaryota > Viridiplantae > Streptophyta > Pinopsida > Pinales > Pinaceae > Pinus > Pinus tabuliformis. The sequence continues at coordinate 1,062,591,967 of CM062815.1, forward strand.
AAAATAAATTTGAAAGCAGAATGTACAGTTATTGCTAATATATTATTTGTAATTACCTTATCTTGAAATGTCCTTTCCAGTTGAATTTCAATTGAATCATAGAAATCTGGATGAATTTATATTGTTTGAGAGATGTTCAAAAGAGAAGATGACAAGCCAGATCATGAGAATGAGCTTTTAGATACAATGGTCTACATAAATTTGTTAGTGTTATGTACAAGTGTTAAACTATTAACAATCTTTCGTGAAGGAAAACTTTCCAAATATTTTTCAAAGGGGTCTATGAAAAATGGATGAAAATCTGTTAGATACAGTGGAAGATTATTAATTAAATTATATTGTTGGTCATATTGTGAAAATACTCTCTTGTTGACATTGCCTTTGAGAAGGTAGAAGTAATCGATAAGAAATGAACATCAGTTGAAATTGGAAGAGAAATAGCTCTTGATGTTCACGATTAGAATCTGAAACTTCATTTTCCCATTCAGACAACACATCAATTGAGTGTTCAATACTGAGCTGCTCAATATGCCAGCACAAATTATCTAAAAATCGAAAATTAAAAACAGAAAACAAATCTAAATTTAAACAAAATAAGTGAAAGAAAAATAATAAAATCAAATCATAGTTTACACTAGTGTTACAATTATTGTAACAACACAATTGGGATTGATTTAAAACAATTTTCTTTTCACAAGACTTGGTCAGAATAATAGAATTCAAATTATTTCTAATACCAACTTGTGAATTAGAAAGAGAATCATGACTATGAATGGGAATGAGATCTTGATTGCCATATAAATCATAGATTGGAATGTTTTCTCGAATGCTGAAATCATGAGTATGATTAATTATTTGAAAATGAGAACTTTTTGAAAAGAATTCTGAATTAGAGTGTTCTTCATTTTCACATGATGAGGATTAAATTGTGAAGAATACAAATCAATATCCTCAATGTCAAAGTAACTATCATAAATGACCTCACGACATTCATTAGAATTCCCTTTGATATCATCCAATGTATCAAACAAGAAGGAATATAAAGCACATGTTCATTAATGCCAGAATAATGATCAATAATTAATTCTCTATCTTGATAAAAACTAATTGACAATTCATTAAGATTAGCCTCTCTGTTTTCTAAAATATCATTAATGTTAAGAGGGGATAAATTGTTATCAACGAAAAAATCAGGATAAAGGGAAAAATGAGAATAAAAAACAATGGATATATAAGTATCTCTATTTGATATCTCTTGTACATTCTGCTCATTGTAAATTTCATATTTGAGATCATTCATTTATGTACTTGTGCTTTCTTGAAGAATGTTGCTTTGTTGTTCTAAATTTGTCATTTATTCATCATAAAAGAATTCAGAAATTTGTATAGCAGGTTGTGCGTTATTGGAAATTTCAATCGTTGCTTGTACTTGCTGATTTATACTCTGATCTTCTGAACCTCACGTGCACTAATTTTCATCTTTCAAAGCGGTATCTTCTTCAAGATTATTGCTAATATCTTCTTGCATTTGAATAGTAAAATTTTCCAAACTTTGTGATTGAGATTCACTAACATGTGAAGGTGCATCCCGATCACTATCAATACTATAGGAAGTGTGCACTAAATGAAGGAATTGATTGTACATAATAGAGGCCACTTCATCATCATTTGTTTGCATCTTCATATTGGAATTCTCAATTGTGTTAATGTAATTGGAAGGAGTTTGAGCAAAGCTTGAAATAATTTCACATGGATTATGAATGGGAGGAAGAGAGAAAATATGTTCATAGCAATCTAATAATTCCTCTTCCGTAGGTTTTTCTTCAATTTTAAATTTCAAACAATTTAAACGAAACTTGATGGTAAAATCAATCAAAGATTCATTTTCGAATCTTTGTAAATCTTCAAAATCATCACATACCTGTTTGTAGTTATAGCCGTCAAATTTACAAAGGAACATTGTAACAAATTGATCCCAGCTATGAATTGAGGCAACTGGAAGCGATTGACACCAGCTTTTGGCTTTTGCCAAGAATGTAAGAGTAAAAATCCTACATAAAATACCTTCATCAATTCCTTGAAAAATAGAATTTGAAATTTTTTGAATGAATTGTAAAGCATGATTAAATGCAGAAGTATTCCCCTTACCATTAAAATTTACCTGAGACAAGAGTCTTACCACTTTAGGTGGAGTATTGGAAGATGCACGTCCATGGATACTGTTGTACCTTAAGAAACCAATTTCCTGGTTGTGTGGAAATTGTGCTTAAGACATTAATAAATATTGTTTACTGTCACTTATTTGTCACTTAGATATATGTTGTGTCTTTAAATGAAAGACCTGGAGACTTGGTCTTTAACCCTTAGTACATGTATGACCAGAACATCTCAGCATGCCATTTGTTGCTAGATATAAATTATGAATGAAGAAAGCTTGAAGGAAAAGTTAAAGATAATACGTTGATTTTTCACAGAAACTATTATCTGTCACTTAGAAGAATTATGAAAATGAAAACTGAATCATAGACAATATGTTGCTTAACACAGAAACTACTATCTGTGACTCGGGGAGAAGTTAAAGATAATATGTTGGTCTTTCACAGAAACTATTATCTATAACTTAGAAAAGAAGGTGGAAACTTCAAGCATAGGAGCGCTCTTCTAAGGAATTTTAACTTTATCTACATAAGAAAATAAAGACCTGTAGCTTCATTATTATACTTGAAAGAAGAAAACATAACATGACACATGACAGAGAAGGTTACAAAATTATACCCAACAACTCATGGAAACTTCTGATTCTTTCATTAATCAACGATGATATCAGGAATACAGTGGCCTAGTCTCCGGATTCTCCAAAATTCCAACAACCAATCATTTCTCTGTAAATTTTCCTCTTTTTATACATTGTGAAACAGTTGTTGATCTCTGAAACTGTCAAACTACTAAAATTGTTTCTCTAACTATCTGAAGTAAGAATTATTACAAAATATTACACAGAGGGTAAAGACATTTCAAAGATCATAAAATAATAGGAACATAACTGAATTTGGAAGAGGATGATAACTGTTGGCTTGCTCTGTTAATCCGTTGCCGAGTTCCTCTGTAAACGCTTTAATAATAATTAATCTACTTTTACCATAATGAACTGTGTTTGACTTGTATAAACCTGGGCTTACGCATGTATCAGATGCATTTTAATTGGCCAAAACACCAAGAAACCCGACCAATTGCCTTTTCTTCAAATTCGGCTTTAACACTGATTTTTCCGCTTACACAGCGAAATCATCACAAAACATGCCAAGCGGAACTGAAAGGAATTAACTCTGTTTAATAAATCTATCAGATCCGCCTTTTCAACAGCCTTCTGACTTCCCATCGCAAATCGCAATCGGCCCATTTCAAATGATATATCAATAAAAACCTTTACAACCCGCGATAAGACGGATGCGCTGAGTTATAAAATATAGCATATAAACTATCGGGTCTGGAATCCCCATCGCTCATTGCAATCGGCAAAGGAACCAACATACATGCATAAAAGGCTTTGTGGACCCGCCAGAGTTATTAAACACATTATATATATATATATATATATATATATATATATATATATATATATATATATATATATATATATTCGGGTCCGGCCCTTATCGCAGATCACGATCGGCGGGATCACATACATATATAATAAGCTCTCTTTGTTATTTCGGACCCGCTGACATTATAAAACATGGCATATATAATATTGGGTCCGAAACCCAATCGCAAATTGCAATCAGCGCTTGTCAACGGAACCAATCGTCCATAATCATTGCGGACCCACCGAACTTTTAAACGCAACATATATATTTCGGGTCCGATGTTAACACTTTAACACTTGTTTCCTTTGTAAATCCAATATATTTCTTTATTTCTTTCTCATTTCGATATGCACTTATATATATATGAGGTCTAGCTCCATATAACCATTTATATAATGACTTGTTTTGTTTGTATAGCAACTTTGGCTACTCCATGGCCAATTCTTTTACAATTCTTTTAGTGATTCCGCTATGTCACTTCTTCATCTTGCTTTTATCTCTTTTTAAAGATATTTTCAAGTGATTTTTGAATGAAACATGAATATTAAAGGTAACAAAAAATGCATGCTACAACAGATACAACTCCAAATTGGAAGTTTAAGAGGAGCCATCGTGATAAATAAAATGTTAGAATACAAAGACTCCAATAGACAACAAGTTTTAGGCCCTCCTTCTAGTGCCAAAAATGTTGAAGCCTCGAAATTCGCTGCAACAACATTAGGGGATGACCACCCGGTCCGGACCTTAAAGCATCTCCTTTTCCATTTGGAATGGTGGTTCCAACTGGTTCAACTATGTCCAATTACCTTCTCTCAATCTCTAAAATGGCTTACAATATAACTTTCATCCACCAATGGAGAAGAGACATCAGATCAACCCTCTTGATGATCAGGCAAGAAAGTGATCCTTAAACTAATCTGAGGCTCAACGAAGCCATAACTAACGTTTGCCTCTTTGGGAAGAGGACTTATAAGAATGTAAAGTTAAATCCAAATGCAAACTTATTTTATAATGTAAGCAAAATGGAACTAAATCCTAATCCTATCTCAATTAAGCAGATATAGATCTAACCCAACTAAGAGCAAGATATTTAAATGATTGGGATTTAAATATGTCTGGTTTATAACGAATATCAAGATAACGAATTAGTTCAATTAACTGACATTATGAATACCAAAACACATTCTATTTAGAGACCTCTTAACTGAAATAATCAACCAACAACATTTAAGAAGTAGTTCACAAAATGGTATCAATTGTCAAATTAGTAATTCAAATAATTAAACAATAATATGAGGAAGTAGTTCACACCATATCACTATTTGTTAAACCAGTATTAAAAGACATATTTCTAAGTAAATAGTTACTCAGAAAGCAGAATTCAACCCATAAGAGCAGAGATAAATAATAACATGTGATCGAGACAAATTACTCATACTGACAATAGTGCAAAACTATGAATAAAACGATACATTCCTGCCATCATAAAATGAAACTAATATTTAAAACAATAGTATTAGAAATACCAATTTTTTGAATCCATTTCTCTGGCTCTGGTCTTCGACAGTCCTTTACATTGCCTAAATTTCTGTTGTTACAACAAGAGTTGCAGAAGTGCAAACTCTGCCCATCATACATAATTCAGAATGCAAAAGAAAAATCCTCAATAATCCCTAGATCTGAGATTTTATCTCCTCCCACCTACAACTCTAAATTCCTATTACATAAGTACTTTTAGAATTCCACAATTGCAGAGGAGAGAAGCCCTTATTACGTTCTACAATCTGTTATTTATAATATTTACATAGGAATTCAAAATAAGAAAGTTTGTTGAGGAATAAATCTATTCCATCAATTTTCATTGATTTAAAATTCCATTCTTCTATTGTTGGAGCTTTCTCATTGTTTGAGATTCTTTTCTCTTCCTCTCTTCATATATTTTTTCTGCAAAACAAAATTAAAATACAAAAAATAAAATCAAAATGTTAAATCTGGAATTAAAAGAAATCCAATCAAATTTAATTAAATAAATAATTGAAAAGGAAACCTAAGCTTTCTATTGATGTCTGTGATGATTTAGTTAGTCAAGGATATTATTTACGAATCAGTCTGCACTCAGAAGAAGTCGTGGGCAAACGAGAATGCAAAAAATAAAACTCAGCAAATTGATTTTGTTAAAAATTTGGAGCATGAACTTCTGCTGGATTTTAGACCCAATAAATGATCAAATTTAGAAATGAAACTACTTCAGGAATTTTCTCCATGATTTTATCTTTCCAATGAGCCGTCTTGGTCCTCATTTAGCCAAGTAAAACTTCATTTATGAGCTTATAAAGCTGATATATCAAAATTGCTAGAGTTTTAGAATTTCTTTTGCCTCGGCTAAAAATTAGAGTTTTTAATTAAATTCTAATCCTAACTTAGAATGCTAATATTAATTAATTAATACTAATTAATTGTAATTATGTTATTAATTTATTACAATTTTAATTAAACAAGATTAAACAAAATTTAATAATTAAAATATTATTATATAATACTTATATTATAATCTGAATTGTATTAAAATTATAATATGGATTATAATTATATAATTATATTATATTATAACATAATATTATATTTTAATATTTTAAACAAACCATTGAAATCAACCATTATTCATTTAACAAACCATTAGAATAAAACATTATTCATTTAACAAACCATTATTAAAAAAATATTACGTGAAGAGGTGAGGAGTCTTTTAATGAAGGAGAGGAGGGAGTTAATGGAGGAGTGGAGTGATAAGGAGGCTTACGTGAGGTGAGGAGAGGTGAAGAGATGAAGGTAATGAGGTGGAGGGTGATGATGAGGTGACGTAGGCCCGAGAGTCATAAGGAGTGTAAAACTTTGTATTAAAACTTTTTTACCTCTCGCATTTTTCTAAAATCACACCATCACAAATTTTAAATATAAGTGCATAAAAAAAAAAAAAAACAAAACAAAACAAACAAACAAACAATTTTATTTGCGATATGTGATTTGCAATGTATCATAATTGCAATATCGCATCGCAAATTTTGATCACAATATTTTTTAAAATCGCATTTTTTTAGATCAGGATTTTGGAAGGGAAGGTGAAGTGGGGCCACGTTAATTAACCATCCTACAAATTTGACTTCAACCATTTTACAATTTTGAGAATCCAGTCTTTGCAACTTGTTTTAAAATAATAAATTGGAGTAAATTACCAAGATTCTGAAACACATTTTCATCCGTTGTATGATTTAGCTGGGTCATTTTGTAGGACTGTTAGTGAAAAAATGAAAAAATATTAGTAAAAACTAAATAAGAGTCAATATTTACAATGAATGACTATTGAACTTAATTAGCTGCGAAAAATCAAGATTGTATACATTTATTTATATTTTTAGTCTAGGCGAGAAAACGATCAAACGTCAAAGGAGTGTCACTTACAAACTGGTTAACCAAAGGAGTCGAAACAAGTATCGATGGAAAGCTTGTGAAAATTTGGATTCAATTAAACAATCAAAACATAAATCCGACAAAAATGAAAAAATGATAAATTGTAAGACAATTAACTTTAATGAAAATCATAAAAGATGCTTAGCCAAAAATTAATGGAAATGGTCCCTATTATTTGAAATAATGGGGGGTGTTGGGTTTTTCCTACAACAGAAGGAAAGGGATAGGGTATGACTGCAAAACAGGGGACAAGTGATTGTGGTGTTGAAGGAATGGAATGGAGGGGTTAGGGAGTGTGTAAATTTATGGGAAAATTTTAGGGGATAGGGATAGATGTTAGGGAGTGTAGGAAAGTGAGAATTCTTAAAAATAGTGGGGGGAAGGTGTGAAAATGACAAAAACACAGTCCTAGCCTAGGGAACTGTCAATGGGGCAGCCTAGGCTAGGGTTTGCAGGAAATGTAGGAGATGAAGAAGAATAGGTGAGGGAAGTGTTTAGGGAAGTATGAAAGGTGTAGATGAGTGTATGGGAGAAGGAAACCTAGGTTTTTACCACTGATTTGACACAAAATCACATGGAAATGAAAAACGTAGTGAAACCCTAGGAGAGGGAATTTCATTGCAATTTGTCTTTTCTAGAAGATAGATGAAAGAGAAGAGTGTCAACTAATCCTTACTTGTCCAAGAGGTATTGAAAGCCCTGAATTTCTGAGATGAAACCTTGTGGATGGTTGCTTTGCCTCCAATTTGAAAATGCAACAATGGATACCAGAAGCATAGCGTAGGAGGAAAAGTGTAGTGTAGGAGGGTAATTTAGGATTTCAAGGAAAAATTTGGTTGCTCTGAAGGTTGGAATGCAATTAGATGGTGGAGAGAGCTCTTATGAAAGTGAAATGAACAATTTGAATGCTTTGAATGGTATTTTATAAGCTGGAGGTCGATTTTTGTTTAAGTCATGGAGGTGACATCATTGATCTTTCTGAGAAATGATGTGATGTAACTGCAGCATGATCTTATCTGAAATGAAATGCTACCATTACCTTTATTCCTTTTGTTCCTAAGCTGCTAACTCCCTTTAATGATGACTCAAATGATGAACATGACTCCTTTTGCTTTAAATGAATGGAATTATGATGACAAATGAAGTGGAAACCTAGACCATAACCTAAATGATGACACCAAATGCATATGTAAGACCATGATTAAAGACCTTTGAACCTTTGTAGTATGCATGATAATGATATGATGACCTTCAATGATGACCAAAACACTCTTCCGGTGACCTATCACAAGGAGTGATGACAAGACCATGACAACATTTTATGACCACGAGCATGGAGGGAGTAGTAATAAGACCTAGACACTGACCAATGATCAAATTTTAATTTAAAAATTATTTGAAAATATAACAATTTTACCTAATGACCCTATCAATCAAAAGGAAAGAGTACATTTTATCATTGGTGACTCATAAACACTAACATCGACTCCAACTGGGGATGGCATCTCCTTTAAGAGGTGTCAAGAACATCGTAGACCAGGTAGCCTCATCCATTGAGTGATGGAGTCAAAATAAAACACTTGACACTCAAAGGAATAACTAACTAAACTTAAGAAAAATTGAAACTAACTTGAATTGACTGAAAAACTTGGCTACTAACTAAACTAACTTACACATGGCAACATACCATTAGGGTCTTAGGGCCTTCACCTCGGGCTTCAAATCTTGATGATTACCACCACCTACTGAAGATATATATACAACCATGCAATATGATCCCTCCAGTGTAACCAATCCAGCAAATGGCTACTTACTTGAATCCTACTCGTACTTTCCTTGAGCAGGCAAAAAAACAAAATATAGGCAACTCTAAGCATCCATTGAACACGTGCTCATGATCCATAAATACAAGAAAATTCATCTTCCCTGATGGCTACAAAAAATTGGCAATAGAGTCTTCAATAATCTGGAACATTACCATGTCTTGAAAGTCAGCAGAAATACAAGGACACCCCTCATTTTCCAATGCAAAATTTTTGTCAAGATGAAAGAAGAAAATATGTTCATGAAGTTTTTCATTTGCATCAGGAGAAAGGGAAATTTGTTCTTGAAAATTTGTGTTTGAGGCAGCCATATTATCAATAGAACAAATGTGCACATCCATAGGATCCGGGACAAACTGCTCTTCTTCAACAAACTCTTCATTTTCTGATCTTGGAGGAACATCATCATGTGCAAGAGGCTCTAAAACAACCTCTTGTTTATCGTTGCTCTCCTCTTCATAATCTTCTTGCAATATTTGATGATTATTCCCTGTCGTAATTACATTGTCTAGAACCTCCACACATGCCAATTCAAAATTATGATTTGCACGAATTTTCCCTTGAAATAGTGCTTCAAAAAATGGATGAGCTGGAGAGACATATGAGTGGTGAATGTCTAGAGATACTTGTTCATTAATTTCATCAAAAACCTCATCTTGGTCTTCACAAATCTGATCTTGAAATAAAAACCCAGAGAAAGAACAATATGAAGAGAGATATGGATGACTATCCTCATATCTTTGATCATCAAAAGACTGACAAGTCTGCTGCAAAGATTCATCAAACTCATAGGATGGAACATGACTATCATACATAAGCACCGACTCTTCATTAAAATAGGGCTGAACGTTCCCTTGTTCTTATGAAATGCCTACAAGTTGTTTAATGTCATCATTAAGATCCTGCTCAATTTCACTTTCATCCAAGGGAGAAGACACATGTTCTTCTTGGTGATGGAAAGGGTTCTCATACAAAGCCTCCAGGATCTCTTCATCCATGAACTCTTCATCACCATAAGAATTCTCTAGATTTTGGATGAAAACCTCAAAATGTTCACAACAATCCTCAACCAATGACAAAGAAGGATGAGACTCTCTATATTTTTCAAAAAATGTTGAATGAAAATCTTTAAGAGAATAAATACTAGCAGATGGAAGACCTTCATACCAAGATTGTGCTTTTCCTTCTAAGGTTACCATGAACATCTTCATCATACAATCTTCAGGAAATTGAACCTTTAGCTTACGCACATGCATGTGAAATTTAACGAGATGTAGAGCAACATCATCTCCTTTCTCATCTTTGAACTTTGACAAATAAGTCTGCCAATCTACACAAGGAACACGGTTAGGAAAACCTAGAATGTGATCTCATTTTAAAGGAACATACCTTTGAGATATAGAATTCATCTCGATTTCTAAATCCTACTGCCAGTGGAGTCTTTGGATCAAGTTGGAGTCGCCAGCTGAATGGTTCAACCTTCATATGTGTCTAACCATTGTCCACCATCAACAAATGAAATCTAAACTTTTATTATCTGTTGGACACCTAATCCTCTATGGGTTAGTGTGGAAGCGGAATAGACTAAGGAAGTCCAAGAGACCTTGGGATGTGGAACCCAACGGTCAAACCATGTACTATAAATGTATATCATTTGTTAATAAAAAATGTACTTTCATGTTTTATCTTTCATATTCTGTTGCTGCCCATGTGTGCGTTTAACATGATCTTCCCGGGGAAGATTTGACACTTTGTTCCCTAGTATGGTCACCAAAAATGTTAGCACTCCTCAGTGTCCCAAGACTGAGAAAGGAGACCGACGGAGGTAACCACAAACCAACTTTGGATTTGGTAGCTAGCCATACCAAATAAGAGAGGGCCCTCCTTGATTTGGTAGGGCTAGCTACCAGATCCAAAGTTGGTTTATGGTTACCTCTGTCGGTCTCCTTTCTCAGCCTTGGGACACTAAGGAGTGCTAAAAGAGTCATTAAGATTCAAACAAGAAAGAAATGCATAAAAATGGGAAACTGAATCACACAAATTAACACAAGAATTTACGTGGTAAAACCCTGACAATGTGTTAAGGAAACCTCCATGGAGCAAGGGATTGGAATCCTTATTGCTAAAAAAGACTCCAAGTTACAACAAGCCTCTTGGGCGATCACCAATTAATGGGCTCTTTTGTTACATAACTTCCTTTCGTTACAAAAACTGACTGAATGGTAAAAATAGATTTACCCAGATAATTACATCATTTACATTAATTGTTGTCATTTTTCAACAATCTCCACCTTGACAATAATTTTCCTAATACCTTGTCGATGCCCATTCATCATCTCTTCTGCAAGGCAAGAGAAGCCAAAAACCATCGCAACTTCTCTACTAAAACTGGCTTTGTGAACATGTCTGCACGATTCTCCTGTGTATGGACCTTCTTCAGAGCTACTTTACCGCCATCGATCACATGTCTTACAAAATGGTACCTTACATAAATGTGCTTAGTCTTGCTATGATAAGCTAGATTTGTGGCCAAATGAATAACACTCTGGCTATCACAGAACACATTCATTTTCTCTTGCATCCTTCCAATCTCATCAAGGAGACCTTTCAACTAGATTGCCTCTTTATAGGCATTTGATGCATCTATATACTCTACTTCAATAGTAGATAAAGTAATTGTTTCTTGAAGCTTTGACATCCAGCTAATTGTCCCACCTGCAAGAGTAAAGACACATCCTATAGTAGATCTCTTCTTGTCCAAATCACTTGCATAATCAACATCCACATATCCACATATTGAATCTTCACTACCATTAAAGATGATGCAATGGTCACTTGTGCCTCTTAAATACTAAAACACCCATTTCACTGCTTGCCAATGTTCTTCTCCCGGATTTGCCATGAACTTGCTGACAACTTCAATTGCATGTGAAACGTTAGACCTTGTAGATACCATCGCATACATTAAGTTTCCTACCGCATTTTCATATGGTACACGAGACATGTACTTCTTTTCTTCATTAGTTCTAGGACTCAAACCTGAATAAAACTTAAAATGGGAAGCTAATGGAACATTAACAAGTTTCACATTGTTCATACCGAACTTTTCAAGTACTTTCTCCACATACTTTTGCTATGATAACTAGAGTTTACCATTTTTCATGTCTCTGTGTATCTCCATGCCCAAGATATGTTTTTCCACTCCAAGATCCTTCATATCAAATGTCCTAGAGATTTGAGCCTTTAACCTGTTGATCTCTTCCATGCTTTTGCTCGTAGTAAGCATATCGTCAATATATAAGACCAATATAATGAATATGCCATTAAAACTTTTAAAGTACACACAATGATCATAGTCACTTCTAGTAAAGTTATGGCTCACGATGAAGGAATCAAACTTCTTGTACCATTTCCTTGGAGACTACTTCAAGCCATACAATGATTTCCTGAGATTGCAAGCTAATCTTCTGTTGCGATCTTGTACAAAACCTTCCAATTGTTTCATAAAAACCTCTTCACCCAAATCTACATGAAGAAAAGTTGTTTTAACATCTAACTGTTCTAACTCAAGATCAAGTAATGCAGTTAGTCCTAACAAAGTTCGAATAGAAACAAGTTTTATGACTGGTGAAATTTTTTCATGAAAGTCAATACCTTAAACCTAAGAATACCCTTTTGCTACTAGCATCATCTTATATCTTTCGATACTTCCATCAACATTTCTCTTCAATTTGAAGACCCATTTGCATCTGACAACACTTCTCCCTTCAGGAAGTTCTACAAGATCCCAGGTTTTGTTCTTGGCTAAGGAATCCATTTTTTCTTCCACAACCTTTTTCCACTTTTTGTTATATGCATCATTCACTGCTTCTTGATAAAAAGAAGGCTCCCCATCTTCAGTAATCAATGCACTAGATGAAGCATAATCTTCATACCTTTTGGGTGTTCTTCTCTCCCTTATAGATCTCCTTAGAGTGATGGTTGTTGAACTGGTCCTTGAACTTCTACAGTTTCCTTTGCATATTCTTCACCTTTTTCTTTAGAAGTCTCTCCTTCCTTTTGAATTTCCAAAAAAGGTTTAGAATCCAACTGAACTTGTTGATTCGATGATACCTGTTCCTGTTCAACTTTTACAACATCTAATTCTAGAAGATAGGATTCATCAAATGTTACATCTCTACTAATGACTATTTTTCATGAAGAAGGATCCCACAACCTGTATCCTTTCACTACATAGTCATACCCAACAAAGACATAACATTTTTCTTTTGGGTCTAACTTTGAACGTTGATTCTTTGGAATAAGAGCATAGGCATCACAATAAAAAATTCTTAAATGTGAATAATCACAAGACTAACTCGACCAAACTTCTTCAGGAATTTTACAATTAATGGCAACTGAAGGTGATCTGTTTACCAAATAACAAGTAGTAGATACTGCTTCTACCCATAACTCCTTTTGCAGGTTAGCATTGTTGATCATGCTTCTGGCTCTTTCCATAAGAGTCTGATTCATACGTTCAACAATGCCATTTTGCTGAGGAGTATAAACAACAGTTTTATGTCTAACAATTCCTTCATCCTTGCAATATTGTTCAAATTCTAAGGAAGTAAATTCACTTCCATTGTCAATTCTTAAACATTTAATTGATTTTCTTGTTTTCTTTTCCACCATAGATTTAAATTGTTTAAAAAAAAATACATCAACTTTTCTTTTCATCATATAAACCCATACTTTCCTGGAGAAATCATCAGTAAATGTTAAGAACTATAATGCACCTCCATAAGATACAATAGGATATGTTCCCCAAAGATTAGAAGGAATATAGTCCAAAATTTCTTTACTATTATGACTTCCAGTTTTAAATTTATGTTTACATTGTTTTCCATATACACAATGTTTGCAAAAATCTAAACTTAAGGATTTAAAATTAGGAAGCAATTTTCGATTCATCAGTACCTGAAGACCCTTCTCGTTCATGTGACCCAGCCGCTGATGCCATAGACAAGTATCTTCTTTTTCCTTCTCAAACACAGTCGCCGCCTCACTGACCTGAGTACTTCCTGTAAGTCTGTAAATATTGATGATCTTCTCTTCCTCCATCACAAACATAGTGCCCTTTGAAACTTTCAACACTCCATTTTGACCTGTAAATTTGTAACTTTTCGAGTCCAATACTCCCAAATAAATCAAACTATTTCTTAAATCAGGTGTTATCACTTAAGAAAAATTTCAAATTTGGAGCATTAGTTTTTTTCAAAAGATTGGTGTCAGTCTTGGTCTGGTTTTTCCATGTTGTTTTAGAGTCTAAGATTTTTAATAGAGTCTTGTTGGTATGGTCAAAAGGGGTCAATTCTCTGTACTTGTCTATCATTGGTCTCATATCACACATAAACTCCATATGTCGAAACTTGTTTCAAGGTTCTTATGCGCTACGAAACTGTCTAGGAGTTTTCGTAGCGCAAAACCCAGTCTAGGTGTTTTCATAGCGCAAAACCCAGAATTTGCACTGGCTGCGCTACGAAATCGAGGATTCATGCAAATCCATAGCAAATCTCATCCAGCTGTCAAATCTATCAAAATCGTTATCTTTACATCATCAGTTGTCAGTCCATACACTTTGCCTATCACATTCAACCGCTTATCCTCATCATTAGGGTCGTTAAATGTCTTGGTACGCTCAGGTTGCAAGTTTCAAAAAGAAGCCAAGTAATCACAGTCATAATTATGTTTGGGTTCATGCATGAGGAGAAAATTGGCAAGCGTTCAATTAGAATTCCTTGAAGATCAAGCGAGGCAGTTTTCAAGCGAGGCAGCTTTCAAGTGAGGCAGTGATCGAGATTGAGACAGTGCAAGTTTTTTCAAAGTTTCATTTTGCTGGAATTTCATGGAGGGGTCTGCAGAAAGAAAAGATCATAGGTCAGGCAGATGTCTGAGGAATGAACCTGAGGGTTTAGATATCATCCTAAAGAATAATGAAGTTGAACAAGCCTTCAAACAGGTTGGCTGTTGGAGGTTTTGCGAAAAACTTCAAGGAGGCCATATGCAAGTCACCAGGGAATTTGCTTTAAATTTCACAGGACTGAATTCGAAAGTTGGGGTGCTTGAATTGCCAATCTCTCCAGAGGTTATATCTACAGTCACCGAGATTCCAAGGGGACAGGAAAGATGGTTTAAAAATTTCAAGTTTGATATGACCCCCTGCAAGGAATTTCTGAAACCGGAGTTCATTGATTCAGACTTAAACAAGTCAGTGCCCAGGAGTTTTGTCAAAGATTCATATGCTAATTTACTTACCTGCATACAGAGGTACTTCACCTGCGAAGGGAGGTATCATAAGGTGTATTCCTACCACTTCAAGCTTCTGCTTCATTTCACTGGAAAGATATCTCTTGATTTGCCTTTCTATTTGTTTCGTAGCCTAGGCAAAATGTGTGACAAGGTTCAGTTGAAGAAGGAAGCCTGTGAAACCTCGTTGTTTCATCACGGCTTAGTCAAATTGATCGTTTTGCATGAGCTCTAGAAAATAGATAGGGAATGGTCCATGTTCATGTTTATGTCTGGCTTCAAGAATGAAACTGGTCTCAGTCCTCAGGCTACGAAGAGTTCTCCACCAGCAGTTAGTCATCGTGCAGAAACAAGATCGAGGAGATTTGTGAAATTGAAGGCTAGGAAATAGGTAAAGGAGCCCACAAGACCACTAGTAATCCAAGACACACCCCAACAGTCACAGAAAGAGAAAGCTCAGATCAAAGAGGGTGTACATGAGCAATCTACAGGTGAAGCAGTCCAGAGAAGAATAACCAGGAGCCAGTTAGCTAAAGAAAAAGGCAAGACAGTGGTTACTGAGGAAAGCCCGGTTTCAAAGGGAAGTCTGAATGACTTGCTTCAAGCTATTGATATTGAAGAATCTCCTCTGGTTCGAGCAGACTTGATAGAATCAGGTAAAGACAAAACCCAAAGGGCCAAAGCCTCTAAAAAGCTCAAATTTGATGATCAGGTTTCTAAATTTGTCTTTAAGCCAAGAAGACCTGTGACGAGGCATTCAAAAGAGGTACAAGAGGAGCTGCCAGAAGCAAGTGAAACAGAGGAGGTAGAAAAATCTCATGAAGGACCTGTGACTTCATCAGAAACATCATCTCAGCTGCATAAAAACGATAGAGGTAAGGCAGTTATCTCTCAAGAGGAATGTAGTGTTGAAGAGTTGAAAAAGAAATTGAAGTTAGCAAATCTTGAAATTGCCAAATTAAGAAAAACCTCAAGGAAACATGCAATCAAGGAAGCTCATTTTAATAAAATGGAGGCTCTGTGGGAAGACAAAACGATTTCAATACCCGAGGTGGTCAACTGTCATGCTCAATACTACACCTAGTCAGTTCCTGCAATAAAGGAAGCAAAATACATCAGAAAAGTCAATACAAGACTGAGAGCTGGGATCAAAAATATGAAGAGGCAAATCGAGGATTTGAAGATACAACTAAGCCAGCGGGAAGGACTTCCTTAGCTAAGGAAAATCACATAGCAAGTAAGGCTAAGTCCTAAATTTTGATAATTTACCTTTTTGAAGTTTTCCTTGAAGAATGGTGTCTCTGCATTCAGTTTTGAATAGCTTCATGGTAGATGAAAAAGACATTTCAAGAAAAAGAAAGCTCAAGACAGTCAAATTTTGGCATTAAAACTGTGTTTTTGAAATTACACAGCAGTTTCGTAGCGCGCTACGAAATTACTGTAGGTGATGCCTAATGCACAACGCGCTATGAAACTGTTGTAGCTAAATATTATGATTTAGTTGACCAATTTGGAGAGACAAAAGGGAAACCTTTTTGAAAATGAGTTTCTGAAGAGGATCATTTACAAAGTGTAAGCATCCAGCAAGAGCAAAACAAGCAGAGGAAAGACATATATGAACTCTAAAGCTATGTGTTATAAAAATGGTCATTATTCATAGCTAGTATTGTTCATGATGCTTTAGGCAGCGTTAAAGAGGTTTTGTCTTCACACGTGTATATGGGCAAGGTCTACAGTGCATGAAAAACAAGGTAGTCCAATACATTTTTGTGTAATTAAGAAGAACAACAGGATAATTTATTTTGAAGATCCTTATGGAGACCAAAAGCAGAAAAACAGGAGCAGTTTCCTAGTTTCCAGGAGCAGTAAAGGGATGAGGCATCAAGGGCCAGCAAGGAATTTCAAACCTCCACCAAAGCTAAACTGAAGAAGGCCATTTGTCAGATAACGAGTTTGGATTGTAATAAATGCTACTACCAACATGATGTGGAGTTATACTCCTAATTGTTTTAGGTCTCTAGAACTTCCAGTTAGTAGTCAGTTGCATTTAATAGTTAGTTTAAAGTGTCAATAGGTGTCATAATAGGAAGAATTCGAGTTCCCCTCATGCTGGAGGAGGAATCTCAGTTATGTAAAGAGCTCTATATATAGCAGAAAATCTGATGTACAAAGGGTTGGAAAATTTCAGAGAAACTTGAATATTGTGCTTTGTGTAAGACTCTATTTTAGTAATACAGTATTTGGCTTTGCTTCTCAGGAATCAGAAGGAATTCAATGTTCAAAATGTCTTGTATTGTCCTCTTCTCAGTATTTGCAGTGGTATGAATGTGTGATTACTTAGAAATCACTGATTGTGCTCTAATTTCCTTCATACATTTATAAACTGTGTTGTCCTATATGTTCCTGGTGTGTTCTAAATGTGTTGAATTCTGGATGCCCTGACTTCTATGTAAGGCTAACATTATTGTTATACTAAAACGATTTTGACTCCATAAGCCCAATGGATATTTTCTAATTGTGTTTCCACCATTTACACTTCTTCATTTGTTTCATAGAGTTAGCCATCTTATTCATTATCAAAATCTTTAATCATTGTGAGAGAGCCCTCTCAGGTTGGGGAGGCTAAGCCTCAGCCAAAAGTAGGTTTGAAACAGTTACTCAAGGTCTACCTAATCAGCAGCCTTTCAGGGGTTTGATTTTGAGATAACATCAGGTACATGTGTAACATCAGTCAATGTTCTAATTGTATCATCATACATTTTAATTTTGACATTTCCCATCCCAACAGTCTAACAAGATACATTATTACCCAAGAACACAAAGCTACCATTCATAGCTTGATATGAAGTGAACCAATTTCTGGACTCATGTGAGGAGAAGAACCAGAATCTAACAACCAATTTTCATAATTCTGAAAAACATTGCAAACAGGCAAAGCTTCATCTACCATATCTAATTCAACAAATAAAACTTCATCAATCATACCTAACTCAACTTGATTTTCTTCCTTCTTTGGGTTTTCAACGAACTCCTTTCTTTTCCAACATTCTTTCTTGAGATGGCCTATTTTGTTGCAGTACCAACATTTGGCTTTACAATTCTTGCCTTTTGATTTTTATCTAGAAGAAATTCTTGCTTTCTCCCCTCTTTCCTTGGATCGACCTTTGGTTACCATGGCTTCTGGTGCGAACGTTACAATGCTAGACTTACTCTGTACTTCTTCAGATAACAGAGCTCCCACAACAGAATCAAATTCCAACGATTCGGTTGTGCTCAAACTAATAGAAGTCACAAAGTGATCCCAATACTCGGGCAAGGAACACACCAAGGTAATAACTTTATCTTCTTCTTGAAATTTAACATCCATCTCTGACAATTGGAAAATAAGTGTATTGGAAACATTTTAAGTGTTTTGCAATTTTAGTACCCTCTCTCATCCAAAGGCTATACAATTTCCTCTTCAAATAAATTTTGTTGGTTAAATATTTGGTCATATACAGTGTTTCCAATTTTACCCACAAAGCTGTTGTTGAGGTTTCTTCAACAATGTTGAAGATAACTTCATCTGCCAGGCACAACCTGATGGTACTGAGAGCTCAGACATCCAAGTCCTCCTAATCCAAATCTGTCATGCCAACAGGTGTTGTTGAGGTTTCTTCAACAATGTTGAAGATAACTTCATTTGCCAGGCACAACCTGATGGTACTAAGAGCTCAGACATCCAAGTCCTCCTAATCCAATTCTGTCATGCCAAAATGTTTCTTTTTAACCCCATCTAAATCTTTGTGCAACCCTTGTTGCACCAGCAAATTCCTTACCGTTTCCACAATGCAAAATTATTCTTCCCAGTGAACTTCTCCACCTCAAACTTAGCATTAGTCATTTTTGCCATCTTCCTACACGAGCTCTTTCAAATAACTTTATTAATTTAAGTATTGAGGGTCTTTCACAGTGCATTATATTAGATATCATTTTTTGGGATTCAACTGCGTTAAGAAAGTCATTCATCTATGACCATTTCCATGAGAGGTAGTCGTAACTGACTAATTTCTCATGATTTTTGAATAGTCCACTTAGCACTCATTGCATCGGGTGATGCTCACAAGGGTGAAGAAATGGGATTTAAACTAGTTATATGAATCACATAGCGTCAATCATCACTTCCAGGGCTTGCACCCGATAACCAGGACTTCTCGGGAGGTCACCCATCCCAGATCGCCTTTGGCTCAAGCGTGCTTAACTGTGGAGTTTTCCCCACAATCAAGCCCACTTAGCTTGCTACCCCATTTGGAAAACCTTAGCAAGTATTGTGCCTCATGAACCATTCAAATAGAGATCCTTTCACTCTTATGTATTTAACTATTGAGGGTCTTTTGCAGTGCATTATATTAGATATCATTTTTTGGGATTCAACTGCGTTAAGAAAGTCATTCATCTATGACCATTTCCATGAGAGGTAGTCATAATTGACTAATTTCTCATGATTTTTGAATAGTCCACTTAGCACTCATTACATCGGGATATGTTCACAGGGGTGAAGAAATGGGATTGAAACTAGTGATATGAATCACATAGCGTTAATCATCACTTCCGGGGCTTGCACCCCGTAACCGGGACTTCCCGGGAGGTCACCCATCCCAGATCGCCTCTAGCTCAAGCGCGCTTAACTGTGGAGTTTTCCCCACAATCAAGCCCACTTAGCATGCTACCCCATTTGCAAAACCTTAGCAAGTGTTGTGCCTCATGAACCATTCAAGTAGAGCTCCTTTGACTCTTATGTATTTAAGTATTGAGGGTCTTTCGTAGTGAGTGAAAGGAGCTATACTTAAATGGTTCATGAGGCACAATAGTTGCTAAGGTTTTGCAAATGGGGTAGAAAGCTAAGTGGGCTTGATTGTGGGGAAAACTCCACTGTTAAGCGCGCTTGAGCCAGAGGCGATCTAGGATGGGTGACCTCCCGGGAAGTCCTGGTTACCGGGTGCAAGCCCCGGAAGTGATGATTGACGATATGTGATTCATATCACTAGTTTCAATCCCATTTCTTCTCCCCTATGAGCATCACTCGATGCAATGAGTGCTAAGTGGACTATCAAAAATCACGAGAAATTAGTCAGTTACGACTACCTCTCATGGAAATGGTCATAGATGAATGACTTTCTTAACGCAGTTGAATTCCAAAAAATGATATCTAACTTTATTAATGATAAAGTTCTATTGGGTCTTCCAACTAGGGTTTTCCCTTTTTAATTTTTCCTTCAATTAGGGTTTTTTTCTAAATTTTTATTTATTTATTCTATTTTTTAATTTTAATTTAATTTAATTTAATTAATTAATTTATTTTTTTTCAATTTTTTTTTCCTAATCTCTTTAACTAAGGTTTGTTCTTACAAAAAACTTCAAAGCGGCCACTCAATTTTTTTTTCCAAGAAAGCAAGAAATTCAATAATTTTCTGAGATAATTTCCAAGAATCCCACTTTACTTTGGAAACCCAACTTAACTCTTCATAATTATATATATATATATATATATAATTTTTTTTTGCTATAAAAAAAATACTCGGGTGGTCTCAACGTCTCTGTCTCTTTCTGTCTTTCCGATGGCTCCTGTTTCCGGCAACTCTATCTCTTTCAATCGATCGACGACTTTTGCTCCCTCAATCGACCAGTGGCTCCTGTCTCTTGGATGGACTGACGGCTTCTCAGTCACCTTATGCATGATGAACGTGCTTCAAAAAATTTTAACGCACCATGACATATGGTCGTTCGGTCATTCGAAAAACAACTCTTCAACCAGAGGCTCTGTGGCGGCTTTGGTAGTTTCCTTTGCGTTGATAGTTCAACTTTGACGAGAAACCTAATCCTTGTGACCACTTGTCGTTCTCGATTGGCAGCTCTACAACGACTCTGCTCGATGACAGATGACGACTCCAAATTTCAAATCAATCCTTCGATGATCAATATACAGTTTGCCCTAGAGTTAAGAATGCGACATTGGCATCTCCTCTTTATTCTACAATCAAACTACTTATCTCCGTTGGCAACCCAAACGAATCGTTGATTGCAACTCTTGTTTTCAACAGATTTACAGACTTACCCTCACCAACCTCTCACGACCCTCACAATCCCGCTCCCGCTCTGATACCAATTGTTGTACGTTGGAGTCATTAACATTCAAACAAGAAAGAAATGCATAAAAATAGAAAACCGGATCACACAAATTAACAGAAGGAATTACGTGGTAAAACTTTGACATTGTGTCAAAGAAACTTCCACGAGGCAAGGGATTGTAATTCTTATTTCTAAAAAAAGACTCTCCAAGTTACAAAAAGTCTACGGGACAATAACCATTTAATACGGGCTCTTTCGTTATATAACTTCTTTTCGTTATAAAAATTGATTGAACGGTAAAATAGATTTACCCAAATATTTACATCATTTACATTAATTCTTGTCATTTTTCAACACAATGGAGGCTTTGACACCCAAGCATAAAACGGATGCTTTAATAAGTCAATTTTAATAATAATAAAATTTCATTTTCTTTCTTTTGACAAATACATTATATTGTGACTTAAATACATTTATGAATACTGAACCTGGTTACATTCTTCAACAAATGTGGCCCTTGAAGGTCAAAATATTTAAGTAGGCATAAGTTCTTTCCCAAAGCTCAGTTTTTGGTAAATGCTATATCATTAGAAAGCTCTCAACAAGCAGAGGATGATGGTGATCTCACAAACCAGTTTTGAGGTGATTACAGGAAGATGAATTTTGATAACCCCACTTCCTTAATGTGACCAAGGAGGTTAGGTCTAGATACCCCACAACCTGGATTACGGGGCTAGGTATGTTACATTTGCATTGCTGGAAAAGTCTTTGAGTGTAAAACCATGTTCAAGGGGTGGAAGCATGCTCAAACTTTTTATCCCAAAATATTTCATTAAATGCATCAATATGGTTCCAAAAGGTTTTGTACCCCAATTTTTCAAATTAGGACCTACCACTAAAATAAACTCTACATTCCAATTCCTCCAATTTTCCACCTAAAAAGTACTAAGATAAATGACAATTTATATGATCATCTAATCTGTATTAAAAACAAGAAAAAAATAATTTTCTTTCATCGTAATATCAAAATTCTCCAAACCTTATATATCTTCCATGTAACAATTCCAAATAACAAAAAAATATCTTCTACCTTGCCTAAATTGTAAATTTATAAAAAATTTCCATCATAAACAAAAATATAATAAATATCTTCATTTTAAAAATACAAAACAAACCAACAAACTCTTACTTCTTAATTATAAATTATCTTAAAAAATTAAACAAAAACAAACTCTTACGTACCCCTCTTTATTGCATGGTTATCCCAATGTTAAAACACCCTAGTAAAAATAATTAATAATTTTATAAATTAATATAATAGTAAAAATAATTAATAGTTTTCTAAATTAATATAATAGAAGTAAAAAGTAAGTTTTAATTAAAGTGCAAATTGATGAAAGGTTTTCAATATAATAAATGTCGTAATTTTATAAATTAATATAATAAAAGTAAAAAAACTATTTTTTTAATTAAAGTGTTAATTGATGGAAGATATTTAATATAATAAATGTCTTCATTTTAAAAGACAAGAAAAAACAAATTATTATTATTATTATTTTTAAACTAATTATTTTAAAGGTTTTTCCAACTTTAAATTAAAAAGGACAAATTAAAGCAAACAAATTTTTACTTTTAATATTTAATTAGCATAATTTTTGTAAATGTTTAAAAGTTTAATAAAAATAAAAAGTAATTAATAATTTTAATGTTAGGGTTAAATAAGATATGATATTGATTTATGAGAATTTTTTGTTTTTAATACAAAAGACCCACCTCTATACAACAATTTAATTACCAAAATTTATAAAATTGTACATATTTTATTCTCTAGATTTGATCGTAAAAGTCACATGTTCTTAAACATTAAATCCACTTAAACAAATATTTGAATAAAACATCATTTTCATTAATTATAAATCTAAATAAATAAACTATGACATCAAAATATTACTTGATTTGGAATATATCACTCTTATATACTTAGTAGGCAAGATTCCTTCCCAAATCAATTCACCTCACACTCCCATCATAATATACTAATAATAATAATAGATACTGGATAGGCAGTGAAGATTCCTTCACCCATTCTCATGTGCCAAAAAGATAATCCAAATAATGTCCACCTCCAAGAAAACATGTGCATTTATATTTAAGGTTCGTACAAAAGGTGGACTTTATAAGATCTTCAAATATTGAATGAATGCTTGAAAAATGGAAATCTACACTAGTTTTGGAGCAAATCCAATCACATTCATATTTAGAAATGATTCATCTGTTCCTAGATATTTATATCCCACATGTACGGTGTTTACTTAATATAATATTAAATTATTCTTTAGAATAGGTCAAAGTTAAATTGGGGTGTTCTAGGTTTTGTTTCTATAATTAGATTGTTTACTTAATATAATATTAAATTATTCTTTATATTAGGTCAAAGTTAAATTGGGGTGTTATAGGTTTTGTTTCTATAATTAGATTGCATGATTTTTGATGACATCACAATGCTTTATGGTTTAAATTGTGATTTTAAATATAAAAAGGAGTGGGTTGAAAGATTAAAAATATATTTATAATAAAATTATAATGGCACAATTTTGTTTAAATTATGATTTTAAATATAAAAATGAGTTGATATTGGAAAAAATATTTACAATAAGAATATAATGGTACAATCTAAATAATAAGTAAAATAGCTCTTTTTTTTTTGAATTCAGTGTTAGTTTTTGATTACTTGTTGTTTTGTGTTTAAATTGTGATTTTAAATATAAAAATGGGTTGAAAGATTAAAAAAATATTTTTAATAAAAATAAATTGGTACAATTTAACTAATAAGTAAAATGATTTTTTTTCTTTGGTTCTATGTTAGATTTTAGTTTTTTCTTTTGAATTCAGTGTTGGCTTTTGATTTCTTGTTGTTTTGTGTTTAAAATGTGATTTTAAATATAAAAATGGGTTGAAAGATTAAAAAAATATTTTTAATAAAAATAAATTGGCACAATCTAACTAACAAGTAAAATGGTTTTTTCTCTTTGGTTGTATGTTAGATTTGGATCGCTTGTTGTTTAAAATGCTATAGGTAAATTGACTTTTTTATTTTTTATGGTTTAAAATGCTTATAATTAAAATGACTTTTTTTATTGTTTTGTGATTTTTTTGTTATTTGTTAGATTTTGATTTCTTGTTGTTGTTTTGTGTTTAAATTGTGATCTTAAATATAAAAATAGATTGAAAGACTAATTTTTTTTATAATAAAAAAATAATGGCACAATTTAACTAATAAGTAAAATGGTTTTTTCTCTTGGATTCTACGTTAAATTTTGATTTCTTGTTGTTTAAAATATTGATAGGTAAAATGGTTTATTTTTTATTTTTTTATTGTTTTGTGATTTCTTGTTTTAAAATGCTTATAAGTAAAATGACTTTTTATTGTTTTGTGATTTTTGTTATTTAAAATACTTACATGTAAAAGGACCTTTTCCATTGAACTCTAAGCTAATTGTGATTTCTGGTTGTCAAAAAAAACCCTTAGAAAATCCCTTTAAACTTTACAGATCATTTGACCCAGAAAAAACCCTAAAAAATTGTCATTTTTCCTATTAATTAAACTATACTCAACTAAACAGTTTAAAACTAAAATTTTGAAAATCAAATTGAAATAATATATATAAAATATCAAAAAAAATTACAGTTTAAATTGGCTTTCAAGAATCCCAATACAGCGTTTAAGTTCCTTGGTTTTCTTTAATTCTCAAGTCCCATGCCTAGGAGAATTCAATTCTTCCATTGGAACGCAAAAATGACCATTTTTTTCGTTGGGAGCATATTGACTTACTGCAGAGATGAACAAAGATGAAAACCTGGGATCCTTCATGCTTCATAAATGTTGAAATAGTTGTATTCCCAACAATAAATCAATGCATGAACTAACCTAATTTTCCTAATTTCAATGTCTAGAAGCAAGTGGTAACAGTAGATGGTAACATGTTTGTCAATAACAACAACGGATTGTGGGCAGGCAAATGTTCACCCAATCCATGCGTTGTCCCACTGAGACCAAGACTAACGCATCCACATGGGACTGGAACAGAGGCAAAATCATGCGCAGATAAGCATGGTGTGAACGCAACAAGTACATGGTAGGGACCACGGTTGTGCACTTTGGATGGGTTTCTGCGTACCCCTGAACCAAAAGACGAAACCGAGGCTCTCTGGCAAGGTACCCACGTCAGGACACCGGAGTATGGGGATCAAACAATAGTTTTTTAAGACCAGAACGATATTTCCTAAATAATGGAAACACATGCTTCCATCCATGCCCTTGCGTCATTATTAACATTATCACCTATGCCATGCCTTTCCATCTTGAGTTCCTTCCAGTCCCACCTTGGCACACATTTTACTTTCATTACATCTGAATTTGTTTTGTGCTCTTCGATTAGTTTGCTGATGCTGCTGTTATGGTTCTATCGGGAGCTTGGATTGGTACCCTGTGAAAGTCACAACCATTTGTGGAGCTCATCTGAATGCTTCGAGGTACAGTACTCAGCATTTTATGTTAGATGTAGAGATTCTCTGGTCTGATTTATGGTGGACAAGGCATCTTTGCATTCATGGATACTTCTGTTTTCTTGAGATTTGTGCACTAGATCTGTCATGGTTAATACCCATGTTTTGAATTTGCTGAAAACTTGAGTTATTGATTGCCCATTTCACAAGGTTTTTGTCTGTAAAAACCCCACAGACTGTAAGCATTGCAATAGGAAGACAATATACATAAAATATGGGTTCTTTTAGGCTTTTATTTATAAACGGTCTCTAGTATTTAAGATCATGGAAATCACGTCCAGCCTGGGGTATAGACTATAAAGTATAGCAATACTAGCGGATGAAAAGCCATTAGGTTTGGTGTGTGGAATCATGGCTTCTGAGGATGGAGAAGAGAAAGTAATTGCCACTGCTCAACATATTGTGAAAGCATTGGGGGCCACAGAAACCATGACTGATGATATGATTCATATTTTCTCCAAATTTGATCACAGATTCTCAAGCATGAGTGAGGGACTCTCAAGAAAGTCTGCAGAGTCTTATGCCTCTGAAGGCCTGCAGGATGCATTAGATTCTGTGGAGGAGAGGATAATGAGATGGGACATGGCCACTTCAGAGTCTGCCAGAGAACGCTTCATTTGGTTTGATGTGCCCAGTGAGGCTTCTTCCTATCTTGAGGCTGTTGGTGATCTGCAAAACATGATAGCCAAGCTGAACTTGACACCAGATGATCGAAAGGATTTTGCATGTTTGGATCGTGCGCAGAATGTCCTCCAGCAGGCCATGGCTCGCCTTGAAGAGGAGTTAAGGATGCTTTTAGAAAAACACAGTGAATCAGTTGATCCGGACTGGCTTTACGATCCGATTTCTCAGCCTTCCTTTAGCAGCTCTAATAACGATGAAAAGGCCTCTCACACTTCTGCTGAGGATGAAGGTGATGAGGAGGATTTACCTGTCGCACAGCCAGTCACTGATTTGAACTTTACTATTGATATGCTGCCTTCTGAGGTTGTTGCCGATCTTAACCGAATTGTCAAGTGCATGGTGGGAGCAGGGTATATGGCAGAATGCTGCCATGTTTATGTTACCATTAGAAGAATGTTTCTTGAGGAAAGTGTATTTAGACTGGGTTTTGAAAAGCAAAGTATAGAAGAAGTACAAAAGATGGAATGGGAAGTTCTTGAGGTGGAGATTTCAAAGTGGATGCAGGTTATGAAAGTCACTGTGCATGTGTTCTTTACAAGTGAACGGAAACTCTGTGAGAGAGTCTTTCTGGACCTTCCTTCTGCCGCCGAGACTTGCTTTGTAGAGCTTGCCAAAGGAGTGATGGTTCAGCTACTGAACTTTGCTGAAGCTGTTGTAATCAGTCGTAGGTCTCCTGAAAAGCTCTTCAAAATTTTGGATATGTATGAAACTTTGCGGGATCTTCTTCCTGAAATAAATTCTTTATTTTCTGGGGAAGATGGTTTCGAGTTAAGATCGGAAGCATCTACAATCTGGATGCGAGTAGCTGAAGCAGCCCGGGGTACATTTGTTGAGTTTGAGAATGCCATCCAACGGGATTCTGCGAAAAATCCCGTACCTGGAGGTGCTGTGCATCCTCTTACACGGTATGTTATGAATTACATGAGGTTTGCATGTGATTATAAAGAGACCCTTGAGCAGGTTCTTGGAGATGACAGGGGTGAGGATCCTAGGGTGTTTGGTGGTGTGAGAAAGTGGACTGGTAGTCTTTCCCCTGACAATAGGAAAGACAGTGCAGACGAGTTGTCACCATGGTCTATCCAGACCATTTGGCTCATGGAACTTCTAGAAGGCAATTTAGATGCAAAGTCCAAGTTATACAAGGATCCTGCCTTAAGCCACTTGTTTCTCATGAACAATGGGCGATATATAGTGCACAAAGTAAAGGATACTGAGATTGGTAGTTTGCTAGGCAATGATTGGGTGCGAAAGCATACAGCAAAAGTTCGGCAGCATCATAAAAACTATCAAAGAACTGCTTGGGGCAAAGTCCTTGCTTGCTTAAAAGATGAGGGCATACATGTCAGTGGAACCTTCTCCAGTGGTGTTTGCAGGGAAGTGCTTAAAGAAAGGTTCAAGAGTTTCAACACCTTATTTGAAGAAATCCACAAGGTACAATCTACTTGGACTGTTGCAGATGATCAACTTCGAACTGAGTTGCGCATTTCCATTGCTGAGATGGTCATCCCAGCATATCGTTCGTTTTTAGGCCGGTTTCAACAATACCTGGAACATGGCAAGCATCCAGAGAAGTATATAAAGTACAGTCCAGAAGACTTGGAGATCTATATTAATGAACTGTTTGAGGGGACATCAGGTTCCATGAGCAAGAGGAAATATTCATAATACAATTCATATATGTACAAAGTGCTCCTTTGTTCCACAGGTTCTATTTGTCTCATACGTGGCTTATCTGGTGCAATTGTACATGTAACAATAAGTTACTAGTTGATCCATCCTTTGTTCCACAGGTTCTATTTGTCTCATATATGGTTTGGTTTATCTGGTGCAATTGTACATGTAACAATAAGTTACTAGGTAACCCATCAGAATGGGTTGTGGCGGGGTTCCATTTGCATTGGTGGACAGGAACTACTTATGAGATTCTCTTTGTATTGCTGTCCAAACTGTCAGGCTTTCTACCTAAAACCAGCCAACAGTCCTATTCTGTATTTAGTTATTTTTTTGCCCCTCCATTTATTGCAAGGAAAAGTGTATTATCTAATTATCAATCCTTATCCCTATAAAATATATCAAATTTTAACTCTTAATATATTGATACTTCCAGTTTTGTTGATAAGCTATTTAATTTAGAGGAGATATAATTGAAATTTTTTGAGAGAGAACATGGGAATGGCCTTCTCGAGTAAAATATTCTAACAATTAGTTTTTCCCACATGCAAATTCTGCTCAACTTATTTAAAATAATTTCCAATTTCTGCTTTGATGAGGAGGGTCGGTAGATGAGTAGGCTCAGCAGATGACATATCCAACTGCATTTTGACGTTGGTAGTTGTTTGCCAGACAACAAAGGTTCATAAGTGCATTCAAGCTACATATATCCCAAAATTCGCCATGTTATTAATGTCTTTATCTTGTTGGTTGTACTTTATAGTTGATTGACCATAAATGCTTTCTTCTTGTCGCAGTTATTCCAGAATTTCATGCGCCAAATTTCAAACTCGACTTGTTTATATTTTCTTCATGGTATTATTTTATTGGATTGAATGATCACCTTGCAGAGTAGACTTTAAGGACTCCTTTGTGGTGGTAGACTAGATCTTTGTTCCTAGTGAAGGGCTTTCACTTCTCAAAATTTATCTGGAATGTTAACTAATTATTAGGTGGCTTGAAATGCCAGATGATGGCTCGTTAGTGGATTAATTGACTTCTCTTCTATGATCAACTGTCATGTTTTATATTGATAAGCTTTAGGGAAACACTTCTGTTGTAATGGGTTTGTTTTATCTCAAAGCCTCCATGGTTTGTGCACATGGCCTATTTAGATATTTCTTTCTGTTGTATCCTCTATGCATCTCAGTTCTAAACAACTCTGTATATAACCAAAAGGGCAAGGACATTCACGGTTGTTCTTGTGCAATGCTTGTCTCCGTATATTACCTGTTTAAGCTTTTTAAAAATATGGTCATCGATAATGAAACTTGTAAAGATTGAACATATTGAAATAGTTTGCATTTGTTTTTCTCTCCATGTAAGGCCTTTTCACATATCATTGTATTGAGCTTTTCAATTATTAAATATAATATAATACTAACAGTAAGGTACTAATAATACTAAAAAAACTGATAGTAGCGTTGTACAATTAATAATATAGAACAATGTTAAGTATTAATTAATAATAATAAAGAGCGAGTAATACTATAGAATTAATAAGTGTAAATAAAGCACTATAGCCATGGTACAATAATAATAGTACAGTATCAATGATATTACATTATTATTAATCTTGTTAAAACCTTATTACTACCAGAGAACAAAATGACCAGAACGCTAATACAGGCGAACAAAAAATGCACAAACAACCAGAGAAGACAAAAAGGTGTTGACTAAAGGCAAAATAATAGAAGGGAAATAAAAACCAAAGAACAACCAGGAGGAAAGCCAAGAAATCAAGAGAAAGAAAATAAAGAACCATAGCTAATAGGGAACAAACCAGATTGTTAAGGGTTATCTGCTGGCTGATCAAGGAGAGCCAGTTCCTACTTACCTCCAGGCCATCCTCTATGTGCAAGTTCTCCAGGTGTTTGATTTCCATTGCTTCCTTCACACATCACTTGTAGTAGTGATCTTTCTTTGCAAGGATCCTAGTGCCTTCCAGGTAAACATGGTGCTTGGTCCTGAATGATCTTCTGGGGCTGTAGTGCAAATTCATTCATTCTTAATGTCAACCCGTGCTCCCATATGATCTCCCTGTTTCTCCAATTTAGCACACACCACATGAACAGGCTATCTTGTAGACACCCTTGCACTCATTTTAACAGACCTCATTTATCAGATCTGCTATGGTTAATGTTATCTTTAACATACCTCATTTTCTATCTCACATTTATGAATGGTTTGAAAGAGGTAGTGAACATCAGACTAGCACTTAGAAATTGACATGGAAATGTGGACATCAGACCAATATTCCATAGATGCCATGTTTTAACTTTTGAATAAATGCTTAAACAAGTGGATCTAGACATGCAATCATGCCATAATAAATAATTGAATGGAATAAGTTATCTAAGGCATTAATTTTCTGATTGCCGATTCCTAGATAGTATCTGCAGATTTGCTTGTCCATAGACACAAAAGCCCTGCCAGCCTTGACATAAATTCTCTCGTGGACTATGGTAAACATTGACTGAACTGGACTATGTGATAAAATATGAATCACAGACCATCGAACATAGTTAATCATTGAGAATGCATCGACATCTTTTTGGAGTCAGTCTACTGCCCTATAATTTGTGACTGCAGAGAATTTAGCCTTTGTACTGATGCCATCCACCAAGTTCCAACCTAGTCTCATAAGTGAAGTAATCAAGGCCACAAATCCCCCACGCTTAATAACGTAGAACGGATTTGTCATGACTATTGTGTGCTAGGCTATAGCTATGGATACCTCCAAGATACATAAACTGAGGAAAGATGGGTGGGACTACGACTCTTTTCGAACAGAAATTACCTTTTCTTTAAATGCGACTTTTCTATTAGTTACAAAAATAGAAATTGTGTTTGTTACTCCTGTAGGTTTATAGTATAATTACTTCTGATACGAAAAACTGCTCCATGAATAGTTAGCTACTTCTTTTAAACTGGCCACCTACTATTTAACTGTCTTAAAACTACCACTTTTTAAACAGAAAATTGTTCACCCTATTTAGGTTGATTTAGACTTAGAAAATTTCATAAGATTCTCCCAACCTGGAGGTGGGATTTCCTTCTTGATACAAAAACTGCTCCATGGATAGTTAGCTAATTGTTTTAGACCAGCTACCTACTATTTAACTGTCCTTACGGCTACCACTGATTAAACAGAAAATGGTTCACACTATTTGGGTTGGTCTAGATATATAAAATTTCATAAGATTCTCCCTTACTGCAACCTTTTTGCTGGAGCTAAGATCCATTTCTCCAGTCTTTTTGGTGGAGATTGAATACCTGCTTCAAATATTTTTCCATGTTGGGAGAAAGTTCCCTGAGTAGTTCACCGCCTGCTCTTTTTTGTGCTTTATTATGTTCAGCCAATTCTAAATCATTTTTAATTTTGATGAGGGAGGTATACTCGTGTCTATTTTGCTCATTTCTTTATCTTCACTGCGAAGACTGATTAAACTTTAAATTCCTGTAGGTGATTTTTTGTTGAATATCAGTGGCGACTTCCCTGACAAATCCACCTCTTGAACTGTTACTGCAAAATCTAGCACCTTAATGCAAAGCCTCACTAAGCAATCTAGATTGGGAGCAACAATAGGAGTCACCACTGTCACCTCAGCAACTACTCGCCTGCTTTCTGTGGTTGGATACAATCCCCACAAGGGAGACTTCCCCAATAGATCTTAGGAATTAACTCAAATAGTCTTAGGCTAAATAGTAAATACCTCTAAGGGTTCTACTACAAGATTCACCTAAGGACAAATATGCAATGATTAGGGTTTCGGGTGAATTAAGGTATAATTTCAGGAGAGCGAGTTCAAAGGTTCCTATGGCCAAATCTAGAAGGCGTAATTAGATGAAAACAGGTTCAAATAGGTTACCCAAACATATGAAATCAATAAATTACAGTTTGCTGTTATAAACTAGGGTTTTAATCATCATTTTACAACATGCAAATATTTTATAACAACGGTAATGAAACAGCTCTGGAATCTATGATAAACAAATGTAAAAATAGGGCTATCCAATAAGTAAGCAAGATAATAAATTACAGCAATTTCCAATGGCTGAAAACACATATAACAACAATAGAAACCTTAGACATCAGCCCTAATTAATGGCTGAAAATTGCATGTAAAATGATATTTTTTTTCCAAATAAATGCAGGCAAGGTCTAACCCTAGGACGATAATGTCCAAGGCAAATGATGCTGAAAAATGATGATTTTGTTGTAACCTTAACCCATTAAAATAATAAATTTTAGGGTTTTATTTTTTATTTTATGGGAGAAGGACAAACTTGTGTTTCTCAATTCCTCAAACCCTAGCGTCCTTATATCTTCTTTGGAGATTGAAAGAGAGAGGAAGCTAAACCTAGGTTCCTCAAAAGAAACTTGATGAAAATCTTGTTCAAGGAGATGTTAGAGCCACAAAACATCAACAACACTTTGGTGAAAATTTCATTAAACCCTAATTCTTCAACAAGTACAAGATGGAAGAAGATACTTACAATAAATTAGCACATATCATCAAAGAATCACCAATAATCATCCAAGAGAGAGAACCATCCAACAAAATATCCTCCCCAAGAAGCTTGCTACACTAGTGCTCCATAGCACACAAGAGAGATTAGACAAGTAATGTGAATTGATCTCCAAGTGTGACACATTGAACTCAAGAAGTTTGACATCCCTCTACTTATACGAGGGCAACTGCTTTGTATTCTTCTAATTTTAGCATAGCCCTAAAATAATATTAAATTGTGATTACAAGTTGAATAGGTCACAAACTGACTCCCAATGATAGCTAATTCAATGATAAAACAAAGATAAGCCTTAATTAACCCACACATGTGAGTTAGAAGCCCTCCGAGGATGACATCATCCTCCAAAAGGTGTCTCATCAAGGTGCAATGGATTGCTCAAAGGGGTGCATCTCATTCCAAAGGTCATGTATCCTCATCAAATGGTGTCCAATCATCAAGCAAGGTTCCCTGATCATAACGTCATCCTCAAACAAGCCCACGTCATCAATCCAAGTGTCATGAAGGGACATCATGGAGCTAGGGCATTATGTCATCATGCAGAGAAGTGTACCATCCTCCTTAGAGGGCTCCCATGTCATCATCATCATCAAATTTCCTCAAAAACAAGGCAACATCCATCAAGTAAGTGCAATGTTAGCTTGAGGGCATCTTGTCAACTCTGGGGTACATTATCTCTCAAGGCAATGTCTAGTTTTTGGAGGGCAATGTTTAAGGTCTTGGAGGGAGAGAAGGGTGTCATCAATTGTGCTATGTCATCCCAAGGTCAACACTTCTCAATAAGTGGTCAACGTCCTAAGTCAAAGTGCCCAGTAGAGTCATCAAGTGCGGTTGGATGTCCTTTCCAAAGTGTTGGAGAGGCATCATACAATCCCTCAAGGGATGGTAGTTGTACCTAGGAGCAAAGATCTAACAACACACTGACAATAGCAAGTGAGATTGACACCATAGGTGCACAAACTACAAGAGTATCAGAGTGGGCATATTTAATGTTAAAGGCATCAAAGTACTCCACACAAGTATCATCTTCAAATGTCTTCCTAGCTTAGGATTTGTAAATAAGTTACTTTGCTTAAGTAAGAGAGGGTTATCACAAGGCCATATTAGATGCTTCCAACCTTAAGGGGAGGAATAGTTCTTAAGCCAACCCATCAATCAATAGGTTTAAGTGATCAGTGACATGAAATGGGGTTTACTTCATGGAGGATGTCATTGTCTTGTACCAATTATGAATTTTCAACATCCTTGAGCATTATGATGTGAAGAGGGAGCAATTGTGGGACATGAGTTACCCCTTTCCTTGACCTATTTTTACTGCCCTTATTATGTGCCTCTTTCATCATAATTATTTGTATATAGGTTGGATTACAAGTTTTCATTGATTCATCATTGACCCCTTGAAGATGAAGAGTTTCATTGCTCATCAAAGTTGGGATATTCAAAGTTCCCTTAATTCAGTGTTCCACAGGGACACATCCCCCAAGGTGGGGGATGTGCTTCCTCACTCCCCCACGCTCCAGGGACGAGGAAACTCTTGGGGAAATGTTTCCCTATGTCCCTTTTTTTGGGGAAATTCAGG
This sequence comes from Pinus tabuliformis, assembly GCA_031772625.1. Classification (NCBI taxonomy): domain Eukaryota; kingdom Viridiplantae; phylum Streptophyta; class Pinopsida; order Pinales; family Pinaceae; genus Pinus; species Pinus tabuliformis. The sequence goes on from CM062815.1 coordinate 1,062,626,313, forward strand.
GAAACTTCGGGGGATGTTTTTTTGGTGATGAAACATGTCTCTCTTGTGGGGAGGACAGGGGGATGCCTAGAAATTCAGGGAAACTTCGGGGGATGTTTTTTTGGTGATGAAACATGTCTCTCTTGTGGGGAGGACAGGGGGATGCCTAGGCGTCCCCCCAATTTTTTTCGCTAATAACAATTCAAAACATATAAATTTAAAAAAAATCACAGTTGCAGTGCATAATGCCCTGCATCTTGCACACAGGAGGACACCAAATTATCAGATGGGACCAGCTACAAGATGGGATGTGGATCCAAAGGAGGATGCACATATAGACGAGGAGGATGGACCGGATGAGACACAACACGGTTTGGTTGGTGTGCCATTGGTTACTCATGAGACTGACTCAGACTCAAATAGTGACATTCCCATTTATGGTCATGATGCCATCATGCAATGAATGGATGCAAAGGATCAGTCATTGGAGCATCAACACACTCCTTGATGCTTATTAGTTATTTGATCATGATGTTCATTTCTTTTAAATGCTTTTCATTGTTCTAGTTTTGAACTTTGGACTCTAGGTACTGATGACTGAACTCTTGACTCTTTTAGTATTTATTATTTAGTACTTTTGACAAATCTACTAGTATTTCACTGCTTCCTATGTTTAGTTTTAGTTTAGTATTCTATGGCTATTTTAGACTTCAACATAATGTCACTTTCATATGATGAATTTACTTTTCAATGTGCCTCGCGTAATTTCAATTGTCAAATGATGAATTTAATTTAGATGTACCTTGCATAATATTAATGCTTAGTGCCAAATGATGAATTTAGATGGAACATTGCGTAATGTTAAATGATGGATTCAATTTAGTAATTTATTGTTAGATTTAAATTGATGATTGCAAAAATGTCAAATGATAATTTTAATTCATAATAGTCTAACAAGAAATGATGATCATATTTAGATGTACATTTCATAATTATTAAGATTTACAATTTACTAATTTAGTTATTGATGTTTTGTTGGGATTTTATTTTTTATTTTTATATATTAATTTTTTAATAATTTTATAATTTTTGTGACTCTGCCGTCTACCCATTTCCCCAAAATTTCCCTAAATTTTGGGGTTGCTAATATACATCCCCCTTGTGCTTATCCCCGCTCATGCGTTTCCCCATCTCGGAAACTCGATGGAACATTGCTTTCATTTAGATAGCTCATGCTTCAACGGGGAAATGAGTGAGGGCTAACGAGGGGGGGAAATTTTGGGGTTGCTAATATACATCCCCCTTGTGCTTATCCCCGCTCATGCGTTTCCCCATCTTGGAAACTCGATGGAACATTGCTTTCATTTAGATAGCTCATGCTTCAACGGGGAAATGAGTGAGGGCTAACGAGGGGGGTAGAGCTCAGGCTAGGCTTTTGTTCACACACTTTCGTTTATCCCTGCCAATCTTGCGCATTTTAACATATGGTTCATGTTTTTTTTTCTTTTTGCTACATAAACCTTTTAGGGAAAAGTTTCCAAGCCCCTACTTAAGGATGAGGGAAACAGGGAACCAATACTATTGATAGATAGCAATCAACCCAAAAATGGGATGTGGATACATGGCGAAGATGGAAGGTTTTAAGTATAGATTACTATGGACACACAACATCAATCAGAGCCTCCTATTTGTGCCCCTCCTAGACAGTGAAAGAAAGGCCTCAAGGAAGGTCACATTGGATTAGGGGCAAGTGATAACCACCAAGGTGAAGTGTGGGAACAAATATACAATCAAAAGTGGTCTATCATCCAATTTAACTTGTGATCCATACTAGAATTCCCTTAAACATTAAATGAAGGAACGTGAATACAAAAATGGTTAATGTATCTTACAATAAATGACCCACCTTCACTGGATGAGCGGGCTAGATGAAAGAAAGCACTAATTGAAGAGTGGATGAGAGGCATTTGAGGCTAACTATCTGTGGATCATATAAGGTTGTTGGTTGGCAAGTTGAAACAACGGCAGAAGAATTTTCTCCCAGAGGTTACCCACATGGGTGGGTAACATGGACTCCTTGTACCACCGTGACTCTCTTGTCTAATCCATCTTGTGAACTTTCCCTTCAACTTGCCTATCACCTTTCTCTTTAGATTTGAAATTCATTCCCAACTTGGTTTTCTTTAATTCTTCCTTTTCTCCTTAACTTTTCTCTTCTTTTTTATCTCAAGGGCATTTCACTTTTCTCCTATCCTTTTGCATAGGCTAGAGCTACACCAACACGTGCCTGACAATTCTTCACATCGATGAGAAGGAAAATCTTCTAATAATGCACAAGCACTGGACACTTAAAGAAAATAGAGAATGAATAGTATGTTTTTTATTAAGATTCAGAGACTAGATGTATATTAGGATTAGTGAGTAGCCTCATATGTATCTAAAGAACAATTTAAACAAATTAACACAAAGTACTAACAACAGAAATTTCCTAACACATTGACTACTAGCATGTATGAGCAGTGACTTAGACTCATGTTAAATGCTAATGTTAACATGTGCCTCATACTCATATGCAACTGTAGGACGACAATTAACAAATTGACATAAAGTACTAACCAAAAACACTAATACATTAATCACTAACACAACCTAAAATTAAATATTAATGTTAACATGTGACTAAATACCGTATATGAGTAACATATGGTTTCTACATAAAATCATAAATGTCACATCCACTTATCATTTCCTCTCTGCTTAAGAGGAAATTGTCCCCCCTAACCTCTTGATGTGCATCTTCAATATGGATTTTTCGCTGTATGAGGCAATGAAGCAACCAAGAAGCCCTCCCTTCATAAGAGGTGATACACTCCTTCAAACTTGTGCCCTTGGTTTGGAGTGTGTTGGAGCTCAAGAATTTCTTGCTAGTGCTCTTGTGCACTCTAGAGAAAGATGTCATCCTAGAGAGATAAGTATGCTAAACCTTTGAATGGTATTGGTTCACTTCCAAATGATAGAGGATCTAATTGTCAGTATCACCATGTGTTTATCATGTCCTCTAATCTAGAATGGATCGTTATATAATCTTTCATCTATTTTGGTACTTTATTGTTTATTTTGCGTTCAACATAGTGCCAAGGGAGGCACTTTTTCAAAGACTCTGTGACATTGGGATTTCTTAGACTCTCTTGGCAGCCATCATGAGATTGTATGAGTCTGTTACAAATCTCTCTGGGACTTGGCGACAGGGATAGAGTGTTACCCCTACCTAGCACTTTGCTCCTTGGAGGCCCTCGCTTCAGACCAGTCCATAGGTCGTGCACATGGGTGGTTCTCAGAGGCATCCCTACTCCTCTAGTCTGTGGCCATTTCCCCATAGCACCTCCCCCAATTTAGATTCTCTCTTGATGCGCTGAGTCACCTTCTGCCAACTAAACAGGTTTTGAATCAATCCACCAGAGAGGATATCTATCGGCTATACACTCAGGTCACATGGATTTCACCTCCTACGAGCCTTGGTCCGAAGATGTCTTTCTATTTGGAGCATTTCTTAGAGCTGCAGGATGGCCTCATTATCTGCTCCCCCTACCTGCGCCAACATTGGATGCACTCTCTCAGGATACCCCTGGGGCAGCTTCGTGTTGGCTCGCATCGTCTTAGAGTTGAGACTGATCATCATATTCCCTAGTCGAACAAAATTTCCCAAGTGTGCCATCTTCTGGAACTGGAGACTGATTGGCACCTCATCTTCGAGTGCCCTGTTTACTATGAGATCAGAGTATGTTTCCACTGTCTCTACAAGGATTTTAGGGGCTTCCTCTCTACTTTTTTTTGGTACCAAGACCAGAGATGCCTATCCCTTTCTATAAGGGAGATATTTACATATAGATTCTCAACTCTTGCACACGTCGACTCACCTTGAGGCTTCTAGAACTATTACCTCTTACTTCCATGTTGTTTCGTCTAGACGAAACAACAAGCAACAGATAGAGTCTCAGTTTGCAGCAGATGGGAGAATGGTGAGACCTTGGGGTTTTTTGCAACCCCCACCCCAGTCCAAGATAGATAGGTACATTCGAGATCAACCCGCAGATGTCATACCATGCTTAAGTCGACCTACCCTAAGAGAGTCAGAGGGAATGGCTCGAGGCAGAAACAACAAAGGGTGCCTCCCACTCTCCAGGCCTCCTCCCAAACACAACACAATAGATAGAGAACGATTAACAACTTCTTTCATTCGGCCTCTGTCGTTAGGAGTACCACTCGCTCATCAACTCCCCCAAGGATCACACATTTGGATTCCCTGACAATTCTGGAGGACTCGAACAAGGAGAGATTGCCTTGCTCGCCTCCCTCACCATCGACCATCATATTCGGGAGAAGTTGACCCCATTGGATTCTTCTTCAACTCCCCCCTTCCTTCTTTGGAGTTGCACAGTCCAACCGTAGACATACTTCACATTTCTCGTTTTTGGGCATGTCATATGACTTTATACATTCTCTATTTGTACTTTTATTTCATGTTAGCCCTATTTTAGTCATATTTTAGTCTTATTAGCTTTGGAGTCACAATGGAGTTGCATTTGCACTCCCACATTTCTTGTATTTACATTGGGTGTATATTTTAGTCCCATTGACCTAATTTTGTGGTCACCCGAGGACATTAATAAAATTATCTTATCTAATCTTATCAATGAAAAAAATGGAGTTATTGGCTTGTAGCCATTTTAGAGGTAGGTCCCATTTTGATGATTTGGTGTCCAAAACCTTACAGAGCCCATTTGAGGGCTTAAATGATGGTTTTTGGGGTCAAAACTTTGAGAATTTAGTTCACAACCTTTCAAATCTGTTCTACACACTGAGAGCTTTTCGACGTCATGAAAATCACTCAATTGGAGTTTGTATGTGGAAGTTATGCTCCCTACAAGTTGATCTATCCTATTAAGCACCATGATATCGAGTGGATGCCATGTTAGCTCTCATTTCTTACACAGGTGAACCTTCAAGAAGATTCTAGAGGGTCCAAACATTAATTGGGAGGTTGAGGCATGCAAAAACACTAACCCTAACCCTAGATGGCTATTAGGCTATGTTATACACTGGGTCACTAAGAAGGGAATTGGGTTCCATCTTTATTATATTGTTATTGTTCCATTGTTGAGCAGAGCATCTACGAGTGAGATATTGAAGCATGACAAAAGAAGCAAAGGACTCTGTAGCAGCTATATTGGCCACAATGTCCATGGCAACTCCATAATGAGTGCCCCTTTTCTTGTATTTGCATTTCATAATTGAGAAGAAAAGAGCAAAGCATAGGTCTCATCTTCTAGCTGGGTCTTTTTTTGTATTGGGTTTTCAGGGTACATTTTGTGTTTATTGTGTGTGGAATCTGGATGGTGTGTTATTTGCTTAGCTTCTTTCCTTTCAGTTTCAGTTTGTTTTCGTATTTCATGCATTAAGATAGTAACAATTAACTCTGAAAAATCAATAGTAATACATTGCATAATAAGGGATTTTCATAATATTTTAAGTTCTGTTATGGCAAACCGTTCCAATGAAATATCCATGGCAGTTTACAGATTACCCTCCCTGCCTAAGAGAAAATTTCTCCCAAGCTCTAAATGAACACCTTTGATATGGTTTTTTGATTGTAGGAGGCAATAAAGCAGTCTGAAACCCCACCATGCTTAAGGGGTGATAACTCCTTCAAACTTTTGCTCTTATCTCGATTATTCTGGAGTGTGTAGGAGCTCAGAAGTTTGCTGTCAGTGGTCCTGTGTACTCGAGAGAAAGATGTCATTGTAGGGAGATAGGTAAGGCAATCCTTTGAATAGAATTGGTTCACTTCTAATTGTGAGTGGATCTGATAGGTGAAGTATCTGTTATGGTGGATTGGTAAGCCTCGAATTAGCCTGATCTTGGAGAACAGTTAACAGTTCAATTTGCTGAGTAATATCACCATGTGCTCATCATTTCCTCCTTTCTTATGATGAAATTGCTCCCAACCTCTTGATGAACATCTTCGATATGGATTTTTGACTGTATGAGGCAATGAAGCAGCCTAGAATCCCTCCCCGCTTAAGAGGTGATACACTTTTTCAAACTTATGCCCTGGTCTGGAGTGTGAAGGAGCTCAGAAATTTGCTGAGTGGTCCTGTGTACTCTAGAGAAGGATGTCATCCTAGAGAGATAGGTAGGAAAATCCTTTGAATGGTGTTGGTTCACTTCCAGATGTTAGAGGATCTGATTGGTGGATTGGTAAGCCTTGAATTACGCTGATCATGGGGAATATTAAACACTTGAATTTGATGAGTTATATTGGCCAATAAGGCTTCTTGATTTCTCAAGGAAGAGGAGCTGAATTTATATGCTTGTCGTTTGTGTAGTGTGTAGGTATTAGGGTAGCTATATCCTAAGTGGCATATCAATAACGAATCATGATGTGATGTCTATCGAGCAGATCATTACAACCAATCAGAATGACATCACCCTCTACGTTCTGTACAAAGGGCTAAAAACGATGGTGCAGAGTTGGCTCCCGTGCATCGGTCATCTCTTGACCTTGAGTCACCTTAAATTGTATGGTTCTGAGTAAGATCGTGTGGGAAGATAAGGGACATTACGATGTTTTGGCAGACTGCACTTTTCGTACCACCATTATGAAGAGTACATACAAACAAGTGGTCGTTAATCTGGCAATTTTGTACAAGTAGGGCTTCCTTGTGAGTCGAGTGATATTCTATAGTGGTGAGCCCCAGTTGTGGATGTGTACTATCATTTGCTGATGTTTTTTTCTTTCTTCTCTGAGGTATTTGCCATTATAGTGACTTCAACTTGTAGTTATAAGTACTATTTTTTAATTAGAAAGGGTGGGGAAGAGGAGACGAAGAAGAAGCAGGAGAAAGAAAAGGAGGAGAGTTATGAGAAATATTGTCCTATGTTGATTTTGTTGAGGTTAGTGTGTTTTCAATGTAGCTTGTTTTATGTTTTCAATGCAGATTGGAAAGCTTTCTCTAAAGAGGTAATGTTTTAATTCCATATTTTATTGGATGTGAGAAAAGAGTTCTCACGATGGACTTAAGTTGAAGAATTTCATTTTGGACTTGAAACTTAAGCTCAATGGACATTGTACTGAATTGCACAACTTATCATGTACAGTCTGCCCCGTTGACCACTATATAGAGAAGCCGTCGCTTTGTGACTTCTTCTCTACCAGCGGATATTATCGGACAGGATTCTCACTGGAGCATATATCAGACAGGGCATTGGCTCCTTCCCTGTGGTTGATGATTCTGTTGGGTATCTTCTCTTTCTCCCTTCATCCTGCTTCAAGCTCTGATGTCCCTAGAGATGCTCCCTTTATTCCCCTTCGGTTTTTGGTCTTACGTGGAGACCAGTAGCATTTTTGTCATCGTCATATTATGTTTGACATTGGAATAGTATTTGTATTGATTTTGGTTCCTATTATTTAGCTATTTTGGCACTTTGTAGATCAGTGAGGAGTTGCTTTTGCATTTCCATTATATATTTGCACTGGATTGTACTTTTGAGTTTCATTGACCTACTTTTGTGATCATTCATTGAACACTAATAAAATTATCCCATCTTATATTCGCCTTAATATCCCTAGAGGGTTTATATTTGCACTGGATTGTACTTTTGAGTCTCATTGACCTACTTTTGTGGGCATTCATTGAACAATAATAAAATTATCTCATCTTATATTGCATTGATGTCCCTAGAGGGTGGAATACTGAATTGATTAGAACAAAATTAGGCAAGAGAAAGAAGCAGTCATCTAATGGTGCTCAAAAACTGGTTTTGCAAAGGAAGTAGGAGAGAGAATAGCACATTTGTCTTAAGATTCAGGGAATGAATGTGCATTACGACTAGAGGCTGGTATTTATGGACAATTCTTTTATATAACTGAAGGACAGTTATCAACAAACTAACATAAGAAAATAACAACAAATGTGAATTAGACCTGGTTTGCGTGGAGTTTAGTCCCCCACTAGATCTTAGGTTCAAATGTCATGTAGAGAGGTTGAGGGTGAGAGCCAATTGTGAGCTTATACTGTCTCAATGGGTGTCCAGGCTCAACCAAGTCTTGCACAATCCTGGTAACAGCATGATTCAAGTCTTGCACATTCCTGGTGACAGCATGTATGACAAATTAATAACTAACATACAATGGGTGTCCAGGCTCAACCAAGTCTGGCACAGTCCTGATGATCCAAGTCTTGTACAATCCTGGTGACTGCATGTATGAAAAATTGGTAACTAACATACAATGGGTGTCTAGGCTCAACCCAGTCTTGCATAATCCTGGTGACAGCATGTATGACAAATTGATAACTAACATAGAATGACCAGCATTAAACACTAGTGTTAGTTAGATGCAGTATGACTAACATGCAATATCTAAATAGATTATCAGTGTGCTTGTCAGTTCCCACGTGAAAGACTGAAGTGATAATTATGTAATCTAAAATCTGTTAGGTAGTTCGTTCATGGTCTGGAAAAATTGTTTCACAGCGCTTTCCCCAATTCATTTCTATGCAAATTTGGGGCACAAGTGGCCATCAAGGCTCTGATTCCTCCCGATTCCCTGACACAAATTTCCTGCTGGTGTTACCTGTAGTTTCAAATACATCCATAGCCTACGAATGCAAGGGTAACTTCAGTAGCTTTACCAATATTAGTGTTGAAGGCATTGCCGAGTTTGCAGGATCAAGACCCTAAAACCTTGGTCGTGTAAGCAAACTTAATCTTTTCCCAAGAACCAGGGTCCATGTTCTAAAACTGTCATCTTGATTATCAAACTCGATGCTGGAGAACTCCCTCTAGTATAAATACTAATGTGCTTCCTTTCCAATGATCTTGACCATGTCCTATCAATAGCATCCCATAGGGCTGTTCTTCTGAAGCAAAGGCCATTAAACTTGCAGGTTAGGGTAAAATAATTTTAATAAACTCACTCCCTCATGATTTGTGGGAGGATATAGAAAGCGGGTTCAAGCAGGGAATTTCCTTGGTCAAGTCCAAATGCGCAGGTTTTGTGGAGGGTGCCAGAAACTTAGTAACACTCTTGCTGCTGCGCTGAAACCCTACTTCATCCAGAGAAACTCTAAAAAGTGCAGCCCGGAAAGAGTTTCTTAACAAACGTAATAGAGGCAACAGAGTGTTAGGCTCATCCAAATTTGGTGCCTGTGTAATCTTTTCTAAAGTGGAGGTTTATTGGTTGTCTGTTGTGGCTGAATGGTTGGGCTGTTTCTGTGAAATGCTAGAAAATATTTCTGACCAAAACCTGCAGTAAGCTTGACCAACACATGGTCCTTAGACAATATTTCATTCTATTCCAATTACAATTGAATTTGGGTATAAAAGTGAGGCAAATTTTCATTCTATTGCAATTACAACTGTATTTTGGTATAAAAGTTTAGCTTACATTATCCTGAAGTTTAAAATCTTTCTTTTTTTCTTTCTTTTCTTTTCTTCTCTTTTTTTTTTTTATATATGGGGAAGTTAATATTCATGGGGATTTGAATAGGTGACGTATTGTAAAGAGTGTCTATACTCATTCACCATCAATTCAAAGTCCATAGACTTCAAAATTTAATCTTGTTATGTTGTAGGAGATAAGTTAGCTATGGCACCATAGCTGCAAAGAAATTACCATAAACTACAATAAGTATCTAATTATCAACAAAATTTTGGGAACCAATTATTGATGGGCCTGTTAGAAAATTTCAATTGACCATTGTGGCATACAAGAAAAGCGGCTTTTGATGTTAATTGGGTTTAGTTCGAGTGGATAAAAGAAATGTTGCTATCCTCTCCACTCAGGTTTAGGCTCACAATGAGTATTTCTTATAATTGCTTTGAGCCTCGTTTTCTAAGCAATCCCCCAAGGACAAAAACATGTGTATTTCTCATATGGAATATTAAGATATTTCTCATGGAAAAAAAAACAAGTCTTTTTAGACTTAACATGAAAGACATGAAATAGTGGCCTTAAGACTAAATACTCTTATTGAATTACTCCATTCTTTTTTGTCAGAATCTCGTTGTTCTAGACATTGCCAACTCTATCTTTGTTGCACATGCCTTGTTTATCGGGGTGACAAGTTGATATAAAGTGGGTCTTATCCACATCTATCTTGGTTGGGATCTTGGTATACAACCTTTTGTAAGTTTTTTGTTCTTCTTGAATGTCTCTTATCATGTGGAGAGGGCCATAAATAAAGGGGATTCTCCTCCTATTTCCCTAGGAATTGAACCCTGTTGTTTTGGAGATGGTGGCCTTGAAGGGAGACTATTGGTGTTGCCTTTTTAGTAACTTCTAGCTTTGTTTGCAGATTCTGCATTTCTCTTGCCTTAATTGACTATTTTATAGAGGCAAAGCTTCCAAATGAATGTAAAACTTTGGTGCATCACTATACAGTGCTCATAAAAGTAGTTTAGTACTGAAGGTCATGTTACAACAAAGTCTAGCACCTAGTGCAAAGTGTCACTAGGTGACTTGGGCAATGTGCAACACACAGGAGTGTTACTATTTCCACCTCAACAACTACTCCCCTCTATTTACTGAATGATACAATCCAACACAAGGGAGGTTTCCCTAATAGGGCTTAGGAATAAAGTAAACCAAGGATATTAAGCTAAGTACCCTATAAGGATCCTACAACATAGATCCATCGAGTAAAGGTATAAAAAAACTAGGGTTTGAGGTGGATGGACTAAATTCCAAATTTGGGTTCAAGGGATATATGGGTCAATTTAAAAGACAGGGTTGTTCTAAAGAGTCTCATTGTCACTCAGATTGTACAGACACTGCGACAACAGCTCAGGGTGGGGGCTGTCACTCAGATCTCCGCCCACTCCGTTCTAGCTATCTCCCAACAACAAACTATGGGGGGTAGTCCCTATGGAAATGAGATGATGGAAGACAAGTTGGGAACCAACTCGTCCAGGAGACACAGTTGAGTGGCCTAGTGTTGACGGTGCTGGACCTGCCAACATGTAAGGGGATCTCCCCGGTAAGAAGTCCCAATTAGACCTCAGACCGTTTGGTGTAGGAGTCCTAGCAATGGATTGTACGGTAATGCCTTGACCATGATTTCGCACAGAGGCAAGTAAGATGTCTCTGTTGGTAGCAAGGGTGTGACAGTTGCAGCAAGCCAAGGAAGGTGCTTGAGAGGTTCAAACACACGGGGGTTGAGATGAGTGCACCCCTTGGAAACCTGTGATAGTGTTAGGGTCCGACCCTAACCCCCTTATTTATGTAATAGGATCGAGTCATAGTTATAGTTAAGTAAAGAGTCAATAAAGCCCATATTAATAATTGTAAGTGGTTAACCCGCATTTAATGAAGGGACCACAGTTAGTTGCAAATGGGCCATGGTATTAGATAGATGGTATTAATAAGAACCATGGTATTGCCCCATGGTATTGCATGTATGAATCCTATATAAAGGATAGAGACTCCCCTCGAGGCGCATCGTGTCTTATTTTGTATTGAGCTCAGCCCTATTGGAGGTTGCCCCCTCGAAGAGGCAAGTGAACATTGCTTTTTGAAGAATAAAATACTTGCTGTTATTTCTCATTGTTCTATGTTCTGGGTATATTTCTTCGCATATTTGGTATTCTGGTATCGTCTTGCAGGTTAAGAGCATAATAAGTGGTATTAGAGCGCTTTCCAGGGCCGGTGGGATCTCCAATTTTTAGCAATTTTTTTTTTGCTAGAGATGTGTTCCGACGTCTTTAAACCATGGGATCTGTCGTTGAGCGCATAAACCTGTGGATTTGGGGAGGCATGCACGCAGGAAATACAAGAGGTGGTCACGCTTGTTGGACTCCCTTATAACCCCTGTGGGTACCCCTTCGAGTAGTAGCGCATTAGAAAACACTGCACACAGACTGTCTTCCAAGTACCCTCTGGGTATATTGGAAGCCCCCTAGCTCCCTTGAAACCTCGCCATAGATAAACTGTCGGCCGTCTTGCTGCTACAATACACCGAGAACAACACTCAGAGAGATTACTCGCGCATACGATAGGGTAGTCGGGTTGTACGGCTAAGGGTACGGTTGATCCTCCTTGGTTAGTGCCCTGAAAAATTGGGCCGAGTACTACTGTCAGACCCTTATGTATATTGCGATCTGTAGCACCTGACACTCCTGGAGACCATAGTTCCCTTCTCTATCTCTGGATCACGCATAATATTTGCCAGATCAGATCTCGCAAGTGGGGTTTTTTCGCAGCAGCAGCAATCAGTTCCGCCGTTCAGATCTATCAGAACAGCCATTCAGATCTCTCAGATCCATCAGATCTGCCATCCAAATTTGAGTAGTTGTGTGGGTTCCTATACCTGGGCGTGATTTTCGCAGGACTTTTGGCAACATTCACATTTCTGGGATTCGCTACTGCAGTATTCCTAAGCAAGGAGTAAAACTCTATACAGAGTTAAAAAATAATAACAATAATAATGATAAATAAAAAAAATAAAATTTTCGAGACCCCTCGGGGCGCTTATTGGTGACTTAGCCCATAAGAATCAGGACGATGAGCTGAGCAAGGTGATACCATTCAATTGTTAGTGCAAAAAAATTCGGGCGGTCCCAAATTTGAAGTGCATCGGATCGTTGCATGGTATAAACTAGAGCTCAAGCTATGGCCAATGAGAGGATCGACAAACTTGAATCAACATTGAACGAGGTATTGTTGTCGCTGAAGAACATAAATGAAACACTCTCAAAGGGCAAGATGGAGGAACACGCGAAGGCATATATTGGCAATGAAAATAGTGAGGGTGAGTCTAGCCAGTCTCTTCACCTCTTTGGCACCCACCAACAATCCCATCCGCGACCACCCAAGCTGGACATGTATAAATTTGATGGCTCTCACTCGGTTGCATGGATAGCACAAATGGAGCAATATTTCACTTTGAATTACATTCTGGATAATGCGACTCAGCTTAGTGTGGGTATCATGTACTTGGACAATGAAAGATGGCAATGGTGGCAATGGCATCAACGTTGCTATAGAAGGCCCTTGACTTGGGAGACATTCAAAAAATCTCTTATGGATCGCTTTGACCATGAATATGAAGTTTTGGGTCGTCTCACTAAGCTCTGACAGACAGGAACAATGAATGAATATATTGCAGCCTTTGAAGCCTTAGCTTTCCGCACTAGAGGACTACACGATGAGTTCTACGTGGAATGTTTTGTCAGTGGTCTCAAAGAAGCCATACAAGCCCACATCCAACTGCACCACCCTAGCTCATGGCTGCATGCTTGCAGGATAGCTCGTGAAGTCGAACGTGTGTTAGCGGCCCAGTCTAATCGCCCAAATTTCATCGCCAAGGGTCGCCCCCCACAGGCTCAAAGCACTACCCAAACACTCAAGGTTCAAAAGGTGTCACCAACAGAAATGGCGGAAAGAAGAAAGCAAGGATTATGTTACTACTGTGATGAGAAATACTCCCCTGGGCATAAATGCAAGGAGCCCAAATTATTTCAAATTGATGCTACTGATCACAGTTCATCGGAGGAAGCCCCACCACTTGAGGAACCAGAGGAGGAAGAAGAGGACAACCAGTAGGACAATGTACCTGAAGAACCAGTTATCTCGCTACATGCTTTGGCAGGGATTTCTTCGCCTCAAACTCTCAAAATCAGAGGTTTTATTAAGCATCGCCTAATAGTAGTCTTGATTGATAGTGGAAGTACACATAATTTTATCCATCAAAGAGTCGCAGAAGCAGTGCATTGTTTTGTCCGAGCAGTTTTTAACTTCCAAGTCCAAATTGCTGATGGGGGAACAACGAAATGTGAAGGCCGCTGTGAAAATGTCAAACTTCAAATGGGGGATTATCAGTTAAAGACCCACATGTTTGCCATACACATGGGAGGGTGTGATATTGTCTTCGGTGTTGAATGGCTTCGCACACTTGTCCCAATCACAATGGATTTCCAGGAGTTATATATGAGCTTTAAGCAGAACAACCACACACATACCCTCCGCGGACTCCAGGCGGGAGCTCCCTCTATCATCAGCTCACATCGGATGGAAAAATTGTTAAAAAAGGGCCACCATGGAGTTATAGCTCAATTTAATGCCATCCAGGCCTTCGAACCCAATTCTCTTCATATTTATCCTGATATGCAACAGATCTTCAACAACCATCTGCCAGTCTTTGACAAGCTTCATGAGCTTCCACCCTTGAGAGAGGAACATGATCATAGCATTACTTTGGTCCCAAGGGCCCAACCACAAAATGTACGCCCATATAGATATCCGTTCGCCCAAAATAATGAAATAGAAAAAATATTCAAGGAACTCTTGGAAGCAGGCATCATTCGTCCCAACATTAGTCCTTATTCATCGCCGGTGGTCATGGTGCTCAAGAAAGATGGGGAATGGCGCATGTGTCCAAAGTTCAGGGCCCTTAATAAGTTGACAGTCAAAGATAAATATCCCATCCTGGTTGTTGATGATTTGCTGGATGAACTGAATGGGGCTCAATTGTTTACTAAGCTTGATCTTTGCTTAGGCTACCACCAAATTCACAGGAAAGAATTAGACATTCCAAAGACTGCTTTCTGAACTCATGAAGGCCATTATGAATTCCTGGTCATGCCATTCGGTCTTTGTAATGCCCCATCTACTTTTCAGAGCCTTATGAACCACCTGCTCAAACCATATCTCAGAAAATTTGTCCTTGTTTTCTTTGATGACATCCTCATCTACAGCCGCACCTGGGCTGCACATCTTCAGCGTGTAGATCTGCTCTTGCAACTGCTCTGCAAGCATAAATTATTTGTCAAGATGTCCAAGTGTTCTTTTGGCATGGAAGAAGTTGAGTATTTGGGCCACATTGTGGGGCGTGAAGGTGTCAGGGTGGACCCCAAAAAGATCTAGGCAATGCAGGATTGGCCTCAACCTAAGACCTTGAAGAGTCTGAGAGGATTTTTGGGTCTCACAGGCTACTATCGCAAATTTGTCTGTAATTATGGTCGCATTGCTAGGCCCCTCACTCAACTCCTCAAGAAAAATTCATTCCTCTGGAATGATGAAGCAAAACAAGCCTTTACAGCTCTCAAACATGCCATGTGTTCCACTCTAGTCTTAGCACTACCCGACTTCACCAAATCTTTCGTGATTGAATGTGATGCTTTGGGTACGGGTATTGGGGCGGTCTTAATGCAGGAAGGTCAACCCTTGGCCTTCACGAGCCAACAACTAAGTGGGAAGAATCCAGGACAATCTACCTATGAGAAGGAGATGATGGCCATCTTACATGTAGCAGATACTGGCGACCATACTTATTGGGGCGGCGTTTCCAAATCCGCACAGACTATCAAAGCCTTAAATATTTTTTGGAGCAACGTCTATCCTCACCTCAACAAAATAAATGGCTCGCCAAAATGCTGGGATATGATTATGAGATAATTTACAAGAAAGTGTGCGAAAATATTGTAGCAGATGCATTATCCCACCAATTTGAGGAGGAAAGTACCCTGCTCGCAATTTCCCTTCCCATTCCAAAATGGATTGAAGAGGCTTGCAAGGAATGGTTTTCACATCCCTGGCTCTCCCAACTCATTAATCAATTGTAGGCGGATCCAAATTCCACAACGGGCTACTCGTCGCAGGATGAGATTCTTCGCTACAAGGACAGAGTCGTAATATCACCAACATCCACCCTCAAAAGCTGCATTTTGGCGGAGTTGCACTCATCTCCCACTGCAGGACATTCAAGCTTTAAGAAGACGTATGCTCGCACTCGAAGATCATTTTTTTGGACAAGAATGAAAAAGGAAATTCTTACTTTTGTAGCTGAATGCGACGTCTGTCAGCACCACAAAGGAGAAACAGTCAAATCCCCAGGCACATTAAAACCATTGCCCATCTCGGCCTCAATCTAGATGGAGGTTTCTATGGATTTCATTACGGGTCTTCCAAAGTCAGGAAACAAGTCAGTCATCATGGTGGTTGTGGATAGACTTTCTAAGTATGCTCATTTTTGCGCCCTACCCCACCCTTTTACATCGACTTTGGTCACTCAATCTTTCATGGATCAGATCTTCAAATTGCATGGCATGCCCACTTCCATTGTGTCTGATCGTGACCCGGTCTTCACCAGTAACTTTTGGCAGGAACTCTTCCGGCTACAAGGTACCCAACTACAACTCAGTACTTCCTATCATCCACAAACTGATGGTCAAACTGAAGCAGTCAACAAATGTCTGGAAACCTACCTTAGGTGTTTCACTTCAGAAAAGCAACATCTCTGGGTACAGTGGTTACCTCTAGCTGAATGGTGGTATAACACCAACTATCATGCCACCACCAAAATGACTCCATATGAAGCAGTTTATGGTCAACTCCCTCCTTCCCCTACTTCTTATATCAAGGGATGCTCGAAGGTACAAGCAGTGGATCAACTTCTACAGAACTGCACAACCATGCTGTTCCATCTTAGAGAGAATCTTCATCAAGCTCAAAATCGCATGAAGCAACAGGTAGATCAACATCGCTCAGAACACCAATTTCAAGAAGGGGATCAGGTATTTTTGAGGCTGCAACCATATAAGCAAACATCACTCACAGACAAGGGTTGTTAGAAACTATCTCCAAAATTCTACGGCCGTATCAAGTACTTCAGCACATTGGAGAAGTTGCCTACAAGCTAGCTTTGTCACCCACTGCAAAAATCCATCCAGTTTTCCATGTCTCATGCCTCAAGAAAGTGATTGGGAACAATTGCAGAATTCAAACCAGTTTACCTGAACTGGATGAAGAAGGGTCAATCTGGCTCCAACCTAAACAGGTTCTGGACACACGAGAACAGCACCTGTGTGGCCACATGATCAAGGAAGTCCTCGTTAAGTGGAAAGACACCTCTCCGGAAGATGCAACCTGGGAACCAACCACTATTCTTCAACAGTTTCCGCAGCTTCAGCCTTGAGGACAAGGCTATTCTTATGGGGGAGGGCATGTTAGGGTCCCACCCTAACCCCCTTATTTATGTAATAGGATCAAGTCATAGTTATAGTTAAGTAAAGAGTCAATAAAGCCCATATTAATAATTGTAAGTGGTTAATCCGCATTTAATGAAGGGACCACAGTTAGTTGCAAATGGGCCATGGTATTAGATAGATGGTATTAATAAGAACCATGGTATTTCCCCATGGTATTGCATGGATGAATCCTATATAAAGGATAGAGACTCCTCTCGAGGAGCATCGTGTCTTATTTTGTATTGAGCTCAGCTCTATTGGAGGTTGCCCCCTCGAAGAGGCAAGTGAACATTGCTTTCTGAAGAATAAAATACTTGCTGTTATTTCTCATTGTCCTATGTTTTGGGTATATTTCTTCGCATATTTGGTATCTGGTATCGTCTTGCAGGTTAAGAGCATAACAGATAGCACGGACTTAAGAAGGGAACACATGAGCAAAGATGCATTAAAACATGGAAGGCAAGTTAGGTAGCAATCCAAAGTGATGGTTAAACCAACATCATGTTTAAGAAAGATTCATACATACAAACACAGAAAGACCATACATACATTCGTAAGCAAACAAATACATACATCATTTAGAGTAAACCAGATAACATAGAATACAATACAACATATGCATGAAATGTGCTGGCTCTGTTATATTAATAAGTGTAAGTCCCAGTCATACAATACATCCATGTCTAACCACTAGTTTCGACAGCGGAACGTTACAGCAACAACCGTCTGCTCCTCCAAAGAGATATACTAGCTCTGCGCAGTGAAGCTAAGGCTCATTACAATATTGTCCAAGCTCTCTCTAAGATAGTCTTATCGGAAGCTTGGTTGACCAAAAACCCTTACAATGAGTTATGAGGGACTATTTATAGCAAAGGGTGGGGTGGCCCTTGACATTCCCCTTTGTGACAGTTCATCTACCCTCATGACGCTTCATTTACTCTATCACTGTTACATCCAACTATCAACACTTGAATTTACACTTGACAAGACGTTACATTACAATGCACATGTACCCATGTGAGACAAAATGGTTTGAGCAAGCCATGCAAGACATCACTAACACTCAGACCATTGTGGTGAGACCAGCTCTTTGACATCCTTGTGATGGTCGATGGTGGCGAACTGATGTGGCAAACTGATGCCAAGCTTGGCCATCTGTGATGGTGTCCGTGCGCTCAATGGTGACATCTTGATGAAGCGAATTCTTGCCTCCGTTGCATCCGGGTACACTGATATGGCTTCTCCGTCCAACTCGTTTGGTAACATGCACATGATTGTCCTGGGTGTGATCGGACCAGCAACATGTTGATGCATAGTGTCTGTGCTGCTCTCCAAGCATGTGCTGGTGGCCGTGCGCATCAACTTGTTGAAGTACATGTTCAGCTCCAGTTGGACTTGCTTCTTGTCTTCACCTCGGTGAGTGTGCCAAATGGGTGGGATCTCATGTGTGCGCACAATGACATGCATGCAGATGCATTCCCTTGCATGTGATCAACAACACTGCTCACCTTGTTTGCTCTGTGCCAGCCACTGGGATGGATCTATAACTTGTACGGGCGCAGTTTCATCCATTAGTGCATGTTGTGCTCCCTGCGGTACTTGTTCTTGCTGCAACTCATTCTCTCGTCTATGCAGCCCCTATTCTTCCTTGAGTTGCTGCTTGAGCACATGCAACTCCTTCTCTGTTTTGTTCTCTGCCTTCGCGTGATATTCATGTCGCGCCGTCACCTCATAGCCTGAGTCTCCAAAGTTGCTTTCATCACAAGTGGATCTGCTTGAGCTTGCAACTTTGTTTCGCTTCTGTGTTGTCAACAACCTTCCTCTTGCATTCGTTTCATCCGGTATGCTGCCTTCAGCAGTTGTTGAGGGTGCTTCTTGCTGTTATGCTGCTGCCATCATATCTTGATGTCCTTTTCTACGAACAACTTGATGTATTCGTGGGTAGGCAAGTTCATGGACACTTGATCGAATGCATCCCCAAGCGTGCTCTGAACGATGTTTTCGACTCTGCTCTCTTTGAAACCATTGTACTTGTGCCACTGAGAGGTAGATGAAAACCTACGATACCTGGAGACATGGCAACGCTCATGGCAAGCAATATGTCAGTCGAAAACCAAAATGAACTTGAGGATTGACTTGCAACATACCTGCATGACTGATCATGAAGGTTGCGCAATTTTTGCTAGGAGGTCGGGAGACTGACTGCCAAGACTCCGCAAGGCATAGTCTAGGATGTCAGGAGGTTGACTGACTGCTGTAACTGCACAATGCACAGTCCAACTTGGCCTACTGGGATTGAAACTGTGCAATGCACAATTCCAGTTAGCAGTGACATGCAACTAGGAAACTGCATTGCACAGTATATGGGGCCAACGGGACACTGCCTCCAAGAATTCCGCAATGCAAGCCTGGAGCTCAGTGCCTGGCTAGACTTGCGCCATTTCTGGAGGGAAGGTAGAGCCTTCGCCTCCGGAAATGCGCAGTGCTAGCCGGGCAAGGCACGGTCCGGGTCAAGGTAGCCCAGTTCGACTGACGGGTGACTAAAAACATGAGAAGTCTGAAACCATGGTGAGATGAGTGCAAACGAGAGTGAATGATCATTCATGCAAACAATAAGTGCAGGATTCAAAAAATGGGAAAGCATGCATGTGTGTGAAGCGAGTTGCCGCAACAACGACCGTTCGTGCAAAACAATGTCATGCATGCGAGAGTAGTGAGATGCGAACAAAAACTGAAATGATGCTTCTACAAGTTAACATGCATCAAAACGACAACAAGTGCTCACCGAAATCAAGCAGACAACAATCACACAAAGCGAGACACAAAAAGCAACATAAATGCAACACAAGTCATGGAAGGCGGGCTTACCCCAAAACCACTGAGCTAAATGTGTCGACGACTCCTAGATGCAATGTGGGATGTCAGAGCTGCAAGGTCAATGTCAGAAATGAGCTCTGTAGTGTCTGGTTCATGAGTTTTGATAAAATTGAAGATGTGACGCGCATGCCACAAATCTAGGAAGAGCAACAGTTGGTGGGAGGTTTCTGAGATGATCCTTGCATGCAACCTCTAGCTGCTAAAAGTAGATCCCTAAATCAAGGGATGCCTTTGCATGCTACCTTGGGAGAAACATCCCATGCATGCAAATAAATTTTGCTCGGTCCAGCAGGGAACCGGTCAAATCAACTGCACATGCAACAGTTTGCTAAGCTAGGAGAAAAAATGCGCATTTCTGGGAGGGAACTGGGCTGGCTGCCTAGAGGGATTGCACAATTTCTGGGCAGAGCAGCTAAGTGCTGCCCAAAATTGCGCAATTTCTAGGCTGAGCAATCTTGCTGGGAGGAATTGCATAATTTTTGCAATGAACAATGACAGGTAGATTTGTGCAATTCTAGAGCCCATTAGGTTGCCAGACAAAATTGCGCAGCTTCTCGAGGGAAGGCTGGTTTCCCTCCAGAATTGCGCAATTTCTTGAGGGAGCTGCTCAACCTGTAACTGGACTAAGTCCGGTGAAACAACCTGTGAGGGGGATGCAACAAGCTTTGATGGACATGCTGTCATTCTGTAAGAAAATCACTAAAGCCTGTGTACTCGACATGACAAGACACGTTGCTATGAAAGGTTCGTAAGGAGGCTCCAAAACGAAGCTAAGGCAAAATTTTGGAGGGTGGTTATAGCCGCTACGACACTTGGCCACACACTGGTAGAACTCCAGCTCTCTGAATGGACCTTGTTCGTGAAAAGCAAGTCTAACACCTCCGGAAGTATTGTTCAATTCTTAGTTCGTCTTGGTTTCCACACTGCTTGATTGTAAGATGTAGCATCTGCCAAGCCCTTGGTCGGTCGACACACATTCCAAGCCAAGCCAACACAATTGTTTCAATTAGGGTTGAGGGGTATATTGGTGCACAAGCAGTAGAGTCGTCAGAGTTTTAGTTTCATCTCTGGTGTTGTTTCATTTCCAGCAGGCCTGGACAGTACCCTGATGGAGTCACGTAGGAACACAAGCATCGCTCCGCTGCCAATGACTCTAGTCAATACCCCGGCGGAGTTATTTGCATCACCTCTTTGCGTAGGAAGCCTTTCTCTTCTTTCGCCTTATTCATTTTTCATTTTTTTCAAACTTTTTTCACTTTTTCATTTTTTATCTTCGCAACTGTGCATAACACCTATTCATTTCAGAGGTGGAAGAGAGATCTTGACTTATTGAGAGCAGAGGTTGTTCTTTTAGAGAAGTAGTTTATGTATACCTCTGACGTGCTTGTTAAGGTTTTCCCCCTCACCTTACTCTACTTGACTGAGCTGACAAGGGTTAACCCAAAACAACCAACTAGAGTAGGTGAAACTAGTTAGCGTGCAAGCATTGTGTTTTCACCAAGATTCACTTTGAATAGTACATATTTTCCATCGACATATCATGGACTGAAGACAACAAGTTCTTACATAAGAGAGCAGACAATAGATAACCAAATGCTAATAGCTGTACAAGTCCTCTTGTACTTTACCAAGCTTGTTTCAAGAGTCGCGCACGGTCCATGCGAAACTAACCTACGGGAAATAACAAGTAAACAAACCATAAAAAAAAGAAAGAAACAGAAACAAATGCGAAGGAAAATCGAGTAAGCAAACAAACACGCAAAGAAAGAAGCAAACATGCATGTAAACAAACAACTCAAAAACAAACACTACTCCTACTCCTAAGCTAACAATGCATGGGTCATCTCACATGAAGTGATACTTCCAATGTAGCCACCAATGCATTGGTTGACCCATGTTGGTGAAGGCACAGTTTGCGAACATCGCAGTTGCACAAACCAGCAAGCATGAAAGATATAACGATGAAGACAGACACACTCCGAGCTTACAAGCAACCACAGAACAAAGATGAGTGAAAGCGCATGACATGCACTCTGTGGCACTGCCATGGTGCTTTGCTACACTGTGTGCAGATGTCGAGTGTATGCATTCTCTTGATTGTGACATGCAAGCAAATGTGAGAAAGGTAGACCACTTACGTTGTGCATGTGTGCTTGCTGTGTAAGATTCCTCTAATGCATGAGCGATGGGATCGTGTAGTTCAAGTGGAGGAAGCGAAATTTGGGTGTTTGGTTGATCTTCAATGCAAAGCAGAGAGTGATGAGGAGCCTTGAGTGTTTCAACAATTTCCTGACTGGAAGTGAAACCAACCTCAGGACAGCGAGGGCCTGACATAACCATCAGCTCGGGCTGAAGTGCCTCGACAGTCTGCGGGGTTTCAACTTCGTTGACAGATAGATCATCGTAGACCAGTGTCTTAGACATATTAACAATGATTGAATCAACATCGTGATCAAATGAAGAAGTAGAGAGATCACGACAACCAAGATCAGAAAATTCAGGATGTTTGTCGGCATCCTCATGATTTGATGAATCAAGCAGAGGGGTAGATGAGAAGCAAATATGTTCACCCTCTATGTTTTCAGAAATGACAGATGACATACTAGGCGAATTTTCGGAGGAAGATGTGTCCTCTCTGCACTGTGATGACAGGCTGACATCCGACGTGTCCTGTGAATGATCAGAAGTAGAAACATCCGGGAATGAGTTTTCACAGTGGAAATCAGCAGTGGCAGAATCACAAGGGATGTCAGGATAAAGCGGGTGAGGCGCGGTTGAAAGGGAGTCATCCTTCACCATGAGTTCTTCTTTAGATTCCCGCACACACTCATCATGAATGATGGCACAGGTTGGCTGCACAACACCAACTTCGTCAACAGTGTGATCCTCATTCACAATAGGTGAGAAGTCTAGAATGGGAGAGCACAAGACAATACAATCCGAAGGATCAACAGAACGCGAGGACGGAGGTTGAGGGAACGAATCCACGTGACATCCAACAAGATTGCAAGCCAAATCTGTGCAGATATCAAGAGCAGGTGGGGTGGGAGGATGTGACAGTTCAACAGATGTGTGTGCATGTTCTCCCACATCACTCTGCAGTGGTGGAGCTGTTTGATGAGGTGAAGGCAGAGAGTCACTTGTGACAGCAACTGTGCCTGCCTGTGATTGCGTAGCTCCATCGCCGAAGTGTGTTGAGCGGGGTTCAGATATGCGAAGAAGATAACTGATCAACGGATTCATCGGGTGCTTTTCGTAATTTCATAATTTCTTGATCGAGTGCTTTATGGTTAAAGTGATTGAAAGCACGGTCTATCTTTGCGACTAAATGAGCAAGAGAATGAATAGATTTTTCGGGTAGCATGGCACACCACTTCATTGGGTGCCCTCCAGACGTGTAGACGAACAACGCGCAGGTCATGTATTCTTCAAAGATTCCATGTCTTTTGCATGAGCCTACAACGCCGACTGCATGCCTAACCAAGGCTATGTGGCCTCCACCATCAAATGTTTATTGTGACAAGTTATCTGAGAGCTTTTCGGAGATAATGAAGTCATTTCCATAAGACATACACTCTGGAAGAGAAACTCTGTAGTTAGTCATGATAGATATGCAGAAATTCAAAACAAATGTGAGGACTTAGCTTGTCATCTGGCCCTCCTTCTAGTGCCAAAATGTTGACGGTGCTGGACTCGCCAACATGTAAGGGGATCTCCCCAGTAAGAAGTCCCAATTAGACCTTAGACTGTTTGGTGTAGGAGTCCCAACAGTGGGTTGTACGGTAATGCCTTGATCGTGATTTCGCACAAAGGAAAGTAAGATATCTCTATTGGTAGCAAGGGTGTGACAGCGACATCAAGCCAAGGAAGGTGCATGAGAGGTTCAAACACATTGGGGTTGAGATGAGTGCGCCCCTTGAAAAATTGTGATAGCACGGAGTTAAGAAGGGAACATACGATCAAAGATTCATCACAACGTGGAAGGAAAGTTAGCTAGCAATCCAAAGTGATGGTTAAACCAACAACACGTTTCCGAAAGATTCATACATACAAACACAGAAAAATCCATACATGGATGCGTAAGTGAACAAATACATACATCATTTAGAGTAAACCAGATATCATAGAATACAATACAACACATGCATGAAACGTGTTGGCTCTGTTATATTAATAAGTGTAAGTTCCAATCATACAATACATCCATGTCTAACCACTAGTTTCGACAACGGAACGTTACATCCACAACCGCAAACTCCTCCAAAGAGATATACTAGCTCTACGTAGTGGAGAAGCCAAGGCTCATTACAATATTGTCCAAACTCTCTCTAAGATAGTCCTATCGGAAGCTTGGCTGACCAAAAGCCCTTACAATGAGTTATGAGGGACTATTT
The DNA here is from genome assembly GCA_031772625.1 of Pinus tabuliformis. Lineage (NCBI taxonomy): Eukaryota > Viridiplantae > Streptophyta > Pinopsida > Pinales > Pinaceae > Pinus > Pinus tabuliformis. Next base: position 1,062,650,588 of record CM062815.1, read on the forward strand.
ATAGCAAAGGGTGGGGTGGCCCTTGACATTCCCCTTTGTGACAGTTCATCTACCCTCATGACGCTTCATCTACTCTATGACTATTACATCCAACTATCGACATTTGAACTTACACTTGACAAGATGTTACATTACAATGCACATGTACCCATGTGAGACAAAATGGCTTCAGCAAGCCATGCAAGGCATCGCTAACACTCGCACTGTTGTGGTGAGACCGACTCTTTGACATCCTTGTGATGGTCGATGGTGGCGAACTGATGCCAAGCTTGGCTGTCCGTGATGGTGTCTGTGCACTCAATGGTGACATCTCGTTGAAGCGAACTCTTGCCTCCATTGCATCTACGTACACTGATATGGATCCTCCATCCAAAATGTCTGATAGCATGCGCATGGTTGTCTTGGGTGCGATCAGACCAGCAACATGTTGATGCATAGTGTCTACGCTGCTCTCCAAGCATGTGTTGGTGGTCGTGCACATCAACTTGTCGAAGTACATGTTCAGCTCCAATTGGAATTGCTTCTTGTCTTCGCCTCGGTGAGTGTGCCGAATGGGTGGGATCGCATGCGTGCGCACAATGACATGCATATTGCTACATTCCCTTGCATGCGATCAACAACACTGCTCACCTTGTCTGCTCTGTGCCAGCTGCTGGGATGGATTTATAACTTGTATAGGCACAATTTCATCCATTAGTGTATGTTGCACCCGTTGTTGTACCTGTTCCTGCTACAACTCATTCCCTCATTTGTGCAGCTTCAACTCTTCCTTGAGTTGCTGCTTGAGCACATGCAACTCCTTCTCTGTTTTGTTCTTTGCCTTCGCGTGATCTTCATGTTGCACCGTCACCTCATAGCCTAAGTCTCCAAAGTTTCTTTCACCATAAGTGGATATGCTTGAGCTTGCAACTTTGTTCTGCCTCTGTGTTGTCAACAACCTTCCTCTTGCATTCATTGCATCCGATGTGCTGCCTTTAGCTGTTGTTGAGGGTGCTGCTTGTTGTTATGTTGCTGCCATCATATCTTGATGTCCTTTTCTACAAACACCTTGATGTGTTCGTGGGTACGCAAGTTCATAGACACTTGATCGACTGCATCCCCAAGCGTGCTATGAACAGTGTCTTCGACTCTGCTCTCTTGGAAACCATTGTATTTGTGTTGCTGAGAGGTAGATGAACACCTGCGATACCTGGAGACATGGCAACACTCATGGCAAGCAATTTGTCAGTTGAAAACCAAAATGAACTTGAGGGCTAACTTGCAACATCCCTACGTGACTGATCATGAAGGTTGCGCAATTTCCGTCGGGAGGTCGGGAGACTGACTGCCAAGAATGCGCAAGGCACAGTGTCGGCTGTCAGGAGGCTGACTAACTGCCGAAACTGTGCAATGCATAGTCCAACTTGGCCTGCTGGGACTGAAACTGCGCAATGCGTAATTTCAGTTAGCAGTGACATGCAACCAAGAAACTGCATTGCGCAGTTTCTAGGGCCAACAGGACACTGCCTCCAAGAATTGCGCAATGCAAGCCTGGAGGTCAGTGCCTGGCTAGACTTGCGCCATTTCTGGAGGGAAGACAGAGCCTTCGCCTCCAGAAATGCACAGTGTTAGTCGGGAAAGGCACGATCCGGGCCAAGGCAGCCTAGTCCGGCCGACGGGTGACTGAAAACATGAGAATTCTGAATGCATGGTGAGATGAGTGCAAACGAGAGTGAATGATCATTCATGCAAACAAAAAGTGCAGGATTCAGGAAACGAGAAAGCATGCATGTGTGTGAAGCGAGTCGCCGCAACGACGACCATCCATGCAAAACAGTGTCATGCATGCGACAATAGTGAGATGCGAAGGAAAATTGAAACGATGCTTCTACAGGTTAACATGCATCAAAACAACAACAAGCGCTCACTGAAATCAAGCAGACGACAATCACACAAAGCGAGGCACAAAAAGTAACATAAATGCAACACAAGTCATGGAAGGCGAGCTTACCCCAAAACAACTGAGATGAATGTGTCGACGACTCCTAGATGCATTGTGGGATGTCAGAGCTGTAAGGTCGATGTGAGAATTGAGCTCTGCAGCATCTGGTTCATGAGTTTTGATAAAATCGAAGATGTGACGTGCATGCCACAAATTTAGGAAGAGCGACAATTGGCGAGAGCTTTTTGAGATGATCCTTGCATGTAACTTCCAGCTGCTAAAAGTAGATCCTTGAATCAAGGGATGCCTTTGCATGTTGCCTTGGGAGAAGCAGCCCATGCATGCAAATCAATTTTGCTCGGTCCCGGAGGGAACCAGTCAACTCAACTACACATGCAACAGTCTGCTCAGCTGGGAGAAAAAAATGCGCATTTCTGGGAGGGAGCTGGGCTGGCTGCCCAAAGGGATTGCACAATTTCTGGGCAGAGCAACTGGCTGCTACCTAGAATTGTGTAATTTTTGCGCTGAGTAGTGTCGCTGGGAGGAATTGTGCAATTTTTGCAATAAATAGTAATAGGCAGATTTGGACAATTCTGGAGCCCAACAAGTTGCCAGACAATGCAATTTCTGGAGGGAAGGCTGGTTGCCCTCTAGAATTATGCAATTTCTTAAGGGAGCTGCTCAGCCTGCAAATGGACTAAGTTCGATGAAACAACCTGTGAGGGGGATGAAACAAGCTTTGATAGACAAGATGTCATTCTGCAAGAAAATCACTGAAGCTGTGTACTCGACATGACAAGACATGCTATTGTGAAAGGTTGGTAGGGAAGCTCCAAAACGAAGCTAAGACAAAATTTTGGAGGGTGGTTGTAGCCGCTACAACACCTAGCTACTTGGTTAAATTTAACAAGATTTAAGGATTTAAGTAGATTTAAAAATGAGACCAATGTCTTATGGAGTCAAAATTCTTGCTTATTACAAATTAAGACCAAGTAAGAATATGGACAACCACTACATAAATAATTAACTAACCTACGTGCTATGCAAATCCTAAGATCTAGGTGTAATGCAAGGATCTTGGTTACTTTTAAATTCTATGCCTAGTCTAAATGGAACCTTCCTCTTCACTGTTTTGCGACCAGTCTTTAGAGTAGGTTGTGGGATGGAAGCCAATGAGAAGCAAACAGAGGTTCGGTTAACAATACCTCCACCTGTGTTCCAACCACCTAGTGCCTCCGGCGCCGCATAGACTATGGCTCTGACAACTACAAAGTCACTATGTTAACCACTAGAAAGGTGTTGAATCCCTCAAGCTAGGTGAGAAAGGGTGGCCCTAGAGGTCTATCATCCAAACTTATATTTGGAGGTAAATTATTAGTGCAAGCTAAGCCTAGGATGCTTATGCAATGAAATGGGCAAGTGTGTATTGAGTTAAGATTGCTTATGTTCCTTAAGTACTTGAATTATGATTAATATTCAAGAGTACTTATCAATAAATGAAAAGACAATCTTAAAACAAGACCAATGTTTAATGATATAATTGTAAATGTGAAACAATGGATCAATTCATAATATGCTTAGAATAAATATTTATTTCAACAATGATTACTTGAGGCCACTTAAGATATGCCAATGACCAATATTAAGAGATGCTCACTCAGAATGATAACCAATGAAACTTAAGATGCCAAGTGCTTAAGATAGACAACAAAGATATCAAAGCTTCATAAGATTATAATCTTTAACTTAGAGCAATTATCCAATGATTTCTTAGCAATGCCTTAGTTAGATGCCAAACACAAAGATGTCAATTAGATATTAATGCCCAAATAACTTAAACTATTAATGAGATTAGAGGATTTAAAACTTAGATGTTTGAGTGATTTTAGTGCCAAGTTAACATTTTTTTTCAAATCTAACACGAGACAAACAATTGTTCGATTTCAACAACGTAAACTGCCATGAACCAATTAACCATGAAATATCTACTTACAATGAAGTATAAGACAATAGTAAGCAAATCAATTTCAACCAAGAAGATGTTAAGCATATAAAACTGAATATGACCAATGAGTAGCCTAATGAATTGCCATTTGATAAAACAACGTTGCTAAGGAACTTTTAGCCATATTAAGATGTTATATTAAAAAAATATAAGATCTAATTATGTCTCTTATGTAGATATATCAAACACTAGAAATGAAGGTTCAAGCCCAAAACATTAATACCCAAGATGTCTAGAAGCTATGAAAATATGCTAGAAGCCACACCAATCAATTTTATGCCCTTTAGAATGTTATTTTCAAATTTATTTAAGATCTGATCTATTCAGTTATGCATATATATTCAACAAGTAAATGACTAAATCTAAAATGGATATTAGTGTCCAAGTAGCCAAAACACTAGTAAAATATTAGTATTAAATTATTAAGGTGTTTATACCACTTAGATATGATTTTAGGGCTTTTAATTCACTGTTATAAAATGAATATGACAATTGAAGCAAAAAAATGATAGTGAGGGTTTAGAGAGCAAACCCTAAGCCTAAGACCTTGTAGCACACTTGCCCAAAATGCCACAATATCTCCAATGATTATGCCACCTAAAAAGACAAATTCTGAGTCAATTTTCTCTGCAAAACACACCAAGTATTTAATCCAAAAAAAAAGAGATGAGCAGAGAGCAAATTAGGGCCAAGGAGGGCTAGCATTAGGCCTCATATGGCTAGTGTTGGCTAGAGAAAGCCTAGGAGGCCTAGCGGTTAAGGATTGAGGCTAAGGAAAGGCTAAAAAGTGTCAAATAGAGGCAAAAGGGAGAGCGAAGGCTTGGAAGGGATGCTGAGAGGAGGACGAAGAAGAACGAGGGTTGGATAGGGCTTAAAATCTTATGACAAACCCCCTAGGGAAATCGTCTAGGGTCAAGGAGGGGTTGAGGTCCTCTGGGCTCACGAATAGTCCTAAAAAGGCCTTAAATCCTCAATGCAAGGCCAAGGGAGGAGGCAGAGGCCCTTTAGGGCTTGTGGCTTGCCTCTGGGGGATAAAAATGATGATGTTGGGGCCACAAAGGTTGACACAAAGGCCTAGGACGTTGACGCAGGGCTTGGAGAGGGTAGATCCGGGCTCAGAAAGCCTACAAAATTGAAACCCTGTTCAAATTAAGCATTAACTCTGAAAATGATCTGGACTAGTATAGGAGCATCGACCCTAACTCATTCTCAAGGGAAGAAGAAGACTCTTGCCCACACTAACTGGTAAATTCGTAAAGCAAAGTAGGCGTATCCAGATGATAAAGAGTTCAATCTTCTCAATATGGGAAATTCTTCAGACCTTTCAGAGCCTTTTTACAACCAAGTCTTCGTCCCACCTCTCGCAAGTATTGGTGCCAGCTCTTAAAAGCTCCATATTATACAAATCTATTTACAAATGTACAAATATAAAATGCTTTTAAAAGGAATTTTGAGAATATTTTTTTTAGAGATATTTTAATAAATGACTTAATATACTTTGGAAAATAAATGCAAGCTACAGCCTTAGCGAAGTTAGATAAACCATAAAAATATTTGAAGTCCAAAGAACGTTAGTTTACGTCCACAGTTTGTGAACTTGGAGCTCAACGACTGAGAACCTACAAAGACTATATATTTTCTTCAAAAAAGCTTGCTAGACATATGACGAATCAAATCACCTAAGATAAACCCAAAATCTACAAATAAAATGTTCTTATCACCATCTAATGAATAAACAAACTTTAAATTTTTAAGCACAACATAGGAATGCCTGTACCTAGCACGTACCACAAATCAATAGGCAATAAGCACCATGAACTACACCCCAAAGTTTTTATTATGATTCAAAAAACGTTCCCAGAGGGATAATAGCGTTACATCAACTTTTCTGTAATTTTTTTTTAGCCAAACATCAGATGGCTTGAGATACAAATGACTCCTAATTTATAGGTAAATCTTCCAAGTGAAAAAATAATGGTTAGTTGGCTTTATCCATGTCAAAGCAATCTTGACCGTCGAAAAATATTTGATCATCTTTTAATCTCTACCGTTGGAAATATTTATTTTTGAGGAATGTTCGAATTTATCATTTAACCCCTTTTTTATTAACTCAAAATTAATTATTTTGAGCCAATTTTCTCAAAAAGTTCACCTTGATTTAACCGCCAAGGTCCAAGTGTCCAATTTTTATTGAAATTTCCAATATTTCCTTGGCGGGGGACCTCCAAAAAGTAATTTATTTGATACCCACACATTTTTCCACTTGGAGAATTTAATTTCTCTAAGACTTTAATTTTGATTCTAATTAATTAAATTTCTGGCTTAAGATTTTAATTTATTTTTGCCAGAAAATTTAATTAATTGACACTTGAGAGGATTAATAATTTTTCCACCCTCTAATATTTTAGCCATGGTGTCTGATTATGAGAGACCATGCACTAAAATATTTTTTACATAAGATAATTACATTTTCAACCCTCAAAGGGGGAAAACCCATTCGGTATAGACCTTCAAATTACATACCCAATTCTGCAACACAATATGATCTAGTAGACCAAGTGATTTGTAATCAAATAATTTAGCGAATTAGCTTAAATTATTCCCAAATTACTTTTATAGAAGACTCGACTAAAACAATAAGACTCACTTAAGACTTTGACGAAGAATTCCACCCTAGCTTTAGGGTGAGGTTGGAGGGAAAAACTTTGTCGACCATCTATGTTTAGAAACACAAATGAGTCAGTGAGGCGAAAAACCTCTTAGGATGAAACTCTTGCCAAAATAATAGACTTACCTAGGTTGTTACATACATATACGGTCCTACCAGCATCATTTACATTATAAACTTGCAGAATGGGTTTATAAAGACACAATAAACTAATGATTGATGATCCAATCCTTCAAAAACAAATTGGCATATCTGCTTTCTTGGAACTTTGAAAAAAGGTGTGCAACAAGTCTCATATAGGTTACTTGAATAGACCAACATAAAAAATATTCAAGGTTGCTATAAACTAGGGTTTTAGAACAACAAATTGTAGCAAAACAATAATTTACAATAACAACAAATCTACCTATGAAAATTTTACAAAATCTATGTGAAATGAATGTTAAATTAGGGAGTAAACTAAGGACAAAATTACAACAAATTTTGATGGTTAATAAGACAAATAACAACAAATAAACCTTGATGTCAACCCTAGAAAATGGTTGAAAAATGCATGCAAAACTTGGATTTGGCTTTTCTAATGCACTTTCAAACAATATCTAAGCCTAAAGCATAAGTCAACAAGTCACTAAATGTTGAATATACAAGTTTTTGTTGCAATTTGACCCTAATCTACCATAAAACAAAAAGAAAAAATGTGTTTTATATTTTAAAAGAGTGCCACAAGTGAGATAGACTTGTGCCTCTTAATTTAGGGCATATGGAATCCAATATACAAACTATTTTATAGTTTCTTTGGAGTGATTCTAAATCCAAACAAACTAGGGAACATAAAATAACTCACCCAAGGGTTTGAGATTTAGGTTCTTAATTTTCTTGATGATTAAAGGAAAGAAAAATCTATCTCTATTCCTTAAATGATTGAAGTAAGGGTTTAACTCAACAAGGCACAATGAAACAAATACGAAATAAACTAACTTAGCAAAAAACATTGATTCCATGGAACATAATACCAAGATAAGCAAATAATCTAACTTCACCATGCAACGTCCATGATCCACCATAAATATCCACGAAAAGAGATCATATCACATCACAAGAGAGAGAAATTACTAATCAAGAGAAGTTAGATCCAAGTGTGACAATGAATCCAAGAGGTAAATCCACCCTCTATTTATATGGGAGTTGCAAAAAAATACTAAATCCATGATGCAAGGTGGATAGGTCATCAAAGCAACCCCTAAAGATTGTCAATATAATGAAATGACATGAAAATGAGCCTTAATTAACCCATGCATACGAGTATAAAAACTTCGAAAGGTGACATCATCTCCCAAAATGCATGTCTCTCCATGAAAAGGTGCAAGGGATGACCCAATGGGTTGTCTCATCCCAAAAGTCATGTCTCCTCATCAAAATTGTGCCTCATCACAAAGAAAAACATCTCAAGACCAATGTCATTCTCTAGAAAACCCATGTTACCATCAAATGCATCAAAAGGGTGATGCCATCATGCTAGGGCATGCCATCATTAGGGTAGAAGGTGGAAAATTCCCTCCGAAGGGATACCGATTCATCATCATCCTCAATCATCACCAAGAAGAGAAACACTTGGCAAGAAGGTATACTAGTTTGAAGATGTCTTGTTATCTCCTCGGCACACATAATCTCCAAGCAATGTCATAGCCTTGAACACTAACATATAAGGTCCTGAGGTTTAGGGAGGGTCTCATTAATTGTGCCAAGTCACCCTCAAGGTCAACACCCCTCAAAAATACATTCTAGAATTGAAGAAGGATGTCATAATTTGATAGATAGGATCATATCACAATGTTAAAAAAAGAAAGAAGACAAGATTCAAAAAGGTCACTAGAAGATACTTGAAGTTGAACTCCATATAGAGGATGTGCATGTTAACTGTGATGGTATTATCTACAAGGTTAGAGTAATCAAATATTGGGAAATGGTGATAGAGGAGGCCATTGCCTCTGAAAAGAAGACAGATGAAATGGATATGCAAAGTGAAGAAAAGCCATAAAGTGTGAAGCCATATCAACATCCTCATTACCAAGAAGATTTCATGGAATACAAGATCATCAATATTAGATATTATCGAGAAAGAAACTAGAATACTCATCAATATTTATGGAATAAGGAATCACAAAATAATTGTTCAATAGGATATTATCAAAGACCAACAACTACTACAAATTGCGAAGTCATAACAACACCGCATTGAATGAAAGGAAAGGAAATGATGCAACAACTAGCCATCAAGGAGTAAGACAAAAAAGAATTGAGTTTGAATGGATGGATCAACATCAATGGCATGAAGAACCCTTGATTGTTGTATATAGTAAAAAGAAGAAAAAATATTATTATTATTTTTTGTAGCATGGGTTTCATGCTCAAGGTCAACTTATCTGTAGGTCAAGCACCCATTGAGTGCTTCTAGGGTTTGTCATAGAGTTAAGAAGTCAATTGATTCATTGTCATATATGAAGGACCCTATTGGGCATGTTGTATCATGTAAAAGAAATTTATTTAGAGTCAAATGTCCTCCTCCAAGACCAAGTTCGTCTATGCAGTGACAAGTCCACCTCATGAAGGGTCATTCGACCTCCATAAGAAGCCTATATATAAAGAAGAACACCTATATATAAAGAAGAACTCGACCTCATCAAGGATGATTCATCCAAGTTTGTTGAAGCATAAGAAAGGCAAGGAATAACGAACGAAGAAGAGGAGAAATAACAGTAAGAACAAAACATTTAAGGATTGTTTTTGGGCTATCTTCATCTCACACATGCGAGTAAACTAGGGCATCATTCCGCTAGAGCAAGATTGAAAATTGTAGACACACTGGGAGGCCGAAATCAGGTGTCAAAAAGATAATCTTGCAAGCTAAGTTACTAAGGAAGAAGCAACTTCCTGAGCAAAGGAAGAAAGAGACATAGTTCACCCTCTTTTATGACACGTGCCAAATTAGGGTTTCTACAGTACATGCCAAAAATTGCAGTGCTGAAGCAACAATTGAATTTTTTAAGAAGAGGCCGAAATATGAAGTTCTAAAGTATGTTGACTTGGGGTTGACTTTGTGAGAAGCAAGTTCATCAAGAAGAGGTTTGTCTTGGTCTTGGAGGGGTCTTGGTCTTGGGTCTTAGGTCTTGGAATTCGTCATTTGAAGATTCTGCAAGAAGAGAAGATTTCTTTTGGATTTTCCTCTTAAGAGGAGAGCTTTTGGCCCTAGCTAGCACCCTACATTTTGTGTCTTCTTGTCTCATTGATCCTCATAGTTTGGTAGATGTTTGATAATAAGAACGCAACAATAATCAAGAGAAAGAAGACATTAAATACAAGTACACCAAGTTAAGTAAATGAACATCAAAAGCAATTATCAAAGCAAGAGAAATCACCCTACTCTAGCTGTCCTCATTAGAGGAATTTTGAGGTCTAAAATGGGCCTCTTAAGGAAATTATAAAATAATAGTGGAAATAATAAAATAATATTAGATTACATCATCAAATTTTAGAGGGAAAAAAAAAACTACTTTTGCAACTCGTATTTTCAACTTATCTCCCTATGGGTTTACTCAAAATTTGAGCGAGAACACTCATGGATGCAGAATTTGATTCCTCATCCAAGGAGAACCCATGCTGCACACTTTCAATGGACCCTGCTACACGAAAAATGAGAAATACATGAAACATGTGATTGCAATCATATTTTTTTTCTTTATGTATTTCTCATTTTTCGTGTAGAAGGGTCCATTGAAAGTATGCAACATGGGTATTCCTTAGACGGAAATTAATTTTTGCATCCAACAAGTACTCCTGCTTGAAATTTGAGTAAAAACTTAGGGAGATAAGTTGAAAATATGAGTTGAAAAAGTAGTTTTATTATTTTTTATTCTTTTCACCTTTTTACTCCGAAAATGGTGAATCATCCCCCCATGGTTGACATCATCATCTTGAATCTTATTGGTTTGTACAAAGTTTATTTTGGTTGTACATTTTTCTTAGGAGGCCCATTTTAGACCTCAAAATTTCTCTAATGAATTCTCAATAAAATGTAGGAATTTAAGGAAATCATATTATTTGGTTTCATCTCATTTGACACCCTGTTGTGACCACAACCACCACCCCATCAAAACTTGCCATGACAACAATTTTGAATGGGTCCCCTTTAGTCCTAGAGACTTTAACTCGTTGCCGAGCCAAATTTTCAGTTCTTAATGGTCAAGACCCCCTTTCACCTAACCTCTGTTGCACGGTCCTCTCATCACCCTTCTTAACCCTCCATTCATTTCCTTTATTGGGACCTTTCCAACCCAAATAAAAACCTCCTATCGCACCTTACTCCTTTATAACCATTTACAAAGGAAATCCTCATAAATATGCATGAATCACCCCTTTTCGCTTACCACAATCAACATTAAAACGCATCGAATACATGGCTTCCGGACCCGATAGTTTTATTAACCAAAATGCACATATTTCGGGTCCGGAGCCCCATCGCTTATCGCTATCGGGAGGCCCAGGGCTTATGTGTATATAGCGCACTACCATCTTCCGGACCCGATGGCTCTATTAACCACGATATATATATATATATATATATATATATATATATATATATATATATATATATATATATATATATATATATATATTTCGGGTCCGGAGTCGTATTGCAATATCGCGATCGGCCCGATCCAAAGCTTTTGTATAAGGTGCACCACTGTGTACCGGACCCGCCGATTATTCTGAACTGGAGCGTATAAATTTTCAAGTCTGGCCTTATGGCTGGACATGGGTTTCCCATATATTCCTTTTGTTTTTCGACAAAACATTGAAGTCCCGGTTTTCAAAGGCACGCCTATTATTACGGAGCCGCCGAAGGTATTAACGCATATATATATATACACACACACACGCCGGGTCCGGGACCATATCGCATATCGCAATCGGTGGGGTCTCGGGGCTCATATATATGGTGCTTCCTTATACTCTAGACCCGATGGTTTATTAACCGCGATATACATATGTTTCAGGTTCGGGACCCATTGCTTATCGCTATCGACGGCGTCCGGGATCTATATATATGGCACACCATAACCACTCGGACCCGCCAATGATTATAAAGCCAGACATATAAATTTTCAAGTCCGCCCAACGGCCAAACTTGGGGTTTCCTCATATATTCTTATGTTTTCAAAAAACATTGAAATTGGGGCTTTTCAAAGGGAATAATATATTGTGGACGCGCTAGGGCTATTAAGTGCCATTTATATATATTTTGGGTCCGCCTACTTCGATCCTCCACCGTTGATCTACCCCTCGTGGATCCGATGGTCCACGCAGATTTCAGGTGAACTAGTTGCTTGAGGAATACCTGCCCGAAAAGCAGTATCCTCTTTCCTCCTAGCTACCATGTGTCGTTTGAAGAATGGAATCGGGGCCATCCTCGCAATACTGGTTACCACTTTTGACCCCTTCTGAAATACCATCTGGTTTTGTATTTTCGGTGATTTTCAATACAAACCGAGTTTTGCTTGCAGGACTTAATCAATGCATAAATTTAAAAATCAGGGGCCGATTCTTTCATGTGATGTAATAAACGTTCAATAGAGGCAAGACTTATGTTTTAAATCATTTATGTTGTATTTTTTATAAGCATGACTGGAGTCTATTATTTTTGCAGGCAAGGAGTAACAGATGCATAAGCGGATCGAGAGAACCCTTATATGTGGATGTGTTCTGTTGAAAGGGCCGGCCTTTGGCATTTTCAGTCAGTTTCCAGGTGTTTCTTGCGTATTCCGAAAATGAAACTACCCTAGATCTCATCATGAAGAGATGACACAAATTCATCCTCTTCTAATCAACACCTACTCATTTCCCCAGGAAATGAAGCGTTCTAGCGACTGGAGACTCCTATGTGTTAGTAGTGACACTGATGGCTCTACCTCGGTGTACTCTAATCGGTATACTAAAAAGAACAGGGAAAGATGAAAGGTCAAGGGGCCCGAGGCATAAATACTACCTCCAGATAGGAGAGGGGGGATTTTGGTTGGAAGAAAAACAGTTCTGATTTATTGTGAATAAAGAAAGACTGCGTGGTTCAATGAGGAGCCTATGTTTTATATTGATTTTCCTCTTCTCTTATGTTTTTTGATCAGAATGTTGTTGCTGGCATAAATGCAAATGTATATTTGTTTTTGTGCATACTGATAACTTACAATTCATGGCTATGTCTGGTTATTTGAATATGATTCAACATCATGGTTAGATCATGAAAGGTTGCTGATTCGAAACTATGTTGGACATCAGTTGCAAGCTTTTCTTCCATAAAATGGAATGTGTATTCTTGCATGAATGATTGGATTGCAATTAGGATTTAATACAGCCTTGTTCTTAAGTGGACCAGTAATTGATTCATTTGGACTTGGGATTTATATATGATGTTTAACCTACTTTGTTTTTGCTCATGCAGGATAGGTTAGGATAGTTAGGATATAGACTAGAGTAGCTAGAAATAACTTAGATAGGATTTGATACATATAGGTTAGCTGTTTTATTTTGTTGATTTAATTGAAGTCTTCTTCCCAGAAGCAATCTTTCAACTCATTTAACAGTTTACGGGGTCCCTTAAAACCCGTTGGAACTAGCCATTCCAAATGAAAGCAAGTCTAATTGGGGCTTGCGATCGGGTTAGTTCCCCTTGTTGGTATAGCGAAAATTTGCCATGTCAACAAATTGGCACTAGAAGGAGGGCCTGAACTGCCGTCCACAGCTTTTCAAGATTTCATTTATAAGTGCCACGCATGGATTCAAAAAGATTAATGCATGGATTGTGAAGGTCGAAAAGACCCTTCCTCTCATTCGGAAAAGCCTCATTTCAAAGAAGACACATTGTGGGAGTATCCTGCCACTCAGGAACAACCAGTCAGAAGACTTACTCGGGCTTACACTCGTTCCTTATTGCAGCTCCCTATCTTTCAATATTTACCTCCGACAACAAAAAGAAAGCCAAGGGTCTATCATATAAACGAAGAGACATCTGAAACCCCTTCTCTTGAAGATATTGTGCTTGATTCTTTGCAGAGTATCGAATCTCCTTGGGAAGAAATTCTTGAGGATTTCCCTTCTGAAGGCAATCCCTGGCCTGATTTGGAAAATCCTAATGGAGAAAACCTCCACCAGAACATCCCTATCCTCAATATGGCTAATATCCCTCCATCGGGTGGAAACCAACTCCCACCTCCTCCAGGAGCACTGTCTCCCTGGCTCGCTCAGGATGCCATGGCGATACCTGGGCAGCAACATCCCTTAGCCAAGAATGCAAAAAATGTACTGCCTAAATTCGACCCTGAGCGGAGAGACACTGCTGAAAACCATATCAATTCGTTCTTCCTGGCCATGTGCATGCTAGGGGTAGCCGATGAAGATATAGTTTGTCGCCTATTCCCTTTTACCTTGATTGGTACAACTTCCAAATGGTACTTTAGATTGAGAACAGGGTCAATCACTTCGTGGGCTTCCTTTCAACAGGCCATTTTAGACAAGTATGGTGATGACAAAACCCCTGCTGCCTTAGTTCTAGAACTATCCCGTTTGAAAATGGAAACCAAAGAAATGGTTAAGGATTTTAATATCCGGTTCAACACATTTTTCAACAAAATCTCGGCCACCGCTAGACCTACTGAGGACGTGCTCATGGAATTCTACATCACTGCTCTCCCTGTCCCTACTGCGATGTGGGTCAAAAGGAGTAATGCACAAACCTTACAAGGTGCTATCGATGGATTGGTAAAATTCGAGAATGAAATGCTCAATCTCACAACATGCCACCATACAACCAGAGAAAATAAAGCCTCTCAAGCATCCAAGAAAAATAATGGGAGTGATAACAAAGGGGATGAAGCCAAAGAAAAGGATACCATAGATGTAGAAGGTTTGCATTGGATCATTAAGAAGCTGACAAATATAGTCATCGATATGAAAAGGAATTCTGGAGAGAGTACAAGCGGGAGTGGAGGAGAGTATAACAACATAAAACCTTTCAAACCTTTCTATTGTAAGAAGACAGAAGGTAGTCATGGTCCACTTGCACTGCCTGCTCCACCCAATGAAGGGAATTTAAATACAGAAGAGCTGGCTCTTATCGGATCACTCCTTAACCAAGAAGAACCTATAGTGGAGCTAGAGCCAGAACAAGAAGATGAGGAAGAATACCAAGTAGAAGAGCCCTTGGAAGAAGAATCTCAAATCAACGTACTGTGGGATTTCTATACAAATGAGAACGATGATGACCAAGGAGACAGTATGGCAGAAATCCACACTAATGAAATCCACACATGAAGCAAAGGGCCACTTGCAGGTGTGATGAAGCCTGTAGATCAGACCAAGAAAGATGTCCGCCCTGTGAAGGCACCTGCTCCCAAAGTCCCTGTTGAGAAGAGTAGACCTAGTGGTTAGTCCAAGAATACCCCTGTTGCAAACCATCTAGAGAAAGAAAATGCATCTCCCACTGCAACGAAGGCTACTCAAAATGGTAAACTCCCACCTAAGAATGGCAAAACCGGTATGTTTACTCTACCCTATCCTGTTTATAACATTGATTACAATATTGTGGATGATCTTAAGAAATCTAGGGCTAATATCACATACTTTGATTTGCTGAAATTAACACAACAAAGAGATTTTCTCTTGAAAGCTATGAATGAGAGAAATTCCAAAACTCCCACCATCCCAAGCAGCCAAACCAAGAAGTCAGTGTCCAGACCTGTCAACACCTCCATTGCAGCCCAAATGCCATCAGTTATGGAAGCCACTCTGTCCAAAATGAATCGAAACCCCCAAGATGTATGCAGCCATGATAGGGAGAAAATCAAAATCCATGACCCCTCCTTTCCTTATCACATTTGAAATCCTCAACATGAACATACACAATTGCCTGGTAGATTCTGGTGCCTCGTCCACTGTGATGCCTTATGCTGTTGCTAAAAGACTACATGCAATACCTGAGAAAATTGGGACTCGAATTATGCAATTAGACAGGACAAATGTGAAAGTGATTGGGGAATTGAAAGATGTGTTGATTCGGATGGCTACTAAACCACAGTACACACAAGTCATTGATATAGTGGTAGTTGACATACCCGAGGCCTATGGAATGCTGCTTAGTAGGGATTGGTCAACAAAACTCAATGGATATTTCTCAACTGATTGGTCCCATCTCTTGCTGCCTCAGAAGGGGAAAGGTGATATGCTGAGAGTTGATCAAGAAATATTCATGAAGTATGTGGTAACGGAACTAAATGGTCCCAATGAACCTGTAATGTTTACCAACTCCATCCTTGGGAACTATAGTTTCAATGTTTATGCTACAGAAACCTGTTTTGGAGAATTCCATGCAGAAACAGTTGAAGAAACTTTGACATACACAAAGTTGGAAATTCCCTCCCATAATCCAACCGATGAACTATCTTGTATTATAGTAGATGTTAGGACTAATTTCTTAGATAGTAGTGCAATTTATGTAACATTAGATTCTATATTCTGGACACTCTATTTTGATGGTTCTAACTGCCTTGAGGGTGCAGGTGCTGGGAGTATTCTCATTGACCCGCAAGGGAACCAACATTTGATGGCCAGCTGGTTGGAGTTTGCATGCACCAACAACACAACAGAATATGAAGGCTTGTTGCAAGGCCTGAAGAAAGCCATTGATATGAAGGTGAAAAATCTTAAAGTTTTTGGTGACTCACAGATAATTGTGGATCAGGTAAGGAAAAGGATACACTGCAATTCGCCACACTTGGTAAGGTACCAGCATGAGGTATGGAGCTTAATTGACAGTTTTGATTCCTTTAATATCACATACATACCTCGAGGGCAAAACCAAGATGCTGATCTGATGGCTAGTATGGCTGCTAAACTTTTGCCTAATTTTAGATTGAAGAAGAATAAATGTTATGTTGAATTGATTTTCAAACCGTCTGTGCCTGATAACATCTCAAATTGGCAGGTGTTCGAAGATGACGAGCAAATCCTTGAGTTCTTGCATTGCGAGGAGACATTCAAGAATGCAGTCATTGATGAGAAAGAACACGACAGGCTTATGAACGAGAGGGAAGATGAGGAAAAGGATCAGCCCAATGTGATTCCCAAATCAGTTGTTAAGATGGAGCACTTGTATGACTTGCATGATAAATTCAAGAAGCCAACTAACTGCAAAACACATAGCTCATCCATGAAGTATGAAACGATCAACTTTGGGACCAAGGAAGACCTAAAAAATGTCAATCTAGGCTTTGGGTGCTCCCCACAAGAAAAGGCTGCATTCATCAAGCTATTTAGAGACTACAAGGATGCCTTTGCATGGACATATGAAGTCCTAAAGACCTTTGATACCAGTGTTATGCAACATGTAATCCCTTTGGAAAAAAAGGCCAGGCCCTACCAACAAAAGCTGCGTAAGATGCATCCAAGCCTAGAACCATTGGTGAAGAAAGAATTAAACAAAATGCTGGATGCTAAAATCATTTTTCCTGTCAGACACACACGCTGGGTAGCCAATCTCATGCTAGTAAGGAAGAAAAATGGAGATATCAGGCTGTGTATCAATTTCAGAAACCTAAACAAAGCATCGAAAAAGGATAACTATCATGTCCCCTCTATGGAACACATACTTCAGTGCGTTTCTGGGTCTGAAATGTTGTCCTTATTGGATGGGTTTTTGGGATATAATCAAGAGTTGGTATCTAGTGGGATCAGCTGAAGACAACCTTCAACACTAAATGGGGCACCTACGCATATCGTAAAATGCCTTTTTGACTTATTAATGCAGGCACCACATTCTAGAGAGTTATGGACATATCTTTCCGAGGGTTGATTAACAGATCAATAGTGGTTTACATGGATGACATCACTATGTATTCACATCACAGAAGGGATCATATTTATCACTTGAGGCAGATTTTCGAAAGATGCCGAAGGTATGGAATATCATTGAATCCCAAGAAGAATATTTTTGCAGTCATAAAAGGGAAACCACTGGGTCATGTCCTCTCTAAGAAGGGACTGTTATTGATCCTGAAAGAATAGAGACCATCATGCGAATACAACCCCCTGCAAATAAGAAAGCCATGCAATCTTTCTTCGGGAAGATCAATTTCATTAGAAAATTTGGCTCAGGCTTCGCTGAAATAGTGTGCCCCATGCAGCTGATGATGAAGAAAGACGTTGTGTATAAATGGAGTGATTGTTATAGACATTTTTGGGCACTGCAACCCCAAGCATAAAATGTCCATAAACCAAGGGCTCCTAAGTCCCTAAAAGTGTTGTTCCAACCCCTAAAGGAACAAGGTCAACTGATTACAGCTTCTCCCAGAAGTTCTCCATGAAAAACTACTCAGGACTGGTCAAAATAGGATCATTTCACCTGCTCCATAGGCTAAGTGCGTTGCATCTCACCTAAGTACACTCAGTAGGTGCGTTGCATTTCAAAAAGCCCTTCTATGGGGTGCGATGGGCGAGAAGAGACAAATGGCAGTGTCAATCCGCGAGGTGGAGAAGCATGGAATCTTCCATAAACTTCTCTTGTGACACTTGCCTCTCTGAATTCGACCAAGGATGAGTAAGAGATCATCAATCTCCAAGTGGAAGCAAGAACTATCAGAGGGAAGACACTAATCAAATCACAAGCTGACTCATCTCCCTTGCAGATATCTATATATGGATCCCTCATCCCAGAGATCAAGAGGCTAGAATTTTGCATCTTGTAAGGAATTGCTGTTGGTTTCTTGAGGCAACGTCATAGTGTTGGGTGATCTAAGATTTTCATGAGGTGAAGAAGGGCTTACTTGCTGAGAGGATGATGCTGGGTCAAAACAACTGGTTGTAACTCTCTTGGCTCTTTCTTGATTATCAATAAAGCTATTCAAGTTTTCCTCCATACTCTTGTGTAATTCATGTTTTGTGCATTTGTATGGTCAATTTACATATGATCCTAGATTGTTTATGATAATAGATCCATGTTCTCGTATAGTGTTATGCTGCTTTGATTCTACAGGTACTCTGTAAAGCTGAGTATACAAGGAAGCAAGTAGCAAAAAACTATCAGAAGAGAGAGGAATCAAGCAAGGAACTAAGCGCAAGACAGAGGTTGATTTCCTTTATTCTTCTCTCATCTATCTTTCATAAAGGAAAACGAAAGTAGTTTTACTTTGTTTGTTTCTAAGGTAGCTACCACGCCTTAGTGGGATTAGCAGTTCTGCATAGACAGTTTTCCCTGTAACAAAATGGCGACTCCGCTGGGGGGTGACTAGGTTGTTTGTCTATCTACATTGTTTACTTTATAAACTTACAGATGGAGCCTGAAGTTGAGCCAGGTAGCTTTCGAACTGCATTTGCTATGCAAATGAAAAGTAGATAAATGCTGCTTTAGTCAATCTCCGGGTTTTGTTTATGAATTAAACAACTGATTTACAAACTCTCTAATTGCCCTTGTGGTAGCTCTAGTAACCTCCTTAGATCTACCCCTATTGTTGATTTACTGATTACCACTTGCTCGGCCAAAATCCCTGAACTGAACTGCAAACTGTGACCCGGAACCCAAGCAAAGTCTCATCCCTAGCCCAGCGCACTCTCTATTCTGTGAATCTCAAATTCAGCGCACTTCCCGAGTGTAGTAGGTGCGCTGCATTTCAAATTCACTGTGTTACAGGTGCGCTGCATTTCAAATTCACTGTGTTACAGGTGCGCTGCATTTCAAATTCACTGTGTTACAGGTGCGCTGATCAGACTAGGCATTGTTCCTAAACTTTGGTTTCTGTTCACTTTTTTCAGATCTATTCAAGAATTTTGCTGCCTGTAGTCAGTACACCTCTGTTTGAAACCCCTTTCCTTGCAGTTATTCCACCGCCATTGTGCAAGGAACTGTAAATGTTTTTGTGTATTTGTTGAGTCATTTTCAGTTCTCCTTTGCAAAAAGTAACGTAATTGTACTGTCGTTTCTTGATTTGAAAGTGTCGCAAGTGTCATTTTCAGTCATAGAAGAGAGTCTGATTTCTCTTGATAGTCGATTACCCTGTTACTATTGTATTTGGTCTGAATTAGTAGTTTTTCTAGTGTCGAAAGCAAGTTCTCATTTCCAAATCGCAAAGTGTTGTCATTGTCTTCATTTTGATTTTGAAAAGAAACTTGTCAGTAATTGTCGCTTTGAAAATAATTCAGATTTGCGCATTAGCTTTCTTTTATCATTCACATATTAAGAAGGCTGAAAACAAATACATGCATGTGCATTTTCATTTAGACTGTTTGATTGGTTTGATTTAGGACAGTGCATATAGTGTGTGCTCTTTGCTCTTTGTTGAAAGAATTCTATCTTTCTTTCCTTAGTAGCTAGGATTTTCATTGCACAAAGAAGATAAAACGACTGTTTATCATCTTAGATTGCATTTTAGGAATTGTATATCTACATCACGCGGTGAACCTGAAAGGAAAATTTCTTAAGCAAGATCAACTATAAAATAAATTTCATGAATCTAACAATGCTTTGGAACCTAACACACAACATCTAGAAGTCTAGGCTAGAGACGTATTCCGGCATCGTAAAGCCTGGTAACTGTTGTTCTCACTGTTGGTTGGGTGATTCCTCCACTTTGAGACGATAAGTGCCAGTACGGACTTGTGCTCCCACGTACCGTCGAGTATATTTTGGGAGACCACAATAGGCTTAATCCTTTATCCATAGGAAGTTGTGTCTGCCGCCCTATCGATCGCAATGCACTGAACACAACATTCGGGAAGATTGACTGCCATACCGTAAAAAGTATTCTGCAGTTTTGCGATTGGTTTGGTAATCCCTCTGCCTAGATTTCCAGAGCAGTCCCTTTCGTTCATTTTCAGACTCCTTAACGGAAAAGGTCCATCTGAGCACTTGTCACTTCAGGCTCATTAAAAATCGAAGGCGACTAGAGTCATCTTTTGTTTTTTCGGGGCTCTTTAAAATTGAAAAAACAAGTTGTGTCAAAGCGTCTAAAATTCATCTAATTCAGAAACATACTTCCCCTTAATTTTTAGTTGATCGAGTAATCCGCAATCGTGGAAGAAAGTCAATTGAAACCCCATCGTTCGCGGAGACTTACGAGTCAACCGTCTTTGTCTCCGGAATCGAAACTATTACGGACAAAGCAAACTCGTTTAACCGGTTCCAAATCTCCTAGTAAAGTTAGAACAAGTGTTCCAACAACATCAGAGACTCCGGTTACTCCAAGCATTTCTGGTATCCCTGCCTTTACAGAAGAAGTTCAACAGCCACCGAAGGACAGTATTACTGATCCTAGTTTGAGGGTAAACACTTGTGTTACTGAACCAGTTTCATCTACAACCGGTTCGGAGAGTGTTGTTCCCCAAACATCCGTCGCTGCAGATTCCATACCTTCTTCGGCACCAGAAATATTTTACAGACCTGACGGTCTACCTCTTCCACCTGGTCTGATTGCTATAGAAGAGATTGGGGAGGATCCTCCATCTAGTACTCCATCGCAATTTGGGGTTGGGATCACTCTGTATCCTTCTTCATCCGAAATTAGTCTACTGCCAGTGGAAGCTCCTGTAGAATTGATAGGTAATCTTTTGGATAGACTAGAAATGTCTGAACAACCGTCGACACCTAGGACTGTGTCATCTGACACAGCGACGATAGAACTCCCTGCTGTCACTCCAACAATGTTCGCCAGTATACCATCTGTCCCAACTAGCTCTCAATCGCTAGAAGGGGCCCACTCAGGGGCTATTTCGACAGTATGGTCCGTTCCTATTTGTTCATTCGGAATAGTATCCGGAAACTCTTATGTTGAGTCTCAACAAATTGATCCTTCAGGATGTCAACTTCGACAGTCCGGTCCTTAAGGGCAAACCATTCCTTTAAGTACCAGATTACCGCCGTATGGGGGGCAGTATACCCTTTCATTGTCTCCTCCGGGAGGACAGTCATACGGGAGTTCACAACAAAATTCAGGTTATGCTGGAATTACATCTAGCGGTTGGGTACCGATACTACCTCAACAACCAAGAGTTGTATATTCGATGCAACAATGTTTACCTATGTCAAATATACCAACTACGCCAACTATTGTGACGGTGTCACAAGTACAAGCGCTGCCTGTTGTATGCCAACCTCAGGTTTCTCAGGTTGTAATGCAACAACCTCTTGACCCTGCGACTCAACCACAATCGTCGACTGGTGGAATGACACAGGCCCAAACAGGTACAATTACCCCTCATCTTGGTCAAACAGTTAGTATCGGGCAACAACACATGGCTTCGCAACCATGGCTGGTGCAATACCAACAACCGCAATTCCAACAAGTATACCAAGGATCTGAGCAACAAATCTTTGCAAATAGTGGGCAGCCATATATTCAAAACGGTCAAAATCAACCATTCTACAATGGTTATGCCCACCAACCTTACCAAAGTTACCAACATCAAATGCATTATTCTGGTATGCAATGACCAATTGCTCAGGCGATTCCATCTTATCCTAGGTATGCTTCACCTAACCTGAATCAATAGTTACCCTTCGTGGCAACTTTAGAGTTACCAGATCTAAATCGGTTAACAAACGATCCAATCACTTACACCCCTTGGTGGCCAGCAATTCCGCATAAACTTCCGTAAGATATTCCTAAATTTAATGGAAATTCGGGTGAAGATTTGTCGAATCATGTGATGAACTTTCATCTGTGGTGTTCATCAAACACTCCAAACGATGATTCGATTAGGCTTCACCTTTTTCAGAGGACGTTAACTGGTTCGGCAACAAAATGGTATATCGAATTTCCTAGAGCTTCGTTTGACAACTTCAGTACCCTAGCCACAACCTTTTTAACCCATTTTCAGTTACCAATAAGGTACGAAACGGGAACAGAACTTCTTACCAATTTCAAACAAACAACGACCACTCACATATCTGATCATATACATGAGTGGCGACGTCGTCGTAGAATGGTAAAAACGTATGTTCCTGATCAGCTTTTAGCTGAATGGTTTATTAAGTCATTATTTCCTTCCATCACGGAAGATGTGGCAAAAGGGGGAGTCGTCACCGAAGAGCAAGTTATCGCTCGTGCACAATATTTAGACTTGATTTACACTCAGTCTAGCACGCTCTATGATAAGATACCTGACGCTCCTAGACCAAAATTCTCAGTCCCTCCTCCTCCTAAATCAAACAATGACTCTCATGCCGGCGATGGCGTGATTGGCGCAACAGACACGAAATCGACAAAGGCTACATCTAAAAAGGCTCGTAAGATTTCCAGTCAAAATGCAAAAGAAGAACTTCTTGCCTCGGAAGTAAATGCCGTCTCGACAGATAAAGGCAAAGAAACCAAGCAACCAAGAGGCAAGAAGAAAACCAAAGGGAAGAAGAAGAAACAGGAGGAATCATCACCTGAAAAATCTTCTACAAACCCTCCTAGAAATAGGAAACCAAAAAATCCATGCTTTATATGCAATGAGGATCATTGGACAGCAGATTGTCCACACAGAGCTGAGCTTAAAAAATTCTTCAAGAATTCAAAAACCTCGGCAGTATTAACTGATCCATTTCCAAATCCAGGAACAAATCTGGTTGATAGTGGAAATGCTTCCCCGTCTCAAGTGCTGATGTTGTCGGTTTCCAAACAGCAAAATGATGCTTTGATATCGACAAGGAACAAAGATTACGGGAATCCACAGCTGTCGAACAACAAGGATAAAGATCAACCTAGTAGTTCGACAACAACTTCGACAGAAGTTGCGCCGCCCATCATTCCTGAACTGACAATAAAACCACCAAAGGGAGTAGTACACAAGTCGACATTTAATCCTCGTGCTAGAGCAGCACAACATTATAATATAGTGGAAGATCTGGCCCAATCGCCATCCGCTATGTCGACACTTGAGGTACTGCAAAATTGCCCATCCCAAAAGCAGGCTTTATTATCAGCTATCGGTGGGATAGACCCAAAGGATTCCAATCTTGTATCCTTTAATCATAAAGGATACGATCCTCAGTTAACAGCCCAAATAGCTTTCCTCATTCAAGTGAAAGCCCTCAACAAAACCGTTCACTGAACAATTATTGATGAGGGGGCATCTACATGTATTATGTCGATGAGTTGCTGGAAAAATTTAGGATCTCCAACCTTGTCGCGATCTTCGACGACATTAAAAGCATTCGACGGACGAACATATACCCCATATGGTATTCTAAGTAACTTGCAAGTTGAACTAGGGGGGAAAACAGTAGAAATAGATGTTGAAGTAATCGACGGAAACCTCGATTACAACATCCTACTGGGAAGACCATGGATATATGCTATGGCAGCTGTTGTGTCGACCTATTTTAGGAAGATTGCATTTCCCTTTCAAGGAGGGATTACAATCGTCGATCAACAAACTTTCCTCCCCAATGGTTCTCAAGTTACGAGAAGCATTCCAATGATCCATGGAAGCCCCCATTCACTTCAAAATATCAGAGTAGGCCTACTAAAAGACCCTATATTAATGGGAACTTTTGCCCTTCCACCTCCAATAAACCTGGCGGAAGTAGCATCGGTAGGAACCTGCAATATGATATCTTCGATTAAAAAGATCTCAGAAAACGATATAAACATGGATCATACAAAGGTATTGCCTCCAAGCCCGATGGAAATATTGTAGCAATCAATGTTCCTAGCATGGGAGGCAAACCCAAATCAATGCTCATCAAGCGTTTGGATAGATAGGTCTAAGGAATATGGCACCCCTTCAGATCCTTGGTTGCGTGTGCATTACACCGATGAAGGAATTGTTCAATCAATGGTAATTGAAGGAGCACCATGGGAAGATTACCACCATCGTTCCCTTCTTCCGGATTGTGAAGAAGATATTCCTGATGACCTTCATCATCCTCCAGTTTTTGATTTCCTATCAAATACTGTAAACACGGTGGATTCAGAGCGAAACTTGTCCAACATTGAAGAGACTATCGCCATAAATATCTCGACCAAAACAGATGTTGTAGAGAATATTTATGTTGGAAAATGTTGTTCTCCTTCAGAACTGGAAATATACAACGCTCTTTTTCGCGAATTCAGAGATGTCTTTGCCTGGTCATATAATGAAATGCTAGGCATTGACTCGAGTATCGTTGAACACGAAATCAAGATGTATCCAGATGTCAAACCAGTACGACAATGGCTACGGCAGGTGCACCCCAAGAAATCCGCTGCCATTAAGGCGGAAGTTGAAAAACTCCTCCAGGCTGGTTTCATTTACCCGGTTCCTCTAACCGATTGGGTATCGAACATTGTTCCTGTTATGAAAAAACAAGGAACGATTAGAGTGTGCGTCGATTATAGGGATGTAAATCAAGCTTGTCCAAAAGACAACTACCCTACACCCTTCATTGACCAGATAATTGATGAGTGCGCCAGATGCGAAATCTTTTCATTTATGGATGGATTCTCTGAGTATAATCAAATAAATATCCGCCCACAGAACCAGTCAAAGACTACATTTATTTGTCCGTGGGGCACATTCGCGAATCGAAAATTACCCTTTGGTTTAAAGAACGTAGGGGCAACATTTCAGAGGGCAATGAATTATGCCTTCCATGACATCAAAAACATCGTTCAACCATATCTCAATGACCTTCCTGCTCATTCGCGAAAGCGGACTGATCATCCGCAGCATTTAAGAGCGATATTTCTACGTTGCCGACATTACAAGATACGACTCAATCCACACAAATGTGTGTCCTGTGTCAGTTCTGGTCGTTTACTTGGCTTTGTAGTCTCAAAGGACGGGATTCGTCTCGACCCATGTAAGGTTTAGGCAATCACAAATTTGCCTCCACCTTCGAATTTGCTTCAAATTCAGAAACTCCAAGGGAAAGCAAACTTTCTGAGGAGGTTCATTCCAAATTACGCCGAACTTGCTAAAGGTTATACACGTCTATTGAAAAAGGAAGTTCCCTTTGTCTGGGATCAGGTGCGCAAGCTTCCTTTGATGCTTTAAAAGAATCCCTAATGAAAGCATCATTAATGTACACTCCCGATTATCAAAAAGACTTTAACCTGTATCTGGCTGCAGCGGATACAACCATCACAATGGTTTTAGTTCAAGAGACAATGGAATTGAACGTCCTATATATTATTTGAGTAAGAACTTAAATGATACAGAAAGCAAGTATTTTTATGTTGAAAGGCTAGCGCTCGCAGCTGTTCAAGCGATACAGAGATTTCGACACTATGTCCTCTTTCGAAAAACTACCATTCTGTCAGATTGCAACCCCATGACTTATATATTGTCGCGACAGTTGCTGGGGGGCAAATATTCAAAATGGATAGCAATTCTACAAGAGTTTGATCTGGAATTTGTAAAATCCAAGTCAAAGAAAGCCCTGGTTTTCGCAGAATTATTATGCGATCTCCCATCGTCATCCAACGATGAAACATCTGAAGAAACAATCGTGGATGAATCTTTGTTTCTGATATCTTCAAGCAATCCGTGGTATGGAGATATAATCATTTATCTTCAAACCCAAAAATATAGGCCTAATACCTCTCGCTTCGAACAAAAACGTATTCGATACCAATCAAAAGACTACATGATTGTCGGTGATACACTTTACCTTCGTGGTGTCGATACAGTTCTCAGGAGGTGCCTCACCCATGAGGAGGCTGAAAAAGTCCTGAATGATTGCCATTCAGGCGCGTGTGGGGGGCATCAATCCGGTTACGATACAACGCAATTTTTTTTTTACGAGCAGGATACTTCTGGCCAACAATGTTCAAAGATTGCATAACCGCAGTCAGAAGTTGCCATGCCTATCAAATTTCAATAGCAAAACCAGAAGACCACCCGCACCTCTGCAACCAATAGTTGCTGTTGGGCCATTCTCCAAATGGGGCATCGATTTCATGACATGTAACCCCACCTCGACCGGGGGGCATGGGTATATCATAGTCACAGTTGACTATTTTACCAAATGGGCCGAGGCGATGCCTACATTAGATAACACTAGTGAAACAGCTGCCCTCTTCTTTTTCAATCATGTAGTCGCGAGATTCGGCGTCCCACAGGCTATAGTCACAAATCATGGATCGCATTTTCGCAATCACATGATGGTCGAATTAGCTGCCAAATTAGGGTTGTCGCATGACAGCTCTACTCCATATTACCTGCAAGCCAACGGACAAGTTGAAGCAATCAACAAGGTCCTGAAGCGCATGCTGCAAAGGATGATTGGAGTTCATAAAAGGAGGTGGCACCTGATCCTGTACTCAGCCTTGTGGGCATACCGAACATCGGTAAAGAATGCAACCGGGTTTACACCTTTCCAACTGGTGTACGGCCTAGAAGCAATCTTACCTGTTCAGTGTGAAATCTCATCCCTCAAACTCGCAATCGACCTTCTCCCCGGAACTTCAGAAGAAGAGTGTTATGCTCTTAACCTGCAAAATGATACCCAATACAGAATATGTGAAGAAAAGATACCCAGAACACAAAATAGCAATGATTTTATTATTCAGAGAGTAATGTTCACTTGCCTCTTCGAGGGGGCAACCTCCAATAGAGCAGATCTCGATTACAAAATAATACACGATACTCCTCGCAGGGAGTCTCTATCCTTTATATATGACTCATACATGCAATACCACGGGCCAATACCGTGGGTTTTATTAATACCATCTATCTAATACTACGGCCCATTGGCAACTAACTGTGGTCCCGTCATTAATTGCGGGTTAACCACTTACAAATATTAATATGGGCTTTATTGACTCTTGACTATGACGTGATCCCATGACATATATAAGGGGGTTAGGGTGGGACCCTAACATGCCCTCCCCCTTAAGACTAGCCTTGTCCTCAAGGTTGAAGCTGCGGAAACTGCTGAAGAATAGTGGTTGGTTCCCAAGTTGCATCTTCTGGAGAGGTGTCTTTCCATTTGATGAGGACTTCCTTAATCATGCGGTCGCGCAGGTGTTTGTCTCTTATGTCTAGAACCTGTTCGGGTTGAAGCCAGATTGACCCTTCTTCGTCCAAATCAGGTAGACTGGTTTGAACTCGGAAATTGTTCCCGATCACTTTCTTGAGGCACGATACATGGAAAACTGGATGGATTTTTGCAGTAGGTGGCAAAGCCAACTTGTAAGCCACTTCTCCAATGCGCTGAAGTACTTGGTATGGTCCGTAGAATTTTGGAGATAGCTTCTGACAACCCTTGTCTTTGAGTGATGTTTGCTTATATGGTTGCAGCCTCAAAAAGACTTGATCCCCTTCTTGAAATTGGTGCTCTGAGTGATGCTGGTCTACCTGTTGCTTCATGCGGTTCTGATCTTGATGAAGATTCTCTCTAAGATGGGCGAGCATGGTTGCGCGGTGTTGTAGGAGTTGATCCACTGCTTGTACTTTGGAGCACCCCTTGAGATAAGAAGTAGGGGAAGGCGGAAGTTGACCATATACTGCTTCATAGGGAGTCATTTTGGTGGTGGCATGATAGTTGGTGTTATACCACCATTCAGCCAGAGGTAACCACTGTACCCAAAGGTGTTGCTTTTCTGAAGTGAAACACCTAAGGTAGGTTTCTAGACATTTGTTGACGGCTTCAGTTTGACCATCCGTTTGCGGATGATAGGAAGTACTGAGTTTTAGTTGAGTGCCTTGTATCCTAAAGAGTTCCTGCCAAAAATTACTGGTGAAGATCGGGTCGCGATCGGACACAATAGAAGTGGGCATGCCATGCAATTTGAAAATCTGATCCTTGAAATATTGAGCGACCAAAGTTGGTGTAAATGGGTGGGGTAGTGTGCAAAAATGAGCATACTTCGATAGTCGGTCCACAACCACCATGATGACTGACTTGTTCCCGGACTTTGGAAGACCTGTAATGAAATCCATAGAAACTTCCGTCCAAATGGATGTCGGAATGGGCAATGGTTGTAATGTGCCTGGTGTGTTGACTGTTTCCCCTTTGTGGCGTTGACAGACATCGCATTCTGCTACAAAAGTAAGGATGTCCTTTTTCATGCCTGTCCAAAAAAATGATCTTCTAGTGCGAGCATACGTCTTCTGAAAGCCCGAATGTCCTGCAATGGGCGATGAGTGCAATTATGCCAAAATGCGACCTTTGAGGGTGGATGTTGGGGATATTATGACTCTGTCCCTGTAGCGAAGAATATCAACCTGCCACGAGTAGCCCTTGGTGGAATTTGGATCTACCTGCAATTGAGAAATGAGTTGGGATAGCCCGGGGTGTGAAAACCATTCCTTGCGAGTCTCTTCAATCCATTCTGGAATGGGGAGGGAAATTGCTAGCAGAGTACTTTCTTCCTCAAATTGGCGAGATAATGCATCTGCTACACTATTGTCTTTCCCTTTCTTGTAAATGATCTCATAATCATATCCCAGCATTTTGGCGAGCCATTTATTTTGTTGTGGGGAGGATAGGCGTTGCTCCAAAAAATATTTAAGACTGTGATGATCTGTGCGGATTTGGAAACGTCGCCCCAATAAGTAAGGTCGCCAGGTCTCGACGGCATGTAAGATGGCCATCATTTCTTTTTCGTAGGTAGATTGGCCCAGATTCCTCCCACTTAGTTGTTGGCTTGTGAAGGCCAAAGGTCGCCCTTCCTGCATTAAGACCGCCCCAATACCGGTCCCCGAAGCATCACATTCAATGACAAAGGATTTGGTGAAGTCAGGTAGTGCTAAGACTGGAGTGGAACACATGGCGTTTTTGAGAGCGGTAAATGCATGTTGTGCTTCCTCATTCCAGAAGAAGGAATTTTTCTTTAGGAGTTGAGTGAGGGGCTTCACTATGCAGCCATAGTTGCGGACAAATTTACGATAATAGCCTGTGAGACCCAAAAATCCTCTCAAGCTCTTCAAAGTCTTAGGTTGAGGCCATTCTTGCATTGCCTGGATCTTTTTGGGGTCCACCTTGACACCTTCACGCCCCACAATGTGGCCCAAATACTCAACTTCTTCCATGCCAAACGAACACTTGGACATCTTGACAAATAATTTATGCTTGCAGAGCAGGTGTAAGAGTAGATCTACATGCTGAAGATGTGCAGCCCAAGTGCCACTATAGATGAGGATGTCATTGAAAGAAGACAAGGACAAATTTCCTGAGATATGGTTTGAGAATGTGATTCAAAAGGCTTTGAAAAGTAGAGGGGGCATTACAAATACCAAATGGCATGACCAGGAACTCATAATGGCCTTCATGAGTTCGAAAAGCAGTCTTGGGAATGTCAACTTCCTTCATGCGAATTTGGTGGTAGCCTGAGCGAAGATCCAGCTTAGTGAAGAATTGAGTCCCATTGAGTTCGCCCAGCAAATCCTCAACCACCGGAATGGGAAATTTATCTTTGACTGTCAACTTATTGAGGGCCCTGATGTCGGGACACATCCGCCACTCCCCATCTTTCTTGAGCACCATGACCACTGGGGATGAATAAGGACTAATGCTGGGACGAATGACACCTGCTTCCAAAAGTTCCTTGATAATTTTTTCTATTTCATTCTTTTGGGTGAACGGATATCTGTATGGCCGCACATTTGGGGGTTGGGCCCTGGAACCAAGGTGATGCTATGATCATGTTCCCCTCGCGAGGGTGGAAGCTCATGAGGCTTGTCAAAGACCGGCATATGGTTATTTAAAATCTGTTGCATCTCAGGATGAATTGGCAGAGACTTGGTTTTGACGACCTGGATGGCATTAAATTGAGCTACCACTCCATGATTGCCCTTTTTTAACAATTTTTCCATCCGATGCGAGCTGATGATAGAGGGGGCTCCCGCCTGGAGTCCACGGAGGGTATGTGTGTAGTTGTTCTGCTTAAAACTCATATATAACTCCTGAAAATCCATTGTGATTGGCCCAAGCGTACGGAGCCATTCAACGCCGAGGACAATGTCGCAACCCCCCATGTGTATGGCAAACATGTGGGTTTTCAACTGATAATCCCCCATTTGAAGTTTGACATTTTCACAGCGGCCTTCACATTTCATTGTGCCCCCATCCGCAATTTGGACTTGGAAGTTAGAAACTGCTCGTACAAAACAATGCACTACTTTTGCGATTTTTTGATGGATGAAATTATGGGTACTTCCACTATCAATCAAGACTACTACTGGGCGATGTTTAAGAAAACCCCTGATTTTGAGAGTTTGAGGGGAAGAAATCCCTGCCAACGCATGCAGCGAAATAACTGGTTCGTCAGAGACATTCTCCTTTGGGTTGTCTTCTTCTAGCGCCTCATTTTCCTCAAGTGGTGGATCTTCCTCTGTTGAGCTGTAGTCAGTGGCATCTATTTGAAAAGATTTGGGCTCCTTGCATTTATGACCTGGGGAGTATTTTTCATCATAGTAGTAACATAGTCCTTGCTTCCTTCTTTCGGCCATTTCCGCAGGTGACACCTTTTGGACCTTAAGTGTTTGAGTCGTGTTGTGAGCCTGTGGGAGACGACCTTTAGTGGGGAAATTTGGGCGACTGTATTGGGCTGCTAATGCACGTTCCACGTTACGGGCTACCTTGCAAGCCTCTATCCAAGTGGGAGGGTGGTGCAGTAAGACTTGAGCTTTGATGGCTTCTTTAAGACCACTGATAAAACATTCCGTGTAGAAATCATTTGAGAGACCCTAAGTGCGGAAGGCTAAGGGTTCAAAAGCTGTAATATATTCATCCACGGTACCTGTCTATCGGAGCTTAGTAAGACGACCCAAAAAAGAGTCCTCCTGTTCAAAGCGGTCTCGAAGAGCTTTGGTAAATTGGGTCCAAGTCTTAAAAGGTCCATTGCAACGTTGATGCCATTCCCACCATTGCCACCGTTCATTTTCCAAGTACATGCTCCCCAACATAAGCTTAGTCGCATCATCTAAGATATGATTCAGTTTGAAATACTGCTCCATTTGTGCTATCCATGCGGACGGGTGAGAACCGTCAAATTTATGCATATCCAACTTGGGAGGTCGCTGACTGGGTGGTGGGTGGGTGTGCCAGACGTGAGGAGAGTGGCTAGACTCACCCTCATTGTATTCATTGTCATTATACGCCTCCTCGTGGGCTGGCTCCTTGCCCTTCGGGATTAATTGCTGGACCTGGAGAGATAGTCCGGTAAGCTGCTTATTGATGGATTGGATGGATTCGTCAAGTTTGTCCAGTCTTTCATTGGCCATTGCTTGAGCTCTAGTTTCTACCATACACCAACCTGATGAAAAATTGGGACCGCCTAAAATTTTTCACTAATAATTGAATGGTACCACCGTGCTCAGCTCGTCGTCCTGATTCTGATGGGCTAGATCACCAATAAGCGCCCGGGAAGATTTTTTTTTTTCCTCTGAAAAATCCTAACGGAGTTTTACTCCTTCCTGATCAATACTGCAGTCGCCAAATCCTCAAAATGTCAATGCGGCCAAAAGTCCTGTGAAAATTATACCTCGGTATAGGAACCCTTCACAACAACTCCGATCTGGTGGATCTGAGAGATCTGAATGGCGGATCGGATAGCTCTGGGCGGCGGAACAGACTGCTGCTGCGGATCGGCTGGCTCTAATAGATCGGAATGACTCATCTGCAAACTCGAGACTGTGGGACTGATGTCGGCTGCTTCTGCACCCCTTTGCACCAGCGGATCTGGAATAGATGATGTGCGATCCCCCGATAGAAAAGGGAACTATGGTCTTGAGGAGTGTCAGGTGCTACAGATCGCAATATACATAAGGGTCTGGCAGTAGTACTCGGCCCAATGTTTCAGGGCTCTAACTAAGGAGGATCGACCGTATCCTTAGCCGTACAACCCGAATACCCTATCGTACGGGCGAGTAATCTCTCCGAGTGCTGTTCTCGGTGTACTGTAGCCACAAGACGGCCGACGGTTTATCTATGGCGAGGTTTCAAGGGAGCCTAGGGGCTTCCGATATACCCAGAGGGTACGTGGAAAACAGTCCGTGCGCGGTTCTGTCTAATGCGCTACTACTCGAAGGGGTACCCACAGGGGTTACAAGGGAGTCCAACAGACGTGACCACCTCTTGTATTTCCTGCGTGCATGCCTCCCCAAATCCGCAGGTTTATGCGCTCAACGACAGATCCCGTGGTTTAAAGATGCCGGAACACGTCTCTAGCCAAATTTTTTTTTTGCTAAGAATTGGCGATCCCACCGGCCCTGGAAAGTGCTCTGATACCACTTGTTATGCTCTTAACCTGCAAAATGATACCCAATACAGAATATGCGAGGAAAAGATACCCAGAACACAGAATAACAATGATTTTATTATTCAGAGAGTAATGTTCACTTGCCTCTTCGAGGGGGCAACCTCCAATAGAGCAGAGCTCAATTACAAAATAAGACACGATACTCCTCGCAGGGAGTCTCTATCCTTTATATATGACTCATACATGCAATACTGCGGGCCAATACCGTGGGTTTTATTAATACCATCTATCTAATACTACGGCCCATTGGCAACTAACTGTGGTCCCGTCATTAATTGCGGGTTAACCACTTACAAATATTAATATGGGCTTTATTGACTCTTGACTATGACGTGATCCCATGACATAAATAAGGAGGTTAGGGTGGGACCCTAACAAAG
Organism: Pinus tabuliformis; assembly: GCA_031772625.1. Classification (NCBI taxonomy): domain Eukaryota; kingdom Viridiplantae; phylum Streptophyta; class Pinopsida; order Pinales; family Pinaceae; genus Pinus; species Pinus tabuliformis. Next base: position 1,062,683,829 of record CM062815.1, read on the forward strand.
AGGCTCATTTCTTGGAACTAATCCAATTGGATGAAACCCGTCGTGATGCCGCTTTGGCTAACGAAGCCCATAAGAAACGAGTCAAGGCGCAGTTCGACAAGAATGTCAAACCTCGTGTCTTCTCAGAAGGTGACTTGGTCTTGCTTTATGACCAAGAATCCAATAAATTGGGAGCAGGTAAATTCAAGTCTTTATGGATGGGCCCCTATATTGTTAAGCGAGTGTTAGCAAAAGAAGCCTACGAGTTAATGGATTATGATGGGATTCCACTGGCACAACCTCGTAATGGGTTGTACCTTAAGTGTTACTATGCATGATTCAGTGTGGTAACCTATATGCTTTTGTTACATTTTTGTTTTCGCTAAAGTATTTGTTTTGGTCAAGTAAATCTGCTTTTTACATTTGTCGCAGATGTCGAACCTATTGGAATCATTTGTTGGATATGCCGACGGAGCGAGTCGTAGTTCGCAGAACCTATCTTCTGCGGCCTGGGCCATTTTCGATCCAAGCGGCGAGTTAGTAAGTTTCAGAGGGGTATGTATTGGTCGATCAATGAATAACATCGCTGAATATAGCGCGTTGATAGAACTTCTCTCTGATGCCATCACACATGGCATATGCCGACTGGTCGTCAGGCTAGACTCATAGCTCATCATACTACAGCTCACTGGTATCTACTCCGTCTGAAATCCAGCTATCTATCGCATGTTCCTAAGGGTCAAGATTTTGGAAAGGCAATTTGATTTTATTCAATATCAACATATTTCCAGAAGCTTAAACACATTAACTGACTCATTGGCAAATTATGTGTTAGATAGACATTTACAACATTTATAAAAAGAAGCATCTCATCAATATTTCCATCAGGATCATGTAACTTAATCAAAATAAAACTCTGAAAATAAAAAATATATATATAACTGTTTATGGTTTACACATAATGTTCTGTAACCAAGACAAAATTGGTCAAATAACCCAAAACTCAAAACGCTAGGGGGCACCCTAGTCTAATGATGCTCGTGGTAACAAGTCACCGCTTGTGGAATCATGTGTAAAAGCCTAGTCCTTCGACTTGGCACGCCAGTAGTATGTCGCTGCAACCTCAAAGGCAGCTCGTCAGTCCTCACATCTATAATATCGAGAGTGAGGCCCGCAACCTAATCCTGTAATGCTGAAAGAGTCTCGGCCACATTAAGGTCGCGGAGGATAGCCCTTCCAACAGCCTCTCCTGCTGGGGCGGTAGCTGGTACTCTCACGCGTACTACTGGCCGAACGGGACCAACATCTGCATGAGCACATGAGTTTTGATTAGTATTGACAGAGTAAAGCACGAGGACATTATAAAAGAAAAACGATAAACAAAAATATGGTCAAGAATTTACCAATGGCGCCCCACTATTCACCAGCCGACAGTACCAAATCTGGGTCACCCCGGAAGTCCATACCAGCATATGGATACTCGGAATAAACCATCTCCTGATGATCAAACCACCGGAAGAAGGTATCAGAAAAGGAAATCTGAGACTGACCAACATGCCTAGACATATGGTCAACCCATCTCTGCATACGTGGTTCAGTCAGTGGAGGTAAACCGAGTGCAATATACTACGGCTGCATCAGTGGTATCTTTTCCAAGGCGAAGGCGGTCAAAATAGAACCATATCCAAAGTTCTTCAACCTCCCGCTTTTCACCTTGGTCAACTGTTCTTTCATCACAAGGAGTACTGCGTCACACCAGTTGAACACCTTCGGTTCGAGACATTCCAAGGCATATTGCATATAAGATCGGTTGGCCACATGAAAAGCCGCACCACCAACCATCCTACCAAAAGTAAACAAGAGCTCAGGTTTAGCTCCTACCTAGTCCGGGCAGCGCCGAAATCATCCACAAAATCTCCCAGAATTAGCTGGTGAAAAATCAAAGGGGGGAAGCACCTCCAAAGCTCTAACAAGCCAAAGTTCAAATGAAATGGTAAAATGAGAGGTAAAATCACTTTTAAATTACTTTTACGTAATTCGAGTAAAATATTAGTGTCCTAACTCATTTTTCAAACATATATTGTTCATTTCTAACTAGTTTGATGAAGCAATTGAGCGTGCAGTACAATATTTGAAAGAACAAAGCTATTAATGGTAAAGTCAATAAATGACCGTCACATCAAGCAGTTTTAGCACATAGTTCAAGCTCGTTAAAAAATAAACATAAGTCATGAGCAAATGTTTATTGTTATAGAAATTTTTGTGCCTTACAACTCCAAGCATGAAATGTCCATAAACCAAGGGCTCCTAAGTCCCTAAAAGTGTTGTTCTAACCCCTAAAGGAACAAGGTCAACAAATTACAGCTTCTCCCAGAAGTTCTCCACCAGAAAATGCTCAGAATAAGTCAAAACAGGATCATTTCAGCTGCTCCACTGGCTAAGTGCGTTGCATAGCACCTAAATCCACTGGCTAGGTGCGTTGCAACGCACCTAAATGCACTATGAGGATGCGTTGGGCGAGAAATGACAAATGGCAGTGTCATTCCGCGAGGTGGAGAGACAATGGAAGCTTCGAGAATCTTCTCCTATGACACTTGCCTCACTGAATTCGACCAAGGATGAGTAAGAGGCCTTCAGTCTCCAAGTGGAAGCAAGAAGTGACAGAGAGAAGACACTAATCAAATCACAAGCTGACTCATCCTCCTTACACACATCTATATATGGATCCCTCATCCCAGAGATCCAGAGGCTGGAATTTTGCACATTGTAAGGAATTGCTGTTGGTTTTGAGACAAACATCAGAGTATTGGGTGATCTATGCTTTGTTGGAGGTGAAGAGGGGCTTCTTTGCTGGGAGGTTGATGCTGGGTCAGGAACCATCGGTTGTAACTCCTCCTGGATCTTCTTGTTTATCAATAAAAACTATTTGAGTTTCTCCTCCATGCTTTTGTATCATTGATGCTTGTTACATTTGTATGGTTAACTTAAATCTGATCCTAAGTTGTTTATGAATATAGATCCATGTCTTTGTATAGTTTTCTTCTTCTGTGATCTTACAGGTACTTGGTGAAGCTGGGCAAGTAAGGGAGCAGGTAGCTGGAGACTGTCAAATAAGAGAGGGATTGGATCAAAGGATTAGCGCAAGACACAGGTTGGTTCTTTCTGTTCCTCTCTGTCTATAGTTCATAAAGGAAATACAAAAGTAGTTTTTCTCTGTTTGTTTCTAAGGCAGCTGTCACACCTTAGTGGGATAGAGCAGTTCTAAATAGACACTTTTCCTGGTAACAAAATGGCTACTCCGCTGGGGATAATGTCTAATTAGTTTGTTTGTGTATCATTCTTTGTTGTTTGTTTCATAAACTTATAAGTAGCATTCGAACTGCATTTGCCATAACAAATGCAAAGTAGACATCTGCTGCTTCAATCCATTCACTGGATTTGTTTATGATTTGAACAGCTGATTCACAAACGATCTGATTGCCCTTGTGATAGCTCTTAGACCCTCCTTAGATCTACCCCTGATTGTGCATTATTGATTGCTTTTACTCGGCCAAAAACCAAAGACTAAACTCCAAATCGTGACCCAGAACCCGGACAGATTCTCGTTTCTGGCCCAGCGCAGGTACTGTTAAGAGATCCTGCATTTCAACGCACTTCCCGAAAGGGCAACCTGCGTTGCAATGCAATTTCTCTGTGTTACAGGTGCGCTGATCAGACTAGCCCTGTGTAGCTGAGGTTCTTGTGCTTCATTCTTTCCAGTTTTGTCTCTGAATTTTGCTGCCTGTGATCAGTGTATGTCTGTTTAAAACCCATTTTCCTTACTGTTATTCCGCCTCCTTTGTACAAAAGAACTGTAGATGTTTTTGTGTGTTTGTTGAGTCGTTTACAGTTTTCCATTGCAAAAGTAGAATAGTCGTACTGTCGTCCTTTGATTTAGATCTGTCGCAAGTGTCGATTTCGATCATAGGAGAAAGTTTGATTGCTGGTCGATTATACTGTTACTATTGCTTTGGTCTGAATTTGTGATTTTCTAGTGTCAAAAATGAGTGTTCATTTCAAAATCATAAAGTGTCGTAATCGTCTCTATCTTTTGATTTCGAAAAGAAGCTTGTTTGTGTTTGTCGCTTGAAAGCAAATTCAGATTTGTACATCAACTTTCTTTTTAGCATCAATACTAAGAAAGTCGAAAACAAATACATGCATGTGCATTTGCATATTGACAGTCTGTTTGGCTTGATTTAGGAAAGTGCATTTACAGTGTGCTCTTTGCTCTTTGTGAAAAGATTGTGTCTTTCTTTTCCTCTAGTAGCTAGGATTTTCATTGCACAAAAGAGATAAAAGTTTGTTTATCATCTTTAGATTGCATTTTAGGAATTAATTCTACATCTCGTGGTGAACCCAAAAGGCAAACTTCATAAGCAAGATCAACTTAAAATAAATTCAATGAATCTAACAACGCTTTGGAACTTAACGCACAACATTTAGAGGTCTAGGCTAGAGACATATTTCTGCGTCGTAAAGCCTGGTAACTGTTGTCCTCAGTGATGGTTGGGTGATTCCTCCACTTTGAGACGATAAGTGCCAGTACGGACTTGTGCTCCCACGTACCGTCGAGTATATTTTGGGAGACCCCTATAGGCTTAAATCCTTTATCCATAGGAAGCCGTGTCTGCCGCCCTATCGATCGCAATGCACTGAACACAGCATTCGGGAAGATTGACTGCCGTACCGTAAAAAGTATTCTGCAGTTTTGCGATTGGTTTGGTACTCCCTCTACCTAGATCTCCAGAGCAGTCCCTTTCGTTCCTTTTCAGACTCCTTAACGGAAAAGGTCCATCTAAGCACTTGTCACTTCAGGCTCATTAAAAATCGAAGGAGACTAGAGTCATCTTTTGTTTTTTCTCGACTCTTAAAAACTGAAAAAACAAGTTGTGTCAAAGCGTAAAAAATTTATTTTAAACGAAATATTCATTACCCTTTCCTACGTTGATCTTGGGTTGAGAAAATGGAGTCTACCAACCAAGGAATTCCCCTTGGAGGAAATCCTAGTCCCTTCTCCTCTTGGGGAGATGTTGGTGCGCCCCATATGGCCACATTGTCGCTTCCAGGACTGACAATTGGTTTGCGTGTATGGCTCTTCTCAACCTCTGTCGTTCAGAACACCACTATTCCTGAACAATCGAATCAGCAATTAGACGACTCCAGAGTTTCCCACCAACCTTCTACTTCCTCTAATTCTTCCTCTCCTCCTTCCTCTTCGCTTGATGGGGTTGGTAAAGCCAAAAGTCAAGTTCCTAAGGAGAAGAAGGAAAAGAAGAAGAAAGAGAAGAAGAAGAAGGAGCCAAAGGCAAATGGGGGAAAACGAGTGTCGTCTGACGAAAATCCACACACTGCATCGACCAGGCCTAAATCGCCATGTGTCATTTGCAAAGGAGACCACTTTCACAGAGATTGTCCTTGCATCCCTCGAATATTAAGGGACTGGTCTCCTCGTTTTCACAACCCGGTGTCGTATACCTCTGATGATCATGTTGAAAGCACACCGTCAACTAGTGAAAGTGAAGCCCCAGGACAAAAAGGGAAATGTAGGTTTCCTTGTAAACTGTACGAAGGAAATCATGCCGTCCATCGTTGTCCCTTCTTAGATGAAGCTAAAAGAGTTTTGGATGATTGTCCGGTTTCACCGTTACGACTTCCTCCTGGATATAAAAAACTCTTGCCGAGTCCGTCACTAGTTGAAAATCCGGCTGGCCCGCTCAGGTGGTCGGCTGAAGCACCTATCATTGAAGATAAACCATCTGGATCCATACCCGACGAAAGTCAAAAGGTCGAGGCGGCAGTTGACCCGGTCTTGCCTTCAGAGGTTTCATCTTTAGATGATACAGTCACTGAGGAGAACAAGGATGACACCGTCCAAATTCTCTTCATAAACACAGACTCCGACGAACAAGGGGGCAATTTACCCATTCCTTTACCGCAGGAAGGAAGTTCGTCAGAGCCGTACCTGGCCGTCTATTCGGTCCCACCTCCAAGCAACCTAGTTGTCTCCTTCGACTGGAATCAACTAGGCAGAACCCGTTTACCAGCAAGCATACCATTCCGAATTATCGTTCAAATATATAGAATGGTTATGGCTGGTACCATCATAGATGAGGGGGCTTCTGTGAGTATCCTTTCCTCAACTGCTTGGAAAGCGCTTGGTTCACCATCGCTTTTGCCTGAGATGAGAAATCTGACAGGCTTTGACAAAGGAACCAGTCGACCTTTAGGGATCCTTCCCGATGTGCCCATAACATTGAGAAGGAAAACAGTTCACATGAACGTAATGGTAGTTCAAGGACCCCTGGATTACAATCTACTCCTTGGACGAGACTATATTTATTGCATGGGGGCAATTGTCTCCTCACTCTTTAGAGTAATGTGTTTTCCGCACGAAGGAAGAGTGGTCAAGCTGGTGGACCAACTTTCATTTCCCGGATCATACAGAGCAAATAGTCATATACCATCCCTGAATGGTCTTTTCACGCAAGAAATGTCTCAATCTCCAGTCCGTCCTCCCGATGAGCGCGAGTAATTCAGAGGGATATGACTGAAACCCAGGGGGCATGCACCCTGGTCTGCTTCGGCAGGAAAACTTCGGGTATAGGGTAGGTTTCCGCGGGAGAATATGACTAGTCTGTACCCCCGTCCGTGATTGGAAGAGGGGGTTATTCTAGAACAAGATCCTCTTGTCAAAGTTATGTCAGGGATGGTCTCACTATATCATCCGTTCACCTTTGTTTATTTCGGTAGACATTGCCAAAGAAGTGTTTTGTTTGCGCTGTGAATAGAACAATCTTTGGGTAACCTGTAAGAGGTAGGCCTCTCTCGGTAAAACAAATGTTTTGGCGGATAGAAGTAGAGGTAACCTTGAAACTCTGTTTTATACCTGGGGGCATGCAAACCTTTTGGAGTGCAAGCAAAGAGCGACTATTTATTTTTTTAAAATTTTAGGACCTCTAACCCTTTAAACTCGTAGGATTGGTCGTCTCCTAACTTGCATAAAGAAAGGATGTGGGGCAAAACTCTAAAAGTTGCCGTTTTTTTATGAGACATTCTTATCATACGACTGGATTAATCGAGCAGTGTTACCGCAAGGTTCAAGCTTGTTAAAAAATAAACCCGCACCGAGCAAATGTTTCCACCCGCGTTTAAGCTCGTTAAAAAATGAACTATCTCCCAATAAATAACCACCGTGAATGTAGTACTTCAGCCATTAAAGCCTTAGTCGTGTTTGCACCGTCACCTCCACTTTTTCATTGGCCGATCATTCACCACCACTTGGTTGTTTACCCATTTTGAGGAACAGCTGCGAAGAGTGATTTCACTAGCCATCCTTGTGACACTGCCGTGATTGGAAAATTCCAAACCTTACCTGGAATCAGCTGCTACCCATTTTATCACTCGTTCCTCAAAAGACGAGTCTTCTTTAAGCTCTATTCAACTGACTCGTAAAATATGAAAAGATTGCCGAGTCCTTGGCCTTCCAGCTCGTTAAAGGGACATGAAGTGCTATCCCTCATCTAGATTTTAATCTTTTTGGACCTGGGGGATTATTGCACAAAAAGATCGAGCGCTTGTTTTGTTTGGCTCGTTAAAACTATCGAAAATTCATCCCTTCTGTATTGTTTTATACTTTTTCGGACTTAAGGGATTAGATGACGAAAAAGGAATTTTGGAGTTAGCTTTACGTACCTTTTCAGACTCTCTAAAAATGAAAAGGACCGAGTTATCTTTGTCGTTAAACTCGTTAAAAAGATTAATAGCGACAAACTTGTCTTTAGACGAGAACGAGTTTCACTATCACTAGGCTCGTTAAAACATAGCGATGGGTTTGCCCGAAGGGCAAATTATAGAACAAGCATATGTTATCCTCCTCAAGCTTGACAAAAATAAAGAGGTACTGGTTAGCAATGACTGGGGAAAAATTGGGAAGAAAACTCAAAGAATCTTTATTGGTAGCAAGTCGCTCTTGAACATGACACTTCCACTCCGTGTCTGAGTCGGGTTGGGTTGTTTCATTCACCGGTCACATCGCCATGGTCACACCATACCATCCACATTTGGGGTTAATGCTACCAATCCATCACATCAGTGTCGCCGACATGTTCAAGAGAAGTCATCCAGAAAGGCCACCTGTGTCCCACCCACTACCATACATTATACTCCATTCTTTCATGACCGCCACCCTGAACCGTATATCATCAGATCGTTTTCACCTCCATCAAAATCATTTGCTCCGTTCCGTGTCATTGATGTGGGATTCATTAAGGCCCTCCTGTGACGGATCACTTCTTCTCGACATCAGCTCATTATCCAAGAAGTTGGTCTAGGAACACCCCATTCAGTACTTTGAAGCTTTCATGCCTCAATGGCAAGTTTCTCACTTCTGACGACATGTTTTCATCAATGACCTTCGACCGAAATATTTTGCGTGGCGTTTGACGCCGAGTCCTTTATTCACACCACGTGAAATGTACTGCAGTACCTTGAGGATCATTATCATTATCGGTGATTCCTCTCGCGCTTGTTAACAGTTTACATCATTGACTGGTAATCAAGCGATGTCTTTCCATGTTCGACTTCAAAACATTTCTCACATGGATCGACTTGTACTTCGAGTGAAGATCGGACGAGATTGAAGAGCCCAGATCTAGTTTCATCCATCCGGGCTGCGATATATATTCAGGAAAATAAAGACATTAAAATGTACAGCATTGCAACACAGATAATCATCCTACCAAAAGGATGATGGCTCTATCAGAATCATCAGTCTACAATCAGACGATTGTCTGTCCTATGTACATGAAAATGAATTTATAGAGCTGAGCATGGGAATGCCCGCCTCAGCTAGATCATGAAAACAATATGAAGATAATGTATTGTATTGTATCTTATTACAGGTCTCCTCCCAGCATTGAAAGAACTTCAGATCCTCATAATAAAGCATTTCACCCGATTAACGACCTCATACTTTAGGGGGCAACTGTTATAGACATTTTTGTGCCTTACAACTCCAAGCATGAAATGTCCATAAACCAAGGGCTCCTAAGTCCCTAAAAGTGTTGTTCTAACCCCTAAAGGAACAAGGTCAACAATTTACAACTTCTCCCAGAAGTTCTCCACCAGAAACTGCTCAGAATAAGTCAAAACAGGATCATTTCAGCTGCTCCACTGGCTAAGTGCGTTGCATAGCACCTAAATCCACTGGCTAGGTGCGTTGCAACGCACCTAAATGCACTATGAGGGTGCATTGGGCGAGAAATGACAAATGGCAGTGCCGCGAGGTGGAGAGACAATGGAGGCTTCCAGAATCTTCTCCTATGACACTTGCCTCACTGAATTCGACCAAGGATGAGTAAGAGGCCTTCAGTCTCCAAGTGGAAGCAAGAAGTGACAGAGAGAAGACACTAATCAAATCAAAAGCTGACTCATCCTCCTTACACACATCTATATATGGATCCCTCATCCCAGAGATCCAGAGGTTGGAATTTTGCACATTGTAAGGAATTGCTGTTGGTTTTGAGACAAACATCAGAGTATTGGGTGATCTATGCTTTGTTGGAGGCGAAGAGGGGCTTCTTTGCTGGGAGGTTGATGCTGGGTCAGGAACCATCAGTTGTAACTCCTCCTGGATCTTCTTGTTTATCAATAAAAACTATTTGAGTTTCTCCTCCATGCTTTTGTATCATTGATGCTTGTTACATTTGTATGGTTAACTTAAATCTGATCCTAAGTTGTTTATGAATATAGATCCATGTCTTTGTATAGTTTTCTTCTTCTGTGATCTTACATGTACTTGGTGAAGCTGGGCAAGTAAGGGAGCAGGTAGCTGGAGACTGTCAAAGAAGAGAGGGATTGGATCAAAGGATTAGCGCAAGACACAGGTTGGTTCTTTCTATTCCTCTCTGTCTATAGTTCATAAAGGAAATACAAAAGTAGTTTTTCTCTGTTTGTTTCTAAGGCAGTTGTCACACCTTAGTGGGATAGAGCAGTTCTAAATAAACACTCTTCCCGGTAACATTTATCCCTGCGTTTAAGCTCATTAAAAAATGAACCAATTTCTGGTAAATAACCGTCGTGAATGTAGTACTTCAGCCTTTAAAGCCTTGGTTGTATTCTCATCATAACCTCCACTCTGTATTGGCCGATCATTTACCTCCATTTGATTGTTTACCCATTTTGAGGAACAGCTGCGAAGAGTGATCCTGTTAGCCATCCTTGTAACACTGCCGTGATTGGAAATTCCAAACCTTACCTGGAATCAGCTGCTACCCAAATTTATCACTCGTTGCTCAAAGACGAGTCTCCTTTAAGCTCTTTTCAACTGACTCGTAAAATATGAAAAGATTGCCGAGCTATTGGCCTCTCCAGCTCGTTAAAGGGACCGGAACTGCTATCCCTCCTTTAGAGTTTAATCTTTTTGGACCTGAGGGATTATTACACAAAAAGATCGAGCGCTTGTTTTATTCGGCTCGTTAAAAGTATCAAAAATTCATCCCTTCTGTATTGTTTTATACTTTTTCGGACTTAAGGGATTAGATGACGAAAAAGGATTTTTTGGAGTTTCCTTTACGTCCCTTTTCAGACTCTCTAAAATTGAAAAGGACCGATTTATCTTTGTCGTTAAACTCGTTAAAACCTAATAGCGACAAACTTGTCCATAACAGACAAGAATGAGTTTCACTATCGCTAGGATCGTTAAAACATAGCGATGGGTTTGCCCGAAGGGAAAATTATAGAACAAGCATATGTTATCCTCCTCAAGCTTGACAAAAATAAAGAGGTACTGGTCAGCAAGGACTGGGGAAAAATTGGGAAGAAAACTTGAAGAAACTTTGTTGGTAGCAAGTCGCTCTTGAACATGACACTTTCACTCCGCATCCAAGTCGGGTTGGGTTGTTTCGTTCACCGGTCACATCACCATGGTTACATCACACCATCCACATTTGGGGTTAATGCTACCAATCCATCATGTCAGTGTCACCGATATGTTCAAGAGAAGTCACTCAGAGAATTCGCCTGTGTCTCACCCGCTGCAATACATTTACACTCCATTCTTTCATGACCGACACCCTGAACCTTATATCACCAGACCATTTTCATCTCCATTAAAATCATTTTCTCCGTTCCTTGTTATTGATGTGGGATTCATTAAGGCCCTCCTATGATGGATCGCTTCTTGTCGACATCAGCTCATTATCCAAGAAGTCGATCTAGGGACAACCCTTTCAGTACTTTGAGGCTTGCATGCCTCAATGGAAAGTTTCTCACTTTCGGCGACAGGTTTACATCAATGACCTTCGACCAAAAGATTTTGCGTGGTGTTCGACGCCAAGTCCTTTATTCACACCACGTGAATTGTACTGCAGTACCTTGAGGGTCATTATCATTATCGGTGATTCCTCTCGCACCTGTTAACAACTTACATCATTGGTTGGTAATCAGGCGATGTCTTTCCATGTTCGACTCCAGAACATCTCTCACATGGATCGACTTGTACTTTGAGTGAAGATCGGAAGAGATTGAAGACCCCGGATCTAGTTTCATCCATCCGGGCTGTGATATATATTCAAGAAAATAAAGACATCAAATGTACATCATTGCTGCACAGATAATCATCCAATCTATGGGATGATGGCTCCTCCAGAATCATCAGTCTACACTCAGACGATTGTCTGTCCTATGTACATGAAAATGAATTTATAAAGCTGAGCATGGGAATGCCCGCCTCAGCTAGATCATGAAAATATTATGAAGATAATGTATTGTATTGTATCTTATTACAGGTCTCCTCCCAACTTGAAAGAACTTCGTGTTGGGTATACCACCAAAGTCCCACATTGACTAGAAGTGGGGAGGATCATGGGTATATAAGGATGGACAAATATCTCCATTGGTATGAGGCCTTTTGGGGTAAAACCCAAAAACAAATCCATGAGGGCTTAGGCCCAAAGTGGAAAATATCATACCATTGTGGAGATATGTGGTGTCCAGAGTCCTAACAAGTGGTATCAGAGCCATGCCCTGAAGTTAGCCAAGTGGATGAATCCTCAGAATGCCGAACAAAGGTGGTGGGCCCGGTAATATCACGATGGGATCCGTGGATGAGCTCGGTTAGACAGGCGGTGTGCTCCGGATTCTTCATGGACGTGTCCTGGTCCCAACACGGTGAATAGGAGTTGACCTGGGATAGAGCAAGCTCTCGAGGCAGGTGGTGCTTCCATGTAAGGCGTGTGCTTCCAACGCATTGGAGCGGAGAATCCTGGTTGGTAGAGAGTGGACGGATGGATAATTGTTTGAGGGGAGGCTCGATGGTCCTTTGTTCAAGGGGAGGATTGTTGGGTATACAACCAAAGTCCCACATTGACTAGAAGTGGGGAGGATCATGGGTATATAAGGATGGACAAATATCTCCATTGGTATGAGGCCTTTTGGGGTAAATCCCAAAAACATGTCCATGAGGGCTTAGGCCCAAAGTGGACAATATCATACCATTGTGGAGATATGTGGTGTCCAGAGTCCTAACACTTCGGATCCTCATGATAAAGCATTTCACCCGACATCACGACCTCATGATTTAGGGGGCAACTGTTATAGACATTTTTTGGCACTGCAACCCCAAGCATAAAATGTCCATAAACCAAGGGCTTCTAAGTCCCTAAAAGTGTTGTTCTAACCCCTAAAGGCACAAGGTCAACTGATTATAGCTTATCCCAGAAGTTCTCCATGAAAAACTACTCAGAACTGGTCAAAACAGGATCATTTCACCTCCTCCATAGGCAAAGTGCGTTGCATCTCACCTAAGTACACTCAGTAGGTGCGTTGCATTTCAAAAAGCTTTTCTATGGGGTGCGATGGGCGAGAAGAGACAAATGACAGTGTCAATCTGCGAGGTGGAGAAGCATGGAATCTTCCAGAAACTTCTCCTGTGACACTTGCCTCTCTGAATTCGACCAAGGATGAGTAAAAGATCATCAATCTCCAAGTGGAAGCAAGAACTATCAGAGGGAAGACACTAATCAAATCACAAGCTTACTCATCTCCCTTGCAGATATCTATATATGGATCCCTCATCCCAGAGATCAGGAGGCTGGAATTTTGCATCTTGTAAGGAATTGATGTTGGTTTCTTGAGGCAACATCATAGTGTTGGGTGATCTAAGCTTTGCATGAGGTGAGGAAGGGCTTACTTGCTGAGAGGATGATGCTGGGTCAGAACAACTGGTTGTAACTCTCTTGGCTCTTTTTTGATTATCAATACAGCTATTCAAGTTTTCCTCCATACTCTTGTGTAATTAATGTTTTGTGCATTTGTATGGTCAATTTACATTTGATCCTAGATTGTTTATGATAATAGATCCATGTTCTCGTATAGTGTTATGCTACTTTGATTCTACAGGTACTCTGTAAAGCTGAGTATACAAGGAAGCAAGTAGCAAAGGACTATCAGAAGAGTGAAGAATCAAGCAAGGAACTAAGCGCAAGACAGAGGTTGGTTTCATTTATTCTTCTCTCATCTATCTTTCATAAAGGAAAACGAAAGTAGTTTTACTTTGTTTGTTTCTAAGGTAGCTACCACGCCTTAGTGGGATTAGCAGTTCTACATAGACACTTTTCCCTGTAACAGTGATGAAGCTAAGGAATCATTTCGGCAAATCAAGGAAGCCATCGTAGAAGCTCTTGCATTGGTCAGCCCCAATTTCGGCAAAGAATTCTTCTTATACACCTTTGCTTCCAATCTTTCATATGCCACAATTCTCACTCAAAAAAATGATGATGGCAATGAAGTCCCCATTTCTTACATGAGTTCAAATCTCCAAGGAGCAGAACTAAACTACCCAGACGTGGAGAAATAGGGCTATGCAGTTTTCAAGGCTGTAAAACATTTCCGCCCTTATTTACTAAAGGCCAGGACCAAAGTAATCGTCCCCCATCCTGCTGTAAGAGCCCTCTTCGTGCAGAAGGAAATGGGCAAATGAAGAGGGAATTGGCTAACCACCCTTCAAGAATTCGACCTCGAGATAAATCCGACATAGATAGTTCGAGGGCAGGGACTTTGCAGGCTAGCAGAAGAAGCCTTGGTGGACAAAGAAGGGGCGTCCGAAGAACCAGAAACGTCGAGCATGCAATATGCACAAATGGAACTTAGGGAGGAGCCCTTATGGATTAATGAAGTGCTGATGTATTAGCTAAAAACATCGGAAACCTTTTTGGACCCTGAGTCGTGGTACTACGACATACGTTTCTATCTAGTATGGGGATCATGTCCTGAACACATGGATGCATCACAGAGGAGAGCACTCAGATTGAAATCCAATCAGTATCATTTGGCCAATAACATCCTATACAGAAAAAATTACGATGGAATCTGACTGAGGTGTTTAGAAAAGGATGATGCCGACCATGTATTGAAAGATATGCATGACGACCCCGCAGGTTGTCAGTATGGCAGAGAGACCACTGCTCACAAAATACTAAGAGCTGGATATTATTGGCCCACAGTGTTCAAATACTCGCATGCTTATGCCCGCAAATGTAGGATGTGTCAAACTGCTGTAGGACGAGAAAGAAAGCCTGCTGTCCCCCTCAGGCCCGTTATGATTTGTCACCCATTCCAGCAATGGGGCCTAGATGTCATAGGCGAGATCACCCCAAAATCTTCATAGCAGCACAAGTATATACTCACAGTGACTGACTACTTCACCAGATGGATCGAAGCTATCCCGGTTTGTAAGGTAAACGAAGACGGGGTAATATCATTTATTGAGAAATTCATTATCAACAGGTATGGTATCCCTGACGCTCTTATATTTGATAATGCTTGTTACTTTTCATCACTAAAATTGACTGATTTTGCTATTTATAAATCGATCCACTTGAGGTATTCATCAAACTATTACCCCCAGGGAAACAGAGTTGCAGAGTCTTCAAATAAAAACCTTATCCGCATAATCTACAAGTCTGTCATTAACAACCAGAGGAACTGGCACAACGCCCTAACAAATGCCCTTTGGGCTGATAGGGTCACCCCTAAAGTGGCCTTAGGAAACTCCCCATACTTCCTCGTCTATGGACAGGAAGCCATCTTGCCTCCAAACGTTACCCTTCCCTCCTTATAGCTCTCCCAAGCTTCAAGAGGAACCCCTTCAGCCTTGCTTCAAGAAAGGATCAACCAACTGATGAGGCTGGAGGAATTAAGAGATAGAGCCAGAATTAAATTAAAAAATCACCAAATGATTGTAAAAAGATGGTTTGATCATCATCTGATAGGAGATAAAGACTTCCAAATAGGAGAGCTAGTCCTGAAATGGGACAAGTTAAATGAGCCAAAAGGTAAACACATGAAATTCCAACACTTATGGTTGGGCCCATTCCAAGTTGTGGAAAAAATTGGTCAAGGAACTTACAGGTTGAAAACTTTATAGGGAGAAACTGAAAAATCCCTGTTAATGGCCAACATCTGAAGAGATACTTCTAGCAGCCACCACATGGTGGTTACCTCCTGAATAGGTTAGAACTCATTTTAGTTTCGTTGTTAGTTTAGTTGCATTTCTATCTTTTCCTTTTGTTTTCTGCAGAGTTTATTTTCCTGTTGTTTTGAATAATAGTCCTTTCAGCCAACTGATTTTGGCCCTCCCATCCTGTTCTTACCTTTCTCAGATTTTCCCTCATTCACCACCTTCAACTTTTCCCTTCCTCATTAACTTGCTGATGATTCTGCTGTTTCTAAATCCATCATTACCTTGCAAATCAAACAAACTTTCAATCAAGCCATGAGAACTTGAAAATCAGCTGTGGGATTCAAACCAAGCCACTCATTGGCGTCTGTTGAGAACTGGGTAAGATCTATTGATAACTTGGGTATCTGAAGCATGTAGGGGCATCTTTATAAAACAAGAAAATGCATAACTACAACTGGACTGGCATGGAGGAACACTGCATTTTAAAATCCCACTCAGACCTAGCCTATACTTGCTTGTAAGGTTTGCAGTCATTCTCCATTGGTCCCATCCACCACACTAAGTTTTCCAATACCTATCATCTACAAGTAAACCTCCTTTCATGGCCTAAACTCACTGTCATATACCTATGGCAAATCCAATTGTGCTCTAGTCCTTGTGCCTAAAACTGGAAGGACTTGTTTAAAAAGAAAATGAAATGTCAGGTCCTTGTGCCAAACTGGAAGGACAGGTTGTTTGGGAAGCCAGTTAGAGTAGGGACTATTGCTGGGCTCAGAGTATTGGTTGATACAGTAAGCCCAACCTTGCTTAAGTAGTTTAAAAATATGGCAAGATCCATGACTGCGCCCCATTTAATCATGTGAAAATACAACACTGAAATTCTTATATAAAGTGCAGACAAACATATTTAGATCAAGTTTGATGAGTAATAAAGAGCTGAGGTACACTCCTGAACAGGTATGGATAGACCAGTGATAGCCCCAACATGATTTTGAAAGTGGAAAACAGGTAAAGGAAGGTCAATAAACCCCGTAACACTGCCATTAGAGAATGCCTATCAAAATCCTATTAGTAAGTAGAAGCTATTTGTCTCTATCCCACCTGAAGCAATTAATGTTTAAGTGGAACCCATGCTTGTCCATCTATATAGTCTGCATTTCAAGTTTATGCTAACTCCTTGATGTTCTATTGATCCCAGGTTTATTTGCAAAGAGAGATAACTGGTTCGCCCAGCAGTTCACCATTTGTTGTGACCACAACCACCACCCCATCAAAATTTGCCGTGACAACAATTTTGAATGGGTCCCCTTTAGTCCAAGAGACTTTAACTCATTGTCGAGCCAAATTTTCAGTTCTTAATGGTCAAGACCCCCTTTCACCTAACCTTTGTTGCACGGTCCTCTCATCACCCTTCTTAGCCCTCTATTCATTTCCTTTATCGGGACCTTTCCAACCCAAATAAGAACCTCTTATCGCACCTTACTCCTTTATAACCATTTACAAAGGAAATCCTCATAAATATGCATGAATCACCCCTTTTCGCTTACCACAATCAACATTAAAGCGCATCGAATACATGGCTTCCGAACTCGGCAGTTTTATTAACCGAAATGCACATATTTAAGGTTCGGAGCCCCATCGCTTATTGCTATCGGGAGGCCCAGGGCTTATGTGTATATAGCACGCTACCGACTTCCAAACCTGATGGCTCTATTAACCACGATATTGGGTTCGGATCTGTATCGCAATATCGCAATCGACCTGGTCCAAAGCTTTTGTATAAGACACACCACTATGTACCAGACCCGCCAATTATTATGAACTGGAGCGTATAAATTTTCAAGTCCGGCCTTATGGCCGGACATGGTTTTCCCATATATTCCTTTTGTTTTCTGAAAAAACATTGAAGTCCTGGTTTTCAAAGGCACGCCTATTATTACGGACCCACCGGCGGTATTAACGCATATATACACGTCGGGTCCGAGACCATATCACATATTGCAATCGGTGGGGTCCCAGGGCTCATATATATGACGCTTCCCTATACTCTGGACCCGATGGTTTATTAACTGCGATATACATATGTTTAAGGTCCGGGACCCATCGCTTATCACTATCGGTGGGGTCCGAGATCTATATATATGGCACACCATAACCACCCGGACCTGCCAATGATTATAAAGCCAGGCATATAAATTTTCAAGTCCGCCCAATGGCCAGACTTGGGGTTTCCCCATATATTCTTATGTTTTCAAAAAACATTGAAATTGGGGCTTTTCAAAGGGAATCATATATTGCGGACCCGCTAGGGCTATTAAGTGCCATTTACATATATTTTGGGTCCGCCTACTCCGATCCTCCACTGTTGATCTACCCCTCGTGGATCCAATGGTCCATGTAGATTTTGGGTGAACTAGTTGCTCGAGGAATACCCGCCCGAAAATCCATATCCTCTTTCCTCCTAGCTACCACGTGTCGTTTGAATAATGGAATCGGGGCCATCCTCGCAATATGGGTTACCACTTTTGACCCCTTCTGAAATACCATATGGTTCTGTATTTTACGGTGATTTTTAATACAAACCGAGTTTTGCTTACGAGACTTAATCTATGCATAAATTTAAAAATCAGGGGCCGATTCTTTCACGTGATGTAATAAACGTTCAATAGAGGCCAGAATTATGTTTTAAAGCATTTCTGTTGTATTTTTATAAGCATGACCGGAGTCTATTATTTATGCAGGCAAGGAGTAACAGATGCATAAGCGGATCCAGAGAACCCTTATATGCAAATGTGTTTTTTTGAAAGGGCCGGCCTTTGGCATTTTCAGTCGGTTTCCAGGTGTTGCTTGCGTATTCCGAAAATGAAACTGCCCTAGATCTCATCATGAAGAGATGACACAAATTCATCCTCTTCTAAGCAACACCTACTCATTTTCCCAGGAATGAAGCGTTATAACGACTGGAGACTCCTTCTATGTGTCAGCAGTGACACTGATGGCTCTACCTCAGTGTACTCTGATCGGTATATTGAAAAGAACAGGGGAAGACAAAAGCTCAAGGGGCCTGAGGCATAAATACTACCTCCAGGTAGGAGAGGGGGGCTTTTGGTTGGAAGAAAAATAGTTCTTATTTATTGTGAATAAAGAAAGACTGCTTGGTTCAATGAGGAACCTATGTTTTATATTGATTTTCCTCTTCTCTTATGTGTTTTGATCAGAATGTTGTTGCTGGCATAAATGCAAATGTATATTTGTTTTTGTGCATACTGATAACTTACAGTTCATGGTTATGTCTGGTTATTTGAATATGATTCAACATCATGGTTAGATCATGAAAGGTTGCTGATTCGAAACTATGTTGGACATCAGTTGCAAGCTTTTCTTCCATAAAATGGAATGTGTATTCCTGTATGAATGATTGGATTGCAATTAGGATTTAATACAACCTTGTTCTTAAGTGGACCAGTAATTGATTCATTTGGACTTGGGATTTATATATGATGTTTAACCTCCTTTGTTTTTTCTCCTGCAGGATAGGTTAGGATAGTTAGGATATAGACTAGAGTAGTTAGAAATAGCTTAGATAGGATTTGATACATATAGGTTAGCTATTTTATTTTGTTGATTTAATTGAAGTCTTCTTCCCAGAAGCAATCTTTCAACTCATTTAACAGTTTATGGGGTCCCTTAAAACCTGTTGGAACTAGCCATTCCAAACGAAAGCAGGTCTAATTGGGGCTTGCGATCGGGTTAGTTCCCCTTGTTGGTATAGCGAAAATTCGCCATGTCAACACACCCTTAATTGCAAAGCTTTGAGACAATTTTTTTTTGAATTAATGTATTATGCTATGACCCAATGGGGATCATATATGGGGTTAAATGTGTTAATTTCGCAGATTGGTGACAATTTCCAATTATGGGACTATACTCCTCGTTTTGAGAGGACCAATTTTGACTTTTGAAGAACTTGATTTGAAGAAGGGAAATCAGATTTTTGAAGTGAAGCTGATAATTGCACAAATTTTCAAGTCGGCTTAGAGGTTAATTAAGCCTCCTCCAACACCTATAAATTAAGGTCACATCAACTTCATTTGGATACATCACAACATCTCTAATTCTCTCTCTTTGGAATTGTTTGGTTCATACAGGTCAAGGGAAGCTTCTCTTTCACACATTTGAGGGTCCAAGGAGGAAATTTTGCATTGACTTTTTGCTAGGATAGTTTGATTGAATTTGACTTCATATTTTGACTTTCTTTGAGTGGGAAAATTTTGACTTGTAGAGGCCGAGTTGATTGGCACAAAGACCGAGGAAATATGGGCAATTTGACCAAGCTTTGACTGTAGACTTTAACAATAGAAAATTGCAGATTTTGATCGCAAAATTTCTCTTTTGACTGAGTTTGATTGGACTTTTGTTGACTATTTTTGCGCTGAATTTGACGATTAATTAAGGCCGACTTTGAGGGTTGTTGATCGAGCTGCTAAAGGATGGATTTGATTGTTGACTTTGACTTGTTAGGGCACACGTTCACTATTGTTGACTGGACAAAATTGCAGATTTGTGACAGTTGATCATATTTGACTTTTCATCATTCATATATTGTATTTATGGTTGATTTACTTGGTATATAGTCAAATCCTTTGACTTCGATTCTTATTGATGTATATTTCTCATTACACTCTTTGCCGAACATTTTAAGACAATCTAATAGAAGAAGAATTACAAAGGGTTTTCCCCCTTATGGGGTGTTTCCCTGGTCTCTGACCAATCTTGGTGTCTCTATGTGTGAATGCTTTTCTTATATTTTTCCTTTATGTTCTGCTGCATTGTTGATGGTATTATTCTTTCTACATAATTGCATATAATGTGATGATGTTATAATGTTCTGGGGTGAATTCAATAAGTAAATGATGAAATGTAATTATCTAAAGCGAAGGTCAATATAGCCCTAAGAAAAATTAACATGTTATCAGGGTTGGGCTAAAGAAAATAATTGAATATCACCCCTGTGAAGACACCCTTAATGGAAATGAGAGAGGATGGAGGAGACCTAAAAGAATGCTAGGTTTTGAAGGAAACCATAGGCAAAATTGGTTATTAGGATTTGATGGATAACATGAGGTTAATGTTTGACCATGGAATATGATAAATGTGTGAGTTATGTAGTTTTGAAACCCTAGCAGGATCAATGAGAATATGTTCTAGCACTTATGATGGGCTAGTCTCAATTAGGTCTGATATTGAAGGCAACATTGATATATGGATAATGGACAGTAATAACTCTTGAAGGTTGGATCAAGAGGGAGATGATCACTTCTCATTAAAGATAAGTACCTTTTAGATTTATGTTTACTTTTCTTTTTGAAACTATTTTTGTTTAGATTTATTGTTTTTAATCCTTCCTACATGAATATTTGTGTATTTGAATGCGTCTAACGTCTAGATGAAATAAACAGATACATTTTTGAGGATCATCTAAATTGCAGGAAGAGAAGAGTTGGTGTTGAAAAAGGAAAGAGTTTTCATTGTCAAATAAGTACTACAAGTTGCTAAGGTATCTGATTATTACAAGGTATGTATAGTACATTATTAGCTGCAATATTGGATGGAAATGTAAGCCCTAATGTATGATGAGAATATCACCTTTAGTGATTCATGCATGCATATGAAAGTAAGTTTGATTTCTGGTACATGTGATATATTGGTGTACTTGATATTTGGGAAGTATCTTAGACATGGTGGATTTCTTGATCTTATAAAGCAAGCTAGAAACATTGATTCTGATAACTTGATATGATTGTTAATGATTGTAAGCATGGTGATCATGGAAATAAAAGTGATACTCAAGGTCTTTTTGTTGATCTTGGTTACGTTTTTATAAGCTTAAAATATATGACAAGGTATGCCTTGACTTGATGGTTGAGTAATATGATAAATAAGTGATGTTGTGATTATGATCCTTGAAGATACACTTATGTTCATTTGTGTTGAATAAAGTAGCTGATGACGATTTGTTATGACTATGATGTATACATATCTAAGAACCTTATATAGTTTGACTCCATGATCTAACAATTTTGTTGATACATGACAATATTATGATCGCCAGGTCGATGTCTTGATTGACAATTATTGAAGAGGCCTCCCATTCAGAGGGAAAGACTCTTGATGAGATCCCAACACCTATCATTATTTGCAATGCATGATTGAATCAAGGATTTTGGACATGAATAGATGATCATATGATGTTGTTTAAAGAAGACTATGTTTGCAGGTTGAAGAAAACATTATTATGGTTTGAATCAAGCTCCTTGAGCCTGGGATGTCCACAATGATAGTTACCAATGTAGTTTTCATTCACAAGAAGCACTGCTGACTCCATTCTCTTCTTCAAGGTGGTTTAAGGTATGCCTTTTATTTTTGGTTTTATATGTTAACAATCTATTCTTGACAAGTAGTGAGCCTTAGATGATCGAGTGTAAGAAGAATCTGGCCTCTGGGTTCGAAATGGAGGCCTTGGTATGATGCACTACTTACAGAAATGTGAGACTACATGGATATTACGATGATCACTGGGCTGGAAATGTTATTGACAAGAAGAGCATATCTGGGTGATGATTTAGCTTGGGATTTGTGATGATGAGTAGGAAATAGAAGTTTGTAGCTTTAAGCACAATTGAGGTTGGGTACATTATTACTAGCATGGTTAGCTGTGAGGAAGTTTGGTTAAAGAAGAAAGCTATTTGAGCATGTTCTAGATACAACAATGATATATTGCAACAATAAGAGTGGGATATGTTAGGCAAAGAATCTTGTATATCACTGGGACAAAGATATCTTCATATATTGATATAGCGTTGTTGGTTGTTGCATCAGTGAGAAGGAGAAATGATGAATACATTATCTTTTATGACATATATATGTTCTAATGTAATATTTGATTCGATGTCTTGCATGAATAGGAAAATGAAGAATTATTTCTCTTCAGTGAGTTGTTTAAACCGATACTGGATACAAGCACTTTTATGTGTTTCTGATCTTCAAAGAGAAGCATGGATTTATGGATGTGACCCTCCTGGGTAAGGGATTGGGCTAATTGAGGACATTGAGCTAGCTCTTCCACCCTTTTTGAGCTCCTAGTGTGAGGAATTGAGTTGTACAACTCTTGGGGTTTGTCAGAGTATACCCTAGTTGGCATCTGTCTTTCCCATCCATCTGGTCAATGGATGTTGGTTTCTTAAGTTAGGTGCAATCCTTATCATCTATGGTTAATGGAATCCCACTTAAGCTAGAGATGCAGGTGTTATACCACTGAATCTTGAGGGTCAAGTTGGACAAATCATCAAATAATAGGATATGTGTGATCCTTACCATTATCTCTTCTATTATTTTCAGGAAATGGGATAGGTGCGATCCTTACCTCATAAGGTAAGTGGAATCCATCCTATTGTTTGTGGTTTCCTAGGTGGTAGCATTGGGCTCCCCGCTGACAAAGTTTCCTGAGAAGTAGCATTGGGCTCCCCACTGGCAAAGTTTCCTGGTTGGTAGCATTAGGCTCCCCACTGGCAGAGTTTACCAAATGGTAGCATTGGGCTCGCCACTAGAAAAGTTTCCAAAGTGGTAGCATTGGGATCCATACTGGCATAGTTCCCTGGGTCGTAGCATTGGCTCCTTTCTAGCATAGATTCCCGGGTCATAACATTGGCTCCTCGCTGGTAGAGATTCTCGGGTGGTAGCATCAGATCCCTATTGGCAATTATTCTAGGTGGTAACAGTGACTCCCCTATGGATAGAGGGTGGTAGTTGAAGCTTCCCTATGATTCTTATTCTTGATATTTGAGAATGTTTCAGCGGATAAAATTGAGTAGAGATGGGACATGATATGATGACAAGATACTTGTAATGATTACATGATGTAGTTGGAATTTCTCCCTATTTGATAGGGAGTGTTTATTTGGAAACTCAATGAAAAATTCCAATTAAGGGACTAGACTTCTCTTTTCAAGAGGACCAATTTTGATTTTTGGAAGCACATGATTTGGACAAGGGAAATTGCATTTTTGAAGTGAAGCCCACAGTTGCACAAATTGTCAAGTCAACCTGGAGGCTAATTAAGCCCTCCTCTAGTGCATATAAATTAAGGTCACCTCAAATTCATTTGGATTCATCACAAGAACATTTGTAATTCTCTCCCTCTAAAATTGATTGGTTTGTACAGGTTAAGGGAAATTTATTTTTCACACGTGCGAGGGTCCAAGGAGGAAATTCTGTGTTGACCTTTTATTGGGACAATTTGACTTTAGTTTGACTGATTTTGACTTCATGTTTTGACTTTCTTTGAGTGGGAAAATTTTGATTTTCAAAGGCCAAGTTGATTTGCTCAAATACCAAGGAAATATTGGATATTTGACCAATATTTGACCACAAACTTTATCCACAGAAAGTTGCAGACTTTGATAGCAGACTTTATCTCTACTTTAACTGAATTTGGCTGGACTTTTGTTGACTATTTTTGGGCTGAATTTGACTAGAAATTAAGGTTGAGTTTGAGGGTTGTTGACCAAGCTATTAAAGGATATATTTGACCGTTGACTTTTACTGGTTAGGGCACATGTTGACTATTGTTGACTTGGACATAATTGCAGATTTATGATATTTGATTAGATTTGAATTTTCATCATTCGTATATTGTATTTTTGGTTGGTTGACTTGGTAGATAGTCAAAGCCTTTGAATTTGATTCTTTTTGATGTATATTGCTCATTGTACTCTTTGCTAAACATTTTATGACAATCTAATAGAAGAAGAATTACAAAGGGTTTTCCCCCTTGTGGGGCTTTTCCCTGGTCTCCGACCAATCTTGGTGTTTCTATGTGTGAACACTTTCTTCTATTGTTCCTTTATGTTATGATGCATTGTTGATGATAATTTTCTTTCTACATAATTTCATATAATGTGATGATGTTATAATGTTGTGGGGCGAATTCAATAACTAAATCATTAAATGCAATTATCTAAAGCAAAGGATAATATATCCCCAAGAAAAAATAACAAAATGTATATGATATGGCCTTAAAGGGGAGCATATGTGGTGTTAAATGTGCATGTAATGATCCAAGTGGCTATAGAAAGGCTCAAATTAAAAAGTTCCTAAATCTCAGCAACATTGGCATCAAGTTGTAGAGCTCCTTGTTACGAACCCAACGACGCTAACGACACCTCTATTGGACTCTGTATGACCATTTTATGACCATCCGAAGTTTGCAAGTCGTAAGGGGATGTATGAACCACTTAGCTTATGTGGCAATGAAATGATCAATGGGCCTTCGACACATGGCATGCCAATATTGGCCTCCTAACCTTGCAAAAAGACAAAAAAATTATTAAAAATAATATATAATATAAATTCCATAAGAAACAAAATAACACACACACACACACATATAAAACCCAAATACTTGCAAATGTACACCTTCCCAATTGTTGGCATGGAGCTAATATATTGGAAGCATGGAAATCATGGTGGTTTGCTGCACACCCAACCAAGATTAGGAACCTCCCTCTCCTGATATGTTGGTGCATTTGGTTGCAAAGAAATAAACTTATTTTTATGGGTACCACTCCACTTTGGCCTCAAGCAACAACACATCTCATATCAATATATAACAGTATTCCGGAGGATGAATGCCCTCACACTACTCGAAATATCTCTGCCGAGATTATCGACAGGAAAATCCCTTGGGCATACTTCGACGGTTCAGCATAGCAGCAAGGCTGTGGTGGGGGAATGTTACTACATATCACTGAAAATCATTCTTGTAAAATCCTGATGGGTTTGGGAGATGGAACCAATAATTTTGTAGAACTTATTACACTCAGACATTCACTATATTTTTCACTTGAGAAGGGATTTCGTTGCATTCATATTTTTGGCGATTCCAAACTTATCATAAATTGGTTTAAGCAACACTTTGCATGTCACATGCACACACTCTAGAATAGTTTGGATGAGACTATGCTCTTGAATTAAAAATTTGATTATGTCTCTTTTCATCACATATATAGGGAGCGCAACCAGGATTTTGACAAAGTATCCAAGAAGGTCGCACACTGGCCATGGGGGCTCTCGATGATCCAGGAGCAGACAGAGCAGTGAATACTTCCATAGACCTTATGATGACCAACAACGGTTTGGGGCAGACAGGCCTCGATTGTTGGGTTGTGTTATATTCTTTCCACGTAGTTAACAAGGGGTTTGAAGGGCACCCGTAACCCCACTTTATGGGGTCCGGGGCAGCGCCCCGGAAAATTTTGGTTTTGGACCATATGTTAGGTTGGGCGGACCCACCTATGGTTTTGTGCATGATTTTCGCACATGTCTTTTGGATGCGATGGTTTTCGGTCCATGGTATTGGACGTGATGGTTTTCGGTCCATGGTATTGGACGTGATGGTTTTCGGTCCATGGTATTGGATGCTTCGGCATGTATAAATATGTATTGTAACATTGAAAGGAGTATAATGAAAAATCAAGCTGGTAGTCCCGGTTTTGGGATCCAGGGAAAAATCTCTGTGCATATGTGTTTTATGGGTTATGCTCTCGCATTGTTTATTTTCTTTGTTTAAGAATTCGTATGCAGGTAATTTCTGTACAGGGTTAAAACCTACATTTGGTATCAGAGCTGTTTTGGCTTCAAGGGGACGCCTTTGTTGCTGAGGGGTTTCGCTCGGGCCTGTGGTAGACCCTGTTCAGTGGGAGATCTGCGAGATCGATTCTGGTGGTGAAAGAAGATGGCGAGCAGTGGAAAGATAGAGATTGAGAAGTTCAATGGTCATAATTTTGAGTTGTGGAAACTCAAGATGGAGGATCTGTTGGTGGATAAAGATCAGTGGATCACGGTAGATCAGGGTACTAAACCATCGGGAGTGACCGATGAAGAATGGAAGAAGTTGGATCGGAAGGCAAAGAGCACAATACGATTGTGTGTCTTGGATTCAGTATTGCTGAATGTATCAGGGGAAGCTACGACAAAGGCTTTGTGGGTCAAGTTAGGGACTTTATACCAATCTAAGTCTCTGGTGAATAAACTGTTCCTGCGAAAAAAGCTGTATAACCCGAGGATGAAAGATGGAGACTCGGTGACAGAGCATCTGAATGCGTTTAATACTGTGGTAAGTCAATTATTATCTGTTGATATCAAAATTTTAGATGAAGATAAGTGCATCAGTCTGTTGTGTTCTCTACCAGATTCGTGGGATAGTTTGGTTATTGCAATAGGTAGCGATGCAACTGCTTTGCAGTTTGATGAAATAGTCTCAGCCTTGCTGAAGGAGGAGATGAGATGGAAAAATATGGACAACCAGAATGGTGATGCCTTGTCTGTATGAGGACAGTCCCAGAACAGAAACAAAAATAAGTCATCGAGTGGGAGATCTAAATCTAGAGGGAGATCTAAATCTCCAGGAAAACCTACAAAAGTGGTGTGCTGGAAATGCGGAAAGGAAGGGCACTTCAGAAGGGATTGTAAATCTAAAGCTCCTGATAAAGGAAAGGGATTTGATGATGCTCCTTCTGCAGAGGAGAAAACCACCTCAGATGAAGGTGGGGATGTGTACTTGGATTCTTCAAGTACACATGTAGATCATGAGGCATGGTTGATTGACTCAAGTGCATCCTTTCACTTCACTCCCCATAGAGAGTGGTTCTGCGAGTATGAGAAATACGATGGTGGTGATGTCTTCTTAGGAGATGATAGGAAGGCTAGAATCATTGGTTGGGGAAAAGTAAAGTTGAAGTTGCAAGGTGGAAGGGTTAGAACACTTTCGGGTGTTCTACATATTCCTGCATTGGCCAGAAATCTGATTTCTGTAAGCAAGTTGGATGATGCAGGTGTAAAGACGGTGTTCGAGAAAGATACCTGCAAGATGGTTCGAGGAGCACTGATATTAATGCGGGGAGTTCGGATTGGAACTCTGTACAAGCTGCAAGGTAGCACTGTTGTTGATGGGTGCAATAGTTCTATGGTTCCTGAAAATGGAGTAGAGAATCTAGTGGTCTCTGGAGAGAAGACCATGTTGTGGCATCAAAGGCTTGGACATATTGGAGAGAAGGGCCTTCGAATACTTCATGGTAAAGGTATGGTAGAAGGTATGAATAATAGCTCTCTGGATTTTGATTTCTGTGAAAATTGTGTATATGGGAAGCAGAATCGGGTGAGTTTCCCCTTTGGTGGTAAGAGGACGAAACAGATATTAGAGCTTGTGCACAGTGATGTGTTTGGACCTGTGAAGGTTCCATCACTGGGTAAGTCTGTGTACTATGTATCATTCATAGATGAATTCTCAAGGAATACATGGATATATTTTCTTAAGAAGAAATCTAAAGTCTTTGACATGTTTAAAGAATTTAAGGCTCTGGTGGAAAATCAGACATAGAAGAAGATAAAGGTGCTGAGGACAGATAATGGTGGAGAATTTTGCAGCAAGGAACTTGAAGAATTTTGTAAGAAGTGTGGTATAGCACAGCAGAAGACTACTCCATATATATTATACACCTCAGCAAAATGGAGTCGCAGAAAGAATGAACAAGACTTTGATGGAAAGGGCAAGAAGCATGCTCAGTGGTGCCGGGTTAGGACAGGAATTTTGGGCAGAGGCGGTGGATACTGCATGTTACCTGATCAACAGATCACCTTCATCAGCGTTGGAGGATAAGACTCCACAAGAAGTATGGGCTGGTAAGAAACCCTCTCTTTCACATCTAAGGGTATTTGGATGTGATGCATATGTACATGTTCCAAAGGAGAAACGAACCAAGTTGGATAGTAAATCTGAAAAGTGCATCTTTATTGGGTATAAGGATGGTTTAAAGGGTTATACGCTTTGGAACCCAGTCACACGGAAGGTTGTGTACAACCGAGATGTGTTGTTCAGAGAGGTAAAATATGTTATTCAACATGAATTCCAACCAAAGGAACCTGAGAAGATAGAGTTTGAGCCAAAGGAGGAAGAATCAGACTCTACAGCAGAGGAGGAATCAGAAGATGAAGAGCCACAAACTCCGGCTGTGAGAAGATCAGTTCGAGAAAGAAGGCAGCCAGAAAGGTATAGTCCATCTGCTTTCAGTTCAAATTTTGCTTTGTCTGTTACTGATAATGATCCCAGAACTGTGAAGGAAGCAGTGGATTCAGAGGATGGAAAACTCTGGAAAGAGGCCATGGTCGATGAAATGGCATATTTGCACAAAAATGAGGCTTGGGATCTGGTGGAGTTGCCGGCTGGAAGGAAACCCATTGGCAGCAAATGGGTGTTCAAGAAGAAGACAAATGCAGAAGGAAAGGTGGAGAAATACAAGGTTGGTTGGTAGCAAAAGGTTATTCCCAGGTGCCGGGAATTGATTTTGGTGATATTTTTTCTCCTGTTGCCAAGGTAACTTCTATTAGATTACTTTTATCTGTTGCTGCTGCTTTTGATTTTGAGGTAGAACAGATGGATGTGAAGACAACATTTCTTCACGGGGATTTGGAAGAGGAAATCTACATGAAGCAACCTGAAGGCTTTGCGGTGAAGGGTAAGAAAGAACTGGTATGCAAGTTAAAGAAGTCTTTGTATGGGTTAAAACAGTCACCAAGGATGTGGTATCAGAAATTTGATACATTTATACTGGGACTTGGCTTCACCAGAAGCAAAGCAGATCATTGTGTGTATTTTAAATTAATTGGTGACCGTATTATTTATCTGGTCTTGTATGTGGATGATATGTTGCTGGTTGGAAATGACAAAGAAATTATCCAGGATTTGAAGACCCAATTGTCCTCCAAATTCGACATGAAAGATCTTGGTGCTGCAAACTATATTTTGGGCATGGAAATTAAAAGAGATCGGTCAAAGAGGAAGCTTTGGTTAAACCAGAGGAAGTATGTCGAGACAATACTCCAGAGGTTTAATATGCAGGATAGTAAACCGGTGAAGGTTCCTATTCCTGTAGGTGTGAGGTTATCTGCTGAACAGTGTCCCAAGACACAAGAAGAGGAAGAGGACATGTCCCGTGTTCCATATGCAAGTGCAGTGGGTAGACTGATGTATGCAATGGTCTGTACTAGACCAGACATTGCACATGCAGTGGGAGTATTGAGCAGGTTTATGTCAAAACCTGGGAAGGAGCACTGGACAGCAGTGAAGCGGGTTTTCAGGTATTTGCGTGGCACTAGTGATTATGGTTTGTGCTACCAAGGAAGACCAGGATTAGACAGAGTGTTGGATATTCATGGCTTTGTTGATGCAGACTGGGCTGGAGATCTGGATCAGAGAAGATCTACAAGTTGGTATGTGTTTAACCTATTTGGAGGTGCAGTCAGTTGGATGAGTAAGAAACAATCTGTAGTGGCACTATCAACTACAGGGGCAGAATACATGGCAGCCACTCATGCAAGCAAGGAAGCATTTTGGTTGCAGAGATTGTGTTCAAGTATGGGGTTAGTACAGGGAGCTATAAGAATAGACTGTGACACCCAAAGTGCATTTTTCTTGGCAAAGAACCCTGCTTATCATTCAAAGACAAAGCACATTGATGTTCAGTATCACTTTGTGAGGGATATGATAGAAGATAGAAAGGTGTTGCTAGTAAAGGTGGACACTTTGAAGAATACTGCAGATGCATTGACAAAATCTGTGAGCTCTGAGAAGTTCTCTTGGTGTAGAGAAGCAATGGGAATCTCAGGGCTGAAAAATGACTAAGCTCTCCTGTGGCCCCCTATGGAAAGAAAACAACAAGTGGGAGATTGTTGGGTTGTGTTATATTATTTCCACATAGTTAATAGGGGGTTTGAAGGGCACCCGTAACCCCACTTTATAGGGTCCGGGGCAGCGCCCCGGAAAATTTTGGTTTTGGACCATATGTTAGGTTGGGCGGACCCACCTATGGTTTTGTGCATGATTTTCGCACATGTTTTTTGGACGCGATGGTTTTTGGTCCATGGTATTGGACGTGATGGTTTTCGGTCCATAGTACTGGATGCTTCGGCATGTATAAATATGTATTGTAACATTGAAAGGAATATAATGAAAAATCAAGCTGGTAGTCCCGGTTTTGGGATCCAGGGAAAAATCTCTGTGCATATGTGTTTTATGGGTTATGCTCTCGCATTGTTTATTTTCTTTGTTTAAGAATTCGTATGCAGGTAATTTCTGTACAGGGTTAAAACCTACATCGATTTTATGGTTTTTGAGATATAATTCTTCTAAGTTATTCATGTGTATATTTTTTGTCAGACATATAATATGTATAACTTATTAGTCTCCCAACCTGGTATAGTATTTTTTTTTTAGTAACACACAGACAGTGGTAACAACCACCCTTACAACATTTGCTTCCAAGCATCTACAACATGTAATTTTCAACATCTTAATAAAAATTTTGATTTTTCCTTGGGGAAAAATGTATAATAACCCAAAAATTAAAAAATAACAAAAAAAAATGTTAGTATATTTGTTATTGTATAAAAAAAATAACCATATCTCTGAAATCATGGGGTATTAAAAACCAACACAACATATTTCAGAGGTGAAAACCATGTAAAGTAAACGAAGGTCAAATCATGTAAACGGTCATACATAAATACATAATGGTGGTATAAATATGGTGTTAGCGGTCATTACAACTGGAATGGTTACACAAAAGACAAGGCATGTGGGGTTTGAACCCACGACCCATCAATAACAAACATTCCAATGTTAATCCTCCAACGACAATGCCAGATTGGTGACCTCATTCAATCCACTAGGAGAAATAATATTTGAAAAGCTTGATTTCAATTGCAATGGAGGCCAAACACAGTACAGAGAGCGCCCAACGGAACCCTAAGTGGGCACAAAGATGGAGGTGTGGAACCATGAGCCAAAGGAATCTTTAAGATTCCCTTGGAGCCAAATTTTCACAGTGTCAGAAATATGCTAACTTTATACTCAGATTACTCAGAATTTCGTCAGGGGTCTGATGGTGCAGATGGTTTTTTGATTTGAGCAATAGAATTTTAGTGAGCTTGTAGAATAGAATCTTTGTGGAATCTTGAAGAATTTGAAAGATTCCCTAGAGGCCCGAAATTGACAGTTACAAAGCCAGACGAACTTTATACTTATTTTTCACATTTTTTCGCCAGGAACGTGATGATGTGATCAGATTCCTCATCTGAGTAGCCAAATTTCAGCCAGCCCATGAGAAGAAATCTTTTAATTTTTTACCGAAGTAGGAAGGGGTCGAGTTTACATTTTTAGGCCATCCCTAGAACGGGAGGTATAAGGTGTCTTATGTACATGCACGTAATTTTATTTCGCTCAAGATTAATGAAAGAGGTCTCCCCACATTGAGCAGGGCCTGGAGACATAACTCACACTGGGTGAACTCTGTTATCAACTTGTTTGTGTCTTTGCTTCTCATGCTTGTCATTTATTTTCACTTCTTTTATGTGTATGAATCTTATGGTTACATGCCCTTTTAAATGAAATTTTGTATGCATCTTTGAAGTGAAAAGATCTAGATCAAGTTTGGTATTAGAGCGGGTCTTCTGTTGATGTGAATTGCAAGTGTATGATAACTAGGGAAAAGCTCCAAAGAGGCGAAGTAAAATTTGTCCTTTGATCCAAAAGCGGGGTGTGTAGCACGAAGAGGGAAAATGACAGATGAAGATGCTTGGTTGGAGGACGAGAAAAAATATCGCAAGGCCTTCTACACCATGGCATAAATAGTGGACAAATTGTTTGCAGAGTATGAGAAGACAATGACAAATCTAGAGAAGAAGGAAGGACCAGATGATCATGCCTCGGTGAATCATGAAAGAGGAGGAGAAGAGCCTCCTGAACCTCCCTCTCCATCTTCCAGTGAAAGTTATTCTTCTTCCTCTTCTCATCATTCTAGAGGTAGAAAAAACCATAAAAATCCCTTTTTCAAGTTGGATCTCAAGTTTGATTTACTTGTGTTTAGTGGAGAATCTAATGCAGAAAAGATAGATAACTAGATCAGATAGGTTGAACTATATTGTTGCAAACAACGAATCAAATAGGATGAAGCCAAGATCCAGCTAGAATCCCTTCGATTGAGTGGCATTGCTCTCATCTGGTGGGAAGACACATTGCAAAAAGGTGGTAAGAGTATTCGTAAACTTCTTTCATCCCGGTTTGAGTTCGTTTATGTTTTTAAGAGGATAATTTTACCCACTGGGTTATAGACAAAAGGCCATGATGGATTGACAACATTTGCAACAAAGTAAAGGACAAAATGTTCAAAATTTTACAAAGGAATTTAGGAAACGAGCATTAGCATAGAATGTTCCATTAGACTTTCCTGAAACGTTGATAAAATACATTGGCTCATTGCATGGTTATTTGCGTCATTCATTGTTATTATTTGAACCTAAAACTCTTAATGAAGTTAGTGTGAAATTTGTACATATTGAAAGCAGGGGGAAGCATGAGCAAGATGACCGCCCAAAGAGGGCAGCAACAACTAAAATAAAATAAGAAAATCCCTCTTGTACTCGTTGTAAGAAGCAAGGGCATGACGAGGAGCATTGCTGGAAATTTCATCCAGAATTGAGGCTAAAGAGGAATAACAGAAAAGAGAAGCATACAACAGTTGCAAGTGTGAAACAAGACCAAGAATCAGACTCATGTGATGAAATTAAGATTACAACTCTTGGGATTGTAGAATATGGACCTATCGACTTGGGTTCCGATTCGATCGATGAGACAAAGATTTCAACATATGTTGTGCCAAAAATAAGGATGACACCAAATGTTGCATGGCTCTAAGAAATCAAATAGATCAACCAAATAATTTAGGTGGAGAATGTTGAACTAAGAAGACTCCTACAAGAAGTAGAGGAGGAGAAACAAAGGTTGTAGCATCAAGAGGAGGCCTTGGAAAAGTTGCAACATAACAAGCCTGAGGTAAAAATTGATTCTTCAATTTCATGTTCTTTTTATGATGACGATTTTGCTTCTTTTGAGAAACATACTAGAGGAGTTGGATCAAAATTGTTGAAAAAATGGGGTATTAGGGAAAGGGCCTCGAGATTGATGGCCAGGGCATTGTGAATCCCATCAAAGTGGAGGAATTGCCTCATTATGCAGAACTTGGGTATGTCAAAAAATAGGTTGGAGAATGCTCCAATACAATTAGTGACCAACCAACAGAGAATGATGGGAGCACCTCATCGCATTCCAATGATAGTAAGGATTCCATGGGAACTTATCAAAGATGCACCACGAATAATCATTCCAAGGTGATCCAAAAAGTTTGGAGGAGGAAAGAATCATTGTAGTCACTAAAACAAGGATGGACATCAGACAGCCACATGTCAGATACTCCATGCCTAGAAAGCACCTATGAAAGAACTATCTGGTGAAGATGTTCAACAAGAGAATCCACCATAGGGAGATGACCCATTCACTTTGTTGAGTGAAAGAGGGTTTTATTAGATATAGTAGCTTGTCATGACTGCATTTTGTAAATCATATGTTGCGAAATTATTGTAAAAGTGATGATGTGTTTTCCATCACTTATGAAAGAAACATGATGATATTTTAGCCTTTTGTTGATAGTTGGGGTATTGGTTTTTGTTATGATTTTGATGTAAACTTGACCAAAGAGTGTGTTATAAACTCTTGGCATGTATGGGGTTGTTTGAGTCATATTTTGTCTTGTAAAAGAACATGTCTTTTGCAAGTTGTACTACAAGTTTGCATAGAATATAGGTGTCAGTTCATCACTTATGGCTTCGAAGTACAAAAGTGAAGGAGAAGAAAGTGTGGCATGTTATGGCACTTGATGTGAAAATGGGTGAGTACAATAGATTGCATATTGTGTTCATGATTTTGGAGGATCAAAATCTCCTCATTGGGGAGGAATGATCCAGGTGGCTCCAAAAATGCTCAAATTTCAGAGTTCCAAAATCTTAGCAACATTGACATTAGGTTGTAGACAACATATTTCAGAGGTGAAAACCATGTAAAATAAATGAAGGCCAAACCATGTAAATGAGCATACATAAAAACGTAATGGAGGTACAAATATGACGTCGATGGTCATAACGATAGGAATGCTTACACAAAGACAAGGGCCGTGGGGTTTGAACCTATGACCCATCAATAACAAACATTCCAATGTTAATCTGCCAGCCACAATCCTAGATTAGCGACCTTGTCCCATCCATCGGGAGAAATAATATTTAAAAACCTTGATTTCAATTGCAATGGAGGCCAAACACAATATGGGGAGTGCCCAACAGAACATTGAGCATGCACGAAGTTCGAGGTGTGGAACCATGAGTTGAAGGAATTTTGGAGGAATCTATAAGATTCCCTTCGAGCCAAATTTTCACAGTGTCAGAAATATGCCAACTTTATACTCATATTACTTAGAATTTCACCAGGAGTTTGATGGTGCAGATGATTTTCTGATCTGAGCAGTGAAATTTTAGTGAGCCCATAAAAAATAATCTTTGTGGAATCTTGAGGAATTTGAAAGATTCCCTAGAGGCCCGTAATTGACAGTTGCAGAACCAAGCCAACTGTACACTCATTTTTCTCAGTTTTTCACTAGGAATGTGATGATGTGATCAGATTCTTCATCTGAGCCGCCAAATTTCAGCGAACCCACAAGAAGAATCTTTAGGGAATTTTTGAGATTCTTGGGGGACTAGATTTTGACAGAAGATGAAAGGGGTCGAATTTAAAGTCATTTTTCATGATTTGTCACTAGAAATTCAATGGTGCAGTCTATTTCTTCAGCAAAGGTGTGCATTTTTAGGCCATCCCCGGAAGCGGAGTTATAAGGTGTCTTCTGTGCATGCATGTAATTTGATTCCATTGAATATTAATCAAAGAGGCCTCCCCACATTGAGCAGGGCCCAAAGATCTAACCTACACTGGGTGAACTCCATTATCAACTTATTTGTGACTTTGCTTCTCATGGTTGTCATTTATTTCCACTTCTTTTATGTGTGTGCATATTATGGTTACACGCCCTTTTAAATGAAATTATGTATCCATCTTTGAAGTGAAAAGATCCAGATCATGTAATGTGTAAATGAATTTTTCATAGGGCCAACCAATCAATGAAAGGGCCACATGTGAAATGTGTGAATAGGTACATATAGGTATCATTTAGTCATTATTGAGAACATGCGATTTAGATGTATGAATGTATTTTAGTATTTGGAGGAGTTTCTACTACTTTTTAAGGAGTTATTGTGTGACTTA
Organism: Pinus tabuliformis; assembly: GCA_031772625.1. Lineage (NCBI taxonomy): Eukaryota > Viridiplantae > Streptophyta > Pinopsida > Pinales > Pinaceae > Pinus > Pinus tabuliformis. The sequence goes on from CM062815.1 coordinate 1,062,719,567, forward strand.
TCTCTCTTATTTGGAGAGTATTGATGGTGATACTCAATTGAACATCACATGTTCTTAGTAATGATGTACTATGTTTCCAACCTTGAGCGTTAGGTACTATGACGTTGCCAACCTTAGAGTGTCAAGTACAATGTTATAATCCAAATACTCAAAAGATCATAAGAAACCAAAAGTGTGTGACTTGTGCACAATGTGAATGTAGAGCACAACTCCAAGAATAGGAGAAACTTCTCCAAATACCTAAATACATTCATACATTCAAATCACATGTTCTCCATAGTGACTATATGATCTTTATATATACTTATTCATACATTGCACATGTGGCCCCTTTCTTATTAGGCAAACCTTATTACATATACATTTACACATTACATGTACATTTAACCTTATATATGCCCCCCATTGGGGTCATATAATATACATTTAACCCTGTATATGCCCCTGTTTGGGTCATATATGATAATATCTTCCTTTAAAATGCTTTGTTCTCAAAGCTTTGCAATTAAGGGTGTTACATGTGATGAAACAAAATAATAATATTTTATTGTATTCCTACATTCTTCTTTCCACTAATGATGATCCATAATCCAAACTCAATTTTTTATGTCTTAATCTTGAATGGTTGGTTATTGCATAATTTTCTTTCTATTGATTCCATGTAATATTGTTGTGGCTTCTCTAGCTTGTAGTAGTTGTTGGTATTTGATGGTATGCTATTGAATAATGATTTGTGATGCCATGTTCCATGAATGTTCCAACTTATTCCTTGACAATCCTAATATTGATATTGTTGTCTTCCATGAAATATTTCCAAGTAATGAAGATGTTGATATGATTTCACACTTGATGGCTTTCCTTCACTCTGCATACTCATTTCATCTATCTTATTTTTCAAGACAATGGCCTCCTCTATCCTCTGCCTAGTCTTTGAATACTCTAGACTTGGATATAATACCATCATATTTGACATGCACATCCTCTTGATGGAGTTAAACTTCTTCAATTATCTTTTGGTGGCCTTCTTGAATCTTGTCTTCTTTCTCCTTTTTGAATTTTAAATCTGACCTTATCTATCAAATCCCAACATCCTTCTTCAATTGTAGGATGCATTTCTAATTTCAACTTTAACTTGTCTATGGTTTCTTCAATCTTCTTGCAAATTTTGTAATCAAGCCTTTTGGTAGTATCTTCATCTAAGATCATTGTTTATTCTTAACTTTGACAATGTTTTTTTTTCTTCTTTCAATATCATCACCACATCCAATAGTTCTTTGTTTTGGTTTTGCAACCTACATATTTCTTCATCTTTACTTTTCAGTTCTTCCCTTGAATTGTCCCTTTTCCAATTCCCCTTTCTACTCTTTCCTTATCTTAACTGTTAAGTGTCCTTAATGAGTGCTTCATTAAGGTTTTGTATCTTAGATAGTTCATCCTTCTTGTTGATATCTTATTTAACTTATTTAAATTCATCTTTAATTTTATACAATGGCTCCATTTTTCTATCCTTGATCCATTTATTTGAGAAGAGTTCTTCAAATGCCTCCCATGTCATGTTTAATATAGTATCTTCGTTAGGACTTTTCCACCATTTAGAATCTTCAAATTCCAAAGAAAAACCACCAAACAAGGACTCAAAGAATATTTCTTTGTTCTCATCAACCATTCCATGGGATTTATTTCATCTTCATCTTTATCTTGATCTCCGCAAAGGTGAGGTATTTGCATTCATTCTTAAGTAAGGTCAAACCCAAATATTCAACTTAAAATTCAATAATTTTATTGCTAATGATTTGATATGGTTATTATCATTTTACCAATATAACCTCATCTGTTTTCTCTTTCTAATGGCTTTTGAATCACCTCAATTGGATATCCCAATCATAAGTTATGATGGTTTTAAGTTAGCATATCTTTTAGAACCATGTTATGGACTTTGTCCTTGTAACTGAACTTTCTTCTAGTGTATCTATGCAATTTCAGCCTTATAAATCTAAATTTTTAGCCTATAGTACTAATATGTCTTCTAAGTAACTTCGAATATCAAATCAACATTTGATGTCCCAAGTGAAAATTAAGGTAATTTTCCCAAAAAAATTTAAAATTTGGCCCCTTCCCAAGAGTGAACACGTACAACGTGCAATGTGTCTTATTTTTCAAATCAAATTCTGAAATTTTAGTAGAGGTACTCCAACATGTGTTCTTAGAGCCTTGGAAAATTCATAGTTTGAAACCTCTTTGGAAAAAAGTTGCAATAAACATACCAAGATGACTCATTTGAAATTGATTTTTTGATTAGTCATAAAGTCTAATTTCCACAAGGGTATATCTCTGAAAGTATAATGAATTGAAACTTGAAATTTGTATTCTCTATACCCTAATACGTCTCCTCAGTTGCTACAAATTGTTTCTATCTAAAGCTTCGTATAAATAATTATAGGGAAATTTCCATGATGACTCATTTGAAATTGATTTCAGGCCTATTCACAAACCCTAACTTCCTCACGGTATATCATAAAATTATAATGAATCAAAAACTAATATTTTGACCACATATACTTTGCTAATTCATCTTACTATCATAATTTTTTTTTCTATCTAAAACATATTAGATAAAAACTTATAAGGAAAATAAAAATATGGCTTGTTTGAGACTAATTTATGGATTAATCACAAATGCTAACTTCCATACAATATACACATGCATGCATAATGTATTAAAACCTAAAATTATGACCACTTGTACTTCACTATTTTTCCTAAATCTCCTCAAAATTTCATAATATGAACTTCTTAGAAATACAGTTATAGAAAAAATTCCAATATGACTCATTTAAAGTAGTAAACCCTAGGATTGTATGCTATGGTTATTGAAATACCGAGAGGGGCATGAATCAATATTTCTTATCAATTAGTATATTTTTAACTTCACAGGGCATTAATTGTTATTAGCATCAAATAAATATAAATATTGATCAACACCATTCAACAATGCAAAATAATAAAGACAATAGACACAAATATTTTTAGATGGAAACACCTTCTAGACAAAAACCACAAATGCTTCTTAATATTTGTGTTTCAATCAAATATGCATCAATGTTTTCAGATCCCACTGAAGGAGGCTCCAACCCGCTAATCTATAAGCCCCAACCAGAAGGGCGCTCTAACACCCTATTTACTAACCGCAGCTAGGAGGATGCTCCAACGCCCCAATTTATAGGCTCCAACATGAAGGATGCTCCAAAACCTTGTTTAACCATTATAACTGGACAAGTATTCCAAAGCCCTGTGTAGGATCCAACCTACCCTAGCACCACCTTGCCACCTTGAAGTGTTCTCAGGATGCAATCTGAAGGAGACTCCACTCTCCTGTCGTGCACCACCTTGCCACCCTAATTAGTCGAAGGAACACATTTCAAAATTTTCAAACTAGATCCACATGTTCTTAAAATCAATACAAAGAAACTGCAATAATCAATTTTTTCATAGCTCAATCTGCACATGAAACCCTAGCATTTTCTTTTGCACCAACCTTCAAACCTTGGCTTCAAAAATCACAAAACTCTAGCTGGACAATCAACTCTGCCAAGTACCCTATCATCAATCTACATTTACTCAACCTCATCTAATGTCAAGAGTCCTAGTGTCACATACTTGATCAATATTGTTGCCAAACCCTAGGCATTGTCACAAAGTTTCTTAATAACCTCCTTGTCTCATTGTCATAGAAACATAGAGGTCAGCAAGAGCACTGTCAAACATCAGAGGTGACTACCATCAAAATAATGTATTACACTATTAGAATAAGGGTTGCTGCCATAATGGTTCACTGCCACATCAAGGGTTACTGCTATACAAGTTCATATAAACAATGAGTCACTGTCATATTGTCATTATCATTGTCAATTTATATATCAAAGTGACTGCCATATATTTACTTATATCACGATTTGCTATCATACAAAGTCACTATTGTCATCAAAGTGGTTTTTGTCATGAATCATGAGTCACTTTCATAGAAACATAGTTGTACATCACACTGTCATGCATCATGCATCATTGTCACAATCAATCCAAACCCTAGAAACTCAGTAGATTTCATCATTGTCAAGGATACACTGTTGTGGAACAAGATCCAAATCAATGTTATGCAATAGTTAAGACACATCATTGTTACATTGTTTGTCAACTCAAACACCAATGTCACCCATGTTGTCAAACATACAACACTGTTGCATAACTTGTTACATATTGTAGCATTGTCAATACACGTTTGTCATTCATGCATAAGATGATTATCATATATCAAGGTGATTGTTGTAACAAGGTCACATTCATTTCTAAGTTATTGTCATATCAAGGGAACTAACAATAGAAATATTGTTGAAACTTTTACTAATGTGATGAAAATAAAATGTTGGACAAGTTTATCTATATTGGTTGATGAGCATTTGTGCTAGTGAGGTATAGGTAGCTGTTATATTCATTCTTATTAAACTTCTTTCAAATGAAGTGTTGTATCTTTGCAGACAATTCTAGGCTCAAGAACTATGCCAAAGCATCTAAGTAAGGGTTTTAATTGAATTGGATGACCAATGCATTAAACCATTAACACTTGTATAATCCAATTATTTCTGATAGATTTAAACAGTTGATTTTCATTCATAATAGCATAAAATCTTTGAATTGATTTTGAGAGTTGAGAAAGGAGAATATATATGACAATTAAACATTTAGACTGAATAATTAATTCACCAGATATTGTAGATGCGTGCAAAAGAATTCTACAACCAAACAAATATATATTCAAGAGATGACAGAAGGAAACAATTTAAAGGTGCAAAGGAACTAATTCAAACAGATTGTTCAATTAGCTAATCTCCATAATGATGATAACTTTGTAGCGGGTTATCAGGGAAGTTAATACTTAACTTAGCCTTACCCTAACTCCTATGTTACCTTGAATATATGATGAAAAATAGAGATGAATATACTGAAAAAACTCACATGAACACAAATGTTGTTAAGACTGAAGTCAAAATCCTTTGATTATCTTCAAAAGATTTCAGAAAAATACAATAATGTTTCTGGATTATCACAAGGGTTCAATATTTCTTACTTTGAATTACAAAATATTTATAAAGTGCAATTCAAAAATATCTAGTCTAATACAATCCTTTACAAAATGAAATATTTTCCAAAATGATTTGGATATATCACAAAAATACAATATAAAAATAGATTTTCTAAACTGATTTGCATAATCAACACTCTATTCGAGGGTGTTGTTTGTAACTGTTGCCTGAAAACCTGTTTATGCTTTTTGTGCTCCTTCTTTCGTTGTACTGGCACTTGAAAATATGTATTCAACTCCTGTTTTCGTGTGCTTCTGCCCTGAAATGTTGCATTTAGTTTACTCAATAAGCTCAAGTAACTTATCCCATATTTCATCATCTGGAATTGAGAATTTAACCACTCTTTTTTATCCTTCATCCACCTTTGTATACTTTTCAAAAGTCGGTCTAGTAATAAATAAATGTTTAATTTCATGTTGGATAAATAAATCATATTCTAGACCTTCTAGAAAAGCCTTACCACTTATGATTCCCTTTACTTTAGCAAATTTTGACCTGTCTACTTCTATGTTATGTAATCTATGCTGGTAATTTTCTAGTGGAGTTAATTGGCCACTAGAATCTCTTAGAGGTGGAAGTCCTTTTTGCTGTAGGATGGAAAATATTCTGTGAAATTTTTTTATCTACACTTCTAAGTTTTGAAATTTATTTTCTAATTGTAACATTAAATTTCTTTTAGTCAAAACTTTTCTGACTTCTAGGACTGTGTCAGTCCTATCTTCAATTCCTAAGTCTTCCAATTCATCTTTGGTCTTTGAATTCAACACTTTGATGATCTTCATTGCCTCCCCTGGTTTATGATCCAAGTCTTCTTTAATCTCTGTTATGGCTTCCTTTTCTTTTCTTACCAGTTCCTCTTGTTCAAAGATAATTTCAGTAGATGTCCAGAGCTCTGACATGGTTGAATTGATATCAACCCAGATATTTTCATTTGCTTCAGATAATGTTTTCACTGTGAGTGATTCATTTACATACTTTTCAAGTTGCTTGGTTAGCTTGGAATTTTTCTATATTTCAGATATATATGCATTATCTGATTTTATTTTATTTTCTTCCATCCTCTGTAGTGTTGTTTTCAACTTCTCTATCTCCACATTTCTGAGGGATAAATCTCCCATGGCCTTTGATAATATTTTTGTGGCTTCTTCAATGGTTGTCTCTATATGTACTGCATAAGTCTGTCCACTTGTTTTCTATTCTTTTTTCTTTTAACATGCTTTCCATATCAGCCTCCATTTTAATTTGGATGTTCTTCTCTACAATCATCTTCAACATGCTTTCTTTCTCTTTCTCAAGCTGTCCTACTTCCTTAGTTTGTGTATTCTCTATTGTAGGAAACTTCAGCTGCTTTCTGAGTGCTTGTATATCTGAATTTATCCTCTTGATGATCTCTTCAACAACGTTGACATCATTAGGATCAAATCATAGATTTATCACTAGATCTTCCAACCATTTAATTATGGTATCCTTGGCTAAGGAAGACATTCTTTCTAACTTGAGTTGTGAATAAATATTATTTAAAGATGTTTGCAACTTACTAACTTCCATAGTTGAACTTGTTAATGAGGAATAATTCATATCACTTGCCTTTTTGTGGATATCAATATAATCTATTGGGAGTATCTACTTGGTATCAAAAGAAAACACAGAAGTACTTTTGGCTCTAGGAATGCCAACTGAAATTTCCATCTGCACTTTTAGGAACTAGTACTTTTGGCTCTAGGAATGCCAACTGAAATTTCCCTGTGTTCGGGTCTTGTGTAGATAAGATCTTGTGTTGAGTGGTGGATGACTGTTTCCAGAACTCAGTATAGGTGGATGCTTTCAATGCCTCACTCCTTTTCTTCATCTCTCTAAATCTAGAAAATATACTTTGTTTTCCAGAAGATGGAGAAACAAGAGAAGTAGGAGAATCAATGGTTATTTCTTCAGTTTGTTGAAATGAAAAAGGAGGCTCGCCTAATAATACTATTGTAGTTTGTTCTTCTGAATTTCTGCCTTCTGATGAATCCTCTTCTATATTCATTTAATTACTCCTTTTGAAAACTTTGAAACCAACTACTTTAAGTCCTGAACTTGTAGGTGACACACTTTCTCTTGGTCTTTTCAATTCCTTTTCCTTTAATCTTGGAGTTTCCAATGTTATTTGAGTGGAGGTCTGTTCTTCAGTCTCTTGTAGTGTGTTTTCTTCCCATTCTTCTCGATTTGAAAACTACTCAATCTCTGGATTTTCTATATGAACATAAGGCACTGACTTTTTCTTAGATATTATCTTTGAAATTATTCCCAGTGGGTCATAAGGCCAATTGAAACTAAGTTTGAATTTCATTTGTTTTAGTAGACTATCCACTTCCTTCTCTGCTGCTCTGGTGCTTACAACAAATGGACGAATCTATGTTTTTAACTTGAATTTCGTTTTCTACTTCCTTGACAGAAAATGTATTTCATCCATATTCATCATCTTCCTAATGAATTCTAAAGAAAAAATCCTCATATATAGGAAAATTGGCAGTTTATAAGGAAGAAGTTCACAACCATAAACTGTGATTTCTGTAAAATTTTGATAGAGATACCACTCTCCAACCTCAAATTGTTCACTGAGATGTAAAATCCTTTTGATTTCCATGGAGGCTCTAGGAAATGCATCACTTCTCAAAAGACATAATGCCATATCTAAAAACTAACTAACAAAATCATTGAAACACTATTCCTCTGTGTTTTTTCTAACCAAAGAAGTCTAGTGGATGACTGATTGCAATTTTCAGAATCCAACTTTTGTAACAAAAATTTAAACCTCTTAGACTGATGATACAAAAACAGACAAAATAGAACATGTGTGGTTATATCTTCCGGGTCCATCACATTCTGTTGTTTTATGCATCGACGTTTCGAACCAGCCTCTGTGGTTCATCATAAGGACCCTTCAACACTGAATTTTAAGAATTGTTCGTGAATAGCATCTGATAAAAACTGACTAAAATTAAAAAGAACTAAGGGTTTATTTCCAGATGAAAAGATTAACAAAAATACAAGGATGACTTCATCTACCCATTGATCAATTTGATATCCTAAAAGATAAGAACCTATAGAAATAACTTGCCTAGACATCTCTGAAAAATTGCAGAAGAATATGGTGGATTGGTTCTTGGAAATTCTAAATTTTCAAGAAGAAAAGACTTAAAAATGTGGGCTCGCTTTTGAAAAGTAATTTTCTGGTAAATTTCCATGAGGGAATTAGTCGGAAAAGGATGAAGAGGTCCTTGGGGATGTTGAAGAATCAAGGGCAACTAGGTGAAGTGTGATTCTTCTTGACTTGATAACAATTTGTGGAGTCTTTTTACTTTTCTTGATAGCTTAATCTTCTTCTTCTTCTTATTAATGCATGTGTGTGCACTTCATAAAATTGCTACCAAAAACATAAGAACAAGAACATGAGAAGTTGGCTCTCTCCCAGGACCAAAACCTCTCTTTGCTTGAGAGGAAAACCCTTCGATAAGTTTTATGTTATTGAAGCTTCTTATTGATCAATGCCAAACCCTAGACCCTTGACAAGACTATCCTCCAAGCACAAGTCAAGTCCTTCCTCCTTTCTGCACTTTGTTCCCCAACACTTCCTTCTCCCGACTCTCCGTTTCCTGACACTTCCTCCTCCTTCCAACTTTTGTTAGATCTCATTGCACTTGTTTTAGTTGTTTTAGAAGAGATACCTTGGTGAGAATCTTTTCTTATGATGATCCCTTCTCTCTCTTCAACCAACAAACTTGTATGACTGTAATGGGAGGGTTGTTCTGACAGCAGAGACAACCTTATTCTCTTTGCATGTGTGACTATAATAGGCTTTATAACAACCCTATTACCTTCACTCTTATTCCTTGCTTCTTCACTTGAGTGGGAGGCCATTTAAGCTTATGTTCTTAGCCCAAATAATAAAGTTTATGTGACTGTGATAGAGGGATATTGTGAAAGCAGAGAGATCTTGTCCTTCTTCGCACATGTGATAGTCTTTTAGTCCTAGAATAGAATTTCAAGGCTTTGGTATTTCTCCCTCCTTCTTCGCTATACTTAAAGACCCTTTCTTCGTCCTTCTTCACCCTTTTCTCAACTTCCTACCTTTGATGATTTCATAGGTGATTGCTTGTCATTGTGAGGGAGTGGACAACCTTTATATATAGAGGATTGTCCCTCCTTTAGGCTGACTTGAAGGCCGACTAGAAGATTGCAGGCCGACTTGACATATTTATCTCAGATTGCTTCTTTGGTGGTGTCACATGCTTGGAGGAGACTTGTTGACTTTTATTGGAGGTATTCTCTTGAATTTAATACATAAATATACATGGTGTAACATGCCCTTAAGGTCTTCAACATTTTATTTTGACTATTTGACTCACCTATAGCACTTTAACATGTGTTAGACCTATTTCAATGAGCAAGAAACTCATTGACATATATTATAAAAATAATATTTCTTGAATGAATGAATACAAATATCAAAAGTATATTTATGAAGACCGAACCTAGTTACATTTCCTTCAGCACTCCATCTTAACTAAGGAGGTATTCATACAACATTACAAGGTTTTTGGATATCCTTCAATCTTTAATAAATCACATAAGAGAAACTAGATTGGAAATCCATCTGTTATAGTATCATAGTAACCAACATTGTTTCCACAACAAGGCTTTCAATGACAACTCTATCTCTCAATAGATCATAGCACAATTTTCATGAGATCAATGACTTATAGACACCTTAGTCATTGTCTCTCAAGGAACATACCAACCGGGGTGTTCACTGAGTATGACCTTCTAGGACTATTCTTATCTTGGGTTCCCAACCCTCAAAGAATATTGGTCCTCTTTCCTGCTCTTGTCTTGGATGCCCTACACATTCTCAAAGAGTATCGAATGCCAGATGATTACCCAATCCTCCCATTCTTTCTTCCCAAGTGAAGACAAGAATGTTGTGTCTATCATTCCCTCTCAATTGAGGAAGACATGCCCAAGTATCCTCTAACAAGGTACTTGTCCAAGTTCCTTTATAATTGGGAACTTGTTATAACTCCCTCTTAGCTAGGGACTTATCCATTTATCAAAAAATTCTTCTTCGTGGGTCCTCCAGCTTCTTGATCTCCTTCCTTCCTTTTGTTGGCTTGTTGGGGCTTGACACAGGTTCAGAAGTGTTTTAGCCAAACAAACCCTGAAACTACCGGCCCTTTCGGCAACAGTCTGTGGAGCACGGATTGAGGTCTCACCCGAGGTAGTATGGGAGGGTGCTAGAACTAGGTTTCCGCACCCTAAGGATGTCTTGATGAGATCTGGAAAGGTCACGAACCGATCTTGCGCACTAGAGCACCTCCACGTAGCTTTCTGACCTTTGTGTAGCTTTGTACAGAGCGCGAAGGGGCGCTATCTAGATCCTCTAACCTTACTGTGTTATTATTATAGATCTGACTTAATTTTGTAGGCCCAGTAATCTTTATCAATCATTCAACATTTATATCCAGTGCGTGCAACCATAAACTGTAAAGAGATGCATAAACATATAACAGAAATATAAACATATAGATCTGTGAATAAATGCACAATATTTCAGAATCAACTTAGCTTTTATTAACTTCTGCCCTATTACAATCCCAACTCAGCTGCAGGGGTCTGCGCACATAGCTGCGGACTCTACCAGGCCTCTGCGCACACAGCTGCAGAGCCTCCTACTACTATTACCACCCAAGACTTGGACTTACAGACTCAGAGCGAATATCGCATTCAAAGACCCATAATACTTAACATCAGAACCAAAAATCTACTTCTACACTTAGAGCCTCGCTCTATTTATACATTCCCATGGTCCGCGGACCATGGGTAGGCTGACACATTCTATTTTAAATTACAATATTTTAGGGCGGACTACCCTAGACTCTTTTGCTCTGCGCCCACGTTTTGCGGGGTCTTTACATCACCATTACCCAAAATTGTGGGCTTTAGGCCCCAAAACCATTATGCGGGGGATCTGCTACCCAACTAGCCCCCAACACAAACATCGTGACTCACCCTCGAGTCACCCTATCGGTGTGGTGAGTCGTGCTACCAAGGCTTCGCGGTCCGCCATCCCTGTGAGTGACGCACTACCATCTGTTGCTCCGTTAGTGCCTCCTGCAACGCTTCTTCAAGCTCCGACTCCATTGCCCCTACTAATTTTCTTAACTAATGATGCTCATTCTGCTCTTCTAGGTTAACAAAAAGCGACCCCTCATAGGATTTTAGCTCTAGTTGAGATGTAAAATGCGTGAAATTTTTGTGCTAGAGCAGCAAGCTTGCGATCTCTAGTTCAGTATACTCAATGTCTGTTGAAGCTTGTGTTGCATTTTTGCAAGAGAGTATTTGCTATCTGCGAGGTCCCAACATTCAATTTTCGTTGTGGGAATGCGGCCTATAGATGAACTTTTAAATGGAATTCCGTCTTTTGTCTCAAGATTCACCGTCTTTCCCTTATCTTTCGTAGATCGCTTACTAGACCGCGGGTTTCATGGTGACAACCGGACCGGTCTTGCCACCTATCTGGGAATTTCTGGTACATCTCCCACCGTTGGCGTTGGTCTCAGCGCAGCATCCTTGGCTGTTGACATTACGCTATCCCAAACGTCCTGCGTCTCTTTTGGCAATGTTGCAAACACTGGGCTTACTCTCAAAGCGTCGAAGTTCGACGGGTCCATACCTATTGGATAACGCAATAACTTAATTCTCAAGATGCCATGGTTTGTTCGGTGGATGACCAACTGTGATTTATAGGCCTGGTGAAATTCAAATTCGACCATTCCCGCCTTATTCAGGTCATTAATGCGAGATGTATGGTAGAGCGTTCCAAATCTAGCTCTTAATTTGTATCTTAATTGCCCGTCGCCCGCTCCTTTTTGCCTTAACTTAGACATCTTGTCATGAACAGTGACACCAACTGTCACTTCCTTGTCTCTCTGCACAGCAGTTTAGCCCCTTCTGCATGACCACGACCCCTATGACATACTCGCACTGTGCAGAACCTCCTTCACACACAGTTCTCCTGCAGACTTGTTTATAGTCCCGCACTTTCTTTCAATTGCTCGGAGTGTTGAGATTGTGCTTTCTATGGCTAGTCAAGTGGGGACACCACCTACGCGAAGCGTCCCTGCACCTACCAGCCTAGTCCGCGGGCACCCCTCAATTACCCTTACATTTGTCAACATATCATCGTCTTTATACGGTGCGCTTCCCCGCAGCCATGGTAGTGGAGCCACCAATGCTTCTAGTGTAGTAGCATGGCTACCTACCTTTTATCCCATCGGGCTTAGTTTCTCCACGCGGCCTGTCTGTGTGATTTTGGTTTCCAGTTTTTTGATTTCTTCGTCTAGGATCCTGCTTTTTGGCCTCAGCTAGACTCAATATTCTTTAAGTGCATGAATTTTCAAGTACCCTTGCCGAACATCTCCCTGTATTTGCATACGGTTATTCCTGCACGACAGCATAACTCCTTTGTCGTGGTCCCTATGAGTCATGCCAATTATGTGAGGATGCCCTCCTTGCAAACCTATGGTCTCGACTCTGTCGGTCGTCTCCGCGCTCAGACACTTGTACATGGCCCTAGAGGCCCATCGAATCGTTGGTACGCGCCGGTCCCATGCAGTCCAACTGACCTGGTGAACCTTACTCAGGATCCGACATACCCTTTTGACTGCTTCGAAGTGGCACTTTCGTGGTGCACGTTGTTTTCTCTGCTACTGCGGCTAGTTTTTAGTGTCAACCCTTAGTCTGATTGTAGATGACACAGTCCACGTTTGCCGATAGGGGGAACGCACCACCTTCTCTGTCTTGGCCACCTGACTTTCGGTTGGCGTTGGGAACTTCCCACCTATAACCGCGTCCACCTTTTCTCCTTACGCCAACTTATCCTGATCTTTGGATGTGTACTCCATTCATGTACAGGTGTCGCGCACCGCATCTGCTGCTACTTCAGTACTACACTTTCAACTTTGTCCATAAATTCCTCTACCACTATCACGTCCTCATGTGTTGGTCGTTCCCTTGCTTCTGTTGTCATGCGACGAAGTGATCTAATCATCAGGTTGCAATTTAGCGTTGTCACCTCATGTAACCAGTTCTGCCAACGTTCTACTTCCTTGTCTGAATCCGAAGTGAAAGAGCTGTCTCGCTCCCACGAGATTCTTCCATCCGTGGTCGGATTCACCCGATCCTGATCTTGCGCAGGCATCTGGTATATACAATCCAGCTCATCATCGCTTTCGTCATTGCACATTGGTTCAATATAGTGCGCCCCTTCGGATGGGTCTAACGGGACTACCACACATAGTGACTTTTTCTCGAATATCATCTTCCTCTTATTTAGATTGATGACTCCATTCATATCCATCGCCTAGTCGATTCCTAACAACGCGGGATAAGGATTGTTGTCATCGACAATTTCTATCACTTCAAAGTCTATCTGTGTGCTCGCACCTTCAATATCAACTATCACTCTTTGAAACCTTCCCATAGGCATGATCTTCTATTGGTTCGCCATTCGTAATTGGATAGGGGACCACTACAATGCGAGCCTGCCCATGTGTTCCCAGGTTTGCTTTGGTAACACATTCGCGTCCGACCCCAAGTCCAGGATAACTTGATCCATTTCATATTCGCCAATTTGCGCTATTAATCTCATCTCCCTCCCAGTGCGCAAGGCATGCTTTCCCATCTTTCAAACTACACGCGGCTCTCCCGATGCTGCGCACCAAGTGATCAACTCTTGTAATCCTTTAAATTCCTTATTATCGCACAACAACTTCATGCAGGTCTCCAGAAAGGCATCCAAAACCGTTATGTGGGGGATCCGCTGCCCAACACCTTTGATGTCATGAAGTATTTGTTTGAAATTATTCTTGGTAGGGCACCATACGTCGATCACTTTCCTTCCTGGTTTTTCATGTCATTGCTTCCTTCATGGAAAGTGGCCTTCTTGTCATATATCAGGTTCTCTTGTCATCTAGTTATTCCTTGTCATCTTGTCTATGCTTTGGACTACTCTTCACACGGATGCTTCTTTGTACTTGCTTGTTCCCATGCTTCAATCTAGTAGCCCTTCATGACTTCATCATGATATTGCTTCAACATTAAATGCTACTTTTGTTGGATGGCTTCTTCATCATGACATCTTCGTAGAGTAGAATAAGTTATCTTCACCTTTCATATCTCCAAGGCCTTCACAGGTGTCAAGGGTCCTTTGATATTTTTCTTACTTTATCAGAGTTATCATGCCTTCTTTCGGGAGATGTCTTCGAACTATCTGGTGATCATGGTGTTCTTCACATGCTTGATCTCTTTCTTCACTTGGTTCTTCTTGGATAGATTGGTCAACCCCCTTATGTTCCTTGTGGGAGCACTTATTCATTGCTTGCTTCTAGGACTAGTCAACATTGCTTCTTCACTTGCTTATTACTCAACATCTTATTCTCCTTATGTGAGTATTTCCTTTTGTTGACCTTCATTGAATTGTAGTACATGAATTCGAGCATGTCATTGGTGAAAGATATTATTTCCTTCTTGATCATATTATAGAACTATTCCAATGACTCAATAATATACATATGATAACATGACTAAAATTTGATGCATACATACCTCATCTTGATTCTCCTTTGATCATCTTAGCTTCATTTGGTTTTCCTTGGTGTGGCCCTTCTTGCTTCATCTTAGCTTGCCTACATATCATCCTTTTCTTGAATCCCATGAATAGGATTCCTTATGAGACATCTACTTTTGTTTATGAATATTCTTTTGAAGATTCTATCATATGATCTTGAAGACCCTTGCCTTGCAAATGTTTCTTTCCTTTTGATGATGGAGGTATTCTAATATTTTTTAATCATGATCAATTTTCTTTCACTGTGGATGAGGTCCTCTACTAGGTATGCTCCTTCTACATGAATATCTTGAGCTATATCTACCATTCTCCTATATTCTAGAAGATATTTCTAACCATGCTTTTTTTTCTCATTTATAAATGCTCCTTCTACATGAGTATTTTGAATCCTATGTACATCATGCTTCTAGATTCTAGAAGATGTTTCTAGCCATGCAATTTTATTATATTCCTACACGGTCCTATACTAATCAAAACTTTGAAACAAGACTTTAAGTAAAGAAGTAGACTTAGTCATAGTAGAGATCTGGAGGATTTTCCTTCTTTTGCTTCCTTTCTTCTTCTTTCACCTCTTGAGTCATGTGAGCTCCTTCCTTCTTTTTTCTTTTTTGTTTGTTGTCCTTATTTAGTTTAGGACAATTTCTTTTGTAGTGTCCATATTATTGGCATCCAAGAATTTGGACATATCTTTGTTGTTTGTTCTTCGTGGACCAAATTTTGCCAAATTTTCCTTTTCTCTTGGCCATGGTAGCAAATGATTTCTCCTTTGATTGCACATATTCCTTTGCTTTGAGTATTGTTTCCTCTATCTTGTATAGAGACCACATTTCACTTAGTGGGGTGGCTTCCTTCTTGGAATATATGCTTGATGTGAAGTTTCCCCAATCCTCAGGTAGAACATTGAGTACTACAGTTGTCATTTATTTGCCAAACATGAATTCCCCTAGCTCTTGACGTTGATCCCTTATCTCATATATCTTCATGAAGTGGGGAGCTATTCCTTCCTTTGATATCTTCATATTGTACAATTCATTTCGAAGAGATATCACTTCTCCAGTTGTGCTTACCGAGAATATATCTACTAGTTTATCATAGATTTCTTTTGATGTTTCAAATTTGGAGACATAAGGAATGAGAGAGTCCTTGATGGATTCTATTAGAATCATTTGAGCTATTTTCTAATCCTTATTATACTTGGCTAAGGCTTGAGTTTTTTCCTTAGCAGAAATAGTAACATTCCCTTTGATGTGTTCTAGGAGTTCATTCTCCTTGAGAAGTAAATCAGTCCTCTTCTTCCATGCAAGAAAGTTATTGGTACCTACAAATTTGTTGCTTTCCTTGCAAAAAGACATTTATGTATATTCAAAAGGGTACATATACTTACTTGATATATTTTTGGATGTAGTGGACTTGATTTATCCTTTAAGTCTTGATGGCTTGCCTTCCTTAGATCTTGATGTTATTCAAGTTGTTTTCTCCAAGTGGGCTTGCTTGATGACTTGTAGCTTGATGTAGGTCCTTCTTGATTTTCTCTTCTTGTATGTTCCTTTGTGTAAGGCTCTTCTTCTTTCTTTATATTATTTCTTGATGAATGATATATGGTAGAACTTCTTGTCCATAAAGTGATTGAGACTTCTTGGCTAAATGCTTCAACTTTTGTATATGTACTTCCTTGATGAGTGTTCTTGAGATGCCCTTTCCTTGATATGTCACCTTAGCTCTGATACTGTGTTGAAGAATCAAGGGCAATTGGGTGTAGTTTGATTATTCTTGACTTGATAACACTTTATGGAGTCTTTTTACTTTTTCTTTTTAGCTTAATCTTCTTCGTCTTATTATTAATGCATGTGCGTATACTTCATCAAACTGCTACCAAAAACATAAGAACAAGAACACAAGAAGTTGACTCTCTGCCAAGGTCAAAACCTCTCTTCTCTTGAGAGGACAACCATTTAGTAAGTTTTCTCTTATTGAAGCTTCTTCTTGATCAATGCCAAACCCTAGACCCTTCACAAGAATATCCTACAAGTACAAGTCAAGTCCTTCCTCCTTTCTGCACTTTGTTCCTCGACACTTCCTTCTTCTGGCACTTTGTTTCCCGGCACTTCGTCCTCCTTCCAACTGTTGTGAGATATTATTGCACTTGTTCTACAAGAGATACCTTGGATGAGACTCTTTTCTTATGATGATCCCTTCTCTCTCTTAAACCAACGAACTTGTATGACTGTAATCCGAGGGTTGTTCTAACAACAGTGAAAACCTCCTTCTCTTCACACATGTGACTATAATAGGCTTTATAACAACCCTATTACCTTCGCTCTTCTTCCTTGCTTCTTCGATTGAGTGGGAGGCCCTTTAGGCCTATGTTCCTAGCACAAATAATGAAGTTTATGTGACTGTGATAGGGGGCTGTTGTTATGAAACCAGCACAAGAAAAGATAGATCAACGCCTTAGAATTCAGCCTCTTTGAGGGGGCAACCTCCTTTACATTACATGAATGAACAATTCTTGGATGATACAAATGAAAATACCTCCTTTCTATATATAGGAGTCTAAGGGGTCATTACATAATCAGAGCCGACATAACAATAATAATGTAAGGGCACAATAATAACAATAGTGGGCTTCTATGGGGCACATTAGTAACAATATGGGCACTACATGGGTGCATTAATATAATAAGTGGGTTGTACTAATAACAATAAGGGGTTACACTAGTAGTATAGGGGCCTAACATGCCCCTCTCCTTCAAAAAGCGTTGTCCTCAACGCTTGAGTAGTTCTTGATGCTTCTGTATAAAATTCTTGTCCCCCCATGTGGAATCTTCAACGGGTAAGTTCTTCCACTTGATGAGATACTCTGAAATTGATCGATTTCGTAGCTGTCGGGTTCTTGTTTCTGTGATTGCTCCAGGTTCCAATATGATTTTTCCTTCCTCTTCAATTTCTGGCAATATTGTTTGAATTGGGATCTTTTGCAACTTTTGAATAAGTGGCCATACTTCTTCGTCCTTCTTCCATTCATCCCTTGCTTAGTTTATCCAATCTGGTTGGATAATATAAATAGCACAAAAAAATGCTTCCACATCCTCATCCTTGAAGAGTCTTCCCATTCGATAAGGTCGCCATTTTTTAAGTCATTTCCTTCTCATAAATAGCTTGCTTGATATGTAGCAGTAAAAATACCCAATCACCTACATCAAAACATTTTTCACTACAATGTTTATCTACCTGTTGTTTCGTTTGATTTTGCACCGAAGTGGCATTATCCTTTAAAAGTTGGAGAACTTGTTGTTGATGCTTGATGTGATCTTTCACTACTTGAACCTTTTTCTTCTTGATATGTCCTTCTATCTCTATAGTTTGAGGAGTGGTAATTTCTTCCAATCCTTTACAAGATATGGTCGGATTCATTTCTTGATGCTCGATGTGATCTTTCACTTCTTGAACATTTTTCTTCTTGATATTTCCTTCTATATTGATAGTTTGAGGAGTGGTAATTTCGAACAATGAATTACAAGATATGGTTGGATTCATTTCTTCTTTCTCGATGTGATCTTTCACTTCTTGCACATTTTTCTTCTTGATATGTCCTTCTATCTTGAGAGTTTGAGGAGTGGTAATTCTTGCCAATGCTTTACAAGATATGGTCTGATTCATTTCTTCTTTCTCTGGGGTGGGGTCCCGGCGTATATCTTCTTCTTTTGATGTTTCTTGATCCTTTTCTTCCTCCTCTTCATATTCTATGTAAAATAATTTCTTCTCATCTCACTTATGACCTTTAGTGCATTTGCTATCACAATTGTAAGAAAGCCCTTTTTCTCTTTTTTCTTCCAATTGTTGTGGTGTCACCCTTGTAGGTTGTGGAAGGCTAGGAGAAACAACACTTCCATCTTTATAGTTGTGAGGGGTACGCTTCATGGTTTCCATAATTTTTCTTTCCACTGTGTCACAAAGCCCTTTTACTCTGTCCAATTGTTGTGGTGTTTCTCTAAAGAAGGTGTTGCTCTTTGTATCCTCATAATGTGCTATCGTTTCCTCCTTGAAAATTGACCACGTAACAAGTTGTGTACGAGAACAAAGCCCTTCGTACCATAAAAATTGATCTGGTTCTAAATATGAAGATGCAACACATAGCTTTTGTAACAATTGTACCCCATGTAGATCAAAATATTGCTCCATCTGAAGTATCCAATTTACCGGATCCTTGCCATCAAACTTCCTCATCTTGCTTTTTCTTGATTTTAGGAGCTCGACCTTGAAACGACTATAAATCTGTACTTTCAGATCCTTAAGTTCTGAAATTGAGACCTATAGTAGCCCTCTGTGTCCTCTTTCCAATGCCACCAGTCTGATCCAAATTGGATTTTCTAAGAAAGAGTTATGCACAATCTCCCAAGATGACCTGATTATAGACCTTTCCAGAAGAGTGAACTTGTATGAAGTGCCACGTGTAACTGTTTTGACCTTTGGATCTGTTTTGAATATAATTCAGGAGTCTGAAAAAAGACCAACTTCCTCAGATCATATCTCCGTAAATATCACGTGAAAAGCTCTGAAATTCACACCCAAGGTTCAGCGCGATTTCTTCTCAAATGGGTTTTTTTTGCGACTTTTGAAACATCACAGAAAAAAAAGTTATAGCGAAAATGCCACGATGACTTGTTTGGAGCAGCGAAACCCTAGAATCCAAAGCTCTAATACCAAATGTTATGAAACCAGCTCAAGAAAAGATAGAAAAGATAGATCAACGCCTTAGAATTCAGCCTCTTCGAGGGGGCAACCTCCTTTACATTACATGAATGAACAATTCTTGGATGATACAAATGAAAAGACCTCCTTTCTATATATAGGAGTCTAAGGGGTCAGTACATAATCAGAGCCGACATAACAATAATAATGTAAGGGCACAATAATAACAATAGTGGGCTTCTATGGGGAACATTAGTAACAATATGGGCACTACATGGGTACATTAATATAATAAGTGGGTTGTACTAATAACAATAAGGGGTTACACTAGTAGTATAGGGGCCTAACAGCTGTTGTGACAATAGAGAGATCCTCTCCTTCTTCACACATGTGAAAATATTTTAGCCCTAGTATAGACTTTCAAGGCTTCTATATTTCTTCCTCCTTATTCGCTGTACTTAGAGACCCTTTCTTCGTCCCGCTTCACCCTTTTCTTAGCTTCCTACCTTCGTTGATTTCAAAGGTGATTGCTTGATGATGTGAGGGAGTGGATAACCTCTATATATAGAGGACTTTCCCTCCTTTAGGCCGAATAGAAGACTGTAGGCCGACTTGACATATTTAGCTCGAATTGCTTCTTTGGTGGTGTCACATTCATGGAGGAGATTTGTTGACTTTGCTCAGAGGTATTATCTTGACTCTAATACATAAACATACATGGTGTAACATGCCCTTAAGGTCTTCAACATTTTCTTTTGACTATTTGACTCACCTATAGCACTTTAACATGTGCTAGACCTATTTCAATGAGCAAGAAACTCGTTGACATATATTATTAAAATAATATTTCTTGAATGAATGAATACAAATATCAAAAGCAAATTTATGAAGACCAAACCTAGTTATGTTTCCTTCAACAAGGGATTGATCTACAATGTTTGAAAAATGGATTCATGGGTTATTGAGAACAAAATTTCGTTGTTTCTGGCCACTATGACTCTTTGGCTTGGTAAGTAACGACTCTCGCACCAGGTGAAGAATTCAGGGAAATGATAGTTTTGGGGAAGACAAAATTGGATCCCAGAAGCAAAATACATCACTTGCATCTTCAAAATTTTTATATGCCCAATTATGGAGTTCATAGAGATCGAATTCACATTGGGTTTCAACAATTTTGTACTATGTACCGATCAAAGGGAGTTCATCCAATTTTATGACAGGGGGTAAGGTTGGACTCTCTATAATTATTTTAGATTTTCCCTTTTGACTATCCATTTCAAGAAATTAATAGAACAAATGATAACTTAAGAAATTACCCGGTTGAATTGATGGATGATAACATAGAGGATTGCTGCAATTGGTCGTTTTTTGGTCTGCCAGAGTTATTTGGAAATAAGAGCAAAAGGATGAAGAATGGAGTGACAACAAAAAATGAATTTGGAATGGGTTACAATAGTTTATTCAAATTACTATTATTGGCGTGTCAGAATTTAATAATCAAAATGTTGGCAGGAGCATTAAATAACATAATAGATATTTTTTCAAGTTATCAAAAGGTTTGGCGATGAATATTTTAGCAGGGGCGGTAGCAGAGTGCTAAATTAGCAGGAGTGTTGGCGGAGGAATTGACAACGGCCAGAAGCAATTTGCGAGGGGTGGGTAGGTGGTAAGCAGTTTAGGATGGGGGCGAGATCCTGCAATGCATGAGAGTGTGCCATGTCAAAAGAAGTGGTAAAGGGAAAAAAACATTGCGGACCTCCACCCTTCGTTATTCATCAAGAGTGCGAGGGGTCCCAAAATTTCCTTGTAGTCGTTGAACCGGGAGGGCGCAATATTGGCCATTAAAAAGTGCACATTATTTAACTCACTTGGTGGAAGTTCATTATTTGCATAAAATAATAATTTAAACAAACTTTTTCACGTCGATTGAAAATTTAAAAGAGACATTTGGACTTTCTTGCTTATTACAAAGTGTAGGAATTAAATTTTAACTAAAATTTTGAAAGAAACTTATGCATTTCAAATGAATCAAATGCATAGGTTAAATTGAGTTATAACATCAGCTCCATTTGCAGACTGCTTCCCCCTGCGGAATGCAAAGAACTTGCAGATCCATGTGCCTTCTCCTCAAGATATGGAGTCTTTGCTATAAAAAATCACACTTCCTCTAGAAATGTAAACAAAACCAGATATATACAATGTTTGTGATGAAAACTTACTCAGTACTTGATGTAATGTTTTAAATATTTCCCATTGACTGACAATGAGAAATATTCTCCTTCCAAATTTTGAAAAACGAAGGTATTATTTCATTTGACTTCTGTAATGCTGAAAGGTCCCAACCAAAGGTTGTCAAATTTTCCTTGCTTTCCCTTTTCTTCTTTTCTTGCATCCCATCTGAGAACTAAGTCACCTTGTTTGAAATCCCTCTCTCTAGATTTTTTGTCAAACAAACTTTTCATCTTGTTCTGATATTGTAGAATTTTTTGTTGAACTTCTTCTCTATCCCGATTCAACTCAATAATTTGATTTATCCTTCTTGGAAAATCATCTGTCTCTTCATATGAATCCTACAAAAAATTCATCACTGGAAATGCCAACTGAGTAGGAAAATGGCTTATATTCCATATACAAGCTGAAAATGAGATTTACCAGTTGACCTTTTAGGTGAAACTTTGTTTTTCCATACTGCATATTTCAAATGATTGTCACAATTTCTTTTATGATCTGCTAACACCTTCTTGATGACTTTGATTAGAAACATTTTAGACGATTCTTTCAACCCATTCCCTTGTGGATAATAAGGTGTAGAGTGATGTAAGACAATCTATTTTTTTTGACAAAATTCAATCATCTTAATGCTACTAAAAGCTTGAGCATTATTTGTGATTATTTTCCTCAAACATCCAAATCTAGACAAAATGTTTTCTTCAATAAATTTCATAACTATTGCATCTATTGCATTCCTTACATGAATAGATACAACCCACTTTGTGAAGTAATTAGTTGTTGTAAGTATCCATCTGTGTTGATTACCTAAAAAAGGAACTATTTCACCTATGAAATCTAATCACCATTGTAAGAAAGGAGCTTCCACTGAAACTGGAACAAGAGGGAGTGTTGCTAATCTCTGCTTTCCTACAAAAATATGACAAGGAATACAAATTCTCACCTTTGATCTAACCTATGCAAACAACTTTGGCTGGTAGAATATTGCTCTGATTATTTTACATGTTGTTTCTTTCCAAGCATAATGATCTCCACATACTCATTCGTGAAATTATTCAATCACCCTTTCTGTTTCACTTTCAGTTAAACACAATAAGAGAATATTTAATGGATCTTTCCAGTACATATTTCCATTAACTATACAATATTTCATGGCTCTAAGCTTGAGAGACATACATTGATTCTTTGTGAATTGAACAGGGTATTCAAAATCATGTAGAAAATGTACAATATATTTATACCAATCTGACAATAAAAACTTTTCATCAATATGTAATGGAATTGACACTAAACTGGGAGAAAGTTCTTATGGATTCTTCTCCTCTAAAACATGCATTATTGAATTGATACACAGAATTTTGCAGTTTGTTTTTACCAACAACTTATCTAGACCTTGTCCTTTCACCATCTTTGTAGGTTTGCTATCTAAATCAAACTCTAGGGCCTTAGCAATCAATCTCCCCCTATTTCCATCTGTATCATCCCGAGTCAACATTGTCTTTACTACATTATTAGGCACATAAAAAATTATGGGAGAATGTAGGACATAAATTCTAAAGGTTTCAAAGCTTGTACCAAAGCATAAGCTTGTTTTTCAATTATGTCATATTCCATTTCTGCATCTCTCATGACTTTGCTAAAGAAAGCAATTGGTTTATCGTGTTGATCTTCATTTTCTGCAATAAAATCGCTGCTATTGTGGTATCTGAAGCAAAGGAGAAAATACTGATTTTTTTTAATAATCAAGATTGGCAAGCAATGGAGCTTCATAAATTGCTTTTATGATCCAAGAAAAAGAGTATATCTTGGGTGTTCCATTTTGACTTCATTATCTTTCTTGAACATATTAGTAATGTCTTTAACAATTTCAACATAATTGGGTATGAAGCTTCTTAAAAAATGTATCTTCCCTAGGAACGATTGACTCTCTTTCTTATTTATGGGTAGATTGATTACGTAAATTGTTGAAACTCTTTTAGGGTAAATTTTAACTCCTTATTTTGAAATGATATGTCCTAACAATTTCCCTTCCCTCATGGCAAACAATGATTTTTTAGGATTAAGAGAAATCCCAAATTTTCTACATCTCTGAAAGACTTTCCTTAAATGTTTGATATGTTTTGCATCAAACTTTGAAAATACTGTCAAATCATCAAGGTAAATAACTATGAATTTGTTTACCTTACCAACAAATGCCAAATCCATGGCTCTCTGAAATGTTGCACCAACATTAATCAAACCAAAAAGCATGTTCGCATAGATGAAAGTTTCCCATGGGTTGTGAAAACTGTCTTTTCCCTATCTTCTTGATTGACCAAAACATGATTATATCCATAAAAACCATCCAACATTGAAATCCTCTCAGAACTTGTTACTCTTTGAAGCAATTGATCCATCTTTAGTAGTGGATAATTATCTTTCAATGACAATTTATTCAGATTTCTAAAATCAACACACAATATTATTTCTCCGTTCTTCTTCCTAACAGGCACCAGGTTAGCTATCCATTCATAATATCTTAAAGGTACAATAATTTTTTCATCTAACAACTTCCTTACCTCTTTCTCAATAATGGGAAACAAAACTGGATTAATCCTTCTCAATTTTTGTTGAAATGGCTTAGCTCCTGGTTTCAATGGAATTTTATGTTCAATGATAGTTGTATCATAAGTTTTCAGATCTTCATAAGACCATGCAAATACATTCTTTTATTCTTTGAATAAGTTGATATATTTCTTTGACATACAGGGGCAAAATTGGTGACATTTTGACATTTCTTATTTCTTCTGCAATACCAATATTGCAATCTTGTATATCTTCTTGTTGTGAATTTAACAACGAAGATTTTGATACCTCATTTTGATCAAAAAAAATCAAGAGGGACTAATCCCTTTGGAATATAATTGTTAGGTAATTAGATGATATCATGATCAACTATTTTCTGTTTAAAATTCATATCTAACTCATCAACATTTTCTTTTACTTCATCACTGTTTTCTTCTTCAACATGTAAGGTAGAAAATTCATCAATGGCTTGCAAAAAATTCTTTAATTGTTCATAATATTCAAAGGTTTATCAGTGTCTTAATTTGTCTGGGGCGGAAGGCCTATATTTCACTTCAATTTTATATTGTAACTGTAATGAATCTGGAATTTTGAAAGTTCTTGCAGTTTCTGCCAAGGAATCTGCATGAATATTATCTTCTCTTAAGATAGCTAAAATATTAAAAGCTTGAAAATAATTGTCCACAAAATCCAATAATTCATTTTTGTAAGCTTTGACTTGTTTCACTATCAATTATGAATCACCAAATACTGCTAGATTTTGCACCTTAAATTTTTTAGCCAACTCTAATCCCAAAATTAAAGCCTCATATTCTGCCACATTATTAGTGACTTCAAAATATAACTTAAAGGATTGAGTAATGTTTTTCTTTTCTGGTGAAATCAAATCAATTCCTTCCTCAACTCCATCTTTAGAAAAAATCCCATCAAAATACATTTTCCAAGCATCAATGTCTGAGTTTTGAGGAATATTTATGGTGTCTTCAATTCTGTTTTGTGGATTACACTGATCATTTGTATCCAAAATAAAACACCCTAGATCTTGATCAATGACACATATAGGATGATTTAATGCTTGATTAGCTTTACAGTCAGTGTGTATAAATCTGACTTCCCTATATAGCCTTAAATGTTCACCTCCATAAATAGGAATGGTAGCACAGGACATATCCATTTGTAAGCTTCCTCCAATCTTAGAACAACACGATCTTGATAATAACATACCAAACTTAGGAGGGATCTATGTGACTACTACATCCATTACTTTTCTTTTGACAAGAATTTGAGCAAGAGTAACAACTAAATCTTTGATTAACCCCAAACATGGTACTTTCTTTGAATCAAATGTATACAAGTCATGATAGGGCCTTGTAATTTGCAAGTGAAGCTGGTCCATAATAACTTTAGGCATTAAATTATGAGAAGCACCAGAATCTAGCATGCAATTGTACAACATAAAATCATGAACTTTTAAAGTAACATAAAAAGGTGGCACATTTTCATCTGTCATGTCTGAACTAGGCCCAAAAACTACTAAATGTTTCTCATCTTGTAAGCTAATCACATCTCCTTCAACATCTACACTTGAAGATTGTATCCATTTAGAAACCTGTTGCTTATAGCTTGGATTCCTTGAAAGTTTAGATAAGGGAATTGGAATTTTTACCCTTTCTAATTCTCTTTCGACATAAAAAACAATAAGGACAACCTTTTATGTAGTAGACTAATCTTGTGGATGACTTTGGGGTGGAACAAATGAAGTTTCTACAATTTTCTCTGGTGGGATATCAAAAGAAACCTTTTTTGCAGGTCTACCAGGGCCTTGTCTAGGTCTTAAGTCATATCTTTGATTTAACTCAATAATTAGAAATTCGAAAAAAGCTTGATATTTTGACATTTTAGCAGATAGTTTATTTTGAGCAGGATGGGGGATTTCACCGAGAGGAACAATAACATTTTCAGAAGGTTTTTCATCAAAATAATTGATATCATTGATCACAACTGGTATAACTTCTTTAGGATCTTGATTATCAATCATCAATGGAGGCTGAATTTGTTGGTCATTATTTGGTCTCTCTCTCTACAAAATCTGTGGTTGAAAAGGTCTTCTATATTGTACTAGAGGTCTATTTGCACCCTGTTGAGCTACTATGCGTTGAGTTTTGATTCTTGAAATTTGATTGGAAAATTTTTCTTAATAATGAAGTTATTTCATCAATTTTGTGTTTCTCTTATTTATTCTTTGATGATGAACTACTTTCTTCTTTAGCTATCATTTTCCTTTCAACTTTTTCTGCTTTGGATTTCAATTGACTAGATGTTGACGTATTAGCTTCTACCTTAATTTCATTGATCTGCATATTTACTAAGGTTTCAATTTTTCTTTCTTTGATCATTACAACAAAGTTATCACCAAAAGCTTTAGAAAATCTAAATTTAGCTGCTATGGCTGGGGGTTTACAGTCTGGTGGCATCTTATTGTAAATCTTATTAAACCTTTTGATAAATTCAACAATAGGTTCACTAGGATTCCTCTTCAAATCTTCAATTTTTGTTAAGTAATACACATCATCTTTTTTAAGTTCCCATTGATTTTTTAAGATATTTGTTAATTCAATCCATGTATTTATAGATTTTTCTTATAATTCCATGAACCATATTCTGACATTTCCCTCTAATGATTGGACAAATAGTCTCATATAGACATCTTCATGTTCAATGTTCATATTGTCTGCAAAATCTAGGAATGCAACCAAATGATCTTCTGCAGATGGTCCTGTTTCTCCATTAAATTTGGGAAAATGTTTCAAATATCCTTCAGGAAAATCATGAAGTTGATTTGCTGGTGGAAGTACTAATGCTGCATACCAAGCTGTCACAATTGGCCTAAATCCAACCATCTATTGTTGTGGTAAAATTGTTTGTTTAGGAGATAAAACTTTGCTAGAAGATGACTGATGTGGAACTGTAGGATTTTTGAGAAACTAAGGATGAACAACTAGCTTTTGGACTTCAGGGATGATTTTTTCTTGATCTTCAAAGGCTAAAGGATTTGTATAAATACTAAGTCCCTCTTTAGGCTTGGTAGAAGTAGAAGGAAAAGTATGTATAACAGAGGAAATAAAATTAGTAGGTTTCAATTCAGGAAATTCAAGTTCAAGCTCTGCTTCTATATCAAACGCTTTTGAAAGGGAGACATGAAGCTCAAAGGTTAATTAATTAATTTAGACAATTAAATCATATTAATATTAATTAAATTAATTAAATTAATGATTTAATTCTTAAATAAAAAGAAATGAATTTGAAGTTAATCTTATGTATAATAATTTTAATTATATTCAAATATCAAATTCTTTTAATCAAATATATGAATAAATTAATTTAATTTATTTTGATTTAATCTATTAAATAAAAATTTTAATAAAAATTTTAATGAAAGTGAAAATTTAATGAAATTTGAAAATTAAATATAAATTTAATGAAAATAAAAATAAATAGAAATAATAATTTTAATCAAATAAAAAATTCAATTTTAAATAATTTTAATCAAATAAAAATAAAAATTTTAAATAATTCAAAATTAAATTTTTTTAAAAGAAATAATAATTTCAATCAAACTAAAATTCATTTGGATTAAAAATTTTAAATTAAAAGAAAAATTTTAATAAAAATTTTTAATGAAATTTAATAAAGTCTTATTAATTGATAAAAAACAAATTTATTTTATTAATTTACCAACTAACCAATTTATAAAAATAAAATAATAATAAAATTAATAAATAAACTAATTTAATTATTAAAAGAATTAATCAATTAAGATTTATATAAATTAAAATAAAATTATATCATGTGTCGGCCATTATATAAAATTAGGGTTCTTAGTTTATTTATATCCAGGTCGCTTGCTCTCTTCTCTCAATAATAATTTCTCATTCATTTTCTTTCTGTTTTGTCTTGATGATGGACCCCCTTTGGGGTTTGAAACGTTGGCAGAATGAACAAGAAACTGTGGATAATCCGGGTCATGAAGCTACAAGATTATGAACCAATAAAGCAGATTGAAGATCTACTCATTTAGAGATGAGTTCTAAAACTTTAGAAGGTAAATCTGATAATTTAGCAGGAACATGTACTGGTGCAAAAGGATTAGGTTGTGATACTACTTCAGGTGGAAAAGAGGCAGAAGTAGAAGTAGAATCTTCTAGTCTACTTCTAAGAGATGAAATTCTCACAAGTCACTATGGATCTGATAATGGAGAGAAAAGTTGAGGATCTTAATGAGATATAGTATGCTTTCGTGAAGCCATATTTAACTAGTGGAGTCGCCAGGTGAAGGATTTTAGCCTGCTAAGCTCTTATTCACCTTTAAGAGGGAAGTCTTATCATTGTCCTAGGGAAATGAACTTTAAAATTCATTCTCTGGAAATGATGCCAATCTGATGTTGTATCTTTGTAGACAATTCTAGGCTCGGGAATTGTGACAAAGCATCTAAGTAAAGGTTTTAATTGAATTGGATGAACAATGCATTAAACTATTAACACTTGTATAATCCAAATGTTTATGAGAAGTTCAAAGGTTAGATTTTCATTCTTAACAAAATAAAATATTTGAATTGATCTTGAAAGCCAAGAAAGGAGAAGATATATGACAATTAAAAATTCAGACTAAATAGTTAATTCACCATATGTAGTAGATGCATGTAGAAGAATTCTACAGCCAAACAATTATATATTCAATAGATGACACAAGGCAACAATTTAAAGGTGTAGAGGAACTAATTCAAATAGAATGTTTAATTAGCTAATCTCCATAATGATGATAAATTTGCAGTGGGCTATCATCAAAGTTAATACTTAACTTAGCCTTACCCTAACGCATATGTTACCTTGAATATATGATGAAAAAAAAGATGAATATACCAGAAAAACTCACATGAACAAAAATGTTGTTAAGGCTGAAGTCATAATCCTTTGATTATTTCCAAAAGATTTCAGAAAAATACAATAATGTTTCTGGATTATCACAAAGGTTCAAACTTTCTTACTTCAAATTACAAAATATTTATAGAGTGTAATTCAAAAATATCTAATCTAAAATGAAACCTTATCCAAAATGATTTGGATATATCACACTAATACAATATAAAAATAGACTTTCTAAACTGATTTTCATAATCGGCACTCTATTTGAGGGTGTTGTTTGTAATTGTTGCCTGAAAACATATTTCTTCTCTTTGTGCTCCTTCTTCCATTGTACTGGCACTTGAAAATATGTATTCAACTCCTGTTTTCCTGTGCTTCTACCATGAAATTATGCATTTTGTTTACTCGATAAGCTCGAGTAACTTATCCCATCTTTCATCATCTGGAATTAAGAATTTAACCACTCTTTTGTATGCTTCATCCACCTTTGTATACTTTTCAAAAGTCAGTCTAGTAATAAATAAATGTTGAATTTCATGCTGGATAAATAAATCATATTCCAGACCTTCTAGAAAAGCCTTACCACTTATGATTTCCTTTACTTTAGCAAATTTTGACCTGTCTACTGCTATGTTATGTAATCTATGCTGGTAATTTTCTAGTGGAGTCAATTGGCCACTAGAATATCTTAGAGGTGGAAGTCCTTTTTGTTGTAGGATGGAAAATTTTATGTGAAATTTATTTATCTACACTTCTAAGTTTTGACATTTATTTTCTAATTGTAACATTAAATTTATTTTAGTCAAGATTTTTTTTACTTCTAGGACTATGTCAGTCCTATCTTCAATTCCTAAGTCTTCCAATTCATATTTGGTCTTTGAATTCAACACTTTGATGAGCTTCATTGCTTCCACTGGTTTATGATCCAAGTCTTCTTTAATAGTTGTTATGGCTTCCTTTTATTTTCTTACCAGTTCCTCTTGTTCAAAGATGATTTCAGTAGATGTCTAGAGCTCTAACATGGTTGAGTTGATATCAACCCATATATTTTCATTTTCTTCA
The DNA here is from genome assembly GCA_031772625.1 of Pinus tabuliformis. Classification (NCBI taxonomy): domain Eukaryota; kingdom Viridiplantae; phylum Streptophyta; class Pinopsida; order Pinales; family Pinaceae; genus Pinus; species Pinus tabuliformis. The sequence goes on from CM062815.1 coordinate 1,062,749,843, forward strand.
GATAATGTTTGCGTTGTAAGTGATTCATCTGCATAATCTTCAAGTTGCTTGGTTAGCTTGAAATTTCTCTCTCTCTCTCCATATATATATATATATATATATATATATATATATATATATATATATATATATATATATATATGCATTATTTGATTTGATTTTATTTTCTTCCATCCTCTGCAGTGTTGTTTTCAACTTTTCTATCTCCACATTTCTGATGGATAAATCTCCCATGGCCTTTGATAATATTTTTGTGGCTTCTTCACTGGTTGTCTCTATCTGTATTGCATAAGTCCCTCCACTCGTTTGTTATTATTTTTATTTTAACATGATTTCCATATTAGCCTCCATTTTCTATATTTGGATGTTCTACTCCAAAATCATCTTCATCATGTTTTCTTTCTCTTTCTCAAGTTGTCCTACTTCCTTAGTTTGTGGATGCTCTATTGTAGGCAATTTCAGTTGCTTTTTGAGTGCTTTTATATCTAAATTTCTCCTCTTGATTATCTCTTCGACAATGTTGACATCATTAGGCTCCAATCCTATATTTCACCAGATCTTCCAATCCTTTTAGTCTGGTATCCTTGGCTAAGGAAGACATTATTTCTAACTTGAGCTGTGAATGAATATTATTTAAAGATTTTTGCAATTTAGAAGCTGCCATAGCTGAACTTGTTAGTGAAGAATAAATCATCTCACCTACCTGTTTGTGGAGATAAATATGATCTATTGAGTGTATTTGCTTGGTATCAAAATAAAATACATAAGCCTTATAATCATTGCACTTTTGGGAATTATTAGTTTTGGATCTAATAATGCCAACTGAAATTTCCCTTTGTCCAGGTCTACTGCAGATAAGCGCTTGTTTTGAGTGGTGGATGACTGTTTCCAGAACTCAGTATAGGTGGAAGTTTTCAATGCCTCATTCTTTTTCTTCATCTCTCTAAATATGGAAAATATACTTTGTTTTCCTGAATATGGAGAAACAAGAGAAGTAGGAGAATCAATGGTTATTTCTTCAATTTGTTGAAATGAAAAAGCAAGCTCGCCTGATAATACTACTGTAGTTTGTTCTTCTAAATTTCTGCCTTCTGATGACTCCTCTTCTATATTCATTGACTTCCTCCTTTTGAAAACTTTGAAACCAACTACTTTAAGTCCTGAACTTGTAGGTGACACACTTTCTCTTGGTATTTTCAATTCCTTTTCCTTTAATCTTGGAGTTTCCAATGTTGTCTGAGTGGAGGTTTGTTCTTCAGTTTCTTGCAGTGTGTTTTCTTCCCATTCTTCTTGATTTTGAAACTGCTCAATATTTGGTTTTTCTATATGAACATAAGGTGTTGACTTTTTCTCAAATCTTTTCTTTGAAATTATTTTGAGTGGGTCATAAGGCCAACTGAAACTGAGTCGGAATTTTATTTGTTTGAGTAGACTATCCACTTCCTTCTCTATTGCTCTGGTGTTAACAACAAATGGAATAGTCTATGCTTCTAACTTGAACTAAGATTTTTGTTTCCTGGACACAAAATGTATTTCATCCATATTCATCCTCTGTCTAATGAATTCTAAAGCAAAAATACTCATAGGCAGGAAAAATTGGTAGTTTATAAGGACAAAGTTCACAACCATAGACTATGATTTCTATAAACTTTTGATAGAGATACCAGTATCCAACCTTAGATTGTTCACTGAGATGTAAAATACTTTTGATTTCTGTGGAGACTCTAGGAACTGCATCATTGCTCAAAATACATAATTCCATATGTAAAAAATGATTAACAAAATCACTGAAACAATATTTCTATGTGTTTTTTCTAACCAAAGAGGTCCAATGGATGACTGATTGTGATTTTCCCTGTGAATCCAACTTTTGTGACAAAAATTTAAACCTCTGAGATTGATTATAAAAAAATAGATAGACTAGAACAGACTGATGTTTGAAGGATCCTTCAACACTGAATTTTAGGAATTGATCATGAATAACACCTCATAAAAACTGACGAAAATTAAAAATAACTGAGGGATTCTGTCCAGTTGAAAAGATGGATATAAATACAAGGATGAATTCATCTACCCACTGATCAATTTGATATGCTAAATGATAAGTAACTATAGAAATAACTTGCCTAGATATCTCTGGAAAAATTGCATAAGAATATGGTGGATTGGTTATGGGAAATTCTAAAATTTCAGGAATAAAAGACTTAAAAATGTGGGCTCGTTTTTGAAAAGTAAGTTTCTGGTAAATTTCGATGAGGGAATCAGTCAAAAAAGGATAAAGAGGGCCTTGGGGATTGATCTGCAATGCTTGACAAATGGATTCAGGGGTTATTGAGAACAAAATTTTGTTGTTTCTAGCCACTATGGCTTGGTAAGTAACGACTTTCGCACTAGGTGGCGAATTCGGGAAAATGATAGGTTTGTTGAAGACAAAATTGGGCAACATTGACTCCGAGAAGCAAAATTCATCACTGACATCTTCAAATTTTTTATATGCCCAATCATGGAGTTTATAGAGATCGAATTCACATTGGGTTTCAACAATTTTTTTTATGTGTATTGATGAAAGGGAGTTCAACCAGGTTAATGATAGGGGGTAAGGTCAGACTCTCTACAACCATTTTAGATTTTCCCTTTTGACAATCCATTTCAAGAAATTAATAGAAAAAAATGATAACTTAAGAAATTACCTAGTTGAATTGATGGTTGATAACACAGAGGATTACCGCAACTGGTCATTCTTTGGTCTGTAAAAGCTCTTTAGTAGAATAACGAAAATATGAAGAATGGAGTGATAGAAGAAATTAAACTTGGAATGGGTTACAAAGGTTTATTCAAATTACTGTTATTGGTATGTCATAATTTATTAATCAAAACGTTGGCAGGAGCATTAAATAATATAACAAATAATTTTCGAAGTTATCAGAAGGTTTGGCGATGACTATTTTAGCGGTGGTAGTGGCGGGGTGCTAAATTAGTGGGAGCATCAATTGAGGAATTGACAACAGGTGGAAGCGATTTGTGGTGGCGGGGGGTGACGGGGGTTGACACAGGGTTACCCCTGCTTTACCCACAGTATGCATATGTCTATGCATATAGCTATTTGTCCCAGGAATTTTAACTCTCTAAGGAGTCAAATCTTCATTTGATAAGGTTTAAGGCCCCATTAATAAATCTCTATGTGGAATGTTTGATTAAAACCCAACATAGTTTAACCCTTCCTTCAATATGCATGTATCGGGACTTTATCACCCCTCAAACCTTCACATATGACTTTATTTAAAGCCTTTCCTTAAATCCTTCCTATCGTTACTATCGAGACACATACACCCTTTTAAAACCTTCATTAACCCTTTATTCGCATATATATAGCCTTCCCCTCTTTAACATTGGTTATATATATGTTAACGCATAAAACCTTATACCGGTGCTATTTCTATTATAATGTTTATATAATAGAAATCACATAAACATGCGTATTCATACCTTTCCGCTTTAATACGGCTTCTGCACATTTATTGATGCATGCTCCTTTATCGCTAATCGCAATCGCCATATTCCGTGGGTCACATTAACACATGACTCTTAACACCCCCGATATGCGATTAACATATCCTTTTGGACTTCAAATATCATTAACCGCGCTTAATTACTTATCGGGTCCGCTCCATCACTCGTCACATTCCCTTTCGAAGCCCTGAAGCCCGATCGCCAATCGACGCTTTATCACTATCGGCGTATCGGCCCCATCGCTCATCGCTATTTCTATTGTCGTTGTCCCTTGACCTTGCGATCTCCGATTTGCGATTAGATCGTGACCATTGATTTGGTCCCGATCCAACAGTCCACAATCAATGGGCAGTCGCTCATCGCTCTTGTCCAAGGCCCGATTCTGATAACTCCAAAAGGATTCCGCTGATGCGATTTAATCCTGACTGTTGATCATCCAGATCCAATGGTCACTGTGCATTAACATTTCACTTCTTCGCTCCTCACTTACTTGGGTTTTCTGCTATTTCTTTAGTATTTCATTGTGGTTTCGGGTTTCTTCAATGATTCTGGGTCTTTCGCTGATCTGCTGCGACTCCCTCCTGAGCTTAAACTCTGTGAGTTCTTAAAACACTGTCATTCTAGAGAATTAATTTGATCCTTCGAATGGATCAACGGCTCGTTACGAGCCTCTGTCTCGCTCTCTTCCCCTCTGTGTGTTTGCTAAACTCCGCTTGCATACATTTATATCATGTAAGTCTCCGACAACACAAATTCATCATTCTGTATTCGAAACACACATTTATACAGGTTCGAATCAATCCCTGTATATATATAAACATATAACAATGATTACATATCGAGACTCTGTCTCTCTGGCCTAATATTTTGATTACAATGGCCTCTGGGTACAATCTCTACCCATAGGCATAAATCTCACTCTAACTGGCTAGTCTGGCTGGCTCGCTGGATAATCTCTCCAAACTTTCTTTTTTTTCTTTTCAATACATCATTAGTAGTTTCTTTACAGTTGAGGAACTATTCCTCAGTTACTTTTCAGTTGTTTAACAATTTCTTCAAACTAATTCCAAACTAATCCTAATCCTCTCATGTTATCCTACATTCGAGAACATTTACAAATATGCCTCACAATATCTAATTAATTCCTATTCTTATTAAAATAACTCAAAGGCATAAATATTTACATTAATTCAATACTTAAGAAACCAACTTCCTTGAAACACAAGACCCCCCATGTCTACTAAAATACAATGATATTGTTGGGCTAAATGCTCATACATCAGACTCCCACAATAGAAAATATTCATGATCTCCTGATCATGTGTCTTCATATGTTGTTAGAAAAAACCTTCAGGGTCCCAAACTTTAGTTTGCAACCACCCAAATGCTTTTCTCCTTTGTTGTTGTTGCATGTCTGCTGTCTTTTTCTTTATCTTTTCCTCCTTGTCAATCAGGTCCATACTCTGATTGATCATCCTTCCTGATGCTATCAACTTTCTCCCTATGGACTACTTCATCATTAACTGCCACAATTCTTCAATCTCTGTTTCCAACACATCTTTGTACTAGTCTATACTCTGCCACTTTTTTTTCTTCTTTCTCTTTGTTTCAGGTTGTTGTTGTTGTCCACCAACTCTTCAATCTGTTGTTCTTCTTCTTGAAGTTGTCGAATGCTATCACTTACTCTTACTCTTCCTCTCATTCTTACTTTTCCTGTTATTCTTGCTACCTCCCTTTCATCCTTACCCTCTATCAAGATTATCTCTGTCTGCACTAAATCCCGACTTTCCAGCATTCTCTCCAACAATTGAACATCTTTGTTCCATGGATTAAATTCTTCCACAGAATCTTCTTCTTTCATTTTCATTTGGCTACTCATCTGTGCCAAATTTCTTCCAGCATCTGCAACTATACCTGCACTCATAAAATAATTATTAAAATAGAAAACATAAGGCCTCAGTGCCTCTTCTTCCTTTGGCAACACATCAGTATGCTGCTCTGTTTTCTCCTCCTCTATCAGCACATCAGTATGCTGTTTTGAATTCTCAGCAGAATTCACGAGACTGTCAGCTAGTCTCTCTTCCACATCATCTGCTCCAATGATGTCTTCCTATTTTTTTTTCACTGTAGTGAACTTCTTCATTCTCATTCAGTTCTAATTTTACAATCTGAACTCTTATCTTTTGGTCTTCTAGCCTTTCTTCCAAAAGACTTAACTCATGCCACAAATTTCCATCTCACTTGGAATTTCTCCCAAAAGTTCTATACAATCCTCACTATCTTCTTCTTTGTCACAAGCATAACTTACTGGTGACACTATTTCTTCATTCAAAAGACAGTCATCATCATACTTTTCTTGGCAACTTTCAGCTTCATTCAAGACAATTCCATAGGATGGTTTGTCTTCTGCAATACCTGCATTCACACACAATTTGTCAATTTTAAACCCATGAGATTTCATGATCTCATTTGATGATTCAATCATCAAATCCTCCTGTTATTCTGTTAGGGTCCCACCCTAACCCCCTTATTTATGTAATGGGATCACGTCATAGTCAAGAGTCAATAAAGCCCATATTAATAATTGTAAGTGGTTAACCCGCAATTAATGACGGGACCACAGTTAGTTGCAAATGGGCCGTAGTATTAGATAGATGGTATTAATAAAACCCACGGTATTGATCCGTGGTATTGCATGTATGAGTCATATATAAAGGATAGAGACTCCATGCGAGGAGCATTGTGTCTTATTTTGTAATCGAGCTCTGCTCTATCGAAGGTTTCCCCCTCGAAGAGGCAAGTGAACATTACTCTCTGAATAATAAAATCATTGCTGTTCTGTGTTCTGGGTATCTTCTCTTCGCATATTCTGTATTTGGGTATCGTTTTGCAGGTTAAGAGCATAACAAGTGGTATCAGAGCACTTTCCAGGGCCGGTGGGATCTCCATTTCTTAGCAATTTTTTTTTTTGGCTAGAGACGTGTTCCGGCGTCTTTAAACCACAGGATCTATCGTTGAGCGCATAAACCTGCGGATTTGGGGAGGCATGCATGCAGGAAATACAAGAGGTGGTCACGTCTGTTGGACTCCCTTGTAACCCCTGTGGGTACCCCTTCGAGTAGTAGCGCATTAGACAGAACCACGCACGGACTATCTTCCACGTACCCTCTGGGTATATCGGAAGCCCCCTAGGCTCCCTTGAAACCTCGCCATAGATAAACCGTCGGCCGTCTTGCAGCTACAGTACACCGAGAACAGCACTCGGAGAGATTACTCGCCCGTACGATAGGGTAGTAGGGTTGTACGGCTAAGGGCACGGTCGATCCTCCTTAGTTAGAGCCCTGAAACATTGGGCCGAGTACTACTGCCAGACCCTTATGTATGTTGCGATCTGTAGCACCTGACACTCCTCAAGACCATAGTTCCCTTTTCTATCAGGGGATCACACATCATCTCTTCCAGATCCGCTTGTGCAAAGGGGTGCAACAGCAGCAGACATCAGTCCCGCAGTCTCAAGTTCGCAGATCAACCATTCTGATCTATTAGATCCATCAGATCAGCAGTAGCAGTCTATTCCGCCACCCAAAGCTATCCGATCCGCCATTCAGATATCTCAGATCCACCAGATCGAAATCGTTGTGAAGGGTTCCTATACCGGGGTATAATTTTTGCAGGACTTTTGGCCGCATTGACATTTTGAGGAATTGGAAACTGCAGTATTTATAAGGAAGGAGTAAAACTCCGTTAGGAGTTTTCCGGGGCGCTTATTGGTGATCTAGCCCATCAGAATTAGGACGATGAGCTGAGCACAGTAGTACCATTCAATTCTTAGTGAAAATTTTTCAGGCGGTCCCAACTTTCAAAAAAATCAGGTTGGTGTATGGTAGAAACTAGAGCTCAAGCGATGGCCAATGAAAGGATGGACAAACTTGAAGAATCCATGCAAACCGTCCACGTTCAGCTTAACCGACTAAGTAGCCTGGTCGAGGGCATGATCCAAAAGGGCAAGGAGCAAGCCCATGAGGAGGTGTATAATGGCAATGGACACAATGAGGGTGAGTCTAGCCACTCTCCTCACGTTTGGCACACCCACCAACAACCCCGTCAGCAACCTCCCAAGTTGGATATGCATAAATTTGATGGTTCTCACCCGTCGGCATGGATAGCCCAAATGGAGCAGTATTTCAATCTGAATCACATCTTAGATGATGAGACTCAGCTTATGGTGGGGAGCATGTACTTGGACAATGAAAGGTGGCAATGGTGGGAATGGCATCAACGTTGCAATGGACCTTTTAGGACTTGGACCAAATTCACAAAAGCTCTTCAAGACCACTTTGACCAGGAATCTTCTTTTTTGGGTCGTCTTACTAAGCTCCGATAGACTGGTACAGTGGATGAATATATTACAGCTTTTGGAGCCTTATCCTTCCGCACTTGGGGTCTCTCAGATGTGTTCTACATGGGATGTTTTATCAGCAGTCTTAAAGAAGCTATCAAAGCCCAAGTCCTACTGCACCACCCTCCCACATGGACGGAGGCTTGCAAGGTAGCTCGTAATGTGGAACGTGCATTAGCAGCCCAATACAGTCGCCCAAATTTCTCTGCTAAAGGTCGCCCCCCACAGGCTCACAACACGACTCAAACACTTAAGGTCCAAAAGGTGTCACCTACGGAAATGGCCGAAAGAAGAAAGCAAGGCCTATGTTACTACTGTGATGAAAAATACTCCCCAGGTCATAAATGCAAGGAGCCCAAATTTTTTCAAATTGATGCCACTGACTACAGCTCAACAGAGGAAGATCCACCACTTGAGGAACATGAGCCGCTAGAAGAAGAAAACCAAAAGGACAATGTCTCTGACGAACCAGTTATTTCGTTGCATGCTTTGGCAGGGATTTCTTCCCCTCAAACTCTCAAAATCAGAGGTTTTATTAAACATCGCCCAGTAGTAGTCTTGATTGATAGTGGAAGTACACATAATTTCATCCATCAAAAAGTTGTAGAAGCATTGCATTGTTTTGTACGAGCAGTTTCTAACTTCCAAGTCCAAATTGCGGATGGAGGCACAATGAATGTGAAGGCCGCTGTGAAAATGTCAAACTTCAAATGGGGGATTATCAGTTGAAAACCCACATGTTTGCCATACACATGGGGGGTTGCGACATTGTCCTCGGCGCTGAATGGCTCCGCACTCTTGGGCCAATCACAATGGATTTCCAGGAGTTATATATGAGTTTTAACCAGAACAACTACACACATACCCTCCGTGGACTCTAGGCAGGAGCCCCCTCTATCATCAGCTCGCATATGATGGAAAAATTGTTAAAAAAGGGCAATCATGGAGTTGTAGCTCAATTTAATGCCATCCAGGCAATCAAAACCAAGCCTCTGCCAATTCATCCTCAGATGCAACAGATTTTAAATAACCATCTGCCGGTCTTTGACAAGCCTCATGAGCTTCCACCCTCACGAGGGGAACATGATCATAGCATCACCTTGGTTCTAGGGGCCCAACCCCCAAATGTGTGCCCATACAGATATCCGTTCACCCAAAAGAATGAAATAGAAAAAATAATAAAGGAAATTTTGGAAGCAGGTGTCATTCGTCCTAGCATTAGTCCTTATTCATCCCCAGTGGTCATGGTGCTCAAGAAAGACGGGGAGTGGCGGATGTGTCCCGACTTTAGGGCCCTCAATAAGTTGACAGTCAAAGATAAATTTCCCATCCCGGTGGTTGACGATTTGCTGGATGAACTCAATGGGGCTCAATTCTTCACTAAGCTGGATCTTCCCTCAGGCTACCACCAAAGTCGTATGAAGGAAGTCGACATTCCCAAGACTGCTTTCAGAACTCATGAAGGCCATTATGAGTTCCTGGTCATGCCATTTGGTCTTTGTAATGCCCCCTCTACTTTTCAGAGCCTTATGAACCACATTCTCAAACCATATCTCAGGAAATTTTTCCTTGTCTTCTTCGATGACATCCTCATCTATAGTTGCACTTGGGCCGCACATCTTCAGCATGTAGATCTACTCTTGCAACTGCTCCGCAAGCATAAATTATTTGTCAAGCTGTCCAAGTGTTCGTTTGGCATGGTAGAAGTAGAGTATTTGGGCCACACTGTGGGGCGTGAAGGTGTCAAGGTGGACCCCAAAAAGATCCAAGGAATGCAGGAATGGCCTCAACCTAAGACCTTGAAGAGCTTGAGAGGATTTTTTGGGTCTCACAGGCTATTATCATAAATTTTTCCACAACTACGGTCGCATAGCGCAGCCCCTCACTCAACTCCTAAAGAAAAATTCATTCTTCTGAAATGAGGAAGCACAACAGGCCTTTACATCTCTAAAAAATGCCATGTGTTCCACTCCAGTCTTAGCACTACCTGACTTCACCAAATCTTTTGTCAGACTTCACCAAATCTTTTTTCATTGAATGTGATGCTTCGGGTACAGGTATTGGGGCGGTCTTAATGCAGGAAGGGCGACCTTTGGCCTTCACAAGCCAACAACTAAGTGGGAGGAATCTGGGCCAATCTACCTACGAGAAGGAAATGATGGCCATATTACATGCAGTCGAGACCTGACGACCTTACTTATTGGGGCGACGTTTCCAAATCCGTACAGATCATCACAATCTTAAATATTTTTTGGAGCAACGCCTATCCTCCCCACAACAAAATAAATGGCTCGCCAAAATGCTGGGATATGATTATGAGATCATTTACAAGAAAGGGAAAGACAATAGTGTAGCAGATGCATTATCTCGCCAATTTGAGGAGGAAAGTACTTTGCTAGCAATTTCCCTCCCCATTCCAGAATTGATTGAAGAGGCTCGCAGGGAATGGGTTTCACACCCTGGGCTCTCCCAACTCATTTCTCAATTGCAGGTAGATCCAAATTCCACCAAAGGCTACTCGTGGCAGGATGATATTCTTCGCTACAGGGACAGAGTCATAATATCACCAACATCCACCCTCAAAAGTCGCATTTTGGCAGAATTGCACTCATCTCCCATTGCAGGACATTTGGGCTTTCAGAAGACGTATGCTCGCACCAGAAGATAATTTTTTTGGACAGGCATGAAAAATGACATCCTTACTTTCGTAGCAGAATGCAATTTCTGTCAACGCCACAAAGGGGAAACCGTCAACACACCAGGCACATTACAACCATTGCCCATTCCGGCATCAATTTGGACCAAGGTTTCTATGGATTTCATTACAGGTCTTCCAAATTCAGGGAACAAGTCAGTCATCATGGTGGTTGTGGACCGACTGTCGAAGTATGCTCATTTCTGCACCCTACCCCACTCGTTTACACCAACTTTGGTCGCTCAATCTTTCATGGATCAGATCTTCAAATTGCATGGCATGCCAACTTCTATTGTGTCCGACCGCGACCCGATATTCACCAGTAATTTTTGGCAGGAACTCTTCAGGATACAAGGCACTCAACTAAAACTCAGTACTTCCTATCATCCACAAACGGATGGTCAAACCGAAGCCGTCAACAAATGTCTAGAAACCTACCTTAGGTGTTTCACTTCAGAAAAGCAACACCTTTGGGTACAGTGGTTACCTCTGGTTGAATGGTGGTATAACACCAACTATCATGCCACCACCAAAATGACTCCCTATGAAGCAGTATATGGTCAACTCCCGCGTTCACCTACTTCGTATCTCAAGGGGTGCTCAAAAGTACAAGCAATGGATCAACTCCTACAACACCGCACAACCATGCTTGCCCATCTTAGAGAGAATCTTCATCAAGCTCAAAACCGTATGAAGCAATAGGTAGACCAGCATCGCTCAAAGCGCCAATTTCAAGAAGGGGATCAGGTCCTTTTACGGCTACAACCATATAAGCAAACATCACTCAAAGACAAGGGGTGTCAGAAACTATCTCCCAAATTCTATGGACCATATCAAGTACTTCAGCGCATTGGAGAAGTGGCTTACAAGTTGGCCTTTCCACCTACTGCAAAAATCCATCCCGTTTTCCATGTCTCATGCCTCAAGAAAGTGATTGGGAACAATTCCAGAATTCAGACCAGTCTACCTGAATTGGACGAAGAAGGGTCCATTTGGCTTCAACCCGAACAGGTCCTAGACACACGAGACAAGCAACTGCGCGGCCGCATGATTAAGGAAGTCCTCTTCAAATGGAAAGACACCTCTCCGGAAGATGCAACTTGGGAACCAGCCACTATTCTTCAGCAGTTTCTGCAGCTTCAGACTTGAGGACAAGGCTAGTCTTAAGGGGGAGGGCATGTTAGGGTCCCACCCTAACCCCCTTATTTATGTAATGGGATCACGTCATAGTCAAGAGTCAATAAAGCCCATATTAATAATTGTAAGTGGTTAACCCGCAATTAATGACGGGACCACAGTTAGTTGCAAATGGGCCGTAGTATTAGATAGATGGTATTAATAAAACCCACGGTATTGATCCGTGGTATTTCATGTATGAGTCATATATAAAGGATAGAGACTCCCTGCGAGGAACATTACTCTCTGAATAATAAAATCATTGTTGTTCTGTATTATGGGTATCTTCTCTTCGCATATTCTGTATTTGGGTATCGCTTTGCAGGTTAAGAGCATAACATGTTCCAGGTCCTCTACATGACTTAAAACACTTCGATGGTCTTCTCCTCAATCTCATCAAGTCCTTTACTTGATTGCTTGATATCCTTCTCTACTTCTTCTTTTAGAACATAATTTAGATTCTGCCTATCTTCTTCCTTCTTTATGACAATATCAGAAAATTTTCCTTCTTCATGTGTTCCACCTGCAACCATACACAAATTATCAGATTTAAAATCATGTGACTCTTTGATCTCACTTGAAGTTTCAGTCTTCAAGTCTTCATCTTCACCCAGAACTTCACCCTGTTCTGGTTCACAAATAGATTCTTCCTTTTCCAACTCAGCCTCTCTGAGTTCTTCCACCTGCCACTTTACTTGCTTCTGTTGTAGTCTTCTATGTAGCTTAGACCACTTCACTGCCTTTTTCCTCAAGGCCCAACCTTTTCTTTGGTTTTCCTCAAGTATCATCCTCAATACATTGAGTTTTTCTTTTATCTCTACAATTTCCTTGTCAATCTCCTCTTGACTCATCCTCTTGCCATTTTCCTTGGCAACCTCTTTCTTCATCTTTCTTCTACTGTGGTCTTCCTCAGAACCTCTGCTATGACTATCAGTAGTCATCTTCTTCTCTATCTCTTATGAGTTCCTCACACTCACTATGAGCTGCACTAAAGCCTCTACAACAACAAGTCCTCCTTGTTGCAACTTACCTCACCAAGCTTTCCTTTGTACTTGGTCTTTTGGCAAGTACTTGGTTCTCTACCTCTGGAACCTCCTTTGAGCACTTCTCTCTGCTCCTTCTAGGCTTCAACTCAACTGCACCTTTTAAGAACACAACTGTCCTTTTGTATTTCAATCACAATTGAAATACTAGGTTCTGACCACCTCTTCTTTCACTCAGAAAGTCTTACCAGCTTCCTTCATCCTTTAGCAATTCTACCCACATCTTTTGTCGAATTTCCTTTCAAGTCTCCTTCTTGCTACATATGCCTCACCAAGCTTCTCTCCTTTGAGCCCAGTCTGTTAGTATTTCTCTGGTTCTTTCCTCTTGAACCAATTGGGTACTCGCTCTAGATTGCTGCAACCTTCTCATCTTCTTATGTTGTTACCTGTGTGTCAATATAAAAACCACACATTCTCCAATCTTCAAATCAAATCAAAACAAAACATGTCATCTCACCTTTCAAGATGTCTACATGATCTTGTTCCACCATTCTCCTGCACTTTGAATGGAATGTTCTCCACCTCCTTGCATATGCAAGTTCCACTGCACTTCACCTCTGTGTGCTTGCTATTTATCAGATTAAAATATGATCTCCTCTTGCCTGCACAAACATCTTAACACATAACTCTATTCTAAGTTTCTTCAAAGAACTTTAACCTTCTTTGATACCAATTGACACAGGGTTACCCCTGATTTACCCACAGTATGCATATGTCTATGCATATAGCTGTTTGTCCCAGGAATTTTAACTCTCTAAGGAGTCAAATCTTCATTTGATAAGGTTTAAGGCCCCATTAGTAAATCTCTATGCGGAATGTTTGATTAAAACCCAACATAGTTTAACCCTTCCTTCAATATGAATGTATCAGGTCTTTATCACCCCTCAAACCTTCACATATGACTTTATTTAAAGCCTTTCTTTAAATCCTTCCTATCATTACTATCAGGACACATACACCCTTCTAAAAACTTCATTAACCTTTTATTCGCATATATATAGCCTTCCCCTCTTTAACATTGGTTATATATATATTAACGCATAAAACCTTATACCAACGTTATTTCTATTATAATGTTTATATAATAGAAATCACATAAACATGTGTATTCATACCTTTCTGCTTTAATATGTCTTCTGCACATTTACCGATGCATGCTCCTTTATCGCTAATCGCAATTGCCATATTCTGTGGATCACATTAACACATGACTCTTAACACCCCGATATGCGATTAACATATCCTTCTACACTTCAAATATCATTAACCGTGCTTAATTACTTATCAGGTCTGCTCCATCGCTCATCACATTCCCTTTCAAAGCCCCGAAGCCCGATCGCTGATATCTCCGATCGTTGATCGGCGCTTTATTGCTATCGGTGTATCAGCCCCATCGCTCATCGCTATTTCTATTGTCGTTGTCCCTTGACCTTGCGATCTCTAATTTGTGATTAGATCACAACTATTGATCTGGTCCCGATCCAACAGCCCACGATCAATCGGCAATTGCTCATCGCTCTTGTCCAAGGCTTGATTCCGATAACTCCAAAAGGATTCTGCCAATGCGATTTAATCCTGACCATTGATAATCTAGATCCAACGGTCACTGTGCATTAACGTTTCACTTCTTTGCTCCTCGCTTACTTTGGTTTTCTACTATTTCTTCAATATTCCACTGTGGTTTTGGGTTTCTTCAATGATTCTGGGTCTTCCGCTAATCCACTACGACTCCCTCCTGAGCTTAAACTCTGTGAGTTCTTGAAACACTATCATTCTAGAGCATTAACTTGATCCTTCGAATGGATCAACGGCCCGTTACGAGCCTCTGTCTCGCTCTATTCCCCTCTGTGCATTCGCTAAACTCCACCTGCATACATTTATATCATGTAAGTCTTTGACAACACAAATTCATCATTCTGTATTTGAAACACACATTTATACAAGTTAGAATCAATCCCTGTATATATATAAACATATAACAATGATTACATATCGAGACTTTGTTTCTCTGGCCTGATATTCTGATTACAATGGCCTCTTGGTACAATCTCTGCCCGTAGGCTTAAATCTCACTCTAACTGGCTAATCTAGCTGGCTCGCTGGCTAACCTCTCCAATTTTTTTTTTTTCAATACATCATTAGTAGTTTCTTTACAGTTGAAGAACTTTTCCTCAGTTACTTTTCAGTTGTTCAACAGTTTCTTCAAACTAATTCCTAACTAATCCTAATCCTCTCATGTTCTCCTACATTCGAGAACATTTACAAATATGCCTCACAATATCTAATTAATTTCTATTCTCATTGAAATCACTCAAAGGCCTAAATATTTACATTAATTCAATACTTAAGAAACCAACTTCCTTGAAACACAAGACCCCCCATGTCTACTAAAATACAATGATAGTGTTGGGCTAAATGCTCCTACATCGGGGGGTGGGGGGGGCAGGGGTGAGGGGTTGGTAGGCAATAAGTAGTTTAGGATGGGAAGGGGGGCGTCTCACAATGCATGAGTGTGTGCCATGTCAAAATAAGTGGTAAAGGGAAAACAAATGAGTAGACTATCCACTTAATTTTTTAAAGTAGACTATCCACTTCCTTCTCTATTGCTCTGCTGTTAACGACAAATGGACCAATATGTGCTTTTAACTTGAACTAAGCTTTCTCCTTCCTTGACACAAAATGTATTTCATCCATATTCTTCCTATGTCTAATGAACTCTAAAGAAAAAATCGTCATAGGCAGGAAAATTGGTGGTTTATAAAGAGGAAGTTCACAACCATAGACTTTGATTTCTGTAAAATTTTGATAGAGATACTAGTCTCCAACCTTTGATTGTTCACTGAGATGTAAACTCCTTTTGATTTCTATCGAGACTCTAGGAATTGCATCACTGCTCAAAAGACATAATGCAATATGTAAAAATTGATTAGAAAAATCACTGAAACAATATTCCTGTGTTTTTTTTCTTACTAAAGAGGTCCAGTGGATCGTTGATTGTGGTCTGCCCTATGAAACTAACTTTTGTAACGAAAATTTAAACCTCTCAGACTGATGATACAAGAACAAATAAACTAGAACAAAATGATGTTTAAAAGACCCTTCAACACTAAATTTTAGGAATTGGTCTTGAATAACATCTGATAAAAATTGGCCAAAATTAAAAAGAATTGGGGGTTTCTTTCCAAATGAAAACACTGACAAAAATCCAAGGATGACTTCATTTACCCACAGATCAATTTGATATCCTAAAAGACAAGAAACTATAGAAACAACTTTCCTGGACACCTATAAAAAAATGCAGAAGAATATGGTGGATTCGTTTTGGGCAATTTTGAATTTTTAGGCAGAAAATACTCAAAAATGTGGGCTTGTTGGTGAAAAGTAAGTTTCTGGTAAATTTCCATGAGGGAATAAGTCGAAAAAAGATGAAGAGGGCCTTAGGGATTGATCTGAAATGCTTGCCAAATGGATTTAGGGGTTATTGAGAACAACATTTCATTGTTTCTGGCCATTATGTCTCTTTGACTTGGTAAGTAATAACTTTTGTACCAGGTGACAAATTTGGGAAAATGATAGGTTTGGGAAAGACAAAATTGGGGCAACATTTACTCCAAGAAGCAAAATTCATCACTGGCATCTTCAAATTTTTGATATTCCCAATTATTGAGTTCATAAAGATCGAATTCACATTGGGTTTCAACAATTTTGTGTTATGGGTAGATGGTAAATAGTTGAGGATGGGGTCCCACAATGCATGAGAGCGTGCCAAGTCAAGAGAAGAGGTAAAGGGAAACCAACATTGTGGACCTCTTCCTAGACAGATGCAATCTTAGCCATTGCAAATTGCACATTATTTATCTTAGCCATTGCAAATTGCACATTATTTATCTTAGCCACTACAAATTGCACATTATTTAACTCACTTGGCGAGGGTTCATTATTTGCATAAAATAATAATTTAAACCAATTTTTTCACGCCAATTGAAAATTTAAAAGCGACATACATTTGGACTTTCTCGCTTATTACAAAGTGAAAGGATTAAATTTTTGAAAAAAACTTACGCATTTCAAAATAATCAAATGCATAGGTTAAAATGAGTTACAACATTAAGTATGAGTAGAATGTTCAAAAGACTGACAAGGAAAGTAACCACTGTCTAATTATTCCCTTCAGATATTAACGTCTACAGTTCTTTGATGCAAACTCATATATTCCCTTCAGATATTATTCCCTTTTTAGAAGGTGACTGCAAAAAAATTAAACCCAAAATCTTTAAAATCAATCCTCGAGGTATTCAATACTCCACAGTCGTAAATATTTTGGAAGGAATAGTGAGTTCTACATATTATATTTGTAGAGGCCGAAATACTTTTGAAGATGAAGGCCAACTCTCGTGGAGAGAAGATTTTAATTTTGTTGGAGCCAACTCTCGTGGAGAGAAGATTTTAATTTTGTTGGAGCTAAAAGCTTTAGGAGGCCAACTTTAATTATGTTTTTATTTTTCTTTTTTATATAGAAATTCCTTCCTCGTTTAACTTTGACCACTAAATTAATTTTTAAGATATTTGATCGTGATAGAATACATATTATATTATTATTATTATTTTCTTTTTCATAGTAAGATGCAACTTTAAATCTCTTTAAAGTTATTTTATTTAACTTTTGAATAAAGATAATTTTCTTTTTAGGTGTGAACCATAACCAAGCTAATTATGCATTACTACATCATCACCTTTTTTAGGGTTTTTTATCACAATGAGGGTGTACCATCTTTGACAAGGCATATCTCTCAAACCATGAAGTCCCACAAAGATGCTCTCCACATATCAATAGAATCAAGATGACGAGGAGAATTCAATGACAAGGATCTCCAAGGATAATTCAATGATTTGCTTCTTCAAAAACCTCCAACAATTGTAGGGTATGTCCATCATCCAGGGAATCCAAACTCTAGAGCTAGGGTTTCCATCCAACCATCCATCTTTCCATTGGAGTTTCCAATTAATGAAATCCAAACAAATATTAGAGTGTTCATTAACGAACGTTGGCATCAATGACGACACTATTCAACAATGGTACCAAATGTTATGCTCCAAATACCAAAAATATCATAAGAAACTAGAACCACACACCATTTACATAAATGTGAGGGTGAAGCACAACTCCAATATAGATAACGGAGATAAGTTAAACAATAACTCCTTAAAGAATAGGAGAATCTCCTCCAAATACTCAAATACAATCACAAATCTAAATCACATGTCCTCTATAATGATTATATAATCTCTATATATACCTATTCACACATTGCATGTGTGGCCCCTTTATTATTAGGTTGACCTTATTACCTATACATTTACATTACATGTACATTTAGCCCCATATATGCGCCCCCCCACCTTTAAGGTTATAGCATATACATTTAAATCCATATATTCCCCAGGGTTCATACCATACTATCAAACATGCACTCCAAAGTTTTATTTTTACTATCAATTGTCTTTGATGACAATGACCTCCTCATTCAATTTCAAGTGTCTTTTTGGAGATTTTTTACAATTCAATTTAATGAATCAACATTTTTCTTCACCCTTTACAATTTAATGATTCAATCAAATGCTTGATTTAAAGAAGTGCTTGTTCATCATGGATTTACGATTTTTCCACTTAGTGTACTTACTCATTTTCCAATTAAATGTGTCAAAAAACTGGACACAAAGTAGACATGGACAAATATCCAAAAGAAAATTATCCACTCTAAGCAAATTTGATTTTAAACTACTCTATTTTGATTACAGGACAAGTATAGGACTAGATCGAAAATAAATAGATTTTATTATGAATACCCTCAATGAAAATAACATTGCCAAAAAATATACAAATCTTTTCTTCAAATACAAATCATAGGTTGTACAACCCTTTTACAAAGTTTTGCAACCAATCCTTCATCTAATTTTGTAAAATCCTTGCCAATTTCAAGCCTAGACTTCAAGGCGCCAATTTTACTTTCACAAAGATTCAACTATACTTTTCAAGCATTGATAGGGATTATAGTTTTAGTATGTGACTAATTGTGTTGTGTATGCATAAGGGATTTTTTTGAGATCATTATATGATTTATCTATTTTGGTTTTTTAGTCTCATGGAGTAGTTCAGAACATTTCTCCAACTATCCCTATTCTTGTGATTTGTTGCTATTACTTAGAATCTAGTGATCATTTATCTCCTAGATTTCTAATTTTGGTTTTCCTTATGTAAATCTATTTAATGTTCTCTTTGGCTTATAAAATGTTAGGAAAATATTCTTATTTCGCACTTTGGTGTATAACTTTGCTCTTGACTAGGATTTTCCACATCTTGCAGTAAACCTTACTAGATATAAGTGAAAATAAAGCATTAAACTTCAAATACAAACCCTTAAAATTCAAAGATCTACAAAAAAAATTCACCATGAACAATACAAGAATATAAAGAGAAGAACCTTTAAGATGGATTAACAACATAAATTAGTCCTTACAAAAAGAATCACTCCATAAGTCATGTTTTCTACAAAACATTACAATCCAAAATGATACTCATGTGTACTTATACTTTCACATAATTGTTCCTAGGGGTCTACTCTAACTACGCCTTATTATTACATTATTTCCTTTTAATGACATAGTGGGTTTAATCAATTATTATGGTTGCATTATACCCTTGTGTACCTCCCTAGGTAGCCCATATTATCCTCCATATGTATAGTACACTCCATCCCCTTTTACGAGATTTTTTATTTTATTTTTTATTTTTATTATTTGTTTAAATTGGAACAAGAATTTCTAGAGAATTGTTAAATTCGAAAGATCGACTACCACTGTTATACCAGTTACAACTATTTCATACATGTCACAACATGTATCTAGAGACTTGAACCCACGTAGCCAGGGAAACAAATTGTTCACCAAAGTGCTTGAGCTAAGATCCTTTGACCCCCTTGACAAGGTTGTTAGGAATAAATTCATATAGAAAAAAAATCAAAATGAATGTCGAAATAAAACATAATATTACATAATAAAAAATAGACATCGATATATGTGTTTCACTCAATTTGGGCTACGTACACAGAGAAACAACTATTCCTTCCGTTTACTTCATTTAGCAAAATGAAGGGATACAACCTACAACACATCCATTGCAACCTCCTCTTTTCTCTCACACAATCTCCTCTCTCCCAATTACAATGTTCTATCAATAATACAAATACATAATACAATGCCCTCATAAAAAAAAGAGGGTTGCCTTCTTGGGAAGAAAAACCTTTAATATAACTTCTACTATATGATTTGTGATGTAATGATGAATGTTCCAAATTGAATAAAATGTTTTATAAGGCAATTTTTTTTAAAATCTCTCTTTGGGGCCACTACCCTTGGACTCCCACCAAACAAGGCTCTAAAAGGTTTTCGTTGCACCCCTTTGACCTTTTGGAAACAATAGTGGTTGGGAAAGGCCTTCCACTACAACCCCACTCCCTAACCCACCCACCCCATCATAAATTGGAATCCAAACACAGCTAGAAATAAGACCTTTGAATGAGAAATATAATAAGGTTCCAAAACCAACACAGATCACACTTTCTCTTCAAACTATTCATGTGACCAAACTATTTCTATCTCAAGTTCGCAGATCATGCCACTATAAATATGACAATTGTGATTTTGAATATATTTCCTCGTTTTATGATTGGTAAGTGGCATTGTTCATTGACAATTGTTCATACAATGTTTGGATAAATTGTGGACAATGCTATTATATTTTTCCAACTACTCAGTAAACGATTTGATCCAATTAGTCTTTAACTCTATTCAAGTGTAACCTTCCCTTCGGCCTCAGGGTTATAGAAGCGACATTACTGGGGAAGCTAGGATTGTAGT
The DNA here is from genome assembly GCA_031772625.1 of Pinus tabuliformis. Classification (NCBI taxonomy): domain Eukaryota; kingdom Viridiplantae; phylum Streptophyta; class Pinopsida; order Pinales; family Pinaceae; genus Pinus; species Pinus tabuliformis. Next base: position 1,062,770,583 of record CM062815.1, read on the forward strand.
ATGCCCATGATATTCCACACTTACCACTTTCCATCTTTCCATTTATTCTATATCCATTCTTGAAGCTGGTGGTCATTAGTCATGGGGATTAGTACTTTTTCATCCTCATCCTTGAGTTTGGGCCAGAAAACTTTGCCCTAGAGGTTGATGTATCTAAATGAAAGTCAAAAGAAAAAGAAATCCACATTAAAATAAAAAAATAAAATGTAAAATATAGATGGGAAAAAAATTAGCACGTGGGAAAAATCCTAGCAAGAGCTCTACCTCCCTCTTTAGCCACCACCTGATTCCTAGAGCATATTATGCTCCGTCCATAAAAATTATTCTTTTTATTCTACCAACCTTGATGAATGATAAATTGTCTCATCATTAAGGGGTAATAAATGCTAAATATTTCAAAGCAAGCTTGGGTTTCTGAGTTTTGCCCCAAAATGAAAGAATTATCATAAAGAAGTAAAAAGCTCACTAAAGGGGTGAAAAATGTAGGTCGAGGAAAGGGGTAACTCATGCATCCATGATTGCTCCTTCCTTACATATAGACACTCAGGATTTTGGACCACCACTAGTTTGTCACTTGGATATAACACCTAGCCTTGAAGTCATGCCCACTCCATTGCTAACATCTTCACATGCACCTATGGATTGATGGGTTAATCAGGGACCTGTCACTTTCCCATTTAAGTTTAAAAAACATAATAAGGTTATTGATCCATATGGTTCTCTAAAAGAAGTATCAGTGGCATGGTAAGAAGGCTCAAAACTCAAAGTGGAAAAAACTCTATAAATTTGGCATTAGATCGAAGTGCTCGTCATCTTGATTCCAATGGTGTGAACAACATTCAAATCCGATATCGTATGAAGAAGTTAGAGCAAGTCAAGGTTTATGTTTGACTTGGACAGGTGGCAAGAGGAGATGACGTGGAAAAGCTTCAGCGAATGGGGAAGCACCAAGTGGCAGACCGCCATTGGTCCCACATTTTGCTTATCGCAGAAGACAGAGGTCTACGATTTCAAATTGGCCCTAGGCAAGAAAAGTTGCAATGTGATAATCCCATATCGCAATCATAAAAGGAAAAGTGTTTTTAAAGTGGCCTCGGCAGGATCCCAGTTGCGATTGAGATATCGCATATCGCGGAGCGGAGGGGATCAAGTGTTTACGAATCAGCCCCCGGCAAAGTCCAGTTGCGATGAAATATATCACAATCACAGTTCGTAAAAGGGGAGAAATAGTATGGAGTGCCAACCCTGGTTCTATGTCGATTGCGATTTGTGATGGGCTATGCACCAATTATTTTACCTTTATCACAGGCCGCTTGTTGCAAAGGTCAGGTTTTCCCGCCGAGTTAAAACGTTAATTCTCTGTGTTATCCACCGGGTTTAGGAATACGCCGATTTTTTGTATTATTCCACTAGTTTGAGGTTTAAAACAGAATGGTCTGTTTGAACTGTTCGATGGTGGTTTTCCATGTATGATAGGTTTGTTACCTGTGTACTATTCCAGGCCCGAGAATCTCTGTTGGAAACAACCCGCCTGCCTAAATTGGTCATCTGTTGGAACTGCCCAAAATTGAAGAGTCGACTGATCAAGTTATATATATGGGATGGTCCACACAGGAAAGGTGAGGAGACTGGCTGATAGTCATAACATTGCGTGCAGTAGTAACCTGAGCAGGCAGTAGGCCAAAACCTTGCCTTGAGCAGTAGGGAGGTTCCGAGAGGGTGCAGAAAGCCCAATTATCTGAATTGGTTGTTCAGATAGGTGTTTTTGCACGATTTTTCACCAGGATTTCGGTGGTAATGTTTGTTTATGAAGATGGGCTCTCCATTCTTTGTCCATCTTCCATCTTGGAGGTATAAGTATTGTAAATTATTGTTTCTTCTACTTTATCTCTTTTTATGCCACTTAATGAAAGAAGGCCTCCCCATTATTGAGCAGGGCCCGGAGACGTAGTCCAAATTGGATGAACTCTGTAATCAAACCTTTGTGTCATGGTTTCATGCTTATCTTGTTATTTCTACATTATTATATGTGCTTTTAAGTTCCATGGTTAATAAGATCATATTCATTGTAATTCTGATGCATCTATAAGTAAAACATCTTGGATCAAGTTTGCCATCAAAGCAGATCTTTGTTGATGCGAATTGCATGAGTATATGCTAACTCTGAACAAGCTATGAAAATGAGAAGGAACGCTTAAGTCCTTTGATCCTGAAGTAGGACGTGCACAACGAATAATAAACATGGCAAATGAAGAATCTCATTGGGAAGAGGAACAAAATTTCCGTAAGGTATTCTACAATATGGCAGAGAAAGTGGACAAGTTGTTTTTAGAGTACGAGAAGGCACTTGGGCACGAGAAGGAAGGTGTCGATGATAATAGATCAGCAAATGATGAAGGTTGTGGAGAAGAGCCTCCTCCCTCTCCTTCTTCAAGTGATAATTCTCATTACTCTAATCGTGATTCCAAACATACATCTAAGAAATCATTCTTCAAGCTAGATGTAAAGTTTTCCCTACCCATGTATAAAGGAGAGTGTAATGCAGAAAAACTTAATAATTGGATAAGACAGATAGAGTTATACTTCCAGATTCAGCAGATCGAAGAAGATGAGGCAAATATCCACTTAGCATCTCTTCGGCTAAGTGGCACTGCTCTTGTTTGGTGTCAGAGCAAGTTGCAGAAAGGCAGAAAAAAGTCGAGTAACCTTCTTTCCTCTTGGTCCAGTTTTATTTCTGCATTGAAAGACCAATTTTACCCTTTGGGTTATAAACAAAAGGCACTAATGGAATGGAAATATCTAAGGCAAGGTAAAGGCCAAAATGTGCAAAGCTTCACCGAATAATTTCGGAAACAAACATTGAATTTGGGCATCTCATTAGATTCGCCGGAGACTGTAACTAAGTATGTTGGTGCGCTACATAGTTACATAAGACACTCACTATTATTGTTCGAGCCTACTATGATTGATGTGACCAACATAAAGGCGATTCATCTTGAAAGACGAGGCAATAATGACAAAGATGATCAACCCAAGAAAACATCGTTCAACCCTCAACATGGCGAATTCCAGAAGAAAGGCAAGGGGAAGGCTAAGAAGACCGTTGTAGCCAAGAAAGAGGATGGAGCAAAACCATATTGCATGCATTGTAAGAGAGAAGGTCATGACAAGGACCACTTTTGGAAGCTACATTCGGAGCTGAGACCAAAGAGATTCAACGGAAAGGGCAAGCATAAGACAGTGGAAACATCACAATAGGACCTTGGATCAGATTCCGACGATGAGACATTGATCACAACCGTGGGAGAAAAAAGTACTTCTTCTGTTAGTAATAATTATGATTCAATGGAAAGTACTAATTATTTGAATAAGCCTGTAAGTAATGAGTGAAAGAGAATTGAATTATTCCACATTAGAATTATTATAAAACACACAAAGGTGGAAACTCTGTTCGATTCAGGTTCCCAAGCAAATTTAATCTCAGAGTCCTTAGTGAAAAAGTTAGGCCTCGAAACTAAGCCTCATTCGAGTCCATACCCGCTTGGTTGGGTAAGCGATAAAGAAAAATTACAAGTCACCAAGCAATGTAGGGCTAGATTTTTTATTGCTTCCAAATTAGTTGATGACGTAGAGTTAGATGTTGTGCCTTTGGATATCTGTGGAATTATCTTGGGAAGTCCATATCTATATGACAGAAAGGCAGTTTTCTTTTGGCACAAAAATAAATGCCACCTCACGAAGGACGGGGTAGAATATATAGTCAGAGCTCATCATACAAAATTTGGTGCTAGCCTTGTTAGTGCAGTACAAATTAAACGACTGGTTAATGCCAGTCAAGGGTGCATGCTCATGGTAGTGAGAGCAAAAGAGGTTGAGACGGCTGACGCTTTCAAAGGTTGTGATCCTGATCACAAGAAAGAATTATTGTTTGAAATTATTTCTTACTATGATGGATTATTTTAGGAACTTAGAGGATTTCCCCGAAAATGGGAAATCCAACATGAGATCCATTTACAACAGGATATGCCTTTACCGAATATTGGCATGTATGGGATGGATTCTATCGAGATGGAGGAGATCAAGAAACAGGTGCAAGAATTGCTAAATCAAGGGGTCAACAAACTAAGTTCTTCTCCATGCAGCTCACTGATCATGTTGGTGCCAAAGAAAGACGACACATGGAGAATGTGCGTAGACCATAGGGCGCTAAACAAAATTACGATGAAGAATTGATACACTCTCCCTCGCATTGATGAATTATTAGTTCAGTTGAAAATGTCGTCTATTTTACAAAAATGGATTTGCGTAGTGGATATCACCAAGTTAGAGTTGCAGAACAAGACATTTGGAAGACTACATTTTAAACCAAAGAGGGATTTTTCGAATGGATGGTGATGCCATTCGGACCGTGCAATTCTCTGACCACGTTTATGAGGGTAATGAATGATATGTTTAGGCCTTTTCTTGATAATTTTGTGCTTGTATATCTGGACGATATTCTTGTGTATAGTAGGACATGGGATGAACATGTATGTCATGTGAAGAAAGTGCTTGATGTTCTGAAAAAAGAAAAATTGTATGTAAAATTATCAAAGTGTGAGTTTGGGAAGACCTCTCTGGTTTATTTAGGTCACATAGTCGGTAATGGGAAATTGAAAATAGATCCCTCTAAAGTAGATGTGATTATGAAGTGGCCTGAGCCCACAAATGTTACAGAGTTCCGAAGATTTTTGGGCACGGTACAGTATTGAAGAAGGTTCATTGCAAACTTCTCTGTTATCACAGCCCCCTTACATGCATTGACAAGTGTGAAGCAGGCCTTTCAGTGGGGAGGAAAGCAACATAAATCCTTCGACACGTTGAAAGAGAAGATCGACACAACACCAGTGCTATCCTTACCATACCTTCAACGGTTTTTTGAGATTGAAACAGATGCCAGCAGATATGCCATGGGCACTATATTGATGCAACAGAGGAAGCCTGTATGTTACCATTCAGAGACTTTCTCCCAGGCTATTGTGAATTATCTCACGTACGACAGGGAGTTTTACGCCTTGGTTCAGAGTGTAAAGAAGTGGAAACACTACTTGATCAGCAAGGAGACCATCATCCATATGGATCATCAGCCCTTGCAGTCTCTTCAGTCACAGACCAAGCTTCAACAAGCCCGTCATTTCAGATGGATGGGATTCCTCTAGAAGTTTCATCTGGTAATAAAATACAAGAAGGGTTCCAGCAACAAAGTAGCAGATATGATTTCTCGCCCTCCTATTTCTGCGTCTGTTTTTTTGCAAAATTCTTCTTTATTGTTAGAAGGTTATGTTGAACAATATGTTAACGATAATTATTTTAAAGAGATTTATGCAAACTGAGTCATGGATCATAGGTGGACAATTATTGTTTGCAGGGAAAACTATTGTACCACCTTGGCAAATTGTGCATACCCATTGATGAAAGGGTACATGTAATCCGAGAGGCTCATACCTCTCTAGTGTCTGGTCATTTTGGGGTTGAAAAAACTTTATGTCATTTATAGAGGTTTTGTTTTTGGCCTCATATGAAAAACATTGTGACTCACTTTGTAAAGGGTTGTGTGTTGTGTTTTGTTTCAAAGCCCTCTAATAGAAAACTTGGGCTCTACACACCACTCCCTATTCCGAGTCGACCATGGGAAAGTGTGTCCATGGATTTTGTAGGTGGTTTTCCTATGTCTAGGAAAGGTCACAACTATTTGTATGTCGTCATGGATCGTTTTAGTAAAATGTGTATTTTAATGCCTTGTAAAAAGCAGGTCACTACTGAGCAAACTGCTTATCTTTTCTTTCAACATGTTTTGGTCCATTTTGGGTTGCCCACATCTATTGTGTCAGATCGAGACTCTCACTTTCTTGGGGAGTTGTAGTAGTTTGTGGAGAATGATGGACACTAATATAAAAAGAAGTACGCCATTTCATCCATAGACCGATGGGCAGACAAAAGTTGTCAACCCCATTGTGGTACACTTGTTACGAAGCTATTGTGGAAAACACCCCAATTTGTGGGATGAACAACTTCATTATGCACAACATGCATACAATCGAGTAGCACATTCATCCACATAGATCTCACCGTTCGAGACATGTTTTGGCTATCTACTAAGGGATCCCTTAGACATGGTCTTTGGGAAAGATGAGGATGGCAATGGACGAGATTATAGGGACAAATCACGAAAGTCTATTCAATGGATACATGTGATTCATCAGGCAGTACAGGAGCAGTTGGAGAAAAGTCAGGCTTGGTATAAAGCTAGACATGATAAGCACTGAGTTGACCATCATTTTCAATTTGGGGACAATGTATGGCTCCACATCATCAAGGATAGAATGAAGGGAGAAGGGAAGAAATTTAGACCCATTAGATATGGTCCCTTCACCATATTGGCAAAAATTGGAGACAATGCTTTTCATCTTGACTTGCCCGCTTATATGCAAATGTACTCAATGGTAAATGTTGAAAACCTAAAGATTTGTGAACCTCCATTGATTATGGATATTGAAGAGGTTGCACAAATTCCTACAGTGGATGATTTTTCACCAGAGTATCTAGACAAGTTGCCTGAAGATATCATACTCGACAATGAAACCATAACTTCATGACAGAGAGATGTGGAGTACATTCGTGTTGGCTTGAAAGGAATGCATCTGAGTAAAGCTTGATGGATGGAGAAAGAAAAAGTGAGGGAGAAATTTCCTCACTTTCCAATTGATTGAAAAGGATTTTGGTGGTCCAAAAGCTCTTAGTGGGGAGGATTGGTCCAGGTGGATCTCTAAAAGAAGTACCAGTGGCATGGTAAGAAAGCTAAAAACTCAAATTTGCAGAAACTATATAAACTTAGCATCAGATCGAAGTGTTCGTCATCCTGATTCCAATTGTGTGAACGACACTCAAATATGATCTCGTATGAAGCAGTTAGAGCAAGTCAGATTTTATGTTTGACTTGGACAGGTAGCAGGTGGAGATGACATGGAAAAATTTCAGTGAATGGGAAGCACCAAGTGGCAGGCAACCATTGGTCCCACATTTTGCTTATCGCAGAAGGCAGAGTTCAGTGGTTTCAAATCGGCCCTAGGCAAGAAAAGTTGCGATGTGATAATTAGAAAAGGCAAAGTATTTCTAAAGAGGCTCTGAAAGGATCCCGGTTGCAATTGCGATATCGAATATCACAGATTGGAGGGGATCAAGTGTTTATGAATCGGCCCCTGGCAGAGTCTAGTTGTGATGCGATATATCACAATCATAGTTTGCAAAAGAGGAGCAATAGTATGGAGTGCCAACCCCGATTCTACGCCAATTGCAATTTGCGATAGGCTATGTGTCAATTATTCCACCTCTATCATAGGCCGCTTATTGCAAAGGTTAGGTTTGCCCACCGAGTTAAAACATTGATTCTCTGTGTTATCTGTCGGGTTTAAGAATACACTGATTTGTTGTATTATTCCACCAGTTTGAGGTTTAAAATGGAACGATCTGTTGGAATTGTTTGATGGTGGTTTTCCATGTATGATAGGTTTGTTATCTGCATACCATTCCAGTCTCGAGAATCTATTTTGGAAACAACCTGCCTGCCTAAATTGGTCATCTATTGGAACTGCCCGAAATTGAAGAGTCACCGGATCAAGTTATATATATGGGATGGTCGACACAGGAAAGGGGAGGAGACTGGCCAATAGTCAGAAGATCACGTCCAACAGTAACTTGACCAAGCAGTAGGGTGGAACCTCTCCTTGAGCAGCAGGGAGGTTCCAAGAGGGTACAAAAAGCCTGATTATCTGAATTGGGTGTTTGGATAGGCTTTTTTGCATGATTTTCACCAGGATTTTGGTGGTATTGTCTATTTCTAAAGCTGGGCTCTCCATTCTTCGTCCATCTTCAGCTTGGAGGTATAAGGGTTGTAAATGAATGTTGCTTGTACTTTATCTCTTTTTATGCCACTTAATGAAAGAAGGCCTCCTCACTATTGAGCAGGGCCCAAAGATGTAGTCCAAATTGGATGAACTCCGTAATCAAATCTGTGTGTCATGGTTTCATGCTTATCTTGTTATTTACACATTATTTTATGTGTTTTTAAGTTCCATGGTTAATAAGCTCTGTTTCATGTAATTCTAATGTAGCTATAAGTAAAAGATCTTGGATCAGTTATCCATCTATCTATCCCTAACAAAAGAGAGGGAACACTTATATGAGACTTGGTTTAGTTAGATATTTGAAGGTGATACTTGTGGGAAGTATTGTTGTGCCCCTTATATTAAGTATGGTCCACTATGACGCATCTATGGTTTTTGTTACCTAATTATTGTTGAATATTACTTAATCTTGATATGATTTTTTCATGTGATTCTCATCATAGTAACATATGAGTCCTTGAGGTGATTTCCCCACCTCCTCAATATAGCAAGAGAGGTCGTACCATTAATTGTAGAGAAAGAGATTAACCTCGATGATGAAACATTGTGTACCTAGAGAAAAGCATTGGGATATTTAATGACCCCACATGATGCTTGGCACCCCAAGACTTCTCCAGATGTTGAAAAGACAAGCCCATGAAGCTTGTTGTTAAGGATATTGATGATGTGCCTAATGGACCTAGGATGCTCCTATGATAGCCTTGACATTGTTTGATGGGCATCACTTGTTCCAGAGCCTAGATGATGAAGGTCATCCTTTAGATGTCAAGGGATGGCTTGTACATCACCTTGCAGCCCCAATGATTGATTTATTGAGTGCTATGTCACCTCCCTTTCTCCTTTAAAGGTGACATAGGGCATCGTGGACATGACATGTTGGCATGGAGTAAATTTGGAGGCTTGCACATGAATATTGAGATTACATCTTGGAGTATGGAGTACTCACAAGCCCTTATCACACCTTTTGGTGGCTTATTGATCTCATTTACAGGATGACATCATGCTTTGGAAGAACTCCCTTCCACATGTGTGGGATTTTGTGGCACATTTGTTATGTTTTTGAGCTATGAGGTTGGCTTGTAACGTTTTTCTTGTGGAACACCTGAAGTAAACTTGTGAATATGGATTTTTAGTTGATTTATTGTAAAATGAGTGGGAGAAGGCTCATATAAATAAATTATCTCCTCATTTTCTCTTTTCATGATCACACATGTAACTCAACCTCTCTCCAAGAGAGTAAAACTTGTCTCCTTTTCACTACATTGGGAAAAATATGAAGTTTATGGATGTGACTTGCTATTGGCCATGATTTTTGCTTGGAGACATTGTTCTAAGATTGAAAGAAGTGATTTTGTGGATGATTTTTGTAAGCTTATTATATATCATTGATATTTTGCATGTTTTAATGTTTAAATTAGGGTTTCATTTGTTCCATGACTAAATGCTTCTCATTGACAAAATTTTGCTTTATAATTGCATGTGAAATTTTCCTCTTCAAGGTTTACATGGAAACCCTTTATGTGCAAATCTCATACTTAATTTATCCCCTTATAAGAATAATAGTTAGGATTTTAGAAGTGGATGCCCTAAAGAATCCTTTTTACTCCTTCAATATCCTTGGAAGTTTTTGACATAAAGACTCCATTAGCCCTTGTAGGATAAGGCGTTGGTCCAAAAGTGTGTTGATCACCCTTAAACTAAATAAAACCTTCTTATTTTTCTCTCCCCTAGATGGTTATGGAAATTGTTATGGTTTAGGTATGATTTAGAATAACAACTGTTGTTTTATTGCATGTGGGTGGATCATTTTTAGGGCCAGTCTCCATAAATCATATACAAGAAAAATCTATCATAAGGAATAATGTTACATTCCTTAGAAGGGCTAATGTCACCTTTAATTTTGTTGTTTATGCATATCTAACAACCGTAAAACTATTTTTCCTAGTTAAACCCTAGTCTCTATGTGAAGCCCCTACTCCATTCATATTGAAGATCATTTTGAGGGCTTTTTTTAGGCTGCTATATATCATTGCATGCCCTATTATTGAATATCATTAAAACCCTAACTTATAACAACCCATTTAATGGTCTAAATTTAGAGTGTTTGAACCTTATCATAGAAAACCTAGGTCATCTTCGACCTTGCCAAGCTTTTTGTCCATCTTTACACCTACAAAATCTTATCATCTTGAGCCCTGGTAGTGGAATAAATTTTATAGGTGATTTAGGGAAGACACCCTTTTGGTTTAAATCATACTAAAGAGTAGGAGTAAGGTCGTTGAGGTGACAATGGAAACCCTTCCTCATTATTTCCCTAAGGTCTAGTGCCTCGCCCAGTGAGGCTTTACATTGAGCCTATTAGATTATGCAGCAACGAGGCCACTTTGTATTGGTAGTTAACTTAGAGTTAAATTAACATGTTATTAATTTCTCTACATCCATACAAAACATGTCAAGGAATTCTAGAAACAAAAGTTAGATTTATATTGATTATATTAGGTTTAATGCAACTCAGTCTTAAAAATAGCTCTAGATGCATTAACACAATAGTATGTATTTAGTTTATTTTATTTCCATAGAGGGTGTTTATTAGATTTTGTTTAAATAAAACAGGTTGTGCAATAAAGCCTTTAATGAAAAGATAATTAAAAAATGAATTAATCACCTTAATCATATTATTGACAACATTGTTTAATTGTTTTGTACTAGTATGGACCGATGCCAAATAATTCACATCATATAATAGGTATCATATACAAGTTATAATATTATGCCCTACATCCTCTACAACATACAAGGATTGAACCTCACAAGAATATGCCAAGAACTTACAAGTAAATTACCTTCTTTGAATCCTTCAAAACAACGAAATTTTATTTTTGATCCTAATCACACTCCAACGTTGTGAGAATCCCAACTAACAAAATGTACTCAAGTACAACACTAGGTTTTTCCATGGATTTGACTCTCTGCATCAATATAACTAATCAAGATTTCTTATCGAACAACATATTTCTTACAAAACAAAAAAGATGTGGCCACATTCTACAACAAGGGGAGAGAGCAGTGTGTCAATTCTTTACTACAACAGTAATGAGACATGTGGTGGAATCTACATATTTCAAAGAAAGAGTTGTGTACATTTACAACCTTAAGTGGAAAAGTAGGTTTAAGTTGCTCACACAAATGGAGGTGAATACTTTACGACTATCCAATTAACATTTTTTTAGCACAGTGATTTGTTGATTGATTTTTACAATAATATAGTTTAAAGCTTTTGACTTTAGTTTAAGTTATAACTTGTTGCATAATGTGTTGCCATTGATGTCAAGGGGATGATGTGCCATATTTAGGGGTTGTATGGAGTCCAACCCCCTCAACTTGCACATTTCTTAATTGAGGTAGGGGGTCTAAAAGGCATAACGAATGGTATATCGCCTATCTATCATGGCCATCAATCATTGGGTCCCCTTCCCCTTGCACCCGAAAAAGTGTTAATCCACCAAGGGACTTCCCCTCCAAAAAAATATCCTTAACGAGTAAGCCCAACCTCAATAACTAGAGCAATATATATATATATATATATATATATATATATATATAGAGAGAGAGAGAGAGAGAGAGAGAGAGAGAGAGAGAGAGAGATCCTTAACGAGTAAGCCCAACCTTAAGAACTAGAGCAATATATATATATATATATATATATATATATATATATATATATATATATATATATATCTAGAGAGAGAGAGAGAGAGAGAAAGAGATATGAGCACTTTAGAATATAAAATGCAAGTTGAGAGATAAGAAAACATGCTCGAAATGAGCAAAGGAGAAAAGTATGTAGTATGTGGAGGACATATGAAGTGTAAGTTGTTGAAAATGTGTTGTCACCGATGGAAACACATGGAAAAAGTGTCAACAAAAGTCAATGAAGAACTCAGGATACAGGTTCCAAGCACAAGAAGAAGAATCAAGGAGCAGCACGGATGAGGATGGTGTAGAGACTTTGGAGCCAATTTTTGAGAAACTAATCATCTCAAATGTATATGAAACCCACTTGGATGGAAGGAGCTTAGAAAAATATTTCCAGTGATATGCAAAAGTCTGAAAATGGCCTCTTGGTTTGAGAGATAGAGCCAGTCAAAGTTCTATATCCCCAAAGTCAAACTAGTGCAGAGTTAGAGGTGGTTGGAGACCCTATTGGCGCATAGCCAAGGTTGATGGAGCAACCATACCTAATAGAAATGGTGTCATAGCAATGAAAAAAGAGGGTTGGGTTGACTCGACATGACAACAATGCAATGGAAGTGTTTTACAATGGCCACAAGCAGAGCCCACTTACAAACCATCCCAACAAGGAGCCCCAACGATATATGCCCATAAGATTTTAGTGTGCATGTAGTGGAAGTGTTAAGCAGTAGGCACCAGGACACATCAGGTGATAGCACAAGGCATAGGGAAATGGTCGTTGGCGGAAATTTGAGCAGGAGGCCGCCACCTTAACATCTCAACCTACTCAAGTTTGCTCGAAGGTATTTCAAAGCAGCAAGCAAAGGAGAGTCATCCCAAAGGAATGTTGGAGCAACAAAAAAACAAAATGGACGAGAACCATTTGAAAATTCTATAAAGGAAAATCAGTGAAAAACCAAGGTGATTGATGAGTTTCATAGTCTATGGGGGACATATAAATGGAGGACCATGACCCATAAGATTCTCAAAGCTAGTTTTTATTGGCCTGGGTTATTTGGTGAAGTTCATGCATATATCAGAGCCTGTGAAAAATGTTAATTTTTTATTGAGAAGCAGAAGCTGGAACCCCTCCCTCTGATCCATGATTTTGTAGAAGAGTCATTCAGACAATGGGGACTAGATTTCATTGGGGAAATACATCCACCATCCAGTGGTCAACACAAGTGGATACTCACGACAACAAATTATTTCACTAAATGGGTGGAGGCCATCCTTGCCAGGAATGCAACTTATGTTGTGGTCATTAAATTTATGGAGGAGAATACCCTTGCTAGATTTGGTTGTCTGAGGAAGATTGTCATTGATAAAGCTCGAGTATTTAAATCAACCAAGTTTATTAATTTTTTTCATAATTACAATATCATTTTGGGACACTCCACCACTTACTAACCACAGGGAAATGGATTAGCTAAATCTTCAAACAAAACTTTAGTGAGGATTCTAAAAAAGACTATAGCATAAATCAGAAGCAAAAAAAATTGTGACTCACAACTAAAATTTGCATTATTAGCTAATAGAGTTACTACCAAGAGATCAATTAGGAAGTCTCCTTTTGAGATTGTATATAGAACAGTTGCAATTTTCCCTATCCAATTAGCTACGTTAGTGGCCAAATTCTTACAAGATGTTGAGGAGGAGCCAAATTCTATAACTTGGAGAATAAATCAGTTGGGGGATCTGCAAGAAAATAGAGGGAAAGTAACCCAGAATATGATCAAATATCAGGAAAAGATGAAGGCCCTTTTTGACAAAAGGAAAAGGATAGATTCTTACAGCCTGGATATTTAGTGCTCATGTGGGATGTTAGGAGAGAATATAAAGGCAAGCATGGGAAATTCAATCCCATGTGGTTTGGACCCCTTAAGATAGTGGAAACAAGGGGTAATAATACCTTCTTGTTGGAGAACTCGGATGGTGAAGTGCTTGAGATCCATGTAAATGGGCAGTTCCTTAAGCTCTATTTCCAAAATTAAAGAGTCTTGCCTTCATTCATTGTAAATATTGGTGAGTGATTGCACATACCATATGTGTTTCTTATATCCTTACTGCTTTTGTTTTTACTTTATACACACCTGAATAAATTGACTCCATACCTAAGTTGTAAGCACTAATCCATAGGTTCTCAGTGCATTACTCACAACACATTGTCCCCAGTTGGAGTCGATGTTATTCCTTTGTTTTTGTTTTTGCATTTTATCATGTGGTTCAAACTTTACTTTCATGCAGAGAGGAACAGATAGACCAATGATGTGAAAAGAAAAAAAGAAAGATGAATAGGTGTTTAACGCACTAAGTGCACTCAGACAAGTGCAACATAAAATTCATTCTCGTTCGCAAGCATAGTAATCAAAATATGAAGGTAAACGGAAGGTGGGGTTTGTTTCTGACAGTTGGTAATATTACATTTAAACTCTGAGCACTTACCCAGCGGATCATCGTCCATTGCAACTCCACTAGCCCTGGGAAGCATTACAGGGGAGAAACAAGAGTGACTGATATGTTAGCGCTACCCCCTGAAGGAGAAATTTCCAAAGAGGGATCAAGCCGATCGATAGCCCAGATTGACTCTAGGGTGTTAGAGTCCTATAATTTATAGGATCAACTAATGGTTGGATGTTTTCTTTAAATATTTCAAATTGCAAATAATATTGCATATTGCAAATGATTTCCAATATATATATATATATATATATATATATATATATAAATGAAATTAAAAAATGAAAAGAGGATATATATATTAAAAAAGTAGAAAAAGAAAAGGAAAAAGAAAAAATGATAAAAGAACCCCAAAGAAAAGAAAAAATGTAAAAGTGACAGCAGTTGAAGTGCCACTGATAGTACAATATTTTTGGAGATTAAATTCATGAAATTGTGTGTAGCTTGTTCAAAATGCCACAATACTTCTTTTTGTTCGAAACATATTGTTTAATCATGTTCAAGGAAATTTCAATTTATGTTAATTAGATTAGGATGAATAACTTAGCCAAACAGTGTAATCTTGGCTAAGATTAGATTAGGCAGATTAGGTGAATAAATTAATCCAACTATGTAATCTGGATTAATGTAATTGTTAGATTAGTTTTGGATAGGTGTTTTAGTCCTTTAAAAATGGAAAATTAAATGAGGATTTTCACTCCTAAATGCACCTTAATTGCTTTAAATTAAGTTAGTTTAGGGGAAAATTAAATTCGTTATGAAACATGTTAACACTTGGTGTTAATTGTCCAAAGTTTGGACCTTATTGGAAAAATATGTGCGTGATGGGACAATTTGTCACTAGAATTTAAACCACACTCATCTCTCCCATTCCCGATCATATCCCCATCTTATTGAATGGCTCCCAAGCCTTTTCGCCCCCAAACCCCCCCCCCCCCCCCCCCCCCCGCCCGCCATGTTCCCCTTTACCGATGGGGGGGGGGGGGTGTCAGAAAAGTTTCCTCCCCGCTGGTCCCACCCCCACGCATCACCACCGCGACATTTCGCACCCCCCCCTCTCAATACCATATACCACTCGTACCCCCCTTCAAAAGCAGATTTACGTCGCTCCCGCCATAATCCACACTCCTTGTTACATCACCCTCCACTTCTACTCCACCTCCACTCCCCTACTTCCACGTATCTCCTTCCCACCAATAGTCTCGCACCTCCTTCCGCCTACCACTAGTCACCATGTCAATTAACCGTTGCCCCTCCCATCGTCACTTCCTCCTGTTGTGATTTTATGTTGCAGAGTAAATGCTCCTCCAAACAACCATTTTAGCCAAACAGTCCCGCTCCACTGCAAACCTATAAATCTTTGTTTTCACCCCTGATCATCTTGTTTCCTCATGCTCATACTCTCACCCTACTATCAATTTGATCCTTGTTTTCTCTTGCCTATCAACTATTGCTCATAGAGGAATTGCCTCCAAGCTCTCTTCCTGCACAATTAACAGTCGTCCTCTGCAATTCCGTTTGTAATCCTCTGCAATTCTACCCAGATTATTGCAATGGCCCCCAAAACCAAGACTAATGCCACTGTGGTAAATCCGATGCTCACTCCCTCTATGGATTTAGACCACATCCCCTTAGCCAATAAAGACTATAAAATCACCGAAACAAAATGTGAATTCAACCTCTTCAAATTACACTATTGGTTTCGTGACACCCATCTTGACCAGTTTGACGAAATTGGGCTATGGAAATCTAGACTACCCCTGTTTGTTTTTCCCCAATCCTATTATTTCCCTGAATTCTTCCTAAAGTGCCACGCCTCTTATATTTCGAGAAAAAGAGCTATCATTTCCCCTAATGGTGAAATTATTTTCACCATTACCCCTAAGAATACAAACCAGATGTTGCAGGTCCTACACAGTGAACCACTAACTCCCTTTTCCATTGAAGCTCTCAAAGAAATTTACCAAAACCTCACTTTTCCCTAAAGAGCCAGGATTTTTGAATTTTTCCTACCCAAATATTCTCAATTGCCTAAGAAAAATCCCCCTTATCCCTCTTCTATTTTCCCCCAAAGAACAAGATAGATTATCTTTGTCTTGTCTTGCCTACTTGGGTACTTCTCAGATGAATGGGTAGATGAGCCTATTTTAGGCTTTCTATCCACCCTTTCCACAGAAGAAGGACTATCAATCATCTTTGACTATGGTCACTTTCTTGCAGATGTAATACATGAACAATTCCTTCAGTTTTTAACTGAAGGAATGTTCATATATTCTTCCATTCTTATGCATATGTTTATTTTCTTCCAGACATACAGGTTTCCTTTTGTAGTCCAGAAACTCAATCAATAAGGAGAGCCTCAATCCATAATCTGTTGGACTTCAATTATCATAAAACAATCATAGGAGTACAAGTTCAAAGATTTTATAGATCAGTTTGTATATCCAGCAACTTGTTTGCTGAGTGGCTAGCAGATTCCCAGGATCAATGAGGAAATTCAAAAGGTGTTACATCTCAGTGAGTAGGTGAAGACAAGAGATTGGTATTTATACCAGTCATTTACAGAAATCAAGGTTTATAGCTCCAAGTTGCCACCCTATAAACTACCAAAGTACCTTCCTATGAGGATATTTGCCTTGGAGTACATCAGGAAAATAATCCAATCAGACAACATTCACTTTGTGGCAGCTAAGAAGAAGTCCCAATTCAGAATTAAAACATAGATAGGGCCATTCATCTGTAATAGCAGAGTAACAGGAGAGGATGCATACCTCCTACTAAAACAAATGAATTTTCCCCTTAGCTTCACATGGTCTTATGACCCCTTTGGGGTAATTTCTAAGTTGAGGGTGGAACAGAAGACAACCCCCTATGTACATACCTAGAGACTAGAGATTGAAAAATACATGAATCAACAGGATTGGTTAGAGAACACAATGCAGGAAGCCGAAGAGCAAGTGTTGTCTAGAACTGCCTCAGAGACTCCTACCCCTAGAGATGACTGGGAAAAGACCAAGAGAGGAGGACTCCCCTTCAGTCATAGAAGTCTCAGCCAAGGAATTCAAGATCCATTCAAAGAAGACAAAGACAAGCTCCAAGGTAGATTTCCCACCATTGGAGGAAACACATGGTACTATTGTACTCTCTAGCCTTCATACTTTGAAGTTTGGCAGCACCACTGAGTATCCATCATCCTCAACCACCAAAGAGAATCGAGCCACATCACCTCGTACACCAAAGTTGCTGGGTAGTGGATCCCTCGCGTAATGGTTTTGGGACTTAAAGGCCACAATTTTGGGTAATGGTATTGTAAAGGCTCCGCGAAGTGCACAGAGCATGAATTGTAATAATTCAAGTCAAAGGGTAGTATGCCCTAAAATATTTTAATTTAATCTAGAAGGTATCAACCTACCCATGGTCCGCGGACCATGGGAATGTATAAATAGAGCGAAGCTTTAAGTGTATAAGATAGCTTTCATTCAGATCTTAAGCGTATGGGTTTCTGAAAGTAATATTCGCTCTGAGTCTGTAAGTTTGATCCGTAGGTGGTAGTAGTAAGAGTAGGCTCCGCAGCTGTGTGCACAGAGGCCTGGTAGATTCCGCAACTATGTGCGCGGACCCCTACAGCTGAGTGCGCAGGGTGGAATTGGTTGGTATGGGAACAAAAGATTAATAAAAGATACATGTGTTGAGCCCCAAACTTGCATCTTTCCTATACACCTTTCTAGACTTTTTCCATTTACCTGGACCTCCTAAGTTGTCAATATCATTGCATATTAGTTTAAAAGAGCATATAAAGTGGTTTCCTGACTATGTTTTGTGCCTGCTGTTTGAATTATATTTTTGCTCATTGAGTTGCGGAATCTTGTCACTTTCCGCAGCTAGTTCAACTTTCCACAGCCTTTTTGTTAAAGTCTATATTGCAGGTGTCTTCAGGAAAATCGAGCCACATGGGCAAGTTGGAAATGACGTGGAAATGGACCGAGTCCTATTGGCTCAGTCAAATTCACCAAAGAAGGTCGTGGTCAAAGGTAGTCAAGCGGTGGTCAACATAAGAGCCCTACAACAATAGGACTTCATTTTTCAACACGTGAAGACTTGCGTGGCTATTCCTAAATTTCAGGGGACATATCAACACCTGTGGACTGCTCCATAAGGTGAATCTAACATCCACTCTCAATAGTGTTGTAGGGAAAAGTATCCGACTCGGATGACCCTAACCCACTCTAAGGGTGACAGTTCCTTAGCAACAACTGTAAAACAAACTACTGAAGGTTTACTTCTTTATGAAAGCAAAAGAGGATGGAGAAAGCACTAACCGTTGCCTTGCACTTAATGTCGAATCCAAACTCTCCTCTTTGGCCGCTTGTTCCTAGCTCTTTGTCCTTCTGCTCGCCCAGCTACAATGAGATCCTGCACAATGACAAAGAAGGAAACTACAAGAGGCATGCAATCATAACTGGTTCATGGATTAGTGTAAACCAAACATGCAATCATCACAATATATAACTGAAACAAGAGCACATAGAAGAACCTCAATAGCTTTTATTAATGAAGAAATAAAGGTTCTGAGAGGATTACAACCATTGCAGGCTCCAACCCAGCAACACCTCCCAGCAGAAAGAATTGCTCTTCTTCACCTCTCTCAAACAATCACCCAATAACTCAAGAATGAAACCAACAGCATATCATTACTTTGCACCAAATTCCAGCCTCCTGAGCTCATAGGAGAGAGCTCAATATATAGATGAATTGAGAAAGGATGAGTCAGCTTGCAACTGATGTGTAGCTGCCTTGTGTCCTCTCTCTCTTCAGTTAATCTTTAGTTGATCTTCAGTTCTTGAGTCCACTTGGTGAACCTTGCTTCCACTTGGAGAAACAAAGCCTCTGACTCATCACAAGGCGAAATACCTGATCCAAGTGTCATTTTTGGAAGATTCCAAAGCAATGACTCACTGTGCCACATGTCCAAACTCGCCCAACGCAGGTGGGCTTTGTTCTGCCTGCTTTGCAACGCAGGTACACCATGGAGCAGTTGTGTTTCAGCGCAGAAGCCTAGTGGAGCACCTGCTTTGATTTCAAGATTGCTTGTTTTTGAGTGTTTTCAGGTGGAGAATTGATCTGAGAGCTGTTGGTTTGCTGACCTTGTTCCTCTAGGGGTAGGAACATCATGTTTAGGGAACTTTGGATCCCTTGGATTATTGACAATTCATGCTTGTTGCTGTAAGGCACAAAATTGTCTATAACAGATGCCCCCTAAAGTATGAGGTCGTTTATCGGGTGAAATGCTTTATTGAGAGGATCCGAAGTTCATTCAATCTGCTGAGAAGTGTCCTGTAATAAGATACAATACAATACATTATTTTTCATACATTTTTCATGATCTAGCTGAGGCGGGCATTCCCATGCTCAGCTTTATAAATACATTTTGGTACATAGAACAGACGATCGTCTGATGCTAGACTGATAATTCTCTGCCGAATTTATCATCCTTTGAGAAGGATGATCATCTGCTGTAATGATGTACATATCAAATGTCTTTATGTCCTGAATATATATCGCAGCCCGGATGGATGAAACTAGATCCGGTGTCTTCAAACTCTTCCGATCTTCACTCGATGTACAAGTCGATCCATGTGAGAATTTCTTGAAGTCGAACATGGAAAGACATCGCTTGATTACCGGTCAATGATGTAAACCGTTAACAAGCGCGAGAGGAATCACCGATAAGGATGATGACCCTCAAGGTACGACAGTACAATCTACATGGTGGGAATAAAGGACTTGGCGTCGACCACCATGCAAAATCTTCTGGTCGAAGGTCATTGATGTATACCTGTCGCCGGAAGTGAGAAACTTGCCATTGAGGCATGCAAGCTTCAAAGTACTGAGGGGGGTGTTCCTAGATCAACTCCTTGGATAATGAGCTGATGTCGACAAGGAGCGATCCGTCAAAGGAGGGCCTTAATGAATCCCACATCAGTGACACGGAACAGAGCTAGTGATTATGATGGGGTGAAAACAAACTGTGATGTATGATTCAGGGTGGCGGTCATGAAGTGGATGAAGGATAATGTATGGCAGTGGGTGGAACACGGTTGACTCTTTACAAAACCACATCTCTTGAACATATAACGACACTGATGTGATGGATTGGTAGCATTACCCCAATGGTGGATGGTGTGGCGAGGACCATGATTCTGCGACTGGTGAATGAAACAACCCAACCCGATGTGCTACAGAGGACAAAGTGTCATGTTCAAGAGCGATTTGCTACCATTAATACTGTGAGGTTCTCCCAATTTTTCCCCAGTCATTGCTGACCAGTACCTCTTTATTTTTGTCAAGCTTGAGGAGGATAACATATGCTTGTTCTATAACCTGCCCTTCGGGCAAGCCCATCGCTATGTTTTAACGAGCCTAGCGATAGGGAAACTCGTTCTCGTCTAAAGACAAGTTTGCCGCTATTTAATCATTTTAACGAGTCTAACGACAAAGAAAACTCGGTCCTTTTCATTTTTAGAGAGTCTGAAAAGGCACGAAAAGTTAACTCCAAAATTCCTTTTTCGTCATCTAATCCCTTAAGTCCGAAAAAGTTTAAAACAATACAGAAGGGATGAATTTTCGGTTGCTTTAACGAGCCGAACAAAACAAGCGCTCGATCTTTTTGTGCAATAATCCCTCAGGTCCAAAAAGATTAAAATCTAGAGGAGGGATAGCTTTCCGGTCGCTTTAACGAGCTGGAAGGCCAAAACTCGGCAAACTTTTCATATTTTACGAGTCAGTGAAAAGAGCTCAAAGAAGACTCGCCTTTTGAGGAACGAGTGATGAACAGGGATAGCAGTAGATTCCAGGTACAGGTTGGAATTCTCCAATCACGGCAGTGTCACAAGGATGGCTAAGTGAAATCACTCTTCGCAGCTGTTCCTCAAAATGGGTAAACAAACATATGGAGGTGAACGATTGGCCAAATGAACAGATGGAGGTGATGGCATATAAACACGACCAAGGGCTTTTAATATGGCTTTCAAAGGTTACATTTCTCGAGGTTGTTTACCGGTTCATTTTTTTGGATGAGCTTGAACTGCTAGGGAAAGATTGCTCACAATTTACGTTTATTTTTTAACGAGCATGAACTTCTGCACAAAAACTGCTCGATGATTGTGTTTATTTTTTAACGAGCATGAACATTGCTAAAACTGCTCGATATTATACCAGTCTTAATACAAGGAATGCTTTAGGTGAGGTAATCTTATTTAAGGAGCGATACCTCACTAATTACTCCAAATTGGCAGGTTTTAACTTTTGCCCTTCATCCTTTCTTTATGCAAGCTAGAAACGGCTAATCCTACGAGTTTAACGGGTTAGACCTACAGGTTTAAAGGGAGGACCTAAAAATTTTAAAAAAATAAATAGTCGTCCCGTGCTTGCACTCCAAAAGGTTTGCATGCCCCCAGGTATAAAGTATAATTTCGAGATTCTGCCATCTCTTACTTATTATCCGAAAAATGGTTTTGTTTGCTGCCGCAAACTAAACCCTCTTTTCGGCGATGTCTATCATTAGGTTGCTAAGGATGGTGACTACTTGTTGCAGCAATTTCATCTCTTTCTTTGAAGACTGCCCCTACTTATCCTTCAAAACAGCTTGTTTTAATGGGTGAGGCTTGACATTCAAAGATGGTGGCTTCTTGCTGCCACAAATAGACCCCCTCCTTAGGAGAGCCCACTTCTTTAGACAAAGGGAGCGATTGCTTCGCTCACATAACTTTGACAAAAGAATTTTACCCTAGAACAACCCTCTCTTCCTCTGCCGGACGGGGTATGGACTAGTCCATCCTTCTGCGGAAATTAACTTTATACTTAAGGTTTTCTCTGCCCAAGGCAGGCCAGGGTGCATGCCCCCTGGGTCCGAGTTCTTTCTTTCCGAATTACTCGCATTCATCGAGAAGTAGAACCGGGGGCGGTGGCATTCCTTGAGCGAATAAACCGTTAAGGGATGGTATTTGACTATTTGCAATGCGTGATCCTGGAAATGAAAGTTGGTCTACTAGCTGGACCATTCTTCCTTCGTGCGGAAAACACATGACTCTAAAGAGTGAGGACACTATTGCCTCCATGCAATATATATAGTCTCGTCCAAGGAGTAAGTTATATGCCAAGGGTCCCTGGACGACCATGATGTTCATGCGAACTGCTTTCCCTTTCAATGTAACCGGAACATTCGGGAGAATCCCTAACGGGTGACTGGTTCCTTTATCAAAACCTGATAGATTTCTCATCTCAGGTAAAAGCGCCGGGCAACCCAGTGCTTTCCAAGCAACAGAGGAAAGGATACTCACAGATGCCCCTTCATCAATGATAGTTCCAGCCATCACCATTCTGTAGATTTGGACTATGATTCTGAATGGGATACTGGCTGGTAACCGGGGTCTGCCTAGTTGATTCCAATCAAAGGATACAACTAGGTTGCTTGGTGGTGGGACCGAATATACGGCCGGATACGACCCTGACGATGTTCCTTCCTGCGATAAAGGAATGGGCGCATTGCCCTGATGCTTATCAGAGTCTGTGTTGATGAAAAGAATATGGACGGTGTCATCCTTATCCTCTTCAGTGAGGGTGTCATTTGAAGATGGGTCTTCAATGACGGAGTCATTGGACGATGAAACCTCTGAAGGAAGAATCGGGTCAACTGCCGTTTCGACCTTTAGACTTTCGTCTGGTCTGGATTCAGTAGGTTCATTCTCAATGACTGACACTTCAGCTGACCACTTGGGCGGGTCAACTGGATTTTCAACTATCGAGGGATTAGGCGCGAGTTTTTGGTATCCAGGAGGAAGTCGTAACGGCGAAACCGGACGATCTTCCAAAACTCTCTTTGCCTCATCTAAGAATGGACATCTGTGGATGGCATGCTCGCCTTCACACAATATACAGGGTGATCTTGGTCTCCCTCTTCGTCCTTCACTCTCGCTAGTTGACGGACTGCACTCAACATGACTGCCAGAGGTTGATGCTACCGGATTGTGCAATCTTGGGGACCAGTCCCTTAGTATCCGGGGAATACAAGGACAATCACGATGGAAGTGGGCCCCTTCGCAAATGACACATGGCGATTTAGGCCCGGTCGGTGCAGTGTGTGGGTTTTTGTCAGCTGTCTTTTGCTTGTCCCCCGTCGCCTTCGCCATAGGCTCCTTCTGCTTCTTTTCTCTCTTCTTCCTTTCCTTCTTTTCCTTGGGAGGCTGACTTTTGCCAGCTCTACCTTGCGAAGATGAAGGATCAGAGGAAGTATTGTAAGAAGTGGAAGGCTGGTGGGTAGTCCTAGACTGGTCTGACTGTTGATTCGACTGCTCAGGATTAGTGGCGATCTGGACTACATTAGTTGAAAAGAGCCATACAGGTAGGCCAATTGTCAATCCTGGAAGTGACAATGTCGCCATATGAGGCGCACCAACATCTCCCCAAGAGGAGAAGGGATTTGGACTTCCGCCAAGGTTGCCTCCTTGGTTGGTGGGCTCCATACTTTTCAACTGAAAGATCAACGTGGGAATAACAGGTGATTTTGTTCCGCTTAAAAGAAATTTTATTAACGACGCTTTTAGACACAAACTTGCTTTTTCATGTTTTAAGAGTCGAGAAAAAGCTAAAGATGACTCTAGTCGCCTTCGATGTTTTAACGAGCCCGAAGTGACAAATGATCGGATGGACTTTTTCAGTTATAGAGTTTGAAAAAGGCCAAAAGAAACTGCTCTGGAGTTCTAGGCAGAGGGTGTGCCAAACTTTTCGCGAAACCACAGAATACGTTTTACGGTACGGGTGGTCGATCTTCGTGAATGCTGTGTTCACTGCATCGCGATCAGTAGGGCGGCCGACACGGCTTCCTATGGATAAAGGATAATTGCCTATAGGGGTCTCCCAATATATACTCGACGGTACGTGGGAGCACAAGTCCGTATTAGTGCCACCGACTCTCAGGAGGAATCACCCACCTTCGTAGAGATCGAGAGTCACTATGTTTAACGACGCCGGAACACGTCTCTACCTAGACCTCTAGATGTTTGCGTTATGTTACAAAGCGTTGTTATGTAAATTGGATTTATTTTAATGTTGATCTTACTTATCAGTTTGCCTTTAAGGATCACCACGAGATGTATATAACAAATTCCTGAATGCAGTCTAAGATGAGAAGCAAACTTTTCAATCTTTCAACTTTGAAAACCTTAACTACTGAAGGAAAAGAAAGGCAAATCTTTTCACACAGATCATAGAGCACACACTAAAATGCAAATTTTTCTAAATCGTCAAGCACACAGTCAAATGCAAAATGCACAATGCATGTATTTTCTTTTCCCTTTCTTAATGTGGATGGATACAAAAAGAAAGTGGTTATATAACTTTGATTTCGATTTAAAGCGAAAGTAAACAAGCTTGTCCAAAATCAAAAGACACCTTAAGATTCACTTGCTTAATCACTGGAAATACATGAAATCAAACCATACGAACGAAAGTAAAATGACTAACCAGCTATGGACAGCAAACAAGCTAACTCTTTAGACCAGCAAAACGCCTAACACAGGTTCAGATCTAAGAGGCCAAAAGCATGACTAGTTTACTTTTCGTTATGGGAAATTGTAAATGAGTAAGAAATACAAAGAACAAGTACAATTTCGTTATATAACAGAGGCGGAATGATGGCAAGTAATATTGGTTTCAAAACAGGCACAAGACTGACACCTAGCAGCAAAACTAAGTGAAAACAGGCAAGAGAAAAGAGGAAACCCCAAATGCACTAAGCAAATTTGGGTCAACGCAGGCTCTGCACAGTCAAACTAGCTCTCAACACAGGTAGCTAGTTCGGGACCTGCGTTGCAAAGCAGGTAGCCTGTGTACTACCTGCTTTGGAAAACGAGAGTTGCGTTTTCACAGTTTCCGGGTCATAATTTTCTCAAAAATGCACGGTTTTTGCTCAAATCAGAAACAATCAGTCAAGCACAATCAAAGGGATGATTTAGAAGGTGCAAAGCTATCACTAAGAGCTTACAAGGATCTTTGTAGATCAGCTCTTCAAATCATGAATCTGCTCAGACAATGAGCAAGAGTAGCAACCCCTCTACTTCGCTTTTGATATAGTCAAAAGCTTTTCGATTTGGTACTCTTTTGTTCAGGAAATGAATAGCAAAATACTACAAACACAATCAAACGGATACGATCCTCAGCGGAGTCGCCAGTTTGTTGTAGGGAAAAGTATCTGACTCGGATGACCCTAACCCACTCTAAGGGTGACAGTTCCTTAGCAACAACTGTAAAACAAACTACTGAAGGTTTACTTCTTTATGAAAGCAAAAGAGGATGGAGAAAGCACTAACCGTTGCCTTGCGCTTAATGTCGAATCCAAACTCTCCTCTTTGGCCGCTTGTTCCTAGCTCTTTGTCCTTCTGCTCGCCCAGCTACAATGAGATCCTGCACAATGACAAAGAAGGAAACTACAAGAGGCATGCAATCATAACTGGTTCATGGATTAGTGTAAACCAAACATGCAATCATCACAATATATAACTGAAACAAGAGCACATAGAAGAACCTCAATAGCTTTTATTAATGAAGAAATAAAGGTTCTGAGAGGATTACAACCATTGCAGGCTCCAACCCAGCAACACCTCCCAGCAGAAAGAATTTCTCTTCTTCACCTCTCTCAAACAATCACCCAATAACTCAAGAATGAAACCAACAGCATATCATTACTTTGCACCAAATTCCAGCCTCCTGAGCTCATAGGAGAGAGCTCAATATATAGATGAATTGAGAAAGGATGAGTCAGCTTGCAACTGATGTGTAGCTGCCTTGTGTCCTCTCTCTCTTCAGTTAATCTTTAGTGGATCTTCAGTTCTTGAGTCCACTTGGTGAACCTTGCTTCCACTTGGAGAAACAAAGCCTCTGACTCATCACAAGGCGAAATACCTAATCCAAGTGTCATTTTTGGAAGATTCCAAAGCAATGACTCACTGTGCCACATGTCCAAACTCGCCCAACGTAGGTGGGCTTTGTTCTGCCTGCTTTGCAACGCAGGTACACCATGGAGCAGTTGTGTTTCAGCGCAGAAGCCTAGTGGAGCACCTGCTTTGATTTCAGGATTGCTTGTTTTTGAGTGTTTTCAGGTGGAGAACTGATCTGAGAGCTGTTGGTTTGCTGACCTTGTTCCTCTAGGGGTAGGAACATCATGTTTAGGGAACTTTGGATCCCTTGGATTATTGACAATTCATGCTTGTTGCTGTAAGGCACAAAATTGTCTATAACAAATAGATTTAATCTTCACGGCAGCCATGATGCTAGATCCCTGGACGTGGTTGTTTACGTGTCTTTTATCAGCACAGTTTTTGGGATTAGTTATGTCGTCTTCCGTTATAAACAATGCGTTTCTATATGCATAGTAGTTAGTCTTGGTAATGTAATTTTGACTGTAACGAGCACACTGTGCCATGACATTATTTCTTTGTTATGACTGCGTTTTGAATACATGAGAAGACTCTGTTCATAAGCATAATTCGTGGTTGAGAGCTATTGCCCGAGGTTGTGCAGAGGGCCCCTGTACACACCGAGGTTTTGTTTATTGTTGTATAGTTTCATGCTTTATTTCTTTACGTTCCTTATGCCATAATCATTCACTTGTATATATTGCATTTCTTATGGTATTAACGTTTTATTTCTGTCTATAATTTTTCATGCTTTATACTGCTGTTAACTGATCAGTGTCTTTGTTCTAGATTACAGTAGGCAGCCTGGGCATTTGCACATAGTTTTACAATGACTAATGACATGGAATCAGTCTTGTCCTTCTGCTGATTTATTTTTCTTAGTTTTTAATTCCAGCACTATTTTATTTATTTCAGTTTTGTTCATTTGCTTTATTAGTTAGATTAGATATTAAATTACTCATGTCATTTTCAGTTACCTTCGAAAGCCATAGCGAGACTAATGGTGAGGGATTGAAGTATGAGTGTGTAGTTTGATATTAGTTTATTTTTCTGCAAGTTAGATATTGAATTGCACATGTAATTATCAGTTACCTCCGAAAGCCATAGCGAGACTAATGGTGAGGGATTGAAGTATGAGTGTGTAGTTTGATATTAGTTTATTTTTCTGCAAATTAGATATTGAATTGCTCATATCATTATCAGTTACCTCTGAAAGCCATAGCGAGACTAATGGTGAGGGATTTAAGTATGAGTGTGTAATTTGATATTAGTTTTATTTTCTACAAATTAGACATCAGATTGCTCAAGTTGTTTATGATTACCTCCGAAAGCCATAGCGGGACTAATGGTGAGGGGTCAGAATATGAGTTGATGTAATTTGATTTTAGTTTTACTTTACTTGCAATTTTTGGATTTCTTTGAGTATAGTTTATTTTGTATTTAGATAGCAGCAAGGATAATGGGTTTCACGATCAATAGTTCACTGTTTGTTTAATTAGAATAGTGGCACAGTTTCATTTTCTTTTAGGAATTAATTTCATCATTGCATGTTTTAAAACCTTTTTGAAAAGTTTGAAGTTTTGGAAATCATTTTAAAGTACACCATTTCCTTGAACATTTATATCCATACTTGTCTTTTAGGATTGCCATCTCACATTAGGGAATCAATGAAGATAAACCCAAAAACAAACTAAAAATCAAAAATGACAAAAAGTAAGAAATAGGTTATCTTGCACATATAGTGTGCCACACTTCAGCAGTTTACGACTCCCGGATTGAAAATTAATATAGAAATTTAGGACACTCTAAATTGACCAAACATTTTGGCACCGTTTCCAGGGAAGTGTAACTAGGTAGCCAATTTCTTAAAAAAAAAGGAGAAAAAATTTAAGAAGGGAAAAATTGATAACTTCTCAAAGTATGCTCTCTTCTTGCACCTAGTGTGATCTGGAGGATCAGAAAAGAGAGTTATTTGTTTAATAATTTCTTGAGTATGCTCTCTTCTTGCACCTAGTGTGATCTGGAAGATCAGAAAGAGAATTATTAGCCCGACTTGAAGATAAAAAATAAAAAAATGACATGCATAGAGCAAGAGATTCTAGGGGAAGGTTTATAGCTAGGGCCAAGAGTTCGATTTTTACAACTCCATCTACTTCAAGGCATAGAAAAGATACACCTCCATCATCTCCAACTCACACTCCTAGCCTTAGGATTCCTGGAATTCAAGGGGCAACAGCTGAATTAGGAGACTCTCCCACACTATCCACCAAATCTGACTTAGGGAAAGAACCTTTCTTCACTTCTACAGGAGAACAGATTGTAATCAAAGAAGTAGAATCACCTGAAGAAGAAGAGGAAGAAATTCCTCCTCATTCGCCATTAGTAGAAGCACCAGAGGACTCTGAAATCTCTGAGGAAACTATCATGGCAGAGGAAGTAGTAAACGGATTTGGAGGAGGAGGTAGAGGTAGAGGTAGAGGAGGAGGAAACAATGGAGGAGGTAGAGGTAACAATGGGGGAAATAGGGATGGAGATAACTCGTTTGGATTTCCTATAGTTGATGAGGAATCTCATACAACAATGAAAAACATCTCACCATATGTCCTCCCAAACTTTTATGGGTTGCGAAGTGAGGATCCTGAAACATTTCTATTTGAGTTTGAAGTCATGTGCCGAACTTATGACTATATGGAAGACTCTCAAAAACTCAAATTGTTTCCTTCAACATTGAAGGGAGCTGCTTTGAAATGGTTCATGGGATTAGTCACTCAATCTATTAGGACTTGGAATGATATGAAACAAACATTTTTGGATAGATACCTAGACTATTGCATGCCCACCAACCATAAGGATGAGGTATTCAAAATGGTGCAAAAAGAAGATGAAAACTTGGAGGATTTACTTGAAAGATTTCAATACAACCTGAAAAGAGAAAAAATGAGTAACTTAGATGAGGAGACCTTGAAAGCCCTTCTATTAAAATCCATTAGAGATGAATGGATATATATTTTAAACATGATGGGAAAGGGAGATATTTCTCAACTTCCACTTCATGACATAACAGAACTATGTGTCCATCTCTCAGGGGGAAAATCTAAAACTGGAAAAGGGCCTAGAGATCCTTCTCTTATTAGAGCAAACAAATCTGCAACTGGATCAGTAAGTAGGGCAGAGATTGGCAATATGCTTGATGAGTTCAAAACTGATATTTTAGGGAACCTTAGTGAGCAACTAGACACCCTTAAAATACAAAACAAGCAAAAAGCAGAAGCTAAAGTTTTAGCCATCTTTTGTCCAAAATGTAGGAAGAAACATGCTCTAAGGGAATTCCCCTTGGATGCAAAAGTTGTAGAAACATGTATGATTTTCTCAGAAAGCCATGAGACCAAGGATTGTCCTTCAATTCCTGGACTCAAAGTTGTCTTTCAAGAAGATCCAAATTCAATAGAGTTTCTCTGTTTTGTTTCAAGGATACCTTGGCAGGGGCAACAAAATCAAGGGTTTAAAAACCCCATGAACTTTCAACCCCCACCAAATTGGAATCCTTGGCAACAACCTTGGTCCCAACCTCAAAATCCATATCAATCATGGGTACAAGGTATGCAAAATCCTTATGGGAGATTTGCTCAATTTTATCAATATCCTCCATCTTTTCAAAATCAACAAACTCCACAACTTCCAAATCAAAATCCACAACTTTCATTGCCATTTCGACAACAACAACAACCTTCTCAACAAAATCCAAATTCTCAACTCTTGCTTCCATTTCAGCAAAAGACAAATCAACTACCATTCCAGCCATTGCCAAATCCCAATAATAAAAATCCTCAGAATGCTTACATGGTAGAAGGACAACAATTTCCTACCTATATGATTGTTCCTCTCAATGATGTACAACTCAGGTCTGGTAGAGTTTTAGAAAAACCTTCTATAGATGCTCAAAAGCAAAGTATTTCTGAGGAAGATTCTCTTGAAGCCAATAAAGGTTCTGAAGCATCTTCAAAACCCAAACACTCAAAAAGAAAAATAAAAAGAGTCAACCCCCACAACTCCTATAGTTGAGAAACTTGCATTTTCATCCACACCTCCTTTCCCTGAGAGATTACAAATTGACAAAGGGGTGGAAAAAAAAAATCTTGTTGCCTGACTATGATTTCCTAGATGAATTAAAGAATGTTTGTATCAAGATTTCCTTGCTACAAGCCATTAGAGAGATTCCTATTCTAGCAAAAAAAAATAAAGGAGTTGAGTCTCAAAAGACCAGGAAGGAAACCAAGAGATACAAGAAGAATCCACCTGGTAGGAAAAATTTCAGATATCATGATGGGAAAAATTACCATGCAGAAGTATGTAGATCCCGGTAGTCCAATTGTCAAGACACATATAAATAGGGTAGAAATTCCAAATACTTCGATTGACTTAGGGGCTATTATCAACATTATGAGTAGACAGACTATGGAACAACTAAAACTTCCTAATCTTGTTTTTACACCTACTTTACTGCAACTTGCAGATAGATCAATAATCAAACCAGATGGTGTATTAGAAGATATTTCAGTCTCCCTAGATTCTTGGGAATATCCAGTAGATTTCATGATTTTGACTCCCAAGAGTAATTTAGGAGGGCACCCACTCATCTTAGGAAGACCTTGGCTAGCCATAGCTGATGCTTTCATTAGTTGTGTTGAGAATGCAACAAGATGATGGAGCTTAGTGGAAAGGAGTTTCCTTCACTAAGTGGGCCCACAGGCAAATTATGGCGCAAAGTCTATTTTTAGACTATCTCTATTTTTAGACATATGGATCATGGTCTATGAGTTGCAGGATGCTGTTTATGGATGATTGGTCATGTTGGGAAAAATAGATGGACTTCTATTTCTGGTTCACAACAGGAGTGATCAAAGCCTATTTTTAGACTGCCAGGTTAAAAATAGAAAAGTCAAATACTATTGTCTCATAATAATATTTAGACTATAAACTTTATCTTATCCTCTTGGAGCACTTCAGTTTGAGCTACAGATGTGGCACATGCAGCTGTCAGAAGGAAATATGCTTTTCTTGTGAGTCAGTTGAGCTATTGCATGCAGCACATCAGTTAGAACTCATGCATGTGAGTTCTGTGGAGTTGATGGAGTTGTGTTCAGTTTGACTTGGTTAAAATAGTTGTAATTAGTCTAACTGCAATAGACTAGTGATGAGTGATGTGAATTAATTGATTAGATTAATTCACTAATTATTAACTCATAATGCAACTGAAGAATACATCAGTTAACTCAGTGCATGTACAATTTAGTGGAGACAGGTGTTAGAGGTTGAGATTGCTATCAGTTGTGACTATAGTTGTGCATGAGACTTTGCACAAGCAATGTATTGAGTATGCCAATGAGTATTGCCCAGTATATGCCCAGTAGAATAGCCTGTGCTCACGTGATTTCCAGTGTGAGTGATTCTCAGCAGGTATTGTGCAATAGAGGCAGGCAAAGCAGCGGAGGAGATTTGAACCTGTGACTTGTTCGGATCTGAGCTAGTTTTGTGTGTAACAGGTGGAGATAGTGCTGGATACTTGTGAGGAGTATTGTACTATGTAATGTTACATGTTCTCAATCATTAATATACAGACAGTGTGGGGTTTTCAGCTGTAAGCTTTCCTCGGGTTACATACTGTGTTAATGTGTACATGCGATTGATGTTTCATTGTTTTTGATGCTGCTAAATTGATGATCAATGTAGAGGAGGTTATGTATTATGCATGTATTCCACAATAATGTATAATCAGGATAATATCTGTTGAATATGTGTTTATTATTCAAAATTTCTACATGGTATCGAAGCTGTTGATCATCAGATCTACTATTCAGAAAGTGTTTACATCTTATTTCTTTAGGCAGAGTCTGTAATCGGGCCAGGTAGCCTCTGGATTCATCCTTCTTTTGGAAGGTGAGATATCCAGTGAATGCCCATACAGTCGATATCTGTACAAGAAAAACTTTGTTCTCACGAATCTTAGATCAGAGGCGGTTGAGTTTGGAGCTGGTGGAATTCGAATTTTCAGCAATGTTTTCTTGGTATCAACGAGGCAATGTCTTTCAACGGATTGCGATTGGAGTATGCTCTTGAGGGCAGCTCAAACTATATTGCATGGAAGGACATGATGGAGGTAGTATTGGATGATAATGGACTGAAGGATTTCATAGAGGCTGATGTGCAAAAGCCTACTGATGTTGCGCAGGTTTATGCTTGGTAAAAGAAGACATCAAAGTGTCGAAGGATTCTGTTAGAGGGCGTGAAGGATCACATTGTGTCCAGCCTGCATGGAAAGGCTTCTCCATACTTGATGTGGAAAGAATTGACAGATCTATTCCAAAGCAAGAGCGATTAGAAGAAGCTGGCGCTCAAGGATAAACTCAGAAACATCAAATATGAGAAGGGAGACAGTATGCCCAAGTATCTCATGAAGTTCACTCAGTGCAGAGATGAGCTGGGAAGTGTGGGGGTGACTGTCGAATATGAGGACTTGGTGAGCTTGGCTCTCCTTGGTCTTCCGAAGAGTTGGCATTCCTATCAGGACTCTGTCAATGGTCGGGAGAAATTCCTAGGATGGGAGAGACTTTGGTCAGATCTTGTGCAGGAGGAGATCAGGCGGAGTACCAGAGAGATCTTCATCAAAGGGACCTGATGAAGAAAATTGCGCTTTAGCTGCCAAAGAAAAGAAGGGGAAGAACAAGAAAGCTTCTCAGTCTGGTGCAAAAGGCAAGAAGCAAGACATGTCCAAGGTGAAGTGATTTCACTGTCACCAGCACGGACACTATTCCACTAATTGTCTGCAGAAGAAGAATAACAAGAAAGCTGCTGGATCTGAAGCAGGAGAGGCTCTAGCCTTGCAGTTTGAGCTTGATTTTTCATTGACCACATGCTTGGTTTCAAGTGTGATGGGATCGGTGTGGTTCTTGGACAGTGGTGCGTCTTTTCACATGACAGGAGATCGATATTTTTTTATGATCTGGAGGACAAAGATCTTGGAGTGCACATCGAGATGGGCGATGATGGTAGATATAGTGCGACCGGTATCGGTACCATTTCCTTTGAGAGGGAGTCTCGTAAACCCTTTGTATTGAAGGAAGTGATGCATGTTCCAGGATTGAAGAAGAATCTTATCTCTGTGGCGATGTTAGAATACAAGGGATATGATGTTGTTTTCAGCAAGGGAAAGGCTTTCCTGTGCAGCAAGATAACTGGAGAAACCTGGAAGATAGGGGTTCGAGTGAGGAACCTTTGTCAGTTGCATGTAGATGGATGCGCAACAATGGCATGCAAGGCAGAAGGATTGGTGAGCCAAGATGATGGCAAGTTGTGGCACAGGAGATTGGGTCACCTTCACCATGGAGCCTTGAAGATACTGCAGTAGATCACTACAGGGATTCCTAAAGGCACTCTTGTGCAGTCAGATCAGTGCAAGGGGTGTACTTTGGGAAAGTTTGTGAAAGCCACCTTTCACGAGAAGGATAGTCGCGTCACGACGATCGTTGAGAGAATTCACACAGATGTGTGTGGACCTTTCTAAGTAGCTTCGATAGCAAAACACAGGTATTAAGTGATCTTTGTTGATGATTTCTCTCGTAAGTGTTGGATCTTATTCATGCAGAAGAAGAGCGAGACATACTCAAAGTTCTGTGAGTTCAAAGCACTGGTTGAGAAGGAGTCGGGGAAGAAGGTGAAGGCTCTTAGGAGCGATAATGGTGGTGAATACATCTCTGGTGAGTTCAAGGATTTCTATAGTGTAGAAGGGATTCGAAAAGAGCTCATAGCTCCCCATAACCCATAGTAGAACGGGGTTGCTGAGCGGAAGAACAGAACAATCATGGGTGTTGCACGGGCGATGTTGGATAATCAAGGCCTACCGCTTCACTTGTGGGCGGAAGCATGCAATACAACAGTATATGTGCAGAACCGTTGTCCTCACAGGATACTTGGCATGAGTACACTCGAGGAGGCTTATTCTGGTAAGAAGCCTGATCTTTCTCATTTGAGGATTTTTGGTGCTAACGTTTACATGCATCTGACGAAGGATGCCAGCAAGAAGTTGGAGCCAACCGCAGAGATTGGGATATTTGTGGGATACACTAATACGCCCCACAACTATCATGTGTATTTTCCAGACAGTGGTAAGACTGTTGTGCGACGGGATATAAAATTTCAGGAGGAGAAAGCCATGAAGTGTTCGCTTGAGAGGGAGCTACACTTGCATGCAGATGAGGAGCTATAAGTTCCTAAGAATGAGCTTCAGGAAGTGGATCAGCCACAGGATGAGGTTCATGGAGTGGAAGAGACCACTCATGCAGCACCAACCATCAAAGGGTGAAAGCGCTTGACAGAAGCTGAGCG
The DNA here is from genome assembly GCA_031772625.1 of Pinus tabuliformis. NCBI lineage: Eukaryota > Viridiplantae > Streptophyta > Pinopsida > Pinales > Pinaceae > Pinus > Pinus tabuliformis. The sequence goes on from CM062815.1 coordinate 1,062,805,072, forward strand.
ACTAACTCAAGATGCAGAGAAAGTTGTAGGACCACCTACAGCCCAACGCAGGCAGAGACAGTCACTTGATCGGTACATTGGATACATGGCTCTTGTGAGCAAATGTGTTGTGACTGAGCCATCCTCTTTCGAGGAAGCTGTGGAGGATCCTGCATGGGTAGACGCAATGGTGGAAGAGTATGATTCGATTGTCAGAAACAGTGCATGGGAGATTGTTCCTAGACCGGAAGGGAAATCAATGGTGGGTTCGAGATGGATCTACAAAGTTAAGCAGGCAACTTATGGGAGTGTGGAGAAGTACAAGGCAAGATTTGTTTCCCGAGGCTTTTCACAGATAGAGGGCATCGATTATGAGGAGACCTTTGCACCTGTCACAAGGTATTTTTCCATACGGACGATTCTTTCTCTCTCAGCGCAGATGGGATGGCACATTCATCAGATGGATGTGAAGACTGTGTTCCTCAACGGAGTCATTGAGGAGGAGGTTTACATTGAGCAACCCGAAGGTTTTGAGATCTTCAGCAGTGAGTCACATGTGTGCAGGCTCAAGAGAGCATTATATGGGTTGAAACAAGCACCACGTGCTTGGTACACATGGATAGACAGTTATTTCACCAGACTTGGATTCTCCAAGAGTGAGGCGGATCCTAACCTATACCAGATTGTGGTGGAGGGTAAGTTGCTTATCATTGTACTTTATGCAGATGATTTGATTCTAACGGGTGATGAGTTGTTGATACTTTCATGCAAGGATGATCTTGCTAAGGAGTTTGAGATGAAGGACTTGGGCCTCCTTCATTATTTCCTGGGATTGGAAATTTGGCAGCGCAGTGATGGACTATTTGTTTCTTAGGGTAAGTATGCTCAGGAGATACTGGAGAAGTTCAACATGCAAGGATGCAAGCCTATTGATACTCCTCTTCATGGAGGTTGGAGGAAGGAGGATGCCACTTCGGCAGAAGAAGTGGATGCCACTGTTTATCGACAGTTGGTGGGGTCGCTTATGTATCTGGTCAATACAAGACCCAATATATGCTATGCTGTTAACCGGCTTTCACAAGCTATGGTTAAGCCTACCAAGCTCTTCTGGAAGGCGGGCAAGCATGTATTGCGTTATTTGAGAGGCACATCGGGATATGGTTTGTGGTACAGACATGAGGATGAGGTGAAGATATGTGGCTTCACGAATGCAGATTGGGCAGGGAGCCCAACGGACAGAAAGAGCACATCAGGAGGGGTCTTTAGTATCAGGTCGACAACAGTTTCTTGGTACAGTAGGAAGCAGAGATCCGTGGCACTCAGTTCAGCAGAGGCCGAGTATATGGCAGCAAGTTTGGCTGCATGCGAGGCTATATGGATGAGGAAGACCCTGGTCGGTTTGTTCGGTTCTCACTTGGATCCTACTGTGATTTACTGTGATAACCAGAGTTGCATTAAACTCTCAGCTAATCCTGTATTTCATAATAGATCTAAGCACATTGAAATAAGGTACCATCATATTAGAGATTGTGTGCAGCGGAGAATCATGTTACTTTCATACATTCCAATGGAGGATCAGGATGTTGATATCTTGACGAAGCCGCTCACCAGGAGCAAATTCGAATACCACCGAGGCAAGATAGGGGTTGCTGATAATCCATATCTTGTTGAGAGGGAGTGTTGAGAATGCAAAAAGATGATGGAGCTTAGTGGAAAGGAGTCGCCTTCACTAAGTGGGCCCATAGGCAAATTATGGCGCAAAGTCTATTTTTAGACTATGTCTATTTTTAGACATATGGATCATGGTCTATGAGTTGCAGGATGTTGTTTATGGATGATTGGTCATGTTGGGAAAAATAGATGGACTTCTATTTCTGGTTCACAGCAGGAGTGATCAAAGTCTATTTTTAGACTACCAGGTTAAAAATAGAAAAGTCAAATATTATTGTCTCATAATAATATTTAGACTATAAACTTTATCTTATCCTCTTGGAGCACTTTAGTTTGAGCTACAGATGTGGCACATGCAACTGTCAGAAGGAAATACGCTTTTCTTGTGAGTCAGTTGAGCTATTGCATGCAGGACATCAGTTAGAACTCATGCATGTGAGTTCTGTGGAGTTGAATGTGGAATTGATGGAGTTTTCTTCAGTTTGACTTGGTTAAACTAGTTGTAATTAGTCTAACTGCAAATAGACTAGTGATGAGTGATGTGAATTAATTGATTAAATTAATTCACTAATTATTAACTCATAATGCCACTGAAGAATACATCAGTTAACTCAATGCATGTACAGTTTAGTGGAGACAGGTGTTAGAGGTTGAGATTGCTATCAGTTGTGACTATAGTTGTGCATGAGACTTTGCACAAGCAATGTATTGAGTATGCCAATGAGTATTGCCCAGTATATGCCCAATAGAATAGCCTGTGCTCACGTGATTTCCAGTGTGAGTGATTCTCAGCAGGTATTGTGCAATAGAGGCAGGCAAATCAGCGGAGGAGATTTGAACCTGTGACTTTCGGATCGGAGCTAGTTTTCTATGTAACAGGCAGAGATAGTGCTGGATACTTGTGAGGAGTATTGTACTATGTAATGTTACATGTTCTCATTCATTAATATACAGATAGTGTGGGGTTTTTAGCTGTAAACTTTCCCCGGGTTACATACTGTGTTAATGTGTGCATACGATTGATGTTTCATTGTTTTTGATGCTGCTAAATTGATGATCAACGTAGAGGAGGTTATGTATTATGCATGTATTCCACAATAATGTATAATCGGGATAACATCTGTTGAATATGTGTTTATTATTCAAAATTTCTACAAGTTGTAGATCTGGAGATATGTACATTTCTGATGGTAATTCGAGAAAGAAGTTCAATTTGTATCCTCCAGCAAAAGCAATTACAGAAGTAGGAGATAATGAATGGGTCGATGATGAGGACACTATACAACCTGTCTTTACCATTTCTGAAATTAGTGAAGATAGTCAAATTTGAACACTTTAGAAAATTTTGAAACATCTTCAGAATATGACCACACACAATTTCAGTTAGATTCTGACATTGAGTATCTATCATCTAGACAAATGTCTCTTTACTCTATGGAAGAGTTCGGTAGTTCCACCGTTGAGATTTTTCCAGGTAAAACATTGAATATCAACAAAAACTTGGAAAAATCACAACAGGAAGAGCTAACCAAAATCTTGCAAAAATATTCTACTGCATTTGCATGGGAGTATACTGATATGAAAGGTATTGACCCTAAGACTTGCATTCATCACATCTACATTGAGGAAAACAATAGACCAATCAGACAGCCTCAGAGAAGGATGAATCCAAACCTTAGGGAGATAGTGAAAGAAGAGCTCCAAAAACTACTCAATGTAAACTTCATTTATCCAATTTCATATAGCCGATGGGTTTCCCCTTTGGTTATAGTACCTAAAAAGAATAGTAAATGGAGAGTATGCATTGATTACAGGGAATTGAATAAAGAAACTTTGAAGGATCACTTTCCTTTTCCCTTTATCGATCAGGTATTAGATACTCTAGCAGGCAAAAAGTAATTTTCATTTTTGGATGGTTTTAGTGGCTATAATCAAATTCAGGTAGCACCTGAAGATCAAGATAAGACCACATTTACCTGTCCATGGGGAAATTTTGCTCACTGAGTGCTTCCTTTTGAATTATGTAATGCACCCGAAACATTCCAAAGAGCAGTACTAGGAATCTTTTCTGATCTAATCCATGATTGTGTAGAGGTTTATATGGATGATTTTATAGTTTATGGTAATTCATTTGAAAAGGCATTAGAGAATTTGGAAAAAGTCCTTATAAGATGTAAAGAAACAAACCTTTAATTGAGTCATGAAAAATGCTTTATGATGTTTACTGAAGGTATTGTTTTGGGACATCACATTTCATGGGATGGGATTAAAGTTGATAGATCAAAAGTTGAAGTCATATCCAAGTTACCTATTCCAAATTGTCAAAAAGATGTTAGAAGTTTTCTGGGATTTAATGGGTACTATAGAAGATTTATAGAGAACTTCACTACAATAACATCTCCACTCTTCAAATTGCTTACAAAAGACTGTGAATTCAAATGGGATCCTGATTTCCAATCAACATTTGAAACTTTGAAAACAAGAATATCTGAGGCACCCATCTTGAGAGGGCCAAATTGGAAACTTCCTTTCCATATTTCTACAGATGCTTCAGATAAATCTCTAAGGGCTGTGTTGGGTCAAAAGGATTTATTTCCTTATGCCATTTACTATACCAGTAAAAATTTGACTCCCACCGAGTTGAACTATACTGTGACTGAAAAAGAGTTCTTAGTTGTTGTTCATGCAATCAATAAGTTTAGACATTATATAACAAGCTATGAAACTTTTGTCCATACTAATCATTTTGCGATTAGATATCTAATGAAAAAACCTGTTACTAATGGCAGAGTTACAAGATGGCTCTTACTTTTACAGGAATTCAATATTACTATGTTGGATAGACCAGGGAAACAAAATACAGTAGCTGATTTCTTGTCTATGATCCAAAATACTAAAGAAGATTCTCCTGTAGAGGATAAGTTTCCTGATGAATATTTATTTGCAGTAACTACTAAGACCCCTTGGTATGGAGATATTGCTAACTATTTGGTTACAGGGAAACTACCTCCACGTCTATTTCCTAGTGAGAGAAGAAAGATTATTCAGGAGAGTTCAAAATATTCATGGATTTCTAACGAATTGTTTAAAACAGGGCCAGATCTTGTAATCAGAAGATGTGTTAGGGAAGATGAAATGCCTGACATCCTCAAGGCATGTCATGATGAACCATGCAGCGAACACTTTGCTGACAAAAGGACAGCCTATAAAATCCTTTCTTTAGGATATCATTGGACTTCCCTCTTCAAAGATACAAAAGAATATGTCAAAAGGTGTGACAGCTGCCAAAGAGTAGGGAAATCGACTCTTTCAAATGAAATGCAATTGAAACCATAGGTACTCATCGAACCCTTTGAAAAATGGGCTTTAGATTTCATTAGACCTATTAATCCACCATCTAAACAAAAGAAGTATATATTGGTATGTACTGATTATATCACTAAATGGGTAGAAGCCAAAGCATTACTTTCTGCTACTGAAAATTCAGTTGTTAGTTTTCTTTATGAGGATATTTTTACTCGCTTTGGTGTCCCAAGAGAAATTGTGACAAATCAGGGAAGTCAATTCACATCCAACATGGTGGAGAAGCTAATGGAAGAATACAAAATCAAGCACAGAAAATCTACTCCTTACCATCCCCAAGCAAATGGCCAAGTGGAGTCTACAAACAAAGTTATTGAAGGCATCATCACCAAAACTATTCATCTACATAGAAAAGATTGGGCAGAAAGGCTTCCTAAAGCCTTATGGACCTACAGAACTACATGGAGGAATACAACAGGACATTCTCCCTATGAACTTGTTTATGGGAAAGAAGTCCTGCTCTCCATTGAGTTTCAAGTCAAAACTTTCAAGATGACAGTTTAGTTGGGGATGGATCTATCAGAAGCCCAAAAGCACAGAATGGAGCAGCTGAATGAGCTAGATGAGATCAGACAAGAAGCAATCCTAAGAACTGATCTAGTTCAATATCAAAGAGCTAAGTGGCATGACAAATACATCAAAGAGAAAATGTTTCAAGAAAGAGATTGGGCATTACTATTTGATTCCAAGTTTAAATATTTTAAAGGAAAATTTCAGACTCATTGGCTTGGGCCATATGAGATTGACAAAATCTTTAGCAATGGAGCAGTAAGAATCAAAACCATTGATGAATTTCAAACTCCTCTTATTGTGAATAGCCACAGATTAAAGATATATCATAAGCCACTCTCAAAAGAGGAATTTGTCAAAATGTTTCAATATAGTTCTGCAATAAGGCTGGTGAAGAAGAATCCTTCTTCTCCACCAACCTAGCCTTTGTTCCTTTCTGTTCATAAGTATAAAAAAAATAAAAAAATAAAAAAATAAAAAAAAATTGTATAAGCCTGAAAACCAATCATTGATTGGCAGTCTTATACAGAAAATATAGAGCGAAAATCAGGAACACCTGACACCCTATATTTTCCAAAAAAAAAAAATCTCTCTTTCTTTCCCATTTTCATTTCACTTCATCTCATTTTCATTCCACTCCATTTCATCCATTTCATTTCATTTCACCAATAAAAATTTCTTTCATGACCATTTTCATTCAGTCAGTTATCATCTCTCCATCTCCATTCAGTCAAGTGGTTGCTGTATCAGTTTCCGTAGCTGGAACCAGTTTCCGCAACCAGAAGCAGTTTCCGCAGCTACCACTCTATTTTTCTTATTGACAGTCAAGATGTTAGTTCAATAATCATGAAAGAAAATGTAGGTATGACCGAGGACATATTATGAGGACATGGAGCACCTAAAGGCATCAATAAGGAGCAGTTGATCAAGGGTTAATGGACAAACAAATGGCAAAAATTCTAAGGTATGAGTAAAAATTTCTTTCAAATAGCAATCAAAACACATTTTTGCATAGTTATTAAACCATAAGCTCCACTATATGCAATGATTGCCGTGATAGGTCCATAACCATTCCACGACATTCCTCCACAAACCATGCATTTATTTTCCAAACAGTCTTATGATTAGGCTTTGGATTTAATTTGTGTTGGCTGCATTTTAACACTCCACCTGTAATCATAAGGACGTGGTCGATTTTACTACAACTCTTCTCAGTCGCACAAAATCCGCAGCCGTTTCATGAACATGTTTGCGTATACTCTGTAACCACCCAATTTAAATTCCGCTGGATGCACTGTACTCTCCCTACTGTTCTATTAACATCACAGTTGCATTTCCACTTTGCTCACATAAGCCTTCACCCCATTTCACGAATTCACTTCGGCTGCCTGTCCTCTGTTTTTCCGCTCACAGTCATTGGTTTTTCTCCATAAACCCCAACTCCGTTTACTCCTATAAACCAGCCGTCTCACTTGCTAAACCCTCCTCATGCAGACAAATTTTAAAGAACAGAAGGAAGAATGGGTCTGTTGTTGAGGGTAGAACCGGAAGGGCCCAAGTTTTTAGAAGGATACCCGCAAGTGAAAGACTTACTGAAGAAGGAAAGATGGCTACGTTTCATTCAAAAATTTAAGGGCCACAATAAGGAGATTACAAAATCTTTTGCAAAGTCTTTTAACGGCCAGGTAGTGGAAATTGGGGACCTTAAGTTTACAATCATCGAGGCATCCATAACAGCTTCTACAGAATTTCCCTAGGAAGGTGAACGCTGGTTCAAGAACAAGAGCTTTGACGAGCATGCTTGGAGAGTCATACTACGCAACCCAGGTATGGATGTGACTATATTCAAATGAGGAATTCTTGTTCATGCTTTAAAAGAGGAGTGGGCCAGCTTATTGTTAATTATTCAAAAGTTTATTACTTGTGAAGGCCATTTTGGGCAATGTATATGTATCATACTCGGTTATTGATGAACTTTTTAGAGAACCAAACCCTCAATTTGCCCTACTTTTTATTGCTGGGTTTGAAAAAGATGTGCACAATAGTCCAAAAGAATACAAAAGACATAGAGCCCCATTTGTATCATCATGGGCTTGTGAGAATTCTAATTGAGGACCAATTGAAGAAAAATAGGGACACCTGGGAACGGTTTTTGGTGAGAAACTACTTTCAAGAGCCACCCGAGGCACCTGAAAGCAGTACATCAAGAAGGAGTAGGAGAAATGAGAAAAGTGTAAGAATTCAAGACCCTATTATTAGCAAAACTAAAGAAGTTGATCAAGAAGAGAGGCTGGAAAGAACAAAGGATAGAAACCAAAGAAAGTAAAAAAGAAAACAAGACATAGAAGCTGTATCTCAAACTGCAGAGCCTTCTCAAAAAGAAGATCACCAAACACTGTCTGAAAGGTTAGCTTATCTTATAGAACAAGCGGCTATAGCCAAGAAGAAACGAAAAGGAAAACGAAGTATGGGTATGGAGGAAGATACTAGTCCACAACATGTAAGAAGAAGCTCTAGGCTTAAAGGGAAATTAAAGATAGTAAAAACCAAAGGGCCCCACTTTATTGATTTTGGGGAGGAAACCCCAGAAAATCCTCGAGCAACCTCTCCTGACCATAGCCCATACCATACTTCCATTTCACAGCTAGATGTTGACATGAGTCCTTCTCGGCCAGAGTTTGAAATCAGTCCCTCTCAACGGGATTTTGGGGTCAGCCCAAGGAAGGCTACACCCGACGTAGACCCAAATCAGCAGGAGATGTACAATTATATAGAATCCTTAGAGAAGACAATTGTAGGTCCAAGCACGTCATCCACTCAGCCTCACACAACACAAGAAGCTCTAGTCCAATCATTGAAACAAGAAGTCTTTGAATTGGAGGTTTTAAATAGACATATTAAAAATGAAAATGAAGCATTAAAGGAGAAAAGCAGATTGGACAAGATCATTCATGACAACACTATGTTACATCTGGGACCATGGCAGAAAAAAATAGGAAATTAAAGAAAAAGTGCAGGAAGTTGAGTAGGGAATTGATCAATCTCAAACTCAGATGCTTGATGAGGAAGCCCAGGATGGTAGTAGTACTAAGGAAGAGGAGAAGAGGACTGGATGTACTGGAAGAAGCTTCAGAGAACATGGACTAAAGGGAGGATGATCAAAATTTTGGTTGCATGGGGACATGCAACACCTTCACAGTGGGGGTATGTTGAGCCCCAAACTTGCATCTTTCCTATACACCTTTCTAGACTTTTTCCATTTACCTGGACCTCCTAAGCTCTCAATATCATTGCATATTAGTTTAAAAGAGCATATAAAGTGGTTTCCTAACTATGTTTTGTGTCTGTTGTTTGAATTAGATTTTTGCTCATTGAGCTACAGAATCTTGTCACTTTCCACAGCTAGTTCAACTTTCCGCAGCCTTTTTGTTAAAGTCTATATTGTAGGTGTCTTCAGGCAAATCGAGCCACATGGGCAAGTTGGAAATGACGTGGACATGGACCGAGTCCTATTGGCTCAGTCGAATTCACCAAAGAAGGCCGTGGTCAAAGGTAGTCAAGCAGTGGTCAACATAAGAGTCCTACAGCAACATGACTTCGTTTTTCAACACATGAAGACTTGTGTGGCCGTTCCTAAATCTCAAGGGACGTATCAACACCTGTGGACTACTCCATAAGGCGAATCCAACAGCCACCCTCAATAGATTTAATCTTCACGGCAACTATGATGCTAGATCCCTGGATGTGGTTGTTCATGTGTCTTTTATCAGCGCAATTTTTAGGAAATTAGTTATGCCGTCTTTTGTTATAAATAATGCGTTTCTATACGCATAGTAGTTAGTCTTGGTAATGTAATTTTAACTGTAACGAGCCCACTGTGCCGTGACATTATTTCTTTGTTATGACTGTGTTTTGAATACATGAGAAGACTCTGTCCATAAGCATAATTCATGGTTGAGAGCTGTTGCCTGAGGTTGTGCAGAGGGCCCCTGTACACACTGAGGTTTTGTTTATTGCTGTATAGTTTCATGCTTTATTTCTTTACGTTCCTTATGCCATAATCATTCACTTGTATATATTTCATATCTTATGGTATTAACATTTTATTTCTGTCTATAATTTTTCATGCTTTATACTGTTGTTAACTGATTAGTGTCTTTGTTCCAGATTATAGTAGGCAGCCCGGGCATTTGCACATAGTTTTACAATGACTAATGACATGGAATCAGTCTTGTCCTTCTGCTGATTTATTTTTCTTAGTTTTTAATTCCAGCACTATTTTATTTATTTCAGTTTTGTTCATTTGCTTTATTAGTTAGATTAGATATTAAATTACTCATGTCATTTTTAGTTACCTCCGAAAGCCATAGTGAGACTAATGGTGAGGGATTGAAGTATGAGTGTGTAGTTTGATATTAGTTTATATTTCTGCAAGTTAAATATTTAATTGCTCATGTCATTATCAGTTACCTCCGAAAGCCATAGCGAGACTAATGGTGAGGGATTGAAGTATGAGTGTGTAGTTTGATATTAGTTTACTTTTCTGCAAATTAGATATTGAATTGCTCATGTCATTATCAGTTACCTCCAAAAGCCATAGCGAGACTAATGGTGAGGGATTGAAGTATGAGTGTGTAATTTGATATTAGTTTTATTTTCTGCAAATTAAACATCAGATTGCTCAAGTTTTTTATGATTACCTTCGAAAGCCATAGCAGGACTAACGGTGAGGGGTCAGAATATGAGTTGATGTAATTTGATTTTAGCTTTACTTTACTTGCAATTTTTGGATTTCTTTGAGTACGGTTTCTTTTTTATTTAGATAGCAGCAAGGATAATGGGTTTCATGATCAATAGTTCACTGTTTGTTTAATTAGAATAGTGGCACAATTTCATTTTCTTTTAGGAATTAATTTCATCATTGCATGTTTTAAAACCTTTTTGAAAATTTTGAAGTTTTGGAAATCATTTTAAAGGACACCATTGCCTTGAACATTTATATCCGTACTTGTCTTTTAGGATTGCCATCTCACATTATGGAATCAATGAAGATAAACTAAAAATCAAAAGCGAAAAAAAGTAAGAAATAGGTTATCTTGCACATATAGTGCGCCACACTTCAACAATTTACGACTCCCGGATTGACAATTAATATAGCAATTTAGGACACTCTAAATTGACCAAACAGCATGTTTCTGAAATATTGTGCATCTGCTTGTAGTTCTGTGTGTTTATTCTTCAATTATGGTTTTATGCATCTCTTTAAGGTTTATGTTTGCACGCACTTGTTACGAATATTGAATGATTGATAAAGACTACTGAATTAAGTCAGATCTATAATAAAAACATACTAAGGGTAAGGGATCTAGACAGTGCCTCCTCACGCTCGGTACAAGGGCTACGCGAAGGTCGGATCGTTGAGCAAAACAGTACAAGTGTGAAAGATCGGTTTGTGAACTTTCCAGACCTCATCAAGACATCCCTAGGGTGCGGAAACCTGGTTCCAGCACCCTCCCATACTACCTCAGGTGAGACCTCAGTATGTGCTCCGTGGACTATTGCCGAAAGGGCCGGTAGTTTCAAGATTTGTTTGGCTAAAACACTTCTGAACCTAGGTCAGGCCCCAATAAGCCAACAAATGGTTCCGTTGTTGGGATCGGGATCTGCCTAAGGGATATCTGATGTCAGAACACTGGAACCCTACGAAGAAGGAAATTGAAGATTGGTTGGATCAGAAGCTTCACAAGTTCGTGATACAGGAAAACAAAACCCCGTAGATATCTAAGAAAAGGTGGCTGGATCACTACATATATATATATATATATATATATATATATATATATATATATATATATATATATATAGATATAGATATAGATATAGATATAGATATAGATATATATATATATATATATATATATATATATATATATATAGATATATATATATATATGGAAATCCATGAGATCTTCTTTGCGTCCTTCTCTTCAGAGCTGTATGATTGGATCGCGAGGTTAGCCGACAGCCAAGGAAGGTATAAGCTCGATAAACCAATAGTGTGGACTCCGGAGTTGGTGCGCAGGCTAGAGGCATCAGAAGATAAGATCGCGTGGGTCGTAGACCATTGGCTCGATCGGATAATAGGAGGGTTTATCACTGAATTTGCGATAGACATGACTGTAAGCTACAGTGAAGCAGAAAGACGTTTTCTCAAGGGACCGTGAGGTAAGTACATCAAATATTTGAATACCTGGATTAAGATGTTGTTATGTGAAAAACGGGTGATGTGAATACATTAATGAGTGGAATGATGCAGAGTGGAAAGGTCTACAAAGGTATCGAAGGGTTAGGAAACAGTCCTTTAATTTCACCTCCATGAGTGAGCGAGGAAGAGCACGCTTGGGTTTCTCCAAGGAGTGTGGTTAGTTTGATAAGGCAACGCATTCCGCAGTTACCATCCCCACTTACACCACCACTCTCGTCACCTCCTTCACCTCCATCTTCGCCCACACCACCTCCACCAAACCAGCAGTTCAGCATGGTGAGCACGATCAAGCTGCCTGTATTCAGAGGAGTAGGGAATGAAGATCCATATCAGTTTTGGTTCGTAGTAAGAGCAGTGTGGGAAGCACACGGGGTTATGGATGACAACATTAAGAAGGCCACATTGGTAAGCATGCTGCAGGATCACACACTGACATGGTATATCAAGCACTCAAATGATCACCCAAATGCGAGAATAGCAGAGATCTAGATTGCTTTGAACAGAGAATTTAGCCAGCCGAAATCAGAGGCGCAGTAAATCATTAGATTTAAGGAGATCGCGATGCTTGCAGGTGAAACCCCCTGGTATCTGGATTAGAGGCTGAAAATTATGATCCGCGATGCTAATATGACACTAACAGATGCACAACACCATGCGTGGTTTGTGGCATCTTTGACACCACACCTGAGGATGGCGTTGTCACAACAGAAGCTCTCAACCCAGGCATAAGCATTGGAAATGGTGATGAGGTTGCATGAAACATTGATACAAGATCTAGGGTTGGGAGTCCAACAAATCCATGCACAACTACAAAATCTATGCTTGGAGATGCAGAGTTTGAAGCAAGATAGGGCACCCCGGTCAGAAGCGCGCAAAGAAGTGTGGTGCATAAAATGTAAGGGCCAGGGCCACGACAAGGATCACTACCCGGTATTCACAAACTACTTGGAAGGAGGGCGACCAATGCCGTTGAGACCAGAGGCGTAGGCAGGGCCAAGTGCAACACTCATGCTCTAGTGCGCAATATTTCAGGTGAGAGGAAAACACACAACGGACAACTGTCACTTGTTGCAGAAATATACACAGACTCTGCAGTAGTTGTTTTGTAATTTCTGTAGATCAGTGGGCCACGATGAGCGGACATATGGAGCTATGAGCTAATGATGGATAGGACCCCAGGTTATTGAATGAAAATAGAAATGTGAGGCCTCGATCCAGCGGCAGCAATAGCGCGTGGGGGATTTCAAGGGTGAGGACGAGGACGAGGAGGAATGGGGCCCGAAAGGGGCCGTGGACAGCTAATCTGTTACAATTGTGGAGGACCAGGGCACTATGCTCGCGATTGTACCAACCCAACGAGAATATCTTCTTCGTACTATGAGCAGTTTGATCATGAAATGGTAGATTGTCTGACACTGATCGCACAAATGCTGAAAAAGGGGTGCTACAACCTACTCCGACTCAAAATATCCAAATGATGAGGTTCGAACCATGCGAAGAAGACCCCAACATGAACATGATGCTCTGAAGTTGCGCGACCACAAGGGAAGATAAGGGGAAGAAGCCTAAGGAAGATACATGGGTTCGCAAGGCTCCTACAAAGGAACCTGAGTTTGACTTGGAACGCGTAAAGGAGATGTTTATGGAAGCTAAGAAGAGCTTCGCGGAGGCCTCTACTTCAGGTAGTAAGGATCAACCAGAGACAGGAATGGATCCTTCTATGCTAACTACCTTTTTAGATACATGCATGAAACTGCTGCACGACAATAAGGCAGTTAAAGGACTACAAGAGCTGATCGCTAGGTGCGCAGGGTCGGGTGAACCATGCGCAGTCCAGAAACTGGGAAGGAATGCATTGTGCACCGGGAGGGAAATGAGATTGACGGCGCAGATCGGTGAGTATGAAATGGATCAGGTAATCTTAGACTTAGGTTCGGACGCGAATGTGTTACCAAAGCAAACATGGGAACGCATGGGCAGGATCATGTTACAGTGGTCTCCTATTTGATTACGAATGGAAAACCAACAAAAGATCTTGCCCATGGGAAGATTGCAAGGGGTAACGATGGATATCGAAGGTGCGAGCACGCAGACAGACTTTGAGGTAATAGAGATTGTGGATGACAGTAACCCTTACCCCAAGTTATTAGGGATAGAATGGGCCACAGATATGAATGGAGTCATCAACTTGAAGAAGCGGAAAATGATTTTCGAGAAAAAGTCCCTACGCGTAGTAGTTCCGCTAGATCCAGTTGAAGAAGAGCGCTACACTGAACCCGTGCGCGACGATGGAAGCAACGATGAGCTGGATTGTATCTACAAGATAACTGCGCGAGACCAGGATTGGTTAAATCCAACTGCAAATGGAAGGGTCTCGTGGGAGTGCACAGGTTCCTGCCCTTCGGATTCAGACGAAGAAGATGAATGCTGGCACAATCAGTTGAGCGAAGTGACAACGCTAAATTGTAATATGATGACTAAATCATTGCATTGCGTAACAGCCCAGGCTCGAGATCTACCGACATATGATGGGTTGACAGTGGTGGATGAATTCTTGAACAAGTTTGAGAGCGCAGTACCAGAGCACCAACGATTCAATGCATTGAAGTGGGCGCTGCGTGCGACACCTGTGCATTGGTGGGGAACACATCAAGGAAACTTTGAAAACTGGCGCGACTGCAGGAGGATGATGCGGCTATAATTTGGGAAACCGGACCTACAAATAACCGAGAAATACAATGGATGCGATGACCCATGCACGCACCTCACAAAATGGACCAAGGCCTATGGAGAAGAACCTCAGCCTGAATGGGTACACTTATTCTATCATACCCTAGATGTCATACCAAGGAACTGGTACACCGAGACAGAACTCTGCCATGGTTCAGGCGAATGGGATGTCTTACGCGAAGGATTTTTGTTAACATTCTCATTTGAAGACCCATGGGCGGATACTATTGACGATGCGCTGCAAGCCGTGAAAGCCACCATTTTCAAAATACCACAAGAACCATGGGAAATAGCTCAACCAGTATGGTCACCTCAGTTAAGCTATGCCCTAGAATGTTACAACGTACAAGTGGAGGATGATGATGACGACCCCCGAAATATTAATATTCCGGAGACTGAAGGGAGTTGCGAAGTTTGAGGACCATCAATCAAGGACCCCGACATCACTACACCGCTGAAAATAAAGCAGGTAAACATTGGTACTGATGCGGAGCCAAAGTATGCAACGCTTGGGGATTATTGGGATGATGCCACGGTGGATAAGGTCGTTAAGTTACTTCGCGAATATCAAGACTTGTTCCCAACCAAAATCACGGAGTTAAAAGGAATCCTTGGCGACTTAGGAATGATGAAAATTACACTGAAACCAGACGCGAAGCTAGTTAAGCAGCGACCTTACCATTTCAATCCGAAGTATAGGGAAAAGGTCCGCAAAGAGTTGGACAAAATTCTTGCAGCAGTAATTATTAAGCTAGTGGAAGAATCTGACTAGGTGAGTCCTATGATAGTGCAGGAGAAAAAAAAGAAGGGTGAAATTCGAATCTACGTGGACCTTAGAAAGCTTAATGACGCATGTGTTCAAGATCCATTCCCGACACCGTTTATAGATGAATTATTGGAGAATGTTGGCGGACAGGAAGCTTACTCATTCATGGATGGGTTCTCAGGGTACCATCAGATCAAGATCATGCCAGAAGATAGGAGCAAGACAACCTTCGCAACCGAATGGGGTTGTTTTCAGTACACTATTATGCCCTTTGGGCTGAAGAACGCACCAGCGATATTTTCATGCGTAGTGGTGGCCGCGTTCAAGGAGTTCATCCACAAGTTTTTGGAGGTCTATTTCGATGATTGGACTATATTTGCGTTAGTTAAAAACCATATAGCAAGCTTATGGTTGATGCTGGATACTTGTCGATGACACCAGATTGTGCTAAATCTTAGGAAGTGCACCTTCCTCATCCCCTTTGGAAATTTGCTCAGCGATGTGGTCTACAAACAAGGCCTGATGGTGGACCCTACAAAGATTGCTATCATTCTTAATTTGGAAGCACTGCGAAGTGTCAAACAACTATGCACCACGTTGGGGCACACTGGCTACTATCGGAAGTTTATTAAGAGCTATGCACAAATCACGGCACCAATGGAACAGTTGTTGAAAAAGGACGCTACATATTGTTGGAATGATGATTGTAAGAAAAGTTTGGAGGTTCTCAAGGAAAAAATGGCATCCGCTCCCATTTTGGTTTTCCCAAAATGGGACATCGAATTTCATGTACATGTTGATGCGTCGTGTATCGCGCTGGGCGTTGTACTCACGCAGGAAGGTGCGGAAGGCATCGATCACTCGATCATGTTCGCAAGTTGGCGGTTGTCCAAAGCTGAAAAGAACTACTCTACTACTGAGTGCGAAGGACTGGCGATGGTATACGCGCTCCAAAAATACTACCACTATCTACTTGGTGGGCACTTCAATATGTATACCGATCATTCCATGTTGAAATACCTGGTGAACAAGCCTGTGTTGCGGGGGCGCATATGCAGATGGTTGTTATTGTTTCAAGAGTATGACTGCGAGGTCATCGTAAAGCCGAACGCTTAAATGCAGGACTAGATCACCTATCACGAATTGAGAATGGTGAGGAGCCAACAAATTTAGAGGAGGGACTACCTGATGCACAGCTCTATGCAGTGCATGTCACGGATGGCCACTTTGAAGATATAATCCATTTCTTAACCACAGGGACTGCGCCACAGGGATATTCAATCCAGTAGAAGAAAGAATTGGTGGTACGCACAACAAATTTTTCTGTTATCGCGGGGCACCTCTACAAAATGGGAAACAACGAGATATTACGAAGATATGTACCTGAATTTGAACAGGGGCAGATCCTCACAGAAGCACATGGGGGAGCTGCAGGAGGACACTATGCGGGACGGGCAATGGCACAGAAGATTCTTCGCACCAGACTATGCTGACCAACTCTAGATCAAGATTCGAAAGCATATTGTCGGGCCTGCAATGTATGTCAACGGACTGGGAAACCATCGCGAAGGGATGAGATGCCCCTCAATCCACAAATGATGCTGCAGCCATTCGAAAAATGGGCAATAGACTTTGTGGGGCCCATCAAACCTCAAGGGAAGACAGGTGCGCGCTATATCATCACCGCGACAGAGTACCTAACTCAATGGGCGGAAGCATAGTCGGTTAAGGACTGCATGGCCACTACAGCTGCAAAATTTTTATTCGACAATGTGTTGACATGGTTTGGATGCCCAAAAATTCTAATGAGTGACCACGGAATGCACTTCCTAAATGAAACTATCAGCGCACTCACAAAGGAGCTCCAGTTGTATCATCAGCAAAATACGTCGTATCACCTGCAAGCTAATGGGACAGTAGAAGTATTCAACAAGACTCTGGAAACTTCGTTGACCAAAGTGTGTAACGCGCAACGAAAAGATTGGGACTTGTGCTTACCTACCGTCTTATGGGTGTTATAGCTCCAAATCTCACTCTTATGGTTTGTGATGCTGTACTCATGGCCTAGGGCAACCCCTCCTTCCAGATCTGGTCCTAAAATTTAAAAAAAACAGTGTTTTATTCCTTATACGCGACATTGCCCTGAGTTAAATGTGTGTATACGTGGGTCTGTGTATATCCAACCCGCGTGTATGTATTAAAACACTTTAAAAAATATCAAATTCCTTCTTTTCGGGCGGAGATCGCAGGTTTTACCTACTGATCACCTGTTAGTGCCCGTGGCCCAACTGTTCCCAACCAACTCCTAACTAAAAAACTACTTTGGAGATGGTATAAAAAGACCTCAAAGGGAAGGCCTAAGGGAGGAGAGAATAGAGAGAAAGGTTATTATGCTGAGATTTTCCCTTTGACCAGGTCTGAAGTCCCTTGTGCCTTCTGCACTTCCCCCATTTTGTATAGGAAACCTTTGTTTCCTTGTGTGTTGATGTTCATCCACTATTTATGACATCATGGAGAGAGTCATGGAAGGAGTTTTGTTAGAGGCTTGAGGCTGGAACGGATCCGGAAGGAAGCTTTGCTTGGAGCCTGCTGAAGGTGACTCAGGTGAACATATTCCTTTTTATGTACTTTATTTGTCTATAATAAAAGAAACACATGTCTTGGTTCCCGAATTGAATCCTCTTTATGTTAATGATATTCATGTTTTGAATTCATGTGTAAATAGTTGTTTGGATTTCATAACTAACTACCTTTCTTTGTAACATGAAGATGGTTTCTTTATAAGTTTTTGTCCATGTACTGCTGTGTTCTTTGAATTGTTTGTTTTGCAGGACAAAAGAGAAGAAGGGAACTCCAAGAAGGGTTTGGACCCTATAGGCCTTCTCAAACGTAGGACTAAAGGTACGTACCCTTATCATAGAATTTGCTTATAATAGCATAATGGTTGTATGAATGTATGTTTCTTTGAATAGACAACTTTCAGTCTGCTAGGGTTTCACCCAAAAAGCCCTAGGGGAGTTTTTCCCTCTACCAGAATTGGCGACTCCACTGGGGACAACATTCTTGTTGTTCCTAGTTTGGGTGTTTTTCAAGCCAATTAGGGCTCAACTGCCTTGTCTGCTTGTTGTTACTGTCTGGTCTGTGCTTGAACTTTAAGCTTTGCCAGTTTCTTCAGTTTGTCTTTTTTATTTTTCTTGAAGCTTTTCATATACGTTGTTTTTCTTAGATACAGAAGCGTATATACGCTTGTTTCTTTGAGTGAACCCGCGTATACGCAGGTTTCCTCAAACACAGTCGCGTATACACGCAATCTGTACTACAGTACAGTCACGTATATATCCCAATTTTAAAGATTTGTAAATCCTTTTTGGCCTCTGAAGGTTTGTCTGGTGGTTTGAGTCAGTCTGAAACAACCATTTTCCAGTATTAGTTATTTGTTTTACAGCGAGCATCTCATTCTGAATTCTCTCTGATTATAAGGAGTGTTGGTTTGGTTTTTTGTTGATTGCAAGCGTCATCGTTTTTGCTAAGGCACGCAAGATTTCTGCCTAGAAATCTTGGCTGCTCTGTTTCATCAGGGTAGGAAGATTGAATTAAATCTTTGTGTTAATCTTGCTTTTGGTGACTTTTTTGTTTGCTTGACAAAATCGCTTTTTGTGACCATCTGCTTCTTTGTTTCATGAAAGTTGTTGTTTGACACTTTCTTGGAATTTGTCTTTTTGATCTTTTTGGTTTTCATTGCCAAGGCTTTCATTGCTGCTTTTGATTGTTAAGAGCGATTTCAAACACATGTATTTTTGTTGGGTTTTCATCCATTAAGTGGTGTTGATTCGCAAAAGTGTTTAATTGCCTATTCTTCAATCACAAGTTTCAGTGTTGTTGAGAGCATTTTTTGAAAAGACTTTTTTGTTTGTTTCTTTGAAGAAAATATTTTGAAAATCTTAATTTTGATTTCTTGAACTTGTTTCTCATTTGGTTTCCTTTTAGAGAAGTGAAAGTGCTTTATGTTTGTCTTAGAACTTGTTTTTAGTGTTTAGAAGAAATGAATGGAAACATCTCATATTCCATCTAGGCATCTTAAGTGGCAAGATAAAGTTTGATAAACAAGCAACTTTCATTTTTGTTTTTAATAGTTTTGAATCTTGCATCCACATATAGTTGTTGCATTAGGATAGATTTGCATCCCCTTTTAGGCATATATAGCTTTGTTAACTTTTGTGAGTGTGAAGTGTGCATTAACGAAAAGAAAAGAAAAAATTGTTTTATTGGAAGTACCTCTGAACCCTATAGAAATTGCTCTTCATCGAAAAACAAAAAGTGCATGCGCATGTAGTTAAGTTTTTATTAATTTCTTTTGCGTCAAAAAACACCACTAGTTTCACTTCCGTTACCTTGTGACTTAAAGAACATCCTAATAAAATCAAGCGCTAACTAAAATTCACTAGAACTTTTTGTTTTAGTCAGTTACACCAACAAGATTAGGATTTTAGGGCCTTGGATTAGGCGAGTGGAGAGTTAACTCGCCAAGGCCATATAAACGTCAAACGTAGGAGTCTGAATAACGAGAGAAAATCCAATAGCGTTAGGAAGACCAGGAAAGCTCCGGATTTGGGAGTTAAGCACGAGGGTCTGTGAAGACAGGGAAGAGAGATACCTCCTCTCCTAATTGTCCGAACTTACCTCACGACTATTCCGCCTAGCTTCTGCGACGAGTTGGTATCCATAGTTGCTTCTCCTAGGGAACTACACAGGTGGCTGCGGAGGGGAATCCCGTGGCACCTAAGGTCGACGTTGCATCACTCTCGACAGTACTACTGGAGGGCACCCTTGTGAAGCTTGGGGGCTTTCACTAGCGTAGGCTGTTTAGGAGGTCAGCGTAACTTCCTCTGATACCTTCACTGATAGGACTGGGCCCTCATCATCCCAGACTATCTTCGGAAGGCCCCTTATTTCACTTTCTCGTATTTTGGTGTCCAGTCTTAATCACCCGGAGTGGAAATACTTGGAAGTTGTTTGACTAGCTGTATCTTTAGGGACTTTATAGTGTGTGCTCTGTGCTCCTAGTTGGCCTAGCTTTCAATTTTTTGAGTCTTTAGTTAGATCATAACAAAAATTCAAAGTGGCTGACCGATCTCTAAGACGGTCTCGAAGACTTCGTGGTCTCTCGCCACCAAGTTTAGAGCCTTCTCCTAGAAGGCGCAGAGGCAATACTACCGGTGGGTTCCGTCCCACGCCGGTTGATGCATCGGGGATTGATCCTCCTCTCGGGGGCATTAGCGGCCAAGCAAGGCCTGACACTTCTGAGCAAGAGAGGGACACTCCAGTCCTTTCTCAAGTTCGCTTTCAAGCGGAGAATAACATAGAGGTAGAAGAACTTTCAGAGTCATTAGTGGCTCCAAATTCTCCACTACCATCTAGTCATCCAGACGTATTACAATACGTCGGGACTCCGACGCATAGACCGTCAAGTCCAGGTTACGCTACGCGCTTACCATCGATGACCACTACTGGAAGGATGGCTTCTACGAGTGCTACGACTATGCAAACCCCAACATCGGTGCAAGGGGGAGGAACCATTTCCATCCCCTCCGCTTCCTTGTTCGGATCTTTTGCTAGCACATCTTTAGTTGGGTCTACCTCCATTCCGTCCACGAGTGGAAATGCCCAAACCAATGCTTTTGGTACTGGACTCTTCCCTTTTGGCACCCAATCACAGGGTATTCCATCGGTTCCGTTTAGTGCCGCTACGTCCATGATGGGCGGATCGACTTCATTCCAGGGTTTTCCTTTCGGAAGTGGTCATATACCACATTCCAACCTAACGGTAGGATCCATGCCTTTTTCTTCTGTAGGACAAAGCAGCAATCCTTTCAAAGGTTGGAATAACCCTGGGGTTAGTAGCGCGGGAACTGGGAATCCGTTTATCGGCCAACAAGGGAATAGGTCGTACTCCACGGTTAGCATGTTTCAAAGTATTCCTCCCCTTGCTTCGGCTTGGAATCCGTATCAGGGGTTATCAACTCCCTACAATCCTTTAGGAGGAAACTTTGCTGGTTATGGAGGTTATACGGTCGGAGTTGGTCAAACTCCGAATTTTGCTGGACCACAAGGCTTGCCTTTTGGTTCAGCCGGTTCTACTGGTCACTTCGGGCAACCTGGTGCCTCCCAAATTCCAGGACAATCTTTTCAGAGCTTTGGGAGTTCTGCCCAGTCTGGGTGGAATCCCCAAGGTCCTCCTAGGCTTCCGTTTCTGGCAACATTAAACTTGCCAGATATCACTAAGTTAACAAATGACCCAATCAGGTACAATCCGGCCTGGCCTCCGGTCCCAACCAAATTCCCTTCAGACATTCTGAAATTCGAAGGGAAGAATGGTGAAGACCCAGGCGACCATGTAACCACATTCCATTTGTGGTGCTCATCTAACTCCCTTATCGATGACTCGATTAGGTTGAGACTCTTTCAGCACACCTTGACTGGTAATGCGGCCAAATGGTATATAGAGTTGCCAGGGGGCAGCTTTACATCGTTCGCTGACTTAGCCAATATTTTCTTAAATCACTTCCAGTTGCCTGTCCGCTATGATGCCGGAACTGAACTTCTGGCCACCTTTCGTCAGGATAAGGCAACCCACATTTTTGACCATATTCAGGAATGGAGACGAAGAAAGAGGCTCATTAAAGCCGAAATCCCTCCGGAGTACCGTCTCGAGTGGTTTTTGAAGTCTTTACAACCCGAGATCTCCAAGGATGTCTCCATGTCTGGGGTCTATACTGAGGAGCAAGCCATTTTTAGGGCCCAACAATTAGAATTGATCTACTCTCAGTCTGGGATCCTACAAAAGTACTTGCCAGATGCTCCTGGATCTAAGGTTGATGTAGCTAAGTCGAAGCCAGGTCCGCACGCGGATGGTATCGTCGGGTCAGTAGACACAACTACCGTGAACTTGTTGAATCAATTGCAACAGTTGTCCTTGCAAACTGCTTCTAACAACCAAGTCACATCGTCTAATCCCCCCACTTCCCAAACTTCTTCAATAAATGCCGTCCAATCTGATAATCCCAAAGGAAATCAAAATTCCAATGGGAAAAAGAAAGGACGAGGTAAGAAAAAGAACCAGGATGGGAAGCCTGATGCAAATAAATCCGGCAACAATGCTGGTGGTGGTAGAAATGAGTCGAGAAAGAAAGTCAAGTTTCCATGCAAGTTGTGCAGTGGAGACCATCTAACTCATCTCTGCCCTAAGATTGAAGACGCTCAACGCTTGTTAGGACAACAAGAGACTTCTAGTTCTCAAGCCGTGTTAACCAACCCGTTTCCCCAAGGGCAGCAACTTCTTGCTGGCGCGAGTTCGAACCCTGGAACCTCCGCTGGGGGCAACCAGGAAGGGGAAAAATTGTCAAATGTTTTCATGATGGGTTCTAACGTCCATGTGGCTACTCGGTCATGTGATTATGGTGAAGCCGAAACTTCCAAGGACAAGACTATTCCCGGAAGTACTGACCTTCATATCGAGCGAGCCTCTGTCGAGACTATACCACGGATACCGAAAGGTTCCGCTAAACGCGCGACGATTAATCCTAATGCTAGGGCCGCCTAGAATTACTCCATTGTGGAGGATCTGGCTCAAAGTCCATGCGCCATGTCCGCTTTAGAGGTTCTCCAGTCGTGTCCAGCTCAGAGAAGCGCTTTACTTTCCGCAATTGGAGCAGTCGATCCAACTAACTCTTTAGTGCTCACTTTTGACATGTTAAATGTCAAAAAGCGACTCCCTCATCATATGGCTTTTCAAATAAAGTCAACATACCGGAAAATCAATATTTTTCGCACCGTAGTAGATGAAGGAGCTTCCACATGCGTTATGTCGATGTCATGCTGGAAGGCTATTGGATCACCTTCGGCTGTTCCTTCACCCACCGTCTTGACTGCATTTGACGGTCATTCTCACAAACCGCATGGGATTATCCCGGCCTTTCCTATATGTGTTGGGGGAAAGGTCGTCAATATTGAAGTAGAGGTCATAGACGCTAACCTAGACTATAATCTCCTATTAGGAAGGAACTGGGTATACGAGATGGATGCCGTTGTTTCGACTCTGTTTCGTGTAATTTGCTTTCCTCATGAAGGGAAAATCGTTAAGGTTGATCAATTGGACTATTGTCCAGTTGATCCTCAAGCAAGCTCTGACTCTACTGTCCCTTTAGTGGATAACCCTCGCCCGCTGACTGAGAATTTAGGAGTAGGGATGTATTCCTCATTGATGGGTACATTTGATCTTCCCTCTCCTTTCGCTAAAATTAATGCTATTTCATCATCTAAGGAGTCTCCTCCAGAAGAGTTCTTCCGAACACATTATTTTTCAGACCCTTGGACCTTGCCTTCACCTACGACCACATTAGTTGAAGGACAAGTAAATGGAATGGCATTCCCTATATCTGCAGCTGAGCTTAGATATCAGTCTATCGTAGACTCTGCAAACAACCATTCTACTCCTTTTTCTGAAGAGGAGTTAGATGGTTATGTGGCCCCGGCTTGGAGCCTTGATTCTACCTCTGCCTTGGACTGCTTAGATTCGGTTCTGCCTTCTGAAGAAGCAATCCTCGAAGTAATGATGGGTATAGATCGACCTTGGGAAGACTTACACCATCGTTCATACTTTCTTCCTCCATTGCAGGAAGTAGAATCTAGATTCTCCGAGCTCATTGCTAGTGATGTTTGTACGGTGTCGAACCCTTTGGCTCCAGCACGCGTTCGTGCCGAAGGTAATATGTCGGTAATTTCAAAAACGATACCTATAAACATCTCTAGGGACCCTAACGTCATCGAAAATATCTTCATCGGAATTGAGTGTTCCCCTGAAGAAATTCAAATTTACACCGACCTATTCAAGGAATATCGTGATGTATTTGCTTGGTCTTATGAGGAAATGCCTGGCATTGATCCTTCTATAGTTCAACATGAGATCAAGACGTACGAAAACGCAAAACCAGTTCGTCAAAGGATTCGGCCGGTCAACCCTAGGAAAGCAGCAGCTATCAAAGCTAAGGTTGAGAAGCTGCTAAGGGCGGGTTTTATATACCCTGTTCCTCTTACTGATTGGGTTTCTAATCCAGTCGCTATGGACAAAAAGCAAGGAACAATCCGAGTATGCATCGATTTTAGGGACCTAAATAAGTCTTGTTCGAAAGACAATTACCCCACGCCATTCATTGGTCAGATTATCGACGAGTGTGCGAGTAATGAAATTTTTTCCTTCATGGATGGTTTTTCGGGTTATAATCAAATCTCTATCCATCCTGAAGATCAACATAAGACAGCTTTTATATGTCCCTGGGGTACCTTTGCATATAGAAAGATGCCTTTTGGTCTCAAAAATGCTGGAGCCACTTTTCAGCGGGCCATGTCATACGCTTTCCACGACATCAAACATGTCATCGAGGCATACTTGGATGATCTCGTTGCTCGTTCTCGAAAGAGAACTGATCATCCTAGTCATCTTCGATTGGTTTTTGAACGTTGTCATTTTTATAAAATCTGGTTGAATCCCAACAAGTGAGTTTTTACGGTTACATCCGGTTGGTTGTTAGGGTTCATAGTGTCCAATGAAGGGATTCGAGTTGATCCTTTCAAGGTTGAGGCAATATTTCAGTTGCCTCCCCCGTCCTCAATTCTTCAACTTCAAAGTCTTCAAGGGAAGGCTAATTTCTTAAGACGGTTTATAGCAAACTATGCCGAGATCACTAAAGGATTCATGCGTTTGCTACGAAAAGGAGTTCCATTTGTGTGGGACGACTTTGCGCAGCGGTCGTTTGATGCTTTGAAAAAGGCATTAGTCTCTGCCCCGCTTTTGCGTCCACCGGATTATGGTAGAGACTTCCTTTTATATCTCGCTGCAGCAGAATCAACCATTGGTATGGTTCTAGTTCAGGAAGACGATGCTCTTGCCGAGCACGTGATTTATTATTTGAGCCGAGACTTAATAGGTCCTGAACTCCGCTATTCTCCGGTTGAGAAGTTGGCGTTGGCAGCTGTCCACGCTGTCCAGAGGCTCCGTCATTATATCTTGCTTCGCAAAACTTTTGTCTTAGCGGCGGTCGATCCATTTCAATTTGTCCTTAGTAGGCGAGTGATTGGGGGCAAATATAATAGATGGATAGTCATTTTGTAAGAATTCGATCTCGAGTTCTTGTCAGCCAAGTCTAAGAAATCTATGGTTTTCGCGGAGCTAATTTCTGAGCTTCCTTGTGGAGAGGATACTGTTTATGAGGAAAGTTTTCCCGACGAACATTTATTCCTCATCTCTTCACTCGACCCTTGGTATGGAGATATCATTATTTATCTCCAGACTTCGAAGTTTCCCTCTACTTTCTCCAAGGATGAACGTCGTAAATTACGTCACCTGGCTAAAAACTATGTTATCATTGGTGACACGTTATACCGTCGAGGGGTTGATTCAATCCTTCGACGCTGTTTAACCTTAGAGAAAGCAGAGTCTGTGCTTAATGATTGCCATAGTGGAGCTTGTGGCGGTCATCCATCAGGGCTTGCTATAGCCCAACGCATCTTACGTGCCGGCTATTTTTGGCCTTCACTTTTTAAGGACTGTGTGGAAGCGGTAAAACGCTGTCACCCGTGTCAAATTTTTACTTGCGAGATGCGCGCCCATCCAGCTCCCCTTTTTCCCATCGTCACCGTCGGTCCCTTTACTAAGTGGGGTATTTATTTTACAACTTGTAATCTGCCTTCAGCGGTGAATCACAAGTACATTATCGTGGCTATAGACTACTTTACGAAGTGGGTTGAAGCCATGCCTACTTATAAGAACGACAGTGACACGGCAGCTTTGTTTCTTTTCAATCAGGTTATCTCAAGATTCGGTATCCCAAGAGAGATTGTCACTGACCATGGCAGTCATTTTCATAATCAATTAATGTCTGAATTGGCTCTTAAATTAGGTTTCCGTCAAGAGCATTCATCCCCTTATTATCCTCAGGCTAATGGACAGGTCGAGGCAGTCAATAAAACTCTTAAGACGATACTCCAATGGACAATCGATAAAAATCGGTCCAATTGGCACATTATGTTGTATTCGACTCTTTGGGCATATCGAACCTCCGTCAAAATGGCTACTAGTTTTACTCCTTTTCAGTTGGTTTACGGGATGGAATCTATCTTTCCGGTTGAATGTGAAATTCCATCTCTGAAGTTGGCTGTTGAGCTTCTTCCTGAGACTTCGAGTCTCGAGGAGCGCCTGGTTCACTTGGAACATCTCGATGAGTAGCGTCGAGATGCCGCCACGATGAATGAGGCCCATAAGAAAAGGGTTAAAACTCAGTATGATAAGTCTGTCCGTCCTCGAGTCTTTTCTGAAGGTGACCTTGTCCTGGTCTATGACCAAGATAAGGACGCCTTGGGGGCAGGAAAATTTAATCCTATGTGGTACGGTCCTTTCATCATTAAACGAGTTTTAGAAAAAGGTTCATATGATTTAATTGATTTCAAAGGAAACAATCTGGCGGAGCCCCGAAATGGGCTCTACTTAAAGAAGTACTTTGCTTAGTTTTACCAGGCAATGGCTTCTTTGTATTTTATGTATATTTGTACATATATCATCGACAATTTTCTGATATCAGCACTTTTTGGTCTGCTTTGGCAGGTGTTGATGGATGATTTGGTTTATTTTGGGTTCGCCGATGGTGCTAGTCGGCACACTCGGAATCTTGCTTCCGCAACCTGGGTACTCTATTATCCAACTGGTCAATTGATGGCATCAAGAGGCGTGTGCATCGGTCCTGCTTCAAACAATATGGCCGAGTATACTACTGTTATTAGTTTATTATCTGAGGCAATCTCTTATGGGATCGACTCGTTGGTAGTTTATCTTGATTCTCAATTGATAGTGTCTCAATTAAATAACATTTATCGGGTACGGGATCCATCTTTATATCACCAGTATTTAAGGGTGAGGTTGTTGCAAAGATCATTTACTTATATTAATTATTTGCATATTCCAAGATCTCATAATTGGTTAGCTGATTCTATCGCTAATCAACCATTAGACTGGCATATTAATCATTCATCACAATAAAATCACGCATCAAAAAGTCAAACTGTATATATATATATATATATATATATATATATATATATATATATATATATATATATATATATATATATATATATATATATCGTAAAGCATCTCAAGTATACATATGTGTGTCCAAAAATATACAAAATTGGGACTCAAATGCCCATAATCATGTCCGGCATATCTAATGCCTCGGCTCAGGATGAGCGTCTAAGTATGTCACTATAGCAGTGGCCACACGCCGAAAGATGCGAACCCAGTCACGTGGCATGCCAACCACATGACGCTGCATATCCGGAGGAAGGTCCTCTATGACGGCCATCGGTACTCGGCAGCTCAGTCTCGCCAAGTGTCGCTAGACCTTGTTTAGAGTCCATTCTGTATCAGCAGCCGCCTCTTCGGCTCCTCGGCCACGCCGCCCATGCCGTGGGAATCCATCTGGTCGTACAGGCCCAATGTCTGGAACATGATCATCATATCAGTCATTTGAATCTCATCAAAAAATATTTTTTTAAAATTCATCATTATATTTGAAAAAAAAATCCAAAAAAATCATAAAATCAAAAAATCTTACCGATCTCGCCCCATGCTGCATTTGGTGGCAACGCTAAATCAGGATCTCCTCGGAAATCCAGTCCAGCATAGGGGTAGTCATCCACGGCGATGATCTGCTGATCCCACCAAGTGAAGAAGTCATCATCAAATGCAGTCCTTGGGACCTCCCCACCCCCCAGACGTTTCATCAAATCAGCCCACCGGCCCATGCGTGGATCGCGTGGGGTGCTGATGGAAACTGCTACCCTGGGGCGGAGTGCGAGAACCTTCTCGAAAAAGAAAGTGCACAAGATGCTTCCATAGCCAAATTTTTTAGTCTGACCCCTCCTGATAGAAGTGAGCTGGCTCTTCATGTTGGCCAGAAGAGGAATACACCAGTCAAACACAGTAGTAAGACAGTCAACTGCCACGCTCATGTTTTGCCATGACGCCTCATGCAGAGAGGATGATCCGTTCACCCGAGCCATGGTAAATAGGATTATCCTAAGTGACAAACTCGCCACATGTGTAATGGAAATCTGGCTCCCAACCTTCTTGGGATGTCCAGGGCAGTATATCTGTACATAGTCCTCTATAGAGAGGGCACTCCGTGACCTGCCCCGGGACTGTACTACCTCTCCCCTTCGGGAAAGGCCCGTGATAAAATAGATGTCCTCCACTTCTACCCTGAGTGGCATCTGATCGATCATAAAAGCTTCCTCATCGACATCCCAATAATCAATGAGCATCTCGAGCAATCGCGTGTTCGCTTTCATATTTGGCAATTTGAAAAATTTAAGCAAACTGCATCCCCGAAGTGCATCCAATGCTTCTGGACTGTTCATAACTTCATTGTCTACCGCTGCATGTTCTCTTTCATGCCACGTGATAGGCATCCTGAGAAAAAAATTGAGTTTAAACCGTTAGTTTTTGTTTAAAATGATTCGTGGCGTATACGCGGGTCCCTTTGCACACAGTCGCGTGTAGGGCTCGCGTATACGCGGGTTCAATATTACCAACCCGCGTATACGCCGCGAGCGAATTTTTGACAAAAGTTCAACGGTGAAACCTCAATCATAAATCTTAAAAACTATCACAATCAATTGCAAGCTAAGTATAAGGGTTACCTGGAGGTATTCGACGAATTTGAACGGTTGAATCTGGCTGTCGGAAGATTGCTCCTTTTGCTCCAAATCTTTTGCTCTCAAACTCAAATGGTAAAAATGGTGAGTCCAAAATGCTTTTTATAAGTTTTGAAAATGCAAAAAATTTTCAAAATTTTATTTTGTTTGGCCTCATGTGACTTTTAACTTGGGAGCTTGGAATGTCGAGATTGGTTTGTTTTTCAGGACATTTTGGACGTTTTTCGACAGTTCGAGACGGTTCCATGACTGCTGACCCGTCATGGCAGGTATCGTGTTCTCACTGGCATATAGGTTAGGGACACCATTTTTGCGTTGCATTATGCATAAGAGCCTCCATTTGACCGATACATCTGCCATAGGGTTGATCCCATCGTGTTTTGGTTCGCAAGCCATCTTCACTCGCCGATTCTTTAAATCATGACACGATGGTAGAGCCATCCTTTACATGGGCATCCTAGTTATCACCTCACTGACATTTGTTGCCCATGCTGCTCCGATTTGAGTAGGCTCGGGAGTCCTCTGTAGTCCCGCCATGACTTATGCGTTGAAGACTCATTCCTCTAGCTTCTCCGCTTTGTTCTGGCCTTATACCCTAGAGGCTCCTTTGTGCTGAGTTGTACTACTGCATTGCATGTTGACCATTTGCACCTTTTGGCCTAGAGCCGGCTTCACTTGGACTCGTGTTTAAGCCAACTTTTGACCATGACGTCTGAAAAATCAACCTTGCATACCTTTGACTTCTACAGCTTGACACACCTTGACCCGTGGAAGGAGCATACCTTTGAGTGTCACTGACCAGTGTTCACCTCCCTGCATTGAGCATAGGAACGTTCCCGTCCCGGGAACTAGATCATCTGTTTCACCGACACTCGCTCTTTCCACTGTACCATAGCATTCTTTTATTCTTTTGCCGGCTTAACAGAAAAAGACAAAAAAATTAAATATTCCAAAAAGAGCGGGAACAGGACATTATTTCCATTTATTGTTGGCAGCTAGAGTCAGTCGTGTCGCCCTTGAACAAAGCACTCAAAACAAAGTCTCCTCCACATGGGTGGGGTTTAGTTTGACTTAGGTACGCCATAACCTTGTTATTGAGTCAGTTCTCCCCCGATTGGTTATCTCTTCCAATCATATGGAGGGTTCGGTCGTGCCTCCTGCATGGCGAACTTATACAAAGTCATCATATGCTGCCACATAGTCACATTGAGTCATGCTTTTGTTCAAGGGAAGTTAGCCTGAGTCGGCCTCTCCGCGGTGTCTCTTGACTCATTTTTCAGTCGGCCATCCCTGGTTGTCAGTGTCATGTCTATCATCACATCAGTTATATTGGTCCTTTACTCGTGCTAGTTTGAGAAGGTCCCCATTGACTTCTTGCTGGCGGGTCTTGTCCTTATCGACGACGACACCTTGCTCTGAGGACAGGCCTAGAGCCACACCCTGGCCCTATTTTCATTATTGATAGGTCACCTTGTGCTCAGCGTCGATCAGTATCATGGGTCTTTGACTGAGTGATTTCCCTTGTGTTCGACATCAGCTTACATTATCACACAATGGGATTCGTGCAGTACCTTGGTTTCCATTTGACCCTATTGGTGGATACCTCACCTCTGTGTCGGCTTTCATTATTGGTTGGTTCAGAGGGTTTATGCTGTGCGCTAGCCACATCTTGTGTACACCGGGAACGTACTTCGGTTGGGTTACTACATCTTTTTCGTCCGATTCCTTCCACATTATTGGCCTACGGGTTACACTCGCGCTAGATTGATGGAGGATGCCTTAATGCCTTCCTTCTAGCGGATCTTTCCCTATCGACTTCGACTCATTGCTCTGGGGCAAAGATCTAGAGTCCATTTGGCAGTACCTTGGGGTTTGTAGTCATTAGTGGCAGATCCTTCGCTATCAACAGTGGGAAACCATCATTGTCTCCTGATCGATATATTCTTATAGGTGTTCGACTCCAGCTCATCTATTCACACTTGTTAGATTGTACTGGGTACCTTGACGCTCATTATCATTATCGGTGAGTAGTCTCGTGTTTGTTAACGGTATACATCAATGACCGGTAATCAAACGATTTCTCACATGGTCGACTTCAGATCATTTATTCCCATGGTGTAGAAATGTACCACGGCGGTTGGTGAAGACCTCAGGTTGTATCAACATTCATTGGTTCACTTGACAGTTGCTCCTGTTGCTGCTAGTTGATACCACTCCACTTTATATGTTGCAGTTAGTCACGGCGACATTCTATATGCTAGCACCTGAGTTTGCAGTGTAGTACCATCTTATTCCATCATGTTCAGTTGGTACCTTTTGGGATCAGTCCTTGATATCAGTGATCCGTTGCATCTTTCAACATCATTGACAGTCTTATATGTGATATTCAGACATGTACTTTCTCATTATGATTAGATGATCCATTATGTATTTTTCAGTCATTTATACTTGTATACTTAGTGGATCCGCTTGTACTTGATATGCGGACATGCTTTACTTTTTCTGAGCATGGGTATGCCCGCCTCAGACAGTGTTTCTTTCTGATCTCCTTTGGTGGCTTGGCAGGCTGAATTCTGGTGAAGTCCTCCTCGGTTTTTGACAGACTTCCTTTCCATGTACTCGCATAATATATTTCGGCCATCATGTACCCCTTCTGACCTCATATATTAGGGGGCATCTGTTATAGCTCCAAATCTCACTCTTATGGTTTGTGATGCTGTACTCATGGCCTAGGGCAACCCCTCCTTCCAGACCTGGTCCTAAAATTAAAAAAAAACAGTGTTTTATTCCTTATATGCGACATTGCCCTGAGTTAAACGCGTGTATACGCGGGTCTGTGTATATCCAACCCGCGTGTATGTATTAAAACACTTAAAAAAATATAAAATTCCTTCTTTTCGAGCGGAGATCGCGGGTTTTACCTGCTGATCACCTGTTAGTGCCCGTGGCCCAACTGTTCCCAACCAACTCCTAACTAAAAAACTACTTTGGAGATGGTATAAAAAGACCTCAAAGGGAAGGCCTAAGGGAGGAGAGAATAGAGAGAAAGGTTATTATGCTGAGATTTTCCCTTTGACCAGGTCTGAAGTCCCTTGTGCCTTCTGCACTTCCCCCATTTTGTACAGGAAACCTTTGTTTCCTTGTGTGTTGATGTTCATCCACTATTTATGACATCATGGAGAGAGTCATGGAAGGAGTTTTGTTAGAGGCTTGAGGCTGGAACGGATCCGGAAGGAAGCTTTGCTTGGAGCCTGCTGAAGGTGACTCAGGTGAACATATTCCTTTTTATGTACTTTATTTGTCTATAATAAAATAAACACATGTCTTGGTTCCCGAATTGAATCCTCTTTATGTTAATGATATTCATGTTTTGAATTCATGTGTAAATGGTTGTTTGGATTTCATAACTAACTACCTTTCTTTGTAACATGAAGATGGTTTCTTTATAAGTTTTTGTCCATGTACTGTTGTGTTCTTTGAATTGTTTGTTTTGCAGGACAAAAGAGAAGAAGGGAACTCCAAGAAGGGTTTGGACCCTAAAGGCCTTCTCAAACGTAGGACTAAAGGTACGCACCCTTATCATAGAATTTGCTTATAATAGCATAATGGCTGTATGAATGCATGTTTATTTGAATAGACAACTTTCAGTCTGCTAGGGTTTCACCCAAAAAGCCCTAGGGGAGTTTTTCCCTCTACCAATGTGCATACATAACCACATGCAAGAAATTGAAGGTTCAGACACCTTTCAGGTTAGTCTACGGCACGAAAGTCATCATGCCAATGGAATACATTGTACCCAGTTTATGAATAGCAACGATGACAAGCATAGCAGACCACAAAGCCTTGGAAGAGAGGCTCGCGCAACTGAAAGAACTTGAGGAAGAACGGTTTCTGGTGGGATTCCATCAGCAGGTACAGAAACAACACGATAAAGCTTAGCACAATCACCATATCAAGTTGCACACATTCAAAGTAAACGATTTAGTATTGTTGTATGACAACAAGTTTGAAAAATTCCCTGGAAAACTCTGCATGCATTGGTTGGGACCATATGTGGTGAAATAGGTCACAAACGGAGGTGCAGTCCACCTCGTCAAGCTTAATGGAGAGCCCTTCCCAGGAAGAGTAAATGGCAGTTTCCTAAAGCCCTACACGAGTGGGCCGACTGTCTGACTAACTGATCAAAGCATAGTCCCAGCACTCCAAGCAATTGAAAGAAGGCACAGGACTATAAACGAGTTTGCAGGTGAGCTGTGTGGAAAGAAGGTTCTGCGTAGGGAAATTCTATTGCAGGAATTGCGGTCGCGCATAAGGGGCTGCACTGCTACACGAACAAGCTGGAAGGTGACCATTGAGGTCACTATTGATGACAAGATTGTCAATTTAAGACAAGGAGGAGAGGATGGCGAGAAATTAAGACACGGATCCAGAATTGGATTTGAAATGATATACCACCAATATTGCATTAATGAGCCAAAAAAGTGGGGAACAGTCGAATTTGAATTTCAACAGGCCTGTAAATCACGGTTGGTCATCCACCAAACAAACTGTGGCATCTTGAGACTTAAGTTATTGCGTTATCCAATAGGTATGGACCCATTGAAATTCGACGCTTTGAGAGTAAGCCCCGTGGTTGTGACATTAGGGATGCAGGACCTTCGGGACAGCGTAATGTCGACAGCGAAGGCCGTCGCACCGAGCCCAACGTCAGTGGTGGCAGATGTACTACAAATTCCCCGACAAATAGCAGGACCGGTTCGGATGTCGCCGCAAAACCCACGATCTGGTAAGTGATCTATGAAAGATAAGGGGAAGATGTTGAATCTTGGGATAAAAGACAGAACTCCCTTGAAAAGTGCCTCCCTAGGCCGCGTGCCCACTGTTAGCGCTTGAAATTTCACCTCAGGCTGAAAAAGGTAAACTCCAAGGCAACATCAAACCACTTAGCCTCGTAGCTAGCCCTACAGGGCAGGAGAGGGCTCTCTCCGGTCTATCTTGGTAGGGATCTTCAACGGGCAAGATAACCAATGAGGAAACACTGATTTTAGGCTAGTAAACTGATAAAAGGTTTGATTTGGGACTTTTAGGGTTTTGGTGGAAAGTTGGGGAAAGGCAATTTTGGGTGCGGGGATTGGACACAGTTTTTGCAGGGGGTTCTTTGGGGCAAGGTAGGAGACTGTATTGATGCCTTTGATAGAGGTGGATGGATGAGAATGAATGGTGAGGAGCTAAGGAGAGCAAGAAATCACCTTGAATTCTCCTTAAACAGCTGAAAACATTGATATTAAACAAACTTAAAGGCAGAGCATAGCAACCATGAATTCTACCTTAACACTTCATTTGCCTAATTTGCAGAAGGAAAAGTAAGAAGATGAATCACATAACACACTTACAAGTACAAAGAGAAACACACCATCAATACATGTAACCACAGGAATCCCAAAAAGGACTACAAAACCCTGGTCTTTCTTCCTTTGCCAAAATTGCAGAGATACAATGAGTAATACAATAGAAGCTTTCTCCCTCAAGAGTCCAACCCTCCAACCTCTGAAAATGACTAGGAAAATACATAATATAGGCAAGCTAACACCTTTCCTTGCCTATAGGGGTCGAGCTCGTCCTTCTAGGAGCTGTTTCAACCAATTCTAAACTGAGCACCAAAATCTAGGTAGTCAAAACAACTTGCCTCTATAAGCTAGGAAACCAATTCATTCATTAAATGTTTGCTATTTCATGAATGAATCTTCTAGAATAGGTAAATAAGTGTCATGTCAACATGAAAAATACATTAATTACATCAAAGAGGGTGAAAAATTCCATCACAAGTCAAAACTGGTCAAAGCTGGGCGAATTCCTGAGCTGTAGATGAAAATTTGGCAAACTTTCCCAACAGGTCGCGCCCTAATCCTGAACAGGTCGCGCTACTTTGGAGCTGCTTTTGAGGCACTTCCATGTGTCCAAATGAGGCAAAAGTGGGCTTGTTGGAAAGGTATGGATGTCTACTTTTCAATCCAAGTGGAATTTCTGAATTTGGTGGCCATTTGCCCCTCCAAAATTGCAATCGCCCAAGACGGCTTCCTGTGTGTCAAAAAGGTGGCAGAAAGTCATTTTTTGCTTGTTTTTTTGACTTTCTAGAGGCCCAAAACTTGGTGAAATTTCTTGGAAATTGCTGAGAAAGTGTATATTTGCATGAAAAATCCAAAAATGCTGAGTTTTCCCAAAAAGGAGTTGCCCAACGAAAAGGTCGTGCGCGGCGCGCGACCCGTTGGTGGAGAAAACTTGTTTTTGGCACAAAAAATTCACAATTAACAAAATTTTCTCCAAATTTATTGAAATTTGGGCTGGGAGTCCCCAATCAAGTACCATGCTCAGTCAAAGAGGCTTTGGCCAAAATTTGGAGTGGATCGGGCCTTTTCCGTCGTTTTAGTGCCTTGGCCAACCTCCTTGGATCTGGCGATTGTGGTTTTGACATTTCTCTAAAACCATGACACCTGTGCAAAAAGTGAAGGAGGTTTTTCTTCTTTGACATGTTGTGGAAAAAAACCTCTCTCAGTTTTCCAAAATTCATCTTTAATTTCTCTAAAACATCTTTTGAGTGAAACTGATCCCGATGTGTGAAACAAGGAATTTCGTGGAAATGAAGCGAAATGAAGGGGATAGGGGGCTTCTAAATTCTTGGGGAAATTTTTGGGAGTGGGGAGGGATGTTAGGAAGTAGGGGAAAGTGGAATCTCAGAGATTGGGCAAGGGGAAGGGGTCCAAAAGGGCAAAACACAGGCCAAACCTAGAAAATTGCCAGGTTGTAGCTAGAAACTAGGGTTTGTGCAAAAATGAGGAATTTGGGGGATCTCAGTGATGGAAAGTGTTTGATAAGGTAAATGAAGGACAAGGGAAGGTGTATGAACATTTGGATACAAGTTTTGCTAATGATTTGGCCGTCCAAGAGAAATTAGCTTTCAAAACCCTAGGAGAGGGAAATGACCTTGCCTAGGTGCAACTGAAGCATGAACAACGTGTAACATGACCCAATGGAACCTAATATGATGATGAAAACCCTCTGAATGATGATACACTCAGCTGAATAGTGACATAGACTGACATTTGGACAACTTTAGAAGGAGTTAAAGCAAACCCTAGACCTAATGCCTAGTGACCAAATTTTGCTTGAAAACTCTTTGAAATGACAAAATTTGACCTTGACACTCTGAGACCACCTTGTAAGAGCATATTTGATCACTGGAGGAAGGCTGGAAAGACTGACACTAACATTGGCTCCAATGGGGATGGTAGCTCCTTGGAGGTGCCAAGAACCGCAGATCTTTGTAAGAGCTAGACAGTGCCTTATCCATTGGGCAATGGAGTCAAAAACTCAAACTAAAATGCATGACTGAAAACCGACGACTTGACAACACAAATTGACTCTCACTCAACTAAAAACTGAATCAATACTTAAACACAACCGACAAATTGGAAATGATGCTCAAAGGGCAGCTTATTCATCAAAGCCTACTCTAACACTTTCATTCATCACCTGATCAAGTGAAATGAAACAACCAATGCAACCAAGTAAGTATCCCATCTGCTGTTCGAATTCTCCGCAAGTGCTCACTTATGAACAACAAAAGAGAACTACTGAAAGGCAACTCCCATGACAATTTGGAAACAGATCCATAGAATGATATGAATTCTCTATCCACCTCCAAAAACACTGCATAAGGATCTTGAAATTTATGCACACTGGAACTTAGCTCATCCAATGGATTACTTCTCGTTTCCTCATACCATGAATGCAAACTTTGATCTGAGCCTTGTGACGAGACCTCTGCTGAAAATGAGAAAGAAACCGGCTGCCGGATCAAATTCATATCAGCACATGTTTCAAGCTCACATGTAGTCAATGGAGAAAGACTTTGACTGCAAACCTCATCCAAAACATCAGCTATTGGATCATGAAAAACTTGAAAGACTGTTGTAATGTATCCATTGAAAATGCATGACATCCTTCTAGCTGTTCATCTTTTTCCTGAGATGTTTTACGAAGATTCTGCCTTATAAACTGAAATGCTTCGAAACAAAAGGGTATAGAATCTTCCTGCATCATCAAATCATGTATTTCGTCTTCCACAGCTTCATCTGTAATCTGCCCTTCAATTTCATTTGGTGGTTGCAAATTTGATGCTACAGGTTGCTCAAGAATTTTGTTATCTGTCTCATCCTCAACATTAACACTGAGAGATTGCTGATTTGTTATAGGCTGTTCATTTGAAGATTTACTATGCAATCTACCCTTCAAAAACTGAAATGATTCAAAACAGAATGGTACGGAGTCACCTTGAATCATTAAATCATGTGTGTCCACTTCCAAGTCTTCAGCTGCGACTTGACAATCAA
Source organism: Pinus tabuliformis (assembly GCA_031772625.1). Taxonomy (NCBI): domain Eukaryota; kingdom Viridiplantae; phylum Streptophyta; class Pinopsida; order Pinales; family Pinaceae; genus Pinus; species Pinus tabuliformis. The sequence goes on from CM062815.1 coordinate 1,062,842,513, forward strand.
TGGCTTTCGGGGGTTGAAAATCGGAATATGAGAAGTCTTGAACAAGGTTCTCATTGCTCTTACTCTTAATATGATTCAAATCAAGACTTGTTGACATTTGATTTCTGATTGCATGGTAGTTATCTCTGATGAATTGAAACGAATCAAAACAAAAAGGCAAAGATCCTTCACTTACTTCAAATTTTGCTGCACTTTCCTCATCAATGTCATAGCTGATATGTGATGGCTGAACATTGTATTCAAGCTGCTGAAAATGAACTTCTTCCTCCCACAAGCTAGCTGCTTGTTTGATTGCAAGATTAGCTTCTATTTGGAGAACATATTCATCATCATACTGATCAAACTGAGGCAAATCATCGGTATAAAACATATCATCAAGCATGCAAGTCATATCAACAGACCTCCCTTCTTCATAATGATCTATAAAACAATCACTATGACAACTGGGATAAGAAACAAAATGTTTTGGATCAGCAACTTGTTCTTCTTCAATCAGCGAACCATGAGCTTGAACATTATAATCATTTCTTGCGTTGATCTTGTCCATCATCTTTTCCACTGCACTTACCAAAATGTCAAGCTTTACCTCTAGAGATGTTGATTCAGCCGGATCTATGTTTTTCATCTCTTCTTCCTTCATCCTTGCCCTTTGGATCAGCAGATGAGCCTCTACATTTACTGCACTGTTTTGCATCTCATGAAGTGTTGCAATATCCCTTTCTCTCAGCTGAAACTCCATCTCTGGATCAAAGGCACCCGGATAGTGCAAGAGAGCAGATCTAGGAGTAGGCCTTATCTCAACTGGCATTGAATAATAAACTTGGTTAAATCTGGCCGAAAACTGTTGTACTGTCTCCCCTGGCAATCTTTTCAGCTGGTTATACTCTTCTACAATCAAGAAAAGGTTCTGCCTGATCATCCACCTGTCGAGAAAAACTTTGACAAACTGCCGGAAATCTGAGATGCTTGCATCAGGCAGGGTTTTGAACCAACTCTTAACTTCAGCTTGCAAAGAAAGAGCAAAAAGCCTTATACTGACATCTTCATCATCAACTTCAAAAAGATCTAGAAAATTCTCAACATTCTGCACATGTTTCTCAGCGTTGGCATTCTTACATTCACCGTCAAACCTCGGCAAGTATAGATCATAGTTTTTGGGGAAAGCATGGAGAACAGAAGGTAAAACAAGAGGTTTATACCGATCTGGAATTTTACAAGGTGTAGGGGTATGTACAACAGGTATAGAATCAGTCTTGGTTGCTTGAGACTCATCAATCTGAAGATAGTCATCACAAAATTCAGAAAAAGGAACCTGATCAAGCTCAAAGGCATGCAAATCTTTGGTTTTCACACTTTTCAAAGGGAAGGAATCAAATGCAAGCCTGGGATCTTTTCTCAAGCATAGTATACTTTGCAACGCAGTCTTGACATTCTTGGGAAAAGAGAAGAAATAATTTATGACAAAGAACAAAATGTCTTGGATGAAATTCCAACTTGAATACCTGGTCTGTCCATGTTGTCCTTTCATGTTTTTGCTGGTCGGAATCATCCTCTAGTGGAGTCTTTGGATCTGATCTCAAAAATGATTTAGAGTCACCAGGTGAATGATTTCAGCCTTGCCAGTGTCTGATCGTTGTCCAGCATCAACAATCAGATCTGAACTTGATACATGTATTGGGGTGAAATGCAAATGAAGTGCTGTATTCACAAGCTCACGGAGATGGACTGAAGCAGCGTTTATCTACTTCCGCTTATGCAAAGCAAAAGCGTTTCGAAGGCTACCTGGCATAACTTCAGGCTTCGTCTAAGACTTATGAGACAAACACATCAACCCACAAACAAGTTTGTTCTCCCCAGTATGGCCGCCATTATGTTAGCGCTTGAAATTTCACCTCAGGCTGAAAAAGGTAAACTCCAAGGCAACATCAAACCACTTAGCCTCGTAGCTAGCCCTACGAGGCAGGAGAGGGCTCTCTCCGGTCTATCTCGATAGGGATCTTCAACGGGTGAGATAACCAATGAGGAAAAACTGATTTTAGGCTAGTAAACTGATAAAAGGTTTGATTTGGGATTTTTAGGGTTTTGGTGGAAAGTTGGGGAAAGGCAATTTTGGGTGCGGGGATTGGACACAGTTTTTGCAAGGGGTTCTTTGGGGCAAGGTAGGAGACTGTATTGATGCCTTTGATAGAGGTGGATGGATGAGAATGACTGGTGAGGAGCTAAGGAGAGCAAGCAATCACCTTGAATTCTCCTTAAACAACTGAAAACATTGATATTAAGCAAACTTAAAGGCAGAGCATAACAACCATGAATTCTACCTTAACACTTCATTTGCCTAATTTGCAGAAGGAAAAGTAAGAAGATGAATCACATAACACACTTACAAGTACAAAGAGAAACACACCATCAATACATGTAACCACAGGAATCCCAAAAAGGACTGCAAAACCCTGGTCTTTCTTCCTTTGCCAAAATTGCAGAGATACAATGAGTAATACAATAGAAGCTTTCTCCCTCAAGAGTCCAACCCTCCAACCTCTGAAAATGACTAAGAAAATACATAATATAGGCAAGCTAACACCTTTCCTTGCCTCTAGGGGTCGAGCTCATCCTTCTAGGAGCTGTTTCAACCAATTCTAAACTGAGCACTAAAATCTAGGCAGTCAAAACAACTTGCCTCTATAAGCTAGGAAACCAATTCATTCATTAAATGTTTGCTATTTCATGAATGAATCTTCTAGAATAGGTAAATAAGTGTCATGTCAACATGAAAATACATTAATTACATCAAAGAGGGTGAAAAATCCCATCACAAGTCAAAACTGGTCAAAGCTGGGCGAATTCCTGAGCTGTAGATGAAAAATTGGCAAACTTTCCCAACAGGTCGCGCCCTAATCCTGAACAGGTCGCGCTACTTTGGAGCTGCTTTTGAGGCACTTCCAGGTGTCAAAATGAGGCAAAAGTGGGCTTGTTGGAAAGGTCTGGATGTCTAATTTCCAACCCAAGTGGAATTTCTGAATTTAGTGGCCATTTGCCCCTCCAAAATTGCAATCTCCCAAGACTGCTTCCTGTGTGTCAAAAAGGTGGCAGAAAGTCATTTTTTGCTTGTTTTTTGACTTTCTAGAGGCCCAAAACTTGGTGAAATTTCTTGGCAATTGCTGAGCAAGTGTATCTTTGCATGAAAAATCCAAAAATGCTGAGTTTTCCCAAAAAGGAGTTGCCCAACGAAAAGGTCGCGCGTGGCGCGCGACCCGTTGGTGGAGAAAACCTGTTTTTGGCACAAAAAATTCACAATTGACAAAATTTTCCCCAAATTTATTGAAATTTGGGCTGGGAGTCCCCAATCAAGTACCATGCTCAGTCAAAGAGGCTTTGGCCAAAATTTGGAGTGGATCGGGCCTTTTCCGTCGTTTTAGTGCCTTGGCCAACCTCCTTGGATCTGGCGATTGTATTTTTGACATTTCTCTAAAACCATGACACCTGTGCAAAAAGTGAAGGAGGTTTTTCTTCTTTGGCATGTTTTGGACAAAAACCTCTCTCAGTTTTCCAAAATTCATCTTTGATTTCTCTGAAACATCTTTTGAGTGAAACTGATCCCGATGTGTGAAACAAGGAATTTCGTGGAAATGAAGCGAAATGAAGGGGATAGGGGGCTTCTAAATTCTTGGGGAAATTTTTGGAAGTGGGGAGGGATGTTAGGAAGCAAGGGAAAGTGGAATCTCAAAGATTGGGCGAGGGGAAGGGGTCCAAAAGGGCAAAACACAGGCCAAACCTAGAAAATTGCCAGGTTGTAGCTAGAAACTAGGGTTTGTGCAAAAATGAGGAATTTGGGGGATCTCAGTGATGGAAAGTGTTTGATAAGGTAAATGAAGGATAGGGGAAGGTGTATGAACATCTGGATACAAGTTTTGCTAATGATTTGACCGTCCAAGAGAAATTAGCTTTCAAAACCCTAGGAGAGGGAAATGACCTTGCCTAGGTGCAACTGAAGCATGAACAAGGTGTAACATGACCCAATGGAACCTAATATGATGATGACAACCCTCTGAATGATGATACACTCAGCTGAATAGTGACATGGACCGACATTTGGACAACTTTAGAAGGAGTTAAAGCAAACCCTAGACCTAATGCCTAGTGACCAAATTTTGCTTGAAAACTCTTTGAAATGACAAAATTTGACCTTGACACTTTCAGACCACTTTGTAAGAGCATATTTGATCACTGGAGGAAGGCTGGAAAGACTGAAACTAAAACCCACAACGAAACTTGAAGATTGGTACCTCGCGGACAGCAACAACTCCCTTGAAAAAATGCAACACAAGCTTCAGTAGACATTGAGTATACTGGACCAAAGATCGCAAGCTTGCTGCTCTTGCACAAAAAGTTCACGCATTTGACATCTCAGCTAGAGCTAAAATCCTATGAGGGGTCACTTTTTGTTAACCTAGCAGAGCAGAATGAGCATCATCAGTTAAGCGAATTAGTAGGGGTAATGGAGCAGGAGCTTGAAGAAGCGTTGCAGGAGGCAAGGATGGAGCAATAGATTGTAGTATGTCACTCACAGGGATGGTGGACCATGAAGCCTTGGTAGCACGCCTCGCCACATCGACGAGTGACTTGGGACGAGTCACGATGATTGTGTTGGGGGCCTGTTGGGTAGTTGATCCCCCACGTAACGGTTTTGGTACTTAAAGCCCACAATTTTGGGTAATGGTATCGTAAAGGCTCCGAAAAGTGCGTGGAGCGCGAATTGTAATAAGTCATGTCAAAAGGTAGTCTGCCATAAAATATTTTAGTTTAATCTAGAAGGTGTCGGCCTACCCATGGTCCGTGGACCATGGGAATGTATAAATAAAGCAAGGATTTAAGTGTAGAAGGTAGCTTTCATTCATATCTTAAGTGTATGGGTTTCTGAAAGTAATATTCGCTTTGAGTCTGTAAGTCCAAGTCGTAGTTGGTAGTAGTGAGAGTAGGCTCTGCAGTTGTGTGCGCAGAGGCCTGGTAGAGTCCGCAGCTATGTGCGCGGACCCCTGTAGCTGAGTGCGTAGGATGAAATTGGTTGGTACTGGAACAGAAGATTAATAAAAGATACATGTTTCTAAAATATTGTGCATCTGATCGTAGTTCTATGTGTTTATTCTTCAGTTAAGGTTTTATGCATCTCTTTAAGGTTTATGTTTGCGCGCACTTGTTACGAATATTGAATCATTGATAACAACTACATAATTAAGTCAGATCTATAATAAAAACATACTAAGGGTAAGGGATCTAGATAATGCCTCCTCGCGGTCGGTACAAGGGCTATGCGAAGGTCAGATAGCTGCATGAAACAGTACAAGTGCAAAAGATCGGTTCGCGAACTTTCCAGACCTCATCAAGACATCCCTAGGGTGCAGAAACTTGGTTCCAGTACCCTCCCATACTACCTCGGGTGAGACCTCAGTCCGCACTCCGCGGACTGTTGCTGAAACAGCCGGTAGTTTCGAGATTTGTTTGGCTAAAACAATTTTGAACGTGGGTTAGGACCCAATAAGCCAACAAGAGTCATCTACAAAACAGAGGTAGTTGGACATATTCCGAAGGTATAAAGAAATTAAACAGAGGAATGAAGCCCTCCATGATAACATCTATGCTTAATTCAAGAAGCAGTGTTCCTAAATTCAACACAGGCTCATTTTAGCCTATGACACAGAGAAAGGAAGAATTCATATGGAATTCTTACAAGCACATGTTCCTCAACCTAAATCAACAGTTGATTTCAAGCAGACTACATTTGAGTTTGAGGCAAAGGATGTCCATCCTTTGGATCAAATAGACATGCACAGGAAATCAGGAGAAATGGTTTATTCAACCTTCACACAGACTACCCTTAATGATTCTAAACTATAGTTGTCTTTCAACAATGTTCAATCACAGCTCAAACTGGAGAAATTTTCCTATCTGGTGAAAGACAACAAAATTAAATATTTAGAGGAAATGGTGATCAAAGCAGGTTTTGATCCTGGTAATTCAAAGGCTATGGAAGAGATTATTAAGAAGAATAATGATGACATAGCATCCCTGAAGAAGCAATTGAAACTGCCTTCCACTAAAAATCCCCAAGCAAAGGAATTAGGAGAAACAGAAATACAAAAATAAGAAATGTTGAAGCTCCTAGTGGAACAGAGTGTACAAATTAAGGAAATGGAAGTAGAGATGGATAAGTTGATAAAAGAGAAAGAAAAGAGTTCTCAACTTGCTATGGTTCCACTTGATGCAGTGCTTATTTCACCCCTACTTCAAACAGGTGTTCCTATAGCAACTACAATAGTAGGAGCATCCTCCTCTATAGAACCTCCCACATCAACTGCAGATGATTCAATTAAGTTGGTCCAATCCATGGAAAATATGTCGATACAAGGAGAAGAAATAAAAAAGTTAAGGGAGGATGTCAAGACACTATAGAAGTAGAGTACTAGATATGAGAATTCTCTCATGACAAAGATGCAGAAATCCTAGACTCTTTCCCGGAGATTGCAACAGATGGAAAAGGAGACTACCATGGGTAATACCCTAGCCCAAGTTAAAGAGAACATGTGGAAAGGATAAAGGAAGCCATGGTAGAAATCTGGCCATCTATACAAATTATATTTGAGTAGAAGGAATTGATTGAGAGATCTAATGAAGCTATTGAAGAAATCAAAGTACAGTTGGGTGATAAACCCAGTGAAGCTACAGAGCTCATCAAGTTCCTCAATTCCAAAAACAAGCAGGAACTAGAAGAAATGGAGATTGAGGATAGAACCGAAACCATACTAAAGGTCAAAAATTTGTTGAACAAGAGAAATTTGATCAAACAGCTAGAAGAAAAGTGTCAAATTATGGACATTGGTGTACAAAGGTTTTTAGACAAGATGGAAGCTCTCTATAAAAAAGGACTTCCTAGTTTATTAGTAATTAATGACAAGCTCAGCACAAGGACAGATTACAGTTAGAAATTGCTGACCAAGGCTAAAGATGCTTCTAAATTTTCAATAGGAAGGATCAGCATGAAAAGAAAATCGTTTTTAGAAGCATTGGAATATGATTTGGACATCCAGTATGAAAACAAGCATATCTTTAGTTCCAAACCAACTTTTTCCAAATACACTAAAGTGGACGAGGTATACAGGAAGTTACTCAAGACATCTATCCCCAGTGAACCACATTGGGATAAATTATGCGAATTACTAGAGCAAGAAGATGACTTGGTCGTACATCTCAGCATCAATAGCACAACAAAATTAGAAGGGCCAGATATTCAGCAATTCCACCAATCTAGTGCCACCAATTCGAGCAGTTCAATTTTCCTAAAATGTTTGTAATAGTTAGATAGATTCAGTTTAGGAATTCCTAAATACATCCTAGTCAATTTTGACAGGATATTTTGTAAATAACTTATAAATACTTCTCTTTTTGAAGTATCAAGGGTTGATTTTTGCATTCCAGAAAGGTATTGTACTATTTCCATTTGATGGGTTGATCAGTAATAAAAAGGACATTCTTCACAGGATTCATGTGTTGGACTATTTGGTGAAGTGCTTCTCTCATTGTTATGTGCTATTTCTTTTTTCCATGCTTATGTTTTCTTAAATCTGAATTATTTTACAGAAAGTTAATGAACAAAATTTGTTGAAAAATACACTCTGATTCTGGTTGTGGATAATTTAAATGTTTTCTTCTGATATCATGTTAAATAATTCTTAACTTCTCTTTAACTTCAATTAAACCTATATCTTTTCTTCTATTTCATTTCATTTAAATATAAAGGATCCAATTAGTTCAGCTACCTTTCCCTGTGAAACTCCTTTGAAAATCTGAAACAGATCCACGTTAAGATGTAGACTCCATAGCCCAATGGAACTTTCAAGCATTTAATCAACCAATCAACTTTAAAATCAAACTTTGAACTCTCATAACTAGCCTAATATCTAAATACAACAAATTTAAATATGACAGAGAGATCCCTCTCTGAAGTTGGTAGGGCTAGATCCCAGCTTCCAAAGTGGTTTTTTGGTTACCTCTGTGGTTCTCTTTTGTGACCTAGGAAAATTACAGAGTGCTAACAGGGGGTTCGAGGTTCGATCCCAACTCTGAATTGTCCACCCGTGGGAGATATGGGGAGCACACCCAATGCACTACACACAGAGATACCGTTGAAGATAGCATGCGAGTGTTGCAGTAAATGTAAAAGGTACCCCCTCCTCTCATCGAGTCACCTTACCAATCCATCGCCACCACATGTCACTACCTCACATGTTATGTTGATGTCACGCTATCATTTTCTTCCACCTATAAAAATCATACTCGCTATTCATTTGAATTTCAAAATGAATTTTTATAGTTGATCCATAATGTCACTCCTTTTGACCTCAATGTCATTCAATTGTCAGATAGGTTGGAGTCGTCCTCAATGTCGTTTTGTCCAGATTCACTTGGTCACCAAGTAACCCATAATCCCACAACTCACATAGTTTTTCCTTAGTTCAAAATGAAGAAACCTTCACCCAAGACCCCCAAACCTCAAGAGGTCAAACCCTCTTCGAACATTGAGCCCCTCATGGACACAAAATATCAAATCTATGACTCACCCATCCCATACCACCTATTGGATCTCTGGTTCGCCATGTATGACCACCATTTCAAAAGAGAAGACCCTTTCAAGGTAGTAGAGTCAGGGTTGTATTACCAAATTGCCCCATTTGTCTATCATTTCTTCGAGTTTGTTTCCTGGCTTGTTGCAGCCTACGTCAAAGAGAAAAATTGTTTCATATCCTCTGTTAGAGTTAAAATCTTGGAAATTACTCCAGAATTGATTCAAAAGGCCTTGGTCTACCCAACCTCGCTCAACCTTGAGAAATTTACAGAAACAACTCTGTTCTATAGCTATAATTCCCTCCCAACCAGCCAATAGTAAGAATTTCTCCAGATGATTCTAGCCCCTGACCACCAAACCCTACCCATCTCTAACTCTTTTCCCATACCTATTTTTATGGAAGCCATACATCTTATTCCCACTGTGATTTCCCTACTGTTTTGGGAGGATGATGCAACCAATATCACCAAGGCCATCATAGGGTTTTTGAGATAAATGATGCAACCAAACCATGTTTTTGATATACCCTCATTCCTAGCTGAATCTATTAAGTTCTAGTTACACCATTTCCCTATTACTGGCTTTTTCCAGTACTATTCCATTCTCTTTTATTTTCTTTTGTATACCCACATGGATGAGTTCGAGTTTTTGGGCCTCATTCTTATGGATTCCTGCAAACAAAGAAAATTTATCATTGACTAGGATGTTGTTGTCAGAAAGAAACCCAACAATGAGGGTTATTCTCATTTTATTTCCACCTATATGTCAATAGCATATAAAATCATCAATAATGTCTCTCCCCCAAGGATTCTACCCCAACAAAAAACTATCCTCTGTTAGGATATTCCGACACATAGGAAATAGTTAAGTACAACTTGGTCTAGTATAGAGTTAGGTAAAGTGTGTTTCTTTACCGTTGTACATTTTGTAACTTACAATCTGACGGTCACGATATGTAGTGATTCGACGGTTCATTCTGTCCTCGGTATTACCGACACTTGATCCGTGGCTTGACACCCGATTGGTCCATGATTTCTATTTAAAGCGCATGGAGGATAATTTGTAGGGTAATCCGTGCATGAGAGAAACATATGTAAATTTTCATTCTTTTATTAATAAATTGCCTGAAGTGGCCGCGTTGGCTCAGGTCGTGGACTGTTTCCCTCTTTGAGGGTTTTAACCACATCAAAAATACTGGTGTATTGATCTGCGATCTGGTTGTGAGTGGTGTCCTTTGGTGTTTTGTCTGAGGAACTTACCCTGTAAATTCCTACATGGTATCAGAGCTATTTGAGGGCCGCGTCCGTTGGTGATCCAAATCTGAAGCCGGTAGAACTGCATCCGACTGTTGTTTCCTAGATCTGTTGTTTCTGACTGCTTTCGGGCTGAGAGGACTACTCTTTTGTGTTGGGAGCATCTGTTCCAGTGAGGAACCCCTTTCGTTTCACGCGAAAAGGTTTCCGGTAGCCCTAGCTGCGTCATTTTTAAGATCTGGAGGTATACAGTGTTCATTTGCAGTTTACTGTTATTTTCTCTCTGTTTATTTCGGTTTCGGTTTATTTAGCTTTTTTATTACCGGATCTATACCTTTCATTTCTGCGTATGCTCTTTGCCCTGTGACTCTGTGCGATCTGGGAAAATCAGAAACAAAAAGGAAGGATTTTTCTCATGCGTATGCTCTTTTCCCTGCGCCTTAGGGTGATCTCGGAAAATCAGAAACATTGAGGAAAATATTTAGTTTCTGGCCAAGGCTAACTTTGAGCCGCAAGGTTCATTTTTGAAAATATTTAGTTTTTCGGCTAAAGCTAACTTCGAGCCGTAAGGTTCATTTTCTTTGCATGTCCGTGTTGCGTTTTTTGTTTTTTGTTTTGTAGGGAAAAAGAGCCTTCTCAAAGCAAGCACGCAACCCAAAGCATCAACCCCTCTCTCTCTCTCTCTCTCTCTAACTTTTTGTATAGCTCAATTGGTTCAAAGCTATTCTAAGGGAGTAGAGGTCTTGGGTTCAAGTCTCCATTTTGTGGGGGTGGACTTTTTCATTTCCGCACATTCCCGCACCTCGTCGGCAACTTCAACAACTTTTTTTCAAAAAGCCATAACTTCTTCATCCGGAAGCCGTTTTCAGAGCCGTTTTTTTAAACCAGCCTAATTTTTCGAGATCTATCCATTGGAACACTTAGTTTCAGCATCTTTAGCTTCAGTTTCCGTTGAAATGGAAAGTCAATACCAAGTTACCCTTGACATCACCAACTACTTCCAATGGTTGGCCTACATTGAGGATTTACTTAGAAGTAAAGGTCTCTACAGAATAGCCTCAGGCCAAGAAAAGAAACCGAAGGATGAAGATAAGGCTGCTAAATGGGAAAATAGGCAAGATCAAGCACGTGGATTGATAGGGATGTCTATTTCTCCAGATCTTAGATTCCATATTGCGGAACTTGATACTCCTGATGAAGCAATGAAACAAATCAATAAAGTTTTTGGGATTAAAAATGAACTTAGAGCCCATCAACTTGAAAATGAGTTGCTTACATTGGACCCTAATAATTTTTCTTGCATTGAAGATTTCTTGTCCAAGTTCAAGACCCTTAGATATCTCTTGGAAGGTGTTAAAGTTAAGAAGAAGATAGTAACCTTATCTATTCCATTCTTACAAAGTTGGGACCAGCCTACTCTATGTTTGTTTCCACCTTCCATTCTACAAGAGAAGCCTTCATTTCTCAAGGAACAGACTACAAGTCCCCTTCCTTTGACTCTTTTTGTGATTCTTTAATAAGAGAACAAGAAAAACTCTTACACCTTGGTCTTCTTAATCTTGGAAACTCTTCCAAGAAAGCGTTAGCCGCCCAACAGCAACCAAATTCAAAGAATCCTAAGAAGTCATATCCTAAAAAGAATGGTCCTAAACCAAACAAGGGTCCTAAGCAATTTCAGCCCCAAAATGAAAAATCATTTCAACAAAATGATAAGACAAATAAAAACAAAGGGAAGAAGACTGATAGACATTGCAATTTTTGTAATCGAGATGGCCACTTAGAATCAAAATGCTTTAAGAAGATGGAAGCCTTGGAAGCAGCAATGAAGAAGCATAACATCCATTTGGGGCAATCTTCAAATTCAACTTCATCTTCAGGAATGGCACTTTCTGCATGTGGTTGTCAAGCATCTCGGTCTGGCTCTTCTTCTCATTCTCATGAGTGGCTCATTGATTCTGGAGCTTCTTATCACATGGCCAAAAACAAAGCCATGTTTTCTTCTTTAAATGAATGTAACACCAAAAATAGATGTGTTGGTGATGATAGATCTCTTAATGTTGTAGGGACTGGAACTGTTCATCTAGGCAATGGTCAGTTTAATGATGTATCATGTGTTCCAACCTTATCCTGCAACCTTCTATCTGTATATCAGATAATTCATTCAGGTGAAGGTAAAATCGTTGAATTTTCGCCTCATGATGTTGTAATCAAGGACTTAAGAGATCCTAAACAGATTTTGGCTACTGGCATTGCTGATGATTCTACAAGGTTGTATAAGTTTCACAACTTTGGGTCATCAAATCTTCCCTCAGTATTTGTTGCTCATAACGATGAAGTGAGCAAACTTTGGCATGAGCGATTTGGTCACTTAAACTATCGCTCCCTTCAGCATCTATGTAAAGAAAATATGGTGACAGGTCTTCCTATTGTATCTTGCAGAGATGGTGTTTGTTCCGGATGTGTACTCGGAAAACATCATCGGGACAGTTTTGAAAAACGTGCCTCTTGGCACGCCTCAGCCCCTTTACAGCTTGTGCATAGTGATTTATGTGGTCCACTTCCAGTTGTGTCATTCTCTGGCTGCAAGTATTTCTTAACCTTCATTGATTATTTCTCCAGACGCACTTGGGTGTACTTCTTAAAACTCAAGAGTGAAGTATTTAACACTTTTTTGGCCTTCAAGGCCTTTGTTGAAAAACAATCTAGACATCAAATTCTTAAGTTAAGATCTGATAATGGCGGAGAATATGTTAAAAACACATTCATCAACTATTGCACTGAGAATGGAATTCAAATGCAACATACTGTTCCATATACTCCACAACAAAATGGTGTAGCTGAAAAGAAGAATCGCACCTTAAAGGAAATGGCTAATTGTATGCTACAATCTAAAGGACTTGGTCTTAGTTTTTGGGCAGAAGCAATTAACTGTGCAAATTACATAATAAATTGCACTCCTACGAAGGCTTTAAAGAATATCACTCCAGAAGAAGCATGGAGCTCAATCAAACCAGATGTAAGTCACTTTTGTGTTTTTGGAAGTGAAGCGTGGGCCCATATTCCAGATGAAAAGCATAAAGCTTTAGAACCTAAGAGTGAAAAATGTACTTTTGTTGGATATTCTGAAGATGTCAAAGGCTATAGACTTATTCCATTTAAGTCCAAAAATGTTAGCATTAGAAGAGATGTAAAATTTGATGAAAAATATCGGCCTGCGAGCCTAGTTCGGCGAATGTGCCACCTCTCCCTATCTCTTCTACCTTTGAAAACATTTCTTCTTCAGATGATGAAAGTGAGGATGAAAATCCTCCCCCGCCATCTCAGGATCCTCCTTCAGCTCCTGAGCTTCCAAAATGGGTTCGTGCTACTCGAGATGCAGCAGGTGATCTTGCCGGTGATCCTACAGATCAGCGACGCACACGTTCTCAGTTCGAGAGAGCCTCTTCTTTACTGGCTCAAGCTCCAGTAAATTATGATCCTGACACCTTTGCAGAAGCTTCAGGCCATCCAGATTGGGAAGTAGCTATGAATGAAGAATATCATTCATTATTGGCAAATGATACATGGGATCTTGTTCCTCTACCAAAGGGACGAAAACTTGTTAGATGCAAATTGGTTTACATAACCAAGTATGGACCAGATGGGAAAGTTGATAAACATAAAGCTCGTCTTGTTGCTAAAGGTTTTTCACAGGTTGAAGGCATTGACTACACTGAAACCTTCTCCCCTATTGCCAAAATGAACTCTATCCACCTTGTTCTTTCCCTTGCTGCCTCTTTCAAATGGGAAGTCCATCAGATGGATGTTAAATCTGCCTTCTTGCATGGGGACTTGTATGAAGAAATCTATATGGAACAACCCATTGGCTTCATACAAACAGACTCCAGCTTTGTATGTCGACTTAAGAAATCCCTTTATGGTCTCAAGCAAGCTCCTCGGGCTTGGTATGCCAAAATGGATAACTTTCTTTTAGAATCTGGATTTTCTAGGTGTCATTCTGACAATACTGTCTACACCAAGAAAGTGGGCAACTCTCTTATCATCCTTGTTCTTTATGTTGATGATCTTATCCTTACTGGTAGTGATCCCAACCTTATAAACCATGTGAAGTCTAGCCTTAAAAGGAAATTTGAAATGACTGACTTAGGACACTTACACTATTTTCTCGGTCTTCAAGTCTTGCAATCCAAGGAGGGTATTTCCCTTTCCCAGTCCAAGTATGCCTGTGATATTCTACGCCATTTTCACATGGAAGACTGTAAGCCAGCCCCTTCTCCCTTTCAGTCTGGAGTCAAACTTTCAGTCACTTGTACTTCTCCTGAAGTTGATGCTACCTTATACCGTCAACTTGTAGGAAAACTTTTGTATCTAACCCATACTCATCCTAACCTTTCTTTTGATGTTGGCCTTGTTGCTCGGTTCATGCAAAACCCCCGTGAAAGTCATTGGAAAGCAGCTAAAAGAATAATTCGTTATGTTTGAGGTACAGTTCAGTTTGGGATTCATTACAGTGCCGAAGCATCTCCTCTATTGGTTGGTTTCACTGATTCCGATTGGGCTGGTGACCCTGATGATCGGAAGTCCACTGCCGGTTATGTGTTCACTCTTGGTTCAGGACCTATTACATGGGCTTGCAAGAAACAAGGTGCCATTTCTCTTTCATCAGCAAAAGCAGAGTATCGTGGTGTCGTAGAAGCTAGTAAGGAAGCCTTGTGGCTTCGTCAGATCCTGTCAGAGTTTGGCTTTGAGCAGCAGCATCCGACTACACTTTGGTGTGATAATCAAAGTGACATTCAACTATGCAAAGATCCAGTCCAACATCAGTGCAGCAAACACATTGAACTGCACATGCACTTCATCAGAAAGCTCATTCACGACCATGTTCTTGAAGTGCAATATTGTTCAACAGATGATCAAGTTGCAGACATCTTCACAAAGGCTCTCACAGAGGCGAAGTTCACTAAACTTCGATTTATGGTTGGAGTTCAGGAAGTTGTCACTAAGGGGGGATAGGCTCTAGTGCCTCCTTCCTTCGTCTATTGTGTCATATTTGTAAATCCTTCAATCCTATCCCAAGTTATTCTTAAGGGGGGATGTTAGGATATTCCGACACATAGGAAATAGTTAAATACAACTTGGTCTAGTATAGAGTTAGGTAAAGTGTGTTTCTTTACCGTTGTACATTTTGTAACTTACAATCCGACGGTCACGATATGTAGTGATCCGACGGTTCATTCTCTCCTCGGTATTACCGACACTTGATCCGTGGCTCGACACCCGATTGGTCCATGATTTCTATTTAAAGCGCATGGAGGGTCATTTGTAGGGTAATCCGTGCATGAGAGAAACATATGTAAATTTTCATTCTTTTATTAATAAATTGCCTGAAGTGGTCGCGTTGGCTCAGGTCGTGGACTGTTTCCCTCTTTGAGGGTTTTAACTACGTCAAAAATACTGGTGTATTGATCTGCGATCTGGTTGTGAGTGGTGTCCTTTGGTGTTCTGTCTGAGGAACTTACCCTGTAAATTCCTACATCCTCCAACTCAGCAAGGATACCAGGGTGGGAGATTGGTACTTGTTTGAGGATTTTACTGGAATTAGGGTTTATTGTTGTGAGCTTCCCCCTTATCATTTGCCTGTATTCATGCCCATGAGGATTTTTGCCTTAGATTTTATTCGACAAAGTTTTCAAGCTGATCAAATCCACTTTTTCCCAGCCAAGAAGGGATACATGTTCAAATTAGGCGAACTAATTGGGTGCTTTTATTGTGAATACCAGAAAATCCTTTCAACAAGTTGAAAACTTATTGAAGGAGCTAAATTTTGAGATGGGAGAGATTTGGCACTATGACCCCCATGGAATCATCTCAAAGAAAAGGAAGAGTATTAATGCCTCTGCTTATGATCATGAATATAGGCTTGAACTTGAATGGAAGGCTAACTTCAATTCCTGGCCTATTAACATAGATATGGAGATAGAGACTCCGACCTCAAAGGATAAGGCTCAAAATAAAAATGTGGACGAGGATGGAGACGTTGAAATGGAGGACATACACTCAAGCAAAAGAGTTAAAACTCAAGAAACAATGGATGAAGAAATTGAGACCAGGTTGACCGAGATGAACCTGGACCAACCAAGATTTTAGGTGACTTTAGAAAATCCCCCTAAAGATTCTGCTTCCACATCTACAGAAGTATCTATTTTGGGTTCTACATGAAATTATACAACAACGGGTCCTAGTTGGGCAATAGTCAACTTGATAGAGATGAGCAACAAGAGGATCAGGGAGGAAATGCAACAACAGTTGGCATCACATTCGGTCCCTTATTATACTAGAATTCTGGATGTTATGGACTTGGAGAGAAATCAAATGAAGTTTTCATTAAATCATCCCTCGACATAGTCCCTTCCCTCGGGATCACAGTTTAGGACAGTGGATGTATCACTCGACATGACCAGTGTCCCTCTGCCGGAAAAAATAAACTTTCACAGACAGGTAGGAGAAATGTTGTACAATGAGTTAAGCCAAAATGTTATGACAATCAGCAAAGCTGAGAAGTTACTAGAGAAGGTTTCCAATAAGTTGAACAAGAGAGAGCTAACTCTAGAGCTCTCCATTTGCAGAATGAAAATTTCAAGGAGTTTATTGTAAAATTGGGAGTAAATCTAGAAGATAAGATTGTAATAGAGACTCTTATCCAAAGCTCCCAGGCTGAGATCCAGGACCTAAGGCATAAGTTGAAGATGTCTGCTAGTGAACATGTGCAATCTAAGGAATTAGCTCAGGTAGAAGAAGAAAATGAGATCCTTGCCAAAGAGTTGATTGACAAAAATAATGAAGTGGTAGCCCTCAAACAACACGTGGCAAAGCTCCAATAGAGGATAGACACACATATTTGTGCAGTGTTGGTACTAAAGAATCCACAAAATCCCACTAAACAACTCACTAAGACCCTTACTAAATTGTAGCTCTCTAAGGGTGAACTCAAGAAAGTGCAGCTAGATTTGGAAAATGCCAAGCATGCTCTCACACAGAAGGAAAAACATGTGGAGACTGCAAGGGAAAATGGTGAACAGATTAGTAAAAATCTACAAACTAAAAACCAAGAGATTATTGAGCATAAAAGTAGGTGGAAATGTAACATGCCCCTCCTCCATTCCAAGTAGTTGACATGGGATGAAATCATAACTAAGGTAAAGAACATTTGGGGAATATAAATCTAATGGTAGAACAGAGAAATTCCATTAAAAACTATGAGTTCTTTATCTTATCAGCCAAGGAGGAATGTGGTAAAAATGTTGAGACTGCATAAAAATTCAGCCAGTATATCAATGAGAAGCAAATCGGTGAACTAAGAACTATGGATATAGTGGATTGAGAAAGTACAGTCGTAGATGTCTCCAAGATGATTCAAAAGGAAACCACTAGAGCCAAGGCCGAGGAATGTCTGGAAAATTTGTTAATATCTGTGGAAAATTTTGATTCATATTTTGAACAGAGGGTTGATGTTGGGTTTCCTAGCTGCTTGGACCTTGTAGGAGAACTCATCCCATGGGAGAAGTACAATCAAATGTTGGTGGAAGATAAGAGTAAGGTTGACTCCTCCCACAAAAATAACTCCTCTCTCAAAGGAAAAAATATAGTAAACTATCTAAAGAGGGAGTTCCAGTTGTTGTGGTTGGTGAAGACATTATTTCCCACCAAGACAAATTATGTGGATCTTACTAGCCTGAAAATTGCTTATCATAATTTCTTCCATTCTCCTCTACCAAGCCTAGCACTATGGAAAAAGTGCGACCAATTTATCAATCCACCTCAACTCCAAGTCATCGAGCCAGGATCTCTTCCACCAGAGGTGACCCAACATCAATGAAGATATTTCTTATTGTGTCAATCATGACACTTTGTGATTTTCTATTTTTGTAAATATTCCATTTCAAGAATGTAATCAAGTCATATATATAGTTAGGAAATATTTGCAAGTAACACGCTCCCCATTTTGTTGTTATGAAATCATTAAAGGATCAAGAAGGAATATTTTGTAATGGGTACTTAACCATGAGACCCTATAAAATTGTTGACGAGATATTTTTAAGAGGCTCGGAATTTATGTTTCAAGGGGTTTTTTGTACTGTGAATAGAAAAATAACCAAAGATGTATGCTCTATTGGTGGATTAATAAAGAAGTTATGGTGATTCTAATTTTAGGAAGTTGTAGTATGTAATCTCTCCTTTGTTTATTCCATTATGTGTTTCTTTCTTCTCAGATGGCATGTAATAGTAGCTGTTGGATTTAGTCTTAGAATCATGGATTCATCTGTGTCTAATTCTGATTAAAGATGCCTATGATAAATGAGATATAATTTCCTTAATATGCGCTCCATGTTCTTTGAAATTCATTTACATTTTTCTCACCCCTCCATTTTCTTATTGAAGTTTGATGCATAGGATTTTGTGATAAGCCCTGTGCATTAAATTTATTTTCCTCGTGTTATTCTTTCATGTATGCTACAATGATCAAATGAACTATGTGCTTTTGTAAGTTAGCCACCAGAGCCTGATGTTAAGTCCTCTTTTGAGTTTTTATGTTAATAATTGAATCTTCCCTTTGGAAGAGATATATGGACCATTTCCATTTTCATAATGTGTTCTGAATGTCTAATATTAACGGACAAATCTTACAAACACTCTAAGATGTCCTAGGCACTGACCTCTCTCAACCTAGAGGTTGTCTCTAGGAGCTACAACAAGAAAGATAATGAAGAGACTGAACAACAACGAATAGATTGTTTTGATGATGAAGAAACACAAGTATCTTCCGTATTCAAGCTTCTGTGATCCATAATGAATTAAACAAAGTCTTTCGGTAGAAATCACATGAGAGAATTTTTTGGCCAACGCGTTTCGAATGAACAAGTGTGGTTCATCATTAGGACCAGATGAAGAGGCAGACCATGGAAAAGGCTTAATTAGAGAGCAATGTAGAGACATAATTTCAAGTAACGGTTATATTTGAACAATAATGTTTAAATTATAATATTAATTTATTAATATATTAAAAACAAATATTATTAAGTAATAGCTATATTAAATGGCTAGTGAAAAATATATAAATAATGATATATTTCATTAATTTATTAAAAATATTAATATGTAACGGCCATATTAAACAACTAGTTTTTGAAAAATAATATTTAAATTAATTTATTAAAACCAAATATTACTAGTTCTTAAAAAATAATATTTAAATAATGATATTAGTTTATTAATTTATTAAAATATTAAAATATTAATATGTTACAGCTATATTAAATGGCTATTTTTTGAAAAAATATTTAAATAATGATATTATTTCATTAATTTATTAAAAATATTAATAGGTAACGGTTATATTAAACGACTAGTTTTTGAAAAATAATATTTAAATTAATTTATTAAAAACCAAATATCACTGGGTCTTGAAAAATAATATTTAAATAATGATATTAGTTTATTAATTTATTAAAATATTAATATGTAACGGCTATATCAAATGGCTAGTTTTTGAAAAAAACATATTTAAATTAATTTATTAAAACCAAATATTACTAGTTTTTGAAAAATAATATTTAAAATGAGATATTAGTTTATTAATGTCAGGCTAGGCAGTAACTCCTCAAAGCAAAATTGATTTGTATATCATATTCCTTCAGGTTGGTCTTTATTATATACATGAGGGAAAGACTATTCACTTCATCTCCTGATGACTGTTCATATTACTTATTATTTATTTACATTCTATTCACCCAATCCTGATGATTAGGTGTCAACATTCCCCCCCCTTAATCTGAATGGATGTTGGTGATTCCAAGCATCATTCTGAATCGTTCAAGCTTTTCTTTTCCAAGTGCTTTGGTGAAGATGTCGGCAATTTGCTCATTAGTGGAACAATGACGGAGATGGATTGTTTTGGCCTCAACATGATGTCGAATCAAATGATATTTGGTATTGACTTGCTTCGTTTGATCATGGAACTTTGGGTTCTTGGCCAACTTTATTGCAGAGGTATTGTCAATCATGAGTGGAGTTGATTGTACTTGTTTTACCTGCAAATCTTCAAGAATTTTTCTGAGCCACACAATTTCTTTTGTTGCTTCATCTGCTGCCATGTATTTTGCTTTTGTTGTGGAATCTGTTGGAACTGATTGTTTGTGTGATCTCCAGGAGACAGCTCCTGATCCAAGACTCATAGCATATCCTGAAGTAGATACCCCAGTTTCTCTGTCTCCATCGAAGTCTGAATCAGAGTATCCAATCAAGATGAAGTCGTCCACCTGTGTATACTTGATTGCAAAGTCTTGAGTTCCCTTCAAGTACCTTAGAACTCTTTTTACAGCAGACCGATGTCCCTCACAAGGCTTTTGCATAAACCTGGAGAGGATTCCAACAGCAAACGAAATGTCCGGTCTAGTAGTAGTCAGGTAGTTGAGACTTCCTACAAGCTGTCTATACTTTGTTGCATCCTCAAATTCTTTTCCTTCAATAGATGTGAGCTTTAAGTTTTGTTCCATTGGAGTAGTAAGAGGATTGCATTCTGTCATGCCAAGCATGTTCAACAGATCTCCAATGTATTTCTTTTGAGAAAGAAATATGGACTTCGGATGTTGGGTTACTTCAATACCAAGATAGTAATGAACATAGCCCAAATCAGTCATTTCAAAACTTTTCCCCAATTCCTTCTTTATGGATGCAATGTAGCTTTCATTGTTCCCTGTCATCAAAAGATAATCTACATATGCCACAAGATAGGCAACTATTTTGCCAACTTTCTTGACAATTTAAAGTTGCATCATCAAGATCATAATTTTTGAAATTGAGTTTCAGAAGATGCTCAGTTAGTTTTCCATACCAGGCTCACGGTGATTGTTTGAGGCCATACAAGGACTTCACAATTTTGCATACTTTATGTTCATGTCCTTTCACAACAAATCCTTCGGGCTGGGACATAAAAACATTATCTTTTAGATCTCCATTCAAGAAATCATTTTTTACATCCATTTGATGGACTTTCCAACCGTTATGAGTTGCTAGGGCAAAGAGTTTCCGGATGGTAGCCCATTTTGCTGTGGGGGCGAAAGTCTCCTCATAATCGACCCCTTCCTTCTGTGGAAAACCTTTTGCCACAAGCCTAGTTTTGTGCTTGTCAGATGAGCCATCAGCTTTATACTTGTTCTTGTAGACCCACTTGCAGCCAATTGGTTTGATTCCTAATGAAGGATCAACCAGCTTCCAAGTGCCATTCTTTATGAGGGCATCATACTCCTTTTGCATCACTTCTTTCCATTCATCATGAGAAGCATCTTCTTTGAAGGAAGTTGGTTCAAAATCTGTAGACAAGTTTAATTCACAATCATAAGAAACATCCATATCAACAGGTGAATTAGAGTCATCTACATCACCTCCATTTTGCCAGTTTGAATTTCTAGTTCCTGTCTTTCCAACCTCAACAGGATGAACACTTTCAAGTGTCTTTTTCAGCCACTTTGGGGGACCTTTCTCAGATGGTCCAGGCTACTCCGCTGATTGAGTTGGGACTGAATCAAGTTTGAGTCTCCCAATTCTGTCAATCACATCACTTAAAGCATTATCTGTTGTTGGAGTTTCATGCAGGGGAGAGTGCTCTTCAGAAGAAGATTCCACATGTGGATCTAGTAAAGGAATCCCCCCTTCAAGATGTGGAATCTGATTATCAAATTCTTGAAATGATTTTGCATTTGCGAATCTATCCAAGCGATCAAGTTGCCGCTCAACAACATTGTCAGTTTTGGATGATTCAAGAAAAATTATATCTCTAAATACAATAAACTTTTTATTTACTTCATCATAGAAACGATATGCTTTGGAGGTGTTTGAATACCCCAAGAAGATACATTTACGACTTCTAGCACCAAGTTTGTTTCTATGTACCTTTGGTATCAAGGCATAACAGGTGGAACCAAAGACCTTGAGATGCTTTACCGAAGGAACATGTCCATACCACATTTCATATGGAGTCTTGTTTCTAATAGCATTAGATGGACATCTATTCTTTATATATGCAACACATAGAACAACATCAGCCCAAAACATTATCTTTACATTTTTGAAGAAGAGCATGGATCGTACCATATTTAAGATTGTCCTATTCATTCTTTCAGCTACACCATTCTGTTGGGGATTATAAGGCACAGTTGTTTGATGTTTGATCCCATGTTGGCGAAGATAGTTTTCAAATTCATTTGATGTGTATTCTTTTCCATTATCAGTGAAAATAGACCCAATATGAGATTGTGCATCATTTTCAATCCATTTATGAAAGTTCTTGAATGTTTGAAAAGCATCAGATTTGTTCTTCAATAAATAAACCCAACACATTCTAGTGTAGTCATCAATAAATGTCATCATATATTTATTTCCATTTGCAGAAGGAATAGGCATTGGACCACATAAATCTGAATGAATGAGTTCAATTTTTCCATGTGCTCTTGAATGTGAATCATGAAAAGACTGTTTGCTATGCTTTCCTAGAATGCAAGCATCACATTGCTTAAGTTTCTTAGGAATTGTAGGCAAACCAGCGACACCATTTTTCTTCAACAAGCGGAGGCTGTCATAGTTCAAATGTCCAAATCTAGCATGCCATAATAAACTTGATGGAAGTGTACCTTCTTCATAATGAGAACTGTATGAGAAATTTTGTGCACAAGCAGAGGTTCCTTGCAGCTTGAGAGGCCTTTCTTCTTTTGTTCCCCTCATGACAAGTGAGTGGTCAGATGTTTTTCTTACCTCAAGCTTGCCATCAAACATATGAATGGAGTGACCTTGCTGACGGATGTGGACCAAGGACAACAAGTTTCTCTTGAGCTGTGGGAGATATAGAACATGATGCAGAAGAAAGTTTGGAAGACCAGGCAGTTTAAGCCTAATTGTGTCAAGCCCTGATGGCTTGATTTTTTATTGGTCTGCAAAATATACTACTCCATCAACATTGTCAATAAATTTTTCAAAAAAAATCTTTTCTATGAGTCATGTGGCAGGTTTCTCCTAAATCAAGCATCCAATCATTTTTCCAAGAAGCAAGTGGAGCATTAAATAAATCTTCATTTACTCCAATATTACATTGTGCTACAACATAGTGAGCGGATTCAGGTGCTTTAACTTTGTCTGTATCATCAGTTTTACCTTTCTATTGGTTTCTTTGCCCCTTAATTTTGTCCCATGGTAACTTGCATGTAGAGGCATCATGTGATCCATTTCTTTTGCAGCGTATGCAGTGCAAATCTACCTTTTCTCCTTGAGAGTGTCTGCCCCCCCGCCTCTAAAATATTTTCCTCTTCCTCTTTGACCACCTCTTCCTCTGGAAGAATTTTGAGTAGGATTCGTTTCTTTATGAGAAAGGCACATAGCCTCTTTAGAAGATTCAGGGGTTGTCTTCTTTCCAAAAGCTTTCTCTCATTCAGCAAAATTTTTCACAAGAGAGTCAAAGGTGATATCTTTGAGATTTCCATTTGCTTGCAATGACTCAAGATAATTGGAGTAAGTAGGATAAAGTGCCTTGAGAAAAGCGATAAGAGGAATATCCAATTCAACCTTAGTAGATTTGATATCATGCATTATAGACTTTACTTCAGATGCAAGAGCAAGAGGATCATTATTTTGCAGTTCAAGAGTGAAGAGTTTAATCACGAGTTGAACAACTTCAAGTGTAGAATGTGAGTCGTAGAATTCTTTTAGCTTTTGTAAGGCTTCAAAAGAAGTTGAAAATGGCAAAATATGGTGACTCACCTCTTCATTTACAGACTCTGCGATTAATGCATAAGATTTGTTGTTCTTGTTTTCCCAAATGACGAGCTCTTTCTCTGAGGTAGGTTGTTCTGGCTCTTTGTCTCCGTCTCCAACACACACTCCTTTCCACAACTCATTGAAAATGAGCGTGTGTTTTATCATCCGCGACCACTCAGGATAGTTCTCTTTTCCAGTGAGAACTATTCCCACGATGGATATGATTGAATGCATACTGTAACAAAAAAACTTCTGCTACAAAACTTTTACTCTTAATGGGAAAAAAATATAGTTCTGATATGACTAGACAGCAAACTCAACTTGACAGAAAATGTCCATACCCAAGACATATATATCGGCACTATTCAAAATATATATCGGTTTCTTTTTACGTTGATCACCCAATGCAGCCCTTCAAAAAAATTTAACACACAATGGTGATTTTAAAACATGCACAAAATCAGGGCTCAACTCACATCATAGGACAACGCTTCATAGGCAGCGTACCAAAACAGTTCAAGATACCATGTACATTCAACGCATGGCATTTAACTCAATACACATCATAGGATACCATGTACATTCAACGCATGGCTCAACTCACATACACATCATAGGACAGCTACCACAAACCAATTTTCACATGGTTCAAACTCGGAGCCTTGAATTAACAATAAAGACAAGTTGCCATTCAAGATTATTGAAGCCTTACGGGGTTTTTAACACCGTGTATTCGCAAAAATGTAAAAAAACATGTAAGTACCATCAGAGAATCAATTGGAATCCATCACGCTATGTCGGAATCATCGAAGTCATCTTCAAAGGAATTGAAGAAATCAACATCAGAAGGCAGCGTACCAAGTGCAGTGTCATTCAACGCTTCCACCACTTGTTACTTTAGACTTGAATCTCTATAAAAATACAGTAACTCTGAATATCGAAATCAATTATTACTTTCAACAATCAATCCGCATTGGCATTGCTTTTGTTAGCTTTTCGGTCAATTCTCTCGGTAAGCCAATCGCAGATGTCTCCGAGCACAATGGCAATGTTCTCATCGGGCTCCCCGAATAGAAGCGAATGTAACATAAGCGAATGCAACATACCCTCGTAGATCTTCAGAGGCTTTGATTCATGCACCAGCAGCATTTCACGCAGTAAACTTGGTCATGGAGACGATTCATGCACTCAACGCAGTAACAGTAATGCTCTCAATGCAGCAACGTGGAATGAGCAACGGTTCAGCACTCCATCCTAACACACAACAAAGATGGCCTTCAGTCCGCTCAGAATACAATTATGCAGTGGGCGCATAACAATTATGCAGCAATATAATTATGCAGTGAGCGCAGAACAATTATGCAGCAATATAATTATGCTGTGGGTGCAGAAAGGGTCAGAATCACTTATGGCAAACAAAGCGCACAAGGGTAGTGGAAAGAGAGCGCAGTAGGCAGAAGGGAGTTACAACTATTTTTGGGAGCTGGCTCTGATACCATGTTAGGCTAGGCAGTAACTCCTCAAAGCAAAATTGATTCGTATATCATATTCCTTCAGGTTGGTCTTTATTATATACATGAGGGAGAGATTGTTCACTTCATCTCCCGATGACTGTTCATATTACTTATTATTTATTTACATTATATTCACCCAACCCTGATGATTAGGTGTCAACAATTAATTTATTAAAAACAAATATTAATAAGTAACCACTATATTAAATAGCTAGTTTTTAAAATAAATAAATAGATAATCAAACAAGACCGGAGATGGCTGATGCTCAACAAGCTTTCTCAGACCTGGTTAAATCTTTGCCTCCGCAGCACCCTCGTCCAGCCGTTTCTAAGTTCGTCAAAAAGTTGGATGTGTTACAAGAAGTTAATCTTCCTCCAGCCCTTCCCCGCATGGCTGCCCTCTCTCTAGCAGAAAAAGGACTCATTGGTCAATTCACAGGCCTCTGGCCATCTCCAAAGACTGTGCAGAGATGGGTTGAAAGAAACTGGTCCAATAAAATTCAAGGTAAAATATCCATTAGATTTTGTGGG